>CM070773.1:170657272-172088949 GCA_036346955.1 Dipus sagitta
CTCTCCCCCCTCAGGGGCGCACGCCCCGGCGGGCGGCACTGCGGGACGCTGCGGTTGCCCATCCGCCCATGCCCGCCTCTTCCCCTTGGGGGGCGGCCCCAGCTCGTCCCGCGAGCTCCGAGCCCGGCGAAACCGCGGTCACCGGCCCGTGATCCCGTTCTCGGCCCGCCTGGCCCGGGGGTGTCGGTCCCTCTCCCGCGCACCCTCCTCTGTCTCCCTCGGGGCTCCCCGGCACCCGTGTGCGGCGTGTGGGGGATCTTCCACCGCGGGGGAGTTGGTGGTGGGAGCGCTTGGGAGAAAGGGCGTCGCGTGTGAGGCCCTGCGGGCCCTGGGTGTCGTGTGGTGTCCCCCGTGGCCGGCTCCTCACTCCGTTTCCAGACGCGGGACCTCCCACCCCCCCCGTCCCGTCGGCCGTCTTGCGCCCTCTCGTGCGCTCCTTCTTTCTTTGAAATGTCTGCCAGCTCCATAGCTTTTTGTGTGTTTTTGTTGTGGTTAACATCAAACTCACTATGTAGCCGGAAGCTAGCCTGGCACTCCAAGAGCTCAGAGCTGGGTGTGGTGACACATTCCTTTAATAGCAGCACTCAAGAGGGGCGCAGGGACATAGGAGGATCCCCAAGAGTTCCAGCCCAGCCCAGGCTAGAGGGATCGATATTCTGCCTTGGAAACAACGACAGCAGCAACAAGAAATGTGGAGGCTATCCTGAGCTAGAACGAGGTGTACCCGTTCGCTTCCTTCGGAGTCGTTCCTCAACCCTTCCTTCACTTTTTCTTTGTAGGATCTCACTCTATCCCAGGCTGACCTGGAATTCACTCTGCATTCTCACAAGGCCTCCAGGCACTGCACATACACTCCAGATATTTGAGATTTTGTGCACATGGGTAGGTACTGGCGGAATGGAACCTAGCTTTGCAGGCAAGCACCTTTCACCACGGAGCCATCTCTCCAACATTCCTGTTTCTTTTCTTTTTTTTTCTTCCTGTTTCTTATAAAGGTCAATATTACTGTTTCCACAGTGAAAGATTTGTCATTCAAGAGAATTTGAATATGTGTTACTAGACCAAAGTTACCCACAGCTGGCTCAGAATCAGCTGTCTCTTCTTTTGGATACAAGAAAGCTTTTTGAGCCTGTTTTTTTTTTTTTTTTTTTTTTTTTTAGAAGGGAGGGAGGTGGAGAGGAGGGTGGCAGAGGTCAAAGAATGCCTGTGATGAGTTAGATGGCACCCTGTTAGTGAATTCCAAGTGAGCCTGACCTGGAGCAAGACCCTCCCTTCCTCCCTCCTTCCCTGGGGGGGGAGGGGTGTATAACTTGCCTAAGGTAGGGGGTTTTGATATTCAACGATGGTTGATACTGGACAGATTTCTGTGACAGAGAGTCTTCAAGTATGGTCGCCCTAGTGCTCCTCCATCCATTCTGTCCCATCTCCCCCAACTTTGGTCCCTGTAATCCCAATCCATCTGACTCCGTTTTGGTGCAATTCCACATGTAAACAGTACCACCATCCTTCCAGCAGGTGGCAGTCACCACCCATCCATGAGGCACAGACTTCTTGGGGGGGGGGTTGTGTGTTACTTTGTTTTTGTACATGCACCATGTGTTTATTTTTTATTTGCAAATGAGGTGGTGAGTGAGTGTGGGGGAATGGGTACACCTCGTTCTAGCTCAGGATAGCCTCCACATTTCTTGTTGCTGCTGTCGTTGTTTCCAAGGCAGAATATCGATCCCTCTAGCCTGGGCTGGGCTGGAACTCTTGGGGATCCTCCTATGTCCCTGCGCCCCTCTTGAGTGCTGCTATTAAAGGAATGTGTCACCACACCCAGCTCTGAGCTCTTGGAGTGCCAGGCTAGCTTCCGGCTACATAGTGAGTTTGATGTTAACCACAACAAAAACACACAAAAAGCTATGGAGCTGGCAGACATTTCAAAGAAAGAAAAATAAAACTCATAAAACTTTAAAATATGTTCTTTTTAGAACAAGACAGACCAACTCAAAATCCAAAAGCTCACCTGTGGAGGGAAGTGGTTTTGACCCTAGCTTTTCAAGGAAGCACCTTTATCATCTACAGAGTCCTTTCTCAACCCTTCCTTCAGTTTTTGTTTGTTTGTAGGATCTCACTCTAGCCCAGGCTGATCTGGAATTCACTCTGCGTTCTCAGGGTGGCCTCAAATTTATGGCGATCCTCCTTATCTCTGCCTCCCAAGTGCTGGGATTAAAGGAATGCACCACCATGTCTGGCACTTTTCCTTTTTTACTTACATGTGCATGTGTAGGCACCCTAGTATCTCTTGTCACCAGACATATACATAGTACGTTTTCTTTTAAATTTTATTTTTATTCAAGGGAGGGAGAGAGAGAGAGAGAGAGAGAGAATGGGCACAGCAGGGCCTCCAGGCACTGCATTGCACTCCATATGCATGCGTCATTTTGTGCACATGGTTGAATGTGGGTACTTGAAAATGGAACCTGGCTTTGCAGGCAAGCACCTTTCACCATGGAGCCATCTCCCCAGCCTTCCTCCTGTTTCTTTCTTTCTTTTTCATTTTTTCTATTTACATGTTCATGTTTTGACACCCTGGGATCTCTTGTCGCCAGATGCATACACTCCTTTTTCTTTCAATTTTTATTTTGAGAGAGAGAGAGAGAAAGAGAGAGAAGGAGAGGGAGAGAGAGTCGGGGTGGGTGGGGAAGATGGGCACAAAATGACCTCCAGGCACTGCAAATGCACTGCAAATGCATGCACCATTTTGTACACATGGCTGTATTGTGGGTACTGGGAAATCGAACCTGGCTTTGCAGACAAGCACCTTTCACCACAGAGCCATTTCTCCATCCTTCCTCCTTCCCCCTACCCTTTTTCTTTTTTATTTACATGTGCATGTTTGGGCACCCTTGTGTTCTTTGTGTAGTCTCAGGATGGCCTCGAGCTCAGGACAGTCCTCCTAAATCTGGGCTCCTGAGTGCTGGGATTAAAGGCATGGGCCACCACGCGTGACTATTTATTTATTTATTTATTTATTTATTTAATTTACACGTGCATGTACGAACACCCTAGGATCAGTTCTTGCCAGACACATACATTTTCTTTTAAAATTTTTATTTATTTATTTATTTATTTGAGAGAGAGCGACCAGGGGGTGGGGGTGGGGGAATGGACACCATAGGATCTCCAGGCACTGCAAATTCACTCCAGATGCACGGATTATTTTGTACACATGGCTGTATTGTGGGTACTGGGAAATCGAACCCACCTTTGCAGGCCAGCACCTTTCACCATGGAGCCATTTCTCCAGCCTTCCTCCTCTCCCCGCCCTTTTTTCTTTTTCTAATTATATGTGCATGTATGGGCAACCTTGGATCTCTGCTTTTGCTCTAGTCCAATTCTTTGTGTAATCTCAGGGTGGCCTCAAACTCAGGACAATCCTCCTACCTCTGGGCTCCCTAGTGCTGGGATTAAAGGTATGCGCCACCACTCCCAACTCCTTTTTTTTTTTACATGTGAATGCAAGAGCACCCTAGGATCACTTCATGCCAGACACATACACTACTTTTTCTTTTAAATTTTATATTTGTTTATTTATTTAAGAGTGATGAGAGAGAAAGAGAGAGAGAGACCTTCAGGCACTGCAAATGCACTGCAAATGCACGCACCATTTTGTACACATGGCTGTATTGTGCGTACTAGGAAATCGAACCCGGCTTTGCAGGCAAACACCTTTCACCACAGAGCCATCTCTCCAGCCTTCCTCCCTCCCCGCTTTTTCCTTTTTATTTACATGTCCATGTATGGGCACCCTTTGATCTCTGCCAGTGTTTTTTTGTTTGTTTGTTTGTTTTTTTCGAGATAGGGTCTCACTCTAGTCCAGTCTGACCTGGAATTCACTGTGTAGTCTCAGGCTGGCCTCGAACTCTCCGCAATCCTCCTACCTCTGCCTCCTGAGTGCTGGGATTAAAGGCGTGCACCACCACACCCGACTCTGCCAATGTTTTTTGCACATTCTCCTGTTGCTATTGTCCACCTTATGTTGGTCAGGGGTGATGTCTACCCTCTGCTCATGCCATCATTTTCCCTGCCATCATGGAGCTACACCCTTGAGCCTGTAAGCCAAAATAAACCTCTCCCCCCGCCCCCCCCCCCCACAGGCTGCTCTGGTTGGGTGATTTCTATCAGCAATGCGATCCTGACTGCAACAACTTAAATCTAGCAGTAGGGAAAAAAAGTAAACTTAGAGAGAAACAAAGTTGAGAAATCAGGAAACATGAAAGTTTGTTATCGGAAAAACTTCCCAAATGTTCCATTTATTGCCAAAGACTCAGTATAACCAGAAATTAAAAATAGGCCGGGCGTGGTGGTACACGCCTTTAATCACAGCACATGGGAGGCAGAGGTAGGAGGATCGCCATGAGTTTGAGGCCACCCTGAGGCTACATAGCGAATTCCAGGTCAGTCTGGGCCAGAATGATACTCTACCTCAAAAAAAAAAAAAAAAGGAGAGACGTTGAGAGAGAGAGAGACCCCATCCTATGAATTACTGTACCTCAATGAATCAGATGATCTGAGTGCTACGGACAAAATCCTAGAATACGTGAACCTCCTTCATACTGAGTCACAATTAGAAAATTTGAATAAACTCAAACAAAGGTAACTGCCTTCAGACAAAAACCTTCCAAATTCCACCAATAACCAACCCATGAGGCCTGTGGATTCTAGCCTTCCCTATTATCCAGCGTCTTCCAACTTCAATATCCCACTGCATCCCATTTTAGCCACTTGTCTACCATCCCTTCCCTCACATAGCCAGGCACCCAATATCTTCCAGCATGGAAACTGCCATCCTCGATGCTTGGAGGACTTATTTCTGTCTGATAATTTCACTTCTTTCCTTTAGTTTTTTTTTTGTTGTTTGTTTGTTTTTAAACCATTGTAGTTGGGGGGGCAGACTGAGCAGGAAATGGGAGGAAGGGTGTTGTAGACAGGTGAAAGGTTTGGAATTTTACCACCATGCTGTAGGAGGTCAGAGAACTTGTATTTATCATACCATCAGTGATCTTTATACCTAAGGACAAATCATACTTCATTATGTCTAAAAAATAATTTATACATTATCCCTTCAGTTGTCTTCTCTCTCACTTCTTGAAACTTGTCTCTGAACTGCTCACACTAGCACCAAAGTTGTGAAGGTGGCTTCTCATTTATTCATTGCATGTGTGGATATACATATATGTGGTCATGCATGCATGTGTGTACATGCATGTGGGGGCAAGAGGACGACCTCAGGTATTGTGCTACAAGCACCGTGGTTTTTTTTGTTCTTTCTTTGGGATGCAGTCTGTGATAGTAAAGGTGTTGTCAACTTGATCTGCTTAGTAATCCATAGGTTGCTTCAAGTAAGGATCAACTAAAGGAGGAAGTCTTTCCCCCAGGGTGAGCACTTCCCACAGAATAGGCGGCACTGACAGAGGGGGGATTAGATACTAGGAAGCTCTGGTAAAAAGAGCCCCTCCTTCCTTCCGCCTTTCCTTCCAGGTGGCTGCAAGAGCTGCTTGCTACCTTCAAGCGCGGATAGAAGACCACTGAGGACGAAGACCAGCATCAACTGAAGACCCCCATGGATCAAAACCCAGCGGTTCCTCAGGAAGCCTCAAGGCATTCTAGCAACATCTGCAGTGCTGGCTCAATTTGACCAAGAACGACATGGGTAGGCATATGGCCGTGCACTTCATCATCACCAGGGACAGGGGTAAGTGGGCAGTCCACGCGAGTGGACTCAGGCGTTCTCAACGATTTTCAAATGTCCGAATGTTTGATGTGTGAGGCAGCCTCACCTGGTCTGTCAGCTGGCCCGGCACTCGTGGAGGCCCTCCTCCTTCAGCCAATTAAAGGATACTTTCTGGAGCTCTCTTATTCCCAGAGAAACACACCCTCCGGGCCCTGCTCCCTCACATTTCAGACATCCCCATTCCAGTAGGCTCAACATTTGTACGTGAGGGGGGGAACCCAAAAAAATTGCTCAATGTGAGCAACAGCGACTCGGGCAGGCATATGGCCGTGCCTCAGCCGCCTTTGTGGATGGGATAAAACTGACCCATTTTCTGAAGACAGCCGATTCCCTGACCTAGGCTGAGAGCTTGCTCTCAGCCTAGGTTAGGGAATCAGCAGCATTTTGGACCGACAGAATGCCACGACCATGCAGGGAATCTCCGTGCGCTAGGGAAAGGAGGCCCCTGACACACACG
The DNA here is from genome assembly GCA_036346955.1 of Dipus sagitta. Taxonomy (NCBI): domain Eukaryota; kingdom Metazoa; phylum Chordata; class Mammalia; order Rodentia; family Dipodidae; genus Dipus; species Dipus sagitta. The sequence goes on from CM070773.1 coordinate 170,663,509, forward strand.
TGACTTAAGTGGTCACATGCGCATGCGACATGCAGAGCTTACAGGTGAAGTGAGACACTACCTATGAGTCCTGAGCCCCTTTCTAGCCGGAGGACTGACGTCTGTTTGAGGCAGCAGACACACAGAAGTGTCCCAAGTTCGAGAGGGCAAACAGAATATGAGTAAAACCCGTATGCAAGTATGCACATTCTTCATGCCTTATAGGCCCAGGGCAAAATTGCTGAAGCCAGGCCAGGAAGACTTAGGAGTGTCGGGTTCCCAACGTGTACTCTGAGGGTTTGTTCACGCATTCGCAGGCTCTCGAGAGCCATCGTGACCCGACAGTGGGTGCAGGTGGAATGAAGGACCAAAACGGGTAAGTATTGGAAAATCACGGACGTGCCCCTGGTTCACTGAGCAACGTTCACACACATCAAGGAAAATACGGTAAGTACGTAACACAGGCTCCACTGGGAACACAGTTATACTTTGCTGTGGCCTCACTTGCTCCTCACAATGATGACAAGTTCAGGCTACGTCCTGAATTCCAGTTCAGCCGCTACTGGAGCTCAGCAATAGCTGGAAAACAGCAAGGGAAAGAAGACCAGGCACGGGCACTGTGGGAACCGGGAGATGGCCTGGCGGTTAGAGCTTTTTGCTGGGAAGCCAAAGGAACCCGGTTCGAATCCCCGGGACGCATGCGAGCCCGATGCACAAGGGGGCGCTCATGTGCGGTAGGGCACCCGGTGTGCCAGTTCCCTCTATCTCTCCCTTTCTCCTCCCTATCTCTGTCTGTTTCTCTCTCACATTTAAAGAAGTAAAATACTTTCTTTTCCTTGTGGGGGCGGGGGGACGTCAATGTGCTCAACACAGGTTACTGAAGAGTGACGGCCTCCTTGCCCAGCACCTGTCATGTGTACCTGGGAATTTTATTCTGATTCAAATCCTATTCCAAACACGTCCAGAAGGAATTGAAGAACCTATGTGAGTGGCGTTCCACCCAGAAGCAAGACTCCTGCCGCCTGTGTCATTGGGTGGAAGCAAAGCACCGCTCCTTAGAAGTCCTGGAGTTGTCAGCCTCTCTGTCAAGAAAGCTGGACCAGCATCCCTGCACGGTTGAGAAAAGGGGACACCTCATCATCACCAGGGACAGGGGAAAGTGGGCAGTCCACGCGAGTGGACTCAGGCGTTCTCGACGATTGTCAAATGTCCGAATGTTCGATGTGTGAGGCAGCCTCACCTGGTCTGTCAGCTGGCCCGGCACTCGTGGAGGCCCTCCTCCTTCAGCCAATTAAAGGATACTTTCTGGAGCTCTCTTATTCCCAGAGAAACACACCCTCCGGGCCCTGCTCCCTCACATTTCAGACATCCCCATTCCAGTAGGCTCAACACTTGTACGTGAGGGGGTGAACCCGAAAAAATTGCTCAATTTGAGCAACAGCGACTCGGGCAGGCATATGGCCGTGCCTCAGCCGCCTTTGTGGATGGGATAAAACTGACCCATTTTCTGAAGACAGCCGATTCCCTGACCTAGGCTGAGAGCCTTGCTCTCAGCCTAGGTCAGGGAATCGGGGGCTTTTCGGACCCACAGAACGCCACGACCATGCAGGGAATCTCTGTGCGCTAGGGAAAGGAGGCCCCTGACACACACGTGACTTAAGTGGTCACATGCGCATGCGACATGCAGAGCTTACAGGTGAAGTGAGACACTACCTATGAGTCCTGAGCCCCTTTCTAGCCGGAGGACTGACGTCTGTTTGAGGCAGCAGACACACAGAAGTGTCCCAAGTTCGAGAGGGCAAACAGAATATGAGTAAAACCCGTATGCAAGTATGCACATTCTTCATGCCTTATAGGCCCAGGGCAAAATTGCTGAAGCCAGGCCAGGAAGACTTAGGAGTGTCGGGTTCCCAACGTGTACTCTGAGGGTTTGTTCACGCATTCGCAGGCTCTCGAGAGCCATCGTGACCCGACAGTGGGTGCAGGTGGAATGAAGGACCAAAAGGGTAAGTATTGGAAAATCACGGACGTGCCCCTGGTTCACTGAGCAACGTTCACACACATCAAGGAAAATACGGTAAGTACGTAACACAGGCTCCACTGGGAACACAGTTATACTTTGCTGTGGCCTCACTTGCTCCTCACAATGATGACAAGTTCAGGCTACGTCCTGAATTCCAGTTCAGCCGCTACTGGAGCTCAGCAATAGCTGGAAAACAGCAAGGGAAAGAAGACCAGGCACGGGCACTGTGGGAACCGGGAGATGGCCTGGCGGTTAGAGCTTTTTGCTGGGAAGCCAAAGGAACCCGGTTCGAATCCCCGGGACGCATGCGAGCCCGATGCACAAGGGGGCGCTCATGTGCGGTAGGGCACCCGGTGTGCCAGTTCCCTCTATCTCTCCCTTTCTCCTCCCTATCTCTGTCTGTTTCTCTCTCACATTTAAAGAAGTAAAATACTTTCTTTTCCTTGTGGGGGCGGGGGGACGTCAATGTGCTCAACACAGGTTACTGAAGAGTGACGGCCTCCTTGCCCAGCACCTGTCATGTGTACCTGGGAATTTTATTCTGATTCAAATCCTATTCCAAACACGTCCAGAAGGAATTGAAGAACCTATGTGAGTGGCGTTCCACCCAGAAGCAAGACTCCTGCCGCCTGTGTCATTGGGTGGAAGCAAAGCACCGCTCCTTAGAAGTCCTGGAGTTGTCAGCCTCTCTGTCAAGAAAGCTGGACCAGCATCCCTGCACGGTTGAGAAAAGGGGACACCTCATCATCACCAGGGACAGGGGAAAGTGGGCAGTCCACGCGAGTGGACTCAGGCGTTCTCGACGATTGTCAAATGTCCGAATGTTCGATGTGTGAGGCAGCCTCACCTGGTCTGTCAGCTGGCCCGGCACTCGTGGAGGCCCTCCTCCTTCAGCCAATTAAAGGATACTTTCTGGAGCTCTCTTATTCCCAGAGAAACACACCCTCCGGGCCCTGCTCCCTCACATTTCAGACATCCCCATTCCAGTAGGCTCAACACTTGTACGTGAGGGGGTGAACCCGAAAAAATTGCTCAATTTGAGCAACAGCGACTCGGGCAGGCATATGGCCGTGCCTCAGCCGCCTTTGTGGATGGGATAAAACTGACCCATTTTCTGAAGACAGCCGATTCCCTGACCTAGGCTGAGAGCCTTGCTCTCAGCCTAGGTCAGGGAATCGGGGGCTTTTCGGACCCACAGAACGCCACGACCATGCAGGGAATCTCTGTGCGCTAGGGAAAGGAGGCCCCTGACACACACGTGACTTAAGTGGTCACATGCGCATGCGACATGCAGAGCTTACAGGTGAAGTGAGACACTACCTATGAGTCCTGAGCCCCTTTCTAGCCGGAGGACTGACGTCTGTTTGAGGCAGCAGACACACAGAAGTGTCCCAAGTTCGAGAGGGCAAACAGAATATGAGTAAAACCCGTATGCAAGTATGCACATTCTTCATGCCTTATAGGCCCAGGGCAAAATTGCTGAAGCCAGGCCAGGAAGACTTAGGAGTGTCGGGTTCCCAACGTGTACTCTGAGGGTTTGTTCACGCATTCGCAGGCTCTCGAGAGCCATCGTGACCCGACAGTGGGTGCAGGTGGAATGAAGGACCAAAAGGGTAAGTATTGGAAAATCACGGACGTGCCCCTGGTTCACTGAGCAACGTTCACACACATCAAGGAAAATACGGTAAGTACGTAACACAGGCTCCACTGGGAACACAGTTATACTTTGCTGTGGCCTCACTTGCTCCTCACAATGATGACAAGTTCAGGCTACGTCCTGAATTCCAGTTCAGCCGCTACTGGAGCTCAGCAATAGCTGGAAAACAGCAAGGGAAAGAAGACCAGGCACGGGCACTGTGGGAACCGGGAGATGGCCTGGCGGTTAGAGCTTTTTGCTGGGAAGCCAAAGGAACCCGGTTCGAATCCCCGGGACGCATGCGAGCCCGATGCACAAGGGGGCGCTCATGTGCGGTAGGGCACCCGGTGTGCCAGTTCCCTCTATCTCTCCCTTTCTCCTCCCTATCTCTGTCTGTTTCTCTCTCACATTTAAAGAAGTAAAATACTTTCTTTTCCTTGTGGGGGCGGGGGGACGTCAATGTGCTCAACACAGGTTACTGAAGAGTGACGGCCTCCTTGCCCAGCACCTGTCATGTGTACCTGGGAATTTTATTCTGATTCAAATCCTATTCCAAACACGTCCAGAAGGAATTGAAGAACCTATGTGAGTGGCGTTCCACCCAGAAGCAAGACTCCTGCCGCCTGTGTCATTGGGTGGAAGCAAAGCACCGCTCCTTAGAAGTCCTGGAGTTGTCAGCCTCTCTGTCAAGAAAGCTGGACCAGCATCCCTGCACGGTTGAGAAAAGGGGACACCTCATCATCACCAGGGACAGGGGAAAGTGGGCAGTCCACGCGAGTGGACTCAGGCGTTCTCGACGATTGTCAAATGTCCGAATGTTCGATGTGTGAGGCAGCCTCACCTGGTCTGTCAGCTGGCCCGGCACTCGTGGAGGCCCTCCTCCTTCAGCCAATTAAAGGATACTTTCTGGAGCTCTCTTATTCCCAGAGAAACACACCCTCCGGGCCCTGCTCCCTCACATTTCAGACATCCCCATTCCAGTAGGCTCAACACTTGTACGTGAGGGGGTGAACCCGAAAAAATTGCTCAATTTGAGCAACAGCGACTCGGGCAGGCATATGGCCGTGCCTCAGCCGCCTTTGTGGATGGGATAAAACTGACCCATTTTCTGAAGACAGCCGATTCCCTGACCTAGGCTGAGAGCCTTGCTCTCAGCCTAGGTCAGGGAATCGGGGGCTTTTCGGACCCACAGAACGCCACGACCATGCAGGGAATCTCTGTGCGCTAGGGAAAGGAGGCCCCTGACACACACGTGACTTAAGTGGTCACATGCGCATGCGACATGCAGAGCTTACAGGTGAAGTGAGACACTACCTATGAGTCCTGAGCCCCTTTCTAGCCGGAGGACTGACGTCTGTTTGAGGCAGCAGACACACAGAAGTGTCCCAAGTTCGAGAGGGCAAACAGAATATGAGTAAAACCCGTATGCAAGTATGCACATTCTTCATGCCTTATAGGCCCAGGGCAAAATTGCTGAAGCCAGGCCAGGAAGACTTAGGAGTGTCGGGTTCCCAACGTGTACTCTGAGGGTTTGTTCACGCATTCGCAGGCTCTCGAGAGCCATCGTGACCCGACAGTGGGTGCAGGTGGAATGAAGGACCAAAAGGGTAAGTATTGGAAAATCACGGACGTGCCCCTGGTTCACTGAGCAACGTTCACACACATCAAGGAAAATACGGTAAGTACGTAACACAGGCTCCACTGGGAACACAGTTATACTTTGCTGTGGCCTCACTTGCTCCTCACAATGATGACAAGTTCAGGCTACGTCCTGAATTCCAGTTCAGCCGCTACTGGAGCTCAGCAATAGCTGGAAAACAGCAAGGGAAAGAAGACCAGGCACGGGCACTGTGGGAACCGGGAGATGGCCTGGCGGTTAGAGCTTTTTGCTGGGAAGCCAAAGGAACCCGGTTCGAATCCCCGGGACGCATGCGAGCCCGATGCACAAGGGGGCGCTCATGTGCGGTAGGGCACCCGGTGTGCCAGTTCCCTCTATCTCTCCCTTTCTCCTCCCTATCTCTGTCTGTTTCTCTCTCACATTTAAAGAAGTAAAATACTTTCTTTTCCTTGTGGGGGCGGGGGGACGTCAATGTGCTCAACACAGGTTACTGAAGAGTGACGGCCTCCTTGCCCAGCACCTGTCATGTGTACCTGGGAATTTTATTCTGATTCAAATCCTATTCCAAACACGTCCAGAAGGAATTGAAGAACCTATGTGAGTGGCGTTCCACCCAGAAGCAAGACTCCTGCCGCCTGTGTCATTGGGTGGAAGCAAAGCACCGCTCCTTAGAAGTCCTGGAGTTGTCAGCCTCTCTGTCAAGAAAGCTGGACCAGCATCCCTGCACGGTTGAGAAAAGGGGACACCTCATCATCACCAGGGACAGGGGAAAGTGGGCAGTCCACGCGAGTGGACTCAGGCGTTCTCGACGATTGTCAAATGTCCGAATGTTCGATGTGTGAGGCAGCCTCACCTGGTCTGTCAGCTGGCCCGGCACTCGTGGAGGCCCTCCTCCTTCAGCCAATTAAAGGATACTTTCTGGAGCTCTCTTATTCCCAGAGAAACACACCCTCCGGGCCCTGCTCCCTCACATTTCAGACATCCCCATTCCAGTAGGCTCAACACTTGTACGTGAGGGGGTGAACCCGAAAAAATTGCTCAATTTGAGCAACAGCGACTCGGGCAGGCATATGGCCGTGCCTCAGCCGCCTTTGTGGATGGGATAAAACTGACCCATTTTCTGAAGACAGCCGATTCCCTGACCTAGGCTGAGAGCCTTGCTCTCAGCCTAGGTCAGGGAATCGGGGGCTTTTCGGACCCACAGAACGCCACGACCATGCAGGGAATCTCTGTGCGCTAGGGAAAGGAGGCCCCTGACACACACGTGACTTAAGTGGTCACATGCGCATGCGACATGCAGAGCTTACAGGTGAAGTGAGACACTACCTATGAGTCCTGAGCCCCTTTCTAGCCGGAGGACTGACGTCTGTTTGAGGCAGCAGACACACAGAAGTGTCCCAAGTTCGAGAGGGCAAACAGAATATGAGTAAAACCCGTATGCAAGTATGCACATTCTTCATGCCTTATAGGCCCAGGGCAAAATTGCTGAAGCCAGGCCAGGAAGACTTAGGAGTGTCGGGTTCCCAACGTGTACTCTGAGGGTTTGTTCACGCATTCGCAGGCTCTCGAGAGCCATCGTGACCCGACAGTGGGTGCAGGTGGAATGAAGGACCAAAAGGGTAAGTATTGGAAAATCACGGACGTGCCCCTGGTTCACTGAGCAACGTTCACACACATCAAGGAAAATACGGTAAGTACGTAACACAGGCTCCACTGGGAACACAGTTATACTTTGCTGTGGCCTCACTTGCTCCTCACAATGATGACAAGTTCAGGCTACGTCCTGAATTCCAGTTCAGCCGCTACTGGAGCTCAGCAATAGCTGGAAAACAGCAAGGGAAAGAAGACCAGGCACGGGCACTGTGGGAACCGGGAGATGGCCTGGCGGTTAGAGCTTTTTGCTGGGAAGCCAAAGGAACCCGGTTCGAATCCCCGGGACGCATGCGAGCCCGATGCACAAGGGGGCGCTCATGTGCGGTAGGGCACCCGGTGTGCCAGTTCCCTCTATCTCTCCCTTTCTCCTCCCTATCTCTGTCTGTTTCTCTCTCACATTTAAAGAAGTAAAATACTTTCTTTTCCTTGTGGGGGCGGGGGGACGTCAATGTGCTCAACACAGGTTACTGAAGAGTGACGGCCTCCTTGCCCAGCACCTGTCATGTGTACCTGGGAATTTTATTCTGATTCAAATCCTATTCCAAACACGTCCAGAAGGAATTGAAGAACCTATGTGAGTGGCGTTCCACCCAGAAGCAAGACTCCTGCCGCCTGTGTCATTGGGTGGAAGCAAAGCACCGCTCCTTAGAAGTCCTGGAGTTGTCAGCCTCTCTGTCAAGAAAGCTGGACCAGCATCCCTGCACGGTTGAGAAAAGGGGACACCTCATCATCACCAGGGACAGGGGAAAGTGGGCAGTCCACGCGAGTGGACTCAGGCGTTCTCGACGATTGTCAAATGTCCGAATGTTCGATGTGTGAGGCAGCCTCACCTGGTCTGTCAGCTGGCCCGGCACTCGTGGAGGCCCTCCTCCTTCAGCCAATTAAAGGATACTTTCTGGAGCTCTCTTATTCCCAGAGAAACACACCCTCCGGGCCCTGCTCCCTCACATTTCAGACATCCCCATTCCAGTAGGCTCAACACTTGTACGTGAGGGGGTGAACCCGAAAAAATTGCTCAATTTGAGCAACAGCGACTCGGGCAGGCATATGGCCGTGCCTCAGCCGCCTTTGTGGATGGGATAAAACTGACCCATTTTCTGAAGACAGCCGATTCCCTGACCTAGGCTGAGAGCCTTGCTCTCAGCCTAGGTCAGGGAATCGGGGGCTTTTCGGACCCACAGAACGCCACGACCATGCAGGGAATCTCTGTGCGCTAGGGAAAGGAGGCCCCTGACACACACGTGACTTAAGTGGTCACATGCGCATGCGACATGCAGAGCTTACAGGTGAAGTGAGACACTACCTATGAGTCCTGAGCCCCTTTCTAGCCGGAGGACTGACGTCTGTTTGAGGCAGCAGACACACAGAAGTGTCCCAAGTTCGAGAGGGCAAACAGAATATGAGTAAAACCCGTATGCAAGTATGCACATTCTTCATGCCTTATAGGCCCAGGGCAAAATTGCTGAAGCCAGGCCAGGAAGACTTAGGAGTGTCGGGTTCCCAACGTGTACTCTGAGGGTTTGTTCACGCATTCGCAGGCTCTCGAGAGCCATCGTGACCCGACAGTGGGTGCAGGTGGAATGAAGGACCAAAAGGGTAAGTATTGGAAAATCACGGACGTGCCCCTGGTTCACTGAGCAACGTTCACACACATCAAGGAAAATACGGTAAGTACGTAACACAGGCTCCACTGGGAACACAGTTATACTTTGCTGTGGCCTCACTTGCTCCTCACAATGATGACAAGTTCAGGCTACGTCCTGAATTCCAGTTCAGCCGCTACTGGAGCTCAGCAATAGCTGGAAAACAGCAAGGGAAAGAAGACCAGGCACGGGCACTGTGGGAACCGGGAGATGGCCTGGCGGTTAGAGCTTTTTGCTGGGAAGCCAAAGGAACCCGGTTCGAATCCCCGGGACGCATGCGAGCCCGATGCACAAGGGGGCGCTCATGTGCGGTAGGGCACCCGGTGTGCCAGTTCCCTCTATCTCTCCCTTTCTCCTCCCTATCTCTGTCTGTTTCTCTCTCACATTTAAAGAAGTAAAATACTTTCTTTTCCTTGTGGGGGCGGGGGGACGTCAATGTGCTCAACACAGGTTACTGAAGAGTGACGGCCTCCTTGCCCAGCACCTGTCATGTGTACCTGGGAATTTTATTCTGATTCAAATCCTATTCCAAACACGTCCAGAAGGAATTGAAGAACCTATGTGAGTGGCGTTCCACCCAGAAGCAAGACTCCTGCCGCCTGTGTCATTGGGTGGAAGCAAAGCACCGCTCCTTAGAAGTCCTGGAGTTGTCAGCCTCTCTGTCAAGAAAGCTGGACCAGCATCCCTGCACGGTTGAGAAAAGGGGACACCTCATCATCACCAGGGACAGGGGAAAGTGGGCAGTCCACGCGAGTGGACTCAGGCGTTCTCGACGATTGTCAAATGTCCGAATGTTCGATGTGTGAGGCAGCCTCACCTGGTCTGTCAGCTGGCCCGGCACTCGTGGAGGCCCTCCTCCTTCAGCCAATTAAAGGATACTTTCTGGAGCTCTCTTATTCCCAGAGAAACACACCCTCCGGGCCCTGCTCCCTCACATTTCAGACATCCCCATTCCAGTAGGCTCAACACTTGTACGTGAGGGGGTGAACCCGAAAAAATTGCTCAATTTGAGCAACAGCGACTCGGGCAGGCATATGGCCGTGCCTCAGCCGCCTTTGTGGATGGAATAAAACTGACCCATTTTCTGAAGACAGCCGATTCCCTAACCTAGGCTGATAGCTTTGCTCTCACCCAAGGTTAGGGTATCGGGAGCTTTTCGGACCACGAGAATGCCACGACCATGCAGGGAATCTCTGTGCGCTAGGGAAAGGAGGCCCCTGACACACACGTGACTTAAGAGGTCACATGTGCATGGGACATGCAGAGGTTACAGGTGTAGTGAGACACTCCCAGTGAGTCCGGAGCCCCTTTCTAGCCATACAACTGACGTCTGTTGGAGGCAGTAGACACACAGAAGTGCCCGAAGTTCAAAGGGCAAACAGAATATGAGTAAATCCCATATGCAAGCATGGACACTCTTCATGCCTTAGAGGCCCAGGGCAAAATGGCTGAAGCCAGGCCAGGAAGACCTAGGAGTGTCAGGTTCCAAGTGTGCACTCTTAGTTTTTGTGTATGCATTCGCAGGCTCTCGAGAACCATTGTGTCCCGACAGTGGGTGCAGGTGGAATGAAGGAAGAGAAGGGTAAGTATTGGAAAACCACGGATGTGCCCCTGGTTCACTGAGCAACGTTCACACACATCAAGGAAAATACGGTAAGTATGTAACGCACAGTGCACTGGGAATATAGTTAGAATTTGTTGTGGCCGCACTTGCTCCTCAGAATCATGAGAAATTCAGGCTACATCCTGAATTCCAGTTCAGCTGCTATAAGAGCTCAGGAATAGGTGGAATAAGCAAGGGAAAGAAGACCAGACATGGACACTGTGGGAACCGGGAGATGGCCTGGGGGTTAGAGCCTTTTACTGTGAAGCCAAAGGAACCCGGTTCGAATCCCTGGGACTCATGCGAGCCCGATGCAGAAGGGGGCGCTCATGTGCGGTAGGGCACCTGGTGTGCCAGTTCCATGCATCTGTCCATTTCTCTTCCCTATCTCTGTCTGTTTCTCTTTCCCATTTAAATAAGTAAAATACTTTCTTTTCCTTGTGGGGGCGGGGGGACGTCAATGTGCTCAACACAGGTTACTGAAGAGTGACGGCCTCCTTGCCCAGCACCTGTCATGTGTACCTGGGAATTTTATTCTGATTCAAATCCTATTCCAAACACGTCCAGAAGGAATTGAAGAACCTATGTGAGTGGCGTTCCACCCAGAAGCAAGACTCCTGCCGCCTGTGTCATTGGGTGGAAGCAAAGCACCGCTCCTTAGAAGTCCTGGAGTTGTCAGCCTCTCTGTCAAGAAAGCTGGACCAGCATCCCTGCACGGTTGAGAAAAGGGGACACCTCATCATCACCAGGGACAGGGGAAAGTGGGCAGTCCACGCGAGTGGACTCAGGCGTTCTCGACGATTGTCAAATGTCCGAATGTTCGATGTGTGAGGCAGCCTCACCTGGGCTGTCAGCTGGCCCGGCACTCGTGGAGGCCCTCCTCCTTCAGCCAATTAAAGGATACTTTCTGGAGCTCTCTTATTCCCAGAGAAACACACCCTCCGGGCCCTGCTCCCTCACATTTCAGACATCCCCATTCCAGTAGGCTCAACACTTGTACGTGAGGGGGTGAACCCGAAAAAATTGCTCAATTTGAGCAACAGCGACTCGGGCAGGCATATGGCCGTGCCTCAGCCGCCTTTGTGGATGGGATAAAACTGACCCATTTTCTGAAGACAGCCGATTCCCTGACCTAGGCTGAGAGCCTTGCTCTCAGCCTAGGTCAGGGAATCGGGGGCTTTTCGGACCCACAGAACGCCACGACCATGCAGGGAATCTCTGTGCGCTAGGGAAAGGAGGCCCCTGACACACACGTGACTTAAGTGGTCACATGCGCATGCGACATGCAGAGCTTACAGGTGAAGTGAGACACTACCTATGAGTCCTGAGCCCCTTTCTAGCCGGAGGACTGACGTCTGTTTGAGGCAGCAGACACACAGAAGTGTCCCAAGTTCGAGAGGGCAAACAGAATATGAGTAAAACCCGTATGCAAGTATGCACATTCTTCATGCCTTATAGGCCCAGGGCAAAATTGCTGAAGCCAGGCCAGGAAGACTTAGGAGTGTCGGGTTCCCAACGTGTACTCTGAGGGTTTGTTCACGCATTCGCAGGCTCTCGAGAGCCATCGTGACCCGACAGTGGGTGCAGGTGGAATGAAGGACCAAAAGGGTAAGTATTGGAAAATCACGGACGTGCCCCTGGTTCACTGAGCAACGTTCACACACATCAAGGAAAATACGGTAAGTACGTAACACAGGCTCCACTGGGAACACAGTTATACTTTGCTGTGGCCTCACTTGCTCCTCACAATGATGACAAGTTCAGGCTACGTCCTGAATTCCAGTTCAGCCGCTACTGGAGCTCAGCAATAGCTGGAAAACAGCAAGGGAAAGAAGACCAGGCGCGGGCACTGTGGGAACCGGGAGATGGCCTGGCGGTTAGAGCTTTTTGCTGGGAAGCCAAAGGAACCCGGTTCGAATCCCCGGGACGCATGCGAGCCCGATGCACAAGGGGGCGCTCATGTGCGGTAGGGCACCCGGTGTGCCAGTTCCCTCTATCTCTCCCTTTCTCCTCCCTATCTCTGTCTGTTTCTCTCTCACATTTAAAGAAGTAAAATACTTTCTTTTCCTTGTGGGGGCGGGGGGACGTCAATGTGCTCAACACAGGTTACTGAAGAGTGACGGCCTCCTTGCCCAGCACCTGTCATGTGTACCTGGGAATTTTATTCTGATTCAAATCCTATTCCAAACACGTCCAGAAGGAATTGAAGAACCTATGTGAGTGGCGTTCCACCCAGAAGCAAGACTCCTGCCGCCTGTGTCATTGGGTGGAAGCAAAGCACCGCTCCTTAGAAGTCCTGGAGTTGTCAGCCTCTCTGTCAAGAAAGCTGGACCAGCATCCCTGCACGGTTGAGAAAAGTGGACACCACATCATCCCCAGGGACAAGGGTAAGTGAGCAGTCCATGGAAGTGGACTCAGATGTTTTCGATGATTTTCAAATGTCTCAATGTTTGATGTGTGAGGCAGCCTCCACTGGTCTGTGATCTAGCCCAGCACTCGTGGAGGCCCTCCTCCTTCAGCCAATTAAAGAATACTTTCTGGAGTTCTCTTATTTCCAGAGAAACACACCCTCCAGGCCCTGCTCCCTCACATTTCAGACATCTCCATTCCAGTAGGTACAACCCTTGTGAGTGAGAGGGCGAACCCAAAAAAAGTGCTCAATGTGAACAAGGACCATTCGGGCAAGCATATGGCCACACATCATCCATCTTTGAGTATGGGGTGAAACTGACCCTTTTTCTGAACAGAGCCGATTCCCTAACCTAGCTATCACCCTAGGTAAGGGAATTGGGAGCCTTTTGGACCGAGAGAATGCCACGATGATGCAGGGAATGTCTGTGCACTAGGGAAAGGAGGCTCCTGACACATACGTGACTTAAGTGGTCACATGCGCATGGGACATGCAGAGCTTACAGGTGAAGTGAGACACTACCTATGAGTCCTGAGCCCCTTTCTAGCCAGAGGACTGATGTCTGTTTGAGGCGGTAGACACAGAGAAGTGTCCCATGTTCGAGAGGGCAAAGAATATGTGAGTAAAACCCATATGCAAGTATAGACATTCTTCATGACTTATAGGCCCAGGGCAAAATTGCTGAAGCCTGGACAGAAAGACTTAGGAGTGTCGGATTCCAAACGTGTACTCTGAGGGATTTGTTCTCCTCACCATCATGAGAAATTCCCATGTGACATGGAAGAGAAAAGCAGGCATGACTATGGTTTATGGTGACAGTGAGACGACACTGCACCCAGCGTCTCCACTTTTCCAAACAGGTTATTGTATACTGCAGTGGAATGATATCTTTATTTGCCAGAAAATGATAGCCGCATCTGTAGGTGATAAACATATTAATTCTAGAGTATCCCTGTCGAAGGACAAACCTTTAGGCCTTTTTGTGACCTTTGACCCATCTTGCAGTGTTTTCATCTGATCTCTTATTTTCAATGATGAGAGCAGTTGAGCATAATCAACACAGGTAGCTTGAAGTCATGGCAGGCACCGTTACTGGCAGGAGAGATAAGTGGATGAGCATGACATTGCAGCCACGTGTGGCTACAGCCTGAATTCCAGGTCATCTGGCACTAGAACTCAAGCCTAACTGGAAAAAGCAAGGGAAAGAAGACCAGTCATGGGAGTTCTGGGAACCAGGAGATTGCCTGACGGTCAGAGCCTTTCACTGTGAAGCCAAAGGACGCCAGTAAAAATCCCCGGGATGCATGCGAACCCAATGCACAAGGGGGCGCTCGTGTGGGGTAGGGAACCTGGTGTGCCCATTCCCTGTATCTGTCCCTTTCTCTTCCCTATCTCTGTCGTTCTGTCTCACATTTAAATAAGTAAAATACTTTTTTTTTCCTTGTGGGGCGGGGGGAAGAAAATGTGCTCAACACAGGTTTCTGAAGAGTGATGGCCTCCTTGGCCCACAGCTGTCATGTGTACCTAGGAATTTTATTCTGATAGAAGGTAAGAAAATAAATTCCTATTCAAAACAGGTCAAGAAGGAGTTAAGGAACCTATGTAAGTGGCGTTCCACCCAGAAGGAAGAGTCCTACCGCCTCTGTCATTGGGTGGAAGCAAAACACCGCTCCTTAGAAGTCCTGGAATTGTCAGCCTCTCTCTCAAGAAAGCTGGACCACCATCCCTGCACGTTTCAGAAAAGTGGAAACCTCATCATCACCAGGGACAAGGGTAAGTGAGCAGTCCATGGAAGTGGACTCTGACATTCTCGACTATTTGAAAATGTCCGAATGTTTGATGTTTGAGGCAGCCTCTCCTGGTCTGTCAGCTGGCCCAGCACTAGTGGAGACCCTCCTCCTTCAGCTAATTAAAGGATACTTTCTGGAGCTCTCCTATTCCCAGAGAAACACACCCTCCGGGCCCTGCTCCCTCACATTTCAGACATCCCCATTCCAGTATGCTCAACACTTGTAAGTGAGGGGGCGAACCAGAAAAAGTGCTCAATGTGAACAAGGATGACTCGGGCAGCCACATGGCCATGCATCAGCCATCTTTGCAGATGGGATAAACCTGACCCTTTTTCTGAAGAGAGCCGATTCCCTAACCCAGGGTGACAGCTTCGCTCTCACCCTGGGTTACGGAATCAGGAGCTTCTCGGACAGAGAGAATGCCATGATGACGCAGGGAATCTCTGTGTGCTAGGGAAAGGAGGCCCCTGACACAGACGTGACTTAAGTGGTCACATGTGCATGGGACATGCAGAGCTTACAGGTGAAGTGAGACACTCTCAATGAGTCCTGAGCCCTGTTCTAGCCGGAGGACTGACATTTGTTTGAGGCAGTAGACACACAGAAGTGCCCCAAGATGGAGAGTGCAAACAAAATATGAGTAAAACCCATATGCAAACATCACATTCTTCATGCCTTATAGGCCCAATGCAAAATTGCTGAAGCCTGGACAGAAAGACTTAGGAGTGTCGGGTTCCAAACGTGTACTCTGAGGGTTTTCTGCTCCTCACAATCATGAGAAATTCCCATGTGACATGGAAGGAAAAAGCAGGGATGATTATGCTTTATGGTGACAGTGTAGACGACACTGCACCCAGCGTCTCCACTTCTCCAAACAGGTTCTTGTATACTGCACTGGAATGATATCTTTACCTACCAGTAAATGACAGCCATGTCTGTGGGAGAAATGGAAATCATATACATATTTCATTCTATGGTATCCCTGTTGAAGGACAAAAATTTAGGCCTGTTTGTGACCTTTGACCCATCGTGCAGCGTTTTCTTCTGATCTCTGATTTTCAATGGTCAGAGAAGTTGATCATGATCAACACAGGGAGCTTGAAGTCATGGCAGGCACCTTTACTGGCAGCAGAGATAAGAGGATGAGCATGACATTGCTGCCACCCTGTGTCTACAGTCTGAATTCAAGGTCAGCTGGTAACAGACCTCAAGCCTAGCGAGAATGAGCAAGGGAAAGAAGACCAGGCATGGGAGTTGTGGGAACTTGGAGAAGGCCTGGGCTTAGAGCCTTTTACTGTGAAGCCAAAGGACCCTGGTTCAAATCCCCGGGATGCATGAGAGCCCAATGCACAAGGGGGTGCTCGTCTGGGGTAGGGCACCTGGGGCGCCCATTTCCTGTATTTGTCCCTTTCTCTTCCCTATCTTTCTCTTTCTCCCTCACATTTAAATAAGTAAAATACATTTTTTTCTTGCGGTCAAGAGGGAAGAAAATGTGCTCAACACAGGTTTCTGAAGAGTGAGGGCCTCCTTGGCCCACACCTGTTTGTGTACCTAGGAATTTTATTCTGATAGAAGGTAAGAAAATCAATTCCTATTCAAAACAGGTCAAGAAGGAGTTAAAGAACCTATGTGAGTGGCGTTCCACCCAGAAGAAAGAGTCCTCCCGCCTCTGTCATTGGGTGGAAGCAAAACACCATTCCTTAGAAGTCCTGCAGTTGTCAGGCTCTCTCTCAAGAAACCTGGACCAGCATCCCTGCACGTTTCAGAAAAGTGGACACCTCATCATCACCAGGGACAAGTGTAAGTGAGCACTCCGTGGAAGTTTACTCAGACGTTCTCGACGATTTTCAAATGTCTGAATGTTTGATGTTTGAGGCAGCCTCTCCTGGTCTGTCAGCTGGCCCGGCACTCGTGGAGGCCCTCCTCCTTCAGCCAATTAAAGGATACTTTCTGGAGATCTCTTATTCCCAGAGAAACACACCCTCCAGCCCTGCTCCCTCACATTTCAGACATCCCCATTCCAGTGGGCTCAACACTTCTGAGGGGGCGAACCCGAAAAAAGTGCTCAATTTGAACAAGGATGACTCGGGCAGGCATATGGCCACGCATCAGCCGTCTTTGCAGATGGGATAAAATTGACCCTTTTTCTGAAGAGAGGTGATTCCCTAACCTAGGGTGACAGCGTCGCTCTCACTGTAGGTTAGGGAATTGGGTGCTTTTAGGACCAAGAGAATGCCATGACGATGCAGGGAATCTCTGTGTGCTAGGGAAAGGAGGCCCCTGACACACACGTGACTTAAGTGGTCACATGTGCATGGGATATGCAGAGCTTACAGGTGAAGTGAGACACTCCCAATGAATCCTGAGCCCCTTTCTAGCCGAAGGACTTACGTCTGTTTGAGGCAGTAGACACCAAGAAGTGTCCCAAGTCTGAGAGGGCAAACAAAATATGAGTAAAACCCACATGCAAGTATCAACATTATTCATGCTTTATAGGCTCAGGGGAAAATTGCTGAAGCCTGGCAAGAAAGACTTAGGAGTGTCAGCTTCCAAACATGTACTCTGAGGGTTTTGTGCCCCTCACAATCATGAGAAATTCCCATGTGATATGGAAGAAAAAAGCAGGCATGATTATGGTTCATGGTGACAGTGTAGATGACACTGCACCCAGCATCTCCATTTTTCCAAACAGGTTCTTGCATACTGCAGTGGAGTGATATCTTTACATGCCAGAAACTGATAGCCATGTCTGTGGGTGAAATGGAATTAATATACATATTTCATTCTAGGATATCCCTGTTGACGGACAAACCTTTAGGCCTCTTTTTGACCTTTGATGTATCTTGCAGCATTTTCATCTGATCTGTGATTCTCAATGATCAGAGCAGTTGAGCATCATCAACACAGGGAGCTTGAAGTCATGACAGGCACCTTTACTGGCAGCAGAGATAAGACGATGAGCATGACATTGCAGCCACCCTGTGGCTACATCCTGAATTCCAGGTCAGCTGGGACGAGACCTCAAGCATAGCTGGAAAAAGCAAGGGAAAGAAGACCAGGCACGGGCACTGTGGGAACCGGGAGATGGCCTGGCGGTTAGAGCCTTTTACTTTGAAGCCAAAGGACTCCAGTTTGAATCCCCGGGATGCATGCGAGCCCCATAAACTAGGGGGCGCTCGTGTGGGGCAGGGCACCTGGTGTGCCCATTCCCTGTATCTGCCCCTTTCTCTTCCCTATCTCTCTCATTCTCTCTCACATTCAAATAAGTAAAATACTTTTTTTTTTCCTTGTGGGGCGGGGGGATGAAAATGTGCTCAATACAGTTTTCTGAAGAGTGAGGGCTTCCTGGCCCACACCTGTCCTGTGTACCTCGGAATTTTATTCTGATAGAAAGTAAGCAAATCAATTACTTTTCAAAACAGGTCAAGAAGGAGTTAAAGAACCTATGTGAGTGGCGTTCCACCCAGAAGCAAGAGTCCTACCGCCTCTGTCATTAGGTGGAAGCAAAACACCGCTCCTTAGAAGTCCTGGAGTTGTCAGCCTCTCTCTCAAGAAACCTGGACCAGCATCCCTGCACGTTTCAGAAAAGTGGACACCTCATCATCACCAGGGACAAGGGTAAGTGAGCAGTCCGTGAAAGTGCACTCAGACGTTCTCGACGATTTTCAAATGTCTGAATGGTTGATGTATGAGGCAGCCTCTCCTGATCTGTCAGCTGCCCCGGCACTCGTGGAGGCCCTCCTCCTTCAGCCAATTAAGGGATACTTTCTGGAGCTCTCTTATTCCCAGAGAAACCCACCCTCCAGGCCTGGCTCCCTCACATTTCAGATATCCCCATTCAAGTGGGCTCAACACTTGTACGTGAGGGGTTGAACCTGAAAAAAGTGCTCAATCTGAACAAGGACAACGCGGAAAGGCATATGGCCATGCATCAGACATCTTTCTGGATGGGATAAACCTGACCCTTTTTATGAAGACAGTCGATTTCCTAACCTAGGGTGACAGCTTCGCTGTCACCTTATGTTAGGGAATTGGGAGCTTCTAGAACTGGGAGAATGCCATGAGAATACTGGGAATCTCTGTGTTCTAGGGAAAGGCAGTCCCTGACACAACGTAACTGAAGTGGTCACATGCACATGGGACATGCAGAGATTTCAGGTGAAGTGAGACACTACCAATGAGTCCTGACCTCTTTGTTACCAAAGGACTGACCTCTGTTCAAGGCAGTAGAGGCAGAAGTCTCCCAAGTTCGAGAGGGAAAAAAAATATGAGTAAAACCCATATGCAAGTATCGACATTGTTCATGCCTTATAAGCCCAGGGCAAAATTGCTGAAGCCAGGCCAGGAAGGCTTAGGATTGTTGGGTTCCAAACGTGTACTCTGAGGGTTTGTGTAGCCTTTCGCATGCTCTGGAGAACAATTGTGACCCGAAAATGGGTGCAGGTGGAATGAAGGATCAGAAGGGTAAGTTTTGGAAAATCATGGACTTGACCCGCTTTATACCCTAAGGATGGACTGTGCCCTCAGCTGTGATCCACAACAATCTCTTCCTCCACTAAGGACAGACTGTGTCCTGAGCTGTGATCCACCACAACTTCTTCCTCCCCTAAGGATGCACTGTGTTCTGAGATGTGATCCACAACAACCTCTTCGTCTTCAAAGGATGGACTGTGTCCTGAATTGGGATCCACAAAAACCTGTTCCTCTACTAAGGATGGACTGTGTCCTGAGCTCTGATCCACAACAACCTCTTCCTTTCTTAAGGATGGACTGTGTCCTGAGCTGTGATCCAGAACAACCTCTTCCTCCCTTAAGGATGGACTATGTCCTGAGCTGTGATCCAAAACAACCTCTTCCTCCTATAGTGGTGGACTGCATCCTGAGCTGTGATCCACAACAACCTCTTCATCCACTAAGGATGGACTGTGTTCTCAGCTGTAATCCACAAGAACATCTTCCTTCCCTAGGCATGGACTGTGTCCTGATCTGGGATCCACAGCAACCTCAGCTTCCTGTAAAGATGGACTGTATCCTGAGCTGTGATCCACAACAACCTCTTCTTCCCCTAAGGATGCACTGTGTCCTGAGCTGTGATCCACAAAAACATCTTCCATCCCTACGGATGGACTGTGTCCTGAGTTGTGATCTACAAAAACCTCTTCCTCCTGTAAGGATGGACTGTGTCCTGAGCTGTGATACACCTCAACCTCTTCCTTCCCTAAGATGGACTGTGTCCTGAGCTGTGATCCACACCAACCTCTTCGTCCCCTAAGGATTGACTGTGTCCTGAGTTGTGATCCACAACAACCTCTCCCTTCCCTAAGAATGGACTGTGTCCTGAACTGTGATCCACAACAACCTCTCCCTTCCCAAAGAATGGACTGTGACCTGAGATGTGATACACAACAACCTCTTCGTCCCTTGGGATGGTCTGTGTCCTTAGCTGTGATCCACGACCACCTCTTCCGTCCCTAAGGATGGACTGTGTCCTGAACTGTGATCCATACCAACTTCTTCCTTCCATAAGGATGGACTGTGTCCTGAGCTGTGATCCACAACAAACTCTTCCTCCCATAAGGATGTACTGTGTCCTGAGATGTCATCCACAACAACCTCTTCCTCCCATAAGGATGGACAGTGTCCTGAGTTGTGATCCACAACAGCCTATTCGTCCCCTGTGGATGGACTGTGTCCTTAGTAGTGATCCACAGCAATCTCTTTCTCCCCTAAGGATGGACTGCGTCCTGAGCTGTGATCCACAACAACCTCTTCCTTCCCTAAGGATGGACTGTGTCCTGAGCTGTGATCCACAACAACCTCTTCCTCCCGTAAGGATGGACTGTGTCCTGAGTTGTGATCCACAACAACCTCTTCCTCCCCTAAGGATGCACTGTGCCCTGAGTTGTGATGCACAACAACCTCTTCCTCCCCTAAGGATGGACTGTGTCCTGAGCTGTGATCCACAACAACATCTTCCTTCCCTGAGGATGGACTGTGTCCTGAGTTGTGATCCACAACAACCTATTCCTCCCCTTAGTATGGACTGTGTCCTGAGTTGTGATCCACCATAACCTCTTCTTTCCCTAAGGATGGACTGTGTCCTGAGCTGTGATCCACAACAAGCTCTTCCTTCCATAAGGATGGACTGTGTCCTGGGGCTGTGAGCCACAATCACCTCTTTCTTCCTTAAGTTTTGTCAGGTATTTTGTCACAGCAATGAGAAAAATCAACAATTTCCATGTTCTTTATTTACTAGATATAAAATATACAATTATAATCATTAGGAGTAGATCAAAGACAATAGGCAATCAGACCAGTGATTTATAGAAAAGTTTATGAAAAACAGACAGCATATATAAACATCGTTGTCAGTCACAGGCTTTGGAATACAGCATAGCGTTCAATTAAAGTCTCTGCAATGGGAGGAAAAAAAAAGTCACTGTAGATGAACGGGAATCAGCTTAAGTCACCTTTGGGTGGGTTTTCAAATGTATAGTACACACAGAAAGTCACCAGTGTATGGGGACATTAGCCAAAATCACTATCTGCAATAACGTGTCAGGGTGAGTTCTGACAGCTTCATTTCTAAGCTCATCACTGAGATGCACAAAAAAGTGCTAATGAAGAGCTCGAACAGAGGGTCGTGCCAGGCAGACACACAGGCACACTTTAAGCCCACCCACACCATCACCATCCACACCGTCATACACACACGCTGTAGCTGACAGCTTCAGGTTCGCTGAGATGAACTTCCAGACCAGGCACAGTTATGGAGGAAGTGATGTTTATTGATGCTTACAGATCCAGGGGAAGTTCCATAAATGGCAGAAGAAGCTGGCCTGCCTTCACAGGCCCAAGTAGAGAGAGAAGTACAAGCCTAAAAGCCACACAGCACAGCACACTTTAGGAACTCCTGCTAGGCACACTTTGCTTATCTTTAGGTTGAAATCTGAAACCCACAACCACACCTTAAGATCCACCCAGTGACATTGCCTCCAGCCAGGTGGCTGAAGATGCAAACTACAAACAAACAACTGAATATGTTGGGGGTCATCTATTCAAACTACCACACACACATACCTCACACCTCACACAACCCTCATCAAACACCATCATAAACACTCACACATTCAGAAGCAGAACAGGACACCGTGTTTCTATGCTGTTCTTTCCACATCCTGGTTATCTGCGGCCCATGCTTCTGCAATTTTTAGCCAGAAGTTACACACCTTTAGGACCGGATGTGAAGGGGGTCAACCAGACCACCCGTCTGACAAATTCTGAGAAAACAAAATCACTGTAATGGAATTTAGTAACTCATAATTCAGAAGTGAGAACCAATCACTGAATGTTGAATAATACAGCCAGGGATGGCGAGTACCTGAGATTTTGCTGTAAACATCCAGATTTCAAAATGTTTCCCTCTGGACAGACATGCAAACCAATGGCTGCTTCATGGGCCTGCAAGTCACCTGCTGGCAAGCACCCAATTTAAATTACTTCACTTTGTGACATTCCAGTTACTTGGTAAACCTTAACCAAGATATACTTTCTTTTAAAAAATATATTTAATTCTGTGTGTTTGTGTGTGGGCAGAGTTCAGTTTATGTAGCTGGCTTGGGAATTCAACCTGGGCCTAAAAGCTTTGCAAGCAAGTACCTTTGACCTCTGAGTCATCTTCCCAGTACCCCAAATGTACCTTTCAATGAAGTACCAAAGATTTTATATATTTAGGTTGTATTTTTTTGGAGGGGGGGTTGAGGTAGGGACTTCCTTTAGCCCAGGCTGACCTGGAATTCACTATATAGTCTCAGGGTGGCCTTGAACTCACAGCCATCCTATTACCTTCTGAGTGCTAGTATTAAACCTGTGTGCCACCTGGCTTATGTTTTTAATCATATGAAAAATATTTATAAATACTCATTGTATGCCTTGCGAGTGACCAAGTGACCATATTCTAGTGACAGAGGGAATCAGAATAGAAAAGAAACCCAGCGAGCTCTTACACAGCCACTGTGGTCCCAAAAATGCAGTTCTCAGTTTATGTGATTATAAATGTGATAAACAACTTTTACATCATTTTAAACCCCGCCAGCTATTCAGAGACATTTTATAAAACCATTTGAAAGGTTGTGTATGCCCTACTTCTCATTTCCACCATGTCCATCACCTCATGAAATATGAAACGACGGCACACTGCTTACACTCCGGCAGTGTGAGGATGTCCTGCACTGGTGGTGTTTTAGGTGTATTGGTAGAACTGCGTACACAAAAAAGCACAATAACCTAACATGAATGTTTACAGCACACGGTCTCTGCAAACACAGCCATGGGTGTATAACTTATTTTTAAAACACTTCCAGAGCATGATAAAAATTTCCATGGGCAGCTACTGAGGGGAGAAGGGACATTTCTGTGGGAAGCCCACAGTTTGGTGCTGCACAGGGCAATTTTAGGGGGATCTCTTACAGTGCTTACAAATTATTGTAATGGACTTCCGGCCCAGAAGGTGGCATAGGAACCACGCCAAAGCAGCCTAGGGGAGAAAAAGCCAAAGAAAACCCAGCACAATACACACTTTTACTAAAAAGGGAGGTGTATAAGAGATTAAGACAGCAGCAGAGAAGTAGGAGAGATCCAGAGCATCCAGAGCCCACACGGGCAGGCCGAAGCAGCTCCGGCAGAGGCGGCTCGGGCTCCAGCAGTGGCAGCTCGGGCTCCGGCAGCGGAAGCAGCGGTGGAAGCCATGACTCCGGCTCCAACAGCAACATCAGCGGCTCCGGCTCCGGCACCGGCTACAGCAGCTTCAGCGGCAGCGGATCCAGCAGCGGAGGCTCCAGCGGCTTCAGCGGTGGATCCAGCAGCGGCAGCTTCAGCGGCAGCAGTAGTGGATCCAGCAGCAGGGGTGCCGATCTGCAGGGCCACGGTTGCCAGGCTTGGTTTGCCCCGCAGGAAAAGCCAGTGTCCAGTTCCAGAAAACAGAACAGCGGCCCAATGTCCCAGCCAGCAACTTGACCGAGACCAAAAGCATCCAAAAAGGTAACTGGGATTGAACCAGGGAAGGGTCTCACTTGGTCACAAGCTGACTTGGATCCCCCAACAGACCAGAAATCTTAACCTCTTTGTGGATAGAGGATCTGGTTCTTATAATACCTACTCTTGCATAAATGCTCGGTGCTGTTTTTGACTGAATGTGTACAGGGTTTAGTTAAATTTTATAATCTACCTGTATTTAATTCCACTCAACCTACTTGAATACTCCCATAGCAGGCAAACTGAACCCCTAGGAACACTTGTCTAGATACTCTGAGAGTGTTAAGAGCCACACCCAACATCTTAATCACCTCCATTGAAGATATACAACATCAGATCAATTGATATAGCTAAGAATACCCAGCTAATTGGAAAATCTAAGCAATAACTTAATCCAAGATGCAAAAATATATACATTATAACACAAGAAACACCAAAAACCAAGGCAATATAAATCCACCAAAAAGTATCAATTCATCAGAAATGACCTCCAGTGAGAACGAGTTAGAGGAAATGCCTGAGAAAGATTTCAAAAGAATGATTGTAAATATGTTCAATGAACTCAAAAAAGAAATCAAAGGAATCAGAGAAGACACAGGACACCAATTTAACGAAATAAAGAAGTCAATACAAGACATCAATAATGAAATAGAAATAATAAAGAAAAACCAGTCAGAATTACTAGCAATGAAGAACACAGTTAATGAAAAAAAAAACTCTTTAGAAAATCTCACCAGTAGAATGCATGAAGGAGAGGACAGAATATCTAAGCTAGAAGACCAGGTGGCAGATCTAATACAATCCAACAATGAGAAAGACAAACTAATAGAAAAGTATGAATGGGAATTTCAAGATATTCAGGACGCTATGAAAAGATCAAACATAAGAATGCAGGGCATAGTAGAAGGAGAAGAATTTCACTCCAAAGGCATAGTAGGCATCTTCAACAAAATCATAGAAGAAAACTTCCCCCAAATTGGGAAAGAGGTGCCAATGCAGATACAGGAAGCCTTTAGAACACCAGCCAGACAAAACCTGGAAAGAACCTCTCCTCGCCATATTATAATCAAACTACCAAACACACAATGCAAAGAAAAAATATTGAAAGCAGTTAGAGAGAAAAATGAAGCTACCTACAAAGGAAAGCCCATCAGGATCACAGCAGATTACTCAACACAAACTTTCAAAGCCAGAAGGGCTTGGAGTGATGTATTCCAAATTCTGAAAGATAACAACTGTCAACCAAGGTTACTTTATCCTGCAAAACTATCCATTCTAATAGATGGAGAAATAAGGACATTCCATGACAAAAGCAGGCTAAAGGAGTATTTGAAGACAAAACCAGCTCTACAGAAAATACTTGAAAGAATCCTCCATGCCAAAGAGAAGGAAAAACACACATATAAGGAACCTGGAAAACAACAAGCAATACTCAAATACTAGTTAACACAAGAGAGCAAAGGTAGAACCTGAACCACAAAAAAAGGCAAACATAAATACACACTTTTCAATAATATCTCTTAATATCAACGGCGTCAATGCCCCAACCAAAAGACATAGGTTTGCAGACTGGGTTAAAAAGCAGGATCCTACAATTTTGTTGTCTCCAAGAAACTCACCGTTCTACAAAGGATGGACATTATCTTAGGGTGTAAGGTTGGAAAACGGTGTTTCAAGCAAATGGACCCAGAATACAAGCAGGGGTTCTTATCCTAATATCTGACAAAGCAGACTTCACTCCAACGTTAGTCAAGAAAGATAAGGAAGGTCACTTTATATTGATTAAGGGCACACTCCAACAGGAGGACATTACAATCCTAAACATTTATGTACCTAACATGGGGGCTCCCAAATTCATCAAACAAACACTGTTAGAACTAAGGTCACAGATAACACCAAACACAGTGGTAGTGGTGACTTTAACACCCACTCTCATCAATTGACAGGTCATCCCAGGAAAAAGTAAACAGAGAGGCATCTGGACTAAATGAGGTCATAGAATGTATGGACCTAACAGATATATACAGGACATTTCATCCAAATGCTGCAGAATATGCATTCTTTTCAGCAGCACATGGAACATTCTCTCAAATAGACCATATATTAGGACAAAAAGCAAATCTTAACAAATTCAGGAAAACTGAAATAATTCCTTGCATTCTATCTGACTATAATGGAATCAAACTACAAATCAATAGCAAGAAAGGCTATAGAGCATACACAAAATCATGGAAACTAAACAATACTCTACTAAATGATGAATGGGTCAATGAAGAAATCAAGAAGGAAATCAAAAAATTTATAGAGTCAAACAATAATGAGAACACAACATACCAAAATCTCTGGGACACAATGAAGGCAGTTCTAAGAGGTAAATTTATAGCTTTAAGTGCCTATATTAAGAAATTAGAAAGGTCGCAAGTAAACGACCTAATGCTTCACCTTAAAGCCTTGGAAAAGAAGAACAAGGCAAACCAAAAATCAGAAGATGGGAAGAAATAATAAAGATTAGGGCAGAAATTAATGAAATAGAAACAAAACAAACAAACAAATTATTGTAATGGTTTGAATCTGAAAGGTCTCCCATAGGCTCAGACTTTAAAAGTTTGGTCTTTAGCTGGTAATGCTATTTTGGGAGGGTAATGGAAACTTTGGATGGCTGGGAGGGTCAACCTTGATGTAGATACTGGGGTGTGTACTTGGGTGATCCTGTGTCTTAGCCCCTTTCTGTACCCCCTGTTCTCTGCTTCCTGTCCACCAGATGAGCTGCTCTGATGCACAACGCTCCCTCCCCCCACCGTGATGGGCTTCTCTGAAACCACAATTGTCCCTCTAAACTGTTCCCAGAGACACAAAAGTAACTTATTGTCACATTTGGTAAAATCTCCTCAGAGGAATACCATCACATAATGTTGGAGACTATGGGATATTCTTATACATTATAAAGCTACTATGGAGTTCAGATAGTTTAAACAAAACTCTGAATCTACTCCAATCGGTACATTCATTTGTTGTTATTGTTCTGAGAGCAAGATCTTACTAGCCACGGCTGACCTGGAACTCACTCTGTAGCCCAGGCTGGCCTCGAACTCAAGGTAATCCTCATGCCTCTGCTTTCCGAGTACTGGGTTAAGGGTGTAAGCCAGCGCACTTGGCTAGATCTATCTATCTATATATATATCTTTTCTAACATCACATTATGGTTGCCAAGAAATTAATATTTCTTGGCTTTATGTTGCACCTAAGAAGGACAAGAAAAAAGAAAAGAAAAAAAAGAAGGGAAGCAAAGAAGGTGGGCGTGATTACAGTCGCGTCATATGGTGTTCTCATGGACAAGACATCAATGAGAGCATAGCACTAAATCCACCCAGCTCGGTTCCAGTGGTCCACACTTTGTACGTCTGTGGATTCCAAGCATCCAGGAACTTGATGACAGTCACAGGCACTATTTGGAGTTGGCATCCACCATCAGTTGTGTCATGAGGTGACAGCTGTGAAGGGGACACAGCTTAAAGACAGGCTTGGAGTCTCTGCTCAAGTAACAGAACTGCTTGCTGGACAAGGCGCTCAGGTGGGAAACTTTCTCCGTAACTAGGTGTGCTATGCTCTTCACTCGCAAGAGGGCCGGGGACACTCCCTGCTCTGACCTTCCACGTCAGCATCTAGGATGGAGGGCATCGGGCACCCGCTTCTCTGCTGGGTGCTAAGAAAGCAGGCAGGGTCCAATGTGGCCTGGCCCAAACCACAGGCCCAGGCAGCCGGGGACGCTGAGTCAGCGGGACTGCATGTAGTGCCCCCGCTGTGCACCAGGTGAGGCAGGGTGTGGCCAGGGCTCAATCCAGACACTCTGGGGTTGCTGAGGGGAGACCTGGCGTGCCAGGTCACTGTGAGGAAGAGGGGAAGCACAGTGTGGTGGCCCACGGGTTCCAAGGGCACCTGCTGGTGAAGAAAGGTAAGACAGTGTGCAATGAGAAAGACTGCTGAAGCAATGAGTCAAGAAAAACAATGACAGTAATAGGAGAAAAAGATGATGACATCAATATAAAAGAAAGACTAACGGAGAGAGGGAGGGGATATGTTGGAGAGGGGAGTTGTGAAGGGGAAAGTGGGAGAGGGGAGGGAATTGCCATGGTTTATTGTCTGTAAGCATAGAAGTTGTGAATAAAAAATTTAAAAAAATAAATAAAAGTGGCCACATCCCCCCCCCCCAAAAGGAAAACAATGATGGGCTGGAGAGACAGCTCAGAAGTTAAGGCACTTGGCTTCAAAGCCTAATGGCCCAGTTTCGAATCCCCAGTCCCCATGTAAAGCCAGATGCACAAAGTGGCACATGCATCTGGAGTTCATTTGCAGTGGCTTGAGACCCTGACATACCCATTCTTTCTCACTCTCTCTCCATCTCTCTTTGTACGTCTGTATCTCTCTGCTTGCAAATAAATAAAATATAGATGTATATAAATAAAATATGTATGTGAAAGAAAAATAATGACGGCAATTCAACTAGATGGCCGGTTGAAGGAGGCCCACGACAGTACACAACCCTCACGTAAGCACTAGCATGTGGCCTCCTCAGTGCAAAAATACTGTGACACTAGGAAGAGGATTTCACCCTATGAAGCGATGTCTTTCATCAGTGATAAGTATTCGCCATGTGTTCAGATCAATGGTCACTGTAAGAGTCACATAAGCAGGGTAGATTCCACAGTGGATTCAACTGGAATTAATGTGGGTCTTTCAGAAATGCCTGACTCAGGATAGATGGCTCAGTGGCTAAAGGTGCTTGCTTGCAAAACCTATGGGTCCCCGGGGTTCAGTTCCCCAGTACCCACATAAAAGCCAGATGCACAAGGTGGCCCATGCAACATCTACAGTGTTAAGAGGCCCTGAAGCTCCCATTCTCATTCTCTCTCTTCTTGTAAATAAAATTTTTAAAAACTCAAAAAAGAGAAAGAAATGACTGATTAAGCTTTACTCTAGAATTTCGGAAAGTGGATATGAGAACAGGGTTTCTCGTCCTCCCTCTCTGATGTGCCCTGGAGTCAACCTGCTACCACTGTGGCATGTAACTATTTGCTTCAAACATGAGAAAAAGAGCACCTTCTAATGGCATTAGGGTGCCGGGATTTCATTGGACAATTACAAGACGACTTACAAAAGGGCAACAAGCCAATTTACCTTGACAGTAAACAGTGACCTAGTATTTACAGAGAAGAAAAAGCAAGAGAATGGAAGGCAGTTTTGATTTCAGTAATGCTTTGTAACCTACTCTATCATAGTATTTTATAATTTAAAATGCAGTTTTCTTTCTTTAATTTTATATATGTATGTATTTATTTGTTTATTTGTTTTTTTTTTTTTTTTGAGATAGGGTTCCACTCTAGCCCAGGCTGGCCTGGAATTCACTCGGTATTCTCAGGGTGGCCTTGAACTCACAGCGATCCTCCTACCTTTGCCTCTCGAGTGCTGGGATTAAAGGAGTACGCCAATATGTCGGGCTCTACGTGGAAGTATTTCTGTGTGTTTGCATGCATGTGTGCAGGCCAGGGTCTCTTGTTGAAAGTGAACACCAGATGGATGCACCACTTTCCCCATTTGACTTCATATAAGTATTGGGGAAATGAAACCAGGCAGGCAGGTTTTACAAGTGTCTTTGATCACTTAGCCATTTCCCCAGCCCCAGTTTCCTTCTATTAATTCTTATTTGTAGGGTCTCATGCATGTTAAATTAAGTTATATTCTCAATTCTACTTATTATTTTACTTTTTATTTTGAAACAGGGTCTTATTTTGTTGCTGAAGCTGACCTTGAATTCACACTGTCGCCTAGTCAAGCTTCAAACTTATAATTCTCCCGCCTCAGCCTCCAAAGTCTCTGAGCCACCAGGCCTGGCTAAGCAGCTTTTCATGGGGCTGGGAAGATGGCTCAGCAGTTAAAGACACTTGTATAAACATGAGGACCTGAGTTCAGATCTCCAGCACCCTCATAAAATGCCAGGCATGGTGGCACATGCCAGTAACCCCAGCATTGGCCAGCTAGCCTATCTCAGTCAGTAAGCTCCAGGTTCCGCGAGACACTTCGTCTCACAGAATAAGGTGGAGAGAAACTGAGGAGGACACCCGATGTTGACCTCTGGCTTCCAAATGCACATCCACACATTCAAAAAATGAATAAGGTCACATGGGCGGCCTTAGTCCAGTGTGACCACTGTCCTTGTAAGAATAAATCAGAACGCAGACACACCATGTCAGAGAACAACCATGCCAGGACACAGGGAGAGCAGGGCCAGCAAGCCCATGGGGAAGCCTCCGGGGAACCAGCCCTGTCCACACCTTGACCTTGGACTTTGGCCTCCAGGACCATAAGGAAACAAATTGGGCCTGTTGTTGAAACCTCACACAGCAGCCTGTCAGAGATGTCTGCGACCTCCAACCCAACATATGCAGCACCAGGCAGGAGACACACAAGTGTCCTGGAGGAGCCTGAAGACAGTTTGGGGTTAGGCTCAGGGTTAAGGGTTAGAAGGGTTATGGTGTGAGCATTAGGATTAGTGTTACACGGTTAGGACTAGGGTTTGTGATTATTTGAATTGGATTCCTCCATAAATTAATGTGCTTTGAAAGCTTGGTCCTCAGTTGGTAGCAATTTGGGAGCCAGAGCCTTGTTGGACAAGGTGTATTGCTGGGGGGTGACCTTTGGGGTGTCATAGCCAGCTCCCCCTTGCCAGGGCTGAGCTCACTGTCACTGAGCTTTCTGTCAGTTGCTGTGTCAAAAAGGGACAGCCAACCCCTACCACCCTTTCCCTGGCATGATGGAGGTTCTCAAGACTCTAAGCCCAAATCTTAAACTTTCTTCCCATCAGCTGTTTTGCTTTTCAAGGTATAGTTTCCTCTAGCCCAGGCTGACCTGAATTCACTATGCAGTCTCAGGCTGACCTCGAACACAGAGTGATTCTCCTACTAGGCCTCCCAAGTGCTGGGATTAAAGGCGTGTGTCACCATGTTGGGGAGAGAGCGACACACAGAGAGAAAGAATGGGTTCCCTAGGGCCTCTAGCTTCTGCAAACAAATTCCAGATGCGTGAGCCACTTTGTGGATCTGGCTTTATGTGGGTAATGGGGAACTGGAGTCAGGTCGTTACTTTGCAGGCAAGTGCCTTAACCACTAAGCCATCTCTCCAGCCCCCATCAGCTGTTTTTGGTCTGGTGTTTTGTCCCAGCAATGAGAGATGGGAACTATAACATAGTGTTAGGATTAGGGTCAGTGTTAGAGGTTCAGGTTAGAAAGTCAGAGTTAATGTTTGGTCACGGTTAGTGTAAGGGTTAGGGCTAGGTCTCCCCCGCTCAGTGGTTGGGATTAAGGCACACACTCTTGTCTTCTCCAGAACCAGAGGTTCAACGTGATCTTTCTCCTTCCATGGTATTATACACTGAAGTTAATGAAATTTAATTCTCTTCCCAGAATCAAAATTATAGTTATACTAAAGTAATAAAACACAAAAGGTCTATGTGAACAGTATGATAGCAAATGAATTCATTAGGAAAAGACAGCTTGCATGGCCATGCCATTCCCATCATGGTGTTGCTTTACTTTATTCTGGGTCTTAAGTAGCTCAAGCTGGACAGGAACTTGCTTTGTAGCTGAGAACAAACATGAATTTACAACCCTTTGCCTCCGCTTCCCAGACGCAATGACTACAGGCATGCACCCACACGCCTGGTTCATGTGACGCCAGACAGCAAGCCTAGGAGGTCCTGTGGGCCAGGCAAGCACTAACCCAACCCGGTACCCAGCCCCAACCCCACAATGGTGCCCTGTGCTTTTCTGCATCTAGCACCACCCACGTGGAGACTAGAAAGGACCTCCATCCGCCACTGACCATCTGGGATGGGATGCTCTGCAGGCAGATGCGTTCCCACCCATGCACTCCAACAAGGAAGGAGCCAGGTCTCTCAATACATCATGGTCAGTCTCAGGCCTTGGCACAGGAACAGGCTTGTGGCTGCTCCCTGGAGTGGGAATGTCCGAGTCACAAGAGATCCAGGGGCTCTCCAGGGATAGCTGATTTCCATCTGCCTGCAACAAGCACCTTGTGAAAAGAGAGTCCTTTGAGGGAAGTCTTGTGTCATCTGACAACAGATGACGGGGGTCGGGGACTCTGCCGGTGGACAGTGACCTCAGAGGAGGAGTGGGACTTGCTCGAGGCCAGGAGGTCCACTGGAGGGTGTCCTTCTGCTGCCTCTCCTTGGGTGATGGCTTTTCCGGCACCCAGGCACCATGCAGTTCCCTGATGTCCAGCCCCAAAGCTATGGAGGCCAGCAGCACCCCACACCCATACAAGGCTGACTTAGTTTTCTTCTTCTGTGGGGGTGCCCCTGGGTTATTCGCTGGGGCTTCCTGAGAGGAGCCTACAGAAGGTTGCTCCTCCTGGCCCTCAGCATCCTCTAAACTCTCTCTCTGGCCATCTCTGCCAAGAGGTAGATTGATGTAGGCCTGAACCGGGAGCTTTATTTGCTTTGGTTTTCTGTGTTCCAGTCCGTCAGGGACAAGTTTAAGTTCGTCACCGGCTCCTAAGTGAAGGCATAAATAAAAACACTGCAGGACCATTCTGTGGTAAATGTCACCTCTTAGACTTTATGCAAAACAAGCTGGAATCTCATGAATAAACATTCCACATCAAAGCACATGGACTCCTTGCAGTTGAGTAAATGCCTTGTCTGTTACTATCCAAGGAGAAGACTCCAGAGCCCACCCATGACCCAGCATCCTTCCCGAAAGCGCACCCCGTCAGCACTGCTGAGGGCAAACTCCGGAAACAGCCGTCAGGACACAGACACCGGAGCCCATGACCCTGTGCAAAGCTTGCCTTATCATGCCACCCACTGGGCACCTAAGCCACCTGGAAGGCCCACAAGCAAATTCTTAGCCCAGCCCAGCATGAAATCAAAGGCTGTGGGGTGGAACCGAGCATGGGGTAAGGAGCCTGTCTCAAAACGGGGACTACTTCACCAACCAGGTGACTCTCGGCAGAGGCTGGGGAGCCAGGAGGTGAGCAGCTGTCCTGGCTAACGAAGAAGCAGAGGGTGATGTAGAGGGTGGTGATGTCGTGAGTAGTGGCGGGGTTGCCAGCACTGCCTCCCAGGGTGCTTGAACACCGCAGCACCTCTTTTCCTCTGCACAAGCTTGCGTGCGCACCGCTGCATGGGCAGCTAATGTGGAGTCTCCCATAGACACACGTGTTTATGATTAAGCTTCATTCTTGATATCCCAGCTGGCAGACCCTTGCTGGAGGAGGTGTCACTGTGGACTGAACTGGAGGCTCAATAGACCAGCCCGCTGGGTGCTCAGCCTAGCTAGCTCTCTCTTGGTGCTACCTTCCAGCTGATGTGAGAAGGCTGGCCTCTGCTCCATTATGATGAAACTTCCCTCAAAACAGTAAGCTTGAACATGAGACTACTGAATTCCAGGTCAGCCTGAGCTAGACTGAGACCCTACCTCGAAAACCCAAAACCAAACCAAACAAACAAAAAAGCCCTGAAAGCTTAAAACAAACCATTTCCTCCTATAAGCTGTTTCTGCTTGGGTGTTTCATCCCAGCAGTGAAAAAGAAACTGATTTCTACGGGGGCCCTCTCTCTTCACCTATCCCTGAGGGTGACTGGTACGGGGCCCCTCTCCCTCCAGCTACCCCAGAGGGTGACTGGTATGAGGCCCCGCTCCCTCCACCTAACCTGAGGGTGACTGGTATGGGCCCCTCTCCCTCCACGTACCCTGAGGGTGACTGGTATGGACCCCTATCCCTCCAACTACACTGAGGGTGACTGGCATGGGCCGCTCTCCCTCCACCTACCCCTGAGGGTGACTGGTATGGGGCCCCTCTCCCTCCACGTACCCTGAGGGTGACTGGTATGGGACCCCTCTCTCTCCAGCTACCCCTGATGGTGACTGGTACGGTGTCCCTCTCCCTCCAGCTACCCCTGAGGGTGACTGGTATGGTCCCCTCTCCCTCCAGCTACCCCTGAGGGTGACTGGTATGGGGCCCCTCTCTCTCCACCTACTCCTGAGGGTGACTGGTATGGGGCCCCTCTCTCTCCAACTACCCCTGAGGGTGACTGGGACAGGGCCCCACTCCCTCCAATTACCCCTGAGGGTGACTGGTATGGGGCCCCTCTCCCTCCACCTAGCCTGAGGGTGACTGGTATGGGGCCCCTCTCCCTCCAACTACCCGAGGGTGACTGGTATGGGGAACCTCTGTCTCCAACTACCCCTGAGCGTGACTGGTATGGGGAACCTCTCCCTCCAACTACCCCTGAGGGTGACTGGTATGGGGAACCTCTGTCTCCAACTACCCCTGAGGGTGACTGGTATGGGGCCCCTCTCCCTCCAACTACCCCTGAGGGTGACTGGTATGGGGAACCTCTGTCTCCAACTACCCCTGAGGGTGACTGGTATGGGGAACCTCTGTCTCCAACTACCCCAGAGGGCGACTAGTACGGGGCCCCTCTCCCTCCAGCTACCCCTGAGGGTGACTGGTATGGGGCCCCTCTCTCTCCACCTACCCCTCAGGGTGACTGGTATGGGGCCCCTCTCCCTCCACCTAACCTGAGTGTGACTGGTATGGGGCCCCTCTCTCTCCACCTACCCCTCAGGGTGACTGGTATGGCGCCCCTCTCCCTCCACCTAACCTGAGTGTGACTGGTATGGGGCCCCTCTCCCTCCACCTACCCCTCAGGGTGAATGTTATGGGGCCCCTCTCTCTCCAACTACCCCTGAGGGTGACTGGTATGGGGCCCCTCTCTCTCCAACTACTCCTGAGGGTGACTGGTATGGGGCCCCTCTCTCTCCAACTACCCCAGAGGGTGACTGGTATGGGGCCCCTCTACCTCCACCTACCCTTGAAGGTGACTGGTATGGGACCCCTCTCCCTCCAGCTACCCCTGAGGGTGACTGGTATGGGGCCCCTCTACCTCCACCTACCCTTGAAGGTGACTGGTATGGGACCCCTCTCTCTCCAGCTACCCCTGAGGGTGACTGGTATGGGGTCCCTCTCCCTCCAGCTACCCCTGAGGGTGACTGGTATGGGGCCCCTCTCCCTCCAGCTACCCCTGAGGGTGACTGGTATGGGGCCCCTCTCCCTCCACCTACCCCTGAGGGTGACTGGTATGGGGCCCCTCTCCCTCCACCTACCCCTGAGGGTGACTGGTATGGGGCCCCTCTCAGTCCAGCTACCCCCGAGGGTGACTGGTACGGGGCCCCTCTCCCTCCAGCTACCCCTGAGGGTGACTGGTATGGGTCCCTCTCCCTCCAACTACACTGAGGGTGACTGGTATGGGGCCCCTCTCCCTCCACCTACCCTTGAAGGTGACTGGTATGGGGAACCTCTCCCTCCAGCGACCCCTGTGGGTGACTGGTATGGGGCCCCTCTACCTCCACCTACCCTTGAAGGTGACTGGTATGGGACCCCTCTCCCTCCAGCTACCCCTGAGGGTGACTGGTATGGGGCCCCTCTACCTCCACCTACCCTTGAAGGTGACTGGTATGGGACCCCTCTCTCTCCAGCTACCCCTGAGGGTGACTGGTATGGGGCCCCTCTCCCTCCAGCTACCCCTGAGGGTGACTGGTATGGGGCCCCTCTCCCTCCAGCGACCCCTGTGGGTGACTGGTATGGGGCCCCTCTCCCTCCAGCGACCCCTGTGGGTGACTGGTATGGGGCCCCTCTCCCTCCACCTACCCCTGAGGGTGACTGGTATGGGCCCCTCTCCCTCCACCTACCCCTGAGGGTGACTGGTATGGGGCCCCTCTCTCCCCAACTACCCCTGAGGGTGACTAGTACGGGGCCCCTCTCCCTCCAGCTACCCCTGTGGGTGACTGGTATGGGGCCCCTCTCTCTCCAGCTACCCCTGAGGGTGACTGGTATGGGGCCCCTCTCCCTCCAGCGACCCCTGTGGGTGACTGGTATGGGGCCCCTCTCCCTCCACCTACCCCTGAGGGTGACTGGTATGGGCCCCTCTCCCTCCACCTACCCCTGAGGGTGACTGGTATGGGGCCCCTCTCAGTCCAGCTACCCCAGAGGGTGACTGGTATGGGGCCCCTCTCAGTGCAGCTACCCCCGAGGGTGACTGGTATGGGGCCCCTCTCCCTCCAGCGACCCCTGAGGGTGACTGGTATGGGGCCCCTCTCTCCCCAACTACCCCTGAGGGTGACTAGTACGGGGCCCCTCTCCCTCCAGCTACCCCTGCATGGCTCACTACAGCTGTCACCTTGGAGGAACAGAACACTAGGATACGTTTTTGCATTGTGCCTTGCTAAAACCTTTTATCACAGTATAAAAACGTCCACTTAAATTGTCAGACATGAAGACAATTCTTTTCTCTGAGACAGTCTCGTGCATGCTAGCTCATTACAACCAAGGTGACCATGAACTTCTGATCCTCCTTGTTCTACCCCCATTTGCTGGGATCATGGGGTTACAGGTGTGTGTCATCATGCTGAAAATTGAACCCAGACTTAGCTGCGTGTTTGACATCCTCAGCCCTGAAGATTAATATTTTATTTGCTAGTAACCATATTCATGTTGTTCAATAGTCTTACCTCCTTTTTGTTTGTTTGATTTTCGAGATGGGGTCTCATTCAAGCCCAGGCTGACCTGGAATTCACTATGTAGTCTCAGGCTGGCCTCAAACTCACAGTGACCCTCCTACCTCTGCCTCCCCGGTGCTGGGATTAAAGGCATGAGCCACCATGCCCGGCTTAATCTCACCTCTTGAAGCTTGTGCTTTCAAGATGCAACACAGCAACAGCCCATCCTCGTCACCCTCCGAGGAGCAGGGCGTTTCATACCACCAACTCCTAGACTGGATAGATTTGGCTCTATATAATTAAGTTAGATGTTAATTTTTCTGGTAAAGAACTATAGTTACAAAGTCCATTCCCCAAAGGCATGTGGAGCCAATTGCTTTGTGCCATAAAGACCGGGTGGAAAGAACCTTCGAGCTTAGATAAAGCTATAAATGATGCCATGAACCCCTTCTCTGCCCTCCTGTGGCTTGTGTGACCATCGAGGACAACCCAAGCAAAGCTTCCGAGCCCTCAGATGCGGAGAGAATTGATTTCATCCTGCTTCCTCAGAGATTTACCTGGCTGGTCCACAAATAATGAAGCCAAGGGCAAGGTTTTCTGAGTCTTTATGAAGAGAGATGACCAAGGACTGTTGCCATCTGAGAGAGGCCTTACCCTACGAGAGAAAGAAGCTTGTTTTCATATAATAGAATTACATGAAACACAAGTTCAGTTTGGGCAAGTAGATAGCAGCTGGTTTTTGGTTTCCTAAATTTTATTTATTTATTCATCTATTCATTTGTGTATATGGGGGAGGCACTCCAGGGTCTCTTGCTGCTGGAACTAAATTCCAGACACATGTGCCACCTTACATTTGGCTTTAAGTGGGTGGCTGGGAAACTGAACCCAGGCCATCAGGCTCTGCAAGCACCTTTAACCACTGAGCAATCCCTCTAGCCTCAGCAATATTATTATTATTATTATTATTATTATTATTATTATTATTTGGGGAGGGTTGAAAGTAGAGCCTCAGGCTGTAGCTGAAGCTGACCTGGAATTCACTATGTAGTCTCAGGGTGGCCTTAAACTCACAGCGATCCTCCTACCTCTGCCTCCTGAGTGCTGGGATTAAACGTGTGTGCCACCATGCCTGGCTCCCAGCAATATTTTTAAAGGTGCAAAGAGGATATACTTGTGCTCTTTAGTTTTGAGGAACTAATAAGGGAGCACAAAGAAAATGTTCAAATGAGATTTAAAAGTCAGAGAAATTGTTATTGTTTATGGGTGTGTGTGTGCGTGTGTGAGCGCACACATATGTGAACATGCGTGTGGAGTCCAGAAGATAATCTCAGATGTTGTTCCTCAGGCACTGCCCTCTCTTTCTGCATTTGATACGAGGTCTTTCACCAGATAGGGAAGGCTAGACTGGCTGGCCCAGGGAGCCTTCTGCCTCTACCTCCCAGCATTGGGATTACAAGAGTGCACTACCATGTCTAACTTTTTTTTTTTTTTTTTTTACAAAGGTTCAGGCCCTCATACTTGCAATGCAAACACTTTACCAATTGAGCCATTTCACCAGTCCCTAGAGAAATTTCGTACTAAACTAAATAATCATTTCATATAGTCAGCATGATACACTTGCCCTAGAAAACAGAATTGACATTCGCCATGTCTACATTAATTTGAGAGTTGGACCTGGCCACATCGCCAGGTGCACACCACTGTCACAGTGGGCACGAGACACAGCTCTCTTCGCACACGTACCGCTCTCTGCTAGTCACTCTTTCTTTTACTTGCATGGAGTTTGGTCCCCACGTACAACCTTTTTTCTTGAAATTCCTTTTTGCATCTTCAAAGTCTTCTTGTCGAAAGACTGTGTTCCTTCCCCAAGTTTTATTGCTTTCATCTGAGGTCACTAAAGAGAGAAAACCAATGCTGGCTCCACAGACTTGTAAAAAGTGACTGGTAGAAACAATCCGGTCAGGCATGAGAGACTTGAAATGTGAAAACAGACAGGACTGGACTCCTTTCATACAATCCAGGAAAACATCTTGTTCTAATTCTTTTTAAAATTTTAGTTTTTATTTTTATGTTTTGAGAGACAGAGAGAGAGAGAGAGAGAGAGAATTGGGGCACCAGGGCCTCAGGCAATACAGTCAAACTCCAGATGCTTGCACCGCTTAGTGGGAACATGTGACCTTAAGCTTGCCTCACCTTTGTGCGTCTGGCTTACATAGGATCTGGAAAGTTGAATGTGGATTCTTAGGCTTCGCAGGCAAGTGCCTTAACCACTAAGCCATCTCTCCAGCCCCCTTGTACTAATTCTAAAAAATTAGCCAAAAACCAAAAGGAAGGAACTAATAGGAAACAGACAGACCTGAGGGGAAGCAGCAACAGAAATCTCATTACCGGTGTGTCTAAACTGTGACAGGTAGGGGCCCTCTTTAGTTGGGAATAAAATACCAAACGGAGGCATTAACTTAAGATGAACTTGGTACTCTATTTTTATAAACCAAGCCAATTAAAATTTTGAACTTGGGACTTGAGAGATGGTTTAGCAGTTAAGGTGCTTGCCTATAAAGCCTAAGTACCCAGATTCGATTCTTTAGGACCCAGGTAAGCCAGATGCACAAGGTGTCACATGTGTCTGGAGATCGTTTGTAGTAGCTGGAGGTCCTGGCAGGCCCAGTCTCTCTCTATCTGTCTTTTCCTCTTTCTTTCTCTCCCTCTTTCTCTCAAATAAATGAAATATTTTTAAAAATTTTGAACGACTCACAGAAGTGTATTATATACATATATGTATCTATCTCTGTGTGTATATGTGTGTGTATACACACACACAGACATACACACACACACACACATTTGAAACATACAACAGGTGCTGGGGAGATGATTGTTTTCTTTTAAGACAGGGTCTCATGTAGCCTAGGCTGCCCTCAGTCTTGCTATGTAGTCCAGGCTGGCCTTGAACTCCTGATCCTTAGGCCTCCATCTCCCAAATACTGGCACTACAGGTGTGCACCACCATGCCAGGCCTCAGGACCAGATTTTATTTCCAAATCATTGCTTGGCCTGTCCACTCTCTCCCACTCATTAAGGGCCTGTTGTAAAAGCACGTCTGCTTAGTTTGACTCCAAGGCAAGCAAACGAGGGTCCTGAAGAGAAGCTGCTGGGGAAACTCACGCTGAATGGCTCGGAGGCGTGGGAGCATCACGGGGCTGCTGGGTGGGCTGGAGAGCCTGCTGTCCGAGCTGCGGCGCTTTCCCAGGCTCGGGGAGGCCTGCACTGTGATCTTGTGCTGGAAATCTGTTGGACACACAAAAAGGAAGAACTGACATTGCAGGAATTTACGTCGCCTCCATCACCATGTCTTTTGCACACAGAGCTAAAGGCCAACACGATCCGACAGCAACTAGGAAGAGCGTTTCAGTTGGCTGCTCACGGAGGTTCCACATGCCTCCTCAGTCCAAGGTTCGCGTCAACAGGTCAGGACTCAGTGGTATTGCATTAGGTACAAAAAGACAAAAGTGTGTAGAGAAAAGGAAATATTCCTGAATCTCTATAAGGCTTATAGAGAATCTCTATAAGGCATATATATACATATATATATATATATATATATATATATATATATATACATATATATATATATATATGCATGTATGTATATATATGGCTTGGTGTGTGTGTGTGTGGTGGGCATGTGTATGTGCGTGCTTACATGTGTGGAGATGACATTGAGTATCTTGCATGATTGCTCTCTCTGCCTTGTTTAGTGAAGTTAAGTGCCTCACTTGAACCTGGGGCAGGTTCAGCTCATGGAATTAGCCAGCTTGCCCCAGGCAGCCTGTCTCCACCTCCTGAGGGCTGGGGTGACACGTGAGTCACCACACATACCTGGCATTTACATGCTAGTGGGGATCTGAACTCGGGTCCTCATGCTTGCAGGAAGCACTTTACCCCGAGCATCTCCCCAGCCCAAATGCACAACGTTGAGGTGAGGCCCCTGGGTTCAACTGGAGGCAGTTAAACACAACACTGAAGTAGGTGGCCGGGGACTTAAAGGAGCTCAGGATCTGTCACTCACAAACTACAACCTCTGACCAGAAAGGAACTGCTCTGAACATGGGAAAGACCAGTATTCCTCAGGGCTGCTGTGATCAGACAGAAATGGGGGTTAAAAGCATTATTTTGTGGCCCCATGCAGTCTACCTGAGAGCGGTCATTACCTGACTGAAATGTAGCAGAGGAAAGCTGTGAGCGATGGGATCATGGGGCAGAAAGTGACCTTGTCAGAGTAGTAAGGACACTGGGAAGATGAAGGACTCATGAAAATCACTGAAAACTTGAACGTGGGTCAAAGAAACCGCAGGGTTTTCTTTCCGTACAGTGCTGACCGTCGACGGACTGATTTTCTGTCAACGAGGCTATTTTTATAACTCCTGAGGTAGAGCGGGGAGCACTTGCAGATCTGGCATGCGGATGATGGAAATAACCAACACAAGGTTATGGTTTATGGCTCCACTGGGCACTGACCAAGTTTCTGTTTAACCCGGTCCTGGGGTTTCTTTATTAAAGTACTTCTGTGATTCCCCTCTGAGGTTCTGCACTGAATGGGACTGGGTAAAAGCTTGGGAAATGTTCACTGCACATTTGCAAGACAGCTATAATTTACCTGTTTGGAAATTATAGTTTAAAGCACTTTAATGACTCACCCAGTTTTTGAGAGGAAGAATTTCATAAGTCAGAATCTTGCAGACTGAAGAAGGTCATAATAAAATCAATTTCCTTGCATGCTAGCTTTTTTCTCTTGCAGGTGTGGTGTGTGTGTGTGGTATGGTGCTGTATGCACGCCCGTGTGTGCACTCACAGATGTGTGGTGTGTGTGCGGTAGGGTGGTGTATGCACGCCCGTGTGTGCGCTCACAGACGTGTGGTGTGTGTGCGGTAGGGTGGTGTATGCATGCCCGTGTATGCGCTCACAGATGTGTGGTGTGTGTGCAGTATGGTGGTGTATGCACACCCGTGTGTGCGCTCACAGATGTGTGGTGTGTGTGCAGTATGGTGGTGTATGCACACCCGTGTGTGCGCTCACAGATGTGTGGTGTGTGTGCGGTATGGTGGTGTATGCACACCCGTGTGCGCTCACAGATGTGTGGTGTGTGTGCGGTATGGTGGTGTATGCACACCCGTGTGTGCACTCACAGATGTGTGTGCAGTATGGTGGTGTATGCACACCCATGTGTGCACTCACAGATGTGTGTGCAGTATGGTGGTGTATGCACACCCGTGTGTGCGCTCACAGATGTGTGGTGTGTGTGCGGTATGGTGGTGTATGCACACCCGTGTGCGCTCACAGATGTGTGGTGTGTGTGCGGTATGGTGGTGTATGCACACCCATGTGTGCGCTCACAGATGTGTGGTGTGTGTGCGGTATGGTGGTGTATGCACACCCGTGTGTGCACTCACAGATGTGTGTGCAGTATGGTGGTGTATGCACACCCGTGTGTGCACTCACAGATGTGTGGTGTGTGTGCGGTATGGTGGTGTATGCACACCCGTGTGCGCTCACAGATGTGTGGTGTGTGTGCAGTATGGTGGTGTATGCACACCCATGTGTGCGCTCACAGATGTGTGGTGTGTGTGCGGTATGGTGGTGTATGCACACCCATGTGTGCGCTCACAGATGTGTGGTGTGTGTGCGGTATGGTGGTGTATGCACACCCGTGTGTGCACTCACAGATGTGTGTGCAGTATGGTGGTGTATGCACACCCGTGTGTGCACTCACAGATGTGTGGTGTGTGTGCGGTATGGTGGTGTATGCACACCCGTGTGTGCACTCACAGATGTGTGTGCAGTATGGTGGTGTATGCACACCCGTGTGTGCACTCACAGATGTGTGGTGTGTGTGCGGTATGGTGGTGTATGCACACCCGTGTGCGCTCACAGATGTGTGGTGTGTGTGCAGTATGGTGGTGTATGCACACCCGTGTGTGCGCTCACAGATGTGTGGTGTGTGTGCGGTATGGTGGTGTATGCACACCCATGTGTGCACTCACAGATGTGTGTGCAGTATGGTGGTGTATGCACACCCGTGTGTGCACTCACAGATGTGTGGTGTGTGTGCGGTATGGTGGTGTATGCACACCCGTGTGCGCTCACAGATGTGTGGTGTGTGTGCGGTATGGTGGTGTATGCACACCCATGTGTGCGCTCACAGATGCACGGGAGCCAGAGGAGAATGACGGGTGTTCTTCCTCTAGCACTAATCTGTGTATTTCGTTGAGATGCAGTCTCTCTCTGAATGCAGAGCTGAAGTTTCTGTTTTTCGAGGTAGGGTGTCACTGTAGCCCAGGCTGTCCTGGAACTCACTCTGTAGGCTGGACTTGAACTCACAGCTCCTCCTACCTCTGCCTCCCGAGTGCTGGGATTAAAGGCGTGCACCACCACGCCCGTCTGAGCTGAGGTTTTTTGGGAACTTTAGCAAGTCTTCAGCTCCTGCTCTACACAGGATGGGGTTACAGCTGAGCGTGGCCGCACCCAGCGCTAGGGAAACAAACTCAGGTGGTCTCAGGCCCTCAAGCCCGTGGCGGGCACTCGTAACCCACAGTGCTGTCTCCCTATCCCTGTAGGCTAACTTATAAAAAGAAAAAATGAGAGGGGAGAATTAAAAGGCAAATAAATGAATGAAAGCCTATGAATTATCTAGTACCTGGATTACAACAAAAATCCAGCGCCATCTTGTGGGCTGAATGTGTTACTGCATGCCGAAGCCAAGGGGTCACTTCATCCCTCCATGATTAATGTAAGGTACTATCACAGCAATGCAGTTTTGGTTAGGTTTTAACTGAAATAGTTTATTAAGTTCCACAAAGCAAATCAATATGTAACTAAAATTGCCCCTTTATTCTCAGAAAAAGAAACTTCAGACTGTATAAACCAGGAATAAAAAAATTAACCTGGCAGAAACAGTGAAACATTTAACGTGCTTGAATGAACTGGAGGTATGAGCCAAGTGACAGCTGGCCTTGGGGATTCTGTCTTGTTTCATCTGTACCATTGAAAAGTCAAGGCTAGGGGCTGGAGACCTGGCTCAGCAGCTAAAGGCACTTGCTAAGCCTGCTGGCCTGGACTCGATTCCTCAGTATCCACGTAAAACCAGATGCACAAAGTGATGCGTGCATCTGGAATTCATTTGCAACAGCAAGAGGCCCCTGACTTGCCCATTCTCTCTCTATGTCTCTCATAAATAAAAACATTTTTCTAAAAAGGCAAGATTAGCTAGATTGATTTCATTTTTATTTTCCTTTTCATCAGTGTACATAATACTCCTTCTCCTCCCACCCTGTAAGCTTCTCAAGGGAAAATAAGAATGATGGGCTGGAGAGATGGCTTAGTGGTTAAGGCGCTTGCCTGCAAAGCCAAAGGACCTTGCTTCAATTCTCCAGTACCCATGTAAGCCAGATGCACAACGTGGCACACGCATCTGGAGTTCATTTGCAGTGGCTGGAAGCCCTGGTGCACCCATTGTCTCCCTCTCTTTCTCCCTCTCTCAAATAAATAAATAAAAATAAAGTATTTTTTTTAAAAAATAAGAATGTTAACAACTCCACAACTCTAGCACAGCTGTGACACTGAGAGACAGAACCTGGCTGGGCTGGGGACAGAGAAGAAAGCCCTTGTCAGCTCCTCTCCGAGGCAGGCAGGGCGCCTCCTGCTGTGGTTGTAAAGCAGTGTGTCTGCACGTTATGGCCGCACACATGAGATGGTCGCAGTCCTCCAAGAACATGATGGCTCCAAACAGGGAAGGGAACCCAGAGAAACATCTCTGCTATCATCTTCTTCACAGACACCCTCTGCTTTCTCCCACCTCACCACGTCAAACAACCTGCATACCCCTCACCGCCAAACACTAGCAGTTTCTGTTCTTCAATGACCTCAGAAACAAGAGTGCTTGAAGCTTCCCAGGCACGCACTAAGTAGTCC
Source organism: Dipus sagitta (assembly GCA_036346955.1). Taxonomy (NCBI): domain Eukaryota; kingdom Metazoa; phylum Chordata; class Mammalia; order Rodentia; family Dipodidae; genus Dipus; species Dipus sagitta. The sequence goes on from CM070773.1 coordinate 170,707,439, forward strand.
ACAGGCAACTTATACATGCCTTATGTGAGGCACGATTATTGTTATTTTTAATCAGATGCGCATGCCGTTCAAGAGCATCTTAGGAAAACACTGGAAACTACACAGAACACTCTGTTACTTCACGTGGGTGTCAGGGATGGAACTCTGGAGGTCCTCGTGCTTGCAAGGCAAGCACTTAACCCATTGAGCCATATCCCCAGCCCTAAAAAGGCTTTAAAACCTTTCTGAAGTTTGCTGGTTCATTTTCGTGTCTCGGGCATTTTTGTTCCACTATGGAAACATGAGCATAATTTGGTGCCTTATGTATTTTGTTGAATGTGTTAGTCATTTTGTCGCAAATGAGCTCAAATTATCAAATAAATACAGACCCTTGCAGAAGGAAGAAACTTAGTGATAAAATACCAACGTATTGGTCATTTTACCCTTTGCTGTGACCGATTACCTGACAACAGCAGTTCAGAGAAGGAAAGGGTTTACGCTGCCTTGGGCTTTCGAGGGAATGACACCCATCATGGCCTGGAAGGCATGGTCGTACGAACAGGAGACTGGCTAGTCACACTGCATCCACAGGAGAGAGAGAGAGAGAGAGAGAGCGAGCAGAAAGTGGAGCCACTTGATAAAGCCTCAAACACACGACACAATGGCTCAATTCTCCCCCCTTTAGGATCCACCGCTTAAAAGTTCCACTACTTTACCAAACAGCGCCACCAGCTGGTGAACAAGTGTTCAGACACATGAGTGGAGGGGAACATTTCATATTTAAACCACCACCAACAATCCTGAGGTAGTGAACTTTCCCTATGCCATGGACTGGATTTCAAAGGGAACAAGTCAGCCCATCCAAATATTACTCTAACAGCTTGCGGAGAGCTGAATGCTCGCGTTCAATGATCTGCAGTGTACCCCGTTTCATGCTTCACCTCTGACAACTGTATCAGGACCAGGGCTGGCAAGCACCTAAATAGCCATCACTTATTGTTTTATATTTTACCCCCCAACTTCCAGAACACACACACACACAGAGACACACACAATGACACAAAGGCAAGTTTGGGGATCAGTATAAGAGATCCCAGGCTCAAACAAGAATGGATGGAGGGCTGGAGAGATGGCTGTGAAACGTAAGGACCCATATTACACTCTCCAGATGCACAAAGGTGAGGCAAGCAGAAGGTCACACCAGTCACACGTGCCCAGTAGGTGGCGCAAGCACCTGGTGTTGGATTTCGCTGACTGCGTGCCACTTCTCTCTCTCTCTCTCAAAAAAGAAAGAAAGAAAGAAAGAAAGAAAGAAAGAAAGAAAGAAAAGAAAAGATAAAAGAAAGAAAGGGTGGAAGGCATTTGGCTCCCACCACTGCTTGAGAGTGCACAGGGGGAGGACACAAGGGACCATCCACATGCATCACCACACACACATTTACGACAGAGAGAATGGGCGAGCCAGGGCCCCTTGCTGTTGCAAACAGGCATGACATAGGAGGGACTGGGAAGATACCTCAGTTGGTACAGGCTTGCCTTACAAACATGAAGACCTAATTCAATCCCCAAACCCACATAACAATGCTGGGCGCAGGTAGGGGCACACACCTGAAATCTCAGTGTTGAGATGGCAGGAGACATAAAGATCACTGTGGCTTGTTAGCCAGCCGTTCTAGCCAACTTGACCCTGTCTCCAGAAAGCTGAACACTGCAGGTGAGAGACATCCAGTGGTGTCCTCTGGCCTCCCTCTGCAGTACACCTGTGCACACACAGAGGAGAAGAAATCCCATACCAGAAGGCAGACTGATCCGGTGTCCGTCTTTGAGCTTCCGTCGGCCTCTCCTGAACTTGCCCTTCCTCTTCCTCATGTGCAGCTCCTCCTGGCTGAGCTGGAAGATGAGGATGTTGAGCTCGCGCTCCAGCACATCGATCTCTCGCTCGGCCAGCTGCTGCTCCCGGCGCCTGAGCAGCTCCTCCTGGGACTTCTGCTGCAGCGCGGCTCGGGTCAGCTCCTCTTCCCGGGACCGCAGCTCCTGCAGCAGAGGTGCACCCAAGGGAGTCAGTCCTTGTGGAGGGTGACATGTTGAGCTTACTGCTCTTCACTGGACCCCCATGCCTGGGCCCCTAGCCACAGGCCTGGCCATATCCCTGTGCTCGCACCTCCTCTGTCAAGCCCTCAACTGGCCAACCCGGGTTACTGACTGCCCAGCACACTATTCACCATGGGGAAACTCAGAACTGGTCTCTTCTCCTTGGATGGCTTCCTGACTTGGAAAGAAACATCACACACCCTCATGCCTGACTTCTCTAACCTCTAGGACTGCGTGGCATATCGACACTGAGACACAAAGTCCAGATGTGAACAACCCACTTTATTTACTTAAAATTTTTTTAAAAATTTATTTATTTGAGAGCAACAGACAGAGAAAGAGGCAGATAGAGAGAATGGGTGAGCCAGGGCCTCTAGCCACTGCAAATGGAACTCCAGATGCATGCACCACCTTGTGCATCTGCCTTACATGGGTCCTGGGAAATACGAGCCTTGAACCAGGGTCCTTAGGCTTCACAGGCAAGCACTTAACCGCTAAACCACCTCTCCAGACAATGTCTCAGGTAGGCCAGGGTGGCCACCAACTTGCCAGGTAGCTGAGGAGGCTCCTGACTGCCTGCGACCATTTCCTGAGTGTTGGGATTACAGGCGTGTTCCACCATGCCCAGCATGTGGGGCTTGGGGGTGGAATCCAGGGCTTCATAGGAGGCCTGCTAAATTTTAACACCCACATATCCGCAGTATACAAAACACTTCTTAGGGTCACACTGGGTTAGCTAACAAAAGTTCCTTCACTGCAGATGCGTGCTGATCACTGTGAAACATGCTCTTTGCTTTGCCTGTGGAACTGCAGGACTGGGAAATGGGACTCCATGACTTAGGGAGTAGTTTTAGTCCTCTTAGGAATAAAGAATTGTTCAGCAGAAAAACTAACATGTCTACAAAGTTTTAAAGCCATCTTAGACCAGGGAAATGGCTCAGTGTTAAGTTAAAGACACTTGCCTGCAAAGCCTGCTGGCCTGGGTTCAATTCCCCAGCACCCATGTACAGCCAGACGCACAACGTGGCACATGCGTGGAGTTCATTTACTGTGGCAAGAGGGACCAATGCATCCATAGTACTCTCCCTCACAAGTAAACAAATTAATTAGTTAATTAATTTTAAAAATATCACCTCACTTCTATAACATGTTCTCTTCTTGACGAGAGACAAATGTTTCTGGTGCCAGGTTATTTCTACATAGATCACGCCACCACTAAATATGGCATTTCGCAGACATCAGAGCATGCTGGCCCAGACCGATGCCATCTTAGCCTCACACCACATCCTGACAGACGCGCAGAGGCTCCCTGGGTAGAGCTGTGAGCTCCCAGCACCTGCTCACACTGCCTGCTTGGTGTGACCAGACAAGAGCTTAAGTGGCGCCTCCCCCCCCCCCCACCTCTGGGACCCATGCAGCAAGGCACAGCAGGCCAGCGGCCAACAGTTCAAGTCAGCTAAGCCCTTGGATCTTTCCCAGGCGGACCCAGCAGTGACTGGGGTTAATCCTCCAGGACAAACACCAGAAAGTAAAACAAACACAGGAACCCCATCTCTCGAGTGGGACAACGCAAAGCAGGGGAGACCTCAAAGCAAAGGAGTGCCTTCGAGGAAAACAAATTCTCACTCTGCAGCGATTCTAAATTCAGCCCTGGGACACTGGAGCTGGGTTTCTTTTCTTTCTTTTTTCTTTTTTAATTTATTTATTTGAGAGCAACAGACAGAGAAAGAGGGAGAGAGAGAAAGAGAGAGAATGGGTGCGCCAGGGCTTCCAGCCACTGCAAACGAACTCCAGACGCGTGCACCCCCTTGTGCATCTGGCTAACATGGGTCCTGGGGAATCGAGCCTCAAACCGGGGTCCTTAGGCTTCACAGGCAAGCGCTTAACTGCTAAGCCATCTCTCCAGCCCAGAGCTGGGTTTCTTTTCGAAAGGGAGAAAACATTCAGACTCACTTGCCTTTCAATCACCGGCTAATATGTACCTGCTGCACCTTTGACATTTTTTTCTGTGTGTGTGTGTGCATGTTCATATGTGTGAGGGTGCACATGAGTGAGGGTGAGTGTGCATGTGTGTGCAGAAGCTGGAGGATGACATCAGGTAATTTATTTATTGAGACACAGCCTCTTATGGAGCCCAACTAGGCTAGACTCTAGCACTGGGATTGCAGCTACACACCACCATGCCCTGTCTTTAAGTGGGTGCTGGGGATCTGAACTCGGGGCCTCATGCTTGCATGGCAAACACTTGACCTATGGAAGCACCCTTCCAGCTCCTTGCTAGTTGAACTTTATAGAGCAGATCAGAAATTTTTTTTGTCATGCAGCAGGTATAAATTTAAATTTATCACTTGTAAATAAAAAGAAATGTCGCACATTTTAAAACTTCTATACTGTTTTTTCTTTTTTTTTTTTTTGAGACAAGATCTCATGTAATACAGGCTGGCCTCAAACTCACTATGTAGCAGAGGCTGGTCTCAAACTCTTGATCCCTCATGCCTCCACCTCCCCAGTAATGACAGTAATTACAGGAGTGTGTCCTACTAGTTCTTCCAAATCAAAGCTGTTACTATAGTGTACGTGGGGACAGTGGATCATTTCTAACTCAGTATGAGTGTCTACCCTTTTGTCATGATATTATTTTTCAGTGGTATTGGTGACAGTCCAACTCGCCATTGTCAACTACATTGGCACAAGGACAATCTGGCAGCACTGTCACCCCGGCGTCTTTGTTGTTACTTCAGGAGTTGAATGAGAACCGCGTTTGACTCTAAATCCCAATGTAAATTATGCAACCCTGACAACTTTATAAATAAAAAGACTCTAAGGGAGAAAATAAAGCAAACATGATCGGAGAGGGGCAAGCTGAACTTCAGAGTTCAGAAGTGAGAAAGAGACTGGTGAGTAGTGTCAGCATGCTCTTGCACACTTTGAAATCACAAGGCCTCTGTGGGGGAGATGAGTAGTGGGAACCCTTGTCTCAGCGCTTGGCACAGCCCATTCCGGGAATGCCAGAGCCAGGTCCCTGGCAGTGCAGGTTGGTGTTCATGGGACAGACCTTGGTGCACGCGGGGGCATGGTGGGGGGGCAGCCAGGGCCGCGGGAGGACCACTGTCTGCAGAGGCTGTGGCTTAGTGAGGCCAAGTGCTGGGCATGAACTCATGCCAGACGCCTCCTCCCTCACAGTCAGCAACCAGGAAAGAGAGATAGGGCACGTACTTGGCTTTCCACTCCCCCAGAAAGATGCAATTAGAAGTGTTGTGAAAAAAAGAAAAAAAGAATTATATGTTCTGCAATCACAAGTTACAGGGCCACAGGTTTACTGTAAATACTGAATTTGGAAGAGTGATACTTAAGAATCAAATAAAAATAAAATTCAGTCACCACTGAAAGATAGCAGAAAAGTCAATCAAAAGAATAACAATAAAAATAGCCAGGCAGGGGCTGCAGAGATGGCTTAGTGGTTAAGCGCTTGCCTGTGAAGCCTAAGGACCCCGGTTCAAGGCTCAATTCCCCAGGATCCACGTTAGCCAGATGCACAAGGGGGAGCATGCATCTGGAGTTCGTTTGCAGTGGCTGGAGGCCCTGGTGTACCCATTCTCTCTCCCTCTCTCTCTCTCTCTGTCTCTCTGCCTCTTTCCCTCTCTACCTGTCAATCTCAAGTAAATAAATAAAAATAAACAAAAGAAAACAAGTGTGACATATACACACACTGGGATATGAAAAAAAAAAAAAAGCCAGGCATGCTGGTGTCCATCTGCAGGCCTGGTGCTTGGGGTGTGGAGGCAGAGCGATTGTTGCGAGCTCACAGCTATCCTGGGCTACATAAACATAACGAGCATGTGGCCAAGCTGGGCTACACAGCAAGACTCTGCCTCAAAAAACCAGCCAAACAAACAAATAGGTATTTTTTAAAAGTCGCCATCAACCTGAAGCCAAAGAGCTGATGCCCATCTTCAAAAGAAGCCTTTATTCCTTTACTCCATAGACTGTGAGAGAATCTTATGTGAACCACTCACTCCATGTACCTGTGTCTTGCACGTTCAAAACTAATTATCAACACAGTTAAATAAAACAGATTACAAGTACTCTTATAATAACACCACTTCTAAACTTAAGTTGTGTGATTTGAGGCATTTTGCCCCCTCAAAATTCTTTGCTACACCCTAACATCATGTTCATTTTAGCATTTAAGCATCTAATTTTAGAATTTTTGGAAAATAATATGGAAAAAAAAGTTAAAAAAATCAAAAGTCTTTTCCCTAATCATTTTAAGCCAATAGAGGCATGACTGCTTGCAGGGTTGAGCCAGGTAGCCTGACTCCCCGCATTCTTCTTCTGGCCAGGTCGCCCACTGCTGGCCAGGGCAAGGTGGGAAGTCTGCCCCCCACTAGGTTAGGCGAGACCCCACTTTCTTTCTGTGGAGGCAGATCTTTCCTCAAGCCTACAAAGAAGAGGTCCACACTGAGCGCTCGTTCCTCGCATCTCACCCGACCCCACAACACCTTCCCACAACACTGCACTGACAAGAAGGTCTAAAACCCCTCAGCAGCTCACAGCCAAGAAGCCGCCCATGTGGCCAGAGCTGGGTCCCTCCCCACATGCAGCTGACTGCAGACACTGAGTCCCAGGTCTACGTGAACTTCTGGATGGACACTGGACGCCAACCAGCAAAGCCCTCTGACGTACAGTGTCCCCAGGCGGTCACTCTGAGGGCCAGGTTATCTGTCCCTGGGCTGTTCACTAGCGTCCCCATGCTGAGCCCTGTGAAAACAGGTGGTACGTCTGTTCCTCATCTGCCTGAAAAATCTCATCAAGTACAGAATTACTTCCTGGATTTAAGTTCACCAAGTTGATCAGGAGGCTGGGGAGATGGCTCAGAGTTAAAGGCCCTGGCTTACAAAACTTGCCAGCCTAGGGTTCAGTTCCCTAGCACCCACATAAAGCCTGATGCAAAGTGGTACATGCATCTGGAGTTCATTTGCAGCATCAAGACTCTGTGACTCTGTTCTCCCCCCCGCACACACACACACATACACAAACACACACACACACATGAATGCAAATAAATTTTTTTAAAGGTGATTAGTAACTTGAAATGTTGACTTAACACATTATGGATGCAATGCTCAAAAATGGCTCATGTACAATAGAAAAATCTAGGCTACTGGACAATTACACACATAACACATGTATGTACTTCACACAAGAATATCTTGGATTTGCGAAAAAGTCTAAATAGTATAAAAATGTCTTTAACAGAGTAAGTTTTTGGGCCAGGGAGACAGCTGTCTGTAAAGTGCTTGCTGTGCAAACACCAGGACCTGAGTTTGATCCCCAGAACCCATATTAAAATGCCAGATGTGGTGGTGTACACTCTGTAGCCCCAGAGCCAGGGAGGCAGAGACAGAAGAACACCAGGGCTCACTGGCCAGCCCGTCTAGTCTAGCAGGTGAGCTCCGGGCCAGTGAGAGACCCTGTCTCAAAATGATGGGCAGCGTTCCAGGAGAGGGCACTCGATGTTGTCCCCTGGCCTCCACTTGCACACGTGCACCCACCCACACGTGGGTACACAAACACACACGCCTAGTTATAAAGTACTACCACTGTGTCACGGGGCTCCATCTGGAACTTGGCATTTTCAGTGCCAGTTGATAGATTCCGTGACCATCCGAAAGGTGCCATGCACACCTCCGGCCCTTGCCAGCCTGCCTCTCCCTGCTGCTTTTACTACAGCGTGTGCCTTCCACACGTGGGTGAATGTCTGTCTCTTCCTGAAATCTAGCACATCAAAGAGTTCAAAACTTACACATCATCCTGGTTTTCCCCACCAAGCAATGGCCTTGGGGACAAGGGGGTTGTAAGAAGTAGCACTGGACTCTCACGAAGCATGACTGAGAGTCTCACATGCAGACTGTGACCAGACTTGTGACCAGACTGACTTGCAAAAGTCCACCTATAACGGCACCACCATGGCGTTTGCATGGAGCATGTATATCACATGATATGAAAGTTTCCTGCTGATGTTTTAGGTGATAATGTAAGAAAGTTACTTTTCAAACTTTTCACTAGTTAAAGTCCCACATGGAGGGCTGGGGAGGTGGCTAAGTAGAGCGCTTGTATTCCAAGTGTGAGGACATGAGTTCAGATCCCCAGGACCCACGTAAAAGTCAGGCATCGGTGGTCTGTGCCTGTAATCACAGCACTGAGGAGGCTGAGACGGGAGGACTCATGGGGCTGGCTAGCTTCTCCAGCAGAATCGATGAGCTCTGGGTTCAGTGAAAGACTCTATTTCATTAAAAAAAAAAATGGAGAGCCAGGTGTGGTGGCACACGCCTTTAACCCCAGCACTCAAGAGGCAGTGGTAGGAGGATTGCTGTGAGTTCGAGGCCACCCTGAGACTACATAGTGAATTCCAGGTCAGCCTGGGCTAGAGCAAGACCCTACCTCAGAAAAAAAAAAAAAAAAAAAGCATAACAAACAAAGAAACAACTATATCTATCTATCTATCTATCTATCTATCTATCTATCTATCTATCTATCTATCTATTTATCTATCTATCTATCTATCTGCAATAGAGGAAGACACTCAATGTTGCCCTCTGGCCTCCGTTCACATGCACACACATGTGTACCCTCAACAGACATGTACCCACACATGCTTATACACATTCTGCAGACACGCCATACAAGGGCTCCCCTAATGATATGTTTAGAGCACACTGTGCCCTGAAGGCAAGCACACCTGAAGTGTTACGGCACACTGGCCACAGCGGCGCTGAGCCCCCGGGCCCCACAGGGTTTGTAAGTGCGCCTGCGCCTGGCCATGAAATGTCTCACCTTCTCCTTGGTCCTCAGCTCACTGAACATCTGTTGGATTTCCCGTTTCCAGTCATCCTGCATGGAATGAAAAGACTCCTGGGGCATCTCTGTCACCACAGCCTGCTCAATGGCAGTCAGCTGTTGAAGAATGAAGGCAAACGAGGGGCGGACGTGAGGGTCGGGCTCCCAGCACCCTACAACAAACAAGAAGCGCATCAGCCTCCGCGCTCAGAGCAGCACAGGCCACCTCCCCACAGCGGTGGCCAGCACAGCCACCATACGAAGCCACCTTTCTAGTTTGTTTAACGCTTGTCCTTCTCAACCAGAAGTTCATGTCTGTCTGCTCCTGAAAGTGTTAGGGATATACCTGTATGAGTGTGACCACTCTTTTCTGCACACCCACAGCAGAGGCATGCATGGGGAGGATGAGCAGTCTGCATTATTCCACACTTGACACACACACGTGTGTCCATACTGTGGACTCTGGGTTGCAGAAGCCTGGGCTGCCATGTTGGTATGCAATTGCACACATGTAAAACCCAGACCACAAAACAAGGTCTGTACGATGCTATAACCACACAAGAAGTTGTAAGAATTGATCACCGAATTCTGGGTCTGCTGACTCAGGCCTGTAACCCACTGCCCAGGAGGCCGAGTCCACAGGGTTGCTGTCTGAGTTTGAGGCTAGCCTGGGGTAGGTAGTCAAACTGTCTCAAAAGAACCCAAAGGGTTGGGGGGGAGATAAAGTTAATTTTCAGCTCCCAGAGTTAGTGGGCAATGTGTGTGTGTGTAGTCTGCATGTGTGTGTGCATGCACATGGAGACAAAAGGAAGACGTCAGGTGTCCTCTGTCATTCTTTCTTCCTGATTTCCCTGAGTCCAGAGTTGACCATTCTCTGGTTAGACAGGCTGACCAGGGAGTCTTGGTAATCTTCCTGTCTCTGCCCCTCGCCCCTCAGTAAGGGTGTGGTAGTTTGAATAGATGGCCCCCAATATATTCAGTTTTTTTATTTGTTTGTAGTTTGCATCTGCAGCCACCTGGCTGGAGGCAGTGTCACTGGGTGGATCTTAAGATATGGTGGTGGGTTTCAGATTTCAATCTAAAGATATGCAAAGTGTGCCTAGCTGGAGTTCCTGAAGTGTGCTGTGCTGTGGCTTTTGGCTTTTTGGCTTGTGTTTCTCTCTCTCTGCTTGGTCCTGTGAAGGCAGGCCAGCTTCTTCTGCCATCATGGAACTTCCCCTGGATCTGTAAGCTTCAATAAATATCCCTTCCTCCATAACTGCTCCTGGTCTGGAAGTTCATCTCAGCGAACCTGAAGCTGTCTGCTACAAAGGGTTAGAGGCATGTGTGGCCATGCCTGGTTTCTGAGTGCTGAGGATCAAACTTAGTTCCTCATGCATGCATAGCAAGTGTGCTTACCCACTAAGCCATGCCCCCCCAGCCCCAAATTTTAAAGGTAAAGATCAAATGGGCAAGTTCAGGTTCACATCTCAGCAATGCTGGGGAAAGGTGAGCGATGATTCTGACAAGCAAGCACAACTCAGCGTGGCAGGTCCAGAGCCAGTCTGAGGATGAGCCACAACTTGGCTGGTAGACAGTGACAACTTTATTGCCACTTGGCTGAGTTCTGCCCAGAAGTGAGTCACATCTAACACTGCAGAAGCGAGTCATACATAACAGTGTAGAAGGGGGTCACATATAACTGGGCAGTTAAAGTCGTGCCGCTCATCAGGCCTGCACCATTTTTTATATCAATATGAGGTTTCCTATTCTCAGAACAATGCAATTACTTTGAAGCAATTAGAAAAGAGAGAGAGTATGTGTGTGTCTCATACTAGCTCAGGCTGGTCTGGGACTTAAAATGTTGCCCTCCTGCCTCAGCTTCCTGAATGCTGTGATTACTGGCATGGGTCACATTGTTTTTTTGTGTTTAAGAAAAAAGAACATTGGGGCTGGAAAAATGGCTCAGTGGTTGAATGCACTTCCTATGCAAGTATGAGGGCCTGAGGGGGGCCTGACGAGGTGAGAGTTCAAATCCCCAGGTCCCATGTACATAGCTGGACATGGCCACGTTCGCCTGTAACCTCAGACCTGCAGGAGGACAGAGACCCGAGAATCACTGGACCCTCACAAGCTCCACAATCAGTAAAAAGACCCTGACTCAAAGACTAAGACCAGGCAGAAGAGTGATGGAGCGGGACACCCCTGACCACTGCAGGCAAGTGTCCACCCCCACCACCAAGCACACAGGGTGCCACACTACACCATACCATACACACACAACATAAGCATGTTCCCATGAGCCATTTCTCTGTCCCCCAGAAACACGCAAGCAGGGCTACATGGTACCTTTCATAAGCTTGACAAATGGCTTGGGGCAGGTGGTTGGGATGGGCAACGTGAGCTTGTTGACAGCCACCCCGTAGGCCACGGCCAGCCCATCGATGCCACGGTAGGGGACCTCACCCGTGAGCAGCTCCCACAGCAGCACGCCATAGCTGGAAGGCAAAGTTCCCGTACGTGAGCCAGGCTGCTGACAGAGCGTGTCCTGCTGGCTCGGCTCCCACTGGGATCGGCTCTTCCTGTCAGCCCAGGACCTCGGCCTTCCTGGGGCGGGAGGTGGCTCTGCCCCGAGCTGGGCAGCTCGGCATGTGCATGGGGGCACACACTTGAAATCCAAGCACTTGGGAGGCTGAGCTAGGAATGTTGTGAGATCAAGAAAAGGGCCTGGGCTACACAGTGAAACCCAGTTTCAAAACTGGAACAAAAAGGAAAACAGTAAAGATCACTCAAGATCATTTGGCTTTAAATTGAAAGACAAAGCAACGTCAGTGGCTGATGCCACACAAGACCTGAGTCACAGAAGGGGGAAATGCTGGCATCAAGGTAGAAGGGAGAGGGCTGGGAGGATTGCTCAGTGGTGAGAGACCTTTCCTGAAGCTGGGGTTCAGCTCCCCAGGACTCACGTAAAGCCAGGTGCACAAAGTGGTACATGCATCTGGATTTTGTTTGCAGTGGTAAGAAGCCCTGGCACTCTCACCCCCTCCCCCATTCTCTCTCTCTCTACTTGCAAATAAATAAATTGAAAAAAAAAAAAAAAACCAGAAGAGAGACTAGTTGGAAAGAAGGTATTCAACAGATGGGGAAGGAGAACAGGGAGGGTGGTGTGAGGGGATTCTGATTACATTATATTGTTTATTTGTATAGAAATTGTCAATAAAATGTTAAAAAAAGACATAGGCATAAAAGAAATAGAATTGTCATATTCAATCTCGATGTCACTCAGGCTAGCCTGAACCCTAAGCTTATTCGATCCTCCTGCCTCAGCCTCCCAAGCAGCCAGGCTGTGGGTGTGCACCCTGGGCCTGCACGAGGGCCGTTCCTTCCGAATACTAGTGGAGCACCTCTCTAAATTAGTGGCTTTAAAGGAAAACCAGACTATCAGGCTTGGTGAGACTGAGACGAAGTGAGAAGTGAATGGATGTTAGAGAAGACCTCCATGCCGGCTGGGTTTAAAAGCTTTCTTTTACTTTTGCTGCCTCCTGAATCTCCCATTTACAAAAGACGCAGTTCTGTACAACGCGAGCAAAGCACTTTCAGTGCCTCCCAGTTACGCTGTTTATAACTGCAGCAGACAAAGGAAATGGGCCTAATCTGAGACCTGCTATTCTGAATGTAAAATTGATTTATGGTGTAGTTTAGTAGCTTTTAGAATCCTAACGTGTAATTTATTAAAAGGCAACCAATTTCACTTCTGTAATTTGGTATTTTCATATGGGTAGAAAATTACTGTAATTAACTCCATAAGAAATATCCTTATTCTTTGTAAATCGCACATATCTGGTCTGCACCAGCAGATAACCTAATTCACTATGTGTAGTTCAAGCTCAAAATTCTCAGGTTGGCCATAAGACGCCGCAAAATCCTTGACTCGATCAGTGTTGGAAGTTATAAGCAGAAGGGCTGGGATGTAGTGCGCTTGCCCAGCATGCACAAGGCTTGGGTCTGCTCCCCAGCACTGAAAAATAAACTAAACATTTAAATGCGGATGATCAGCTTTAAATGGGAACATTTTGTGGAAGGTTTTTTTTTTCTTCTTTTCTTTTTTCCTGGCAAGAGTCTCTGCCATGGACTTCATGACTATCATGAGAGAACACCAGACGGTAGACTCAAAGATTAAAGGGGAAACAATACCTGCAGTTAAACATATCTGATTTAAAGAGAGGTTCTATTGCTTATCTGATGTACTAGCTTTCTCACTGTGGTGACATTATCCGACAGAAACAACTTGAAGAAGGAAAGACCTATTTTCACTAGCTCATGGTTTCAGAAGGTTCCATTCAACATGGTGAGGAAGACAGGGTCGTGTGGTTCATCTCACATCATAGTGGGCCATGATGCAGAGGGTGTGACAGAAAGGGCCCGGGGATAATGTACCCCCCAAGTATCTGGTCCCAGTAATTCACCTCCACCAATTTACTCCACCTCCTATGTTTCCATAACCTTTTAAAATAGTGCCACGAGCTAGGGAGGAAGCATTGGAAACACGGGCTGGGGACATTTCATACTATATAGGATCAAAAGTGGACTCTTAGCAAGTTTTCCTCTCTTGGCTGTAGTTTCCTTTTATATTTAAAAAAAAAACCCTGCAATTTTAACTATAATGAGATATCACTCAAGCAAACTCAGGATCAAATCCTGCAGTGAGCTCCAGAGATCAGCTTCTGCGAGTCGTCCCCTGGGCTGGGCTGGGCTGTGTGGAGACACAGCTGCCTTTGAGTCCACCATGTTCCTGTAAGCAACCCCTCCCCTGCTCTGTGAGTGACCTCAATAAAGTCATGGCTCACCAAAACTGGTTTCTTTTTGCAATTTTGCTTTGGCTGGTCATCTGTGCCCTATCTTGGGTGGATGAGCATATGCATGTGTCTCCCCAGGGAAAAAGGTTCATGTGACACCAATGTTAAAGGGCAGTTCTAGGGAGGACTCAGATCAGAATGCTAAGAAACGTGGGCCGTAAAGAGCATGCATGTGAGATTTCAGGTGAGAATGAGGACTCTGTCTTAGAGGCCACATGTGTCACTTTCTGGCAATATTCTCACATGTCCATGTCCTGAGACCTTGGATAAGACTAAGGTATAGGTTAGACACTAATTAATCTGGCAGTAGAAAATTTCAAATTTCACAGCATTCAGGCCTATTGCATAGTTATTGCTAACTGCTTTTAGCCAAATTTATAATAAGAATCATGAGCAAAAAAAAAAAAAAAAAAAAAAAAAAAAAACAGAAAGATCTGAAAAGTTGGTAGTTTAGCCAGAAGAGAAGAGCATTAAGAAGTTGTAGACAACAGGCCTGGCTGGTTGGAGAGAGTAGTGGCCACTGTCGAAAAGAACCTTCATCAGGTCCTTAGAGGGAACACCTGAACCACAGGGCCCTGGGGAGGTTATGATGAAGACTGACATTAATCTCCTGTTTTTCTCTCTCTCCCTCTTCTCTCTCTTTGATGTTACCTATCTTTCTCTTCCCTCTTTTTCCTTGGCACTGGCCTGTAACTCCCAGTACCAGCATGCGGTTAATATCTACAACAAGCTGTTGATCAGAGAGACCTACAAGGTTCCCCAAAAGAAGACAGACTTCTGTTAGAGTACTTAATGACCCACCAAATGTTAATGGTAAGATCCTATTGCTGAAGACACCATATGCTGTTGGTACGGAACATGGAGTGACCTGGCTGGAATCTGGAAGAGAATCATTCCCCAAACAGTTAGCTCGTCTAATACCAGAAGGTGCTACATGAGCCACTGGGGGGAAATGACCAACATATGTCCAATCAACTCGAGATCCAAGCTACTCAGCAGCAAACAACCTGATGTGATGCTCACACAAGTCTAATAGTGGCACACAGCCATGGTGGGTAACCAACTGCTCTTGATTTGGCTAATGGATCTGCTCAGTGGAATGGAACCCATAGCTGGATCTGGGAAACAAGTCAGAACCATATCCAAAAAATGAGCCCACTCTCCATTATCAAGCTCCCACCAATCGTGGACTACAAAGAGGGCCTACACCTATTAAATTCTCTCTAAAATAACAAATAATGGTTATCCCATTTATCTGGTGCTGACTTCACTCTTTGTTGGACAATTTGCTTCTCTTTTTCAGATGGACGCAGAACCTGAGGAGAGAATCAGCCCATCGCACCTCACCAGGGCCCCAGCTGAAACCACAGAGTAATGGGGGAAATGAGCAAGAATGTTGCTTTCTTGGTGAACCTGGTACCAGCACAAGGGTGAAGGAGATAAACACAGATAACACTCAACTCCTATCCAACCAGAGATCCAGAGACACAGAGGCCCAAAACCAATGTGGCTCAGGGAAATTGGTGGAAAAGGGGGCGGAAAGACTGTTAGAGCCACATGTTGGAACATTATGCACAGAGACATTGCCTCCTCCCCATAACTGATGGCTACCCCACAATGAAAGACCCACATTCCCCTACAAGGAGGGTCCCTGCTGAGGGGGGAGTACAGAGAGGAGGCTAATGATGGCACCAACATGGCTGTATACACACTGAGTATGTGCATAACTAATAAAAAAATTTGAAAAGAAAAAAAAAGAAGCCAAGTGCTTTTGCACTGGGACAAGAGGGAGGCTGTCTGGGGAGCATCTCAGAACTCAGCAAGACCCCACTTATGGCAGGGCGAAGGTTTGTCTGAGACCGTAGGGCACCCTGCTCACCAAGGGACCCCTAAGGCACAGCCTCTTCTCCACCTGCTTCCCCTTGTTTAGTCTTACAGGCACTCACGGCCACTGGTGTTTGGTGTGGGCCAGCTGCAGCCCACACAAGTACCAGGCTTGGGGCGCTGGCCATGTGGTGGTTTCTCAGGCTTGTAGAAGGCACGTGCTGTGGGTTGTAGAGACCTGCACTGAGATTTCACAGGAAGGCCTGCGAGTGGCCCTGAGTGAGTGGCAGTGCTGCTATAGCAGAAGGCGCCCCAGAGGGCCATGCGTGCATCTCTGCAAGCAAAACTGAAACCGCAATGGCAGTGGATACAGGCAGAAGCGAGGACAGGCTGGCCGTGGGCCTTTGGAGCTCACAGCCTTTCAGCATTTGCCTCGATTCCAGACGTGGATCAACATGCACGCTGAGCCAGTCTCGCTTTGATCTGATTCTTCCTTGCCATTTTCCTATTGCTCCTTTCTGGGGAGGGATTGTTTGCTACTTGCCACCGTCTCTCAGGAGTACCGAACTGTGTTTTAGGGTTCACAGAGGCTTGTGGCTAAGTTTGCCTTGAGTCTCGGGGAGACCCTGAACTTGGAATTGTTGAGACGTGGGAGCTCTTGACTGGATAGATGCACTTTGCACTATGAGATGGACATAAGCCTTAGGGGACTTGGGGTAGAAGACTTGGGTATGGATCTTAAATGCCCATGTAAACCTCATGTGCTGAAGCTTTCGTCCCAGCCTATGGTGCAACTGGGAGGTGGGGGGACCTTGGGGAGATGGGTCCTAGCATGAGGAAGATAAGCACGGGGGTGTCATGAGGGGCATGCTGCGGCTCCTTCTCTTTCAGTTTCTGGCTGTCATGAAAGAAGCATGACTTACTCTGCCATGAGCTGCCTGCTGTGACATTCAGACTTGCCATAGACCCCAGGTGATGAGACCAGGAACCCATGTACCAAAGCTCTGCAACCCTGAGCCCAAACACACTTTCCTCCTTAAATTGTCTCCGCATCTTGTCACGGAAACAGAAAACCCAACGATCCCACTGTGGCTACAAACCATTCATGAGGCCCTGGCTGCTCAGAATCGCAGAGCCTAGGCTCTCACCTCCAGATATCGCTGCCCTTGGAGAACAGGCAAGACCGGATGACCTCGGGGGCCATCCAGGCGTAGGTGCCTGCGGCACTCATCCTGGTGGTCCTGCACCACTCCCGTGCCAGCCCGAAGTCCGTGATCTTCAGTGTCTTGTTACAGACGTCATCGTGCTCGATCTTCTCCAGCAGCAAGACTGAAGAGAACAGAGGCAGGGCGTTTGCACATGCTTCCAGCCACTCAGTCACCGCTCTTCTAGGTCACCCGCTTGGTTTGGTTTGGTTTGGTCACACTGGGGAATCAAACTAGGCAAGTTTTCTTTTACATGTGTATGTTTGTGTGGTGTGGACTCATGTGTGTAAGAATGTTCTTATGCGTGAGGGTGTGTGTGTGTACGCAGGTGAATGTACATGTGTGTGTCAGGTGTTACCCTCAGTTACTCTTCACCTTACTCTTTGAGCAAGGGTCTCTTCCTGAACCCAGAGATCACCCACTCAGCTAGACTAGCTGCCAGCAAGCCCCAGGGATTCCTTCTTCCTGCTTCCCCAGCATGGAGGTTACAGGCATGGGCCATCATGCCCAGCATTTTCCCAGGGGCACTGGGCTTTGGAACTCAGGTCCTTGTGCTTGTTCCGCGAGCACTCTAGCTACTATACTAAGCCATCTCCCAGGCCCCCAGGCCTTCCCGATGGCATCTAAAAACACAATTTCACTACAGCTGCCAGAGTCAACAAGAATGAATTTGCCTTTTGCTATTTTATTTACCTTACAGAGGCACACATACCATGACCAAGTACAAATTTAAAAAAAAAAATCTCCAAGCACGGTGCAGCTTGAAGGCCTCTGAAGGTATTTCTCTTTATGAGAAAGTAAATGATTTCTAGGGGCAAGAAAGCTGTGCCAAAATATCTCAGGTAGGATCAAGAGTCTATGAACATTAACCTGATATGAGAGAAAACAACAACAGCGCTGATTTTAAAAAAATTCTTTCCTAATCAAAGTGAAGCATCTTTCCCACTAAATACATTAGAGACCGTTGCAATCAATTATGTATTAACACAACTCATCACTCATTGCCTTCTGCTGGGTCCCCAACATGCTCAGACTTTAGCTCATCAAGAGATAGTTGGTGAGATATCATTGCTTTACACAAGCTAGAAGTAGAGTTGAACCTTCAGAGGAGCCATCCGGCCCGGGCCCCTGCCTACGAATTCTTAGCAGCTTCTGGGCCCAGAGCTCACACCAGCTACGTGTGTCCCCAGCCCACCTAACTCCATAGCTACCATCCACCTGCTTTTAGACCTTACTCCAGACCCCTCCTCCCACTCTAACCCTGCCTTTAGAGAGCTTCCAGACCCCCAAAGTGATTTCTCCTCACCTGGATCCTGTGGAAATGTCCCTTGGTTTCCCAGGATGTCTGCAACATGCTGGACCCTGCTAACTGCTCTGATCTGATCTCTGTTTTCTTTTCTTTCTTTATTGCGTGTGCATGTGTAAGTACGTATGTTGTACATGCATGTATGCATTCACAAGTGTGAATGTGCATGTGGAGGCCAGAAGTCGCTATCAGGTGTCTTCCTCAGTGAGTCTCCATCTTCATTTATTTGAGAGAGAAAGAAAGAAGCAGAGAGAAAGAGAGAGAGGCAGATAGATAGAGAATGGGTGCACCAGGGCCTCTATCCACTGCAAACAAATCCAGACGCATGCGCTACCTTGTGCATCTGGCTTACATGGGCCCTGGGGAATTGAACCTGGCTTTGGCTTTGCAGGCAGGCACCTTAACGGCTAAGCCATCTCTCCAGCACTCCATCTTCCTTTTTGAGACAGGTCCTCTCACTGAATTGAGAGCTTACCAATCTGTCTAGACTAGTTAGCCAGTAAGCCCCACTGAATCCCTATCTGTGCCTCCCCAGGGCTAGGGTTCCAGATGTGCGCTGCCGCACCTAGCTTTGACGTGGGTCCTGTGATCAGGACTCAGGCCCCACGCTTGTGTAGCAAGTACTTTACCCATGAAACCATCTCCTCGGCCCTTCTTCTTTTTTACTCTTCTTGTGTTTTTCCCCCCCCCCCAAAGCAGGGTCTCACTCTGGCCCAGGTAGACCTGGGATTCACTCTGTAGTCTCAGGTTGGCCTTGAACTCATGGCGATCCTCCTATCTCTACCTGCCAAGTGCTGGGATTAAAGGCGTGTGCCACCATGCCCGGTTTGTTGTTTGGTTTTGAGACAGGGTCTTACAGTGTAGCTCAAGAAGTCTGTCCCCAAACTCACAGCAATCCTCCTGCCTCAGCTTTCTGAATACTAGGATTACAGATGTGGCCCACCATGCTTCCCCAAGGACCATAGCATCTTCATCTTTTAGACCTGTGAACAAATTACCAGCCCATGCAGCAACTAGATGAACCTCAAAGCCAAGTCCAGAGCCATCTTGCTCCCGTGAGACATTGCAGGTGAGGCATTACAGGGCCTCCCTGCACCTTGGCTGCCAGATTCAAGGAGAAGGTCTTACTTGCAATGGAACACAGAAAACCTCCCCGGTCCATGGTGGTGGCAGAATCAGGAAAATCAACATCTGTCAAGAGCTGGGCATGAGAATGTAAGTGTAATTCCACCACTGGAGGCTGAGGCAGAAGGCTCACCATGAATTTGAGGGCAGCCTGAATTACACAGCAAGTACCACTCTAGCCAGGGCTACATAGCAAGACACTGTCTTTAAAAACCCAAAATAATGGGCTGGAGAGATGGCTTAGTGGTCAAGGTGCTTGCCTGAGATACCTAAAGACTCAGGTTCAATTCCCCATGTAAGTCAAATGTGCAAGGTGGTGCATGTGTGTCTGGAGTTCATTTGCAGTGGCTGGAAGCTCATTCTCTCTCTCCCTTCTCTATCTGCCTCTTTCTCTAATAAATAAATAAATAATGAAAAAAATTAAAAACCCAAATGAAAAAGCAAATAGCCTTCAGGACTCCTCCAGAGCGTGCTCTCAGAAGTGAACTTCACTCCTGCATGTCAGTCATAGATATTTAACTATATATGACAATCTACAGCTCCTTTATAGATAGGAAAGCTGAGGCCCAGCGACGTGGAGTTATGCAGAGGGCACAGGGCTCAGGATGAGAGAAGCTCAGCAGGGCAGCCCGCAAGGCCCAGGTCCACACAGGATCCACAGTTCTCTCTTCTCTGGGAACTGCTCTGCTCGGAGCTGCCCAGGCATCTTCATCTTCACCCCCCGCTGCAGGTAGATCTAAGTGCAGGCAGAGTGCACAGCCCGCGGGGTAAGTGGGGGCATGCCAGGCTGAGTATGTTCTCTGACCATCTTCTGACGGGCAGTTCTTTGCCCGGCCTCTGACACATGACAACACGCGCAGCTTCAGGTTGCCGAGTATCAAGGAACACTTAGAACGGAGCTCGGGACACGCAAGCATACCACAGGGACACATGCATGCAGGTGCACACGCATGCATGCACACAAGCTTCCAGGCACATGCAGTCATATTCACACACACTCAGACACACGTGTGTACACACACCTTTTATAAATGTCTCCAAATCACTGCCACAGGCTTCAGGAAATCCTGTATTTTTTTTTTTTTTTGCAAGACTCGTGTGCATCATACAGTTGAATATTTACAATAATAGAGAGTCACAATAATTCAAACAATTGGAGAGAGTCAATGCTAGGCTTAAACAAAGATGGAGGGAGGCTGGGAAGATGACTTTAGGAGTTGAACGTGCTTGCTTGCAAAACCTACTAGCCTGTGTTCAATTCTCAAGCTCTCCATGTAAGCTGGTACAAAAAGTGGCACAAGCATCTGATGTTCGCAAGTGGCCTTGGTGTGCACATCCCTACCCCCAACTAACAAATTAAAAAATTAAAAATAAATATGGGCCGGACATTGTGGCACATGCCTTTAGTCCCAGCACATCAGAGGCAGAGGTAAGAGGACTGCTGTAAGTTTGAGGCCAGCCAGAGACTACATAGTAAATTCCAGGTCAGCCTGGACTAGAGCGAGACCCTACCTCAAAAAACCAAAATAAAATAAAATTTAAAAAGCAGAACCAAAAATGACACAAACCAAAACAGTAATATTAAATGAATAAATAAGTAAATGACTTAGGAGGACTATGTGAGTAGGGACTTACTGGGTACAGGCAATTGATACTGATTATGGACACTGTTGTGTTCTAACATTTCTGTTCCCGCGTGATCCCGTGACTATGAGATTTAGGCAGCAAATATCCTCTGTGTCATTCCTACACTCATGAGAGATGATGATGAGGCCGGGCACCTACAAGCCCATGGCCATGGCTGCCAAGGAGCAGCAAGATAATATGCCATCACCTTTCCTACCCCATGTCACACAGGGGCAGTGCAGGAAGAGGGAGGGGACAAACAGGGCTTCACACTGAAGGGAACAAAGCCCTCTTCAGTCTGGAACAGCACTTCTGCCTCTGTCCATCTACGGACCTACCAACAAGGCACAAGTTCCTCATGAAGAGCTCCGGGGCGTCCCAGTGAGCTCCAGAGCAACGAGAGACTCTGCTCGGCTCAGACAGGGCTGGGCGGGGCCGGGGAGAGCAGGGCGAGGGAAGGCCTGAGGGCACTCAGGTCATCTGAGTGGACTCCTCAGCACTCAAGTAAACAGCTGGTTGTGGTCACGAGCATCTGTATCCCAAGTCGTGGGGCTCAGAAAATGGCAATCTCTGGAATCAAAGGCTTCATCTCCAGGAAACAGGTAATAAAGGGACAGAGGGGGACGCGCAACAGTCTCCTCGGGCCTCTGACTGTGCATGAGGTGCCGCATCTAACCACATATGTGCATATACCACACACACGTACACACACACCCCAGACATACACATGGAAACAAGAGAGGTGAATGACATCTACAGCTGTCCTTTGGATTCCACACACACATGCACACATTTGCACTTGTATTTACAGCACACACACACACAAAAGAGATTCAGATTCCACATACTTTTAATCAGATATACTTTACAGCAATGGATGCCGAGACAGAAGCAAATTTATTAGCTTCTTTATCAGCTGACATTTTCCCCTTCCCGTCCCATTAACTCCACTTTCAAGCAATCATCTTTCCTGCTGTCAAAAAGAACCCCATCTAGCTTGCAGGCCTGTACAAGCCTGCTGTAGAGGCTCTCTTCTACACAAGCCCTCATTATCATGGGCTAGGATATAACAGGCAGACAGGAAGGCGGTGTGCTTTCAGTGTGAAATGTCCCCCACAAATGCACGTGTTTGAGCATTAGGTCTCCAGCTGGTTGTGCTGTTTTGGAAGCTTATGGAACATTTAGGAAGTAGATTCTCACTGAAGGAAGTGGGTCACTGAGGGGTGGGCCTTGAGGGTTTACAGCTATCATCCACTTTCCGTTTGCTTTCTACTTCCTGATCTGATGTGACCAGCTACCACACACTCCTGCCCCATCATGATGAACTGTATCCCCTCAATCTATAATCCCAAACAAATCCTTCCTCCCTGTTGCAGTCAGGTTCACATTGCTGGCAGAAATCACCCGCCCTAGAGCAGCTTGTGGGAAGAAAAGGTTTATTTTGGCTTATAAGCTTGAGGGGAAAGTCCATGTTGGCAGAGAAAACGACAGCATGAGCAGAGGGTGGACATCACCACCTGGTCAACATCACATGGACAACAGGAACAGGAGAGTGTGCCAAACACTGGCATGGGGACACTGGCTAGAACACCCATAAGCCCGCCCCCAACAACACACTGCCTCCAGGAGGCATTAATTCCCAAATCTCCATCAGCTGGGAACCTGGCATTCAGAACACCTGAGTTTATGGGGGACACCTGAATCAAACCCCCACACTCCCGTAAGTTGTTTCTTGCCAGGCATTTGGTCACAGCAACAAGAAAGGGACTGAATAGAGAAGACATGAAGGGTGGGGGCTGCTGACAACAATCCTCACAACACTCCTTTCCCAGACATACGGCTGACTGCCCTGGAAATGGGAAGGCCAGTGTATGGGCTCCACATCAGGAAACAGAAAGAGAGAGAGAGAATGAATGAATCAAGACCCAGCAAGTAGCAAAGTAGCTTTCCTCTCTAGCTCACAGGATGGTAGCCTGAGGCACCAGTGGACGGAAGGTCCACACGGGGGGTCCAAAGTCCCCTAGCAACTTGCAGACACACACCAGACCAACAGGAAACAAGCTGAAGTAACACCTCAGTGCCAACTGCTCAGCGCTCCATGAAAGGTCCATTGTTCGGGATTCTGTTTCAGACTGGCATGGCAGAATTCCTGAAATTCCTTATCTTTTGGGCAGTGTGACTGAAACCAAAATTACTGGCAAAAATCACAATGGGTAATAGCTCAGGCCTCCTGCCAGGTTTCTGGTAAGCACACGTGGGTAGGCCTGACTTCCGCTTCTGGCCCTTGAAGCAGGAAGGCTGCCAATGCCCATCAGACACACAAAGCAGGAGGCTCAGTGCTGTCAGCTCCACGTCGCTGGGATGAGCATCCAAACCAGGCACAGCTTAGAGCAGGAAGGGGTTATTTCAAGCTTACAGAGCCAGGGAGATGGCAGAAGACACGCCTTCCAGACATCCAAGCAGAGAGAAACAACCAAACAGCCAGCGAACACCAAAAGCAACAGCATGAAACCCAGCAGCAAAGAGCAGGCCCACCAGAGCTCAGACTGCTCTGCACACCTTTGGGCTGGAAATCAGACTCACCCCCAAACATCCCTCAGACCTGGACCCTAGGATCCACTCCCAGTGACACCTCCTCCGGCCAGGCAGCTGGAAGTCCAAGTTACAAGGTTCACAAAAACATCTGATAGGCTGGAGGTGGCTTAGCGGTTAAGGTGCTTGCCTGCAACAGCCAAAGGACCAAGGTGTGACTCTTCAGATCCCACATTAGCCAGACCAAGGTTTGATTCCCCAGGACCCGCATAAGTCAGATACACAAGGTGGTGCATGTGTCTGGAGTTCATTTGCTGGAGGCCCTGGTGCACCCATTCTCTCTCTCTCTCTGTCTCTTAAATAAAATAAATAAAAATGCGGGTGGAGAAATGCAGTTAAGGTGCTTGCCTGTGAAGCCTAAGGGCCCAGGTTTTATTTCCCAAGGCCCTCATAAACCAGATGCACATGGTGGTACATACACCTGGAGTTCATTTGCAGTGGCTAGGGGCCCTGGTGTGCATTCTCTCTCTTTCTCTCAAATAGATAAATAAAGTATTTTTAAAAAGTAATTAGAACATACCCACTACTCTATTTTCTTGAACATTTATGGTCTTATTGCATCTAAATTCCATTCGATGAGTCAAAAGTTTCTATCAAATGGGTTTCAATTAATATTTAACTAAGAATGTATTATCAAAGGGGGATGGAGGGAGACCCACGACGGCAAGTGGGGCAAAGTGGGAGAATATGTTAACAGGCACCATGTCTAGGGTGAAAAGGTCAGGGGTCACAAAGTCATTTTGTGAATTTCTACCTTGTACATGGAATAAAAGGAGACTGTCTCAAGGTACTGTGCAGCACTGGCATTTCTCCTGGTTTCGCCAGTCCACTTCCCACCTCACCCACAGCCGTGGGAGAAAGTTCAGACATCCTGGCCTTCAAGTCTGTTCCCAATGCCCTGAATGCTCTTCCCAGCTCTCTCTTCTACTCCTCAAATAAACATCCATATCCCTACAATTCTGTGATCTACAGGAATTGCCAAAAAATATGGCACCGCCTCTCTGTGTCCCCACCTCCCTAAGCCAATTTATTGCCCCCCAAAAGCCAGTCCAGGTACAGCGGACTCCTTGTCAAGAACCAGGAGTCACCCAGTCATCACCTACAGGGTGGCAGCCCCATCCTGCTCTGAGACTGGAGGAGACCATAAAGACCCCCTTCTCGGGGCCTTCCCTTGAACCTGACTGAAAAGTTCCTTTGCTTCTAAGATGCTGTGCGATATCCCTCTCCAAGTTGGTATTATCTAACTCTCCAGGGAGTGTGAAAAAACAAACTGTGATTTTAAAAAGGAGGGTTTGGGGCTGGAGAGATGGCTTAGTGGTTAGGCACTTGCCTGTGAAGTCTAAGGACCCCGGTTCGAGGCTCAATTCCCCAGGACCCACGTTAGCCAGATGCACAAGGGGGCGCACGCATCTGGAGTTCGTTTACAGAGGCTGGAAGCTCTGGCGCGCCCATTCTCTCTCCCTCTCTCTCTGCCTCCTTCTCTCTGACGCTCTCAAATAAATAAATAAACCAAAAAATTTTTTAAAAAAGGAGGGCTTGGTCATAAAGGAGCAACAATTTATATCAGAGTAATGTGTGGGAAAGCAGGCTCACTTTTTTCTTGACCCTCTCTGACTGCACAGTGGTAAAACAGGCAGCTTTTGTCTTTCCTCCCTTGCTGTGCGTTGTTAACAGCTGACCACACAGCACCGTCCACGCCTACAGTGCCCAATGCACACACCCTTGCAGTGCTGGGCCTTGTGGGGAGCACGCTTCCTTCCCACACACCCCGTGGGTGCTTTCCCTTCCAGCCACGCCTGACCCATGGTGCTCCGAAAACACTGCGCTTGTATGCCAGTAGTTAGCCAACTGCTTTGGGAGGCTCAAAATGAGGGGCTACTGGCAATTAATTGTTGCTTGGAGAGTCATTTTCTTTAGTGGTGCAGCCACTGGTAAGCTGTCCACGATTCAGGAAATAACCAACTCCCCACTCCTACTTAGGCAAGTGACCCTAATTAACCTCAGCTAGTCATAAAAAAAATGACATGAAAGTAGGAGAGTGAACTAGGTGTGAAGAAGAGATATAGTGAGAGTGGAATGGGGATTAAAAAAAAGGGCAATAGAGGCGAATATGATCAAAATGTATTATATACATGCATGAAACTGTAAAAGACATAAATAAATTAATTTAAAACAAAATAGAAACAGGAAATGTAAAGTGGCACTAGGGGTCCTGGAAAATTCTTTAACCCCAAACCCTAGGTCTGTTTCTAATTTTAACCAAAGAATTGAATAAAAAAGAAGACTAAGCTGGGTGTGGTGGTGCATGCCTTTGATTCCAGCACTCGGGAGGCAGACTGTCCCTCTGTAGGACTGCCGTGAGTTCAAGGCCACTCTGAGACAACAGTGAATTCCAGGTCAGCCTGGGCTACAGTGAGACCCTATCTCGCAAAACAAAACAGAAAAACAGAAGACTGAGAAGGATAATTATTAAATTATTGTATTTATTGAGGGAAGTACAGAGCCAAGGAAAGATACCCACATGGCTAGAGATCCCACGTGGACAGCATGGGGAAAAAGTGTGGAAAGAAAAGAGAAAAGAAAGTTCAAGGAGCTCCTAGCATGTAGGGAGCTGGATGGGATAAAAGAGCCCATGGGGAGAGTAAGGGCTGGGGTGCCCTCCCAGCTGTGCCTGGGCCAAGCCAGGCCAGGCCCAGCACAGAGAAGAACTCACCCACAGCTAGAAGTTTCTAAGTAGTCAGAGAGGCTGCCCTCCCCTTGCAAAGGTATTTATGACCTTGTGGTGGGCTGTCTTCTGGCTCAGGTGAACCAGAGGGACAGCTGGTTGGTTAGGGCTAGGGACTATCTCAGGAAGAGGCTAGCCCTGACACCAAGTTCCAGGGGGCTGAACTTGACCAAGCACAATCTTTAAATTCTATGAAAGACCTCCCTACCAGGAGGGAGGTTGTTTGTGGAAAAACAGGTCTAGGGAACTAGGCACGAGATAAGAAGTCAGGTCATCTTTGGTTTCTAGCAGGTGCAGACTTCCCTGCGCTTTTCACCTTCAGGGGTCCAGTCACCCTAACTCTACCCCCCTCTCAGAAACAGACTGTCCCCTACAAAACTACGGTGAATCTCCAAGAGAATAACTGTGTCTACAGGATTAGGAATCAAGGCAACGTATATACTGTTTGAGGTCACACAGCTCGTAGAGGGTGATACGAATATATCCAAACCCAGGTCTGAGTTACGCTAGAGTTATTCCTCTCACCATTTACTGCAGGAGCCTGGTAAAGTGGGATGCCTACACGTGAGCAAGAGGAGATGCCTTCCCTCTACTTTACCCTGATAACCTTTCTAAGCCTACAAAATGACCCACGTGTACAGTGTGCACAATCCAGAACTAAGCAACTGCCCTGCTAACAATGACCAGAAAAGCAAGAAGTGGTGTGTACACGTGTGTCTCTGTGTGTGCATGCATGTTGGTGTGTGTGCATACTCGTGCACACAGTATGCACTGGAGGTCAGAGGATGACTTTTGGATCAGTTGCCTCCCTTTGAGGCAGTTTCTCTTGCTGAATTCCTGTTCTGCTGTTGTTCTTTTCCTGTGTTCCTCACAAGCTTTCAGAAAATTCTCCTGCCTCCACCACCCACCTTGTGCCAGTGTGCTGGGATTACAGAAGCCCACTAGGGTTCTCAGCTTTATCCACAGAGCCAGCTCCCAACCCCTATTCCTTAATATCCAAGTATAACTACAGCTGGGGAAGGCAGGTCCCCTTTATGACTGCATTTTTTTCTAGAAAGTGGGTCAAAGGCACGTTTACATCTGTGTCCTTAAGGGTCTCTGCAAAGAGACTTCCGTGAAGCCAGAACAACCAGCAGCATCAAGATGAAGCCAAGTTCATTGCTATAAATGTTCCTGGCTGATGACAGCCGAGTTCATTGCTGCCCAAATCACTATTATGAGTGGTTGTAACATGTTATTTGACGATTACCTTTGCTATAATTTTATCAAATAGTTCCTTTATTTACATTGTATAATGGAAAAGCTAGACAACAAAAACATTCCCTTCACATCTGTCTCAGCAAAAGCACTAAGTTGCCCTTCATAAAAATAAAGCTTTAGGGCTGGAGAGATGGTTTAGCAGTTAAGGTGCTTGTCTGTGAGACCTAAGGACCCAGGTTTAACTCTCCAGATCCCAGGTAAGTCAGAGGCACAAGGTGATGCATGTGCAAGGTCACACATGCTCACAAGGTGTCACACACAGCTGGAGTTCTATTATAGTGGCTGAAGGCTCTGGTGTGCCAACTCTCTCTCTCTCTCTCTCTCTCTCTCTCTCTCTCTCACGCTCTCTCTTGTTCTCACTCTTTCTCTCGTTAAAAAAAAAGGCCAGTCTGCTGGGATTGCCTCAAAAACATTAAAATTATATAATTTTACATTTATTCATGGACTATAGTTGTAAATAATAAAGTAAATTGATAATTTTTCCCAATAGGGTAAACTGAAAATGGATCAAGGATGCTTAATCATTGACAAAAATGATAAAAGCCACTGGGCATGACAGCTCATGCCTGTAATCTCAGTACTCAGGAGACTGAGGCAAGAGGATCTCAATTTTGAGGCCATCCTGGGCTCAAAAATTTGAGGCAATGCTGAGCTATTAGTGAGACATGGTCTCTCCTATTTTTACTTATTTATTATATTTCCTAAGACTATTTATTTGTTTATTTAAGAGGAGAGAACAGGCACTCCAGGGCCTCTTGCTGATGCAAACTCCAAACCCATGTGCCACTTAGTGCATCTGGCTTTACATGGATACTAGAGAATCAAGTCCAGGCCAGCAGGCTTTGCTGTCTTAAAATAAAAAATAAAGACATGAGAGCTATAAATTTCCATCACTTGGGGCTCCACTTCCAATGTACGCTTATCTTCCCCTTACGAGTAACAAAGGTTCAGGGCTGGAGATGGCTCAGTGGTTAGGTGTACTTCATGTTCAAGTATAAGGGCTGGACCATGGTAACGGTTGCCCTAACTACTACACTGTATGTGTGACGCACATACCACCTCCTGCAGGCCTCTTTCATGGGACAACTGCAATAGCCTCCACTCACTCCATGTCCACCTTACTCTCTTCTGCTCACTGGCTAGTCATTAAAAACATGAGCCAGAAGCTGGGCGTGGTGGTGCACCCCTTAATCCCAAGACTAAGGAGGCAAGGGATCATCATGAGTTCAAGGCCACCCTGAAACTACATAGTAAATTCCAAGTTAGCCTGGACTAGTGAGACCTTGTCTTGGAAAAAAAAAAAAAAAAGAGTCAGGGTTGGAAACATAGCTCAGTGGTAGAGGGCTGGCTTGGTGGGTTCCAGCCCCTGCACTGTGGAAAAAAATAGGATTGAAACACACACACACACACACACACACACACACACACACACACACACACTGCAAAAAGAGCCGGGCATGGTAGCACACGCCTTTAATCCCAGCACTCAGGAGGCAGAGGTAGGAGGATCGTTGTGAGTTCGAGGCCACTCTGAGACTACATAGTGAATTCCAGGTCAGCCTGGGTTAGAGTGAGACCTTACTTCGAAAACATAAACAAACCAAAAAAAAAAAAAAAAAAAAAAAAAAAAAAGCCCAGAAGATAGTCACAAAAGCTCTGAAATTCTCAGGCAGAGGGCACTCAGAGTGGCCCTGAGCCCAGAGGTCTGACCTGTGAACACTGAGCCTTGTACACTCTGCCCCAGATGCCGGCCTCCCCAGCCAGCCCTACTCCCCCAGTATATCAGGCTCATGTCTGCTCCTTCTGCCTCTGACTGGTCCTGCGCTGGGCTGGGCCCCTTTCTTAGAGCAGCTTTGCACAGCCACCTGGTCTGAGACAGTTCTCCATACCCCGCATCCCTCTCCCTCTCCTTGGCTTGCATTTCTTGACAGGCACGCTACCAGCATGAGCTGGACAAGTGTTGGTCCATGCTCGCCGGACTGTAACTTGGCTCAACTTTCAATCTGCTGTCATGAGTCAGAAACAAATGAAGTGGTTTCGGTCGTACAACCTATCTGCTACTGTTTGATCACAGACCTGTCACCAGTACACGATCAAACTGAATGACGAGAGGAAGCCTGCCAAGAAGACTAGAATCTTTTGACAAGTTTAAACGTTTGTTTTAAACAGTAATTTCCACTGATCGGGCTGCCAGTCATCTTCTGCAGGCTGTGTGATGAGAGCCAACTTGCAGAGTGAAAACAAGACTCAATGTTGACTGTTCAACTGTTCAAGTCCTGTTGACACTGCCATTAACTCCCCACCACCCTCAGCAAATAGATTAAACAAAGCCAGCTCAGACCTAGTGCCTGCGCCCTCAGAAGTCACAGCAAGAAGTCTGGCTTCATGTATCAAAGGGAATTCCAAAACATCTCCCTTTACTCACTAAGCAAACGGAGCAGCAAGGATAAAGCCATTGCACTAATGGTGATATGGCGACAAATACTTGACCAGGCGAGTGCCTAGCCAATTATGTTATTTGAAGAGTGAAACTTTTTTCTTTTTTGAGACTAGATCTCATGTAGCTGGAACTCACTATGTAGTCTAGGATGACCTTGAACTTCTGATTCTTTTATATCTACTTTCAAAATGCAAGGGATACAGGTGTGCACTACCATACCTGGTTTATGTGGCACTGGAGATCAAACCCAGGGCTCTGTGAATGCTCACAAGTGCTCTGCCCTGGAGTGTATAATGCAAATCTTGCCTGTCATTGGAGATATTAAAAATGCTCCAGGAAGTTTGGTTACTTATATTGAGCATGAAAGTTGTGCAAAAATGAAGTTGCAGAAGGAGTCCTGAACACATGATACCTGCTACA
This sequence comes from Dipus sagitta, assembly GCA_036346955.1. Classification (NCBI taxonomy): domain Eukaryota; kingdom Metazoa; phylum Chordata; class Mammalia; order Rodentia; family Dipodidae; genus Dipus; species Dipus sagitta. Next base: position 170,737,707 of record CM070773.1, read on the forward strand.
TACACGGCAGTCTATACAATATAAGTTTTTCTGGTATCAACAGAAGTCATTTGACAAGTTGTATAATATTTTTTTGAGTATTAGTTGTTTTCTAAAAGTTCACACTTTAAGGGCTGGAGAGATGGCTTAGTGGTTAAGCACTTGCCTGTGAAGCCTAAGGACCCCTGTTTGAGGCTTGATTCCCCAGGACCCATGTTAGCCAGATGCACAAGGGGGCTCACGCATCTGAGTTCTTCACTGGCTGGAGGCCCTGATGCGCCCATTCTCTCTCTCTCTCTCTGCCTCTTTCTCTCTGTGTCTGTCTCTCTGAAATAAATTAAAAATTAAAAAAAAGACAAAAACAATTTTTTTTAAAAGTTCATACTTTAAGTATGCAGTTTGCAAAAGTGTAACGAGGCATCCCGTTCCCTCCTTTGCTTCACAAACACCTCCTGATGCCTTGCCTCCTGAACTGAATGTGTTGTATGGTCCTCGAAGTCACTAAACCAAGCAAAGCTGGGTAAAAAAGGAAAAAAAAAAAAAAAAAAAAAAAAGGCAAAAGCAGTTAGTTGCATGCAGGCCTCAAACTTTTTGGTCAAAGGACGGACGCATCTCCAGCTGTCCACCTTGCATTGGCAATTTGCCAGATTCCCTATGATGGCAAAGGCCGACTGAGGATGACCCTGGAGCTGGGCTGGAGCTCAGAGGACCCTCGGCAGACAGGCTCACAGGTCTCACAAGATGGGGGCTCAGCGGGGTACAAGGTACAGACAGCTGTGTGTTCTAAGGCAGCAGGCTGCATATTTCTCTCAATACAAGAATACTTTCAGAAATAAGCACAACTTGGTAGTGAAGTCCACAGAGCTTGAAGTTTTTAGAAAAACAGAAAATCACACATGTCTTTAGTATAGCATTGGCTGAAAACAAACAACTCCGGGGTCCTATAGACATAGTCTATGGGAGTGTGATGAGGACACGCTACCTACGCTTCTCCATGTTCCCAGACTTGCTCCCATCATTGAAACAGTTGAGATCTAAATGATGAGAGGCTTGAGAGCCAGGTATCTGGGCAGGGAAGATGGCTCAGTGGGTAAAATGCTTACCATGCAAGCACGGGGACCTAAGTTCACATCCCTAGCATCCAGGTAGTCATGCTGAGTGTGGGGTTGAGCACCTGTCACCCCAGTGCCGGGGAGGCAGAGACAGGAGGATTCCCGGGGTTTGCCGGCTAGCGAGTGTAACCGATTTGGTGAATTCTAGGTTCAGAGAGAGTCCTTGTCTCATAAAAATAATATGGAGAATGATAAACCTCGACTTCGGGCCTCCACACATATACAAGTGTGCAAGAAGTACACATGAACACACATACATGAAAAAAAGAAGGTAATATGTACAAACACAACAAATATATCATTTCTTCGAGCTACTGTCTTTCTGCACCTGGAGGTCACTGCTGCCTTCCCAGCCAGCTCCAGTCCTAGGTAGTTCCTTTTTTTTTCCAATTTTTTTGTTTATTTTTATTTATTTATCTGAGAGCGACAGAGAAAGAGAGAGAGAGAGAATGGGCGCGCCAGGGCTTCCAGCCACTGCAAACGAACTCCAGACGCGTGTGCCCCCTTGTGCATCTGGCTAACGTGGGTCCTGGGGAATCGAGCCTCGAACCGGGGTCCTTAGACTTCACAGGCAAGCGCTTAACCGCTAAGCCACCTCTCCAGCCCCCAGCTAGTTTCTTTAAAGGGCAAGTAGATGTGCCTGGTCAGCACCAGTTCTGGCCTCATCCTTTGATATGGCAAGAGATTTCATTTTCTTTCAGGCCAGCATCTGCTGCCATTCAGTGTTCTGATGAAGGCCATCCTGACTGGGCTGAGATGAAATCTCAGAGTGGTTCTGATGGATATTTCTCTGATGACTAAAGATGTTGAACTTCTCCTTAAGTGTGTAACGGCTGTTGGCATTTCTGCCTTTGAGAATTCTCTGTTCAATTCTCTACTCCATTCTTTGACTGGGTTGTTTGATTTTGTTTTTTTAACAGCAATGTCAAACAGTAACCCCCAGCAAAGTGTAGTGGGTTTTGTAGTTCGGCCATTTGTCATTTCTTTGTTGACAAGTGGGAAATCCACTCTGATTTACACACAAGTAACTGATACAGGCCAGATCTTTTGGAGCTTCAGTACCCGTGCAAAGGATGGTGCGCTTGTTTTTGTAACTCAAAAGGGCCCAAGGATGCAAATGCTTGTTTGCGGAAAGCCCACCAAACCCTTAATAAAATAACACTTCATGTACGAAGACATCTGAATGGCAAGTCTTTGGAAAAGCCCAAAGATGCGAAGCCATATTCAAATGAGGGAATTGGGGGGCTGGAGGTGTAGCTCAATGATATAGCACCTGCTTAGCATGTATGCAGCTCTGAGTTCACCAGCAAGTACCTCGCGGGGGTGGGGTGGGTAGCTACCTCAATAATGCATTTGTAAAGTGGGCAGAGAGAGAGAGAGAGTTTGATGAAGGCCACTAATTGTACAGATTTGTCACTAGGGTCTGGGAACCCACCTAAGGCCTAAGCTGTCAACATTCTATGCAAATGAGTTACAAGGGTATCTACACAGACATACAACAAAAATACAATTTCTCGGGGCTGGAGAGCTGTCTCAGTGGTTAAGGTACTTGTCTACAAAGCCTACAAAAGTAGGTTTGATTCCCCAGTACCCAAGTAAAGCCACATGGACAAGGTGGCCCATGTGTCTGGAGTTTGTTTGCAGTGGCTAGAGGCCCTGGCGTGCCCATTCTCTTTCTCAAATAAATGAAAAATGGTCACTCCCATGGCACATAAGTAAATAAATAAATAAATAAATAAGATAATTAATTAAATCAAAATACCATATCTCTAGTCCCTTCCATGATACATAAAGGCCAAACCATTCCCTGGGCCCAGACAGTTACAAGTATTCGATCTATAAGATAATCTGGTCCGCCCTAGGGGCAGTTAAGTCAGGATAAGAGCTGCCAGCGGCCGCCCAGCAAGGAGCCAAGGCTTGGCCCTGAGAAGGAGATTGCCCCGGCACCAGGTTGAGAGCCGTCGTCCTAAGACGTCACTCACCGTTGCTGGACTTTAGGTCGCGGTGCAGGATGGGCACGGCGGCCTCCTCGTGCAGGTAGAGCATGCCACGCGCGATCTGCACGGCCCAGTTGACGAGCACGCGCGGGGGGATGCGGCGCGGCCCAGGGCCGGAGCCGGGGCCGGGGGCGGCCAGCGCGCGGTTGAGCGCCCCGCCGCGAGCGAACTCCAGCACGAGGCAGAGGTGCGGGGGGCGCAGGCACACGGCCCGCAGCTCGAGGATGTTGGGGTGCCTCAGCCTGGCGAAGAGCCGCGCCTCGCGCCGCACGCTCTCCACCGCCGCCTCCGCGTCCTGCTCGGGGTCCCCGCGCGCCGCCTTCACCGCCACCTCCTGGCCCTGCCACGTGGCGCGGTACACCTGCCCGAAGCCGCCCGCGCCGATCAGCTCCTTCAGCTCCAGCAGCTCGAAGTCCACGTGCACCGGGGAGCCGGGCCGCGGCGCCGGCGAGGGTGCGGGCGAGGGAGGGCTGCACTGCGCCGCCGGCCTGGCGGGGCACAGGCCCAGGCGCCGCTGCCCCCGGCCGCTCCTCCGCTCCTCGGCGTCGCCCGGCGCCGCGCCCGCGTCCCCGGAGCGCACATCCACCTGCCCTCCGCGCCGCGGGCTCGGCCCGTCCTGCCCGCGCGCCTCGTGGTCGCAGAGCGCTGCCCACAGTCCCGAGGACGCCGGGCCACCCCGGCTCGGGGAGCGCCGCCCGTCCGCCGGCCCCTCGGCTCCCCGCAGGGCCATGGAGCCCTTCGAGGAGACCCGGCGCCCCCTCAGCCTCCCCGGCCCCCGCGGGCGCGCATCGCTGTCCGGGCCTTCCCGGACTCGTCCGGAGGGGAGAGCGGCGGCGCGGCCGCTACGGAAGTCACGCTCAACGCCCGAGAGCCCGGGCCTCGGCCGCCGACCCATTCTGGCCGCCCGTGCCGCACGGTCCCCGCGGCGGCTGCAGGCGCCCCATGGTGGCCCAGGGCCCGAAGCGGCGGGCGCGCACTGGCCCGGGGACGCCCTCTGCGGCCCGCCTCCCGGAGCACCTCACCGGCCAGGTCCTTAACCCCGGGGCCTGCCCCGCCCTCTCCAGGTTCCTTTGTCCCCTCCCAGGTCCCAGGGCCCAGATCCGTGCGTCCAGCCCAGTGGCTGTCCTGACTTCCAAGTAAGCTAACCCCACCCAGCTGCCCGCCTCTCGCTCTCCCTCCCCATCCCTTAGCTCCAGCATCCGTCCTGCCCTTCCAGGTTTTTTAGCCCCTGGGACACGCCCAGAACCCGGTCAGTTCTGTCCCCAGGGCCAGCACGCTCTCTGCACGTCCATAATTTCTCTACTGGACCATCCCCCTGGGCCCGGCCCTCCTCTCCAGGTTCCTCAGTCCGCCCAGGATACTCCCTGCAGGTACATTAACCCCGCCCGGCGCCGGCCTCCTGGGTCCGCCCCTCCGGTCCAGATCCATCCCGACCCTGCTCCGGGACCCTCCAGGCAGCCTCTCTCTGCCCCGGGCGTACCACACCTTTGCGGCATCCAGGTCCATCAGCCCCGCCCGGGCCCATCAGAGCCCGGGACACTGCCGCATCCTAGAAGGACCCACCCTTTCCAAGTCCAGCCACGCCCCTGGGATAGCCCCGCACCCTAGACTGCCCTCCAGGGTGCAGATCCCCCCACCCCCCACCCCCCGGGCTGCTCCCGTCTCTGGGGAGGAGGAGTTGGAGGAGGAGGGCGGTGCTCACCTAGAGGGCGGAGGGAGCCCGACAAGGGCCACAGAGTTGTGAGAAGAGTTTTAAACCAAGGGAGCTGAGGGCTGGGGTGCATTCCTGGAGTGGACGGACAGGGAGGGACGGGACATCCCAGAATCCGGGCCTGGCATGCGTGATTGTTATTCGGTTGCACCTTGGAAAGTCTCCTGATTCCTGGTGACAGCGCAAAACAGCAGCTCGGGCTTCCCGAGGTCTGTCAGTGTGTCTCCTTTGTTTAGATGCCAGGGAACCCCATGTCCCCAGTGCACACTCAACGCTTCTGTGTAGGGTATAGGATGCATGGACGACCCCTGGGAGAAGTTGCCAAGTTACTCTGACAAAACCTAAAGCTGAGCTGGAGAGATGGCCCAGCGGTTAAAAGGGGCTTACTTTCAAAGCCTGTCTGCCCAAGTTCAATGCCCCGGTACCCACGTAAGGCCAGACCTCAGAGGGCGAAGCAGAGAAAGATTTTACTATAGAGCTTAAGAGAAGGAAAGCAGGCAGAGCTGTAAGACAGTAGTGGGTCCCCAGTGGGTACTGGGCCTGGTGACTCCCATGGGAGTCTTTTATGGACATTTACTGGTTGGGCCTGAGCTGGTCAGTCCAGTTCCCATGGCAGATAACCAGACTTTTTGTCCGGTTTTTAGGAAAGGGAGCAATCTTCCAGGAAAGAGAATAATCTTTACATTTCTAGAAAGTGGAACTCTTCTGATATGTCTGGCTTCCACCAAGGTGAAGGCTGGGAGGACTCCTATAGAGAAAAAGAGATAAAAAATAATAATAAATTCCCCCCTTACAGGATCAAGAGTATTTTTTGCTCTTAGCCAGTTTGAGTTTATTTGGGGCCCCTACAAGCCCTAAGCTGCCTTGATTAAATGTAAAGGGCAATAATGCTCAAATAGTAGTTCTTGGTAATAATATTCCTGTGTGTGTATGTGTGTGTGTGTGTTGTTGTTGGTAATAATATTCCTGTGTGTGTGTATGTGTGTGTGTGTGTGTGTGTTGTTGTTGTTGTTGTTGTTGTTTCTGAGACAAGGGTCTTGCCATGTAGCTCAGGCTAGCCTTGTACTCACTCTGTAGCCCAGGCAGTTCTCTGACCTTAACCTCCTGAGTGTAGTGATACAAGTGTGAGCCACTTCACCAGCATATGGTATGGCCTTTCCACAGACAGACTTCCCAGCTTTTTTTTCCTACTGACAGTAATGAAATTAAGACTCAGTAGGTTAAAAATGAATCACCCTGAAAAAGGTCATCAAAGTGGTAGGTTGGCACACGGACAGAGCAAAATCACGAGGATGGTAATCGACTGAGATGTACAAAATACCACTGGGGCTGTCTAGGATGGATGTTTTGGAATGGAAAGGTGGCAGGATGAGTTAGATTTAAACTACATAACAATGCTGTGTACCCAGGCTGGCTTTGAACTCCTGATCCTCCTGTCTCAGCCCTGCTGAGTGCTGAGATTATAGGCATGCAGAACAATTCCTGGCTTGAGGTTGGTTTCTTCAGTGTTTGTTCTGGAAGGGAAACCAATCCTTTAACACTTTGAGTGTTCCTGTGATTTATGATGGCTGCACCTGTTAACTCGTCCCAGCAGTGAGGTGTGGTTTGTGGACATAGAGATCCCGAGGCCAACAGCTTCAACACTGTTTTACAATTACACCCCACTCTACTTATCTGTGTTTGCTAGAAAATATTTTATTTATTTATTTATTTGACAGAGAGAGGAGAAAGAGGGAGAGGGAGGGAGAGAGAGAGAGAGGAGGGGGGCAAGTGAGCAAGTGCCAGGGCTTCCAGCCATTGCAAATGAACTCTAGATGCATGTGCCACCATGTGCATCTGACTTATGTGGGCCCTGGAGAATTGAACCTGGGTCTTTAGGCTTCACAGGCAAGTGTACTAACCGCTAATCCATCTCTCCAGCCATCACCTGTGTTTTTCATCGATGGCGAATCCACAGATCAAGGCAGTGGCTCCAGTTTCAACATCCTCCCTTCCTCCTCCTTCCCTTCCCTCTTTCCTTCTTTTCTTAGATTTTTGACAGAGTGTCTCATGTAGCCCTGCTGGCCTCAAACTGTGTTGCTGAGGCTGGCCTTATACTCCTGACCCTCTTGCCTCTTGCTCCAGAGAGTGGGATTGCACACAGGTGCCACCTCCCCCTCCCCTGCCCCCACACTTAGAATTTGATAACTACTGTATCAGTCTAGAAAGGAAGACAAGGAAAGATGGGTCAGGAATTTGTAAGAGTAGCAGGGCGAACAGGCGCAGTGCAGATACTCCCAAGGGGCAGTGGCCTCCTGCAGAGAGGAGAGACAAAAGCTTGAAGAAGAGGAGGGACCTGGGCAAGAAAGTCAGGAAAGTAAGCATCACAACGCAGTGTTTAGCGTGCTTGCTGAAGGCCCAGCTCAGAGTTGCTGCAGGGTAACGATAAGTGTGGGCTAGGGATCTAGTTATTTTCTAGTGCCTGTGAGAGTGTAAATTGGTTCCTTTCCTTGCCTTTGTGCCCTGACTCCTTTTTCACACACTTAAGTGTGCAGTGAAAGAGTAACAATGGGGATGACGTTGCTACTGCAGTGACTGGATAGGCAACTACTGGTAGGTGGAAGCGTTTTGAACACTGTGAGGTGACTGTTGGCTCCTCGACTTTCAGCTGGCTTTCAGCCTGAGACGAGTAATCACGAGTTGTAGAGTTTCTACATCTTTAATCAATGGGCCAGGCTGGACCTCTGCCTATCAGAGCCCCAAGTTACAGATTACAGCCAGGGCTGGTAAAGTGGACAATGGCTCACTTCATCGGCTAGTGCAATAGTGTGAGAGCTGAGTGGTTCCAGAAAGCCAAGGTCATTTTTCTACCCTTGAAGAAATCCTTTCTGAAATAAAACTCCAGAGCCCATGACCTTGTGCCTGAGACAGGGAGGTTGCCTTTCTACATTCACTCTCCATTCCATTACGGCTGCCCTATCAATAGAGTCTTATTTTATTTACAGTTTACTCATGTCTTTTCGAATATAATGAGTGATTCTTCACAACTTGCTACAAATACTAACCCAAGGTCACAGAACACAAAGATGAGAGAGAGCGAGAAACTTAAGGCACCCCACAACGATCATAATGAATGACCAGAGAAACGGGCTGTTGTTACTTGCTTTGTTTTTAATCACATGCTCAATGCCAATTAACTTTTCTACTCTCCACAGGTTTGGTGGCAGGGCCTCCTTACCATATTCTCAATAAAATGGATGGTTTTCCTGCATATTAGTCTACTGGAGGGATAATGCTGGAACTTTCTTAAACTAGACCAGATGAAACAAAAGTCAACTTCACAGCACAGACCTCTTTGGAGACACTGAGCTTTTGTCTCAGCCCTCTGTGTTTACTTTATCTATACGTGAGAATGGGGTGGGGAGATACCTCACCATTAAATGTGCTTCTTTGCAAAGCTTGCCAGCCAGGGTTCAATTCCCCAGCAACCGCATAAAGCCTGATGCACAAAGTGGTACAGGAGGCCCTGTACCCATACTCTTTATCTCTCTCTTTCTCACCCTCCCTCCTCCCCTCCCTCCCTTCCTCTCTGTTAATAGCTTGCGTCGCCATGGTTCCAACCTGAAGTCTGCGCTGTTCTCTTGTGTTGATTTTTGTACACTGTGTAAGGAAGTTTCTGCAATACTTCCGATCGCATGTGCTGTGGCAGCAAACATGCCCTGCCATTTGGTGGTTTAACTGTATAAAATCTGCATCTGATCTGGCCATGCAGATTTTCTCCTCATGCTCAGAGAGCAGCCCTGATTCTTCCAGTACCACAGCTGTGCTGCACATGCCGTGGCCAGCTGAGGACCCAGAGAATGCCAGAAACTGACCTTGTCAGGCCTGACACGGCCATCCTCCTGGTGATGCCCCAGAACCTAGGCCCACCACGTCCACTAACTCAGAGGCTCTGGGCAGTGGCTCCACATTCTCTGGGAAGAAGGAGACAGGCTTGGTGAGCAGCTGCCTTTCCTCTGTGCATGTTTGCTGGCATAATCATTTGTGGACATCTTTTTTTTTAATTTTAATTTTTTACTTTTTGTTTTTACAAGGTAAAGTCTCACTCTAGCCCAGACTGACCTGGAATTCACTATGTAGTCTCAGACTGACCTCAAACTCACAGTGATCCTCCAACTTCAGCCTCCCCAGTGCTGGGATTAAAGGTGTGTGCCACCCACGCCTGGGTCTGTGGACATCTTTAGGTAACAGTTTCATCATTTTGTATCTGAATAATATTGATGTAGTATGTCTTTATTATTTTCTATGTGTTCTATAATTTTTATTTTTATCTCCTTTTTTTTCCTTCAAAGAATTGTTTGGCCTTAGCCTCAGAGTTCATGTTGCGGTACTGGGGATTGTACCTAAAAGCCTCTCCCATGCAAATGAAAGCCCGCATGCACACTAGACACACACAGCAGCAACGCAGACAGAATGCACACTGACCTTTGTGAACAAACAGGTGAAAAATGAGCTTTCGGGAACTAGAATTTACTAAGTGAATCCTTTCTTGCTTTGAGGGCTAAGGGTGTGCTGAACTTTGCTCTTCTCGCCACCGCTCTGCTGCCCCCTGGTGCCGGATATATGTCATGTCCGCTCTGCTTTCCCTCTCGCATCCTCGGCTTCCTCTTCAGATCTCTCTCCACTCCCCTCCACGCTTCCTCCTTCCTGGTGTAATAAGCAACAATTTCCACTTTAAACTTATTTTTGTCAAAGCATTTGGGGAATGTATGCTGAGCAAAGAGTTTGCAATCTACATCTAGAGTACCAACAGAGTTAACGCTGTGAAAATGGCTACATTACCCAAAGTGACCTGCAGATTCAATGCAGTGCACATGGAAACCCCAATGGCATTCTTCTCTGAACTTGAAAAAACAATTCCCCTGGAAAGAGCAGCAGGTGGGTGCCAAACACTAGCAAGGGGAAGCTGGTTATAACACCCATAAGCCCTTCCCCAACATTACACTGCATCCAGGAGGATCCAATTCCCAAATTGCCACCAGCTAGGGCCATAGCATTTAGAACACATACATTTATGGGGAACAACTTTATCAAACCGCCACACAGTCCAACATGACAGGGAGGATATGACAGCCAGAGTGGCTCTGTCTGATGGAGGGTTCCAGAGCATCAGACCTCCACATGCGGGCAGACAGGATGTGGAGAATCAGGTGGGAACCAGAAATGGACATTACCTTCAAGATCTATCCCTAGGGACCCACTTCCCCTCCTTGGGCCACAGTCCACACCTCCAGAAACCTTACCAGCAAGTGTTCAAACACGAGAGCCTGTGAAGGACATTTCACACTCACACCATAACAACCATTACGCTTCCCTTTCCAAAACCCACTCTTCGAAGAGCATTCAAAGTGTACCTCCTACAGATGGTCAAATACGTACCAGCGTGGAGCTTACTAGTTCAAAAATTCTACCCGGTGGCGTTTCCATTAAACAGTAGAGAAAAACTAGTGATTAGCCCCACTGGTAGATGATTCTCATCTGCGATTATGTTCTAGGAAATATATAATAAGACAGGGAGAGCTGGTCGTGGTGGTTTAGGCCTGTAATCCCACTATTTGGAAGTCTGAGGCAGGAGGAGTGCCATGATTCTGAGGCTAACCTAGCCACATAGTGAGTTACAGGCCAGCCTAGGCTACAAAGTGAGGCCCTGTCTCAGCAATAAATATAATACGAGTTGCTAATTGAGTCTCCTAAAATTATTCCATGAAAGCCCATTTTTCACCTCTGTGTATCAAGTTGGATAATTAGGGTGGAGAAGAAAAAGTCAGGGCCGAAATGTGCTCAAGAGGAAGAGCAAAGATGGTCAGAGGCCCTGGTTTGGAGCCGGCGGAGGACACTGGGACTGAAGCTGTGCAGGCAGGGCTCAAGGAGGCTGTGTTGTGAGGCAAGGTCTTGAGGTTGGGCAAATCTTTTGGTATAGGTGTGTGGGGGAGAGAGAGAGAGAGGGAGAGACCAAGGAGTATCCTGTTCTGTGCTTCCAGCCCTTGTACGCCCTCTCGGGAGGATCAGGGAGAAGGGCACCGGGGTCCTCAGGTAGGAAGAGGGAGGTCAGCCTGAGAGTTGTCTCAGTACTGGGCGGGCTCGGGGCGGAGCCGCAGGCGCATCCTTGCGCCGCCGTAGAGCACGATGGGAAAATCCTTCCTCCCGCGGACATGGCGCCCACCTGCCCGGCCGCAGCAGCCGGCTCCGGCGCCGCGCCCCGGGGGTTTGAGCGGAGAAGCAGCTGGAGCGTCGGCCGCGGCGGAGGCGGCGGGGACGGCGGCGGAGGTGCGAGCTGCGCGCGCGGTTGCTGAGCCCCGGACACGCGTGACCCCAGCCGGGCGCCGCCGGCATGGCGTCCCCGGTGCTGCAGCTGCTCCTCCAGGGCGTGTGGGCCGCGCTCACCGGCGGCTGGTACCACGACCCCGAGCACAGCAAGTTCACCAACAGCTGCCACCTGTACCTGTGGCTGTTTCTGCTGTTGCTGCCACTGGCCCTGCACCTGGTGAGTCCCCTGGGCTTGGGGGAGGGACGGATGTGGAGAGAGGAGGAAATGTGGAAGTGGAGGAAGAAGGAAGGAAGGAGGCTGGAGGGAGAAGAGCAGGGGAAGGTTGTGGAGGAGGAAGAGGAGCAAGAAGATGGGGAGGAGGAGGGAGTCACGGAGGAGGCCTGGGGTGGAAGGGGGGACAGTCATTACCAAGCCAGACCAGAGGGCATCAGGGATTTGGGGCAGAGATCCTGCAGGGCACCTGGGATCTCTGCACAGAAAGGAGTAGAAAGGACTTTGGGGGCTCATCAAGAATCCATGCTGATGTCAGGATGAGTCAGTCTCTGCCTGTGTCTGGGGAAGGGTGAGACTGCCTTGTAGGAGCCCCACCTTAGGGCTCGGACTGGTTGGCTTGGGACAGTATTTGATATAAGCAGTGGCGTATGATAGTGAAAGGCAATCGGAGGTGTCGCCAAGCATCTCCGTTTTAGCTGTGCACAGTTTTCTGGCTCTCTTCTATTTTGCTTTGGGAAGGCAAGTTCAGAGATCAGTTAGTTGCCTCACAGTTTCCATACCACTGGGAACAGAAGTTCCTAAAACAGTCCCATAACACATAAATGTCATGTTCCTTATGCCGAAGCAGTAAGACAGCACCTGCTTGGGTCTGCATGCCTTAGTTGGCTTGTGATGGGTGAGTCTTTGCTGAGTAGTGGCGCCGGTGACCTTGGGTCGGTTAAAGGTATATGATTAAAACCATGGTGAACATCATTTGAAAAAACTTGGTGTCCTGAGAGCTGTTTTTGATGTCTGTTGAAGTCAGTGTGTGATTATGTTCTCCCCCTAAGAGTCCTCAGTGAGTCCCCATGGCTGACGTCCGAATCTGACATTCGAGATAGACAGTGGCTTGGGGCCTCTGTTCTTCCTGAAGACAAGCTGCCTACATCCACCCTCTGCCACTTCTCTGACCTTGGAGGAAGTCTCTTACTCTGCCATTTCATTTTCTCATCTGTAATGAGAGAAGAGTAGTACGCGTGTGCAGGGTTGTCAGTAGGACTAAACAGGGAAGTGTGCGTGGTCATGTATCTGGCGCCGTCCTGCCTGGCCTCAGTGCTGGGCTTCCAGTTCTGTCCTGAGACTTACTAGCTGGTCAGCCCGATGTTGGCCCTACCAAGACGTCAGCTTTCTTGTTGTAAAAATGCAAAAGGATCACTTTGCAGGAAAATGATATGAAATTGTGTATGAGAAGGATTTCTGTCAGAAGCTGCTGGGAGGCTCCTCAACAGATGCAAATTTCTTCTTTCAGTGATTTTATTTTTGCGTGTGTGCGTGCATACGTGTGTTTGTATGTATGTATTTGTGTGTGCATACATGAGGAGGCTAGAAGTTGACATCTGGTATCTCCCCCAATGTCTCTCCACCTCATTGATTTTAAAAATATCTTTATCTATTTATAGATATAGAGAGAGAAAGAGACAGAGAAGAGAAAGGAGAGAATGGGCACACTGTGGTCTCTTGACACTGCAAACACATTTTTTGTGCATCTGGCTTTGTGAGGTTGGTTACTGTGTAACCACCTGAGCCAACAGACTTTGCAAGCAAGAGCCTTAAGCTGCTGAGCCATCTCCCCAACCCACCACCACCTTATTCCTTTTGAGACAGGGTCCTTAGCTGAACTCGCCCATTCAGCTAGACCAGCAGGCCAGTAAGCACTAGGGATCTGCCTGTCTGTACCTCCTCAGTGCTGGGATTACAGGCATTCACCACCAAGTTCAGCATTTTCATGGGTAACGGGGGATCTGACCTCATGCTTGCACAAAAAGCACTTTATACACGGCACCATATCCCTAACCCCTCCTTGGGTGATTTTTTTTTCATTTTTATTTTTATTTATTTATTTATTTATTTATTTATTTATTTTGAGGTAGGCTCTCACTCTATTCCACGCTGACCTGGAACTCACTCTGTAGTCTCAGGGTGGCCTAGAACTCACTGTGGTCCTTCCATCTCTCCTTTCCAAGTGTTGGGATTAAAGTCGTGCGCCACCACGGCCAGCTCTTGGGTGATTTTGTACATTGTTTTCTGTTAGTCTGTAGGCCTCTGCCTAGAAGGGAGCTGAAAAGAGTCTTGAGGACCAAGAGCCTGGATTCTTATCCTACTTCTGCTGCCTGTAACTTGGGTGAGCAGAGGCAAGAGTCCACCCCCCAGCTCCAGCTTCTGGACGGTCACAGCAGGGTGAAGCCGTAGTTCCCTCACAGGGTGCATGTGAGTGTCCGGCGAGGGCATGGACAAAGCTGCTTCTCAGAACCTGACAAGGGAAGGACACGGGGGCACCTGAAGTCTCACTTGGAGGTGGGTCTGATGACTCTCCCCATGCCCTTCTTTTGTGAGTTGTCCAAGCTGCTTTTGATAAACCTGGCAATAGTTGTTTATTACTTTCAGTGTAGGAATTTGCCATACAATACATGCACATATATGCACGTGTGTGTGTGTATATATTAATAAAACCACTTTTTAACCTGATTGTGATTTATTCATAAATTTGACTTCTATTTTATAATTATTATTATTTTTTTGTTTTTTGTTTTTTCGAGGTAGGGTCTCACTCTAGCCCAGGCTGACCTGGAATTCACTATGGAGTCTCAGGGTGGCCTCGAACTCATGGCAATCCTCCTACCTCTGCCTCCCAAGTGCTGGGATTAAAGGTGTGTGTCACCATGCCCGGCTATTTTATAATTATTTTTAAAAATATTTTTATTTATTTATTTGAGAGAGACAGAGAAAGAGGCAGATAGAGAAGTGGGGGAGAGAATGGATGCGCCAGGGCCTCCGGCCACTATAAACGAACTTTAGACTCATGTGCCACCTTGTGCATCTGGCTTACGTGGGCCCTGGAGAATTGAACATTGGTCCTTAGGTTTTGCAGAGAACTGCCTTAACTGCTAAGCCATCTCTTTAGCCCCTCTATTTTTGTTTGTTTGTTTTTGGTTTTTCGAGGTAGGGTCTCACTAGTCCAGGCTGACCTGGAATTCACTGTGTAGTCTAGGGTGGCCTTGAACTCACGACGATCCTTCTGCCTGTGCCTCTCAAGTGCTGGGATTAAAGGTGTGTGCCTCCACACCCAGCTCATAGTTGTCGTTCTTTTACTCCATAGCCTTCTCTGGCTCCCTTCTCTCCCTTCCTCCCTTTAGATTTCTGCTCTGCAAGCCTCTTTCTTCTGTCTCAGCCCTTACTCCTCACCCAGATCGTCGTCCATCACCTTCTCTTGACACTTCTGCTCCCCCTTGTTCCTGCTCCAGCCCCTACCTAGCATTCCGGCTGCTTTCTCTTTTCTCCTCCTGCTGCTGCTTCTGCCACACTGATGCCCTTTGCGCACACTGCCACTCGTGTGGTCTTCTCGGTGTTAGCAACTCAGCCCACTCTACCATAATGATCAAAAGCAACAAGGTCGGGGCACACCAGACAGAAATCTCCACTGGTCCTAATATTACAACACCAGGGGCAGCACAGGAAGGTGTCCCAGCTGACTCGAAGTGAGCTCAGAGGTTCTTTGGAGTGGCATACACAGCACCATGGAAGCTGTGATAGGAGGATTTCTGTGAGTTCGAGGCCAGCCTAGACTACACAGTGAGTTTCAGGTCAGCCTGGACTAAGTGAGACCCTGCCTCAAACAACAACAAAAAGTGAGCTGATCAACCTACTTATGAAGCCAGAGTGGGGTGTGTGGCAAAAAGTCTGCACCAACCACAGCACAGCACTTCATGCAAATGAATTCCACCAATCTCACCCTTTCTGCGGAACCACCACAAGATGCGCTTCTCCTCTGGCCTGGATAGAAATGGCTGCTAGAGTCCTCCGAGGCTTTTGATGGCAAAACAATCTGGCACCTGCTGTCTAGAACAGTCACGGCTGGCGAGATGCCTTTGGAAACTGGAGTCGTGATTCAGCGGCAAGCAGCTGTAGTTGTGGGGCAGCTGCCAGAAGTCATCTGCTCAGTTTCAAAATGCCCAGGCTTCCAAGGGAGCAGTGTGGCTGGCTCAAGAGGGACTCCTAGTTGATAGTCCTCTGTTCCGGATAGCCCGGCACCAGGGAAGGACTTAGCAACTGGAAATGAGAGTCACAGTGCCCATCCCCCAACATCTTAGCTTATTTAAAGGGAAAAGAAACATTAAAAGGGGTGCTTACAGCAAGGGCCGATAACGTGAACTGTGCCTTATGGTGTTCACTAGTGCTCTTACAGTGCTCAACTCCTGACTGGAGCGAGAATCAAACCCCTGGATGAAGCCGTATTCATGCATAACTCTCATTCTAGTACCCCTGGGAGAGTCAGGACCCACTGGTCTGTCACAAAATGATTCAAAGTGGGGCAACACGATTTCCAGGTCCTTTGGATTTTTCCACACCAGTGATGACACTTTTTTGCTTTCTACTCTAACAAGATGTTCCAGCCACGTGAGCCTCCTGTGCCCAGCCTGGAAGAATCAGCCCTTTTTCCAAGGAGCATGGAAGAAAAACCTGGATCCTTAACAGTTTTTTTTAGATGTTTTATTTTCTTCTTTATTTGTGTGTGTTCATGAGTAAGCATGTTCGTGTGAGTGAATGTGGGAGTGTGGCCACAGCACATGTGGTCAGAGGACCGCTTGGGACATTCCTCTGCTTCCCCTCCTCATGTTGAGGCAGGGTTTCTTGCAATGGGCTCTCCTTGTGCTGCTGTTCATGGGGCTGCACTCACTCTGAATCCTCCTGTCTCCGCCTCACTCCCGGTCATCATCAGCGTGCTGGGGTCGTAGAAGCTTGTCAGGGCTTTTGGCTTTTTATGTGCAATCTAGAGATTGAATTTAGTAGGTACCTCACTTGAGTGACAAGCGCTTTATCTGCTGAGCCTTCTCCTCAGACACCCTCCCCTTTTGAGTGTGTATGTGTGTGTGTGTGTGTGTGTGAGCGCGTGTGCGCACACGCGTGCACATACACATGAATTCTCATGTGTAGGACAGAGGTCAATGTTGGGAGGTCAATTTTAGGTGTCTTATTCAGTTGCACCCCACCTTATTCTTTGAGATAGGTCTCTTTGTTGAGCCAGGATCTCACCAATTCAGACCAACAGTCAAGTGATAGCTAATGAGCCCTGGGGGCTCCCTGTGTCTGGACCCCCAGCACTGGGATTAAAAGCACACAACAAGACAATCCAAATTTAGGCCTTCATGCTTGCACAGCCAGCAGTTTGACCACCGGGCATGTCCCCAGCCTGAAAACCTTGACCCTTTTGGATGGCACTTAGAGACCCAAATCTGGGACAGCAGCAGTCATGGATGTGACTGCTGAGCTGTCTTTGGCTCTAGGCCCATTCGGTACACAGGGCTGGGATACTGAACCAGTCATCCCTTCAGCAGCTTATTCTGGACGCAGAATCTCAAAAGGGAAAGGCCTCTGCTCCTTTGCCCTCTTCACCTCGTGTCTCCTTCCTTCTGCAGCAATAATCCCGGTCGACAGCCAGATCCCTCTCCCAGCCCTGAAACACACACACAGCCCCAGTCCCACCACACTAGCTTGTACAGATTGTCCAGAGAAGTTCAGGGTCACGTAGAAGTCATCCTTATTATTTTTAGGATAAATCCATAACTAATAATAGCGCTCCTCCCAGAGCATTATTGTTCATTAGGTTACTGGGGATAAACCTTTTCTTCTTATTTTTGTTGTTGTTCATGTTTCTCTTTGGGTTGTGCTACCAATTTGTTACAGCTTTAAGTTCACTTGTGAGTGTATAGAATTTTAGAGCCAGGCATGCCAGTGCACACCTTTAATCCCAGCATTCTGGAGGAGAGGTAGGAGGATCACCATGAGTTCGACACCAACCTAGGACTGCATAGTAAATTCCAGATCAACATGGGCTAAAGCAAGACCCTACCTCAAAGTGTAAATAAATAAGTAAATAAAAATAGAATTTTAGGTTTGTTTTCTCCCATTGTGGTTGATTTAGTAGTTGTTTAAGGTTCAAAGCTTTAACATGTTTGATTTATTTATATTTTTTGTTCACACTCATGCATGTGTGTGTGTATGTATGTTTACAGCACTGTCAGGGGAGGTCTAGGGATGAGGGCAGATGTGTGGGTTTAAGAGGCAGCAGGTGAGGGTCCCCCATGTAGCAAGTACAGAAACGGCACTACCCCTGGGTACCAAGGCATGCTTTGGCTCCCACAATTTGTGGTTTGTAGGATGGGGACTGGATTTCAATCCCCAGTGCCTCACACTCAGTGGCTTGAATGTGAAATGTTCCTGTAGGCTGATGTATTTGAACACTTGGTCCCCAGCTGTAGGCTGGGGGAGGAGGAGCCTTGTTGGAGGAAATGGGTGGCCTAGGATGGTGGGCCAGGAGGTTTGATATCCAGGCCCCACTTCCTGCCTGTTCTCCACTTCCTGGTTTGCTGAGCTGTGACGAGGTGAGGAGACCTTGCTGCACACTCTTACTATCATGGGTGCCTCCACCATGCCTTCTCCACCGTGACAAATGGTGTCCAAACTGTGAGCCAAAATAAACCTTGCCTTCCTTAGTTGACTTTTTGTCAGGCATTTAGTCACAGCAAGGAGAGAAGAAATATAATGGTTACCTAGCTTGGTTCTTAATTAGTGTTATGCCCAGTTCTCGGCGCCCCCAGTGACCACCAAGGAGAACCAAACACGTATGCAAAGGCAAAGAGCTTTATTTTGGGCTTAAGCTCAGACTCTTGACTTCACCAGCGCAGTGGATCCGTACAAGAGCCCTGAGCAGCAGGGGGGCAGGTTTTTTATAGGGATTTGAACAAAGAAGTAGGGGAATGGTTACATGATTGGTAGATTTAAGCTGCACTTGTGTTTTTCTGATAGGCTTAGGATGCTGGGGGGCAGAGCTGGTGGGAAGGGGGCTAGGGGAATTTCAAGCAGATTAGGTAACCTTTATTGTGACTGGCTATGTGTGTTTGAGGAACTTAAGCAACTTGTCTTATGACTACAGAAATGTATGGCATAAGCAGTTTGTGATCTTTTTTTCAGTAACTGTTAAAGTCTTATTTAAACCTTGCTGGGAAACAGAAACTTAGGCCTACTGGTGACTCTGAAGCCTGTCATGGCATCCCTCTGGTTCCTGAGTCCTTCAGTTAGTTTTTCTTATTATGTCTCAATGTTCCTGACCAGCTGTGAAGAAATTTGCTCTATGGCTCCTTGTTCCATATTAAACCTGTACGTGCATTTATTAGCTGAATAATGGATAATTCTCCTTAAAGAACCTTTCAGTAACTCATGATGAATTCAGGTGCAGAGTTTTAGGAGTGATGGGTGGGGGTGGAAGCTGGGATGACATGGAGAGGTCCTGGTGTTGTGTACCAGACAGTGTGTTTGTCTTGTACATGTCATCTGTTTCACCCTGTCATGAGCCAGTCTTAGCTCATGTGGTGGTGCATACTTGCCATCCAAGCACTTGGGAGGCTGAGACAGGAGGAGTGCAAGTTCAAGGCCAGTCTTGATTGCATGGTGAGACTTCATTAACCCCAGTAATATTGTGACTATTTTATCTCCACTATCTCTGTGTATGTGGTGTATGTGTTTGCACATGTTCATGCTTACATGTGTGTGCATGCATGTGGAGGCCAGTGGTTGATGCTGAATGTCTTTCCTTAATCACTCTCCACTTTATTTTTTTATTTGAGAGAGAGACAGAGAGAGAGGGAATTAGTGGACCAGGGCCTCGGCCACTGCAATCGAGCTCCAGATGCTTGTGCCACCTAGTGGGCATGTGTGACCTTGCACTCGTCTCACCTTTGTGCATCTGGCTAACATGGGACCTGGAGAGTCGAACATGGGTCCTTAGGCTTCACAGGCAAGCGCCTTAACTACTAAGCCATCTCTCCAGCCCAACCTTATTTTTTTTTACTTTATTTAATTTATTTTATTTGAGAGAGGGAAAGAGGCAGAGCGAGCAAGTGAGCGAAAGAGAGAGAGGGAATGGGTGTGCTAGGGCTTCCAGCCACTACAAATAAACTCCAGACACATATGCCACCTTGTGCATCTGGATTATGTGGGTCCTGGGGAATTAAACTGAGGTCCTTTGGCTTTGCAGGCAAGTACCTTAACTGCTAAGCCATCTCTCCAGCCCCCAACATTATTTTTTAAAAAATATTTATTTATTTGCAAACAGAGAGAGAGAAGACAGTCAGAGAATGGGTGTGCCAGGTCAGGTAGCCTCTAGCAGCTGCAAATGAACTCCAGACACATGCACCACCTCATGCATCTGGCTCTATATGGTCACTGGGGAGTTGAATCTGGGTTGCTAGGCTTCACAGGCAAGTGCCTTAACTGCTGAGCCATCTCTCTATTTTTATTTTTTTAATTTTTAAAAATTTTATTTGCAAGGGGAGAGAGAGGGGAGACAGAGGGAGAATGGGCGTGCCAAGGCATCTAGACACTGCAAATGAACTCCAGACGCATGTGCCTCCTTGTGCATCTGGCTTATGTGGGTCCTGGGGAATCAAACCTGGGTCCTTTGGCTTCACAGGAAAGCACCTTAACTGCTAAGCCATTTCTCCAGCCCCTATTTTTATTTATTTATTTTTTTGAGAAAAGATCTCTCACTGAAGCCACAGCTCAAAGATTCAGCTAGACTAGCAATTCCTGGAGAGTCTCCTGTCTCCACCTCCCCGGCACTGGGATTGCAAGCATGCACCACTCCACTTGGCTCTTTTATGTGGGTGCTGGAGATCTGAACTTAGCTCTTCTTGTTTCAACCAATTAAGCCATCTCCCCAGTACCTCACCAGTGTCATTGACAAATAATTGGCTGGACACTAAGCTGCCATTGAGTGTATTAGAAAGAGCCAGAGAGGTGTGGAGCCGATCCTCAGACCTTCCACTTTACATGGATCTGATGAACAAATGTGGGTCAAAAAGGGATGATATGAACACATTTAGAGTGCTGTAAATGGACAGTTGTCAAACATAGGCCAATAAACACGAAAAATTACCTTACTACTAATTTAAAAAAGGCTTTATACCAGCCAGGTGTGGTGGCACATGCCTTTAATCCCAGCACTCAGGAGGCAGAGGTAGGAGGATCAGCATGAGTTCGAGGCCAGTCTGAAACTACATAGTGAATTCCAGGTCAGCCTGGGCTAGAGTGAGACCCTACCTCAAAAACAACAACAACAAAAAAAAAGTAAACAGCAAAAGCCCTGTATTTCTAGATAGAAAAGACTGAAAGAATGATACCTGAGGTGGTTTAAACATGCAGCCGATCTAGGAAGATAGAAGGTGAATCATCAAAGCATTATTATAACAGAAGACTAGGAACAGGTGTCCACTGGTAGAGACCCAGTTAGAGAGATGATGGTATGTCCATAAAGTAGAGGTGCCGTGCTGTTATGAAAAAGGCATGGCAGAATTGACAGCTGCAGAGGTGTCTCCAGGTCACACTGGGAAGTGGGAAACAAAGCAGAAGTTAGGTGTAGCATTAAGTGAGGGGGGAGAGGGAACATACATGTTCACAAAAATCAGTGAAAACAAGGAACCTGGAAAAAAAAAGAAGGAAGCTGGGCTGGAGACCTGGTTTAGCAGTTAAGATGCTTGTGTGCAAAGCCTAAGGACTCATGTTCAACTCTTCACATCCCATGTAAGTCAGACGCACAAGGTGATGCAAGCACGCAAGGTCACGCATGTGATAAGATGGTGCACATATCTGGAGGTTTTTTTTTTTTTTTTTTTGAGGTAGGGTCTCAGTCTAGCCCAGGCTGACTTGGAACTCACTATGTAGTCTCAGGGCGGCCTCGAACTCACGGTGATTCTCCCACCTCTGCCTCCTGAGTGTTGGGATTAAAGGCTTGAGCCACCACGCCCGGCTTCATGTCTGGAGTTTTGATTGTAGTGGTTGGAGGCCCTGGTGTGCCAATTTTCTCTGTCTCCCTCTATCATAAAAAAATACAAAAAAGAAGGAAGCTAATAAAAATGGTTCAGTACCTAGTAACTATGAGGAAAACGGGAAGGTTTTCTTGTTGCCAGGACTGAATACCTGAGAAGCAGCAGCTTAGGGAAGGAAAGTGTCTTCCAGCAAGCAGTTCCCACGTGGCAGGGGAAGCGTGGCAGTACCAGGAGGCCAACGTCACGTCACATTCACACTGTGAGGAAGCGAGAGGGATGAACGCTTCCGCTCAGCCCGTGCTCTTCTCTTTAAACAGCCGGAACCCTTGCCCTGGAACTGTGCTGCCCACAGTTATTGGCGCCCTCCCACCTTAATTAACCTAACTCATATAATTCCTCCCAGGCGACTCTAGGTCCTGTCAGGATGACATTCAGTAGAAGCCACCATGGCCTTTCTTCTGTGGTGTGGTGGTGCTCCATAACAAAACACCTCTCAAGTAACCTTCACAGCTCCAGACCCACCCACTCCATCTGATGTCAAAAGAGGGCTTTGAATTGCATTCATTAGTTTTGTTACAAGTAAGATTTCATGTGAATTTTGGAATTATAATGTATGCATTGAAGGGTAGAGATAAAAATCATGCTAATGTCTTTATTCTTGACTATTTATTTTTAAATTTTTATTAGCATAATAATTATACATACTGATAAAGTACAAGGTGGTGTTGGGAACAGTGCATACATGGTGAAATTACATTAGTGTTCTTAGTCATCCGAATTTCAGAACAAAACAAATATTGTATAACCAAGGAACTGTGGGCTGGGGTGATGGCTCAATAGGCACAGTACTTTCTGTGCACATGTGAGGGTCTGAGTTCAGATCCCAGCACCCATGTGAACATGCCCAGCTTGGCATTGTGTGTCTGTAATCCCACTGGGGAGGCAGAGACAGAGGATCCTTGGGCTCATTGCCAGCCATTCTAGTCAGATCCTTGAATATTGGATTAAGTGTGAGGACCCTGTTTCAAAAATACAGTGGAGAGTTATTGCAGGAGACACTCAGCGTCAACCTGTAGTCTCCACGCACACATGCACACAGAGCATATATATCCCCCCCACATGCACCCGCACATGTACAAACACACATGTCACACACATACACTTGCTGAAACAGCAAAGGCCTTGTTAGAACTTGTAGTCAAACCTTGGTCCCCAGGTCAGAACTGAAGTACACCAGCTCTCTTCTGTCACCTCAGAAAAAGACAGAAAAACCAGTAAGATGCGGCTTTGCCTGATGCATGCTTGGCACGTAGTTAGGAATGTGCTTGCCTAGTCAGACTCAAAACAGAAGGACAATCCCTCGCCTCCCTTTTCTCTCCGCAGGCTTTCCCCCCGAACGCCCTCACCGTGCTGCTATACTGTGGCTTGGTGACAATCTTCTTTGCTGTCATCAAGCTCGTCAGCTACCGTCTGCACCTCATGTTCGATAAGGGAGAAGTGGTCCAGCAAAAGCCCCCCAGGAAACGAGACAAACCAAGGCAAGACAGAGAGGCCGGCAGCCAGCACACGGCCAGCCACAAACAGCCAAGGTGACCTTGCCCATGCACACAGTGCCAGCTCCCAACGGAAAGCTTTGGGTTATGATTAAAATGATGTTTCCCACTTGTTAGTGCTGGGTGAAGAGGACCAGCCTGGGCAGGCACAGATGTCTGTACCCTGTATGTAAGAGTATGTTTAAGTGCAGATGGGATTTCTCTAATCTGGGTGTTAACTGACTGTCAGCTTAACTTTACACCATGATCAAGAATTCGTTTGCTGAGCTGGAGAGATGGCTCACTGGTTAAAGGCACTTGCTTAAAATTCATTTACCTTAGGCTTAGCTATAGCAGGAGAGTAAAGACCAAGACAAGGAGATCACAAGAAAACAGCTCTGTTAGCCAGCTATGACCCAGAGTAGCCTCCCAAAGTTTCTGAGCTGAGATTTAAGGTTTTTTTCCCCATACTTTTTGTAGTACAGAACAATATACAGTGATGCTGATCATATTTGGCAATATGGGATTGGTTACTTCTGTCTCTGGGCAGGACATGGACCCAGAGTCAGGGAGAAGGTAGGCTTGGGGACATGACCAGCCTGCTGCAGATGTTTATTATTTCTCTTGTCCCTGGTTGCCCTGTATCCCGCTCACACTAGCCTTCAAGGTTGTTCCAGGCATCCAGACACGTAGCTGTGTTCTTTGTTCTGTGTGGCCTTACCTTTCCCCCTTACCACATATTGCAAAACATTCCACTTCAGTGTTTTTGTCCTTTGACTTAAATTCATAGAGTACCCCAAATGATCAGCATAGCATGCATCTGTTGATCTGAAGATAATACATAGCTTAGAACTGAGACCAATGCTTGGGTAACTTGTGTGACGTCTGGAGCTCCTTAAGAAACATGTCTTCTAATCTTAAGGTGATATTATGTGATCCTAAAAAAGTAAGATTGGGTGGGACTGAAGAGATGACTCAGCAGTTAAGAGACTTGCCTACAGAACCTAACAACCCAAGGTCGATTCTCCAGTACCCATGTAAACTCACATGCACAAAGTGGTACATGCATCTGGAGTTCATTTGCAATGACTAGAGGCCCTGGTGTACCTATTCTATCTCTCTCTTTCTCTTTTTTTTTTCCCTCTCTCTGTCTCCCTTGCAAATAAATAAAAAAATAAGACTGGAGGGGTACTGGGGATATAGCTCACTGGGTAGAATGTTTGTCCCACAATGATGGGGAATTGGAGTTCAAGTCCTAGTGTCCATGTAATTCTAGCACTGGGACAGTCGGTGGAGATAGGTGGGTCCCTGGGGTTTGCTGGTTAGCCATTCTAACCTAATTGGTGAGTTTCAGGCAAATGACTCTCAAAGAGAAGTGGCCAGCATTCCTGAAGATGTCACCAGAGGTTGTCCTCTGGCCCGCACATGCGCATCAACATGCCCACAGACCTCTCAAAAATAAATATATAGTAAACAGAAATTCATTAAAACAATAAGCCTGGTGGGCCTAGGTTTGTCCCCCAGGATCCATGTGAAAATGTTGGGTGTGGTAGTACATGCCTATAAACCCAGCGCTGGGGAGCTGGAGACAGTAGGATCCTTGGGCACCATTGACCTGCTCTAATTAGTGTAGCCTAATGAGTGCTCTCCAGGCCAGTGAGAGACCCTGTTGGAAAAAAAGAAATGTTGGATGGTATTCCTGAGGACAACACCTGGTCTGTCTTCTTGCCAGTAAACCCACACATGCATGTGCGCTTGTGCACACACACACTCACAATAATATTTGTGTACAAGGAACGGTAGGGAGGGAATGTTCTGGGAGGACTTCCAGAGGAGTCCAGCTGGTAATGTCTGCTCCGCTTCTCTTTCGCAGCAGCAATACCAGGCAGATTCACAGCGGCAAGAAGGAGGAGTTGAGAGGGAACCTGCCCACACCGCCCCTCCGCTGCAGCTCCAGGGGGCAGAGCGTCCATTCCCAGCATTCCTCGGGCCTGTTGGTTGGTGACCTCTTCAGTTTCAGTCTGTCCGAGCCCCTAGCATGGGAGTGTCCGTGGTGGTGGCTGTAGTGGGCACCCTGTAGTTGCTGGTTCTTGTACTTGTCATTGGTAGGCTGTGGAAATGGCCAAAGGCCTCTTTTGGAAGCATCAGGCAGCAGTCAGCTGTGTGTTGCTAGAACACCAAGGCCCTTTGGGCTGGCCTTCCTGAAGAGATCATTGTCCTGTCTCTTTTCTCCTTTCTCCTTTCATCCATTAAGTAACGAGATTCGGAATGAACTCCAACTCTCCATGGCGTTCCACACTAAATCTTGTCTTTTAGAAAGTCCCAATTCACCTTTTTGTTTTTTTCTAAAATGTCAGTTTGTTGAACCTTGTCAGTGTAGTGTAAGCCATGTTTTTGCAGTGACTTCTCATTGCTGGGACAAAACACTTGGCCATAAGCAGCTGATGAGAGGAAAGGGCTTCTCTTGGCTCACAGTCTTGCGGGGAAGCTTCCTGATGGCAGGGAAAGATGGTGGAGCAGAGGCTGGACATCACACCTTGCCTCAGCAGGAAGAAGACAGCAGCAAGAGAGTGAGCGGAGTTATGTCAGGGAGGAAACTGGGCTATAGCACCCTAAAGCTCACACTCAACAACACCCCCCCCCCCGCAAGGCTCCATCTCCTAAGCTGACACCAGCTGGGGACCAAGCATGAACTCATGGTGGACATCTGATTCAAACCACCACACATCTTATTCTTTCTGCATTTACTCGTTAATTAGAATACCTGTTCTTTGTTCCAGTAGTCTTGGCAGAAGATCTGCACGTAGGTACACTTTGTTGACTCCATCTCTCTGGCCTATTTTCTGGAGGTTTAGGGAGCATGCATGTTGAAGCACCCCTGCTCTGTGTGCCATTCAGACAAACAGCAGCTGTGGATGGACGGCTGCTGACGCCTGGAAGTGTGCCGCACACTGACTCACCTGTTTGCCTCTTGTTTCTACAGGAGTTGTCAGCACAGGAGACGGTGGACGATCTCAAAGGTAGAGTGACGACCTTATCTGAGGGAAGTGAAGGGTATTTATGAAACAGATTGACTTAAATGAGGACCATATTAAAACCACAATTATTGCGGCTGGACAGATGGGCTTAGCTGTTAAGACGCTTGCCTGCGAAGCCTAAGGACCCAGGTTCAGTTTTCCAGGTCCCACATAAGCCAGATGCACATGGTGGCACATGCATCTGGAGTTCATTTGCAGTTGCCTGGAGGCCCTGGTGTTCCTATTCTCTCTCTCCCCCTCTCTCTGTCTCTAATAAATAAATAAATAATAAAAATCTTTAAAAAAACACAATTATTGGGTTGGGGGAATGGCTCAGTGGTTAATATGGTGCTTGCTTGCAAATCCTGCCAGCCTGGGTTCGATTTCCCAGTATTATTTGTGTGTGTGCACACATATGGCCATATGTAGAAGTCAGAGGACTACGTCAAAGCGTCTGTACTCCACCTTCATTGAGACAGAGTCTTTTGCCTCTGCAGAGGAACTGTCAGACTGCAAATGAATGTCTGAATATCTGACCAGCTGGCTTGAGAGCTTCCCTATGGGTTCTCCTGGCTCCGCCTCCCATTGTTGTAGGCGTGTTGAGACCACAGACACATGCACCGCTTTGCATCCTGCTTTACGTGAGTACTGGGAAATAGGACCTTGGCAGGCAGGCTTTGCAAGCAAGTGCCTTTAACCACTGAGCAATCTCCCCTGCCCCTTTCTTTAGTATTTTCTCTGTATAAGATGATGTCACTTTGGCATGCAGATACTCTTCCTTTTCCCATCTTGTTGGTATTTATTTCTTTTTCTTGATGAATTGCTTTGGCTAGCATTTCCAGTACCATATTGATTAGGAGTAGTGAGAGTAAACATCATTGCTTGTTATCTTAGGGAAAAGGCTTGCTGTCTGTAATCATAAGTATCATGTTGGCTTTGAGTGTTTTATTTTATTTTTATTCTTTTTAATTTTTTTGTTTATTTTTATTTATTTATTTGAGAGCGACAGACAGAGAGAGAAAGAGGCAGAGAGAGAGAGAGAGAATGGGCGCGCCAAGGCTTCTAGCCACTGCAAACAAACTCCAGACGCGTGTGCCCCCATGTGCATCTGGCTAACGTAGGTCCTGGGGAATTGAGCCTTGACTGGGGTCCTTAGGCTTCAAAGACAAGTGCTTAACCGCTAAGCCATCTCTCCAGCCCTTTGAGTGTTTTATAGATGACATTTGTCAGGTTTACAGAGTTCCCTCATAATCACAACGTTTTGAGTATTTTTCATTATGGAAGGACATTGGGCTTCATCAAATACTTGCTAAATGTTTTTGCATCTGTAAACATGGTTGTGTTTTTGGTGGTCAGGTTATTGTACCTGTCTTGAAAACATGTGTTTTGTTATGATTTTTTTCTTATGTGTTGCGATTGGAGATATAGAATGCTTATAGTCCAGTACATGTATCAAGTGTATATTACATACTACACACACCATGCACATAGCATGGATACCATGTATACTTAGCACACATGACATGTACATGCTGTGTATTGCATGTACACTGCATGCACATATGTAGGAATGAAGATATAAAGGAGTGGAGGGCTGTGCTCCAGGGGCATGTGACAATGCAAAAGTAGGGATTGAGAGCTACTGACAGTAGAGGCAGAGGTCAGGATGCTGCTGAGGCTGCAGGGCTCAGGATGGTCCCTCAAAGCAAAGGATCATATGGGGTGACATGTCAATGAGAAGGCAGTCACTGGCTCAAGGTGACAGGCTAGTTGAGAGTAGGGCCAGAACCTTTCTAGCCACAGCTCTCAGTGTTGTTTACATAGCTCAGCCCCTTGAGGCCTTGACACAGCAAAAACCAAAAGTGGTTTCATTATTTTATTTATTTTATCTGTTTAATTATGTGTGTGTGTGTACATGTGCAGGTGCATGCGCACAGGCTTGTGTGTGCCATGGAACACCCATGGAGGTCAGAGGACACCCTCGGGGGCAGTCCTTGCCTTCCACCTTGTGTGAGGCAGGGTCTCTTATTGTTTGCCACCGTGTCCATCAGGCTAGCTGGTCCGTCTCTGCTTCCCCTCTCGCTTTAAGTGCACTGGGCATTCGGACGGTGTCTGGTTTGATGTGGTTTTATGTCTGGGGATCCAAGCTCAGGTCAGCATGCTTGCATAACAAATGTTTTTATCCACCACACCAACTCTGCAGCCCCTCAGTCATTGTTTTAAATATAGACCTTCCAGGACCCATCTGCAGTGGAAGTGATATTGTTAAAAAATAAGCCTCTAAGCCCTTGTGTTGCTAGGGCTGTTTTTAGTTTTGATATAATTTGGCCATTATTCACCTTGTGTGAGACATTAAACATCTGGGGGCTGAGGATGTGGTTCAGTGGGTAGAACACTTGCCTGGCATGCACAGAGCCCTGGGATCAGTTCCAACATGCAGATGTGATGGTACACCCTTAAAATCCTAGCATTCAGATGTGCAGACAGGAGGATCAGAAACTCAAGGTCAGCCTTGGCTACGTCGTGAGTTCAAGGCCAGCCTGGGATTCATGAGACCTTTCCTCAAAAACAAAGAACA
The DNA here is from genome assembly GCA_036346955.1 of Dipus sagitta. NCBI lineage: Eukaryota > Metazoa > Chordata > Mammalia > Rodentia > Dipodidae > Dipus > Dipus sagitta. The sequence continues at coordinate 170,766,013 of CM070773.1, forward strand.
AAAACAAACAAACAACAACAACACACACACACACACACACACAAAACCCAAAAATCAGGGCCAGAAAGCTGGCTTAGCAGTTAAGGTGCTTGCCTAAGAACCCAGGTTTGATTCTGTAATGTGTCTGGAGTCATTTGCAGTGGCAAGGGGCCCTGGAACACCCATTCTCTTTCTTTCTAATAGATAAAAATTAACCCCCCCAACCCAACAACTTTTGGTGTCGGGAGCCATTAAGTATCTGTGGCATATGTGTCTCAAGTTGCCCTCTGTGATCATGTCACAGGTGCCTGTGACATATGTGTCTCAAGTTGTCCTCTGTGTTCATGTCACAGGTGCCGTCCTGTCAGAAGACCAGCCGGAGGCAGCGGTGGTGTCAGCCACCTCACCTGGCATCAGGTCAGAAAGCTTGCCTGCTTCTCAGGTGCGCACCCCAGGACTTGTGTCCAGGCCAGAAGGACCAGCGAAGCCACTTACCGCAGAAATGCTCATCAACGGGAAATGGAAGGAGCAAGGGACCATGGGCCGGCGCCCATCCCGCCACAAGTCCGAGGGGGGTTTGGTAGACACAGGGGCCATGAAGAAGTTGCCACACCTGTCGTTGTCCCAGTATGACTTACTAGAAGCCGATGTCTCCTTCCAGCCATGGGGCAGTGAGAATTCAGTCCTGCTTCCTGAGGCTGTCAGCTGTCACCGAGGTTCTGCCAAGGGACAGTTGCAGAGCACAATGCCACAGGACAGCCTGAGCAGTAGCTGCCAACAGTGCAACACGGTCGTGGCTGAACCCACCTGGGAGCCAGCCAGCACACCATGTCACGTGGATCTGCCCTTGAACCAGGAAGGGGATCACTCGGATGGGGAGGTCACTGTGACTCTGGTTGACACCTCCCAGCCCGGAGAGCCGCTGAGTCTGCATGAGCCCATTAAAATCGTAATCACCATGAGCAGCACCCCAAACTCCATGAGTGACATGGAGAGCTCCCTGCATCTGAAGGTGACCAGCTCAGATAGGACCAGCTTCAGGCCAGATGCAGAGCCAGCGGGCCCAGCAATGGCCAGTTCTGCAGACTCTGAACCAGTCAGAATTCCCATGATCACCCTGGAGTTGTCTGAGGAGAGAGGAGGAGGTACCTCTTGTCCCCAAGACAATGAGAGTGAAAGGACTCCCAAGAGACTGCAAGTACAGATGTCCCCCAATTTATGTTCTGGCTATGGATCTGGGGACACAGAGAGTGCCACCAAAGACTGTAGTCCTGCCCCAAGGTGTGTCTGGGAGCCAGGAGTGGTCTCTGAGCCTGAAGAGGGCCGGAAGGACCAGGCTGACTTTGACCCCGCCTCTTGGAAGGGCAGTCATGAGAGGAGACACGCTCGCGTGCTCAGTGTGGACAGCGGGACCGGAGTGTTCTTGAGCAGAACTTCCGCGGAGGCTGTCAACGACAGAGAGAGGCCTATCCCAACCTCCAAGTCAGACTTGGAGGCCAAGGAGGGACAGATTCCAAATGAATCCAACTTCCTGGAATTTGTCTCTCTGTTGGAATGCATCAGCACATCCAAGGTGGTGGCCTCCGACGGGGTGCAGAGCTCGGTGGAGCAGAACGAAGCAAGCCAGGTCCCAGAAGGTAAGGCTCCACTTGCTTCTCTGGTGATACCACAGCAGGGGCGTCCCCCTCGTCCTGTGCCTGTCATCTGGTCTTGCTCATAGAGACACTTTCATATGATCCTTTGTTGCTGTCCATGTTTGTGAGTGTATCAGTACTGAGTCGTGTGACACACACACATAATCTAAACTTGTTTAGGTTTGGGATATTTGCATACAAGGAGATATCTTTTTTCAAAAAAATATTACTGGCAACTTCCATAATTATAGACAATAAACCATGATAATTCCCTCCCCCCCTTCCCCTTCACTACTCCACTCTCCACCATATCCCCTCCCCCTCTCAGTCTCTTATTTTGATGTCATCATCTTCTCCTATTATGACGGTCTTGTGTACGTAGTGCCAGGCACTGCAAGGTCATGGATATCCAAGCCATTTTGTGTCTGAGAGAATACATTGTAAGGAGTCTTATCTTTCCTTACTGGGAGGTGTCAACCAGAGTCACAGTGACCTCCCCATCCGAGTGATCCCCTTCCTGGTTCAAGGGCAGATCCACGTGACACAGGTGTGCTGGCTGGCTCCCAGATGGGTTCAGCCATGACCGTGTTGCACTGTTGGCAGCTACTGCTCAGTTGGCTCTTACATTCTTCCTGCCACCTCTTCTGCAATGGACCCTGAGCTTGAAAGGTGTCATAGAGATGTTTTAGTGCTGAGCACTCCTCTGTCACTTCTTCTCAGCACCTTGGTGCCTTCTGAATCATCCCAAGGTCACTGCCATCTGAAAAGAGAAGCTTCTCTAACCAAAAGTGAGAGCAGCTTTAATATATGGGTATGAGAAGTGCTTACTGGGAAGTTTGGTAAGCACAATATATGCATTTAGCCAGCCACCAGCAGGCATTACATCCTTAGGGCTCATGACTTTCCCTGTCATAGGTTTTTGGTATCAGGAATGTAGTCCTTCCCATGGAGCGGGCCTCCAGTCCAATTAGAGAGCAGTTGGTTTCCCCCATAGCAGACATGCCACTATTGCATTCGTTGGCTCATTTGGCCTGGATGGCCAAATTTAAGGCTTGCAGTGTCCACTGTTGTTTATCTCCACTGGTGACTTCACTCCCAAGGAGATATCTTTGAATACGACTCAAGTCTAAATAAAATCATGCCTAGGTTTGTGTTCATCCATGTTCCATCTGTCTCACCCCCCCCCCCCGCCCGCCACATATACACCCTGAGGGTGATCTTACACATCTGTATTCTGCCCTGCCCTGTCCTCTGAGGTCAGGTGGGGTTTTACTTTTGTGATGTTGCATTGCTATTTAGAAAGTGGCTCAACAGGTAAAGGGCTTGTCCTACAGGCATGAGGACAGGAGTTCAGATCCTCAACACTCATGTAAAAGCCTGTGTGGTGGTGTGCGCCTGTGATTCCAGTGTTAGGGAGGCCTCTGCTTGTTGGCCAGCTAGTCTAGCAGAACTGGTGAACTCCAGCGTCAGGCACAAATCCCGTCTCAGAGAAGAAAGCAGAGTGCAACTGAGGAAGACCTTCATGTCTACCTGTGGCTTTCACACATGAGCGCCCACACACATATGAGCACATATGTGCCCAGCGTGCATACCACACAAATACACATGCAAAAATCTTCCGGCTTTCCGAGCATTTCTAGTTGGTGAATTCTAGACTGGGTGGCTTTGCCTGTAGGGCTCGGTCTGCAACATGCTCAAGGCACAGTGACGAAGTTCTGGCTCCTCTAGAAGGCAGAGTTGTTTATCTCCAGGGAAGTCTGTGAATGTATCTTCCTACAGTAACCTCAAAGTAGATGTCTTCCTGTATAGAAGTGATGCCTTCTGGGAAAGTTCACTATGAAGCACGTTTCTGTCCAGAGCACCTATTTTTCCTATTAAATTCTCCTATAGAATGCTAAATTCCCTAATTATCTCACAGTTGGCTTTTCTCCTGGGAAGCTTATCTTTTTAAACTTTTCAGCGTGAGTGATATGATGTCAGACATGCAGGTGGCCTGAAGAGAGGTGGGGTTGCGAATAGTATTCTCTTGGCTCCTCCTTTGCTGTAGACATGTTGGGATTCAAAATACTTGTGCCACTTTGCGTTTGTGTTTACATGGGGGCTGCGGATGGAACCTGGTCCATGGGCTTGAAGAGTTCTTTAAAGTGCTGAGCGCTCTACCCTCTTTTCTCTAGTTTTATTTACATCTAATAAACATGTACTATTGTTATAAATGGATGTTGTTATAAATGTTATAAATGGGAAAGAGGAAAAAATGAGGGCCTTGGGAGACTGTTCAGTGGGTAAAGTTCTTGCCATGCAGGAATGAGGGCCTGAATTTAGCTCTCTAGCACCCATGTATGAATGCTGGATGTGGCTGCATGTGCCTATAATACCAGTGCCGGGGAAGTAGAGACAAAAGGATCCCTGGGACTTGCTGACTATCTTGTCTAGCCAGTCATTGAGTTCTGCATTCAGTGAGAGACCCTGTCCCCTAAAAATAAGTACAGAAGAGGAAGACATTCAACATCCATCAGCTTCGGGTTCCCACACATTGCATACACATGTTATGTTTATGTGCTACATACACATACACATGCAAAAAAAGAGGAAAAATATAGTGCATAACTTTACCTATTGAGTATATCTATCTATGGAACCCAGGAGCTGAGGGGGATGAACAGATGAGCCAGGACCCAGGCGGTGTGAGGAGAGTCTTCTAAGTCCACCTTCTCATGGACCCAGGTGGTGTGAGGAGAGTCTTCTAAGTACACCTTCCCGTGGACCCAGGCGGTGTGAGGAGAGTCTTCTAAGTACACCTTCCCATGGACCCAGGCACTGTGAGGAGAGTCTTCTAAGTACACCTTCCCATGGACCCAGGCTCTGTGAGGAGAGTCTTCAAAGTACACCTTCCCATGGACCCAGGCAGGGTGAGGAGAGTCTTCTAAGTACACCTTCCCGTGGACCCAGGCAGTGTGAGGAGAGTCTTCTAAGTACACCTTCCCGTGGACCCAGGCAGTGTGAGGAGAGTCTTCTAAGTACACCTTCCCGTGGACCCAGGCACTGTGAGGAGAGTCTTCCAAGTACACCTTCCGGTGGACCCAGGCAGTGTGAGGAGAGCATTCTAAGTACACCTTCCCGTGGACTCAGGCAGTGTGAGGAGAGTCTTCTAAGTACACCTTCCCGTGGACCCAGGTAGTGTGAGGAGAGTCCTCTAAGTACACCTTCCCATGGACCCAGGTGGTGTGAGGAGAGTCTTCTAAGTACACCTTCCCGTGGACCCAAGCAGTGTGAGGAGAGCATTCTAGGTACACCTTCCCATGGACCCAGGCAGTGTGAGGATAGTGTTCTAAGTACACCTTCCCGTGGACCCAGGCGGTGTGAGGAGAGTCTTCTAAGTACACCTTCCCGTGGACCCAGGTGGTGTGAGGAGAGTCTTCTAAGTACACCTTCCCATGGACCGAGGCAGTGTAAGGAGAGCATTCTAAGTACACCTTCCCGTGGACCCAGGTGGTGTGAGGAGAGTCTTCTAAGTACACCTTCCCATGGACCGAGGCAGTGTAAGGAGAGCATTCTAAGTACACCTTCCCGTGGACTCAGGCAGTGTGAGGAGAGTCTTCTAAGTACACTTTCCCATGGACCGAGGCAGTGTAAGGAGAGCATTCTAAGTACACCTTCCCGTGGACTCAGGCAGTGTGAGGAGAGTCTTCTAAGTACACCTTCCCATGGACCCAGGCAGTGTGAGGAGAGTGTACTAAGTACACCTTCCCTTGGACACAGGCAATGTGAGGAGAGCATTCTAAGTACACCTTCTTATGGACACAGGCAGTGTGAGGAGAGCATTCTAAGTACACCTTCCCATGGACCTAGGCAGTGTGAGGAGAGTGTTCTAAGTACACCTTCCCATGGACCCAAGCAGTGTGAGGAGAGCATTCTAAGTACACCTTCCCATGGACCCAGGCAGTGTGAGGAGAGTGTTCTAAGTACACCTTCCCATGGACCCAGGCAGTGTGAGAAGAGTCTTCTAAGTACACCTTCCCGTGGACCCAGGCAGTGTGAGGAGAGCATTCTAAGTACACCTTCCCGTGGACCCAGGCAGTGTGAGGAGAGCATTCTAAGTACACCTTCCCATTGACACAGGCAGTGTGAGGAGAGTCTTCTAAGTACACCTTCCCGTGTACCCAGGCGGTGTGAGAAGAGCATTCTAAGTACACCTTCCTGTGGACCTAGACAGTGTGAGGAGAGCGTTCTAAGTACACCTTCCCATTGACCCAGGCAGTGTGAGGAGAGTCTTCTAAGTACACCTTCCCTTGGACACAGGCAATGTGAGGAGAGCATTCTAAGTACACCTTCTTATGGACACAGGCAGTGTGAGGAGAGCATTCTAAGTACACCTTCCCATGGACCCAGGCACTGTGATGAGAGTCTTCTAAGTACACCTTCCCATGGACCCAGGCACTGTGAGGAGAGTCTTCTAGGTACACTTTCCCAAGGACCCAGTCACTGTGAGGAGAGTCTTCTAAGTATACCTTCCCATGGACCCAGGCAGTGTGAGGAGAGTCTTCTAAGTACACCTTCCCATGGACCCAGGCAGTGTGAGGAGAGTCTTCTAAGTACACCTTCCCGTGGACCCAGGCAGTGTGAGGAGAGCATTCTAAGTACACCTTCCCGTGGACCCAGGCAGTGTGAGGAGAGCATTCTAAGTACACCTTCCCATTGACACAGGCAGTGTGAGGAGAGTCTTCTAAGTACACCTTCCCGTGTACCCAGGCGGTGTGAGAAGAGCATTCTAAGTACACCTTCCTGTGGACCTAGACAGTGTGAGGAGAGCGTTCTAAGTACACCTTCCCATTGACCCAGGCAGTGTGAGGAGAGTCTTCTAAGTACACCTTCCCTTGGACACAGGCAATGTGAGGAGAGCATTCTAAGTACACCTTCTTATGGACACAGGCAGTGTGAGGAGAGCATTCTAAGTACACCTTCCCATGGACCCAGGCACTGTGATGAGAGTCTTCTAAGTACACCTTCCCATGGACCCAGGCACTGTGAGGAGAGTCTTCTAGGTACACTTTCCCAAGGACCCAGTCACTGTGAGGAGAGTCTTCTAAGTATACCTTCCCATGGACCCAGGCAGTGTGAGGAGAGTCTTCTAAGTACACCTTCCCATGGACCCAGGCAGTGTGAGGAGAGCATTCTAAGTACACGTTCCCATGGACCCAGGCAGTGTGAGGAGAGTCTTCTAAGTACACCTTCCCATGGACCCACTCAGTGTGAGGAGAGTATTCTAAGTACACCTTCCCATGGACCCAGGCACTGTGAGGAGAGCATTCTAAGTACACCTTCCCGTGGACCCAGGCGGTGTGAGGAGAGTCTTCTAAGTACACCTTCCCTTGGACACAGGCAATTTGAGGAGAGCATTCTAAGTACACCTTCTTATGGACACAGGCAGTGTGAGGACGGCATTCTAAGTACACCTTCCCATGGACCCAGGCAGTGTGAGGAGAGTGTTCTAAGTACACCTTCCCGTGGACCCAGGCAGTGTGAGGAGAGTCTTCTAAGTGCACCTTCCCGTGGACCCAGGTGGTGTGAGGAGAGCATTCTAAGTACACCTTCCCGTGGACCCAGGCGGTGTGAGGAGAGTCTTCTAAGTACACCTTCCCTTGGACACAGGCAATTTGAGGAGAGCATTCTAAGTACACCTTCCCGTGGACTCAGGCAGTGTGAGGAGAGTCTTCTAAGTACACCTTCCCATGGACCCAGGCAGTGTGAGGAGAGTGTTCTAAGTACACCTTCCCGTGGACCCAGGCAGTGTGAGGAGAGCATTCTAAGTACACCTTCCTATAGACCCAGGCAGTGTGAGGAGAGCGTTCTAAGTACAACTTCCTGTGGTGTCTGAATGCAGTAGGCAGCTGGGCACTGCAATTTGTTATGATATTGCTTTTCTCCTAAAAACAGTTTTTTGACAACTGTAAGTACTGCTTGCCTGATGGGCTGTCAAAGGAAGTGCAAACATTTTGTGCCAATGACATTCTTGTGGAGGAGTCACAGATGTGTTGGGAATACTCAATGTGAGCCTCACAGTGAAGCCAACCATTTCCTCTAATGAGGAAGAAGTCCAAGGACAGTACACGGTGTTTGGTCTGTGGTGTCAGTACATGGACACATCACTACAGTCTTCCTCCGTGAGGGCTTTACCAGGTCCATCTATGTTTCTTCATATGGCCTGTGGTTCACACCTCTCTCTGTCATCCCTGGGCCATAGCTGAGGACCTTCAGAGCTGATAGTTTATGCAGAGGAAGATAGCTGTCTACATCCAGTCACAGGAACACTTGGTACTTTTGATCTTCAAAGTGGCCACTGGAATGTGTCCAAACTTAAGCCAGGGCATGTTCCATTTTGCTATGTGGGGTCAGTCAGGATTCTCACTGTCATCCATGTTTGAAGAAGCTTCTAAGGCTGGGGAGGTTGCTCAGTCTGCGAAGAACTTAACCTGCAGGCACAGGACATGATCAGTTCCGTAGTGCCCATGTAAAAGCCTGACATGGTGGCATGCACCTGGAATCACAGTGCTAGGGAGGTGGAGACAGGAGGGTCCCTGCAGCCTGATGGCCAGCTAGTCTGGCCTACTTGGTGAGCTCCAGGCCAGTGAGAGACTCTGCCTCAAGAAACAAGGTGGATGCCTTTTCTGAGGCTGACACTAAGGTTGACCTCTGACCTCTGTGTACATTTGCACACTCTGAAAATGCACACATATGCATAACAAAAAGGAACTTTCTAAGCAAGCATTCCCCTCCTCCAACACTATACCTAGTGATTTCAAAATTCTCATCCACCTTCAAATAATCCAGGGTGAGCGGGGAGTGTTGTGTTTTCCACAGTGCTAAACCAGCACTGTAATCCCAACCACACCCAGCAAGTATGTGGTCTTCTCATCTCAGGTCTTTCTGAGAGTAGTGGAACCGTACCTCAGCTCTTAGGTGGCCTTAACTCGGGAGCTGGGTTGCCGGACTCTGCTGAGGCAGAGGCTCCAGGTTCCTTGTCTTGCAGAGTTAAGAAGGAACCTAGTGGGCTGGAGAAATGACTTAGCGGTAAGGCGTTTGCCTACGAAGCCAAAGGACCCAGGTTTGATTCCCCAGGACCCACATAAGCCAGATGCACAAGGGGCACATGTGTCTGGAGTTCATTTTCAGTGGCTACAGGCCGTGGTGTGCCCATTCTCTCTCTGTCTGTCTCTCTTCTCTCTATCTCTCTCACTCTGTGCTTGTAAATAAGTAAATAAAAAATAATTTAAAAAAAGAAGGAACCTCATAACAACAAAGGATGAGTTTTAAAGGAGAAACTTCCTGACAGAGCGAAGACACATTTATAGAGAAAGCATATTGCAGAGAGGAGGCAGACTTTATTGTATAGAAAAAGAAAAAGAGGCCGGTCTTGGTGGCTCACACCTTTAATCCCAGCACTCGGGAGGCAGAGGTAGGACGATCGCCATGAGTTCGAGGCCACCCTGAGACTACATAGTGAATTCCAGGTCAGCCTGGGCTAGAGCGAAACTCTACCTTGGGAAAAAAAAAAAAGTTAAAAAGAGAAAAAGAAAAAGAGTTCTCACACCCTGGAGGGGACCCAAAGACAGCTGCCCATCGGGGAGTGAAAGGAGCAGGAATCAGAGCCGACTGCAGCAGATGGGTCCTGGAAAGCAGGCTCTCATTGAGGGCTTGTTTTGTTTTGGTTTTGGAGTTTATAAGGCTTTCTGGCTAGAGAAACAAGTTGATCTTTAAGTGAACTGAGCTGTGGAGAAGGGAAGTTCTGGTTTAATCATTAGTCCCAGTGAGGTGCCATGTGTCTTCTTTTGTCCCTCTCTCTGCCCCTTCCTTTCCTCTTTCCCTCCCTCCCTTCCTCCCTTCTTCTTTCTCTCTCTTTCTTTACTCCCTCCCTCCCTTCTTCCCCCTCTCTTTCTTTTATCTTCCTTCCTACCTCCTTCCCTCCTTCCTTTCTTCCCTTCCTCCCTCCCTCCCTCCCTTCATTATTTTTCTTTCTGGTTTTTTTTTTCTTTTTATTTTTTGCAAGGCAGTCTCACTCTATCCCAGGCTGACCTGGAACTCACTTTGTAGCTCCAGGCTGGCCTTGAACTCATCCTACCTCAGCTTCCAAGAGTGCTAGGACTAAAGGCATGTGGCACCATGTCACGCACTATGTCTCTTTTCTAGTCAGGGAACTGGTGACATTTTTCTTTGTCTTGGCAATTGGGCTGGTAGGAGGATGTCAGCACCCATCTGTAGGCACTTTAAGGGAGAAGCAAAACAGAATCAAGGATGGAAAACAAGAGGAGTGACTTTCTGGGGGCCAGCCGGAGCCTGCCTGCCGAGACTGGCTTTGTTGTTTGTACCTGAGCTCTGTCCTGCTTTTTACCTGGTGGTTTGCCTATCTGAGATTCAGCTGTAAGCTCTTCTCTCCCTCTCTTCCAGTGTGTTTCATGTCACTGTTTTAACCCAACACTGAGTTTAGCTGTTACATTCCCAAGGCAAGGCCGAACGACAAAACTGGTGCCAAGGAGCAGCTACATTGTAGCCAATGATACAGAGGGAGATTTCTGACTGTCAAGGACTCTTCCTTAACTACTGAGTAAATGTTTTCCTCTCACTCTGTCATTATCAAGGGTCCCTTCTACCTTTGTCTTGATTATTGTCATTTGGAGAATGAGTGAGTAAAAGAATGGATAATATTTTAAGTGCTAAGTGCAGCCTTAGCACTGAACTAGTTAGGTTCGTCTTTGTGGCTGTTTTACATGTGAGGCTGTGCATTTGTGGGTCAGGAGCCAGGTGGGGAGGTTTCTGACAGGGTAAGTCAATGTCAGTGATGAATTAGGTCAAGTTCCTGAATCTGTAGACAGAGTAGATGGTGTCTGCAGATGCCTAAGGAAACTGTCTTAAATAAATATGTGCTTCTGGGCTGGAGAGATGGCTTAGTTTTTAAAGCTAAGTGTAACCTAAGAATCCATGTTCAAATCTCCAGGTCTCATGTAGCCAGATGCAGTCACGCAAGCATTCAGTGTCGCACATGCACCACAAGGGGGCACACACACCTGGATTTTGTTTGAAGCAGGCTGAAGGTCATGGTGGGCTCAATGTCTCTCTGCGCCCCATCCCTCTCAAAAATAAAAAATTTAAAACAAACAAATAAATACATGCTTGTGTTTTTCAAATATATTTAGGATTTTTATACTTAAAGAAAATATTTAGTTAGTAGCATTTGGAGTTGGAGGAGATATATAGATTTATTTTTACATGTCTGTATGTGTGTGTAGTGTTTGCACATATGGGTATGCATGTTCACATGCTTGTGGGCATATGTGTGTGGATGCCACAGGCCAGTGTGGTGATTGTACTCTACCTTTATTTTCTTGGGCAAGGCCTCTCACTTGAACCCAAGACTCACTGATTCAGCTGGCGGTCTTGCTAGCCAGCTTGTCCTGGGGTCCCTTGTCTCTGACTCCTGAGCACTGGGATTATAACTGGGCTCCCCTATCTGTCTGCCATTTACAGTTAAGTGTGTTCTGGGCTTGCAAACTCAGTTCCTCTGCTTATGTGCCAAGAACTTCATACAGCACTGCTGTATTTTCTTATTGCTGTGGCAAAACACCCTATCAAAAGCAGATGATGGCATACAGTGCCAAGGGAAGCTTCATCATGACAAGAAAAGGGTAGTAGAACAGAGGATGGAGGTTCCATCTTACCACAGCAGCTGGCAGAAAGCAGCAAGAGTGAACTGGCCTGTAACACCCCTAGGCTGGACCCAGCGATACACCTCCAGAAAGGCTTCACCTTCCAGGTCGCCACCATCTGGGGACCAAGTATTCAAAACACACGAGGATATGGGTAACATGTCATTCAAACCACCTCATACAGTGAACCATCTCCCCAGCCCATCTTTCTTTTTAGGGGAGAAAAGACTTATTTTATCTTACAGTGTTTAAAGAAAGTCTGCCATGGCAGGAGCAGCCAGCTAGTATCACACCATCACATCAGCAGAGAGTGCTGGAGCATGCTCAGCTAACGTTCTCCTTCTCATTCAGTCCAAGAACCTAGCCTATGGGGTGGTGCTTTACACAGCTAGGGTGGGTCTTCCCATCTCCACTTATCTCATTTAGAAAATCCCTAACAGACTCAGAGATTTGTGTCCATGGTGATTCTAAAGCCTGCCAAGTTAACAACCAGCGATTAACCATTACAAGTCGACCCCTTGTAAATTTGACACTCAAACATAACTCTTAAGCCATAGCCTTCGCCCCTTGTCCCCACAGACTTATGGGCATCTCACAAAGCAAAATGCATTTAGTTCAACTTCAAAAGTCCTCACAGTCTTTGACAGCTCCAAGAATGCACGGAAGTGTAAGTAAGTCTCTTCTGAAAGTCAGGTAACGTCTGAACTGTTATTTCCTGTCACATCAAAACACATATACTTCCAGCATGCACTGACACAAAATAAACATTCTCAATCCAAAGAGAAGAACGGAGGCATAGCAAGGAACGACCAGACCAAAGCAAGATGCAAACCTGGCAGGGCAAACTCAAGTTTGCAGCATCATGTTTGGCATCCGGGACTCGCCATAAGATCATCCGGCCTCCAAAGGGCTTGGATAGCTCTGCTGTTGTGGCTGAGGCTCTCTTGCGGCAGCTTCCCTGGGCAGACATCCCACGTTTCTCGCGTCGCTAACATCGTGGAGTCTCCACTGCAACTTAGGCTTTGCGCTCACAGCTTCATGCAGTGGCCTCGCAGGGCCTCCTCGCAGGGGCTCGGTGCCACACGCTGTCTGCTCTCAGCAGCTGTCTGGATCTGTGTTGCAGTACTCTGTGCCATCCCCAATCTTGCATCTGTCATATTTCCAAAACCGCTACTGCATGGATGACACTGTCAAGGTCTGCTGCCATCTCGAGGCTGTTGACCCAAAAGACATAGCTCTCACCTCAAAGGGACTAAGAGATAGCTTATTCTGGAGCTAAGTGTGAGTGGCCATGGCCTGGGAACACAGATTTAGGCTGTCCCAATTCCATGTTCTAACATGTTAACAATTTCATGAAGTTTTATGTGCACTGAACAATAGAAAGTCATGATTCCAAGCATTTTTCAAATGCCGTGGCTGGCCATCAGTCAGGTGGGTTGCAGCAAAGTGGGGGAATCTCCACCATGGGCTTCAGATGCTCTCTGATGACATTTTTAGCCTTTGGGTTGGTGGAACCTGAGGGTCTTGTAGTACATTTCAGAAAGGTTGCACCTGATCAAGTGATAGTCACAGGATGTTAGGTCAGACACCGAGGTGGGCAGTAAATGGCTGTTATGGGGCTAAAGTCAGTTCAAGGTAATTTGGCTCTGACTTGCAACACTGCATCTTTGTGTGGCCACAGGATCTTGAGGTCTTTGCAGGTCTTCTAGGCTGAACTTGGAGAAACTTTTCCAAGGTGACTGTGTGAGCAGGGAATCCCCATTGTTCAGACTTTCTTCTTTCAAGTGAATTTTTAATTCCAAAAAACAGACCCTCTGATGGGTGAGGTTTTGCCCGTAGGATTATCTTTCCTGTTGTCTCAGTGCAGTACAGGAGATTCCTCTTCAAAGGTGTTGTTCTCTTTAACAATCACTTCTGATTTCTCAGCACCAGCCTGAACATTGTCCTGTCTTAAGAGTTCATCTGTCAAAATGGCAAGTTAAGCATGAGAGCTGCTCTCACTGTGAGCCTGACAGCCATTTCAAGGAAGAAGTCTATCATGGTGGGGAACGGTGGCAGGAGCAGACATCCAACATCACATCAGGCAGGGAGGAAGGAGAGGACACTGAACCATTTTTTTTTTTTTTTTTTTTTTTGGAGGTAGGGTCTCACTCTAGTCCAAGCTGGAATTCACTGTGTAGTCTCAGGGCAGCCTCAAACTCATGTTGATCCTCCTACCTTTGCCTCCCAACTGCTGGGATTAAAGGTGTGCACCATCATGCCTGGCTGTTTTTTGACACAAGTTCTCACTGTGTAGACCAGGCTGGCCTCATAACTGTGGCAATCCTCTTTCCTCTGCTTCTTGTGTACTGGTGTTATGGGTGTATGTCACCATGCCAGGCCTGGTGTTTTGTAGAGACAGGGTCTCACTCTGTAGTCCAGGCTGGCCTAGAACTCACAGAAATCCCCCAGTCTCAGCCTCCCAAGTGGGGAATTACAAGCCTGACTCTCATTCTGCTCTGGTTTCTGGTTTGTCAGCTCATTTCCCAGCACATTCACCATGATGACCTGCCTCCTGTTTTATTAACATGGAGAGTTGTGTTTTTCAGATCACGCCTCCCAAGGGAGCAAGGAGAAAGCAGTGGAGAGCGAAAAGCCCTGCAGACATGACCCCAAACCAGGAAAACCAGACTTGCCAAGCCGAGACCACGCAAGGGCCAGCCCTGTGCTCACACAGCCTGCCAAAACCACAGCGCCGTAAGGGAGACTTGGTCACTTAACGTGTGGTACAGAGAGGGGTTCAAGCTCCATGCACCTGCTGCTGCTTTTAATGCACTGCGGAGGGCACAATGGATTCCTAATCATATTTGTTTACTTATTTGAGAGGGAGGGAGAGAGAGAGAGAGAAAGAGAAAGAGAGAGAATGGGCGCACCAGGGCCTCCAGCCGCTGCAAACAAACTCCAGACACATGCACCACCATGTGCATCTGGCTTACATGGGTACTAGGGAATTGAATTTGGGTCCTTAGGCTTCACAGGCAAGTGCCTTAACCAGTAAGCCATCTCTCCAGCCCTCCTAATCATTTTTGAGACCTTTATTTCTGTTAAGTTTCCAGGGCAGTCGACAAAGACAGATCATCTACAGGGTAACTTCCCAGCAAGACAGCTCTGTCTTACAAGTCATCAGTGGCCCGGAGACCTCTGTGCAAGAGGACACGTCTGTGGATGCCATGCACGTCTTCATTGACGAACACGGTGAGTCTCCCGCAGCTGTGCTGCCAGCAGTGAGGGCACGGCTGCCAGTGGTCTGTGCTCGGCTGCTGTGTACTGGGCTGGAAGGAGTGTGTGCCACTGTTTTGCCTCAAGCCTTTGCATGTGCCAGGTTCTCTGTGCCTGCAGTGCGCTATTCATCCGTTAGATCCCAGTTCTGCGTGGAATTTTTCAGGAAGGCTCAGCCAGGTGCCTCCGGTTTTGCTCTCAACACCTTCTCCTTTACTTTCTCCTACAATGTTATAGTCTATAGCTGTTTAATTTTTAATAAAATTCGATAAATAACTTCTCCCTTGTGAGTGTGGCCTTCAATGGGGCAATGCTCAGTGCCAAGAAAATATTTGTCTAAAATATGACCCTAATATCTTTTTATATTTTAGTGCCATCACATAAAAAGGATTTAAACTAGTGTACATAGGGAACTGAGCAGTAGGGTCAAAGTCCCAAAGATAAGGAACACAGTTCTGGTTGTTCTGGGATGAGTGTTGGGTTAAGTCCTTGGTGCACTGGGAACAACTTGTTATTTTATGTCAGGAATGATCGGGTATAGATAGTGAGGTATAGGGTCCCCTTATTTAGTTCACTGGTCTATAATCTTAAGTACTTTTTGTTCTTGCAGAACCATGAAGAGGCTTTGGGGGGGGCACACATGCGTGCACATGTTCATATATGTGAGTGCACACCTGTGTACACGTGTCTGTACATGTGTGAAGGCCGAAGGTCAACATCAGATGTATTCCTCAATCATTATCCAAGTTTTTTTTTTTTCTTTGAGACGGGCCTCATTAAACCTGGAGCTCACTAATTTGACTAGATTAGCTAGCTAGCAAGCCCAAGGGATCCGCCAGTCTGTACCTCTCCCATGCTGGGATTACAAGTACACCCAACTTTGTTTTTTAAATACTTTATTCAGAGCCGGGCATGGTGGCACACACCTTTAATCCCAGCACTTGGGAGGCAGAGGTAGGAGGATCGCCGTGAGTTCGAGGCCACCCTGAGACTCCATAGTGAATTCCAGGTCAGCCTGGGCTAGAGTGAGACCTTGCCTCAAAAAACCAAAAAAAAAAAAAAAAAAGAAAGAAAGAAAGAAAAGAAAACAAATACTTTATTCATTATTTGCAGGCAGCGGGGAGTGGGGGAGAGTGAGAATGGGAGCACCAGGGCCTCTAGCCATTGCAGACGAACTCCACATACAAGTGCCACTTTGTGCATCTAGTTTACGTGGGTCCTGGGGAATCAAACCCAGGTTGTTAGGCTTTGCAGACAAGTGTCTTAACTATTAAGCCTTCTCTCCAGCCCCACATCCAGCTTTTTATGTGGGGCCTAGGGATCTAAACTCAGGTTCTCACTGCATGGCGAACACTTTACAACTGAGTGCCATCTCTCCAGCCCACGGAGAGGCGTTGCTCTAGGGGAACAACCTCAGGCGCTGGGGAGGTAGCTCAGTGGCAGAGCACTGGAAAGAAAAAACAAAACACTATAGAAAACAAAACAAGTAAGCCGGGCATGGTGGTGCAAGCCTTTAATCCCAGCACTTGGGAGGCAGAGGTAGGAGGATCGCCCTGAGTTCAAGGCCACCCTGAGACTCCATAGTGAATTCCAGGTCAGCCTGGGCTAGATCGAGACCCTACCTCAAAAAACCAAAAAAAACGAAAAAGAAAACAAAAAAGTGAGGGGCTGAGGGAGGGCACTAGTACTTCCATCCCAACCTCCATAGGGGCGAGGTGGTCCCTTCACCTTCTTTTGTGTGTTGGAGCTGGGGCCACCTGCGGGTGCTCCCTGCAGGGGCCTCATTGTGCTTCCTGTGGCTGGGAAGGAAGGAGTTCCTGAGAACTCCAGGAGAGTTTACACCAGGAACCTCAGGATGGGAGATGGACCCTCCAGCAGAGCTAATTTAACTCTGCAAATGCATTCCATCTCTTGCTTTTCCTCATTAAAGGGCTGGCACCCGGTGGCCATCTGCTGCCTACTCTCTCCTCTGCCGGGAGGTGTGGTGGTCCCCGCAGCCCCCACCCTGTCAGCCGCATGCCTAATGAGGCTCTTGCACATGATACCCGTGTGGATACAACCGAAACCTCAGCTGCAGTCACACGTTCTGTGCATTGCGAAGGAGGGAATTAGGACCAGCAAGAGCCCGACTGAGACTGGAGCCCACGAGGCAGAGTGCTTGCCTAGTGTAGTAGACAGCCTCACGGTGCTGGGATGAACTTCCAGACCAGGCACAGTTAGGGAGGAAGGGACTTACTGACGATAGAGGGGAAAGTTCCATAATGGCAGAAGCTGGCCCGCTTTCACAGAACCAAGCAGAGAGAAAAGCCACAAGCCAAAACCCAAAACCCAAAAGCTACACACACACACACTCACACACGAGAGAGAGAGAGAGAGAGAGAGAGAGAGAGAGAGAGAGACAGCAACACACTTAGGAACTCCAGGCAAAGCTCAGGCACTTTGCCTATCTTTGTTTTTATTTTTATTTTTTTTTTTTTGTTTTTTTGAGGTAGGGTCTCACACTAGTCTAGGCTGACCTGGAACTCACTATATAGTCTCAGGGTGGCCTCGAACTCATGGCGATCCACTTACCTCTGCCTCCCAAGTGCTGGGATTAAAGGTGTGTACCACCATGCCCAGCACTTTGCCTATCTTTGGACTGGAATTCCAAATCTGCCTCCACACTTTAAGGCTGGATCCTAAGATCCACCCAGTGATACATCCTCCACCCAAGTGGCCATTGATCTAAATGACAAACTTTAATAAAATCCTGAATATGTTGGGGCTATACATTGTAACTACCATAGCTAGCATGCGGGAGGCCCTGAATTCCATCCCTACAACCACACAGACCAAGTGTGTTCGAACACGCTTGTGTGTACTTGGGAGGTGGATGCAGGATCAGAAGTTCAGGGTCATTCTCAGCCTCACAGAGAATTTGAAGCCAGCTTTGTCTATAGAAGACCCTATCTGAAAAATAAAATTAAAGAAAAAAGCATGAAGTAATACCTTACATGGTGGCCTATGCCTATGATCCCAGCACTGAATGGAAAGTTGGGAGCCAGTCTGGGCTACATAGAGAGAGAGCCTGTCTTCGTTAAAGAGAAAAGAAAAGGGCTAGAGAGATTACTCCGTGGTTAAGGCACTTGTCTACAAAGCCTAACGACCAGAGTTCGATTCCCCAGTACCCACGTAAAGCCAGATGCACAGGGTGGCACATATGTTACCTGGAGTTTGTTTGCAGTGGCTAGAGGCCCTGGCACGCCCATTCTCTTTCTATCTGCTTGTTTCTTTCTCTCACTCTATCTCAAGTAAATAAATAAATAAATAAATACATAATTTTTTAAAATAAAAGGCAAAAGAATGAAGCAAAAGTGAACTAAGCAAACAGGGAGATGATAGAAGGAAATAAGTTTAAAGCAATTAAGTGGTAAGTAATAGAGTAACCCTTGTCTAGGCATATTGCCAGAAAGGTACCTACAAGAAGGCTTGTCTGCATGGTTTCTTTAACTGTCATTCGTCTTCTGTGGTAAATGGCCTATGGGAAAATCTGAAACTCTGAAGCGTGGCACAGCCTGTCCCTGGTGTGGTACGCCGGCGGCAGCTTCATCTCTCCGGAGCTTACTGTCGCTTTGCCTCCTTTGCTAAAGAAAGCCCTGCTCAAGCTGTCAAACTAGACAAGCCCAGGCAGTGTGCAGACAGTCCACACTGAGTCCTCGTGACTAGTGTGCTTGAAAGCGGGGCTGTGCGATACACTTGGCTGAAAGGTCTGGTTTTGCAGGGGAGATCCGATCCTGTTACTTGAAGTCTGGGAATCAGAAAGAAGGTTCCTTCCAGCATACACCCACGAATCACGCTCGGTGAGTAGGCTTGACCTCCAGGAGTGGGGGCTGGAACCGGGCTGGGACACCGGCTCCTCTGAACATGGAGTGTGGAGCCTGCGGCAAGAGGAAAGTGGTAGTTTATCAGTATCTATGCATGGTTTTGTGTGAAAGAAAATCTGACATTGTTAAAAACAAAAGAAAGAAAACTAGGTAAAATCATGGAAATGGTCATGGCCACATTTACAAATGAATAGGACATACTGGTATAAACTTGGAAGAGCCCTATGTGAACTAAAGCCCTAAGAATGACTGGGATGGGTACCTGCCTTTAGTCCCACCACTTAGGGAGGCAGAGGTAGGAGGATCCCTGTGAGTTTGAGGCCAGCCTGGACTAAAGTGAGTCCCTACCTCAAAAAAAAAAAAAAGGAATGACTGTGATGGACTGGCGAGGTGGCTCAATGGGTCAGGTGCATGTTGTGCAAACATTAGGTCCTGAGCTTGGATCCCAACACTGACATTAAAATGACAGCATGGAACCTGTCATCCCAAAGCTGGAGCAGTGGGGGGCAGGAGGATCCACAGTACTAATCTTGTCAAATTGGTGAGCTCCAGTTCTGTGACATAAGATAGATGGTCATAGAAGAAGACAGCTCACATCTGTTCTCCACACATACATGCACATGTGTGCATATGCCTCTGCACACACATGTGCCCACATGCACACAACACACATGCTCCCAGATTCGTGCTCACACACATGGACTGGTGGTGTCACTCCAGAGCTCTGTGCCACATAAGCCCCAGGATAGCATCGGGAATGCGGCTAGTTCTCGCTGACAGGAAGGAACATAAGGCGTTCTGGAGGTGGATAATCCAGACCTGTTTCCTGTTTCACTCACGACGCACCCACCACTGTTCTAGTTCCATGAGCTCTCTTGGTATTAAACTGGCTCTCATAGCTGGGGCATGTGCCAACTTGCAGTGCACAGCACCAGCTGTTCAGCCTGTCAGCAGTGGACTAAATCCATGCTTTCCTGGGCTCCGATATTACCAATATCCCATGTGGGCCTGTCTCAGTTGCCTGCTGTAAATGTGGAGGTAAATTTGTGATGTACAGTTTCTTAAAATTACATGTATGCTTATTGCTTTGTGGGAACTTTTGTGCTGTACTTGGAATGTCGTGGGCTTCCCATATGGCAGCTGTAAATAGAATCTTAGGAACCTGAATTCAAGGGCTGAGGATGCGGCTCAGTGGCTACAACACTTGCCCAGCGTGGACAAGTACTGCATGTGTTGAGTGTTGTGATGCACAACTGCAATGCCAGCACTGGAGAGGAGGAGGCCGGAGGATCATCTCCAGCCACATAGTGAGTTTGAGGCCAGCCTATCGAAAAAAAAAAAAAAAGATACAGCCTGGCATGGTGGCACATGCGTTTAATCCTAGCACTCAGGAGGCAGAGGTAGGAGGATCTCCATGAGTTGGAGGCTACCTAATGAGTTCCAGGTCAGCCTGGGGTAGAGTGAGACCCTACCAGTGGCCCATGTTTCTTCAGGGAGCCCAGAGTTCCTTCCTAGATGTGATGGGAATTTCTGATAGGAATTTCAGGGATCCTTGAATAAAGAACACGATTGTCCTGTCACATATCAGCCTCTGAAGCAGTCTGGACAGTGGGACCTGCTCAAGAAAGACAGGGTCTGCTGTCTTGGAGGCCAGGTGGGCACTGCGTCTGACTGCCCCCCAGCCCTGCCCCGCCCCCAGCCCTGCCCTACAGCCTGCCCATATACACTGCACAGGACACATTCGCCAGCCCTGCCTGTCTTCTTTTTTCTTGTAAGGGGAGGGGGATCTTTTCAAGGTAGGGTTTCACTCTAGCCCAGACTGACCTGGAATTTGCCAAGTAGTCTCAGGGTGGCCTCGAACTCACAGTGATTCTCCTACCTCTGTCTCCTGAGTACTGGGATTAAAGATGTGTGCTACCACACCTGGCATGCCTGCCATCTTGGTTTTTTTTTTTTTCCTTCCCCCAGTGTAAAGTCAGAAGATTTGGCCTTTTTCCCTCTGCTGGATGCTTAGCTTTTCCCCTAAGTAAATAATGTAACAGAATTTACTAGTAATACTAGTTTGAATAAAGCCAGAGAATTAAATACACTTTTTTTTTTTACTTTAGTTATTTGAGAGAGAGAGAGAATGGGTGCACCAGGTCATCTAGCCACTACAAACGAAATCAAGACACATGTGCTGCCTTGTACATCTGGCTTACATGGGTGCTGGAGAATCGAAAAGCCTAGGTCCTTAGGCTTTGCAGGCAAATGCCTTAAAAGCTAAGCCATCTCTCCAGCCCAGCCAGAGCCTTAAAAAATAAAACTATACAGGGTTGTGGAGATAGCTGAATCAGTAAAGTGCTAGCTTTGCGGGCTTGAGGACCCGAGTTCCATCCCTGGGGCCCATGTAAAAATGCTGGGCCTGGTGGTGTGTATTTCTAATCCGAGCACCATAGACAAGAGGATCCCTGAAGTTCGCAGGCCAACCAGTCTAGCTTAGTTGGTGAACTCCAGGCCATGGAGAGACCCTGTGTCAAAGGACTGTTCCTGAGATGACGTCCGAGGTTGTCCCCTGGCCTCCACATGCATGAGCACATGTGTACACACCCACCCACCACTACTACTGTATGCTACCACTACTACTATATGAACCCACACATACAAACACATACACACACATGCACACAATACACTCAGAATAAAAATAAAATTATACAGTGTGAAAATGGAAACCAGAGAGGGCTCAGCGTTTCTAGTAGCCCCGCTTCCCTCCTATGTCTTTGCTGAGCACCCCTGTTCATTTACTCTCTCAGAACTCATAATTTTTCTTTTCACTAAAATTGTCCTTTAAATGTTGAGCTCTGAACAGTCTTTTATTTTCTGCTTTGATGAGTTTTGGGTCTCCCAGGATCAGGGAGCATCTTGTCTCTTCTGAGCTTTGCCTAAAGGCAAGGTGACTTAAGGGAAAGTCTCCCACTAGGTCCTTTTCTGGCTGTTTCTTCTCATTTGCACAACAGAGCTGGGCCCCGTTTTGGCCCATTTGGTAAGCAGTCATCTCAAACAAGTCCAACTTATGGGAATTTTGCATTTATGTTACTGGGAAATCTTGACAAACTTGTAATCAGAAGCAATGGGAAGAAGAAGTTTAGGTGGGGACCTTAGGCTATAGATTTACTATATCTGTGGTCTCCTGTCCCCTGCTGACATTCCCCACCATCTCATCTTTGTGGTCATAGGTTAGGCTGTGGTTTACTATATCTGTGGTCTCCTGTCCCCTGATGACATTCCCTCACCATCTCCCCTTTGTGGTCACAGGTCAGGCTGTGGTTTACTATATCTGTGGTCTCCTGTCCCCTGCTGACATTCCCCTACCATCTCATCTTTGTGGTCATAGGTTAGGCTGTGGTTTACTATATCTGTGGTCTCCTGTCCCCTGATGACTTTCCCTCACCATCTCCCCTTTGTGGTCACAGGCCAGGCTGTGGTTTACTATATCTGTGGTCTCCTGTCCCCTGCTGACATTCCCCACCATCTCCCCTTTGTGGTCACAGGCCAGGCTGTGGTTTACTATATCTGTGGTCTCCTGTCCCCTGCTGACATTCCCCCACCATCTCATCTTTGTGGGCACAGGTCAGGCTGTGGTTTACTATATCTGTGGTCTCCTGTCCCCTGCTGACATCCCCCACCATCTCCCCTTTGTGGTCACAGGCCAGGCTGTGGTTTACTATATCTGTGGTCTCCTGTCCCCTGCTGACATCCCCCACCATCTCATCTTTGTGGTCACAGGTCAGGCTGTGGTTTACTATATCTGTGGTTTCCCATCCCCTGCTGACATTCCCCGCCATCTCCCCTTTGTGGTCACAGGTCAGGCTGTGGTTTACTATATCTGTGGTCTCCTGTCACTGCTGACATTCCCCACCACCTCCCCTTTGTGGTCACAGGTCAGGCTGTGGTTTACTATATCTGTGGTCTCCTGTCCCCTGCTGACATTCCCCCACCATCTCATCTTTGTGGGCACAGGTCAGGCTGTGGTTTACTATATCTGTGGTCTCCTGTCCCCTGCTGACATCCCCCACCATCTCCCCTTTGTGGTCACAGGCCAGGCTGTGGTTTACTATATCTGTGGTCTCCTGTCCCCTGCTGACATTCCCCGCCATCTCCCCTTTGTGGTCACAGGTCAGGCTGTGGTTTACTATATCTGTGGTCTCCTGTCACTGCTGACATTCCCCACCACCTCCCCTTTGTGGTCACAGGTCAGGCTGTGGTTTACTATATCTGTGGTCTCCTGTCCCCTGCTGACATTCCCCCACCATGTCATCTTTGTGGTCGCAATCTTCTCTACACTGTGTGGCTGCTCTCCTTCAGTGTAGCAGATAGCAATCTCCTTTCCATGCCCCCAGGGAGTGTCCTGAGTCTGATCTATTCTGACTGAGCCACATGCCTTGAGGCCAGCTAGGAAGGCCAGCCAGACACACCTGGCGTGGCCTTTGAACAGACCAGAGCCAAGGGCGTCCCTTAGAGACTGGTGGTGTGCACTGGAAGATCCAGATAAGGAGGACAGTGCAGCAAATGTATGACAAGCCAGATACACAAGGTGGTGCATGTGTCTGGAGGTTTTTTGCAGAGATAGGCTCTACACACCCATTCTGTCTCTCTGTCTCTTCTCTTTTCCATGTAAATCATTTCTTTTTAATCTTTAAAGAAAGGTGTTCCAGGATTTGTAGGCAGCAGGTGGCCAGTTAGCCTCTGAACTGCTCTTCCTGACCCCTCCCTGATAGCAGGCTGCAAGGGCACAGTCCCTTATTCCAGGCAGGTCATATGAATAGGGCAGCAGGGCCAGGGTGGGACAGGACTACTGCCGGGATGTGGAGGGTGCCAGTCTGCAGAGACCCGCTTGCCATCGGACCTTCGGTCTACCATGCCAATTGTAAGCCTAAGATGACCAGATTTTACAGTCTTGTCCACAAAGCACTAGTCATTCATCTCTGTACCTCTTTTTGTGTTGATGGTCAGCTTTCTTTTAATGCCACCAACCACAGATGACACATGCATGGCCAGCCAGCTCCTGCTCTGAAGCCAGGCCACCACCCATTCCCCAGCCACCTCTTTGGGGGACACCTGCCCTCTGCCCCTCTTGCTAGCAGAGACCTGGGTGTTGTTACTGATATTGACAAGCACCTAAGGAATCCCCCTGAGTTCTCCTCCACTCATCTGTCCGTTCAGCCATGCTCATCTGTCAGAGTTCATGTTACGCTTTGTCCCTCTGCTCCTCTTTCCCTCGTTGGTCCTGACTGAATGAGTCCAGCTCCTGAGCTCCTTCCTGCTGCCCTGGGCTTTCCTTATCTGCACACAGTCCTCAGGGCTCCTTCCGGATGGTGGAAGTGTGAAGTCAGTCCTCACCTAGCCCTCCACAGATGAGCGAACAGTAAATACCACCGTAAATTGAGGTTTGTCTCTGACACAGACATAGGCTTAGCTGGACTTCCAAATGGAACCCAGATGAGCTGGACGCTGGCAGAGAGCAGGAGAAGCTGAGCGGGATGCGGGACGTGGGGCTCTGGGGCCCTGAGGCAGGTCAAGGGTGTTTCTTTTTTTTCAATTTGTAATCTGTGCAGCAGGCATGAGCTGACCCATGCGCAGAAAGCAGAAGCCCATGAGGGTGGGGTTATCAGAACAACCCAACCAGCCTGGCCCTCGCCTGTTAGTAGCGGTGACAGATGGAGGTGAGGGCTTGCCTGATCACATTTCAATATGAAAATGTGATCTTTTATGATCCAGAAATTAAAGCAAACAGAAACTTCTATCATGACTCTCTGAAGCACTTTTCGTAGAACTCAGCCTGTTTCTGAGGGAAGCAGTTCTCTCTGCCCACAGGCGCTGAAGGAAAGGTCTGTCCCTAAGAACTGAACCTGTTCGGTTTCCGAAGCCCAGTGGCTGTCTCCGTGCCTCTGAATGACCTGGGCTTAAACACAGTTTCGTTTTCTGTTTCACACAGCTTGCTTGCCCATCAGTTTGTTTGTAAACCAATAAATAGAAGGGAACCTCCACAATCAAGGCACTGGCTGCCTTTGAAACTTAAGGATGACAGGGACTGGGGAGATGTCTCAGTTGGTGACACACTTCCCATGCCAGCATGAGGACCTGGTTTTGATCACCAGCACCTACGCAGGATGCCAGGCGTGACAGTGTGGGACTGTAATCTCAGCATGGAGACAGCGATGGGGGCATCCCTGGGGTTTACTGGGCAGCTAGTCTAGCTGAATCTGCTCCAGCTTCAGTGACAGACCTTGTCTCAAAAAAAAGGAGAAAGAAAAAGAAAAAAGAAGGTGGAGAGTGATTGAAGATAATGCCGACCTCTGCATGCACACGCACGTTTCACACACAGCACAGACTGAATGTACACACACACACACGAGTGGTGGTATTTCCAGTGTCAAGACCATGCCACTATGTGGAGGGCACTCAGAAATGTCAGCATTGTGCCACCTCAGCAGGACAGTGGCTTGAGTTCTTTGGACTTTACACAGCAAGAATGCAGCAGGAAGCTTGCCCTGGGGTCCTCCCAGGCCGCTGGTTATAGCCCAACATCTCGGCTGTCTTTGGACACTTTAGAGCAGGTTCTTTTTAAAAAGATTTTATTTTAATTTTTTTATTACAGTCACAGAGAGAGAGAGAGAGAGGGAGGGAGAGGATGGGCACGCCAAGGCTTCTAGTCACTGCTAACAAACTCCAGACACATGCACCACTATGTTGTGCATCTGGCTTACGTGGGACCTGGAGAATTGAACCTGCATCCTTAGGCTTTGCAGGCATGTGCCTTAACCGCTAAGCCACCTCTCCAGCCCCAGAGTGGGTTCTTTAAGATTATGTTCTTAGCTCTTCCTACCATAGCAAGCAGGCATAAATGTTGATTTTGAACTTTGGCCGACTTGGGCTTTTTCTAAGTCAGTCAACCATGGAAGGTACTAGAAAAGCAGTTTTTCCCCTATAAGGTGACCTCAGTGACTGGGATCACCTCCAACTAGGCCATTAAATTGCTGGATCCATTATTGGCAGGAAAGCTTTCCTCTTAGGCATTGTTAGGCCTGGTGGCCATGTGACAGTTTTATGTCCCTGACTCTGGAGTCTGAATGGGGAATTGTTAGCAATGTATATCTCTGTGGGATTCCTGGAGGAAGTGGCAGAGGAAGGTCATTTCCCTTCCTGGCCCCACAGCCAGTGGGTGTGGGAACCAGTACACGCACAGCACTGCCAAGGACATGCAGCAGCACCTTCCGGTCACACAACAGCCATCCAAACAGCAGCTCCCTCCAGCAGCTCTACCTGACTCTGTCCTGAGCTCCCTGAAGCTCGGAGGGTCTGTGGCTTGAACTGCAGTGTTTAGAATGGCTACTTGGAAACACTGCCAGGCGACCTATTCCTGTCAGTGTGAATTACCCAGAATACAAGACAGATTCAGTAGCTCAGAGCCCAAAATGAATTGACATGCTCAGAAAGTTCAAGTTACTAATCTGCCCAGAAGGCCGAACTTGAAGTTGTCAGGTATCTGTCCAGGACAATGAAGGGGAAACTGTTTAGAAAATTGAGTGACATATTCTTTGGGGTTGAAATGGTTTTGTTGGAAACTTTAAACTATGAACACACTGTAATTTGGTCGTATTCCCGTAAGAATTTCCTCTTTTGTTTTCTCTTCCCCAGCCCCCTTCCATTGAGGACCCTCCTCTCTCTAGGTAGTCCTTTCTCTGTTTTGCTGTCTCATTCCTTTTGTTCTCCTCCATCCTCTGTCAAGATGTTGAAGGACTCAGACCAGTGCAAGTCTTGTGGGAGTGTTGGTAATCACCGTGGGGCCATGATGCACCAGTCAGTTAGTGGTGAAAGGGCAGTGCGCTGTGAAAACCCTCCCACCCTGTGGCTCTTACATTCTTTCTGCCCCCTCTTCTGCAGTGTTCTCTGAGCCTTGGTGGGCATGGTAGAAATCTCCTTTAGTGTTGAGCTCTTGATAGACTCTTATTTTCTGCGTTGACGAGTTTCGATTTGAGTCTCCTCAGTGTCTGCTGCCACCCCCACAGGCAGTTTTCTGACTAGTTTACATGTGTAGACACTCCCCACACATGTGCAGCCACACATACAAACATGCATATACATCTGCACACACATAAAAAGAAAAAAATAATAAAAAGTAGACTAGGTTATAATATAGTCTTTGGCCTGAATTTATACACACATACACACACACACACACACACACACACATGATGTATATATTGCTTCATATTTAAAGACTGCCAGGAGTTCTTAGTGCCTTTGATCATGCAGAGGTAGAAATGATGGTCTCAGGGGCCTTCAGGCAGTTTCCACTCTTACCAATGCCTCTGCCCACCCTCTCACAGCGGCTCCCATTCTGGAATCTTAGCTATATTGTTAAGGGTCTGCACTATTTATTGATCCAGACCCTGAGAGACCCAGGGACTGAGGGTTCTGATGTGGATTCTAGAAGGACTCTTCCAGCGAGAGCAAAGCTCTCTAGAGTTCCTTACCTGCACGCAGCTCCAGTCGCCACACGGGGGCAGTTGGAGCCCGCTGTCCAGCTGCCTGCCTCCCCTCCCTGTCTTCCCAGGCCGTACCTCAGCCTGCAGTCTTGTGAAAGGAAAGGTTTCATTTTAAAGCAAGCTCCCTGTTAGAATTCCCAGGACTGTGCCAGGCACCTAGGCACTCCACGCGGGGCCACGAGAGGTGTAACACCGACCTCATCCTCAGGCAGTTCTTTGCTGCATCCTGTCCCCAAGTCCACCCATGGGCCTAGAGCACAGGAAGGGACAGGCAGGAGAAGAGGGGCCCAGTCCCCAAGGCTAGCAGCTGCTGTTTTAAAATCCGGGGAGGGCGAAGGATTTCAAGAAATGTTTTGCTATCACAGGGACAGTGGAGAAGCAGCACATCCTTTGACTGTATGTCACTTCTAGAAACTTCAGTGGGCAAGGACATGGGGAGCCTAACAAGATGCTGTTACCAGTCAACCCAAGGCCGGTTCTGTTTATGCAAAATGGAGAATGGAGGTCTCAGTCTCCCTCCGTTCTATCAAGCTTTGTCTGTTTGAAACAGGGTTTCACTGCATAGCCTAGGCTGGCCTGGAACTTACTATGGATCCCAAGCTGCCATCAACTCACAGCTATCCTCTTGCCTCAGCCTCCTGAACACTGGGCTTTCAGGCATGAACCACAAGGCCAGGCTTAACCTCAGTCTTCATTCATTTCCAGGCCAGCATGGCTCACAGTCTCCTTCTCTAGCATCCTCTGAGCTTTGCTGTGAACCTAACTAGTCCACCAGAAACTAATCACACAGCAGGCCAGTGGAAGCCACATATGTGCCGACTGTCACGTAGTGTCTTGTAGAAAATTGTTCCCAGACATGGGATTGTTCCGTCCATCCCTTCTGCTGTTTCTGGGAGATGGGAATGTCCCTTGAAACACAGCCCTTCCATGTTGTTTATTAGCACAGGAGAGAGAGGTGGTCTTTATCAACATGGCCCCTAAATGCTGATGTGGCTTGCAGCCCATAACACAGGAGGAGAGACTGCAGAGGACCAGGGAAGAGTGACAGAGTTACACACAGTGGGTGCGGCTTTGCAGGTGTGGAGAATAATAGGAACCTGATCCACCTGTGAGTGCTGGTGGACTGGGAAAGAGTTGCAGAGTTACACACAGTGGGTGCGGCTTTGCAGGTGTGGAGACTGGTAGGAACCTGGTCCACCTGTGCGTGCTCATGGTTCTGAAGGATGCTGAGACCTCCCAGGTGCCTGAGTGGGCAGCTGGTGAGTGTGGATTCTAATTATACCACCAGGGCCCTAGAGACTATATGAGGAAAGAAGTATCCATTTGAGTGATGGTCTTGCTAACTACAGGGTCATCTGTCAGGGCTCCACAAGGAAGCAGCACACGGGTGACAGTGTGGGTTTGTGATGAGGACTTGCCACTCAGAAGAGAAGGTTACTCAGATTCCTCCTGGCTTGTCTAGGGTGTTCTATGCTTGTAAAAGAAGTTTAATGAGGAGGCTTACCTGTTGCTTGAATGAAGGATGAGACTGTCTTTCTCACACTGTAGATAGCTGCAGCATTGGAGCCATGCTGTTGTGTAACAGGAGGATAATCAAGGCCAAGTCCTGTGTCAGTAGGAGGTGACAGAAAGACCAGAAACTTGTACTAAGCACCGGATGTGTGAGAGGCTCCACTTAGGACACTGCATACACCTGCTGTGGTCCTTGCAACTCCCAGAAAGGAAGGCACCTTCTCAGTTTTATAGGTGCAGATTTGAGGTAGGAAAAGGACATGGCTGTCATGACCAGTAGCAAACAGCACAGCAGTAATTTAAACCCACTTCTGTTTATTCTAGACCTCATCCAAAATATTTTTTTAATTTTTAAAAATTTATTTGAGAGAGAGCGAGAGAGCGAATGGGAGTGTCAGGGTCTTTAGCCACTGCAAACAAACTTGCGCTGCATGTATGTGTGACATTGTGCACTTGTATCACTGTGTGTTTGCCTTATGTAGGATCTGGAGATTTGAATATGAGTTCTTAGACTTTGCAGGCAAACTCCTTAACCACTAAGCCATTTCTCCAGCCCTTTTTAAAATATAAAAAAAATTATTTGCAAGAGAGAGAATGGGCCAAAATATTTTGAAAAGCAAAACCAACCCTAGGTTTTAAAATAGGACATTTAGATGGCTTACACACAAAAGCCATGTTATATGTCATTGTACTTTTACAACTGGAAGCCCGCAAAACAAGGTGGGACACAGGGCCGGGAAGGGCCCTGCCAGTGCTGCGTGGCAGGAAGCACCAGCAGTCATGCCTCACCCAGAGCTGTTTCTCACACCTCATAAAACAGTCATTCCTTAGGTTGTCTAAGTGGCAGTAGAGACTCTGTGTACCCATGTCTCCTCACATAAAGGAGCAGCCGTGCCTCTCTCCCACTCCTGCTCCTACATAGTCATGACCTTCCTCTTCAGCAGTGTGGTCCACTTCATTTCTTGGCACATGCCAAGACTGGCACATGGTAAGTGTTTTTGGTCCCCTGAATCTTTACTAACACGACACTTCCATTTCTGTCGTGTCTTTGGCAGAGCTGTGTTACCTGGTGGTTCCCACACAAAGCAGCACAGTCTGAATACATGGTGTTTTCATCAATCTAATGATGATGTTTTCCCATCAGCGATAGGTGTGGTCCAGCTAACAGACCAGGAAGAACACTCTGTTGAGGGAGCAATCACTCCAAATAATGAAAGGACCTTGTATTACATAGCAGTGCTCAGGGCTGGGACAAATACAGATGGAGTGCTGACCAGAACAGCGTTTGAGAGGAAGATCATATTCTGACTGTCCATCATAGTAGGAAGGCAGGGCGATGGGAGTGGGTCAGGCTGGAGTCCTCAAGGCTGGCTTTCCAGTCATCCACTTCCTCCAGCTAGGCCTCACCTCCCAAAGCTCCCACAACCTCGTGAAACAGCACCACCAGCTGGGGATCAATTGTCCAAACACATGGGGACAGTTTACCTTCAGACCATAACAGATTTTGAGGTTTTGGGGTTCTGTGGGTTTGTTTCACTTGGTTTGTACCTTAAATAGTTCTTTGCAAGTCCTTTGTGTCAGCTGGACATGGTGGTGCACACCTTTAATCCCAGAACTCAGAAGGCAGAGGTAGGAGGACTGCTGTGAGTTTAAGGTCAGTCTGGGACTACAAAGTGAGTTCCAGGTCAGCATGGGCTAGAGTGAGACCCTACCTTGAAAAAGAAGACAAAAAAAAAGTGTCTAGGGAGATGGAGAGATGGCTCAGTGGGAAGGAGTGCTTCCTGTACAAGAATGAGAGCCTGATGGGGCTCAAGACCACCAGAGTTTGAATCTCCAGATCTGACATAAACAGCTGGACATGGTCATGTGTACCTGTTACCGCCAGTCACACAGGTGGCAGTAGCTCCAGAATCAGTAACGAGACTGGCTCAAAACAAAGGCTGGGTGCAAGCTCAATGGTGCAGGACCCCAGTGTTCTGCTCTGGCCGCCGTAGGTGGTTCCTCCCCACAAAGTATCTAGGAATTCTTGTGTATGTGTGTAAAATAGAGTATGTGTGTGTTTATGGATATAGAAGTTAAGAGATAGGAGCAGATCGTCAGCCTCAGTTATGAGTAAGGGTTAGAAGTCAGATTACATCACTGTTCAATCTGCATCCCCACATTAGCACAGTTGGGGCTGTAAATGATGGAAGACATAATTCAAAATGGATTAAACAATGAGACACATTGTTTCAGGAAATAAGTATGCTCAGTCCAAAGTTGGCGAAGTCTGGAAGTCAGTGCCGTCATTGGGAAACTAGCTGGTCTTCTGCTCTGTAGCCCTCTCATGTGTTCATCACGATAAAGTGGTTTTTGTAAGCACAGGTGTTTCTTCTTCACACGACATCTAAAGCTCAGAAGAAAGACGATTCATGGGCTGGAGAGATGGCTTAGCGGTTAAGTGCTTGCCTCTGAAGCCTAAGGACCCCGGTTTGAGGCTTAATTCCCCAGGACCCACGTTAGCACAAGGGGGCACATGCATCTAGAGTTCATTTGCAGTGGTTGGAGGCCCTGGCACACCCATTCTCTCTCTGTACCTGCCTCTTTCTCTCTCTGTCTGTTGCTCTCAAATAAATAAATAAAAATGAACAAAAAATTAAAAAAGAAAGATGATTCATTATTTCATCATATCTATTTTATTTTAAAATTTGTTATGAGAGTGTGAGAGAGAATTGGCATGCCACGGTCCCCAGCCACTGCAGTCGAACTCCAGACACACACGCCACCTTGTGCACATGTGTGACCTTGTGTGCTTGTGTCATCATGTGTGTCTGGCTTGCATGGAACCTGGAGAGCCAAACATGGGTCCTTAGGCTTCGCAGACAAGTGCTTTAACTGCTAAGCCATCTCTCCAGCCCTTTAATTATATTTTGAGAACTAGAAAGATTTGCCCATGAGCTTCTTTTCCCTATGTGATTCCTTAGGACTATGTCATGTCCCCAACCCAAGCCAAACACTGGCTAGATGAAAGAATGAGGTGACCAGCTTTTGTTTCTGGGGCCAAGGGAAGACAAAGTCTCTCTTCCTGAAACACGTGGATAAAGAGAGGGCATGTTAATAGGGATTCTCTAGGAAAGACATTTGGGTGGGCAGATCACACGGTCTGAAAATGTGTAGGTATCCGGCTAGGAGGTCCTGTGAAATATGTTTTTATTTCTGCTTTCTGAGCCAAAGAAAGGTGCCAGGCTCCATGATGTTTAAAGAGCTGCAGTGATTTAAGCCCTGTCAATCCATGTATGATTAAAGATACTGAAATGACTTAGATATAGACTTTCAGTAATTTAGCAGCATCCTCCTCCCCAACTTCCATAAAGCATTTCTTTTTTGTCAATGTGCTTCTGTGGATTTGGGGGGTGGGGTGGTGTTGAGGTTGTTGGGGTGTCGGTAGGGGGTACGGCTAACAGCTGTTCACGACTGCTACTCCCTGGTTGGAGTCTGGGGAATCCTGTGGCTACTGCTTACTGTTTCCACAGAATATGAGGCTAGAGCCTGCAGTGCCATTAAATGCACTGAAAATTGGGGTTGTCACTTCTGAAAGCCAAACATGCGCCTGCCACCCACAGCAACTGCGACTCGGGGCGCCGTCACTCCATCAGCGTGTGTGAGATGACCGGCTTTGTGCCTGCAGGGAGCCTCCTGCAGAGGGTCCTGAGGGAACATGGGGTGTCAGGCCTGTCCCTCTGTGCATTGTATTTTGATGTGAAGAAGAAATGAACCCTGCTACAGGCCAGTTACCAGAGCTTTGCTCTTCCCGTTATCCTCAGGGAGATCCTGCTCAGCTCCTCCAGTACCACAACCTCGGGGAGTCCAGACCCGTCCTCCGGGGACCCTGCGGTCAGTGCCCTTCAACAGCAGCTCTTACTCATGGTGGCTCGGAGGACACAGTCGGAAACTCCACGGGTACGTGTGCTGGGCGTGAGTCAGGTCCTACCTGGTTTTTGCATGGTTTATCACTGCCACTGCGAGGACCACAAAAAGAGACCACGTAGACAGCAGTTAGCCTTTTGCTGAAGTTGCCAGGATTCTGCTGTCTCACTTGCTGCTCCAAATGCATTAGAAATTTTTTCCGCTTGATCTTTGGTTGCTAGGTTGCATGAATCCCTTAAGAACTTGCTGGGCTGGTTTGCTTTACCTCAGGTGGTTTTGTAAATGCGTGTGTGTGTGTGTGTGTGCGCGTGCGTATTGGGGGTGAGCATGAACGGACAGAGGACAATCTTGAGTGTTGTTCTTCAGTCTCCAGCCACCTTTTTCTTCCCCCACAGGGCCTCTTACTGGCCACGCTGGCTGGGAACCAAACCCCAGGACCCTCTTGTCTCTGCCTCCCCAGTGCTGGGGTAACAAGTGTCCATTACCACATTCAGCTTTTTATTTAGTTCTGGGAATTGAATTCAGTTCCTCATGCTTGTAAGGCAAGACCTTTACCGACACAATTGTCTTCCCAACCCAGTATCTGCTTTTTTAATATAAATGAAGGTAAAGCTCTTTTTAAAAAATATTGTATTTATTTTGCAAGCTGAGATTTCTTATTTGTGTCCATTCACTCATCTGGTCAGGCTTGAATGAGACTCTGGAGAGGCTGAGCAAAGATTCCAAGTCAGTGGCACCATAGCATAGTGGATGTAGACCCAGACATACCATGGCCATGCCTCGTGCCTGGGCCTTGCTTGGGAAGGAAGAGCTTGGGGAAGGCTCCCTCCGGAAAGGGATGCTTGGGGAAGGGTAGGTCTCTGGGTCAGAAATGAGCCCAAGTTCATGTGAAAATTTGTTACCGTCTAGGGGTCTTGCCTTCAATTACTCTGCTGATTAAATAATTATTGGTCAGGAAAGTGTCTAAAAAGAATAGAGTTTATTTTAGAATATTTCAGAGTAAGAGGGAAAGAAAGTAGAAGAACTAGCATCCTCTGTGGCAGGAGGGGATTCCAGAGCTGGAAAAATCCAGTTTCCATGGGAACTTAACTTAATTTTTTAAAAATATTTTATTTATTTGAGAGAGAAGGAGAAAGAGAGAGAGAGGGAGAATGGGTGAACCAAAGCCTTTGCCACTGTAAATGAACTCCAGGTGTATCACCACCTTGTGAATCTGGCTTATGAGGGTCCTGGGGAATCCAACCTGGGTCCTTTGGCTTTGCAGGCAAATACCTTAACCACTCTCAAGTCTCAGGAACCAAAGTCTTATTGAATGGAAAAGCTCACCCATCCAGAGCATATGATTGGTCAACTTGAGTGAAGGTGAAAGGCACTGATTGGCTTATTTGTCCAGTACAGTGCAGCTTCCAGGAAACTTACCAAGGCAGCCGGCAGGTGCAGGTGGGAGAATTCACCCAAGCCTGGAGGAAGGAGGTGGGGGTGGAGTCACCATTCCACTTCCTGCCTTGGGTTCTGAAGGGCTCCTTGTTCCCCATGTTTCTTCCAAGCAAAGGAAACTGACTAGCTCCTGTAGTTTCAGCTCCTCAATTTCTGAACTCGCCTTCCTCTGACAAGGTCCCCGTTCCTTTTGGAGTATTTCATTTTGCATAATCAATACAGTTTTATTTAGGTTTTAGGATGGCTTAACCAAATTTTCCCAAAGAGTGCTTGATAATACAGGGCATGGAAATTTATGCACCACTGGTCAGGTGTACAAAATAACTAAACAAACAGATTACTGTCCATCTAACCGAGCTCATGGTGATCTGGAGCCCGTTGCTGTTGGTGTGCAAAGGTCAGAGTTCAAGGATTCATGAAGGGGAATTGAATCCCACCTGGACAGAGCCTCCAAGGAATCAAGTATTCAGTCCATCCCAGGACCAAGACTTCAGGACATTCTCTTGGTCTTTTCTGTGCACCAAGGCCTCTCTTCTCTCCTTCCCAGGGTCTCTGGGTGCCAGGAGTGGTACACCTAAGCCCATGGGCAGGGGTAGATGTGGGTCAGCCGAGCATCTGCTAGCAGAGGCCTGACACCAGTCTGCATGGTGACTGTGGGTAAGGTTCCTGCCCAGCTTTGGGTGGGGCTGGCTTTCTCTTGGCTGACCACTGGCGAAGCTGCTATTTGTCCCCACCCCAGGACCCTGTGACATGCAGCCTCTTCCCCTCCACCTGCAACTTTGAGATTGCCCATGTTTCTGGACCTCTGGGGGAACTCAGACCACAGCCGTGGGCTTGGTTCAACGCCTCTGCAAGTCTGTGAGCTCGGTTAGTCCCACCCTGGGGGATAGCACATAGTTCTGACGCCAGCCCTGGTGCACATAGCCATGTAGCATGTGTGCTGTCCCTAAGAAGCCTGGCTGTTTCTGGAGGAACTGGCCAGCTACTCCCACACTCCCACCTCTAGCATACTTTGGTGTTGAGCCATGAAGTTTCATAGAAATGTGGAGATAGCTTGGGAGTGTGTGGCTGCCCGTGATCCCATGAGTGACAGACCCCAGGGCAAGGAGACATTGTGGATCACTGACCTATTGATCTGACATCTCAGAGCAGAAACTCAGAAGTGAGTAAAGATACAATACACCAGCAATGGCCACATCACTCCTTATCCCTTTTCACATTTAAAATTCTGTAAGTAACACAATGACATAAAACTGAATCAAAAACTACTCATCTGTAGGGTACTGATGTTAGTTACTTAGCCAAATTCACTGATGAGCTTCTGTCTTTGAAATATCCCTTATTTTAGTTTTTTCAAGTTTTGAACTTTTCTGAAATTTAAATTTAAAATGTTTAAATCTTTACTTTCTGTATATAGAGAGGTAAAAGAATAAAGCTTACATCCTCCCTCCTGAAGATCCTGTGCACATTACAGGGGTCTTATGCCAGAAAAAAAAAGTTGTACTGTTTAGTTAAGCAAAAAGTTAAATAAGGTTTTTGCTACAAAAGAAAAAATTAGATGGTTTTCTGCTCACACCCCAGCAAGTGTTTGCGGCAGGATGAGATGCTTTCGATGTTTTCTAGGAGCTGAGCAGATGCTGGCGAGAAGACTCTGACCTGGCCTTGGAGGTTCAGGCTCGTCAAGCACTTCTGCTGTGTTTGGCAGAGACTACAAAGGCACTGGACTCAGGAGCTCTGTCCGTAGAAGTGGTGGCCCAGGCCGGGAAGGGAGCTGGGGCGGTCTTGTCAGGGAGGGTGAGCTGAAGTCAGGCCGTGGGAGGATGTGAAACTTCCCCAGCAGAGGCGGCTGGGGGAAGGCCTGTGGGTGAGGCAATGCAGGGGTGGTCCCAGGGGCCCAGCCTGGACATTCAGGGCTCACAGCAGGAGCCTGGAGAAACAAGGGCCTGCCTCAGGGCTGTTCTGAGTGTCCCTTGTTCACTGAGCATCCCTCCCCCACTGGAGCCATGCATGTGTGGAACCCTGGCTCTGCCCTTTCCCTCTACTCTTCCACACTCAGCAGACTTTGCAAGAGAAACCACTCATGAACCCATCCGTGTCTGACACCAGAGCCCCCTCCCCTGCCCCCAACTCCATCTTCAAAACCCCCTTAGCATGGGACTCTCCTATAATCCTTGCAGTATTCCTCAGCCGCTAGGGTCACAAGCAGCAGGGGCGTCTCTCCCCTCTGAGGTAAATGTTAGTGAATGACTGAATGATGAGTAAATTTGAATTTTGTATCAGAAAACAAGCAACAGGAACCTTTGCACTTCACCTAGACCTTGTCCTGTGAACATAGGTGTTCATAAGAGTCAAATAATTTCTTCTTTGCGTTAAATTTTGAGATTTTGTGTGTGGGGGGTATATGTGATGTGTGGTGTATGTATGTGCATGTGCAGATGCCTGCCCTGTGTGTGTATGTGTTTGTGTGTACGCACGCGCCGCATGCGTGCTCAGAGGCCAAAGGAGAGCATCGAGTGTCTTTCTCTCATCACTCATCTACTCACCCATGTATTTCCTTGAACTGGATCTCTCCCTCAACCTAGAGCTGCTCTCTATCAGTGAGCCCCAGCAATTAACTCCCAAAGGACTGGGGTTATGGATGGGGGTGTGGTCACATATGGTCTGGGGAGTTGAACTGGGGAACTCTGACCCCAGAGGCCCTCATGCTTAAGTGGAAAGCGCTCTTTAGCCACTGAGCTATCTCCCCAGCCTTGAAACTTAAAAAAATAAAAGAGAGAGAGGGCTGGAGTAGTTAAGGCACTTGTCTGCAAAGCCTAACAACCTGAGTTCAATACCCCAGTACCCACATAAAGCCAGATGCTCATAGTGGCACATGCTTTTGGAGTTCATTTGCAGCAGCTGGAGGCCCTGGTGCACCCATTCTTCTGTCTCTGCTTGTAAGTAAATAAAAATATTTTTAAAAAGAGAGTTTTATAAGTAGCGATGAACAAATGAAAAAATCCGAGATTTTACATTTTGCACAAGGTCACAGATAAAAATCTTCATTCACGTGATCTTACTGTATTTTGTTGAGTGTTTGAGACAGGTCTCATGCTATAGACCAGGCTAACCTAAAACTCCGAGTAATCCAATCTCAGCCTTTTAAGTCTGGGATTGGGATAGCAGACGTGAGCCACCACATCCAGCTTTCCTGGGACCGTTCCTGGACACTAGGAAGTAACCTGAGGGCATCACGTTGAACACCAAGCGAGGAGGCGCTGAGTTCCTGACAGGTTCTTGTGCCTCAGCCCCGGGCTCCCTTCTCATCAGGACCGCAGCCCGCCTGCCCGCCTGCACACGTGATTCTTGCCTCACCTCTTTGTGGCGCATCCAGGAAGGAATCCCCTTGGGAGGAAGGCTCGCCAAGAACCAGAGTCCTTCACACTCACAAAAGCACCTTCTGCTGAGGCAGTGCCAGGCAGTTACCGGTTTCCAGGATGTTCTCTGCCCCTGGAACCGAGTCAGCCACTCCTGGCTCCTCCAGCCTCAGCTTTGTTGTGATCTGCCTCGCCTGAGCCCCCCCCCCCCCCCCCCGCCAGACCACTGTTCCGGGACAGCCTTTATAAAGGACCACCTTCCCTTCAGGCGCCTTCTGCGTGGATATTTCATGTTCAGGACAGCTCCCTGCTCCATGAGCTGATTTGGCAGAAGTGCATCTGGGCTGGAGAGATAGTGGGCTTTGCCCACCCCAGACTCCTCGAGGGTCTCTGACGGTGCAACCAGGCCATCAGCCTCACGCATGCCAGATTCTTTGACATCAGAGACTGTCCTTGAATTATGGAAAAACAAGTCATGCCAGCTGCTCATGTGTCACCTTTAAGCACCACCAGGACCATGGGGGAAAGTCTTAGCCAGTGCTGCCTCGCGGTTGCTATCTCCCCCTCCTGCACCCTGTCCTCTTAAATGCGACTTGCGTCTGCCAACCTCTAGGCAAGAAGACTTTACCTTAAGCCTATTTTGGAAGCATCAAAGGACACAAAGCTACACACGAGAATGGCTAACAAGCACGCTGCTGGCTGGGTAGTGCAAGGAGCAGAATGCAGAATCTGGGAGGGACACTTACCCACCTGTGTTAATGCAGTGCTACTCACAACAGCCAAAAGGTGGGAGCAAGGTGGATGGCCACCAACGCATCAGATATTCACAAGTGGAATATCACTCAGCCTTAAAGAGGAAGGGAGTTCTGACACATGCCACATCATGAGTGGGCCTTGAGGGAGGACAGCATGTGTGGGAAGTCAAGCAGACAGAGAAAGACAAATGAGGCGCCATCTCCCTTGTGTCAGTTTCCTGGAGTGGTGGACTTCACAGGGATATGAAAAAGATGGGTGGTTTCCAGAGGCTGGGGGAAGAGGAGCGAGGTGAATATTGTTTAATGGTCACAGCGTTTCGGTTTTGCAGGGTGAAAATATTCCTGTGAATGTACTTGACGCTGCTGAATTTTTACTGTTGATTAAGGCCTGGAAGACAGCTCAGTGAGGAAGAGTGCTTGTTGCACCAGCATGAGGACCCGAGTGCAGTCCCCAGCACTCACATTAAAAGCGGGATGGCCGGCCGCGCATGTCTAGAACCTCATCGCTGAGGGGGTGGAGACAGGAGAATCAGCTGTCTCAGGTCCTCCACCCCCACCCCTGCCACCCTGCTTGCACAGGAAGCATTCCTAACTGCTGAGCCATCTCTCTAGCCCTCTTCTACATGAAACATGTTGGATAATATTTCAGAATTTAAGCACCTACTTTTGTATCCTTTTTGTTTTGCAGTGTTGGAAATTAAACCCAGGGCTATCTACCACTAAGTGATACCCCGGCCCTTGCGTCTTTACGGTGTGACACTGACAGTGGCATGCCACAGTGACTCCCTTTGTCTGTTCTTTTTTCTTATTATTACTTCGGTGTCTAAAAGCATGCCAGTCGGGATCTGGAAGATTCATCCTGCTCTTCGGCCCAAGGAAAATTTCACCGTGAGCAGTTTTACAAATTCGTCATCTTTCCTGGCAAGTGGATGAAGGTCTGGTACGATCGACTCACCTTGTTAGCGCTACTGGATCGGTAAGTGGTCCAGCCCGCGAGGTTCAGCTGGAAGCCACAGGGAGCAATATCCTGCATGCTTCTAAAGTGGAAACTGATACTTGCTAAAGTCCTCTGAATGCTTCCAAGCTTAACGCCTCTTGCTATGAGACTCTCATGGCTTAAGACATTGAGTTTTGCACTTAGAATGGGAGGTGACGATTGGTGACAAAGTTTGGATTCCAAGCTAACTTTGGGACAGTCTATACTTTGGTCTACCCATGCTCAGCTCTGGTGTGTGTGTGTGTGTGTGTGTGTTTATGCATGTCTCTGTGTGTGCCTGTGCACACGAACATGGGTGTACATGTGTGTGAAGGCCTGAGCAGGATAACCTGTGGGGTCATTTCTTCAGACTTTATCCACCTTTTCTAAGACAGGGTCTCACACAGGCCTGGAGCTTGCCAAGTAAGCTACACTGATTGGCCATTGAGCCCCAGGGACCTGCCTGTCTCTATTCCCCCAGTATTGGAATTACAGGTTCACTCCAAAACACCTGACTTTTTGTTAGTGGGTTCTGGGTTTTGAACTCAGATACTCATGATTGTGAGGCACAGCACTTTACTGACTGATCCATCCCCCTGCCTTGTTTTTGTGGGAGACCTTGCAGCTTCGTGTTCAGAATGACGTCCGGCCTGCCCTGATGAGGCCGTGGCAGGAGGGGAGGTGAAGTGGGATGGTGTCCAGCTTTCTCCTCACATCCTGGGCTCTCTTCCCCATCTGAAGCATATTAATTTTAATGCTGCTCTTGCTTTCAGACCTTTCTCTCCTTCTTACCTCCTCTTGCCATTTCCCCTCAGGATAAAGCACTGCGTGGGTGGAGACATGACCCAGGTGGGCAGGGCAGGGCAGGCAAGGGAAGGGAGGGAGGTTTGAGTTCACTGTGGTGCGGGGAGGTGGGGTGAAGATGGAAGCCTGTTTCTGTTGCCCTGGCTCAGGGTGAGCAGAGTGCACACGGTGGTCTTTAAAGGCTGTATCTTCGGTAGGAAGATTGGTCTAAAAATTTAAGATACTAAAGCCAGGTGTGGCTGCATATGCCTGTAACTGCAGCGCCAAGTGGGGCCGAGGCAGGAGAGTTGCTGGGCTGGCTAGTTGGCCAGTCAAACTGAAAAAATAAAAAGATGGTGTAAGCTCCACGTTCAGAGAGAGACCCTGCATTAAGGAAGAAAAGTGGAAGAGTGACAAGAGAACACCCACGGTCTCTTCTTGCCTCTGCATGGGGCACACACATTTGCTCACATGCACACACACACACCAAAAAATTTAAAATACCACCATTAATGCTTGCACAGCAAATACTGTTCAGAGCTTAGTATCAGCCCATGGGGACAGTGGCAAGGCTGACTGGCTGCCTGTCGGTCCCCCAGTGACTACTTGGTACAGTAATGTCTTAAGTGGTGTGATCACACACTCACACAAAAATGATAGTCTTGCACAATTACAACAGTAAATTTCAGGACCCACAAGTCAGGGAATGGCATTATAATCGTTTCACTAACAATACTATGTTACCCCAGGGCACAACGTATAAGGGAAACATTGAATACTTAACTAACATTCCAAGATAATACTTTCTGTTTGATGAGACTTTAAAATACTATTTTTTTCTGTAAAAGGGGTTATTGACAGTTGAAATAGCTGTGTTAAACCTTTATATGAAAAACAAACCTTTTTATATGTGTATGTTCAGTATTTTAAAATCTACTCCAGTGACAAATAATCAGAAATAAAGTTGAAGCCTACAGGTGATAAAGATTACTGCCACTTTCTTCATGTGCATGTGTGTGGTGTGCATGTGTGCACACATGGGTGTGTAGGTGCACTAGCATGTGGCGTCCAGAGGTCAGTAGTGGAGGTCTTCCTCAGTTCTACGGCTTTGGAGACAGGGGCTTTTGCTGAACCTTAAGCTGACCAGTTCAGCCAGGCTAGTCGGCAGTCCTAGGATCTCCCTGCCTGCCTGCTCCACGCTGCTGCATGCCTGGCTTCATGTGGGGATCTGAACTCAGGTCCTTGTGCTTGTGCAGCAGGTTCTCAACCACTGAGCCATCTCTCCAGCCCCTCTGTTTTTTAAAAAAAGATTTTTATTTATTTATAAGGAGAGAGAGAGAAAAATAATATGGGTATGCCAGGGCCCCTTGCCACTACACACAAACTCAACACGTGTCACTTTGTGCATCTGACTTTATGTGGGTACTGGGGAATCAAACCCAGCCCACCAGGCTTTGCAAGCACATGCCCTAACTGCTGAGCCATCTCTCCAGCCCTCCTTTTTTAATGATTTCATTTTTATTTATTCATTTATTAGAGACAGAGACAATGTGTGCAAGAATGGGCATACCAGGGCCTCTAGCCACTGCAAACAAACTCCAGATGCGTGTGCCACCATGTGCATCTGGCTTATGTGGGACCTAAAGAATCAAACCCGGGTCTTTAGGCTTCGCAGGCATGCACCTCAACCGCTAAGTCATCTCTCCAGCCCCCCCTCTTTTTTTTGAGAGGGTCTGTCCTCAAAGTCCTGATCCTCCTGCCTCAGCCTCTCCACTGCTACATTTCTAGGTGACAACTGAGTTTTTGTTTTTAAATATCTTGTTTATTTGCTTATTTTCCTATGGCAAGGTGGAGAATCGACATACTGTGTCGGGCTCCCCCGGCAGGTAGTGCTGAAGAAGGACCAGGCCCGCTGGTTCCTCCCCAGGGGTTGAGGAGGAGGGTGGTTGTCCACGGCCAGGAACACACCACCAGGCCGGGAGTCTTGTCAAAGCAGGAACTCGCTTTATTGTAACAAGCAGGTGTTTATGTAATGTTGAGAACTAAGATGGGCATCTCAGGAGGGGATAAGGTGTAAGGGCCAATAGCATACCGTGACTTTTGAAATGATTGGTTCTAAGCGCGCGTGCGCGCGCGAGAACTCTAACTTTCTACGTGGAAGTAACAGGTCAGAGGCCATTAGGCGTCTTGCTGAGTCATAGCTGGCCAGAGGGAGGTCGCCAAGCTTTAGCTAGGCTCAGGAAGTTCCACTAGGCCTCACGTCCGGGCCTCTCAAGGCCCAACAATACCAGGGCCTCTAGCCACTGCAAATGAACTCTAGATGCATGAACCACTTTGTGCATCTGGCTTTATGTGAATACTAGGGAATCTAACCCAGGTCATTAGGCGTTGCAGACAAGCACTTTAACCTCTGAACCATCTCATCTCTCCAGCCTGATCTTGCTGGCCACCTTG
Source organism: Dipus sagitta (assembly GCA_036346955.1). Classification (NCBI taxonomy): domain Eukaryota; kingdom Metazoa; phylum Chordata; class Mammalia; order Rodentia; family Dipodidae; genus Dipus; species Dipus sagitta. The sequence goes on from CM070773.1 coordinate 170,808,155, forward strand.
TCTAGACAGACTGGTGAGCACTAGGTTCAGTGCCAGACCCTGTTTCGAATAATAAGGTGGAGAGCAACTACTGAAGACACCCAACGTCTCATATATACAAGTGTGCCCACACACCACACCCACACATGCTCAGTTTTAGGGACTTCTTTTTTTTCCGAGGTAGGGTCTCACTCTAGCCCAGGCTGACCTGGAATTCACTATGGAGTCATGGCGATCTTCCCACCTCTGCCTCCTGAGTGCTGGGATTAAAGGCGTGCGCCACCACGCCCAGCTTCGTTTTAGGGTTTTCAATGAGTTCCTCTTCATCTGTCATGTGGCCCAGCTCCTTCTACTAAGGATATCTCCAAGGCCACATATTGCATGAGTCCAGAAAAAGCAGAGCTCGCAGAAGATAAAGACTGCAGTGGTTTCAGAGGGGAGGGGTTGAGCAGATGGAGCACAGGGGTGTCCAGGGTAGTGCCGCCGCTCTGCTCCATCCTGTGATGCTATGCCCGTGTCTCTGTAGAGTTCTCAAGACTAACAGACATCCATTGCTGAGGTGGCCCTAATGTAAACTCTGCAGACTGGCTGACAAGCATGTGTCACAGTGGGGTCCTCAGTTGTTACAAGTGTTCTGCTCTGACGTGGGATGCTGATTGTTGGAGCCACCTTCGCATTTCTAGGATAAAACACCCAACCCAAGCAGCCAGTGGGAGGAAAGGGTTTATTGTGGCTTAGAGTCTCCAGGGAAGCTTCATCACGGCAGAGCAGAGGCTGGGCGTCCCTTCTTGCCAGGGCAGCTGCCAGGAAACAGCCAATGAGAGAGAGAATGAGCTCAGCTCTGGCAAGGGGGAGGCCGGCCTGTGAGATTCCCAAAGCCCGCCAGGGCACCAGTAACACATCTCCTGCAGCAAGGCTCCGCCTCCCCAGTTGCCACCAGCTAGGGAGCAGGCCTTCAGGACACACCAGTCCACGGGGCACATGTCATTCAGACTCCCACACTGATGAAGGGGACACACTCTCTCTCTCTGAATGTGTGTGTGTGTGTGTATGCACACATGGGTTTGCATGAACACATGTGCCTAGAAGAAGCATGTGTAAAAAGTACTTTCCCCTCAATTTTGATGTGAAACTAAAATACCTAAAAAGTAAGCATACTAAGTTTTAAAAAAAATGTTCATTATTATATAAATGCCTGGTATAAAGTGGTCGACTATCTGTGCTTAAGAGATCATGGTTAAATGGGAGAAAACCTGTATTTTCTACAAACAAGTACTGGTGAATTCAGAGTTCTTGTGGGGTATCTACTAACCCTTGGCCCCCTTCTCCCTTGACCTTGTGGTCCACATAGTCTGTTACTCCTTTTCAGCCAGTCATTCCCACATCTTTGCCTGCATCTGGTCTCCTGTTGAGGTCTCCTACCTCTGAAGGTTTGGTCCCATCTCTGCTCATCTCTCGTGCCCTCTTCAACTACTTCTGCCATTCCCTACATACTTAGCACCTTGGCCCATCCGCTTTCTCTCTCTTGCAGTCCTTCCTGTCATAGGCCACACCCATCCACCTTTGGCTTCTTGTCCTGGTGCTTCATTCCCTTCCTAGGAATATCGCGAATCTCCCTTCACACATTTTGTATACCCACCTGACTACATGCCTTGTCTGTGTAAGATCCCCCTGCATCTTCCACCTCACCCCACACACCCAAGTCACCCAGCCACACCACGTAGCCACAGGTCCCTGCACTGTCCAGTGGCCTTAAACCTCTGGGAAGCCCCACGCTGTTGGAATCGGGCCCCAAACTCTGGCTCCAGAAATGACCTGAAAACATTTTCCCAAGGTGTCAGTGAAATCTTACCCAGTCCTGGTTGAGAGGAGCCTGTAAAACTCTGGAATATTCCATGGCTATGGATGAAGTGACTATCTTTCCCAGTAAGCCCACTGCAGTAGCTAAGTGGGTTCAATAGGATTACATTTCATTTATTCCAATAACAGAGACCCAGGGGCAAAGTAAGGATGTTGTGTAAGTGGCACAAGTCGTCAGTGTGACGGTTCACGCTGTACAAGCCCCCTGTGGTCACTCACTTCCGGTGCGTCTCGATACATGCAGGTGTGCTCGGCCTCATGGTGCATGGTCACACTTGAATCTTACTTCCTCTGTCTGTTTACCTGTTTGGCACAGAACTGAAGATGTCAAGGAGAACTTGGTGGCGATTTTGCTGAGTGTCCTGGTTTCCCTCTTGGGCTTCGTGACTCTGAACCGTGGCTTCTGCAAAGACCTGTGGGTACTTCTCTTCTGTCTGGTCATGGCCAGCTGCCAGTACTCCCTGCTTAAGGCAAGAGCCCCTCCTGTTCTTACCACGTGTGGTCTCTCTAGTATAACCTTGCAATCATGAGGTGACACAGGCACTCTGGTTTGTGTTTTAGAGCGTACAGCCCGACCCTGCCTCTCCAATACACGTAAGTTTCCAAATGCAGGCCAGCTTGTCTTGTCCGCTTTCAGACAGGGAGAGGCGGAAGTCCATTCAAAAGGCCAAATGTGCATATGTGTCTATGTTGAGTAAGGAAGTCAGAGTTCCAAGTGCAAATTGGAATGCATGGCGGCCAAGCTCCAGCTAGCTCTAAGTGCATGGTGTGATGGCAGTGGGGGGTGGTTCGGCCTGAGGTGGAGCCAGTGTGACAGGTCCTTTCTGTTAAGCTGGCCTCTTGTCAGGAAAGACGCCGCAGCCCGATGGGATGGTCTGCAGACTCTGCCTTCGGACTGCCTGCCTTTGTTTCCCCTTCTTCCACTTGAGCTGAGCATGATGACAGTCCTCACAATGCTTCGGTTTCCCCACATGTGAACAAGGCTAATAAAAATGTCTGTGTGAACTAAGTAATGCATGTGATATGCTTAGAACACTGGCTGGCACCTGGCAATCACTCCATGAATACCAGCTGTTACTCCTAGTAGTATCACTCTATTGGCATGAACCATTATCTTTTATTAAAAATATCTACTTATTTATTTATTGGAGAGAGACAGAGAGAGTGAGTATGGGTATGCCAGGGCCTCCTGCCATTGGCAAGCAAACTCCAGATGCATGTACCTGGCTTTATGTGAGTGCTGGGATATCGAATCCAGGCTGTTAGGCTTTGCAAGCAAGTGCCTTTAACTGCTGAGCCATCATCCCTCCCTGCCCATGAATCATTCTTATTTCAAAAACTTGTTGTGTGTATTTTGGGGTAATTTATGGTAATTTGGTAATGTGTGCATTGTGGATGATTAAATTGAGCTTTTAAAGCTATCCATCACTTCACGTGCTGTTTTTTTTTTCAAATAAACTTTTACCAAATTTCAAGGAATACATTATTATTACTGACTATAGTCACTGTACTATATCATGGCTCTCCAAGCTTCCTCTCCTGTCTACCTGACTGTACTCTCCACCGACACCTCCCATTTGCCCTCCTCTGCTCCTGGCAGCCACCATTCCTCTCTCTGCTAGGATGCCTTGGATTTTGTTATTTCCCACAGATGAGGGAGTTCATGCAGTGCTTACCTTTCTGTGGCTGGTTTGTTTCTCTAGCCTAATGTTCTCCAGATTTATTCATATGGTTGCAGATGATGAAATTTCTTTTGAAGGACTGAGTAGGATTCTGTGTGTGTCTGTATACATGTATACTACATTGTTAGATCCATTCATCCATTGCCAGATACTTGCGTTGTGGATGTAGCTGGATGCCATGAGTAGTACGTGGACGTAGGAGGGCAGATGACCCTTATCTCGTCCTTTCCTTTGGCTGTTGACCCACACCTGGGATTGACAAATCTAGTGGGAGTTCTACTGGTAATTTTTTGAGAACTTCCTTCCTGTTTTCCATAATATCTGTACCATTCATACGCAAGGGTTCCACCTTCTCCACCAAAACTTACCTTTGCTGGTTTTGATAACAGGTGTGAGTTGAGAGTTGATTTCTTATTGTGGCTTTCATTTATATTTCTTCAAATCCATATTCTTTGTGAATGAAGCTGCTTTCCTTTTATTCTTCATTTTGTTGTTGTTGTTTATTTATTTTTATTTATTTGAAAGTGACAGACAGAGAAAGAGGCAGATAGACAGAGAGAGAGAGAATGGGTGCGCCAGGGCCTCCAGCCACTGCAAACGAACTCCATTCGCATGTGCCCCCTTGTGCATCTGGCTAACGTGGGTCCTGAGGAATAGAGCCTCAGACCAGGGTCCTTAGGCTTCACAGGCAAGCGCTTAACCGCTAAGCCATCTCTCCAGCCCCTTATTTTTTTTATTTGTATGTGTATGTGTGTGTCATGTGTACATGTGTTCCTGTGTGTGTCCACATGTGTGTGCCAGAGGTTGATCCACGTCAGGTATTTTCCCCAGTTGCTGTCCACATTGCTCTTTTTTTTCCTTTTTCTTCTTAGCTTTTTCGAGATAGGGTCTTGCTTTAGCCCAGGCTGACCTGGAATTCACTCTGTAGTCTCTCGGTGGCCTCGAACTCACAGTGATCCTCCTACCCCTGCCTCCGGAGTGCTGGCATTAAAGGCGTGCACCACCATGCGCGCCTCCTCCACATTGCTTTTCTGAGACAGGATCTTTCATTGAACCTGGAGCTTCAGGGGCTGTCCTGTCTTGGTCTCCCAAGCACTTGCGTCACAGGCATATGCTACCATGCCTGGCATTTCACATTGGTGCTGGGGATCAGAACTCAGGTCCTCATGCCTGTGTGGCAAGCACTTTGACTCCAGCCCCTTTCCTCAGTTCAAATCATTGCCTTTTAACCCCACAACGTGGGCTGATTTGCAACAGACCCTGGGCTCACCCAAAGTGATGAGTTGATGCCCTGGCATACTGCACCCACCCCCCAAGTACACATACCCTCCTCTGGGCCCAGCCTTGAGCTTATGTCCCCCCTCCCCCAACTCCCTGAGTTTCCTTCCTGCCTTTGTCATGGCAAGTGTCCGTGATTCTGGACAACATTCACAGTGAGAGAAAACAGTATCTCTCATCTATTGTGCTTCTTAAAAAATCATATCTGGGTTGTAGGACTGATTTTTTAATATGTGCTAGCTCATAGCAATTAAGAAAAGCTCATAATTGGATGATCACATGGTAACAGATGCTGTCTTGTTCAAGTCCTCTGTTCCCCATAATTGGTTTACATATGATACATCTTTTATCCTGGAGTCTGAATGTCAGGATAAGTAGCGGCGGCATAATTAGGGAATTATTATGATGTATTGTGGGGATTATGCTCAGAAACCTGAGGTAGATGGTGTGTGAGAAATGCACAGCTATGAAGGTCTGCAAAGCCCACGCTAGGCTCCCATCACCTGCTTCCCTCCTGTAAGTGCACCTCACTGTGGGCTGTTTCACCAGGTGACTAGGGGAAGGGAGGCCTGAGTCCTGTGTGACTTCCAGAGCATGCTAGGATGGAGGCTGTCAAGCTAGCCACATGTGAACTCCAGTGCACCTGCAGTGTTACAGCTGTGACCCTGTGTTACTGTGCTGAGCTGCAGTCAGATTGTCTGCTTCCTGCCGGACCAGGCTGCACCCAAGCTCTGAGCAAGCTTGCCACGGGGAGACAAGAAGAAGTGATTTTTCTTACTGTCACCATGAGACCTAGTCAGACATGTAACTATGTTCTTCGAAGTAATTAATTCGCTTACACAGATTTCCAAGTAGATTTGGCCCTGATCTGAGTTGGCATTTCTCCAGCAGCTCCGATGAAGAAAGAATGGAGCTATAAAATATTTCCTCGTGCCGAGTGATGGAACCATGTGGGTAGTTAGAGGCCAGATTAATGACCTCCCGCGTTAAAGATGAGAAGACCCCAGAATGGTGACGGCCCACAGAGAAATGGAGATTGGGGCAGAGAGCCAGTGTCAGGCCTGCTGCTGTCGCTAACCCTGGCCAGGTCCCATTTTGGGGGGCTGTCAGGCTGTGTGCGTTTGAGAGGAAGTAGGTATTAATGAATTCAGCCAGTATTGGTCTTAAAGTGGCAGAATGACATTTCTTCTGTGCCTCCTTCCACAAGCATGGGTGGCAGTTTTACATGAGTCACCTCTGTCCCTTACTCTCTTCTGGCCTGAGTGAGGACAGTAGGTGTCTCAGGGTGCCTGAGGGTCACGTTTGAAGAGAGCAGAGCTGGCAGGGCCGAGTGTGGGAAAGCAGGTCAAGGTGAGTCACATGGCCGTTGTGGGGTTTCACCTTGGTCACCTTGCAGCTGGGCCTGTGGCTATGGCTGCAGGAGGGGCAGGTGCTCGCCCACCTGGGAGTGGGAGGAAGTCCTGAGCTGGTTGAAACTGTGAAGCCGGACTGAAGGGAGGCTATGAAGAGCCCCCAACTTCAGTGCCCTTGAGGCTCAGCTGTACCCCAGCCTTAGTCCTCTGAGATCCTCTCAGATAACTCATCTTTGTCTAAAAAAGCTTTGCTTAGCAGAATTTGCAGAGCGTTGGACATCCCCTCTCTTCCCATGAGCACCATGTAACATCAGCTTTCCAAAGCAAAGAGCCAGCAACGAGTTCACAAGTCATAAGTCAATGTGCGATTCATAAACAACCAGGAATAAGGGGAGTGTATGCTTGGAAAATCATGAACATCCTTGAGTGTGGAAAAAAGCGACCAGGTAGCATATAAGAAGGTGGCTTCACTTGTTGGATTCTGCCACTCTTCCACCACACGGGGACCAGCGTGTGACAAAGCTTGATTCTGGCGAGGCTCATGGGAAGTTCACACACACGCTACAGCCGGCATTCATGCGACAGCCTTACAGATACTCCTCACTGAAAGCCCGGGCGCTCCTTGGGGTGCACTCGAAAGTCAAAGGCAGACAAGGACTGGTGCAACCCAATGAGAGACTGCCCTCAGACCCCCCTCGGTAGAGTGAGTGGAATTTTTTTCTATGGAAGACTTAAAAAGTCAGTCCTGAGGGATATCAATTGACTGATTCTTATGTAAGGTCAGCAAGTACAGGACCTGGAAATTTTTTTAAAATATATTTTATTTATTTGAGAGACAGAAAGAGAGAGAATAGGGGTACCAGGGCCTCCAGCCACTGAAAACCAACTCCAGATGCATGTGCCCCCCTGTGCATCTGGCTTACATGGGTCCTGGAGAATCGAACCTGGATCCTTTGGCTTTGCAGGCAAACACCTTAACTGCCAAGCCATCTGTCCAGACCCAGACCTGGAGATTTTATAAGCAAGAGTTCTTGGGAACTGAGGTGTATAAAAGTGACTTAGGTACTGTATATTTGTGATCATGAGAATGGCTTTGGATCCAAAACTCAGGATGGGAACACAAGGTGGTACCTAATGATGGCCACAAAAACAAGCTCTTGCTAAGCAACCAGGCTACATTTTATAATGACCCACACAAAGGAAATTTTTGTTTTTATTTATTTATTAGAGACAGAGAGTGGGAGGAAGAGAGAGAGAGAGAATGGGCACACGAGGGCCTCTAGCCACTGCAAACAAACTCCAGACACAAGGGCCACCATGTGCCTCTGGCTTACATGGGACCTGGAGAATTCAACCTGGGTCCTCAGGCTTTGCAGGCAAGAGCTTTAACTGCTAAACCATCTCTCCATTCCACCATGTAAAGGAAGAATTAAACTTTGAAGATCCAAAAGGGCATCGCAGGATATTCAAGGCCAAAGACTTTCTCAGTTCCTACGCAATCTATTTTTTACTCTGTGTGTGTGTGTATGTGTATGATGAGTGTATATTATATATGTGTGTGAGTGTGGGTGGTGCATACCATGACATACACATGTGTGGAAGTTAGAGGACAGCTTTGGGGGTTGGTCCTCACCTCACTGAGGCGGGGTCTCTCCTCTTGCTCATTTCTGCTGTTCGCTGCTCTGCTTATTGCTCACCAGGCTACCGGTCCACAAGCTTCTGTGAAATGTCCTTCTCTTCCCATCTCACTGTCAGTGCATGGGATTACAGAAGCTCTGCCCACCGCAGCTTCCCGCTCTGACATGGGGCCTGGGGCCTGCACTCAGGCTCCAGTGGCAAGTACTTTATCCATGAGCCATCTGCCCAGCCCTACACAGTATCCTTTAACCTTTTTATCTTATTATTATTACAGACGTACTTAGTATGGATACATCATGTGTTGGTACCATCCTTTCCTCTCATCCCTGCCCCCATTCTCCTGGGGTCCTCCTCAGTGGGGTTGCTGGTATTCTCCATGGGGTTGTGGGCAGTGCGTTGTGGGAGCAGCAGTCAATTTTTGGGGAGAGGGAATGTCTCTGGGCATGATGTCTCAACCTGTGGCTCTTACAATCTTTCTGCCCCCTCTCCCGCAAAATTCCCTGAGCTGCGGTGGGTGAGTTTTAAGTCTACTTCAGTGATGAACTCTTAGGAGCCTCTGGATCTCTGCTTTGGTAGGTACTGAGTATCCTCAGGGTCTGTCTCCTGCACCCTGGTGCTGACTGTCAGGCTCACCCTGGAAGCAGCACTCCTGCTTGTCTTTCCAATTCCCTTGTGGTTTCAGCTGGGGCTTGGCTGAACTGCGAGGGGTGGTTTATCTCCTCGGGTCTCTCAAGACTCATAGCAAGTGACATTTACTTATGTTTTCCAAGAGTTGTCTGTCTGAGGTAACATCACCCGTGTGTGTCCATTTGCATACTACATAGCTATTTATCCGAGATAACTTATTTCACTGTTTATTTGTAAGTGCATTTGACTTAACTCCAGCTTTGTTTCATTGTTTTTCTTTAGTGCAAAAACAGTGTTCTTATACTCATTAATCCATGACCCTACTTGGATTCAAAAGAGATTTCCTTATGAGTGCAAACATTTTCCAAGACCACACCTGGCCTCAGGACCAAACACAGTCAGCCTCCACGGAGATTCTGGGTCTTTCTTCCTAGTCAAAGATGGCCTCAGAATAGAAGCATTTCTATTTTAGAGCCAGTGGAGATCTCTGTTGCATTTCTAAGTATAGCACGTTCAAGGCAGTGACTGAAAAACACACGCCTAGAGCCCTGTGACTTTAATCTCCGCTTTTTACACTCCAGGTAGTTCATGAATTGCAAAGTCCTCTCCCCCAGGTGTCTGGTGTTGGTTTCTCGAGTCTTATGAATTGTGCATTGACTTCTGAAACATGAAGACTTTGCTGGCTCTTGTTCTGGAAAGTCAGTGTCACAATGTCACATCTTTTTCTTTCAGCTATTCAAGAAAATAAAATAAAGGGTGTTTCTCCTTCTCATAACAATATTTTGAGGCTGAGGTGAGGAATTATGGGGTGCACGTGGTTCTCTTTGGATGAAGAGGGTGAGAATAGCAAGGTCTTTGATTCAGGGAGACGGTCGCACTGCTCCACTACATGAGACAGTGCGGGCTCTGCCGGTGGAGCCTTCCCGTGCACTGCCCTGCCTCCTGACACCGGGACCGGAAACCCTCTACTCAGCATTCTGCTTCTTAATAGGGAGCCCAAGCTGGGCATGTAGAAAAAAATGAGTTTCACTTAGTTTGCACTCGAAACAAACAAGACAAACAAAAGTCTGTGTTGGAGGTAGCATTGCGTCACATGCAGATTTTCACCTAGGAAATTTTAGGTCAATTTTAAATGTTTAGGTAAGTCTTGTCAGAACTGGAAGGCCCACGTTCTTTTCTGATAGTCTTCTCAATCTGATCGGAAAATAATGAACACCAGGCTTTTTTGGAATTTTGTGTTCATGAATTTTAATTGACAGGTGTGAGTTATTGGCTGTGAGACTTTGTCATTGAATCAAAATGAAAGATACAACTTGGACATTGTGTTTGTTTTCTAGGGACACAACCACATCATCGCCTATAGCAGGCCCATCTATTTCTGTGCACTGTGTGGCCTGATTTTGCTTCTTGATGCCGCGGCCGAAGCCAGGCACCCTCCCACCTGCACTATGTATGGCCTGAAGCTCTTCTCTCCAGAGTCCCTGCAGTCAGTCAGGGACCACTTGATAGGTGAGTGCATCCCAGGCTCATGGGGAAGTTTACTGGGGAGGGGAGACAAGCCTTCCCATTCCCTGCGTGTGCGTGCATATGTGTCCATGTTCATGTGAGTGCATGTGTGTATGTATGTGTGTGTGGAGGCTGCAGGACAACCTTGAGTATCGTCCAAGTGCTGTTATTTGATTGTGTGGTTTTTGAGACAAAGTCTCTCACTGGTTTGAGGTCATTAATTAGGAATTATTGTCTGGCCCCCAGAGGTCCAGGAGCCTTTTGTCTCTGCCTCCCCAGGGCTGGGATCCGGAGCACACACCCCCACACTGCATTTTCACGTGGTTAGAGGAGAGTGCTGGGGTCCTCATGCTTACAAGGCAAGCCCTTTACTCACTGAGCTGTCTCCACAGCACCCCATTGTCTTATTTTTGTTTGTTTTTCAAGGTAGGGTCTCACTATGGTCCAGGCTGACCTGGAATTCTCTGTGTAGTCTCAGAGTGGCCTCGAACTCACGGAGCTCTTCCTACCTCTGCCTCCTGAGTGCTGAGATTAAAGGTGTGCGCCACCACACCTGGCTCTCCCTCCCGCCCCCCATTGCCTTTTGAATCTGTAACTGGAGAGATCTGCTTAGCTGATTCCTGGTGTGAAGAGATACACCTTTCCCCTTGGCTTGCATAGCTCTAGAAGGGGGGCATCTTGTCTTATCAGTGGGAATCTTTGAAAGGATTTTGATATCTGTGACCAGGAAATTGCAACTCTGTGACATCTGAAGCACGGTGGCTATAGTGCCTGCTGCTGTGACCCACCCACTGGGGTGGCAGCCTCAGCCCTGTCCACTTGGTCCAGATGCTCTGTTCATGTGCATGTGAGCAGTGGCCTGAGGTTTGTCACCCCAGCTTTCCCAGGTACGTGTGGCTTGCCTTAAATTCTGAGCACTGAGCTGCTCACATGAGCTGTGCGTTGCCTAATTAATAGCCTGGACCCTGGAGCCAGCCTGACATGGCTGCTTGGATCCTGGCTTTGCTGTGTCAGGATAATAGGCTCTTGGAGAGGGGGATATCAAGGTAACATATGAAAGGGGGTGATGGCAACCTGAAGTCTGGGAACCTCCCAATGCTGGTTATGTGTAACAATAGAGCACGAGTCAAAAAAGCCCAAGACAATGAGATACGTGAACATGGGGTGGGGGTGCTCTGAAATGACCCTAAAGGCTTGTGGCACAGGCCCTTTTGGGTATCTGCCTTCTCTAGCTCAAAAGTCCATTCCCAATCTCAGAAGTTATCCCACTACTCTCTCTTTTTAAATTTAAATTTTTTATTTTATCTGATTTTATCTGATTTGATCTGATTTTATTTTATTTTATTTTATCTGATTTTATTTTATCTTATTTTATCCGATTTTATCTGATTTTATCTGATTTTATTTTATTTTATTTTATCTGATTTTGTTTTATCTTATCTGATTTTATCTTATTTTATCTTATCTTATTTTATCTGATTTGATCTGATTTGATTTGATTTGATTTTATCTTATTTTATCTTATCTCATTTTATCTCATCTTATTTTATTTCATCTTATCTTATTTTATCTTATTTTATCTTGTTTTATCTGATTTTATCTGATTTTATTTTATTTTATTCTATTTTATTTTATTTTATCTTATTTTATCTCATCTTATTTTATCCTATTTTATCTTATTTTATATTATCTTATCTTGTCTTGTCTTATCTTATGTTATTTTATTTTATTTTATTTCATTGAGAGTGAGAAACAGAGAAAGAGGGAGAGAATTGGCATGCCAGGGCCTTAGCCACTGCAGTTGAACTCCATATTCTTGTGCCATGTACTGAGCATGTGTGACTTTGCACTTGCCTCACCTTTGTGCATCCAGCTTACATGGGATTTACAGGGTCAAACGTGGGTCCTTAGGCTTTGCAGGCAAGCTCCTTAACCGCTAAGCCATCTCTCCAGCCCTCTCTCTGTCTTAATAAACTGTCTCATTGCTGTTACCTTACTATGTGTCCCTGGTACAATTCTTTATCCTGGGACACAGAACCTGGAAACACTAGAGGGCCACAGGTACCCTCCAAAGTCAGCATCTTCTCCAATTTCAGTGCCTTGTCACCTGGATCAACATTCCACTGAAAAGTAGGGAGCAACCTGTGACCTACCTCATAAGCTATGTAGGTTTCAAGTGAGCTAGGTGTGAACACAGACTGATGACCCACACCAGGCACTGCCTGGTATTATTATTTTGCTCTGGGGATTCTTGCAGTGGCATGGTGGGGTTTGCACAGCCATGAACTTGTGAACGCTTTGATCACATGGTCTGATAATGGCACCTTCAAGGTCTCCAGCCTAGGTCTCTGACTTGCCAACTGGAAGTAGGCCTCAAAGAGAGCTCGTGGAGCTTTAGTCAACATCACCTTTTCCCTGACCACCCAGGAGCTCCCTGATCTCCAGTGGACCCAGGGAGGATGCCCAGATGCGGAGCAAGTGTTCTCTGTGCTCCATGTAGGTGAAAACTGGTAGGCACATGGCCCTTGGGCCTTCTGTCCCACTTCTGTCTACCCCTTCCCTTCCTGATGCAGTGGTGGCAAACTTTACAAGTGTTTGTGTATACACACACACACACCACCTCCTGCAAGCCCATCTTGAGTACTGCTCTTACAACTTCACTTCCTGCTGCATCCATGGACAGAGTCAGAGTAACTTACAGGAAAAGGCTCAGAGACTGTGTTTCAGAAAACCTCCAAGTTCATTTAGGAAATAGAAAAGAAGAAAAGTGGGAATGGATCCCAGGTTAGAACCCTAGCCAGTGCCCTTCTGCTGGGAATGTTTGCTTCTGCCCTTCCTAGTATGTTTGCCTTCGTTTGTACTGTTGCTTGAAGCCCTCTCTCTCTCTCTCTCTCTCTCTCTCTCTCTCTCTCTCACACACACACACACACACACACACACACACACCCCAAGCAGGGCTTCAGGCATCTGACTTTTATCTTCCCACCCTCCTACGAAAGTCAGGTCAGCTGTAAAGGAGAAATCCGAGTTCACATACTTTCCTTTCTTATGATTTTAAGTAAATCAATAAATTTATTTATTTTGCAAATATCAGTGTTGGCATCTGTAGTTCATAGTCACACAAGGAGCTGGGCATTGGAAACAGAAAGCTGTTGGGGGATTTGAGAGGATAGATGTTTTCATCCACAGGTTGCTCTTCCTTCCCTTGCTGGACACCACAGCCATCTTGTGTGCCTCATGGCCACCTTTCCCTTGGATCTCAGTGTAGTTCAGTGTTTTTGGTTCCATTTCTTACAGGGACATGGATCGATCTATGGCCTGACCTGGACCCCTGATCACTGTGGCTGCTGTTCACCTCACCCTTACAGGCTCTAAGTTTTGCTGTCTCTCCCACCTCTTTCCATGCTAGTTAGTACTCGTTCAGTTCCCTAAGTTGGTCTCATCTTCCACCCCCTTGCGACCCTTCCTTCTCACAGCTGTTAGCCCGTATGGCAGTCATGGGCTGCCTCTTCTCGTACTTGATTCACATTGTCTCCTTCACCATCATGCATGTATGCTCGTCATGCTCAATGGTGACAAGCCCAGAGACCCAGCCTGTCTTCTCACCATGGAATTCTTGCTCGGTGCCTGGTGTCTGTAGACACCAGATCTGCATTAGTGGGGAGAAGAAACTGAAGGGCAGGGAGGTGTTCTTTAATGCCCAAGAGATTAGTATACGCAAGAACATGAGCGCTTCCCACTCACAAATCACTAAAGGCTCCTCTAGGGCCCCAGAGCTGGCTGCCGTGAGAGGCACATTTTGCAGATAGGCTGATGGAGGTGTAGAGGCAGGAGGACCAGGAGTTCAAGGTCATCTCAGGGCAGCCTGGGCTATCTGAATTCCTTTCTCAGAAAGAGAAGAGAGAGAGAGAGAAATAGAGAAGGAGGGAGGGAGGGGAAAGAAAGGAAAGGAAAAAGAGAGAGAAACAGGGAAGAAGGGGAAGGAAGGAAGGAAGGGAGGGAGGAAGAAAAGCAAAGGAGGAAGTGGAGGGGTGAGACCTGCTGGAAGCACAAGCCTGGTGAACATTCCATTTACTGCATGCCCTCTGTGCTTGTCCCCTGCCCCCTGCCCCCTCCTGTTTTTCATGAGTCACTCCAAGAAAGCCAGCCCTGTGGTGCTCATACAGTTGCCCTGTCATGGCCGACTTACTAAGGCATAAGAATGCAAGGAGACGACATTGAGGCTCAAAGAGGACCCTGAATAACTCTTGGTACCAGCCTGAGATTATTCATTCAGCAGTGTCTTGTGCCTTGGGAAACATGGGCCCTGCTCCTTTCCTTTGTTTATCGTCAAATCAATTCTGCTAGGGCATGGGAGGGCGGGGAGGGGTGTGGCTTGCTTAACTCTCTCTCCTGAAAACTTCCTAATGCACTTTCCTGTCCCCTGGTCCGCAGGGACAGAGGGGTAAGGGTGGAGATAAATACTGTAACAAGCTGACGAGGTGGCTCCTGCGGTACTGAAACGCGGAAAAATAGAACAGTAGCCATCCCCGTGGAGTGTGTGTGTGTGTGGGGGGGTTGGGGGTCAAATGTATTAATTTGCGCCAGGTGGGAAAAGATGGGGAAATGTACCAGAACAAAGGGGAAAGGAGAAGTGGTGGAGGCCTGTGGGATTTTTCTGACTGTTGGAGAGGACAAGGACAACTCAAGGTCATTTCTGCTTTGTGAAACCAATGGTGAGGGGACCTAGGAGGGACACCACTGCTGCCACCGTCACATCCAGGGACTAGCAAGGGGAGAACGAGAAAACTAGGAAGAAATGTGGGGAAACAAAGTAGGGCTCCTATTCCCCTTGGCCTTCCTCCCAGCCTGCAGTGAGGCAGGTCAAGAGCCGGTGGTTAGGACAGCAGCGGTGGGCACTTTCCCAGCCTGGTGCTGCCGCCCAAGGTCAGGGTGGCAGCAGGGCTGGGGTCTCGCTTTTTGCCTCACAGATGTCTTCTGTCTGTGAGCTTGTCTCCTTTCTGTGTGCTCGCCCGTCTGAGTCCAAATATACCTTTTGTTGTGGTTTATTTTTTTCAAGATCAGATTCTCACTAGGTAACCCAGGCTGGCCTCCAGCTTGTGCTTGTCCATTCTCATGGATGGTGGGATTACAAGAATACACCTCTACACCTGGCTCTGATTTTGTTGTGTGTGTGTGTGTAAACCCTTCACATTGAATTAGGGTCCCAGCAGACCCCTGATTTGAACACCTACAAAGATCCTCTTTTCAACCGAGACCACAGGGACAGGAGCCGGGGGTTGGGGTTTCGTACCTTTGGTGGGGAATGCAGCCCAGCCCAGAAGAGCACTCAGGAAAAGGACGTGAGAGATGCACAAACTAAGGACGAGTGACGCGGAGTGGCACTGCGCTGTCGCGCCTCTCGCAGAGCCGGGTGGAAAGGCTTCGCATCCCACCTCCAGGGCCGTTGCCGGGCGTCCCTTCCACAGAGTGTTCTGGAAAAGACCTCACGCCACGCCACAGCCTCTCTGTTGCCTCCTGTGTGTCCTGTGCTGTCTCATGGATCCCTGTTTATCCCATTTTTTGTGACACTTTCTGTGGACGTTTCTTGCTTTGTTGTGCTCTCAGAGAGAACGCCTGTTGCCTGTCTGTCCACTCCTTGCTGAAGAGAGTCCCAGCCACCCTCGGTCCTCCCACCCAGACGTGGCCCGGCCACCCTTTGTGCTCAGCGTGGGTGTCGCAGCACCGGAGCAGCCTGGGGGCCCGTGGACTCTGCCTGCTGCCCTGCTGCTGGAAGGACAGGGTGCCGGCATGGCCGGACTCCGCTGCTGGGCCTTCAGTCTCAGGCCTCGGGGAAAAGAAACAGTGTGGACTGAGACTGTGATGCCCTATGCCTGCTGGCCTTCCTCCGCCATGACAAAAATACCTGAGAACGTCATCTTCAGAGAGGGGTCCTGGCTCACAGTTTCAGAGGCCTCAGTCCACGACCACTCCTCTGCTTGGGGACCCGTGATGAGAGGGTAGCATGGCGAGGAAGGTGTGATAGAGCAAAGCTGCTCTTGTCATGGAGGCCAGGAAGAAGAGAAGGAGAAAGAGCAGGGAGGCAGAGGGAGAAGGAGATGGAGGCATGGGCTGTGGACAAGATAACCAATTTAAAGGCACATCCCAATGGCCCTGTTCCTCTAATAGGCCCCACCTCCTAAAGTTCCCTCTCTCCAGGGGCTACAGAGCCTGAGACCACACCCGCCCATGTGCACACAAGTGAAACTTATCAAAGTTTCACTTTATTTCATATTTCTGAATTCACAGGCACAGAAAAGACAGGGTCTCATAGAGCTCTGTGCAGCAGGTAAGTATTTGCACCTTAGTGCCACCTCTGAAGGAGGGACAACTGGCTTTCAGGTGTTGTGTTGAGCTATGCAATGGTTAATCTCAATTGCCAACTGGACAGAATCTAGAATTGCTTATGAGTCAAACCTCTGGGCATGTCTATGAAGGGATTTTTTAAAAATATTTTTATTTATTTGAGAGAGAGAGAGAGGCATGCGAGGACCTCCAACCACTGCAAACAAACTCCAGATGCATGCGCCCCCTTGTGCATCTGGCTTACGTGGGTCCTATGGAATTGAACCTGGGTCCTTTGGCTTTGCAGGCAAGTGCCTTAACCACTAAGCCATCCCTCCACCCCTACAAGGTGATTTCTAAGTTAGCTCTAATGAGGTGGAAGACCCATCCTAACTGTAGCTGGGACCATTCCATGGATTCGGGTCCTGGACTGAATAGAATAGATAAAGTGAGCTGAGCACCGGCACTCATCTCCGCCTCCTGACTGGACCCCACAAGATCTGCCACCATGCCCGCCATGACGGGCCGCATGCTCTCGAACTGTGAGCTGACGTAAACCCTTTTATCCGCAAGTTGTTTTTGTCCTGGTATTCTGTCAAAACAATGAGCAGACGAGCCCTGGAAAGATGGCCTCCCTGTGGCTCAGTATTAGAGTTTTCTGTCTATCATTGGCTCTTTGCTATTGGATGAGGCAACACGCCATGGCACAGCAAACCTGTTCCCCTCATGGCCAGGATATGAAAAGAAAGAAGAAGAAGAGGAAGAAATCTGGGCTCCACATTCTCCTTCCAGGAACCCCCCCCCCATCCTATATGACCCAAAGAGTTCCCACCAGGCCCCACCTCAAAGTTTCCACCACCTCCCATACCACCAAGCCTTCAACACCTGGACCTTCAGGGAGTAGTCAGACTGCCAACAATAGCAGGCGCTCCAGGAGTTAACAACATAAAGTCTTTCTACACACACACACACACACACACACACACACACACACAATTACAGTAGGACTGGGGAAATAGCTAAGTGGTAAAGTATTTCTCTTGTAAGCATGAGGGTCTGAGTTAGATCCTCAGAACCCATGTGAAATGCAAGGCATGATGGCACACCCTCCTAATGCCAGCACTAGGAAGGCAGAGATCGGAGCATTCCCTTGGGCTCACTGGCCAGCTGTTCTAGCCTGCTTGGTAAACTCCGTGCCAGTGGTGTGTCTGAGGAGGACATCCAATGTTGTCCTCTGGCCTACATGCACACTCACACACACACACATGAACACCTGTATGTACATGTGCATCCACATACATGAACCCAGACACAAAATTACCATGTGCAAATGTAGTATATATGTTAGTGTGTGTGTGGCATATGTACATGAATAGTGTAAGCACAGGTATGTGCAGATGCAGGCTCCTTGTGTGCACTTGGGCGGAGGCCGGAGTGGACCATCAGGCGTCCTCCTCTCCCACTCTTCTGCATTGTGTCTTTGAGATAAAGACCTTCACCGAACCTAGAGCTTCCATTTTGGTCTGACTGGTGAGTCGCAGTATGCTCTGGTCTCTGTCCCTCTCCGCCACAGGGCTGGGGCTGCAGAAGTGCACAGCCGTGCTCAGTTTCTTATGAGGGATCAAACTCCAGCTCACTCAGGCCCTTGTGCTTGCACAGCAAGTGCTCTTATCCGCTCACCCTTCTCTCTAACTTCCCAATTTTTTAAAAAATGTATCACAGCAAAATCACCATTTATCAGAGCATGTTCAGATCCAAGCAGAAGGGCTTGTTTTCATAGCCACACTCATCACAGTAAAGGTAGTATTCTACAGTGCTCTGGGCAGAATCATCCACCCCATACTTTTAACCAACACATCAGAGACATTCAGAACCCCATCCCTTTATCCTCTCTGTGGAAAAACTATTTTTGGGAAATGCAGAAACCTGTGCCTTAACTTTCTTACTCCAGTCGTCCGATATACTCTCCATGCTTTTAGGACACAGTCCTGGGGTCCCACGTGGTGGGTTTCAGACATCAGATTGGTCGCTGTTCGCCCGCTCTTAGCTCGTCATGGATTTTGTGTCATTTCAGGGTTTCTGTGCTGCTTCCCCGCCATCTCCCTGCTCGGGCTCTTCCCGCAGATCAACACCTTCTGCACGTACCTGCTGGAGCAGGTGGACATGCTGCTCTTCGGAGGCTCTGGTGAGGCGCTGCTTCTGCTTCTGTTCTGCCTGAGGAGGGTTTCGAGGTCCGTGAAGCCAGGGGTGGTGGGGGTCTCCTCACGGGAAGCTTGCTCTGCTCTGAGCAACTAGGCTGCTGTAGTTTGGACTTCTGAGGGACTCACTCCATCGACTCTGAAGTAGCCCTGTCTGCATGGTTGAGTAAAGAAGGCAGCACGGGGCAAGGGGCCGTGAGGTTCCTGTGGTTTGCAGTGGGCCTCGCCCCTTCAGACTGCTCCTTAGGAAAATCCTGTGTGGGTGTGTGCACATGCGTTGTACATGAGTGTGTGTGTGTGCATATGTTTGAGCATGTTATGGTTTGTAGTGGGCTTGGGCCCTTCAGACTGCTCCTTAGGAAAATCCTGTGTGGGTGTGTGCACGTGCGTGTGTACATGAGTGTGTGTGTGTTTGTGTGTGTGTGTGTGTGTGTTTGAGCATGTTGTGGTTTTCAATGGGCCTCGGCCCTTCAGACTACTCCTTAGGAAAATCCCATGTGGGTGTGTGTCCTTGTGTGTGTGTACATGAGTGTGTGTGTGTGTGTGTGTGTGCACATGTGAGTACATGAGTGTGTGTGCATATGTTTCAGTATGCACGTGTATCATTGTGAGAGCATGTCAGTGTGAGTCTGTGTGTGCATAAGCATGTGCGTGTGCATGAACATGCAATGTATCAATGTGAGAGTATCAGTGAGCCTGTGTATGTGACTTCATGGATGTGTGTCGTGTGTACCCAAGAGTCTTGGAGTCTTTCCTGGATCATGGGTCCTCACGGTCCTCTAGGAGTCGCATGTAGGGCCTCTCCTCAGTGCATTCCCTCTGGTCATATCCATAGTCACTTTCTTTCCAACACCAATAGCACCTGGTGTCTTCTGACGGATCCCTCCCATAGGCACGCAAAGTGTATCTGAAAGCCACAACCTTCCCTCCCTTCCATACACCCTGCTGGTTTTGAGAGTGGTGAACTAGAAAGTCAGGCTGATGTTTGTGTTGCAGCTGTTTCTGGGATGACATCAGCCGTGTACAGTGTGGGCCGGAGTGTCTTGGCAGTGGCTCTACTCCACGCGTTCTGCTTCAGTGCTGTGAAGGTAGGTGTGCAGGCCGACAGTGGTGGGGACTGGAGACCATGGCATCACCCTTCTCATTATTCATGATTTTAAGTAAACAGAGATCTTCTCCAATTATAAAGAAACGGGCTCAGAGTAGCCTGACCCATCCTGGTGCATGAGCCTGCCTGTGACATCTCTACCTTGGTCAGTGATGCCAAGGGGCTTCTGCTAGACACGGTCAGTGCAGCCCTTGAACTCATGTTGCTCCCATCGGAGTAGCACCTCAAGCAGGGTGGAGGGTCCAGTGGTGTGAAGCTGTGAAGGAGAGAGATCAGGAATGGATGGAGTCTAGACAGCAGATGGACTGTGGGGTCCTCCAGCCAGGGAAGAGCCAAGGCAGGCTGAGACCAAGAAAGCCAGAGACCGAGAAAACATGATGAGGGGCTGGCGCTGTAGCTCCATAGGCCGAGTGTCTGCCTAACATGTAAGAAACCCTGGGTTCACTTCCCAGAGTCACACTCCAGGTGTGGGGGTCTGTAATCTTAGTACTTGGGAGGTGGAGGCAGGACGATCAGAAGTTCAAGTTCATCTTCAACTTCATAACTTCATATTGAGTTCAAGGCCAGCCTGGGCTACATGAGACCCTGTCTCAAAAAAAAAAAAAAAAAAAAAAAGGAAAAAAAGAAAAGAAAACAAGATCAAGATCAAATCAGATGTTGGAAACCCAGAAAGTTCTATCAGAAAAGAAGTATAGGGCTGGAGAGATGGCTTAGCGGTTAAGCGCTTGCCTGTGAAGCCTGAGGACCCCAGTTCGAGGCTCGATTCTCCAGGACCCACGTTAGCCAGATGCACAAGGGGGCGTACGCATCTGGAGTTCGTTTGCAGTGGCTGGAAGCCCTGGCGCGCCCATTCTCTCTCTCTGTATCTGCTTCTCTCTCTCTCTGTCTGTTGCTCTCAAATAAATAAAAATAAACAAAAATTAAAAAAAAAAAGAAAAGAAGTATAACACATACTCCAGGCTATGGGTGTTTTTATATAACTGTGAGGCTCGAAGTGATTGTTGCAGTGAGTCTCTGACGGAAGAACTGGGTGGACTGTGAGAGAGGAGAGGTATGGATCCTTCTATGAGAGAGAGAGAGAGTCAGCAAACGATGTCTAAAATGGAAAAGGTCAAGATGAGCAAAACTGATTTGCTGCTTGGAATTGGAATTGGCTCAGTCAGCGAAGCTGCTGCCTGCGGGCACTGGAGCCGGACCACTCAGCACGCCCACTGCTGGCCTTCAGTCAGTGGGCACTGTTGCGAAGGGGCAGTGCCCATTGTGAGCACAGGCTCACAGCCAGGAAGAAAGAAAACTAACGTGAGGCATATTTCTGAGCTATAACATTGCAAACCACAGGTAGCCCTTGGAAAAATGAAAATTAGATGTTAAAAGGCAAAAAAACAAAAGTACATTCCAGAGTGTTCCTGTTCATAGGGTGTGTGTGTGTGTGTGTGTGTGTTACTGGAGATTGAACACTGGGCTTCAGGTGTGCCAGGAGAATTCTCTTTTCACTTTTTTCCCCCATTTTTTGCGACAGGATCTTACCAAGATTTACAATCTTGGTTGAATCTAGGGAAGTGGCTTAAGCTTAACCTCCTTTAGCCTCTCTGGTTCTGTGAAACCTTCTGGAGGAGTCTTGGTGTGCCCAAAGAAACCAGTCCTAATATGCAAAACAGTGAACATTTGTAGATTGCTAAAATACCTTTCTCTTTGAAATTCTTAGCGAGTCTGAGAACTGTCAAAGAATCTGGTATGGAAACAGGCAGAAGTTTTCCAATTTTTACCTAATTGTAGCCAGTGGTAGACTTTGCTCATTGGTCTTGGTGTTTATCCTCACCATGGTCAGTAGCACCCAGATGGGGTGTCTGCACAATACCGAGGGCAGCCAACAGGTACCCACTGCTGAGAGCTGGCTCTGTATAAGCTCCTTTTACTGTCTGGGCTGGGCCTTCTGTTTATTTATGTTTCCCATTCTGCACTTGGCATGTGAATGGTAAAAGGGACTGTTGAGCCAGTGTCAGTAGAGAGTGTGCATGCTCACTGCCTTGTCTGTGATGGGAATGAGCTGTGGTGTTTCTAGACTGTTGAGGCAGGCTTCCAACAGGAGGATCTGAGCCAGTCCGGGAGGTTTATTTTATCCCAGGAAGACATTGGCTTCTCTTGCTCAGTATAGAACAAAGATCACTTACAAAGAATAAAACTGTGTGTTGTAACAGAAGCTTAATGTTCTAGTTATATTTTTAAATGCCCTTTGTTTAAAAAAAAATAGAGCAATTTGCATGTCTCTCTTCTCCTTTGTAAACGCTGAGTCTTCAAATGTGGCCTCTCCACTTGGATGCAGCACCTATTAAATGCTGTGAATTGAGTGAACGTGGTGAGTGGATTTGCAAGGGAGCCCTCAGGAGAAGAGGAGCGCTCACGCTTCCACCCAGCACCCCGCCTCAGAGCTGTTTCTCTCTCTTCTTTATGCCTTTGTGCTAACTCCGAATTGCTGGTGTTGATGGTCCCCTCGGCATTTCTGCTGCCGTGTGACGGGCAGATGGGTCCTAGTTTCAGCATGTTAGCTGCCTAGCCAGAGATCTATGTCTCTATCTAGGTCTTGTATGCATTTGCTGCCTTGGTTTTTTTAAATATTTTGTTCATTTTTATTTATTTATTTGAGAGTGACAGACATAGAGAGAAAGAGGCAGAGAGAGAGAATGGGCACACCAGAGCCTCCAGCCACTGCAGATGAACTCCAGATGCGTGCGCCCACTTGTGCATCTGGCTAACGTGGGTCCTGGGGAATTGAGCCTTGAACCCAGGGTCCTTAGGCTTCACAGGCAAGCGCTTAACCACTAAGCCATCTCTCCAGCCCTTTCTTTTTAAATTTTTGTTAATTTTTATTTATTTATTTGAGAGTGACAGACATAGAGAGAAAGAGACACAGAGAGAGAATCTTGGTTTTTATTATAATGACCAGCAGTGGCAGTAGACACAGCCCAACACAGATGCCTGCAGCCTGAGGAAGTCCCCCAAAAGGGACCTCACTCAGGCCCCTGACCATGGCACCGGAAAGAATTTCAGGATGAGTTTATTTATTTATTTATTTAAGTGAAAGAGGAAGAGGAGAGAGAAAGAATGGACATACCAGGGCCCTCTGCTGCTGCAACAACCCCAGATGTGCACCACTTTGTGCATCTGGCTTTATAGTGGGTACTGGGGAATCAAACGTCCACCAGCAGGCTTTGCAAGCAAGTACCTTTGACTGCTAAGCCATCTCTCCAGCCCCTCTGGATGAGTTTAGAGTGAAGCAAGGTTAGTGAATGAAGCAGGGATGATGGCACACATGGGCAGGCGTCTAGAGAGAGAAAGGATACTACACAGCCAAGACATAGATTTGGGCTTTTCAATAGAGAGCCACCCCTAAGTGTCTTAACAATAACAGTAATATAATTTATATTTTTAAAGTTGCATTGCTCAAATGATGTAATTTACAGCCAGTTTCAAAAATTAAGCAAAGTTTAAAAATTAAATGATGCTTACATTTTTAAAAATTAACTTGTTTACCTATTTCTATTATCTTAAAGGATTTTATTTTGTAAAGGAAGTCACACAATGCCCTGTTTAGGTTTAGGGTTGAGAGAGGGGTGTGAACATTTAAGACTTTGAGTCCTAAGGAAGCATGGCTGGTTTGCTAGTTTTAAGATTTTTATTTGAGGGCTGGAGAGATGCTTAGAGATTAAATGTGCTTCCTGTGCAAGCATGAGGGTCTGAAGATGCCCGAGACCACCAGAGTTCTACCATCCAGACCCCACATAAGCAGCTAGGTGCCGTGCGCCTGCAAGCCCAGTCCTGCAGGGAAGCAGAGACCCAAGAACGCTGGGAGTCCTGGGAGCTCTGAGATCAGTAAAGAGTCTCGCGCTCCAAACAAGACCTGGTGGAGGAAAAGTGGAGCTTGACGCCCAACGTTCTGCTGGGGACGCTACAGGCAAGTCCCCCCTCCCACCAGCCGCGGGGTAGTGTATGGGGAGAGGGGGCACACCACAGCGTATTACACACACACAAGCAAACAAAAAAAGATCCCCATCTGAAATGTCTTGAGAGAAAGGAGCATTGTCTCTGAAGGCAACTTTGATTTGATCAGTTGTATTGAAGTTTCTTGACGCTCAGCCAACAGCAAGTGTAAACTAGACCCCAGGGTGAGTGTCTCCTTCTCCTCCCAGGTCCCCTTAGTTGCCCCTGTCTTTCTATCTTGCCTCATTAATGCTTGATGGAAGTAGATTGAGGGACTACGAGTTAATGTTGCCCTCTGGAATATTAATTATGGAAGGAAAACTTGATTCTTCTTTTAATTTCATATTCTCTTTGACTCATCCACACACAGACAGGCTCCCTCCCCAGCTTAAATAGTTGACAGCAAAACACAGAAGCAATCAGAATATTTGCTCCCTGGAGAAATGGCTCAGCAGTTAATTAGCTGGCTTCCCATTTGTCTAGGTAGAGCATGGTTTCTATTGTTTGTGATCTCTTACAAAGAGACTCTGTTTTATTGATGGCAAGGGGATCCAGAGGTTGACACACACTATTCTAATTTAATGTCTCCCAGGCACCACTGGCAACTGCCTTTAGAGGGGCTCTTCTCCCCGTACTCCACATGAGGTACCAGAGGACCCCTGCCTGCAGGATTTAAAATCTTTAACTCTAGCTAGAAAATATACTCAGAGTTCTAGAATTTCTTTTGGCACTGGTGTGGACCTTGCGCACTCCCTAGTGCAACCTCTTTGTTTTATTCTTCAACAGTCCGGAGAGGCACTGAGCGCTGACTGTTGTCACGGGGTGGACCTCACACGCAGGTGTCTCTGCAGCCTTCCTCCACGCTCCTGCCTGTCTGGAGGGATGGCTGTGCCGCCTCCTCACTGGGATAATTCACAGCCGATGAGATACCTGCCCATCTTTGGAACTTTAATTTGCAAAATGATTTCCCAAGTGTTTTCTCATTTCCCCTTTATTTTATTCCATGGAAGATATTTGTGTTTCTGTATTTCGATAGTGAATTTGAAGCACCAGGTGCTTTGCTAGTTTGCCTACGGGCACGCACCTAATTCACACTGCCCCCCCCCATTTTAAAATGTATTAGTGAAGCCTACCTCAGCGACATGTTGGGAGAAGTAGGTGGAAGTGAATGGATAACATGTATACAGTGCCTGGTTGAAGGGCTTTCCTCAGACAGAGCTGTTGGTCACATTGGAAGGCTGCCCCCCACTAGCCTGCAGGATCTGAATAATCCCCTCTGGAGTGTGCGGAGGGTGTGTAGAGGTAAATCCAGGTTTACAGATGTAAGTGGAGTCCCTAAGCAAGCAACTTTGACTTAAATTAAAATATGATTTAAAGGGCGATTTTCCTGGATGAGCCTGGCCTCGTCTGAGGAGCCCTATAAAAGAGATCTGAAAGTCAAAAGAGCAGGGGACATAGCAGAAACCTGGCTGTGTGGCTTTAAGGAAACCATGCTCATGTGTCACTCAGGAGGGAGCCACATGGCCAGGCTACAAGGGTGGCACAGGAGCCAGAATGTGACTAGCAGTTACCCAGACAGAGAAGAGGGACCATGGCATTATAGCTTCAAGAAGTGAAATTCTGCTAACCATCAGTGGTCTTGAGGAGGACCCCAAATCTCAGATGAGATCAGAGGTTCAGGCAACACTGATTTCTGCCGGGTAAGACACTGGGCAGGGAACCCAGCCACAGTGTGCCTGGACTCTTGGCCCCTAGCACTGTGGGGTGAGGTTTCTATGCTGTCTTCACGCTGAGTCTGTGACAACTTGTTACACAGCGATAGAACACTGCCACACGCAGTCACTGCTGAGCGTAAGTAGCGGATGCTCGTGGAGACAGTGAAGACAGTGGGGATACCAAGAGCAGTCATAAGTTTGGAAGTGAAACACAGGCCTTCACTAATGACAGCTCAGTGAGTGAGGTGGCTCCATCGGCACAGCACTTACCCCGAAAGCACGAGGACATGAGTGTGATTGTCAGAACTCATGCGAATGGGTCAGGTGTGGAAGTGGGTGCTCATAATTCCAGCCCTGGGGAGGTGGAGAGGAGATTCCTGGGGCTCAGTGGCCAGACAGTCTAGCCTGATTAGTGAACGGCAAGCCAACAAGAGATCCTGTTTTAAAAAGAAAAGGTGTTGGCATTACTGAGCGGTCCTCTGGACCCCACATGTGCATGCGCACCTGAACACACACACACACACGCTCACACACACATGGTTAATTTTAGTTACAATACAAGTTGCACCCTATGGCTAGAATTGTGTTCATTCTGTGCACAAGGTAGGGGAACAGCTAGTGAAAAGGTCCCTGTGGTGAGAAAGGAGAAAGGGACACTCAGCTAGACACCCTCTTGCTTCTCTCCCTAGGACGCTGAAAAGTGCACTCATGCATGCTTGTAATCCCAGCTATTTCTGGTAGCTGAGGAAGGAGAAACATGAGTTCAAGGCCACTCTTTGCAATGTAGCAAGACTCCATCTCAAAATAAACAACTGAATAAAGTAAAATTGGTGTCCAAAGCTAATTGAGGCTGAATTTTCATGATCCCCAAACTTGAGTAGGATAACTTTGACAGAGGCCGTTAGCACTGACTTAGGAGGAAAAGAGGAAGAATAGAGCTCAGAAGTTGTTCAAAATGAAATTACAGTGGTGCAGAGAGGTAAAGTGGGCTTAGGGTCACTTTGGGGCATGAATGTAGGGCGTGTACAAGGTCAAATCCAGGAAGTACATTGAGGTAGAACTTGGTGAGATCCAGGGGCCTGTCTTATGAGGAATGAGAGGTTCAGAAGGGACAGAAGGAGGCAGTGAGCTTCCTGGGCTTGGAGGGGGATGAACCCGTGACTCTGGCGGAGGTGGGGCACGAAGTCTGCTCCCTTGTCGTTGATCTCTTCCAGAGTCCCAGGGTCAGGATTGTCATTAGAGCTCACCCAGTGCTGGTCTTCCCTGCACATAATGGATGCTTATGAGCAAAGCAGACTCTGAGGGTGCTGGAGAGAAGTGCAGAGTGAGTGACGTGTCCTGAGAGGGCGACGGGGCAGGATGTACCAAAGCCCGTGAGGCCTTTGTCCGCGCGTAGATGCTCCCGCTACTCACACTTTTCATGGCTCCCAGTTTGATAGCGCCCAGAAGTTATGGCCTTGGTTTTCTTAGGTCTTGTTTTATATTCTGTTTGCATAATTCAGTGGGTGTTGCATAAAAAGTGTTGTATGAACTCTTTTCATACCACCAGAAATTTGAGAGAAGACTGGGAAGGATAGTAAATGCCAGTACTTTTCCGAAAGTACGTGTCCTGTGTGGGTGCATGCGTGTGGATGCACCCGTGTCTTCTCCTGTCCAGGTAGCCTTGGACACACGTGACCTGCCATCCACCTTGCTAGCCAACAATGTCATCTTTCTTCAGTATCTACCCCTAAAAGTAAAATATTGTCTTGACTCCTAAACATATGGTGTTTTCCACCAAAATGAAAAATGATGTGAGTAAAAATCTCTTCGTGCTCAGCGGAGTCTGATGCGTCACGCTTGTCAGCATACACCTCCATTTCATTATAGGGAGACATGAATGAAGCTCCTCAGGGTGTCCAAGGTCTAAAAGGAACAAGACCTGCCACGAGAGGTGCTCTTCACACACGGTGGCTGCAGTACAGCCAGGGGGGCACGTGTGAAGCACGATCAGAAACAATTCAAGAGCTTGGTGACACACGGGTCCTTACTCAATCCCTGTGCTGTCACAACGTTGGGCTCATCTTACTTCAAGATGAGATTCACTCCAAAAATGAACCCAGAAAAAGGAGTTCTATCCCCATCAACATGGTATAATGTAGTTCTTGCTCAGAAGAACCCTGTTTGCTGGGATATGAGAAATGCATATCCTACAGTCCATTCCTCTCAAAGGAACACATTTAAATGTGATGTGAAAGGCACAGCGGAGAATTTGACCTATTTATGCAGGCTCTCCGGCACTGGGCCCATAAATTCTGTCCTAAGAGTTGTCTAAAATTTCTCAGAGGGAAAAAACGCTAAACCTACGCTTCTCTTCCGAGTGCCCATGCGTGCCCATTGAAACAGCCCCCAAGTGCTGTGAAACCCACCTCAGGACTAGAGGGCTGTTAGACGGTTTTATTTCGACCTCATAAAAATATTTCAAAACCTCTGGGAGTTTTATAAACCAGCCCTCATCAATCCATATCCTTTCCAATTTAGGGGCCCTGGAGACACATCTCAAGGCAATTAGGGATGTTCATTTTGAAGCAAACCATCAGATGCCGTGTGCTTCATTATCTGTGAGTGATGGATGATGGTTTGAAACCCGAGACCCCTTTCTAATCTGTGTGGATTTGTGGGTCTGTGTGGATGTGTCTAGGAATATCATAAATAAATACTAAATGTAAAATAATTCTTTTGGGGAAATTAATTTTTTTGAGGTAAGGTCTCACTCTAGCCCAGGTGGACGAGGAATTCACTATGTGGTCTCAGGGTGATTCGAACTCACAGTGATCCTCCTTCCTCTGCCTCCTGAGTGCTGTTATTAAAGGCGTGTGCCACCACGCCCTGTGGGAAGTTAAATTTTGAGACAGGGTTTCATCCTGTAGGACAGGCTGGTCTCAAACTCATGACAATCCTCCTGTCTCAGCCTCTTGTGTGCAGCTGGGGTTACAGGTATAAACCGCCACCATGCCTAGCTTATATGAAATAATTCATGATTCAAACATACATGCTGCAAACAGAAATGTTCATTTCAAGCCCCAGTACATCCACCTTCTCCTGCCTGTGGGGAGCATGCCCAGAGAGTGGAGCTGCAGGTCACCAGGCACTCAGGCTGTCTACTGTCTTTCCTCAGGAGCCTTGGAGCACACAGCACATCCCCGCACTGTTCTCGGCTTTCTGTGGCCTCTTGGTCGCGCTGTCCTACCATCTGAGCCGGCAGAGCAGTGACCCATCCGTGCTCCTGTGAGTAAATGAATCACATCTGCTCTTTTTGCTGAGGGGACATTGCTAGGATATAATGTAGAAATTGAAAGTTACTTTCTCGATTGCTTGAATGCATGTCCCTTTTCTATTATGAGTTTTGTGATGGAGAAAACTCTTGCTTTCGTTACATGTGAGTGTAAGGCTCAAGGAGTTGACTGCCTGAGACGCGCTTCTTGTAGCCGCATCTTTCGGGTGGGTGCCCTTGCCTGTTGATGCTGGCTGTTAAATGAACTCCATGGGGATGGAGGAATGCAGGGCTGGCCAGAAACGAATGAAGCCAAGGGTGACCTTCCTACCGATGTCCTACCTTGTGCTGTGCACTTGTAGCAAAGCTTAGAGAAGACAGGGCCCCCGGGTCCTGTACTGCCTTCCCTCGGGTGTGCCTTGAGACAAGACAGAGCCACATGTGCCACAGCTGGATATACGGAGTCCCACTGCTGCCTTGTTCTGGGTGGTACCCTGCAGAGACCAGACCGCGGCCCCCAAATGAGCTTTTGTTTTATCTTGTTCGTTTTTGCTTGCTGTATGGCTGGTGCCCTTTAACTTGAAAATGAAGAGTCAGAGGTTTGTTTTGATATGTGTACAGTGTGTGCATGTGTGTGTGTATGTGGGCACATTCGTGCTATGCAAATGTGTGTGTGCGTGTGTGAGTGTGTGTGTGCCAGAAATCTACATCATTTGTCTTCCTTAGTCAAGGCTTATTTTTCAGACAGGGCCACCCAGCCCTAGAGGTTCCCTGCCTCCACCTTCCCAGTGCTGGGATTACAGCAAACATCACCACACATTCAGACCCTCATGCCTGCGAGGCAAACACTTTTCCCACTGAGCCACCTCCCCAGCTCAATGTCCAAATGTTAAACTATATCTAATATAGTCCGTCATCACTTAGAAGTATAAATCCGTGTTTGGGGCCTGGAAATCCTCCATGTGATATCATAGTGAGCTTCACCCATGGATGGCAGCGTCTCCTGTAATTGGCCCAAACTTACAAACACTTTCAGTTTAAGATTAACTGTGGGGAGCAGACTAGAAACGCCATCGTTTTAGGCTGCCAGGGTGCATTAAATGAAAGCTGCGGGGAAATGGGAGAAAATAAAAATTCACTACGATTTCCACCATTACGAGTGCCCACTGTGTGACTGGAAAGTTGCCTTCTGCCGGCGCTGTCTGTGAGGAAGAAGCTTGGTGCTGTGGACATGAAGGAAGCCTTGCCAGTGACAGGCAGCTGACCACTTGCATCAGGATGAATTTAGAAACCAAAGCATTATCTTCCTGATCACTTGAACAAGTGCCTCTTGATATTTAGAATTTTGTGATGGAGAGAATACTTCCTGTGTCACTGGTGGGTGTGAGTGTCATTGGTGGACGTGACCCCTAAGAAGTTGCACTTCTGTGAAACATATTTTAAGAAGTGAACCAGTGTGTTTTTCCACTCTTAGGTCCTTTATTCCATGTAGATTCCTTCCTAAATGTTTGCATCAGCATGTGGAAGAGTTGGCCGCAGACCCTCTCCCCCAGAGGATGAAGGATTCAGTGGTAAGATCTTTGTGCTCTGTGGCCTGTTTGCCAGAGAGCCTCTCTTGCTTGCTCTGCCTGGCTGGGTGGGCATGAGAGGGAAGGAGAAGGTGTTTGTCTGCCCAGGTCTGACTCTCAGGACCCTTGATCTTCCTGCCCAGTGCTGACCTTGGGAGCATCCCCAAGTGGATGCTGTGCACAGCCAAGATGCCCACTGGTCCTCTGCTGGTCAGTGGTAGCAGCTGGCCTGAATATTCTCATGGCCCATGTTCATCAATTCTGCCCCTGGCTGGTTCCAAACAGCAGTCAAGCTCACAGAAACCTGCACCAGCATGAGCTCATGACACCTCCACACACTCAGCTCTTCCCAAGTGTCTTCTTAGCCACACCGAGCTTAGGGCGCTCTTCCTCAGGTCTTCAGTACAACTCTTTGTAGAGGCCGTTCTGAGCCTTGAACTTAGTGTCTGTGGTGACAGAGAGGAATGTGACCGAACAGCTTGGGGTACATACTGGTTGGAAATGGAAGGAGGATAAGAAAGGAGGAAGAGTTCCTACGGCTATAAAATAATGATGCGTTTCCTGTGCACCAGGAAAGTGGCCCTGGGTAGTGTCAAGTGTCTTTTGAGCAGATATGGTCTCTGGTATCCATCTGCTAATGCTTTTAAAACAACGGTACTCAGGCCAGCACTCGGGAGGCAGAAGTAGGAAGATCACTGTGAGTTCAAGGCCAGCCTGAGACTACATAGTGAATTCCAAGTCAGCCTGGGCTAGAGTGAGACCCTACCTCAAAACAAACAAACAAACAAAAAAAGATATTCAGCATGTCTTTATATCATAGGGGGTGTGTGCATGTGAATGCACATGTGTGTGCAGATACACATGCATGTGTGTAGAGGCCAGATGTTGACATTGGTGTCTTTCTTGAGTGCTGTCCATTTTACTTAAGACAGAGTACCTCACTTGGACCCAGAGCTTGCCCATTTTGCTAGATTAGCTGCTCACCTTTTCCTGGGCACCCCGGCTCTTCCTCCTGAGTTCTGGGGTTAGAGGCAGGTGGCCACACCCACCCGGTATTTACCTGGGGAACCGATCTCCAGTCTCCATGCTTACACAGCATGCTCTGTATCCACTGAGCTATCAGCCCAGCCCCCGGTTATGATGCCTCTGTGTGTTTTAAAAATGACAGATAAAAAGCAAAAGCTGCCAGATCTCTTTTTTTAAAATATTTTTATGACTTATTTGCAAGGAGTAAAAGAAAGAATGGGCACACCAGGGCCTCCTGCCACACTGCAAATGAACTCCAGATGCACATGCCACTTTGTGCATCTGGTTTTGTGAGGGTACTAGGGAATCAAACCCAGACCATTCGGGTTTGCAAGCACGTGCCTTTAACTGCTGAGCCATCTCTCCAGGTCCCCTACTCCAGCCTATCAGAGCTCTCTTGATGGTGATTCCTACTGCCACGAGCAGTGTGCTATTAGAGCTGGCCTCCACAGTGACAGACCCAGACACATACTGGGTGTTCAGCACATTCTGTTGAATTCAGGTGACTTCATTGCAGTCCGCCATTTCAAGAGAACATTTAAGACTCGAGGCCAACACAATCACATCTTTAAAAACTGTACAGGCTGCAGAGATGGCTTAGTGGTTAAAGAGCTTGCCTACAAAACCTAAGGACCCAGGTTTGATTCTCAAGAACCCACATAAGCCAGATTCACATGATAGCACATGCATCTGGAGTTTGTTTGCAGTGGCTACAGGCCCTGGCACACCCAGGGGACATTTAGGGTGTTTTTTTTTTTGTCACCACAGTGGCAGCTAAGGATATATCACTTAATATGAGTCAGGGTGTACGTGGTAAGTTTAAGGTCTGAGATATTAAAAGTGGGACAGAATGAAAGCTGCTGGCGATGGTGACATGGTCACTAATCACTGGGAGTCTTGGTGGGGTCAGGCTGACATTCCTAGGTCAGTCCCTGTAAGGGCATAGGATGGATGCCAAGTCTCCCTCGAAGCCCTCCCCAACTATGGATATCTGAGTAAAGCTATGTGTCCCCCTCAAGTCTTCCGTGATTTCACAACTAACGGAGATGCCACTCCATTTCCCAATCTATCACAAATAGCTGTGACTTAAAAAGAATAAGAAGAGAAGTTTACCGAGTGGATACCAGTAGCATCTCATTATGGGTTAGATGTGACAGGTTCAGTGTGGCTATTTGATTTTCATGGCCCTTGAAATGCTTTCCCAGTGTAGAGCATGACTTGTGAGGTGGTTTAATGCATTGTTTGTGTTCCTTTCTCTGAAAACTCTCTGGTCTCATTAAAATATACTAACTGGAATACCAGATTCAGCTTTTAGATCTTTTGTGTGGTAGCGTAAATATAAGATCTCTTATCTTTCACTGTGTTTCTTTTTCTCCCTCTACCCCTTATATTCTCTGTTAGCCCATCTCTCTTTCTTTACCTCAATTTTGGTTTGAGGAGAAAGAAGCCCCCAGGGAGACCCACTAGATTGTGGTTTTCTGGCCCTCCCTCCCCTATTTTGATTCATTTGGATTATGCTGAGGCCTGAAGGCTGCCTGTGTGTGTGTGTGTGTGTGTGTGTGTGTGTGTGTGTGTGTTCGTGTGGGTGAGTGTAGATGTGCTTGTGCCATCGTATATGTATGTGGTCAAGGGACAGACAGCCTTGGGTGCTGGTCCTCACATTCTGCCTTGTTTGAGACAGGGTCTGTCTGGGAGCTTCTGGGCCATTCTTTTCTTACTCTAGCACAGTGGAGTCACAGAAACCAGCGCTACAGTGTCCCGCCTCATGTGGGTTTGCCTGGGGCTCTGAAGTCAGGTAGTCAGGCACGCACAGCACGAGCTTGGATCCTGAGCGCTCTCGGGGGCTTGGCTGCCTTTCCAGCAGAATGTCCACTGGGAGAGTCTACCCAGGTTTTCCACAGACTGCACATTGGGAAATACTGCTCGTGAAAGCCGGAAAGATGCCAGAGGCCCTGTGTACTTCTCAGGAGCAAGATGGGTGATGCACACAGCCTTCCCTCCCTAAACTCACCCAGTAGTTAACGAAGATAGAAACTCCCCACGGGCAGTTTGCAGGCATTCTTTTTCTCTTCTTTTCTTTCCTTTTAAAACTTTTTTCTAAAAGGTATATATTGCACATGAACATATTATCCCGCCCTATTCCCTCCCATTCTCTGGCATATCAGTATTTATTCTGGCATTACTTTTTTATTTTTTATTTTTTTATTTTGAAAGAGAGAGACAGAGTTGGCACACCAGGGCCTCAGCCACTGCAATCAAACTCCAGATGCTTACACCATGTGCACGTGTGACCTTGCGCTTGCCTTACCTTTGTACGTCTGGCTTGTGTGGGGTCTGGAGAGTCCAACATGGGTCCTTAGGCTTCATAGGGAAGCACCTTAACAGCTAAGCCATCTCTCCAACCCTCTTTTTTTTTTAAAAAAAAATATTTATTTCCAAAGAGAGAGAATGAATGAATGAGTGCCTTGGGGCCTCTTGCCATCCAACAAAATCCAGATCCATGGGCTGGAGGGATGGCTTAGCAGTTAAGACGCTTGCCTACAAAGCCAAACGACCCAGGTTTGATTCCCCAGGACCCACATTAGCACAAGGGGGCGCACACAGCAGTGGCTGGAGGCCCTGGTGTGCCCATTCTCTCTCTTCCCCTCTTTCTCTGTCAAATAAATAAATAAATAAAATAAAACATTTTTATAAAAAATCCAGATTCATGCAACACCCTGTGCACCTGGCTTTATGTAGGTACTGGGGAATAGAACCTGAGCACACAGGTCTTGCAAGCAGCATTTTTAAGTGCTAAGCCATCTCTCCAGCCCATGATTACTTTTTCTATATGCCTTATTGTGAGCCCTTTAGTTTTTACCTGCCATTTTCAACACACTGTCATGTTAATAAGCACTACTTTCATTATATCCATTTTCCGTAATTAGTATGGACCAATCATCTTTAGAAGCCTAGTTTCTTCTTTTTTCATTTATAAACTTCAAATGGCTTCCAAATCATTGGTTAATAATATCTAGCGTTTTCTGAATCTAACAATGACCAAGTCTGCAGATTGGGGTGTGTCGGGCCAGTTTCTTAAGCTTTCCTTAGGGAAGTTACATGAAGCTCAACAAAACAATAACAACAGCAGCAAAACCCTATGCCACAATAATTCTTAAGTGTTTTATGTAACAAGAGGGAATGCATTTCTTGCTTAAGCATGCCTGGCCTTCTTAAACTAAAGAGCAACGAATTAGAATTGCTGAGCATTGCTTTAGAAGGTCTGGCTGGTAGGCAGGTTGGGAGAGGGAAATGGTGGTTACATTATTACATACAGAAAGAATGCATAGAAAACCTTATTAAAATCAATTAGGATTGAGAAGAAAACAAAACAACTAAGTTCGCACCAGAGAAAAGACAATTTTAAACAGAAAGGGCACTAGGTGGAGAGCTGTCTCACAGTTACATGTACTTCCTGCACAGTTACATGTACTTCCTGCCCTCCACTCTGAACTTCCAGATCCCAAGTATACAGCTGGGCATGGCCAGAGGCGCCTGTGACCCCAGTCATGCAGGGGAGCAGAGACCAGGAAATCAGAGGAGCCCACTCCAGAGTCAGTAAGGGGCCTTTGACACAATACACATGGGGTTGGGGGAGGGAAGAGTTATAGAACGGAACCACAAATGTACCACATGATAAACACGCACATCTATGGGCGCACACACAACAAAAACAAATTAAAATTAAAATTTTGCCAGGCGTGGTGGTGCACGC
The DNA here is from genome assembly GCA_036346955.1 of Dipus sagitta. Classification (NCBI taxonomy): domain Eukaryota; kingdom Metazoa; phylum Chordata; class Mammalia; order Rodentia; family Dipodidae; genus Dipus; species Dipus sagitta. Next base: position 170,843,001 of record CM070773.1, read on the forward strand.
CTGTAATCCCAGCACTCGGGAGGCAGAGGTAGAAGGATCACCATGAGTTCGAGGCCACCCTGAGACTACATAGTGAATTCTAGCCTGAGCTAGAGTGAGACCCTACCTCAAAAAACCAAAAACAAAACAAAACAAAAAAATTTTAAAGTAAAAATATTTTACTATATCCAAAATAACCTTAGAAAATAATAAAAATCCAACCCAACTCACAGTAGTAAAGTATATGAATTGATAATAGAAATGAACTTAAGAAGCAGTGAGGTGATAAAGGATGTTTGTCTATTAAAATGTAGATGCAGTTCTGATTATATGCTGATGAATAGACCCGGCCTGACTTTGGACAGGAAAACGAGGTCTATAAACCGCCAATCCTTTCAAAATAAATATGTAGGTTTAATATAGCTCACAACATTTCCAAAGGAATTGCATTCACAGCACTGGCAAAAAATTCTAAGATTTATTTAGAAAAAAAAAACCCCAGCAGTTAATAGTTTCAAACAAGACTTGAAAGAGAAAGATAAGCAAAGGAACTTAGCAGTTTGAGATTCAGGAGTTTAGTAAAAAGGCTGAATAATGAGGGAAAAAAGTATGAGACCCATCCAAGATTAGAGAACAGGATTAGCAGATCAGAGAGACACAGGACTCAAATCATTTATGTGAATGTACTCTGTGAAAATTAAATGTCACAGTTAAGAATTGATCATTCGAGGTGTGGTGTTTAGCAGTGGGAAAGAAAAATAGTCTTACATGCTAATCCGTCATTAGACACCAAAGTAAATCAGAACAGGATTAAAGAGTTTCAGAAAAAAAGGAGGGCGAGGGAGAGGAGGGGAAATCAAGTAAGGCCTTTCCATTCCTGGCATTATGGCAGATAAATTTATTATTTCCAAACTCTTTGCTGATTAAAAGCAAAACATTCTTAATAAAATATCAAAAATATTTTGTAATAAAAGTTCTGAGAAAATAATACAAATTTGAACTAATAGGAGGCCAGAGGAAGTAGGGTGAGAAGAAGCTTTTTGTCCCAGAGGCATCTGGATGAGCTTGAATCTTGGTCTTCAGCCCTTGTTTGTGGAGAACAGAAACCAAAGTCAGGGGCTGCAAGGTTGGGAGCCCAGTGGTAGATCACCCACCGGTGGGCTGGGGCACAGGCCCATGCTCTCCAGGGAGGGTAGAACAGAAGTCGGCTTGGCCATCATTCTCTCTGCTGCCTGTCCCATCTCCTCACTGTGACATCTTGGGGAGTTGCCAGTTTTCATGGATTCACAGTACAATTTCATGTATATTGATGGCTCTGAACCCTCTATTTTATGCACTAAAATAAAAGTGGCCTTCGCAGGAAGTGCATCACAGCAGAAACAGACAGGAGTCCTTCCTAGAAGATGACTGCATCTTAGGCCTACAGGGCTTTTCAGGGACAATTACCTAAGGGAAATGAGTAGCTTCCAATAAACTTTACAACTCCCCTAGGAAGCCAGGGTGCCTCAAAAGAAGGTCCACAGTTACTCCGGTATCACGGGTCTGAGGCACCAGGTTAAAAACAACTCAATGGCAAGGTTTAGGACAGAGACCACAGAAGTTATTTAAAATGATCCCATCTGCTTGAAAGAGAGCCAGAAAGAATTCTCTAGACAAATACAGCAAATGAAGAAGCAATCAGAAATAGAAGAAACCCTCACCCCCATTCCCTGGGAGATTAGAGGCCTCTGAATAGAAAATTAGCAAAGTGATGGATAAAGATAAAAATTTCCAGAAGACAACTTTAATGGGAAAAAAAACAAAACAAAACTCAAGGGCTGGGGAGATGGCTTAGAGGTTAAAGTGCTTGCCTGAAAGGCCAAAGGACCCAGGTTTGATTCCCCAGGACCCATGGAAGTCGGATGCACATGGTGGTGCATGTTTCTGGAGTTCATTTGTGCACCCATTCTCTCTCTCTCTCTCTCTCTCTCTCTCTCTTTCTCTCTCTCTCTGCCTCTTCCTCTCTCTCTCAAATAAAGAAATTGATAAAAACAAAAGATTTTTAAAAACTCAAGAAATGAGGAAAAGAAATGAAGATCCTTGAAGAGAAGAATAAGATCTAAGATCTAACCTATATAGTGAATGCTGAGAGAAAAAGGGAGAGAGAGGAAGAGAGGAAGGTATCAGTTTTTGATAACTTCTGAGAACTTTCCAAAAGTGGGAAACACTTATTCAGACCCTTAGAGACCCCACTGAGTCACACATCAGGTGAGAAAAAAAGAGGAAAAAGGCCACAGCAGACCAAGTACAAGAGGCTCCCAGCCAGGGTCAATCAGGGCGCCCAGCACAGGCAATGGACAAGCTGGGGGCGTTAGGTGAGAAGCTCGCCGAGCCCTCACTTATCAAGAGCATGTGTAAGGCAGGAGGCAGTGTTGTGGTATGTCAAATATTTTGTGAATAAAGTAACTGCCAAGTAAGAATTCTATATATGGTGAAAATGTCTTTCAATGGTTTTGAAGGCAAAAATAAAAATATTTCAGACAAAATATTTTTTGTCTGAAAAATGGAATTGTCTTAAAATTGAACTTTTATTTTGCATGTGTGTGTGTGTGTGTGTGTGTGTGTGTGCGTACATGCACGCATGTGATATGGTGTGTGTGGGCATGGCATGGTATGGCACCTCATACACTCACCTGTGTCAGGGGCCCTCTCCTATGGTGATCCAGAACAGAATATTGGGTGTTTTGCTCCATTGCTTTTCCACCCAGTGGTTGTTTGAACTGGAGTCTCTACTGATTCCGGAGCTTGTGTGGCTCCAATGATTGGATTCTCGTAGCCTTTTTCCTGCATGATTGGTACTGCAGGTGCACGTGGCCACATCCAGCTATTTCTATGGCATCTGGAGGTTCAAGCTGTGGCGTCCCAGGCCCCCTCAGGCCGTCACACCTAGGCAGGAAGCACACTAAAGCACCGCTCCATCTCTCCAGCCTCCAAATGGAATTCTGAAAGGGCCCTCGGCTGGGGTGGGCGGCTTGATTTGCAAGAGTGAACAGAGAGACAAAAGCAAGAGGAAAGGATGTTCAAGCAGCCACAATACCAACCCCAAGGCCCAAAGGACCTGGGTTCGATTCACTGGGACCCATGTAAGCCAGATACACAAGGTGGCACATGCATTTGGAGTTTGCAGTTGCCTGAGGCCCTGGTGCACCCATTCTTCTTTATCTACCCCCTCCCCTCTCTCAAATAAATAAATAAATTTTTAAAAAATAGGACAAAATACCCAGTTAACCTGTCACTGCTCCATGTGACAATGCAGTGAATTCCAAGACTTTGCCCTGGTGGTGGGTTTCAGGGGCTGGTCTTATGAAAGCAGTGTCTGAATTTTAGCCACTCCTCAGAGTCAGACTTGATGGGAACCTCTGACTGCAAGCATTTGATAGATTGAGAGCAAAAAACCACAGGTCGATTTCATTCTATGCTGGGAAATCAGTCTGCTTTTGCTGAGGAGAAATCTAAAATAAATAAAAATCTTACTTATAAAAAGGAGTTTTATCACTTTTTGATTCCTCCTATGTTCAGCACTTGTAAATGTAGGAAAGGAATTTCAAAGCACGTTCAGCAGATGAACGATGCAGTGATGTGGCGGCTGCGTTCCTTCACCTAGCTGTTAAGTAATCAAGCCATGCCTTGTGGATTGTTTACCCACCACAGACATCAGGCAACGTTCCCCTTTCCAGTGTTCTCCAGATTTCTTCCTCGCTCTGCGTGTTAACACGGGCATTGAACCAGCAGTGTGACATGCAAGAAACAACACAATATAATTTTATTTTTTATTTTTATTTATGAGAGAGAATGGGCATGCCAGGGCCTCTAGCCACTGCAAATGAACATGGGACCTGGATAATCAGATCTGGGTCCTCAGGCTTCACAGGCATGAGCCTTAACTGCTAAGCCATCTCTCCAGCTCAACACAGTGTGATTTTAAGAAGTGCCCAGCATTGAAGGAGACAGGGGAGAGCTAGCTTCTTCCACGCAGTTTTGGTTAGGGCCAGGAGCCCAAAGAAGGAACTGGAAGCTGTCACCCCACCTTGGGAGGAATGAAATTCATGTCTGATCCAGTTTCACCCACAATGGCTGCAGACCCCCGTAGTGCCTCCGCAGCACCCGTGTTGGCTAGTCTTTGGGTTAGCCCCTGAATCTGTCAACCAGTCAGCTCGTCCCCTTACATGCCTGAGCCTGACAACAAAATCCGTCTTTAATTGACTACCAAGGCTTGTCCATGCCGATCTCTGCCCTGTGATCCCCGCTGTGTGGACGTGCGCTAAGTCCGCCTCTCTTGACCCGGGTACATTTCATGCCTGCCTTCAAACTGTGCCGTGCTTGGGGTGTCTTCTCACTTTGATCACATGTATGATTTCTCTTTGATCCCTGAGTCTCCCTTGTGGGTATTTCCTCTGAACTCACAATAGAAGCTAGTGAATGGTCAGTGTGGGGTGTATCAATGAGGGCTGGAAGAATGGCGGGTTAGAGGTCAGCGTTCTGCCATCAAGTCCCCTGGGGAGAGCCATGGAGGGTCACTAGGCAGGGTCGACCTTACCACTGGCCTTCTCTTTGCAGAAGGACATCCTGAGATCGGATCTCGTCGTCTGCTCAGTGGCTGCCATTCTCTCGTTTGCACTCAGCGCGAGCACCGTGTTCCTGTCCTTAAGAGTAGGTACCCCAGCTCTGACTTCCTGCTCGTTCTCCCAGTGAAGAGCGAGTGCAGTGGGGGCATGAGGGGCCAGCGTGGGGCAGAAGGCAGGTGGAAGGGTTAAGGAGTGCACCACACGCTACGGAAAGCCCGGCTCTGTGCAGAAGGGGACTTGGTTACCTCCCAGGTGAATGCTCATGTTCTCCATCTGGAGAGGTGTTTGTCCCCGAGAGTGATGGTCAAAGAAGTTTGTTGGTGTGACAGCAGCCGGCAGACCTCCATGAGTAGAAGAGAGATGTTGCCACATGAGGGGCGAGACAAAGGCCTCAGAACCACAAGGACAGTGAGGACAAAGAAAAGCAAGGGCCCGGATGAGATGCTATACGATGGTTGTTTCAGACTGCTCTCTACCACCTTAGTACACCAATTCAGGACATTTATAATCACCCCTTCCGTTGAGAAGTTTATGAACTGACCATGTTCACTTCTTCTAAGAAACAGCGAGGGCTGGAGCGCTGGCACAGCTGGTAAAGCTCTTGCCAGACAAGTGCGGGAGCCTAAGGTTAGATCCTGCGAAGCCACATAAAAACGCCTGGCATGGGAGTGCGCCTGTAATCCCAGTGCTGGGAAGGCAGAGACAGAAAACCCTTGGGGCTCATCGGCTAGCTGAACTGGTGGGCTCCAGGTTTCGTGAGATGCCCTGTCTCAAAAACATAACCTGGAGAGGGATTGAGGAAGACACCTAGTATTGACCTCTGGCCTCCACACACGCACACGCACGCACATACGCATACATGCATGCACACCTGTACACACATGTACACCCACACATATATGAAGACAAAAGCACACATACCACACACACAAACATGCACAAGACAGATGAGAGAGGAAGGGAGGAAGGAAAGAAGGAGAGAGAAAGAAGGGAAGGGAAGGAAGGAAAGAAAGAAAAAGAAAGGGAAGGAAGGAAATAAAAAGGGAAAAGGGAGGAAGGAAAGGGGAGGGAGGGAGGGACAAAGAAAGACTAAAGGTGTGTCACAGTGGGTTCCAGTCTCTTCCTTCCAGGGCCCCCCTCCCCCCATATTCTGAGCAGCTGTCGGCACACAGCTTCTCTTCCTGAAGTGGGAGATGGGAGGGACGACACTGGGGGTGCACATTGCCATGGGCTCCCTCCCTCCTCTGACCCCTGACCTCTTGCTCTTCTCCTTCACAGCCGTTTCTCAGCATCGTGCTCTTTGCCCTGGCAGGCACCGTGGGGTTCGTCACCCACCACCTGCTCCCTCAGCTCCGCAAGCACCACCCATGGATGTGGGTGTCGCACCCTGTTTTCAAGAGTAAGGAGTACCAGCAGCAGGAAGCCCGAGGTCAGTGCTGTAGCCCCTGGAGGGAGAAAGGCATGCTGGGCACACTTGTGGCACGGGTTCACACCCATGTGAGCATATGCAGTGCCACAGCCCAAACGACAGCAGATGCATTGTGCATATCTCCCCGTAATAAAAAAGGAGCATGCGCCTTCCAAGGAGAGAGTGCTTCTCCAGACGGGCCAGCCGGGGCAGGAAAAGCAAAGTCTGCTAGATTACATGTGTTCCCTTCAGAATGATTGGTTATTGACATTGCAGTAAAATTGACGTCTGTGGTGCACACTTGCAGATTCCACTTCTGGTTCATGTTGACCGGATACTAAAGAGCATCACTTGACTACCCTTGGTACTTGACTGCTAACTGTCAGGTGCTGGATCCTCGAGTTCCCTAACTAGCTTTGCCTATATGCTAGCTGTGCCTACACCAGGTTGACTTGGAAGTTCCCATAGGGTTAATAGCCTGATGATGCCGGCAGCTTCAGATACTGAGATGAGACACAGGTTTCTCCTAGGACTGGGAGGGGGCAGCTCAGTTGTTAGAGTGCCTGCCTGTCTTGGGCTCCACCTCCAGCAGCACACAAATGCGGTATGGTGGCAATGCCTGTAATTCTAGCACTTGGGACAATCAAAGAATTCAAGGTCATCCTCGGCTACATAGTGAGTGTGAGGCCAGCCTGGGCCTTGAGTGTCTGATCCTTTTGCCTCCACCTCCCCAGTGCCGGGGTTACAGGTGTGCACCACCACACCCAGCTTTATGGGGTGCTGGGGATGAAACCCATGGCTTCGTGTCTGCTGTCAAGCACTCCACCCACCGAGGCACATCCCCAACTCCATGGTTGCTTTTCTGCGTGTGCATGTGTGTGCAGTGCATGTGTGTTGGTGTGCATGTGCCTGTAAATGTGTGTATGTGTGTGTGTGCATGCATGTGGAGGCCAGAGGACAACTTTGCAAGTAAGTATCTTTAATCACTGAGCCATTCTACAGCCCCAGAGGACAACTTCGGGTGTTGTTCTTTGAGTGTCATCTACCCTCTCATTGAGACAGGGTCTCTCATTGGCCCAGATCCCATCACTTAGATCAGTTGGTGAGCAAGCCCCTTGTCTTCTCCTACCCACTGCTGGGATTATAATCATGTACCACCATACCAGGTCTTCATGCTTGCATGGCAAACACGTTATCAACTGAGCTGTTTTCCCAGCCCAAGAGTTGCTCCTTTGCAAAAAGAATTCACTGTGTTTTCCACCAATACAAGTCACAGCAATGAGAAAACTCACATGAATGTGACCAGATACCTGTCAAAAAGCACCTTACGGGAGAAAGGGTTAGTTTGGCTTATAGTTTACGAACCTAGGACATGGCAGCGGCAGAGGCACGGCAGCACGAGCATGAGGCAGCTGGTCACGTGGCTTCTTCCGTGAGAAAGCCAAGGGATGACGGCTGGTGCTCAGCCTGACTCTTCATTTTCATTTGCTGTGGGACCCCAGCCCACGGGATGGTGCTGCCCACATTCAAGGTGGGTCTTCCTTGCTCAGTTACACCTCTCTGGGAACCCTCTCACAGACATGCCCAGGGGTGTGCCTCCTACTTGATTGCAGAGCCAGTCGAGTGGACGGTGAAGGTGAGCCGGCACATCATCCACTGACCAGCGATTTCCAAGTTCCCGTGGGATGCCAAGCTCTGGGAACTAGTGACATAAAAATGGCATAAGTACGACATCTGCCATTCCAGAGCATCCGATTCAGTTAATAACCCTGCGTCGCTGCCACAGTGGGAGAGTCCTGGTCCCCATGCTCCCAGTGAGGTGGGCCCTGGCTGTTTGTCAGCTACACGGAAACAGCCCCAGGAGCGGGGGCCCAGTGAAGGGTTACAGCTGACCTCATGTCACGTTGCTGAGGCTTTTCAGTTAGGTGGACATGCATATAAGGCAGAAAATACATGGGATCATGTAATACATGTGGAATTGGTATTTGGTACGTGGGAATTATTTAGTAAATATGACTTTAGTGACCAGATAAATGATCTTCACTTTCAAAACTCACTGAAGGAAGGGTAGCCTGTGGACAGACGTGCGCAGGACAATTTCTGAAGGACACGGAGGTAGCACACAGAAGCATCCTGGTTGTAACAAAGGCTTACACTGTGTTGGATGTATTAGAATAAACGAATAAGAAATGGCATAAATTATAAAACGCATCAGTTGGAAATCGCATTTAAACCGCACTTTTAAGGAACGTCACTGACGAGTCTCAAATCTGTAGTTCCACGAGCTCTCCTTTGCTCCTTAGCGAAGCTCCTCCGTGCGCTGCAGATGGCCCGGTGCGCGTGTGTGTGTGGTAGACGTGACTCTGAGGGATGCCGCCTCCTCCGATGTACCTTTCACTTTTGTCAGCACATGCGTAGTGTTAGAAATCAAGGAGAACAAGTTGTAATGAAAAGCAGCAGATGCCTGTCAACTGTGCCCCCCCAGCTTGGATCCTCCACTCCAGGAACAGAGACCCTCCTCTTTAGATAGGGGTTCTGATTTACCGTAATCCATCTAAATGAAGCCATTGTGCCTTGGGCCACATCCAGTGATCTCCTTATCTATCAGCTTCCCCTCATGAAAGGCTTTCTCTTGGACTTTGGCTGGTTTCCCAGTTTTCGGAGAAAACTGTCTTCCTGTGTCAGGCTCCAAAGGGCCCGGGTGCCAGCAGTGAAATTATGTTCTCAGCATGGATCCGGGTATCTCTGCTCTAAGGCGGGAAGGCAGAGCAGGACCAGTGAGGCCCACCAGGGCCAGCAGTGGGGACAAGGCCTCAAACAGGACTCAAGGTCAGCTAGTGTGTTGGCCAGTTTCTGTCACTGTAACAAAATGCCCAAGATAATCTTCACCTCATAAACAGAAAAGATTTTATTGTGTTCCACTGTTTTATTATTTCTAAATTAATTGACATGTTTGTTTTTATGCATGGGTGTGTGTATATATATGTAGGCATGTGCGTATGTGTTTTCATGTGTATGCAGGTACACATGTGTGCGTGCCTGTGGAAAGCAGAAGACAACCTCAGGTGTGGTCCTCAGAAATGCCATCCACCTCCTTCGAGATGGGTTTGTTGCTGAGCTGGAGCTTACCACGCAGGCTAGGTTGGCTGGTCAGTGAGCTCAGAGTCCCTCCTGTCTCCACCTTCCATCGTGTGCCAGAGACAATGCAGGATGTGTGGGAGGCAGAGGAGAACGCTCTGAGGATGCAGGGTGCTCCAGTCAGGAGTTCATCCTGACCCTGCCAGGCAGGCCGTCCCACGGCAGGGCCACCTCTCCGACTGTTCTACAAGATGTCCTTGTTAGCTAACTTCTTAATCAGTCCTGGCATGGTGGCCTCCTTTTTCCTGGATGGCCACTGTGGAGAAAGGGGCAGTGTCACACACGAGGATTCCAGGCATGGAAGGAGCCACAAGAAACCTCCATTAGAAAGAGCTGTGGTAGAGCTAGAGAGATGGCTTAGCAGTTAAGGCATTTGCTTACAAAGCCAAAGGACCTCGGTTCAATTCCCCAGGACCCACATAAGCCAGATACACCAGGTGGTGCAACTGTCTGGAGTTCTTTTGCAGTGACTGAAGGCCCTGGTGCACCCATTCTCTCACTCTGCCTCTTTCTCTTTCAGTCTCTCAAATAAATAAGTAAAAATTTTTTAAAAAGGAGAAAGAGCTGTGGTAATGGAGAGATGTCTTAGTGATTAAGAAGCTTGCCTGCAAAGCCTAATGACCCAGGTTCGATTCCCCAGTACCCACATATGCCAGATGCAGAAGGTGACACATGCATCTGGAGTTCCTTTGCAGTGGCTAGAGGCCCTGGAACGCCCATTCTCATCTCCCCTCTCTATCTGCCTCTTTCTCAAATAAATAAATAAGTAAATAAATAAATAAATAAATAAAACATGTAAAAAGATATTTTGAGGCTGGAAAGATGGCTCAGCAGTTGAGGTACTTGTCTATAAAGACTAAGGACTGGAACTCAGTTCTCCAGTACTCACATAAAACCAGATGCACTAAGAACAACATACATCTGGAGTTTGTTAGCAGTGGCAGGAAGCCCTGGCATGCCCATACTCTCTCTGTGTCTGCCTCTTTTTTTTCTTTTTCTCAAATAAAGAAAATAATTTTAAAAAATTTAAAAAGTGAAAGAGCTGTGGGGGAAAGACAAGTCAAGGTTAGGAACTTTTGAGTTCATCCTGAGCAGAGTTCAAGGGCTCCTAGCAGTAGGGTGATGGGATTCCGTTTTCTTTGGCAGTATACTTGTGAGCATAAGCAGTGACAGACATGAATGCCAGTGTGAAGGACTTTACAACCTTAGCCTGAGCCCAGAGGGGAAGATGTCAGTGAGAAATGACAGGGGACACTGAATCCCAGGCGTGTTCATCCTCCCAGCAGGATCTCTCCACCATAGATGCTTTAAGCCTGACCAGGACTGTCTGATCTGAGATGTCCCCACATAGAAATATACATGGCCCACTGTAGAGCAGAAAGCCCTCAAGCCCTGTAACTGCAACCCCAACTCAGGATTTGGGCGGGGAGTTTTGATTAATTTTTAATTATTGAGAAAGACTATTGTACTCTCATAACCATCTAAATAAAACACAACCTGAAACCCTTAAAGAAAATTTAAAGCTTTGTGTTGTAATGCGTCGTCTGTTAGCTTGTAAATGGCATCATTAGTTTGCATTGTGTTGCTCAGGGGTCTAATATTCCGGAGGAAAGAGGAAGAAGAGCTCTCCAGTACTGTCTTTTTACGGTCTCTTTGCATATTTAGGACATTACAGAGAGGCCATTATAAAATGCAATTGCACGAATTTTCTTTTTAAGTTTACTGAGTATGACTGTAGAGACAATTTGGGGACTTAGGAGACATTTCTCATGTTACTGCATTTTCAAGCTTTCTTCCTTTTAATCAGCTTTCCATGGTTACCCATAAAAGAAAGGTTTGTTGGGCTGGAGAGATGGCTTAGTGGTTAAGGTGCTCGCCTGCGAAGCCTAAAAACTCATGCTCAAATCTCTGAATGCCAAGTAGCCAGACGCACCCTGATGAAAGCATGCAATGTCGCACATGCGCGCAAGGGGGCGCACGTGTCTGGAGTTCGTTCACAGTAGGCTGAAGGTCCTGTGTATCCATTCTTTCTCTCTCTTTCTCAATAAGAATCATTTTTTTAAAATGTTTAAAAAGAAATGATTGTTAAGAATTCAGATAGGACTTGGGTTTTGTTTCGCATTTTTGTACATTATTAGCCACTTTTCTTGTGCCCCTCCCTTTTGCTCCCATGTATGAGCGTAGAGCATGAGTTCAATGTACCTGGAGCTTGGAGTATCTCCACAAATATTACTGAGGATGGTAGGATTCTAAAATGGATAAGAATTAAAGTGAAATTCATTCCCCATCAGCAACACTGTAAAGAGATCTTAGCCTTGCAGCCTGGGAGTGGGACATCTCAGGTTTGTTTCTGTGCTGTTATTCCCATATGCACACTACCTCTCCCCACACATCCTTCTCGTTGACTAGGTCCAGGGAAGCCCAGCCTTGGGACAAATCTTTCCCCCAAATGTTTTCTCCTTCGCATTCCACATACACACCTGTTCCTCCTGGTGGGTATCTCATGAATGCTGTGTGCTCTCTCCTCTGGGCCTCCCATGGGATTTAGAACCCCTCAGTGGAAGTCCAAGGTGGCTTTGATATCATATTTACATGTTGGCCATGGTCAAGTTCATTTTCTTTTCTTTTTATTTTTTTGAGGCAAGCCCAAGAGACTTTTTTTTTTTAATGAGAGAAAGAGAGAGAGAGAATTGGTGTGCCAGGGCCTCTAACCACTGCAAAGTCCAGACCACCTTGTGTGCATGTGCAACCCTGCTCACTTGGCATTACTTTGTGCGTGTAGCTTACATGGGACCTGGAGAGTCAAGCATGGGTCCTTAGCCTTCATAGGCAAACGCCTTAACCACTAAGCAAGCTCTCTAGCCCAAGTTCATTTTCTTTGTGGTGTTCAGGTAGTTCAGGAAAGATGAGGTATGCAATTCCACCTGAATTCTCACACAGTTTTGCATGTGTGTGTTTGTGTTATATATGTGTATCAAACGTTCTGTAATACAATAGTAAAGGTTTTGCAACTTAAGTGTGAATGAGTTTGGGTTCAATTCTCTAGATCTTTTTCCTTCAGAAATGTGGCACACTGTATTTTCATGGATGTCACTTGGCTTTGCTTCTGTTTGGAGACCCGGGTTACATCTCCTAAGGATCCAATCACCAGCCATCCTTGTCCATGTCTGCATGACCTGCCTTATGGGATGCACCTCTTACAAAGTCACCTCTTACAGAGTCAGGTGACAGGAAGGTGCTGGGTTAGTTACTTTTCTGTGACAGAATGCCTGACAAAAATTATTTAAGGGAGCGTGGTGATGTGAATGAGAAGGTATGTCCCCCATAGCCTAAGGTATTTTTGATTAAGCTTGCAACTTAAATCTCTAGTAGCCTATTGGAGGGTGCATCATGGGGGGCAGATATTAGGTCCAGCCCTAAAGTGTATTCAGAGAAATTGAGCTGTGGCTCTTGGTGTTGTCCAGCTGTTTGGTGGTGTCTTTTTGCCATCAGTCTACAGAAATGAGCCAGTTTCTTCTGCCACTGATGGTGCTTCCCCTGGTTTCTGTAAGCCTGAAATAAACCTTTTCCTTGCATAAGCTCTTTCTGATCAGATGTTTGATGAGCAATGAGAAGATAAATGCTCCAGTTAAATTGGTACCAGAAGTGGGGTCATTGCTGTGATGAATCTGACTGTGTGCATTTTGAGCATTTGGAATTTGTGTGCTGGAGGAATGGGGAAGGATTTGGTACTTTGGACTTGAAGATCCTTTCAGTGCTGTAAGCCATGCTTTATGGGCTATTGTATTGAGAGTTTGAAAATCTAAATGCAAAAAGAACTATGGACAGTGACGGCTTGTTTATGAACTTTTCAAGGGGAAAGAAAGAACTTTGTTGGAATTGGCTACTGGAAAAAAGGCTGGCTGCAATCTTCTGCCTATACCTAGACAGTTTGATCAAAGTTGAGTTTAAGGGCTGGAGAGGTGTCTTAGTTGTTCAGGTGCTTGCCTGCAAAGCCACAGAACCAAGATTCAGTTCACCAGGACCCACATAAGCTAGATGCACAAGATGGCACATGCATTTGAAGTTTGTTTGTAGCAGTTGGAGGCCCTGGCATGCCCATTCTCTCTATTTATCTCTCTATCTATCTCTCTCTGTCTCTCTCCTTCTCTGCCCCCTTCCCTCTGTCATAAATAAATAAATAAACTATTTTTAAAAGTTGAGTTTGGAGCTGGAAAGATAGCTTAGTGGTTAAGGTGCTTGCCTGTAAAGCTTCAGAACTCAAGTTCTAATCTCTAGGTCCCATGTAAGCCAGATACAGTGACGCAAGCATGCAATATCGCACATGCACACAAGGGGGTGCATGTGTCTGGAGTTTGTTTGCAGCAGCTAAAGGCCCTGGAGTGCCCATTCTCTCTCACACACAAAAAAAAGAGCTTAAACATAATGGACTTTTGTGCTTGGCAGAAGCTGAATGGTTTATCATAGGAAAACTTCAAGCAAGTTTGAAGTTACTGGCATAGAGACTGGTTTTAGGTTACTGAAGCTGCAATTATTAGGTTGATTGGGACCATCAAGGGCGGGCACACTGCTTTGCACTGGGACAATGGAATAAATAAGGGTGAAATCCACCCATGGAAGGCTCAAATGAGTATGAATACAAATTCTTTTGAAAGAAGGTGGTTTGAAGGGAGAATTCTGAAGAAGTAGCCTGCTCTTCATGGTCAAGGTTTATTCCACTCCTTCTCCCTGGATTTACAAATTTGGCTATACAGCACACCTAGTACTGGTTTGGGAACATGAAAAATGCAAGGAAGTGTGTCATGAAGTACAGCATGGTTTGTTTTTTTTTTGAAATGGTCTCTGAGAAAAATGAAGCAGGGTTGAATTCTCTGTAGAGACCCAGTAAGGCCATTGTATGAGGGAGAACCAGAGCCTCTGCTGAGATGCAGCGTGGGGAACAGGGTTGACATCCCTGTGTTGGAGACAAAATAAGATTGTTGTACAGAGCTGTGAAGATGAACTGCAGTTTACAGTGTGGGCCTGAAGACGTTTTGGATGTACCAGGACTGTGGAATGGCTGCTATGGAGAGCTGCTCAGTTAGCCCAGCTAGAGGGTCAGAATTGGAATCCAGAGACTTTAATCACTGATTATGGGTGTTGGGCTTGAACTGCAGATATTTGGTGTTTACCTGCTGCTATTACTTGCTTTGGTCCAGGGTCTCATTGTTATGCCTTTTTACAATGGAAATGTTTACTTTGTGCCATTACGTGTTGGAAGTGTGCAACTTGTATTTGATTTGTACAGGGCTAAATGTTAAGAGACAGTCTTTAATCTCAGATGAAATTTTGGGACTTTTGAACAGTATTAAAGTTGATAAAGGCTGTGGGGGGCCAGGGAAGGAATGTGATGGTTTGAATGTGAAGGTATGTCCCCCACAGCCTAAGGTATTTTTGATTAAGCTTGCCACTTAACTCTCCAGCAGCCTGCTGGAGAGTGTGTCCCTGGAGTTGGATCTTAATTCCAGCTTTAAAGTGTGTTCGGAGCAGGAGGAGCCCTGGCTTGTTTGTGTTGGCTGGCTGTTGATGGTGTCTCTTGGCTGTGATCTATGGAAGTAAACCAGTGCCTTCCACCTTTGGTGGTGTTCCCTTAGAATTTGTAAGCCTGAAATAAAACTTTTCTCCCATAAGCTGTTCCTGGTTGGGTGTTTGTCCAACACACACATGCATGCTCTCACACATGCACACATACACACGCACACATGCACGCACAGGCACACACGTGCACACACACACGCACACACATGTGTTTGATGGTTAGATGCTCACTGAACAAACAATTTCACTCCTAAATAATTTCATGGGTGGTAAATTCAGAGCTTACTGGTGGCTTCCATTTTAATTGAAATTCATTGCTTTATGATTCTTGGATGAGTAAACTGAAATTCTTATGAAAACCTGGTGTTTGTTATCATGAACTACAGTAAATCCTTGCTTGCTGCAATAGGAAGATATCCCCCATCTCACATCAGACCTATCTCTACCCTCTGGAAAATATCCTTTTCTAAAAACAAATATGACAACTTTTGAAAATCTGCCACATGCTCCCCTGGCCAGATGGTTTCCAGCAATTCCACAGCATTGAGCCACCCAATCATTCCCTAATGCAAATGTGTTTCTAACACCATTGTGGATAAGATGGGCTTAGATTGCTCTCTGTTTAATTTTTTTTCCTCCAGGAATCTAGCCAAGGTTGTCATGTTTCTCTGAATTGGTGACAAATGCTGATGGGACTCTGAAAATGTATTTTTTTCTAAGCAAGCTGAATTGCTTTTGGTGTGATGGCCTCAATCTGACACTGTTGATCTCTTCTAAATTGAGAAATAAGAAAAAAAGCTAATGTCATGTAGAAAGAAAATCTAACTGTAACCAATTGTATCATGTGTGAAACCAAAACCAGAAATGTTGTTTAATATGATATAGATGATAAAGTTAGGCAACTTTCTCTTTCTGTAATCAAAAAAGAGACCCTGGGACTAGGGAGAGGGCTGTGCAAGCTTGAGGACCCAAGTTTGGTCCTTAGAACCTAGGTTTAAAAAAAAGGCCGTGTACATTGACATACGTTCTTCCAATGCTAGAGAGGCAGAGACAGGTGCATCCCTGTAGCTCCCTGGCCAGCCAGGCTAGTCTACTTGGTGAGTTCCAGACCACTGGGAGACCTGGTCTTAAAAAAAAGTGCATGAGCTGAACAAGATGACACACGCCTTTAATCCCAGTACTTGGGAGGCTGAGGTAGGAGGATGGCCATGAGATAGAGGCAAGTCTGGGCTGTAGAGTGAGTTCCAGGTCAACCTGGACCCTGATTCATAATAAAAACAACAACAGAAGGCAGACTGCTGCTGAGGAATGACCTCTGACCTACACACATGCATGCACATGCATACACATACATATTCATGAGCACATGCACACACTCAGGCACATACATGAGCATGCATACATCTACATGTGCACATAGGAAAAGCATTTACTGCCAGGCCTGGAGATATGTGCCTGTAACTGCAGCCTTGGGAGGTGGAAGCAGAAGGGTTAGCAGTTCAAGGACAGCCTCAGCCAAACAGCTGAGTGAAGGACAGCCCGAGCTATGTGCAATGTGGCCTCAGGACAACAGCAGAAGCAAGTCTAAAGGACTGTTTCTTTCTTAAAAGTCCATCTTTGTTCAATTTAAATGCCCAGGATTTTCCCAACCATGAGCAAACATAAGACAGTGGCCAGCATTTACTGGCCCCCCTCCATGCTGGTCATTTGCCGGGCTCCTCAGGCGGGGCCAGGTAGTGCTGAGGGAAGGACCAGGCCTGCTGGTTCCTCCCAAGGGGTTGAGGAGGAGATGAGCGTCCAACGACTCAGATCTCTCCTGGCCACCAGAGAAAAACCACACTGAGTCGGGAGTCTTGTCGAAGCAGGAACTTGATTTATTGCTATGAGCAGTTGCCTATATAATGTTGGGGACGTAGGCGGGGATTTTAGAATGGTGGGGAAAGGTAAGGGCCAATAGTAAACTGTGACTATTGAAATGATAATTTCAACTGCCACGTGGAGGTGGCAGGCAAGAAGCCATTAGGCGTCTTGCTGAGTCCTAGCTGGCCAGAGACAGGTTGCCAAACTTTAGCTAGGCTCAGGAAGTTCCACTAGGCCTCACGCCTGGGCCTTTCAGGGCCCAACAGTCATTCTTCTGGAAAGTTCTGGGTTTATGTGAAGCACCAAGCGAGACAGAATACTGGCCCTTGGCAATCTTGGACTCGTGAGGGAATTGGTATATTTTTATGTATGTGTATGTGTGGTGTGCATGCATGCTCATGTGTGTGGGTACACGTGCACGTATGCGCACATGCATGTGGAGGCCAGAGATCGATGCCAGGGGTCTTCTTCCATTGGTCTCCACTTTATTCTTTGAGGCAGTATAGCAGTCACTTTCTCATTGCTGGTACACAAGACTGCACCAGAAGCATCTTGTGGGGGGAAATGATTTATTTCAGGCTTGCAGTTTCCAGGGAACCTTCACCATGGCGGAGACGAGCATAGCAGGAGCAGGAAGCTGGCTCACCTCTTCATACACCAGCGGCAGGGAGACAGCAGCGAGCGCCAGCTCCTTCTCAGCACCCAGTAGACTGGAGTCAAGGTCCATCCCCAGCCCCAGTGACTCAGCCTGCAGCATGGCTTCCCCTGCTGGACACTTAAGTAGAAAGCGTAAACACAAACACTTGAGTCTGTGGGGGGTCACTTATATTCATACTATCACAGACAGGGTCTCATGCTGAACCTACAGCTCACTGATTTTGCTAGAGTAGCCAGAGAGTGAGCCTTAGAGATTCCTTGTCTCTGCCTCCTCAGAGTTGGGATTATAAGTGCACACCACCATGCACAGCATTTTTTACATAGGAGCTGGGATCCAAACTCAGGCCCTCACACTTAAGCAATAGGCACTTTACCAACTAAGCCATCTCCCAGCCCATGGTTAATATTGAAAGGAATCATTACTCTGTGGAAGGTACTAAACACATAAAACAGAGTGTGTAAAGATATGGTATGGAGTGTTAGTGTGCTTTGGAATTCAAACTAGTATGTTAAGAAATCCTGGCTTAGTGCTGGGCAGATGCCTAGCGGGTACTAGCTGTGACAGTGTAGCCGTTCTCCAAACCAGGACAGTGGTGGGGTCCACCTGGGAGCAGGCAGTAAGGGGTGCATACATACGGAGGGTTCACAGACAGCCAGAAGTCCTACTAGCAGCAGCCCTATGTCCTGTCTCCAGTAGCTGACGATTCCAATGCCTGTTTGCTACTTCTCTCACCCTTGTGACCACATTCCTGCAAGAAGGGACTGAGGGAAGGATTAGTTTGAGCATACTAGAGTGTGGTCAACCACTGAGCTATAGACCTGGCCCTTTTTGCTTTTTAAATTCCAAAACAGGATTTTACTAAATTGCCCAGACTGGTCTTGAATTTGCGATCCTCCTGCCTCAGCCTTCCCCGGTACCTGGGATTACAGACGTGTGCTACAAAGCCTAGTAATGATTTTTTTCTCTTAAACATAGAATAAAAAACTAAAGAGATGGGACCCACAGTTCCTGTGCACATCTTTCTGGTGGCTTGTATGGTTGAGTACTTTTCAGATGTTTACTGACCATTAGTATGCACAACTACGTAGTTGTGGGAGTGTAACCTGGAAGGTTGACTTCAGACAATGTTTGCCATTGTCTACTGACACTTCTTGAATGTATGTCTACTAGCCAAGCACTTCCACAGATGTGTACTCAGTCATCCACACATATTCACCTAAAGATGTGCACAGGAATATTTGTTACACATCTTCATAATAGCATGAACTAAATGCTCATTACTGAATGTGGAAAATCTATAGTTCACACTGTAGATTTCTACACCACAAAGAGAAGGAAAGAACTTAACTAGAGGGACATGTGGAACGGTGGGCAAGTCACAGAAACAGGTCAAGTGAAAGCCACCAAAGAACAGTGGTAGAAGCGACAATGGTTGGAGCTGGACAGTGGCCACCTAGAGGAGCAGGAATGGTCAGAAGGCTTCAACGATGTTTCCTGATCCATGAGCTAAATTCTCATGGAATTTAGACTCCAGAAAGGTGAACAGAAAATATATAAACACAAATAAGATGTCAGACAGGGGAGATGGTTTAGTAGTTAAGGTGTTTGCCTGCAAAGCCTAAGGACCCAGGCTCGATTCCCCAGTACTCACATAAGCCGGATGTACAAGGTGGCTCTGCATCTGGAGTTCATTTTCAGTGGCTGGGGCCCCTGGTAGTCTCATACTCTGTGTGTATCTCTCTCTCTCTCTGTATCTCTCTGCTCTCAAGTAAATACATGAAATTTTTTTTAACTTTTAAAAAAAAGCCAAGGAAGGATGAGAACAGGCAGGGATTACGAGGAGGAGGAAGCAGTTAGCCAGGTGTGACACTCCTACAGCCTGAACAAGATGAGAATAGAAAGTGACCATGGGTTTTCAAAGTGTGGAGGTCAAGATGACTTTCATCAAGCAGCTTCTTGTTTCTCACAACACTCTGAACTAATTCAGAAGCAAATGAGTTGAAGCTATAGAGAAAGGTGACACAGGCAATTTTTAGAAAAGCAAAAAAAGAAACGAGTGATACCTTGAGTGAAACCCAGGTTGGTCTGACTGCAAACTTCAGCTCTTGATACATGTTGTGTACGAGCAGAAACATAGCATGAGCTCCCAATGGCAGGGTGTGGGGTGAGGTCAGCATTCTCTTATCTGCGTATGTTTCCAGAGACTTGACTGGATTTAACCATGAAAGAGACCAAGGTTCAGGGAACATCATGGAAGTTGGGGCAGAGCGAACGTATGAACCAGAGAATGGGAAAGAGCTCTGTGGAACGCTGTCATTCCAACATGACATGGCTGCTGCTCTCACGAAGTCATAATAGTGGTGGTTTTCTGCATAAGACCGGGCCTGTCAACAACCCGTCATAAATCGGGGGTGGAGGAGCTCATGAGGTCCCACCCATCCTGGAGAAGTTATTGGGATTTAATGGTTTCCAGGAGAGAGGAGTCATGTTTGCAGTGATGTAGGCACCAGCAAGTTGCCTATGCTCTGGTAAAGGACCCCTTGCCTACACTCATGCAAGCTGCACTAGTTAAATTCAGTGGGTCCAACAACCCAAAATGACATGAAAATAGAAAGGGCACTAGTTGGGAAGAAGGAAAGATTCAGTGGAAGTGAGATAAGAGAAATTAAAAGGGGTGAATATGATAAAAATATATATGCATAAAGTTGGTAATAAAATAAAATTGTGTGTATATGTGTTTGTGTGTGTGTGTGAGAGAGAGAGACAGAGAGAGACAGAGAGACAGAGAGACAGAGAGGGAGAGAGAGTGAACAGAAACCAGCTACAGCCTCAGAAGTCTTCTTGGGCAGGGACGGGGTGCTGCTCAGTAAGAGAGTGCTTGCCTTGCGTGTGTGAGGCCCCGAGTTCCTTCCCCAGCATGGCAAAACATGTCACCTTGAAAAAGGATTTCTTGGGATGCTTCTCCAGTTCTTATCTTTCACGCTCCTCCCTTACAGTGGTAACAGATGTCCTATGATAGCTCTTTTCACTGGTCAGTAACAAGCTTGAAAACATGGGCTGCTGGCCTGTTACTGAGTACTACCATCCAAGGGCTGTGCAGGAGCTGGGCGGGGTGCTGTGGCCTGCAGGGAGCAGTGGTACACCATGCCATGCCCGCTCAGTGAGCCCTCTTCAGCTCTGATTAAATGGCATTGTGTTTGTTACTATTGTACTTAAGGGAAAATACCATGGTTGGAACCTGTTCTAAGTGGCTTTTGTGTTTCTTTCAGATGTCGCCCATTTAATGTGGTTTGAAAGACTGTATGTTTGGCTTCAGTGTTTTGAGAAGTATATCTTGTATCCAGCCATAATTCTGAACGCCCTCACCATTGATGCATTCTCAGTAAGCAATTACCGGAGACTCGGTACCCAGTAAGTGGATGATGGCTTATTCTCTTAATAGTTTGGATAACAGTGTTTTCAGATTTCAGTGAGCTTTCTCCTGAACAGGCTGCAGAGGAAAACAACACATCCTCCATATTTACTGGCCGTGTGAAAGGAGGGTGGTTTTCACCTCATGTGCAGTGACTGTGGAGTGGCTGCGATGCACACTGTGAGATGCTGTGGGTAAAAGTCGGGAGCTATGAAGACCTTCCTGCAGAAGATGAGTCAGCACGGCTAATCCAACGGCAGGAGCCCCATGTGAATGTGGATTCCCAGAGTTCTTAGCACCGCACTCATAGCCTTATGAACTGCTTTGTGTCATGTTGTCTAGTGAATACTCTATAGTTCTGTGCATGGAGAAGGGGACTGAGCTTTCGCACTGCTCCCTGCATTTATCAGGAGGGAAGCATCGTCATTTACAAACGGGAGCACAAGGGACTCCATGCGGTCAGGATGCTTGTGTTTTTGCAGAGCATTAACAATGCACAGCCGAGTCAGTGGTGTCATATATGAAAATTAATTCTGAATTTACAAATGGAAATGTACTTAATTTGCAGATTTTTCTTTCTGACAAAAGGTGGGAGTTGATGGTCAAATACATTATTAGAGCCAGGGTAGGTATAAAAGACTTCTTGCTGGGATTGCTCTCTTGTCACGTTGCTTACACACGATGTCTCCAGGTTACCTCTAATTTGCAATCCCAAGATTATTAATTCAGACCTGCTCTCTCGCTTAGGGCATGATGAAGACACAATTAGTATTTGCCACTGACTGAGCATGTCGAGATGGGACTCTGAGCAGGCTGAGAGTCCCACAGAAGAGACTCTAAATGACTCCATGCAGCTAGTTTCTTGGTTGCGGGGACAGGATACCTGGCCACAAGCAGCATAGGGAAGGAAAGGGCTTTTTCCAGCTTACAGTTCTGAGGGGACATTTCTTCCTGGCAGAGAAAACATGGCAGAGCAGAGAGCTGGGCATCACATCTTGTCACATCATTGAGCTTTGAACACCCGGTAGGTCTGGGCTCGTGAAGCTGAAGGCCACTCCCAGTGACCCACCCACATGCTCCTCTCACTGGGGATTCAGTGTGAGGCCTAATCACAGACACATGAGGTTGTATGGGGACAATACAGATGGGGACCCATCAGTGCTTGACGCTGGTCTTCCCTCCAGTCTGTGTCTGCTTCAGTGGGCACAGCGTGACAGTTCTATGCTCTTTGCAGTGAGGAAGGTTGGGAATGTGGCCCATTCAGTAAATTGCTTGTCATGGGAACATGAGGACCTGTGTTCTGATCTAGCACCCACATAAATGCTGGGGAGATGCGGTGGCCAATCTGTAACCCCAGTGCTTGGCAGAAAGTGGGGATCCTTGGGGCAAGCTGGTTAGACTAGCCAAACTGGCAGCTCTAGGTTCAAGTTACAGCTGCTGAAGAGTGATTGAAGATGTCCAGCATTGACCGCTGGCCTCCACACACATATGTGTATATGTGCATGCACACCTGCACAAACACATGTACACATGTGAGCATGCATTTACACATATGCACATCTCACACACACACACACACACACACACACATCAAAAATTAGAGCAGAATTCTACAGCCCTTGGTACTTTGACTCTTCAGACCCAAGGAAGAATCTGGATAAAAAGCGAAGGACAAGTCACTGGCCCATCGCATGGCAGAGATGAGGCTGTTCCTCTTTCTGGGGTTCAGGATACCTCTGGAACTCAGCCTTGATGACCCTGTGACCAAATCTTGACTAAGACAGATGCTGATCAGGGTATTGGAGCCAGAGTGGCAATGCAGGGTCAATGCAACCTTCGGTTACCCACTAAAGGATGAAAGCTGTCCCCATGCAGCTTCACAACAATGACGTTGAGTTGAACTTGAAAGTTGAGAATCATCAGCTGAAGAAGACAGGTGAAGGAATGGGGGCTGCACAGTCCCAGCCATGTGCAGGGAGTCCACTCGGAGGTTATATCCTCTCCATCTGCTAGGATGCATTTTCACACTATAGTGAAAAGAAGTCCCTTGTCATTTGAATGTCCTCAGCTCCCAGAGACACCAACAGCATTCTTCTCACATCCCAAAGCAGAGAAGTCTTTTCTATTCCAGGCGCACCCATGTGAAGAAGCAGGACAAACCAAGTCAGGGATCCAGGCACCCCATGAGACCAGCCTGTCCCAGACCAGCGGGAAGGTCTATGGCAGTGTCACCTTGAGACCTTCTTGGGACTGTGAGCGTGGTCCCTCCTGCCCACTCTCAACATCACATGCCATCTCATTCAGCTTGCAGCACCAGCTCCCCAGCAAACATTAGGACAGCTTTTGGATGTTGGAGTAGAGGGCAGTCAATTCATGAGTGGCCGGGCAGTAAGTTTAGGAGTTGGTGAACTGTGACATCTTGTTAGGGATTCATAATTCCCAGGGTCTATATGGATGTGCTACATCTGTCTCATGTCATTCATTGGTCCCTGGTTGCTACCCAAGCTTCTATAAAACTTTCTCTAAGCACACAATGATTGCTGTGTCATTAGCAATGACCATTATTATCAAACCATGAACACAGGTCTTTGAAGGCTCCCGTTATTGTTACTAGTCATCATTAGTAAGCATAAAAGAATTCTCCATTGAGGCACAGTCAAAGGAAACAGAAAGTTAGACTTGACCCTCATCTAGATGTTGCCTCAAAAGATCTCTGGCCAGGCTTTAGCTATCCCCAAGAGTTGGGAACTTGGGAAGCTGGCAGAGGCAGCTGGACCAGGTCACATTTTCATGTCGTAATGTCCCCATGGCATCAGTGACAATTAGGAATGAAAATGGCTTTGCCATGACTGCATTTCTGTTTATGTTCAGAACTTTATATAGTTCTTGTCATGCCATTCATTTCTGTCAACTCTTTGTGGTCATGACAAGATGTACCCCAAGCCGACCCTAGTGGGAAGAGAACCCTGTGTATTTTGTAACTGGCTACCAACTTCCATGGAACTTCCCTCACTCTGCAGCCATCATCTCAGAGAACCCTTAAATCTGCCGTGTGTCCTTACCGAGGAACACATGAACATAGATAGATTTTTTTTAAGTTTTATTTATTTGAGAGAGAGAGAGAGAGAGAGAGAGAATGGGCACGGCCAGGACCTCCAGCCACTGCAAACGAACTCCAGATGCATGTGTTACCTTGTGCATCTGGCTTATGTGGATCCTGGGGATTCAAACCTGCGTCCTTTGCCTTTGCAGGCAAATGCCTTAACCATTAAGCCATCCCTCTAGCCCATAGATTTTTTTTCATGTGTTCAGTGGCAAAGATATTCCAGAGGGTCAGTCCACCTTGAGCATGCATTGCAGCTTGCTCATGAGATCTTGGTCAGTTCCCCTTGGGCACAGAGCTCCCATCCTTCTCTGGAGATGGGAACCACACAGGGTCCCACACTGGTATTCTAGGCCCGCAGAATGAACGCGAGCTAATCGATGCTCAGAGACCATCACTGGTGTACGTTACCGAGCAGTCGCGCACTGTTGTTCACTGACTCTCTCCTTTGTACAGCTGGGACATTTTTCTACTGACCATGGCTGCCATGAAGCTTCTGCGGGCCTCGTTCTGTAACCCGGCTCACCAGTTCGTCCACTTGGGTTTCACGGTCATCTTCTTCCACTTTGATTACAAAGGCATTTCCGAGAGCTTCCTGCTGGACTTCTTTATGGTGTCCATTGTATTCAACAAGGCAAGTTCCACGCTGGTTTTCTTCATTTTAATCATTGAGAGAGGTATGTCTCATGTTGCCTGACTTTTCCTGGGGAGGTCTCTATTCATCCCAGACAGAGAAGGCACCCATAGACCAAGAAAGGATTCCATCCCGGTCCAGCTTGGTGAACCAGTGAGTCACTAGGATTGCTTATATGATCATGGACAACTCTCCAGGAAGCCCACGCCTTGAATGTCTGACTCAAAGGTAGCGTCACCCCTGAAGAGTCCCCAATCACAGTCAACCTTCACCTTCCTCTGTACCCTAACCTTGCCCAGACCACTTAGAGCTGAGACAGGAGGGACTAGTGACCCTCCGCCCTCCTTCAGGGACTTTTCATTGTATTCATAGGGCTGGTAATGTACAAAGGCAGTGGAATATCCCAAGCATGGGGCTTCCATCACATCTCCAACCAGCAGGTTACAGAGAGGAAACAAAGGCAGTGGAATTTTCCAGAACTCAGTCTTGCCCCTGTGGTCAGGCAGTCAGCCTGATTCCTGAGGCTTATGGTGTTGGCACCCCTCTCCTTGTCTTCTCCTGCAAGTCTCCCTCACTATCGTCTCTCTGGACAAGTAGGTTCAGTCCTCAGTCTTGCATCCTTCCCAGTAAATCTGGGCTGGGGATCAGCTTGGGAAAAACAGACCATAAACATTGTATGTACTTATAACCCACACATGCAGATTTCCTTCTACAATATAGAGTGTAGATGTGCCCATATAAAATAGAATATGAAAGTGCCCCTGTCCATCCCTCCTGTCCTCTGTCAATTGTACCTTGTATTTCATGTGAGACAGATGAGAGTGAGTATTTGAGACTCCTCCGTGCCCTTTTGTAGTCTTCCCCTGCAACAGAAGCTAGGTTTGTCCACAGAGCAATAGAAATGGAAGCGGCTCCTGGCATGTGAACTCCTTAGCAGAACTTCTCCCATACCGTGTGTGCCCATGCTCCTGTGTCCCAGCTGTCATGGTGGCCACCAGTGTCTTCCCAAGATTGACCTTATTAATAAATACCTCCTCTTTTTGGTCAGTAATTTTAAGGTGGTTTTTTTGTTGTTCTTTGAGTTTTATTTTTCAGCTCTTCATGAATCAATTATATTAGTCTTTAATTCCTATTTATTACTTATCTTTCTACTGGTTTTCTTGTTGCATCTTTAAAGTAACAACAAAATGGAACACACTTGTATTACACTGAAGAAACCCCACGAGTAATTGTCACTGGCATCAATGTCGTCTTCTGTGGTCCTCACTGACTCTGAGATGCTCCAGTGTCCACAGTTCGTGCAACAGACTGGTTTCATGTCTGTAGAGTTCCCTTGATTTTTATTACTTAACTTATCTCACTTCTCTGACTGTTCATAGTGCAGATTTCTAAAGTATATTCTTTGTGTTTAAGTTACTCCACAGCAGTGAGAAATGTTATCCTATACCTTTGAATCAGCACTCATGAAATTATTATGAACGGGGTTAGTACTCGTGGGCTGAGAGATCATCATCAGATGTGAAATGTGCAGGAAGGGATACAGTTCCTTACAGTGGTGGTCTCAGCATGAAATGTTGTCCACAGACTCTTGTGTTTGAACACCTGCTCTTCTGACTTGGGAGGTTGTGGAATGTTGAGGAGGTGGTGCCCACTCAGAGAAGTGGGAAAGTAGAAGAAAGGCCTGAGGTTTGTAAGCTGGCCCACTTCCTGTGCTGTCTCTGCCTCCTGGTTCACTGTGATTTGAGCAAGCAGCCACATGCTCCTGCTGCCATGCCCGCCCTGCCGTGATGGGTGCCCTCAGCCATGAGCCAGGATGAATCTTTCCTCTCTCGAGTCATTTGTGTTAGGTACCTGATCATAGCAATGAGAGCAGGGATAAATGCTTCTGGTGTTACTTATGGGAACACAATGAGCATAGTTGTTTCTGCACCTCGGGTACTGGGCCCTGAGAGCCAGTGGTGCTGGTCTCACCAGGGTGTCAGGAGGACTCATTCTTAGAACGAGAAAATAATTTCACAGGAGAATATATGCAGATGCAATGTAGCACTTTTATAGTCACCTGTATGTAGAAAAGGAGATGACACATAACTGTGTTTTGAAGGACATGAGCTGGCTTCCACAGAGCGTGGCAGGTTAGTACTGTCTTGTGACTGTGAGTGGTTCCAGTGACCCAAAAGTATGGCCAAGGGGATGCCGAGGCCCTCAGTGCTTCCATGCCCACAGTAGCAGTGGCTTGCACTGGCAGATACCTAAGGGAAGTGACCCAGTGGGGACGTGTGGTGGTTTGAATGTGGATGTGTATCCCCCATAGCCTCGGGGATTTTTTTATATTAAGGCTCAGCCTCCTACTTAAGTCTCCAGCCGCCTGCTGGATGAGGTGTCACTGGGGACAGATGTTGTATCCAGCCCTAAGGGGTGTTCCGAGTGAGTAAGAGCTCCAGCTGTTTGTGCTTCTTGGTGTAGGTTTCTGTCTCTCTCTCTCTCCTGTGGATGCTAAAGTGAGCTTGCTTCTTCCACCACTGAAAGTGTTTCTCCTTGATTCTGTGCCTGTACTAAACCCTGTCCTCCAAGAAGCTGCTTCTGGTCGGTTGTTTGTCCCAGCAGTAAGAGAGGAACTGAGACAGGGTGCCTAGCTGAAAGGGCAGTATAGGTGACCCTCTTCCCATTCATGAAGGCACTCAGCTTGTCTTGTGCAGGACCAGGAGGCAGGATGCAGCAGAACACATCTGAGCTAAATCCAGAGTCCATCATGTCTGTCTTCTACATGGGTGCTAAGGATCTGAACTCGGGTCCTCAAGCTTGCATAGCAAGTACTTTCCTGACTAAGTACTCTCCCAGCCCCTTAATTTGATGTTTCTTTCTTAAAAGCAAAACAAAACAAAAAGACTCCCTTTCTTAAATAGTTCCTAGAGGCTTTCTAGAAACTTCCAGTGTTCAGTTTATAGACAACACCACTTTGTGGGTTACTCATTGCATAATGTGAAATGTTATGGTCCTGCTCATGACACATCCCTCCATCTGACCACTGTGGGTATCATCTCTGATAACCTCAGTCCTGCCCCCTTTTTTCTAGGTAGAGAGCTCCTGTTAGCCTGAAAATCCCATCACAGAAAGACTGTGAGCTGGATTAAGAAATATCTGATGGACATCCAGGAACTGCACAAATATATTCTGTAATTAGTTACTTTTCTCATTGTGGTGATGAAGTATTCGACAGAAACAACTTATGGGAAGAAAAAGGTTTATTTTGTCTCACGGTGTCAGCAGCTTTCAGTCAGTACCTCGTGGTGGGGAAGGCATGGAAGAATAGCTTCTGTCCATGGCAGCAGAAGCTTGAGGCAGCTTCACATGGAGGGAGACAGAAGCAGCGAGATTGGGCTGCAGTCAAAATAGGGTGTGTCTTTCAAAGGCCTTGCTCCAGCAGCCCACCTCTGCCAGCCTACCCATAAGTCCCTAAAGTTCCTTAAGCTCCGTACCAGTGCCACCAGCTGGGCACCAAACACAGCCTCTGGGGGACACTCACTCAAAAACTGTGTATCGACGCAGTTTGTATTATAAGACTGTTACCCTTAATTCTTTAAGCTTTATGAGGAGAAAGAAGAGGGAGAAGTGACGAGAGATGATCCTGAGTGAGCTCCAAGCACGAGGAGGCCAGGGAAAGGAGCAGATGGCTGCCAGCATGCAACCCCACCCACCTCCCCAAGTCCTCACACTGCTCAAGAGAATAATTCTGAGTCTCTCTAATTGGAGAGCTGGAGTAGCCCACACTACAGTCTATCGTGACTGGCGCCCTGGACCTGTGGGTGTGGGGGCAGTGGACTAGAAGGGCTCGTGACTGCCCCATCCTGAGTCCATGGCTGGAAAGTCAGGCCTCATCCTTCCTCACTCCCTTCTTCCCTCAGCCCTTTCTGCCCTCTCCTCTGCCCCGTTAGTCATTCTTCTCTTTTATGTTTATTTTTAACCTGTGATGTGTGCATGTGCATTTTCATATGTGCAAGAGCTTACAAGTATGTTGTGGTGCCTGTGTGCATGTGTGTACATGCGTGTTGAGGCCAGAGGTCAACACTGGAGGTCTTTCTCTACCATTTCACCTTATTCTTTAAGACAGGATCTTTCACTGAACCAGTGCTCACTGGTTAGGCGAGTCCAGCTAGCTGGTGAGTCCTATCTCTTCCTTCCCAGCCCTGGGATTATGGACACATGGTACCATGGCTGGCATTTTATGAGTGCTGGAAATTTGAACTCAGGTCCTCAGGCTTATACAACAAGCATTCCCAAGCCCCTGCCTTTCTCTTTTAAGAGCTCATATGTTGTGGTAACATTTCTGGTACATCCAGGTCTTTGGGACACAGTGGGATGTGGAGTGAGGCCACTTGGTTTTTTGGAAAATTTTGTTGTAACTGAACCAAAGATGTCAAAGGCCCTTTCGCACCCTTCCCCTGGCCCCAGGATCACCCTCAGAAAACGACCACTCTCAGACATCTTAGTAGCTCTTGTAGAGGGTGTGGACGTCTGCCTGAGAACATCCTGCTGTCCCGTAACGCTGCCAGGGGTTTCAGAACACATTAAGCCTGCAATTCTGCAGATGCTTGGTTCAACATGTGGGTGGTGCTTTTGCCATTCTGGAAATTAAAATTAGTGGGTGAGGTTGTTTTATGGTGAGGCTGTGTGAATGATCACAGCCGAGCCAGGATGAGTGGCCACGTTACGGGTCACTGCAACTCTGTTCATGTTATTGGAAACAGTCTCTACATGGCATGTCCTTGTGCTTTGTGTGTGCAGGGGCACAGGATTGGATTCAAATAGAACTACTTTTTCTTTTTTTTTTTCAGAATTCATGCATTCACAAAATGTATGTTCAAGATACTTTGTTCTAAAAGCAAGTAGGGGATCAGGAGATGGCTCAGTGGGTAAGAGCGCTTGTGTCCAAGCATGAGGACCTGACCTGGATACCTATGTAAAAAGCCAGGCATGAACACACACACACACACACACACACACACACACACACACACACACAGTGCTGAAAGGGGCAGAGACAGGACGATCTGAGGTTTTCTGGTCAAAGAGTCTAACTGAGAAGCGGTAGGCTCCAGGTTCAGTGAGAGATTGTCTCCGAGAAGTGAGGCAGAAAAGTCATAGAGGCAGTGAGGTCCATGACTCAGTTTCCACGAGGTCGCCATCCAGGATGGGGGACTTTGAGTCACCCATGCTCTTTTTTTTTTAATTTGTTTGTTTGCTTATTTATTTATTTGAGAGCGATAGAGAGAAGGAGGGAGGGAGAGAGAGAGAGAGAGAGAATGGGCGCGCCAGAGCCTCCAGCCTCTGTAAACGAACTCCAGATGCGTGCGCCCCCTTGTGCATCTGGCTAACGTGGGTCCTGGGGAGTTGAGCCTCGAACCGGGGTTCTTAGGCTTCACAGGCAAGCGCTTAACTGCCAAACCATCTCTCCAGCCCACCCATGCTCTTATAAGCAACCTCTCACCCTGCTCTGCAAGTAACCCCCAAAACTCACTGCTTCACCAAAACTGGATTTGGTACAGTTGTACTTTGGCCTGTCATTTGTGCCATCAGGCTTGTACAACAAGCATTCCCAAGTCCCCACCCTTCTCTTTTAAGAGCTCATATGTTGTTGTGGTAACATGTCTGGTACATCCAGGTCTTTGGGACGCAGTGGGATGTGGAGTGAGGCCATTTGGTTGCTAGGAAAATTTGGTTGTAACTGAACCAAAGATGTCAAAGGCCCTTTCGCACCCTTCCCCTGGCCCCAGGATCACCCTCAGAAAATGCTCCTTCTCAGACGTCTTAGATGCTCTTGTTGGGGGTGTGGGCGCCTGGCCTGAGAACATGCTGCTATCCCGTAACGCTGCCAGGGGTTTCAGAACACATTAAGCATGTGCGTCCCCATGTAACAGAATGTGTGAACACAAGGTGGGCACAACGGCATGTCGTATGTACACACACAGCACGCAAACTACACAGACATGCACACACATACACCCCACCCAAAACATTTATTTTTTCAATGAGCATCCATTCAGTGCCAGGAGTGATACCACAACCCTTTGTATGGGCCGGGCACCATTGTGAACACTGTGCATGTGTGAACTTGTTGCTGGGGTAGGGAAAGGAGCTCCTTGATCTACAGGTGAAGAAACTAGGGTGCAGAAATCAAGTGAATTGCTAATAGTTCTCATGACTGTCTTCGGAGGGGAGGACTCAAGCCTGGGTGCTGAAACTGAGCCCGTATTTCCGGATGCTGCTGGCTGAGTCTGGGGCAGGAGGTTGGCTGGTCAGAGGGTCATCACACTGAAGTATGATGAGGGAGATGGAACTGCAGGGAGCTTCCAGGAGACACAGTAAAGTGGTCCCCAGCCAAGCCTTCAGGAATGGGGAGCCAGGGTACTGACCTGAGCTGAGGGGAGGGAGAGGAGGGGGTCCTCATGAGAGGAAGGCGTGTGAGCACCACAGAGGAAACTGTGTGAGGGGCACGGAGGAGGGGTTTGGCATACGCGGGGGGTTCATGGGGGCAGGCGAAAGGGGAGGATGTGTTGTTATGAATTGCATCCTGAGCTCCAAGACATGTCACATGTGAGGATTCAGTTCCTGTGGTGGCCCAGGGTTGGGAAGCAATAGGTGGTGAGATAAGAGTGGTATTTAGGATGCCCCTTTGGGAATTTTTGTCTGAGGTGTATGTGTGCATGTGTGTGCGTGTGTGTGTGTGTGTGTGTGATAGGGCCTTGCTATGCAGACCAGGTTGGCCTGGGACTCTGCACCCTCCAACCTCATCCCTTGGAATCCTGGTGTTAGAAATACCCACCTCTCTTAATAAAGACACTGAGAGATTCTGAGCAGCAAAAGGAGGCAGTTTATCTGAATCTTGCAATGTTGGCCACAACCCAGGAAAACATAATGCCGAAGGCAGGCCCTCTGCCTATGCACAGAAAATAACGTATTCCCTGAATGGGGCGGGTCCTTCCTCCCTCTTCTGCCTTGGAGGGGAACTTGGGGCGGTTCCATCTTTTAGACACTCTAATGTAGGCAGCCCCCACTAGCCCTGAGTCTCTGGTTTGTTTAGCTGACCTTGGCTGTGACCCAGCTTTCTGAAGACATGGAGTTTTTATCTATATCTTGGGGTTTTGATAACTGATAGCTACAGACCCAGGTATACACTGAGTCACTTCACAGCCTGCAAATTTCTACATTGGACAAAGGAATCTGAATGGCAGGGGTTCAGTACCTCTGGTTTGCTAAGCCTGAAAACTCGTCTTATGTGAAGTATTGGGTGTGTGTGTGCGTGTGAGAGAGACAGAGAGAGGGAGACAGAGAGAGAGATTGAGAGAGAGAGAGAGAGAGAGAGAGATTGAGAGAGAGAGAGAGAGAGACCATAATCATGTTCTTGTTTCTTACACTGGAATGACAGGCACACACCAGTGTCTCTTTGGAGGTAACTTGGGCAGTTCATGGTGAGGGCTTGAAAGAGGCAGAGGACTGGAGGGAGACAGATACTCCTAGCAGAGTGGACACCAGTGAGTGACCTATAGGCACTGGAGAGAGGCATGAAGGGGGAAGTCACATGGGACATGCTCAGCAGATGAGTAGCTAGGTGTGTGTCCTTGGCTAGGTCAGGAAATAAAGGACAAGAAGGCATTTTGGGAGGAGAGTTTTAGAATTGTAGAATGAGCATTGAAGAGGACCACAGTGAAAAACCTGAGGATAGGATCTTTTTGCCCATTGACAATTTTATTTCATTTTTTATTACTGACAATTTAAAGTTTTCATGACTAACACATACATATATGTTTATTGTCATAAAATTGGAAACACCGTGTCTGGGTCTGTTTTTGTATGTGCTCTTTCTCCTTAGCCCCACTCCTGTCGACCATCCTGTGGAAGCTAAACCTTTGCTGTCCTGAGCACCCACCCACACCTGCACCCACGCACCATTTAAAATATCAATGGGTGCTGCCTGTTCATGCCAGTGCATATCCTTTAGTTCCATTTTTACACTAAAACGCATCTTAGGGAACTTTTCCATGATAACACATATGATATTATTTTTTCCTGCAACCCTCCACACTATTACATAGCATATGTTGCAATTTGACTCGTCATTTCTCTATTAATAGGCATTTAATCTGTTTTGAAGCTTCTCTGTGGTAATTGGGACTTCTGAACCCCACACCCCATGAACCCAAATGGAAGTGGCATAATGTAAAAGGAGCGTTTAACAGCTTGTGTCCTGACGGACTGACCCAGAGGGCTCGTGGCTGCATGGCAGGCCTGCTCTCATTTCTGCCTCTCTCCCATCTGTTGGCACTGTCCTGAATCACAGGTCTTTTTCCGTCCCCAAGGCCATGACAGCCGTTCTGGATTTATGGCATTCTTGTTTGCCAGTGACCCCAGGAGTGGTGGCTGGGAGGGGGCTCTTTCCTGTACTCCATCCAATGTCTCAGGAGAGTCTTACTAACACCCCTGTGGTGCGTGTTCCTTGATGAGCCAGATATGATGACCAGAGGGTACAAGTTCTCTCCTGAAGCACCCGGGGACTGAACCCAACCAGAGAGTCTAGAGGTCATGGTGGGCAGCATGTGGTCACTGCATCAGATTACAGAGAAGTTGGCGCATGTGTCGGGGATTCCTAGGACTGGACATTTTGTTTGCTTTCCTCATTCTTCTTTTCTTACTCATGCCCAAGAACACAGCAGTGCTAGGGGACTTTCCTTCATTACACCACTAAAGGTTCATCACAGCTGTGACAGCAACGACTGTCTCATTTGTACTCATATGCTGGTTTACATCATGCTTAGTTGAGCTACAGGATCATTATAGTGACGAGTAGCAGTGATAGGAACAGTTTTAGAAACAGGCATGAGCCCCCTTTGTGACGCAGTCACCTCAGCAAGTGGTACCAGTCATGTGCAAACGCGTTCAGTGCTGACCTCTGCCCTGTGTTTACACTGGTTCCCACGGCTCAACAAGGACAACTTGACAGTCAGAGGTGAATTTAGGGCAGGTGTTTTTTTTTTTTTTTTTTATGTGTGTGTGGTGTGTGTGTGGAGGGGGTGTATAGAGGCCTCATGTTTATGTGGCAAGCACTTTGTCCACTGAGCCATCCCCCAGTGACTTAGTGCACCCCTCTTTTTAAAAGAAAGTGTATAGTTTAGCGAGATAAGGAAGAATTATGTTATCTTGTTATCTTTTATTCATGTACTTTACTGTGGTTACCAAGGTTTGAATTTTTTTCTGCCATGGTTTTTCTTGTGCCTGTAATTATGATGCTTCTTCTCCTCCTGACTCCTCTCAGTCTATTGAATACAGTGGACTTTTAAAATTTATTTATTTATTTATTTATTTATTTGAGAAACAGGGAGAGAGAGAGAGACAGACAGAGCCTTCAGCCACTGCAAATGAACTCCAGATACTTGCACCACCTTGTGCATCCAGCTTTATGTGGGTCCTGGGGAATCGAACCTGGGCCCTTTGGCTTTGCAGGCAAGCACCTTAACCACTAAGCAATCCCTCCAGCCCACAATGAATTTTTTGATTCCTTTTCCCATCTGGTGCTTTGGGAATGGAATGCTGTGTGCTGTGCCTGGATCTGTCAGTGTGTGGTCCCCAGAACAGCCGTAGCAGCTCCATCACGAGGTCGCCTCATCCCAGACCTGCTCTTGAGAAGCCCTGTAGACAGGAAGTGGCGTCGGAGACCTACAGCTTCTCCGGGCTGACACGTGTCAGGGTGTGAAAACTCCAGTGGCTTCCTAATTACTCTAGTTACTAATGAGAACACGTGATTAGCATTTGAAATCAAAATTTTTTCTCCTCAAACAGTCCAAGAGTGGCAAACTTCAACTGCAATTCTCCTTTCCCACCTTAAGTATTGAACTGTCTAGCACTTGCATCAGTATTGTCATGATTATTTTTAAAATATTTTATTTATTTCTTTGAGAGAGAGGAAGAGGCAGAGAGAAAGAAAGAATGGGCGCACCAGGGCCTCCAGCCACTGCAAACGAACTCCAGATGCATGTGCCCCCCCTGTGTATCTGGCTTATGTGGATCCTGGGGAATCGAACCAGGGTCCTTAGCCTTCGCAGGCAAATGCCTTAACTGCTAAGCCATTTCCCCAGCACTTCATGATTATTTTTATAATTGGTTCATTATTGTGGAGGGGAGGTTTACTGGGAATTATGTCCAGGCTTCATGCACATTAGGCAAACACTTTACCACTGACCTTAACTCTAGCTTTATTCTAACACTTAAATGTTCTTTTTTTCCTTATCATCATATGACTAATTCATTTCTTCCACTGTGGTGAATTTCTGTCTTACTATTGTGCATTCTCTACTCTTTTTGCATAGGTCTGTGAGTGATAAACTCTTTTAGCCTTTGTCTAAAAACTCTGTATTTCACTTCTCATGGAAATGATCCTATAATTTTTATGCAAAGTTCTAACAATAAATATATTTCTTAACAACTGTAAACATTATTCCATTATCCTTCTAGCATAGATCTTTGCTAATAAGAAATCAGTTGTACATCTGTAAGTCCTTTGTAAGTGTCTCTAAGAAAAATCACTTTTCTCCTTGATAGTTTCATTCCCATATAAACTAATTATGAGTTCTTTTCATTCATCCTGAGCAGGACTTAATGTATTTTATTTTTCAGTACAATGTATTGAACCTAGGCCCTCACTCATACACAGCAAGCACCCTACCAGTGACCTTCATCACCAGCCCCACCCCCTTTTTAGAGACAGGTTCTTCTAGGTTACTGAGACTGGGCTTGAGTTTACTGTGTAGAGCAAACAGGCCTTGAGCTTGCATGCTTTTGCCTCAGCTTTCTGAGAAGCTGGGGTTACAAGTCTGCCCTGCACCTCACTCTTCTGTGCTTCACCAACCCAATAGATCAGGCTCTTCTAGGTCCCGACACGTGTTAGCATCACTCCTCAAAGGTGTCACCTCTTGTTTCTCTCTGCTTTAGTTTGCTTGAGACTGAGACTCACAGGGTAGCCCAGGCTGACCAGGAACTAAATTTGTAGCTAGTTCTGGCTTCAAACTCTTGACAATCCTCCTTCCTCAGCCTCTTGAACTCTGGGGTTATGGTGTGAGCCCCCAAGCCCTGCCTCCATCCCTTCGCTGGAGCTCTAACTGCATATACATTTCCCTCTCCTGCCACCTGTGCTCCTCAGCCGCCCACGTGTGCCTCTCTTCTCCTCTCGGTTCTGTGTTCTGGGCGCTTTACTGACCTGTGCTGCCTAATGAATTCCCAGCATAGAGTGTTCACTGAGATACTGACCTGAAATTCACTTTGGTCACCTGTCATGTCCATTTCCTAAGCAATTCATTTAACTTACCACAAAGCTCTAGTCTGTTTTGTCAGCTGCTACATGAGAATAGTTATGCTTTAAACCAGAGGTCCCGGTTCAGTTCTCCCACGTTCTGTTGTCAGTTTGTTTTTCTACAGCAGCAGCACTCCCTCTTCCCCAACAGTGAGCCGTGTGGTGAAGATGTCACTAGTGTTATTTTTTTTTCACCTTCATGAACATTGTTTTAATACTCGCCCTCCGAATAGCAGCTCCCCCAGCTCCTGTTCCCATCCTTTAACCCTCTCACGTCAGCTGGGCACCTGCCTGGCTTGTCTTATCATTCCCATTTCCAAGGACCGGAGAGCCTTGGACTTACTGGGTCTTTAGTCCAGCTATTTTCTGCCATGCTTGCCTCTCCAAGCTCACGTATTAACTTTAAGTTCAAATACTGGTAGCCACAGTTTGCTATGGATGTACCCAACGAGCATATCTTTCTGGGAAGGAAAGTAGCTGGGTCTGATAAGGGCAGGTCTGAAAGAAAAGAGCAAAGACCATGGTTGTGGTGGGCCATCAAGGGACATGTTACTCAAATGGAGTGGGGCAGGTGCTGTGTTTTATGATGGCACCCAGATATCACAGGCTCAACCCATAGACAGCTGTGTCACTGAAGGGGGCGTCCCCAGAGTGGAGTAAAGAAGGCAGAAAGCCCGATGACAGGAAGTCCTGGGAAGGAGAGGCTGGGCAGATCAGCAGATAAAACACTTGCTGTTTTTTGACTCTGAAACCCACATTTAAAAAGCTGGACAGTGTAGCAGGCATCTGTAATCTCAGTGCACCCACAGCAAGGTGATAGGTGGACACAGGAGAATCTCCCAGAAGTTCTCAGGCCAACTTCCCTGTCTGGTGCAGCCGTGAGCAATGAGAGACCCTGCCTCCAAGTGGAAGGTGAGGACTGACATCTGAGGTTGTCCTCTGACCTCCACACATGTGCACATGTAGATGTGTGCGTGTACACACACACACACACACACACACATACTACCAACAGGGAAATGTCTACTGTCCCCTTTATTTGGTGACATTCTCTTAAGATGGTTGTGAATTTACATATTATTATCTATAGCAGATTCATAACAGCACATGTGTGCTGAAAAGTTAAAAGGTATTTCTGGCTTTCTGGCCAGGTCTGTGGTCAGTGATAGAGAAGTTGTCTATAGCACATATAAGACAATGGGTTCAATTCCCAGCATTGCAAAAAAAAAGTGGGGGGGAGGATATGTCCAAAATAAGCCATCTAACATGACAATATTTATGGTGTTTTTCTTTAGGAAACAGCCAGAATTACCCTATTTATGACTTATTTTTGCTCTTTCCCAAATGCTTCTCTTTTTGCAAATAATCCTACTTCAGTTACTTGTAAAGTTTATAGCTCATTTTAGTAGAGCTCATGTTTGAAGTCTGGAATTAGGGCATTAGGAATGAGCCACCTTTAGAACAGCGCATTAAAACTGCCAAAGAAGATGTAAATTCACAACAAACCTACACGGGGTTTGTGTTTACGGGCTTCAGAGCCACATCCCGTTGCGTGGAGGTGGGTTAGAGAAGGGCGCTGGGGCGACCTTACCTTAGAATCTTCTTTAGGAGGTGCACAAATACTCTCTAGACCCGCTTCTCATCAATCAATATTGACATTTCCTTTTGTGCTCAGAAGTCACCTTTTCTTTTCTTTTCTTTCTTTTTTCTTTCTTTCTTTCTTTTTTTTTTTTTTTTTTTTTTTGTTTGTTTGCTTTTGGAGGTAGGGCCTCACTCTGTCTCAGGCTGACCTGGAATTCACTATGTAGTCTCAGGGTGGCCTCGAACTCACAGCGCTCCTCCTACCTCTGCCTCCCTAGTGCTGGGATTAAAGGTGTGCGCCACCACGCCCAGCACCTTTTTGACACCTGCAGATATTTCAGACTTTGCCCAATCTCACCCTTGTGGAGAAGGGCAGTGTCAAGAGAGAAGATTAAGTTGAGTCTTTAACCTGGGTTGTACTTCTTTCCCCTTTGAGGATACGGCTGAGCTATAGAATCTTGAAGCTGTCCAGGAAGCCCAGGGGACCCAGCCGGCAGACACATGGGAGTCAGCAGGCTGTGATGAGATCAGTCATATTAATTGACATTTATACTGAGACCCACAGGGTCGCTGCATACAGAGAAGAGAATGGGCCCCTGGGATTGGTGTAGCCGTAGACCCTCATGTCATGCCCCTGCATGTGGTCCTGCCCCTGCGAGGCAAGATGCTTAGGTAGGGAAGGTCTTTGTTCAGCAGGTAGTGGCTGGTATTTCCTGTTGCCCATGGAAACATGGCGAGAGTCCTAGAAAGCTGCTGAGCTTGGGCTGGAGAGCTGGCTCAGTGAATGAAGGGCTTGCCACACAAGCTCGAGGGCCTGAGTTCTGATCTCCAGAGCCCATGTAAAATGCCAGGTATGGCAATGCACACCTGTAATCCCAACATTGGGAAATGAAGATAGAGAACTCCCTGCGGCTTGCTGGCAGCTAGTCTTGCCAAATTTGTGAACTCCAGGTTCAGTGTGTGACCTTCTCTTAAAAATTAAAGATGGAGGGCTGTGGAAATGGCTTAGCAGTTAAGGCATTTGCCTGCGAAGCCTAAGGAGCCTGGTTTTATTCCCCAGGACCCATGTAAGCCAGATGCACAAGGTGATACACGCATCTGGAGTTCATTTGCAGTGGCTGGAGGTCCTGGTGCGCACATTCTCTCTCTCTTTCTCCCCCTCTTTCTCTCAAATAAATAAATAAAATAAATATAAGATGGAGAGTGACTTAGGAAGACTACTACCAACCTCTGGCCTCCACATGCATGTGTACATGTATGTATATGCACCCCACACACATGAACATGCATACACACACACATACTCAAAAAATGAAAGTAAGAAAGGTTTTGGAGGAAAATTAAGAAATTTCAGCACCTGGCTTCAGAAGGGCCAGAAGCCCCTGTGTGACCTGCACAGTTCCTTTAACCTCCCTGAGACCCTCTGAGCCTGGCTACCTGCTTTGAAAAACCAAGAACTCTTAGATTTAGTACATTTCAGGGGAGAAAAGGACTGGAAAATTGCCAGAGGTAAGTCTGTCTTCAAAACTGACACACAGACACTCATGTTGCCTGGCGCTGGTCTGAGTCCTCAACAGAGATGAACGCACCCACGCCCCAGTGTTGCCAGGCATGGTCTGTAATCGCGCCTCCTTAGTGCCCTGTGTTTGAAAAGAAGTCAGAAAATACAAACTGGTAAAGGCAAATGGGTTTCTTCACAGTTTGGCCAACTAGTGACAGGGGCCCTCCTCGTGCCTCTCCGCCCGCCTTCCCCGTGGTAGTGTCACCGTTTTCTAGAACAGTGCAGACAGAAGCCAGGAAGTACATGTGTCCATTCGACTGTCAAATGCGCTGTCGGGACTTTATGAAATCTCTTCCATGAGGAAGCTCTTCTTCTGACACAAGGACTTTTTAGTCTTTCCTGCAGTAGATGATTGCCAGGCAAGTCTCAACTTGGGGAGTCCATTGTTTCAGGGTCAAGAGGACACTAGCAGGAGGGTCACTCTCCTCCTCATTCTGTATATGCAGAGATGTAGCTGGGCTCCCATGGAGCCCTGGAGGGACAGTTTACATACATACTCTTAAATCTGAACAGGGAAGATTCTGGGCCCACACACACGCATGCACACACACATGCACGCACACCCCGCTCTTCAAGAGCTCCGTGTGGGAGCAGTGAATGCACTGCTGCAATACACCAATCAACCAGGCAGCCTAGATTCTTCAGAGATGGAGAACGGCTGAGGCTGGCCTCGGCTCCTCTTTGCTATGGCTTCCAGAGCCTGCGCAGCATCCTTTGAGGCATGGAAGGAAACAGAACAAGAACAAAGACAGCCTGGGGCCTGGGGGCTGCACTTAGAGCAGGAGAGCGCTGGGGTTTGGAATCCTCCCGTCTGATTACGAGTTTTGCTTATGCATGATGCAAGTTGCTGTGCTACGCAAAAAATATTTGTAATCGATTCATTTAATTATGGTGCCACCAAGTTGGATCTGTTGGGGCTGCGCGCCTGCAGATGGCCCTCCCCGGGGCAGCCTGTCTGATTGTGCTGCTGGGCCTGACCCACTTACCAGCATTGAGACACAGTATCTGCAAAGCGTCCCAAGAGAGCCCAACACAGGAGCTTCACCACCACCCAGGACTCACTCTCGGGGCCTTTGGGGGTCACGCATTGCTTAAGTTACTCTTGTTCATGCTTGCTTCATGTAGACATTAGCCCTGAGATGAATTCTTAATACCTACACTTACACATCTCAACAGTGGAGTGGCTGCAGAGTAGAGTCCAAAGGTGTTCCGTCCACTGGAGGTTGGTTAGGCAGACACAGGGGAGCACAGCTCAGCTGCTCAAGGATTTTGCTTTTGTCTTACCCTGGAAGTGACTTGAAAGTTCCTCGTTTGCCAAAGTTAATGACAGAGGAAAAGAAATCCTACATGTTCCCAGGAGGGAACCAAGGGTAATAGTCCGAGTTAGACATCCCAGCATCATGTCACACTGTAACCGGTACAAAGAAAGTAGAGTAGGGAGACTGGGCTCCATGTGAACCTAGGAGCAGCTAGGACCCAGAGCTGATGCAGCACAGGAAAACACCTTCCTCCACTGTCATAGAGACTAAAGAGTTCCATCCAGAAGAACCCAGGAGGCTTCACACAACCATAGGATAAATCTTTGAGTGACCACTCAAGGAACCCAAAAGCCAATTGAGAGCATCCCTCTGTAGCTGATGTGAGTGTGCAAAGATGAAGACAGAACTTCCCAACAAGAAACACCTGTTTCCCATTCCCAGCACTGACTCCATCACAGCCCCCAAACCCAGTCCATTGCATCATTCTTTCTTGCAAATGTGTGTGCACGTGTGAGTACATGTATGCATGTATGCATGCATGCGTGCGTGTGGAGGCCAGAGGTTGACGTCAGGTGTCTTATCCAGTTCTCTTAGTTTTTGAGACAAGGGTCTCTCACCAAACCTAGAGCTCACCAATTTGGCTAGAGTAGCTAGGCAGCAAGCCCCAATGAGCCTCCCATCTCTGCCTAGGATTTATACTTGTGTGCTACAGTACCCAGCTTTTTAGTGGGTGCTAGGAATCAAACTCAGGTCCTCATGCTTGTGTAGCAAGCACTTCACCCACTGAACCATATTCCCAGTGCCTTTGTTAGGCCTCTCCCTCTGCTTCCTTGTTTCTTTCATCTCTGCCTTGGCTGTCTCCTTTCCTCCTCTCTACCTATAGCTATTCAGCTTTCACTAAAGCTCAGTGCTAGTCTGTCACTAGTACAGCTGCTGGACCCATTTAGACCCCAGGGCCCCATGCTGAACCAGATGCCTATGACTCCTAAAGGACTTTGTGTGTGAGCTGCACCTGTGGGAGACCTTCCTTGCAGAGTCCATCCCTAATGGTCTATCCAAAATGCATGTGCTCTAGCTATCTCTTGTTGCTGGGACAAAACACCCAACCAAAAGCAGCAAATGGGAGTAAAGGGTATGTTTCAGCTCACATCTGGAGGGAAAGCCTCATCATAACAGGGAAAGGTAGAGCAGATGCTGGGCACCATGTCTTACCATAGCAGCTGAAAGATCACAGCAAAATAAAGATGAGCTGAGCTCACGACTCTGGGGGTAAGTAATCTGAGTGAGCCGAGTCCCAATGGGCAAGGGACCATAACACCCCTAAGCCCACCACCCAGCAGTGTACTCCTCCAACAAGGCTCCATCTCCCAAACTGCCCCCAGTATCTGGATTGAGTATCCATACCACATGAGGCTATGGGGGACAGTCCACACTTAAACCACCACTGTGTGATTCTGTTTTTGTTTCTCCCTTGAGCCAGAGAAGTTGTGGAAATCACCAGGAAGAGCAAAGGGATGATCTTGAGGGATTCTGTTTAAACTCCTTTTGTTTTCCTTGTTCCACTTTCCTGCAGCAGACCAGAGTCACCTGATCATTGGTTCCAAATCACAGTGCTGGCCTCAGTGTCGCTGTGTTGTCTTGGTTCTTTGAACTGCTCCTCCATGTCCCATCCCGTGTGTCCTTTCATCATGGCCTTCACATGTTCTGAATCATAGCTTCAGATCCTAATTCAGAGTTCTTGTTTTTTTTTTTCTTCCTTTTACATCCAGAGTCATGATGGAGAATGTGTTTTAATGTTTCCAATGCCAGCCATTATGGATAAAGAGTGTCGTGGGTATTTTGGAGCAGCTTTTGTAGTGGTTTGAATGAAATGCTCCGCATAAACTCATAGGTTCTGAATACTTGGTCCCCAGCTGGAAGAACTTTGAGGAAGTTGTAGAGCCCTTGGGAGGTAGAGCTTTGTTGGGGCAGGCTTTGGGGCGTTATAGCCCGAGCCCCCCTTGCCAGTGCTAGGCAAACTGACTCTAACTACTTCCCTTCCTGCTGCTGTGACAAGCCACGGTGCCCTGGCTGCTGATCTGCCGTGCTTTCCCCACCATGATGAAATTACCCCACAAACTGTAAACCAAAACAAGCCCTTTCCTCCCACCAGCGACTTCTGGTCAGGTATTTTTGTCCCAGCAACGAGAAGGTAATTGCTATATCTGGTTGGTCACTGACTTCCCTGGATCTGGAAGTGGCTAGTTTTCCATCTGGGGCTCATCTGTGTCTGACCACAAAGCAGAGGTCCACAGCTAGGCAGTGCATCTTCCCCACCGTCCATGCACAACCAAGGTGTAATCCATGGCCAGACCACTGCGCACGGACATCATCAGCCCAGTGCAGGCTCAGCCTCACCCTCCGTCTCCTCCCAGACCCTGCTTTCCTGACACCGGCTTGTCAAGTGGAAGCAACAGCTCGGCTCTCTACCTTGCAGTTCCATGGATGGAGCTATTTCCCTCCAACCAGAGCAGCTTCCCAGATGAAACCAGCATGCACACCCCTGATCCTTGTTGGTGGGCTTGCATCACCCACCCCGTTAGAGTCGGAATGGTCAACCAGATAAAGGGTAGTGGACCAAGCCACTCTCATTGCTGTCAGAGTGCTGTAGACACACTGATCCTAGAGGTGGAAACAGTGTGTCTGCCTAGGCTAACGGTCTGTCTTCTCAT
Source organism: Dipus sagitta (assembly GCA_036346955.1). Lineage (NCBI taxonomy): Eukaryota > Metazoa > Chordata > Mammalia > Rodentia > Dipodidae > Dipus > Dipus sagitta. The sequence continues at coordinate 170,885,824 of CM070773.1, forward strand.
GAGCCTGCTGCTGCTCTGAAACGACCTTAGAGAGCTATGTGCCCTGCAAGACAGGCAGGTAAGATAGGGAGGCAGACAACATTGTCGTCGCCCTTTCCTTAATGCAATGTGTGTCCAGCGAGTGGCCTTGACGCAGTGACCAGCCTGGTCACCATCCTCTGAGATGACAATCTTCTCTGCTTGCAGATCAGGGCAGTGGGCAGCCTGGTCACATCCTCTCAAATGATGTTGTTCTCTTTGCTTTCAGCTTGGGGACCTTCTTCACAAGCTGCAGTTCGTCCTGGCCTACGTGGCCCCGTGGCAGATGGCTTGGGGATCTTCCTTTCACGTGTTTGCTCAGCTCTTCGCCGTCCCCCGTATCCTTTCTGCTTCTGCCCTCACTCCCAGCTCGCAGCCACAGTTTGCAGATAGGAGCTCTCTGTTGACCTGGCGATAAAGAAGATTTTCAAGTCTCTTCAATTATATTTTCATGGAGACAAGAGGAAGCACTTTGGTTTCCCTTTAGGCCACTTAGCTTGGGAAGGCATTTCTAATTCTGGTTCTGCCGGCTTCTCAGAGCTACTGGGGAGCTGCTTTTCTCTTCCTGACCCTTCCATTTCCGGTGCCCAGGTCTGCAGTCAGAGAGCTGGCACTTTAAATGGAAAATAACTGATTCAAACATTGGACTGACTTATGCAGAATAGTACATATCCACTTGCTATTGTTAAACATGTATAAAGTTAAATGCATGCAACATATGATAATGATTATATCATTGTATGGTTATTATATATACTTTATCTATATTAATAAAGTTAGGGTTAGGTATAAATAGGTACCCAGTTATTATGGGGGACTGATTAAATAAGTCATGATATTGCTTTACACTGCTAGCTGCCAAGGAAGCTTGGTTTCTCTGTATATTTTGAATGTATTTTATGATGATAAATAGCTTTAATTCAATTTAATTCAATTCAGAACAGTCTTGAGAAGGCCTTTCTAAAGATCACTTTGTCACAGGTATCTAAATTTTCTGTGCACATGGAGAGATAGGGTGGGGGTGAGAGAGATTCAAGGTTCCTATAAAAGAGAGATCAATAGATGATTTCTTGCCAGGAAACTAAAATTAGTTCCTAAAGGAAACCTTTTTATTTATCTGTTTTTATTTATTTATTTATTGAGACAGGGTCTTATGTAGCCCAAGCTGGTCTTGAACTGGCTATATTGCCAAAGATGACCTTGAACTTCTGATCTTCCTGCCTCTGCCTCCCCAGTGCTGACATGACAAGGATGCACCTCCATGCCTAGTTTTTTTGTGGTGTGGGGATATGATCCAGAGCCTCTTGCATGCTAGGTAGGCACTCTACCCACTGAGTCACACCCCTCACTCCAAATTTATACTTTCCAAACATGCGTTTCCAAACATGAGGCTCAGAATCTGCTGGCCTTAGAATGCCTAAAAATGTACACTCCATTCAGCCCCATGCAAGTTTCCACGTCATGCCCACTGGACAGATGACCACAGACTACCCTGTGGCAGTTCACTCAGGGTGCTGCCAGGTGGTTTTAATGATGGCTTGGAGCTTCTTTCTTGTGAAATTTACATACGTCCATTAGGGTCATTCATAAGAACTCCCTGGACTAAACTTGGAGTTTGGGGCTTAAAACATATTTGGGGATTGTCAGCAAGCAATAGTATGTTCTAAATTAAAAACAAAATTTTTCAATAGGATCATTTACTTATGTTTTGCTTGCTTGTGCTGTGTGATGCAGGCATGCATTCGTGCCCTTGCGGTGACCCTGTGCTTGCCTGTCGTGGAGGGTGCTTAACTGCAGTGGCCTGAGTGGAATGGCGGGTGTCCCATCCATTGCTCTTTTGCCTGGTCTTGCCTTTGAACCTGAGTCTCATTTTACTCTTTCTGGAGCTTGTGGGGCTCTGCTGCTCTTGGGTCTCTGCTCCCCTCCAGAACTAGGGTTGCAAGTGCACGTGGCCATGCCCAGCTGTTTACATGGGATCTGGAGATTTGAACTCAGGAGTCTCAGGCCCTCACGTTTCCACAGGAAGCACACCTAGCCACTGGACCTTTTCTCCAGCCCTATTTCTTCTTTTCTTTCTTTCTTTCTTTCTTTTTTTTTAAAATTTGCTTGTGGTAGGGGGCAGGGCATCTTGCCAGATCACTTTTTGTCCCTGGCTCACACGGGTGGCTTGGGACCTGAACAGCAGACTTTGCAAGCAAGTGCCTTTAACCACTGAGCCATCTTCCTAGTCCCCATTTTTGAATTTTTTTTTGTTTAGTTTTTCAAGGTAGAGTCTCACTGTAGCCCAGGCTGACCTGGAATTCACTGTGTAGTCTCAGGGTGGCCTCAAACTCATGCTGATCCTCCTACCTCCCAAATGCTGGGATTAAAGGCATGTGCCACTACACCTGGCTGACATTTTTTTTTTAAAGTAAATCAAGATCTGGCATACTATGTCTCTGTCTTTAGACCTCCTTCATCATTCGGGAGTCTTTGGAGGTTATTTGATAGAACAAGCTAAGGAAAACAGTACTTGCAGAAGTGTGAGCTACGTGTCATTCCTCCTTCAGCCACACTCATTCTTGTGTGATGCTGGATGTTTGATTTCCCTGCACAGAGTCCTTTAGATGAAGATGGGAGTGGGGGAGGTGATAGATTCAGGTGGCTTCATTTATTTCTGATGTGTGTCTCAGGCTCCTCTAGAGTTTCAAGTATGTCACTTGTAATAAAAATTATTACAGCAATGCAAATGTGTGGTTGGGGAGCCCCTGTGAAGACGTAAGATGTGAAGCTCTGGTTCAAAGCCTACTTGTCTCTGGTGGAGTTTTCCATTGACGTCTGTGTTTGTCAAGTGACTGGAGATCCCAGTTTCTCCCTGCGCTTCAGCTGAGGCTGCCATGGCACATAACTCAGTCCCCTGTCCTATCTGTGCACGAGGCTCAACCAGTACTAATTGATGGCTCCCGTGAGAATACAATCAGGATTTGCACTGACCCCAGCTTGCACACAGAGGATGTTAGAGCCAGCCAGGGGCTTTCCCAATGTGTGTGTGTATTCTCTTAGGAAACAGGAGTAGCTGGGGCAGTGGCTCAATGGGCATAGTGCTTACACGCATACACATAAGCATGCATACATATGTGCACACCAATGGGCATAGTGCTTACACGCATACACATAAGCATGCGTACATATGTACACACCAATGGGCATAGTGCTTACACGCAACCACATAAGCATGCGTACATACGCGCGCACACAATGGGCATAGTGCTTACACACATACACATAAATATGCATACATATGTGCGCACACAGCACACATACCCATACAAAAATTACAATGAAAAGGAAATGGAGAAATTCAAGGTGCTGGCCTTGAAGGACATTTGAAAATTCAGTTTTAAATATTCCAGAAGGCCCCTTCCTAAAAGTATTCATGTATTAACATACCCTTGCTCCCTTCTACTAAGATAGGAGCCTTCCACCTGCCTTCCACATGGACCACTGCTCGGTCCTTATGGCATCCCTCCTGACCACAGATACATCCACATCCTCCCTCCGCTGTAAAGGTAGACACCTACTTCCTAGTCCAGCATCACTGTCCCCGGGACGTCATGACATGAGTTGGGTAGGTATGAGGCCCAGACAAAGCCATCGGGTATCTAAATGCCAGCGTGGACAACAGCTAGTTTTAAAACCTTAATTTATTTTATCACTCTATTAAGAAATGTGGACTCCATCCCCTCATTGAAAATGGACTAATTTGCTCCATTTTGGAATTGAATTAGCTTTCCGGCCAGCAGGGCACTGGTGGGTAAATTGCTTTTTCCAGTTCTAGCCTGTTTTCTCCCTTGGCACCTCTGTTGGCTTGCAGCTTCCTCCCTCCGGGGACTGGTGCTCACACTCTGAACACATGTAGACTCCGTGCCAGGTCATTGTGCTCCCACAATTGGACAGAGCCCCCTACATTATTAATCCCTGCTAAATGCACAGGCATGGCGGGAAGGCTGGTTTCTGCTTGGCACGTCCTTTTGAGCTTCTAATGCTTCTTAAAGTCTTAATGCTGGTGCTGCTGACCTCATTTTTTAATTGTGCTTTTAACAGGTTGTCATCTACTACATAGGCTCCCCTCTTGGCCCTTTCTCTGGGAAATAACTAAAGAGGGCTTCAGGCATGCACTGCTCCTGGGAGCCCATCCAGGTTCTGAAGATCCTGATGGTTGTCTCCCAGAAGCCATCTCCTCACCCTGCCCTGCCCTGCAGGACTCCCTGCCAGCGCTCAGCTGGACGGTCACTAGTACTAGACTTCTTTGTCACTTAGGAATAATGGGTCTTTTAGACATTTAAAAACCATGACAGATGGGCCAGGAAGATTGCTCAGTGGTTAAGTGCCTGCTACTCAAGCATGGGACCTGAGTTCGAATCTCAAGTTCTCATGTAAAAGGAAAGTATGGTGGGGTGCGCCATGAGCTCACTGGCCCAGCTGCGGGGAGGAGAGCAAGTGCAGACAGCTCGTGCTAAGTTTTGTCCTCCACGTGCACATTCACACACGTGCACATGCACCCTCATACACACATATGCCCACACACATATGAACATATATGCATAACACACATGTGCACCATATATAACCCTTGGGAGACTCTGATGAGACTCAGCAGGAAGATTAGTACCAACCCTGCAAGCACCGTGACCATCCTTAGCTCCACCTGACTTTGCTTGGACTCCTTCAGGCCTTAGAACCCCGCTGGTCTCCGGGGGACGCCCTCCCCTTCCCCTTCTCCACAGTGCCCCATGGAACTGGAGCTCTATCTGCCTGCTTTTGCCTTCCTGCATTTCTTCAGAACCTTGAGACCAGGACAACTCCACAAGTCTCACATCTCTTCAGTGGTGGGGATGCCAACTGGAATCTGGGGTCACCCACCCATCAATGCCCTTGTTGGCTGACAGTTCCTAAGAGGCATGTTCAGCTCTTAGCAGCAAGCTGCTCAGTAGGCCTCCATTCTAACCAATGTCAAAATAAAGAAAATTAAGTTTAAATTGTAGCCTCCTCCGTTGGTACCCAAACAATTCACAAAGGAGTAGATCACTGTTGGAGAGATGTTGTCACTTCGTTCCCGAAGATGCCTGGGAGCAAATAGATAATGAAGAAATAAAAAGAAAGAGGGAGGCAGAGAGGCAAGAAAGAAGGAAGCAGACATTTATCTTATATTTGCTATTTCCATACAGGGTCTGTGTATGTGCGGATGCATCTGTGTAGCCCTGGCCGGCCTCTGTCTCCATGCCACAGTTTTCCAAGTGCTGGGGTTACAGGCATGAACTACCATGCTTGGCCAAGACACAGTTGCTCTTGAAGCCAGAGTCTGATCTTAAATCTACCAGATGTGTGAGAAGGTATCTGTGGAGAGTACAAGGCTTGCTCTCCTCCTAGTTTTTAAAGTAAAAGGCGGTGTTCAGGAGCCTCTGCCTCCTCCACCCCCTAATCCTGAAACTTTATACATACCATCAACAATAGATCAGAACTCATGGAAGCCTGGGTGCCTCTGTGCCCTGCTAGATAATGAGACACAAGCATCCTGTCTAGACCACAAGTGTCCTTTTTCTTTTAAAAAATATTTTTATTTATTTATTTGAGAGAGAAACAGGGAAAGAGAGAGAATGGGCACACCAGGGCCTCCAGGCACTGCAAACAACCTCCAGACGCATGTGCCACCTTGTGCATCTGGCTTACGTGGGTCCTGGGGAATCGAACCTGGGTCCTTCGGCTTTGCAGGCAAGATCCTTAACCACTGTGCTATCTCTCCAGCCCATGAGTGTCCTTTTACTTGCACTCAGAACCTTCCAAACACTAGCTAAGGAAATGAGGCGTCGTGTGAGAATCAGTAAGAGAGACAATGACTGCCTTCCAGCAGAGATCTCAGGAGGTCAGAGAAGGTCTGTAGCAGATAACCTGTCTTCACCTGGGGACAAAGGACATGTGACAACTGGAAAGTCCTGTCTCTGCTGACCATGCCTCCCTCTGGCCCTGCTCTTTCAGCCATGGCCCCATCATGCCCACACCATAGGGACACAGTTTACTCCAGCCTGTCAGAGAACTGCCCTACAGGTGCCACCCGCCTCCATTTCCAGGGACCTGCTGGACCTCAGCAGAAATCTAGAGCCAAACCCTGTTTAATACTAAGCAGTTGATGACCTGTCTCTAGTCAGTTAGGCTGTGTGAGCTGAAATGTTCCCACCAATGAGACTCTCATGGGAGAGAGCTACGGGGCAGTATGTCCCACCAAACCCTGCTGCTGCCTGTGGACAAGATTTAGCTCATAAACTTGACTTGTATTGGCCAGTGCTGCCCAAAGGGGCAAGGAACACATACCCGCCTATTTTTTTTCAAGTACTGGCAAAAGATTATTTGAGAAATAGGTGTTGCCCCCACTAACAATGTTACTTAATTAGTTTTTAAAGGAATAATTTTGTTTTGCTTACTTGTAAAGCTACTAAGAGCCAGGGATGATGGTGTAAACTTTATCATTTTCCCACTCGGGATTGTGAAGCAGGATGATTAAAGTTCCAGACCTGCCTGGACTACAGAGTGCATGAGTTCAAGGCTACTCAGACAACTTACCAAGACCCTGTCTCAAATTTAAGTAGAGCAAAAAGGCGGGAAGGCATCCAGCAGTTACCTAGTATGCATGGGGCTCTGGGTTCTCAGTACTGCATTCTCAGTACTGCAAAGAAAGAGAGAAAGGAAAGAAAAAAGAAAAGAAAAGAAAGCTACTTAGTACTTGGATGGTTGCCATGGTATGCCTGGTTCAGGGAATGGCATCATTTTTGATTTTGCTTTTGTTTCCAGGTAAGAGCTCGCTCTAGCCCAGGCTGCCCTGGAACTCACTCTCTAGTCCCATGGTGTCCTCTCAAAGTGATCCTCCTACTTGTGCCTCCGAAGTGCTGGGATTGAAGGGGTGCGCCACCACACCACAGCAGGGAGTGACAGCTTAGAGTGCTCTGACTGGTCCCCAACTGTAAACTCTTCACCCTGCATTGTTCTGAGAGCTGTGGGATTTTTATGAGGATCCGTGATGTCCACGTTGGTAGAATGAGAGCAACCAGGTGCTGTTTAGGATAAAGTCCTCCATTGGTGAGCAAAGAGCTTTCATGAAAAAGAGTGAAAACCAGAAACATTTGTGTGTGTGAGAGAGAGGGAGGGGGATCTCACATAGTTTAGGCTAGCCTCCAATTCACTGTGTAGCCAAGGCTGGCCTTTAACTCAAATGCTGGGATTACAGACTTGTGCCATATATCTGATGGAAATGACACTTAAAACTTTAGTGCCGGATCCTCTTTTGCCTTAACTCTGCGTTCGCAGATTCTGCCTTGCTTTTCTTCCAGGCGTTCGCCACGGCGCTCTTCTCCACGCCCCTGAGCCCGTTCCTTGGCAGTGTCATTTTCATCACGTCCTACGTCAGGCCAGTGAAGTTCTGGGAGAAGAGCTACAAGTAAGAGTCCAACACCAGTGCTAAGCTCCTGCTATGTGTGAGCCCCGGCACATGCCTCTGGCCTCTCGGCAAAGTTCTGGCCCCAGTTTGTGTCCTCTGGGCAGTGGGCAGCACCCCGCCTCCCCGTGGCTCCCAGTTAGCTGACTCCATTCCCAGGTTTGAGCTTCTGGAGGAAGCTTCGCGGTTGTGACTTAGTGTCCTGGTGCTAGTCTGGGTCTCTCCATCTGTGAAAGAACAGTGCCAAACCGCCACCACTCCACAGGTCACTTGGGAGAGGTGATGGGCAGCCCATGGCGGTGTGGTTTGATGTGCTGGGTTGCCCACGGGTGACTCTTTTCCTCCTATTCTGTCATGTCCCTTCTGTGAGTACTCGAGTACACAGTTGTGTCAGGGGTGCACTCACCATAGCTTTATATAGAGGGTAATGCCAGTGAACATGTGGAATAGACACTTCTCTGACCACTTTCCCCAAGGAAGTGATGATGGATGGAGTGGGATGTTGTCTTGATTTTCTTTATTTACTTATTTCATGTGTGTGTGGTGTGCATGTGTGTCTGCATGCTTGTACCTGTGTGGGAGCACATATATGTGCTGGCACACATAGGCATGTGTGCACAAGGAGGCCAGAGCTGGTCTCCCGCATTGTCCTTCCCTTCAGTTTTTGAGGCAGGATCCTTCACTGAACCTAGAGCTCGCCAACTAACCCAGCCACCCTACCCCAGGGAGCCCATCCTGCACTGCCTCAGTGCTGGGATCACAGACACGTGCCAGTGTTCACTGGGGACAGTTGCCTTGGGCTGAGGGAACATCAGGGTCTGTGGGGCCATAAGAATGTCTACAGGGTCTTTCTGAAGGAGCCACGTTGAAACCATTTAACTTGACTCAGGGGAAGGAAGGGTTCCTGGTACAAAACGCTGTGTCAAGGAGGATTGGGTTATAAACTGTCACGTACAGAATCCCACAGGCTTTCTCTGTCTACTTAAGATGTCAGCGGCTGGAATGAGTTCAGGATATAGAGTGGGGGTCTCCTGAGAGGACCTGCAGGAGATCTAGAGCAAAGGCTGAGAGGCCGGCCTAGTTACTTTAAACGTGGCTTTGTTTCCCTTATTTGGAGTGTAATGACTTCTAGGCTTCTGTCATATGTAGTGGTTATAAATACTTCTATTAGTCTCACAAAAAAGAGCATCAGTTAGTATAATGGATTCTATTTAATTTGTATTGGTTGTTCTGTCATTTAAAAATATTTTTACTTATTTAAGAGAGAAAGAAGGAAAGAACGAGAGAGAGAGAGAGAGAGAGAAGCAGAGACAGAGAGAGAGGCAGACAGAGAGAGAATGGGCACTCTAGGGCCTCCAGGCACTTCAAATAAACTCCAGAAGCATGTGCCACCTTGTGCATCTGGTTTATGTAGGTCCTGGGGAATTGAACCTAGGCCCTTTGGCTTTGCAAGCAAGCAACTTAATTGCTAAGCCATCTCTCCAGCCCTGTTCTGTCATTTTAAAGAGAACACTTAAAAGGCAGACACATTTGCCACAGTGAATTGTCACCACTGACTTGGGTATAGGCAAGTGTGTGTGCCTGTGTGTGTGGGGTGTGTGTGGGGGGTGAATGGTTAATCTTGAACAATTTAATGAGATTTAGAATCCTTATAGAAACAAATCTCTGAATATGGCTGAGAGCACTTATAAATTGGGGTAATTAACATGGGAAGACTCACCCTGTGGGCAGAGCCAGTCCTTGGGCTTTGGTACCAGATTGAGCAGAAAAGAGAAAGCAAGCTGAGTGCCAGCCGTCACCTGCCTCTGGTTCCGCCTGGGGAAGGAGCGCGAGCTGCCGCCTCATGCTCCTGCCACCGTGCTTCCCGGCATGACGGACGGTGACCGATGCACGCAGGAAAAACCAAAAACAAAACGCACCTTCACTTACCTGGCTGCCAGGATTTTTTTTTCCAGTAACAAGGAATGTAATTAATGTCACACACATCACCAATTCTGGTCTGCTTTCCCTCGCCATCTGAGCCCTCACTTTCTCCTCCTTCCTGCTCCTCCTCCTCCCTCACCTTCTCCTCCTTCCTTCTCCTTCACTTCCTCTTTCTTCCTCCTCCTCCCTCACCTCCTCCTCCCTCACTTTCTCCTCCTCCCTCACTTCCTCTTTCTTCCTCCTCCTCCCTCACTTTCTCCTCCTTCCTCCTCTTCCTCCCTCACTTTCATCTCCTTCCTCCTCCTCCTTCACTTTCTCCTTCTTCCTTCTCCCTCACTTTCTCCTTCCTCTTCCTCTTCCCTCACTTTCTCCCCCTTCTTCATCCTCCTGCTCCCGCACTATCTCCTCCTTCCTTCTCCTCCTCCTCCCTCAATTTCTCCTCCTTCCTAAGGATCAAGGAGGAGTGTCGTGCAGAGCAGCTCTGTCCCTACGTTCTGGGTGGCTGAGGTGGCTGTATGTGCTCTTTCCAACATGATAGACGTTGCCACATGTGGCTCATGTCTGTGCTCTGGAAACGTGGCTAATTTCTTTTGTCCTGTTCTGTCCGTCCTTCCTTTCTTTTTCTCGTTCTTTCCTTTCCTCCTTCACTCTTCCCCTTTCTTCCTTGCTTCCTCTTTCCCCTACCTGTCCTCCCTTTCCTCTCTCTTCCTTCTCTTACTTCCCTCCCTCCCTCCTTCCCTTTTTCCCTCCTTCTCTTGACCTCCCTCCTCTCTTTTGCATTGGCTGAGGCAGAGGATTGTGGGAGTCCAGCCTGGGTTACGTAATACGCCATACCTCAAACAAAAAACAGCAAAACCCCACAGGGTGACATCACTACCTGTTACCTTGCTCTGTGTATATCAACATTTACCAAGTACCAGACTTTGTCACTAAATCAACAAATGTTCATGACTCATGTGCCCAGTTACCTCAACAAATGTCTTTGTCCTAAAAGGCTATTTGCACCTCATACAGAAAGAAAATTTCTGGTTGTGGAGGTGGCTCAGTGGGCAAAACCTGCCAAAAAAGCATGAGTCCTTGAACCCAGTTCCCAGAACCCATGTCACAGCCAGACACCGCAGCATTACTGTCTGCAGTGCTACGGTGACAAGGACGGTAGAAGTAGGAGCTCTGGGGCCAGCCAGCCTCACCTGGAAGCCCTTAGGTTGTGTGGCACAGCAGTGTCTCTTCGTTGCTCTGGCTCAGCTCTAGAGGTGGTCACTGGAGGTCACACTGTCTGGGTGTGCCCGCTGGCCCTTGGTCATCCAGCGCCATCTTCTACACATGCATCCTTTGCCGGTTTGAAGGCGACTCTCCTTGAAGCGTTTTCTTTGGGGGACAGGGTCTCATGTAGCTCAAGCTGGCATGTGCCCCTGTGGCCAGAGGCAGCTCTCCTTCCATTTGCCATCCTCGTTTTCTAGGCAGACAGTCCTGACCGCTCCTCACGTGACGTGGTCCAGGCCTAGGGTGTCCTTGACCGAGAGTCTAGTGAGCCCTGACCTCTAACCTGCGCCGGAAGCCACGTAACTCTGCTTGCAGTGGAGGAACCCATTTCTTCTGTCATCCAAACGCTCTGCTCCCAATGATGTCCCTTAAAGTCTAAAACTTATTCAATTATTTTGCTAATTTTTTTGCTGAGCCAGACCTTCACTATCCTAAATTTTTATGGGACATTTACTGGAGATAAGAAATTGGCTTTCCTCCCCCAACCCTCAAGCCGCTGGGTCTGACTCAGCAGCCAGCCCGTGGGGATAGGGCTAGTTCCATCCTCATCCTCGCTTCTCTGAAGAAGGACTTACTCTCACTACACTGATCTCTATTTGTGATTAGTTACTAGCGACGACAAATGGATGGATGCCTGACTTGGCTAGGGCAGTCAAAAAAAAGTTTTCAAGTTCATACTTTATTTTTTTTTTTTCTTTTTGATCTTTTGAGGTAGGGTTTCACTCTAGTCCAGGCTGACCTGGAATCACTATGTAGTCTCGGGGTGGCCTCGAACTCACGGTGATCCTCCTACCTCTGCCTCCCAAGTGCTGGGATTAAAGGTGTGCACCATCATGCCCAGCTCTTTTTGTTTGTTTGTTTTGGTTTTGATTTTGGCTTTTTGAGGTAGGGTCTCAACTCTACTGACCTGGAACTCACTATGTAGTCTCAGGGTGGCTTCAAACTCACTGTGATCCTCCCACCTGTGCCTCCCGAGTGCTGGGATTTAAGGCGTGCCCCACCACGCCCAGCCAGACTTTTTCTTGCAAAGTGAGTTTTGTTGGATGCTCTTTACTTACCTCAGAGCTGTTTTTCTTTTTAATTTTTTAAGGAACTTTATTTATTTACAGAGAGAGAGAGAGAGAGAGAGAGAGGATGGGCACACCAGGGCCCTCAGCTGCTGCAAATGAGCTCCAGACACATATGTCACCTTGTGCATCTGGCTTATGTGGGTCTTGGGGAATCAAACCTGAGTCCTTAGGCTCTGCAGGCAAGCACCTTAACCACTAAGCAATCTCTCCAGCCCCCTCAGAGCTGCTTTAAAAGATACTTTAGACCTTTATGCAAAGAACCACACTTCTCACAAGGCATTCTTTCTTTCCCTTCCCCTTCCTTTCCCTCCCTTCCTCTCCCATCTCTTCTTTTCCCTTCTTTTATTTTCCTTCCTTTCTGTTCTCTTCCCTTCCCTTACTATGTAGTCCAACCTGGCTTCCAATTTGCAGTCCTCCCTGCCTCAGCCCTTGCGTATCAGGATTGCAGGTGTGTGTCACCACCCCGGGCTCCATCTCTCTCCTTTATTACAAAGCAGGCAGCTGATGGCGGCTTATAGGCTGGTTGTATAAAATACCTTGTTCTTAAGATGTGCACTCCAAAGGGGAAGGAGTCACCTCTCCAGCCTGCAGGTTCATCATTCCATAACCTAGTTGTGTCCTTGGGCGTCTGATGACAAAAGACTCCACATGCTTTTCCCACCTGGTTTTCAGTACTCCTGAGATGCAGGTCATGCAGCTCTGCGATGAGGTGTTCCACCACTCTGACAGCCTTTGCCCCGACTATGGGGTGTGCAGGGCCCCAAATCTGTTGCTGGTAATGACAGCAATGGAGGAGGCAGGCCGAGAGCAGCCGTAGAGGCAGTAACGACAGCACTCCTCATCTTTCTCTATTTACTGAAACCCTCGTGTAATCGATTCATCCAGTCCTGACAGCTACTCTGTAGTTCCATTTTCCTCCTTTGATAGATCAGCCCAGGAAACCCAAGCAGAGTAGAAAACTCACCCAAGGTCATAGAACTAGTGAACAGTCGAGCCAGAATACTAAACCAGGTCTGGCCTTATTCCAAGCCCTGGAAACTCCCATCATGTCCTGAAGCTTCTCCTCCCCCCTCCCCACACACACGTTAGCAATTTTCTGTCAAAGTATTTCTTCTGACAGCTTTGGTCATAAGAGCCCTGTGTGGTTGGAACCATTCTGGAAGGGAAGGTCTCATGGTCACATGGTCTGTGTGCTTCACCCCAAGGGTGACCCCCTCATAACAGCTGGGGAGCTCTGGGCACAGATGTGGATTCTGAACTTCATCCTTAGCAGGTCCATGCAGATGTGACCCATACCAGACCATCCGGACTGTCCTGAGGCTGAGCTTTCAAACCTGTGACTCCTGGGACACAGAAGGGTCCCATCATAAAGTTTTGGAACCCCCTGTTCAGGTGTGGAACTTCACGGATAGGGCCCAGGGACATGTTATCAGCTGCGAGTTCATCTGTCCCTGTTCCTGCCAAATCTTCCCTGTGTTCATAGTCAGTGTCCCAATAGCTCCAGGTCCCGAGAATTAAGCCACAAGAGCATTGATGAAACCTCAAAGACCCCTGTGGAAACTGAGGGACCATTTGAGGACTGAGAGAGAGATCATCCTGACAAACTCAGTTGCAAATTTCCTTTCAGTGGATGATTGGAGAAATTCCTACTTCAGGCCATCACTTGCCCTTCATACTACAGTGTGAAATGACTTCACCCATCTGTGCCTGGGAGGGTCAAATGTGCTGTCATCAGCCCTGGGACTGATGTGGGTCTTTGGGAATGCCTTTCCAAGAGTGGTAGGGTGGGGTTAGAATTGCGAGTTCTGAGTAATAGGAAAGTGCGTAGGTCGCTTTGAGGATTGCAGTGGGATGAACGTGCCTCCATCACCAAAATGCACATGCTGAAATTCTGGCCCTGTGAGGCCAGTAATGTCAAAGTGGAAATGAGTTAGTGTCCTTATAAAGAGGCCCTGGAGAGGCCTTTCTTCCTGCACACAACAGGAAAGTTAGCCATCCTTGATCCAGAACTTGGCCCACTGTCACCTTGACCTCTGACCTCCAGCCCCCAGCACCATGAGCAGAAAATCTATGTTTGTGAGCAGCTCAGCCAAGGATGCTATGCGGTAGGTAGCAGAGGACACAGGGTGTGTGTGTGTGCGTGCATGCGTGCATGCGTGCGTGCGTGCATGCGTGTGTGTGTGTGTGTGTGTTTGTGCTGGTGGAAGAGACATGTTTAGGCATTAACTTGACTTAGCTTCCTCAGGAGCTCATTTGGGGAGACAATGACACCAGAGACTTTTACAGGTGCCAAGTAGAACTGTGGACCAAGCTTGAATTTTGCTAAAACAAAACAAAAAAGAAGCAAAGAGAAACTAGCAAGAAAAGAGGTGCAGTTACAAGCAGTGAAACAGAGGGGTCAACATGGATTGGGGCCACAGAGGCCTTCAAGTGGTTCAAGTCAGCAATCCTCAGCCAGAAGGTGGGGTGCACAGGACGCAACCACCCACTTGTCCATGTTTCATGTCACACTGGTGAGACTCACGTCAGGCCACCACAAGACAAGAAACAGGTGCGTGGAGAGGCTCGCCCAGCAGGCCAGAGCAGCAGGAAGCGTGTGGTCTGCATGGTTAGTCTCCACTCCCTGGAGTGAAGTTGGAAACATGCCTCTGGCTGGGTGGGTGAGCACATTCCACAAAGGGTCAACCGAAGGGAGAAGGCCTTCTCCCAGAGCTGGTGGTGACCCTGATATACACAGGTCTGCGGGAGAGCGTGGCTGGCTGTGCCGGCTGCCTTGCTCTGCTCTGGCAAGTGTGTCTGCTGACACCTGCCCTCAAGTCCCAGCTCAGCTTCTTCCAGCGAGGACTGAAGAGCAGCAGCTCTTCAGGAAGCCTCCAGGCCCTCAGTGTCAGCCTGGGACTGGGAGAGTCTCAGCCTCCCCGGCCTGCAGGTGGCCACTGTTGGACTCTCCAGCTGGTGTCATGTAGGCCAATCTAACAGATCCCCTTCCACTATATATATATATATATATATATATATATATATATATATATATATATATATATTCTATAAGTTCTGCTCCTCTAGAGAACCCTAATTAATCCAGGAATCAAACCTGGAGTCCAGAGGTCCCTTGTTTCCACTCAGCCAGAGCGAGGCTTGGAACCGGGAGGCCTTGGGTCCCAGACTGAACAAAAATGAGCGAGCAGACTGAGCACTCCTCTGACTGCAGACTCTGTGGTGGGACAAGCCACCTACTGTGCCTGATGCCATGCCTTCCGGCCATGAGGGGTTGTGTTCCCTCAGGCTGCAAGCCAAGATAAACCCTCCTCCCTTAATTGCTTCTGTCACAACAATGAGAAAAGGAGCTAACCGTGGAGGCTGCACTTCTCCACTGATTTTGTAGCACGGGGTACGTGGGGTACGCAGCCCTCTGTTATCTATCCCAGGGTGAGAATCCGCTGCTATTATCTGACTGTGGGATGCTCCTCCATAGGCTCATATGTTTGAGCCCTCACAAAACTTAGCCGGCTGAGCTCTCGGAGGCCCATCCCCAAGGCAGTATAAACAGTCAGTAGTTGCTGGAGGGGAGACGTTGGTGAAGCTGCCTGCAAGTGGCATCCAGGGATGCAGCTCTTATGAGTTGGCACCCGTGCCAGGGAGGCTTTCAGAGACCAGCGCTGTTTGATTCACTCATGTTCCTGTTAGCAACTCCCCATGAGCACTCCTCAAGGTACCACCAGTAAACCCACTGGTACATCAAGCTAGGCACAGATGGGCTCGTTTCCCTGGTCTGCCATCATCACCTGCGTGTGGCGAAGGAGAGACTTTTGTTCACATGTACCCAGGAAAGCTCACACCGCAGATCCCCTTGACTGGAGTTCCAGGTCTCTGGCTGAAGGAGCAAAATGATGAGCTTGGCCCATCCCACCGTTTTGCTGATGGGAGTGAAAGAAGAAAAGCCCCTCATTCTTGGGGGGTCAGCCAGACACTTGAGGCATGGGGATGAGCTATTATACAGATATACTCCAAAAGGAGGCCGCTGTTGAGGAACTGCGGTGTGTTGAATGTCTCACGTAACACTGGGCTGGGTTTGTTACTCATCATGCTGTCGTGCATAATTTTACCCGGAATCCTGCTAGATTTTGCTGAGCAGTGAAAATGTTTGAAAAGTGCAGAGTTGTGAAGCCAGCCACGGGCCTGTGGATGGGGTGAATCGTGCCCACCTGCTCGCCAACTGTCTGGGAGCTGCTGACTCTTCAAGGTCACCAGGGTGCAGGGCCTCGTGACGGATTCAGGGTGACGGATGGCTGCAGGGAAGGGCTGCGAGTCTGGCAGCTAGAGAGTCATGCTCCAAATCATGGAAACCAGGTGAACGAGGCCTCAGTTTCTCCAGAGTTCTGGCGTTGAAGATGAGGCTGCTGTGTGCCAAAGAAGGGAAGGGAGGAAATACACAGCCTTTCTGTCGTCACAAACCCTTTTGTTGCGTGGCCCAAATATGCATGGGAGAGAGATTTGCTGGACATGATCCAAGCATCTGGTTTGTGAAGACACACCCTGCCAAGGCCCAGGAAAGGCAAGCACAGGGCTACTTACAACCCCTCCCCCCACACACACACAAGATAGGCCCACATTCAAGTAAAACTACAGGCCACACAGCAGGGAGTCGTTTATCCCTGCTGGAAACCAAGTCCACTGTGGGAAGGCCACCTGGGGCACAGAGGCAATTTCTTCATGTAAGGATCCATGTAAAACTCCCTCCATAATGTTCCAGCTGTCACGTAGGCTTCTTTCGTCTTGTTGCTCACGCACCGACTTTAAACCCACTGTACTGGTAGCAAAGGCCTTGTCCAAGCTTTGCATACGGTTGCAACTACTTGGTATACAACAGTTTGACCTGTTTGTGACTTTACATATCATGCAGACATAAGAAAGCATTCTATCATCAATGCTTTTTTCTAGTCACTAAAAACATTCTGTCATCTATACGCCTCTACTGGGTCTAGGCCGTTCTTCTAAGCATGGCTTGCTATAAGCTCAGCAGAATGAACTGATGCTCTGCTATATGAGATTTTTTTTTAAAGACGGTCTGGCTAGGTAGCCTAGGCTAACCTTGAACTTATTATGTGGTCCTAGCTGGCCTTGGACCTTTGATCCCCCTGCCTCAGCTTCCTGAGTGCTGACATTGCAGGCATGTGTCACAGCACGCCCAGCTCCCCTTCACAGTGGTTAAGAGAAAAATGACTAGAAATATAAAAACAATCACAAACATGAGAATTAGGGGGGAATATCAGATAAAATAAAGGTGATTTAACATACTGTACTCCCTTCCATCGTGCTGTGTTGTAGCGGGTGGTGCTCAGAGATCACTGTTACCTGTTTCAAGAGGCCTCGTAGCCCAAGCTGACCCTGCTGCTGCCACTGGGAATGGCTTTGTGAGAAAGATGCTCTGAAGCTTGGGGGGAAGGAAGGTCTTTGCGGGTCTGAAAGAAAGATGGGGAGAAGATACCGTTCTTGAGAAGCCTCCTTTGGCATGCGGTTCAGAAGGAGAGGACGCGCCCTTGTGTGCTGCATTGTATAGACAAGCGCCACTGGGCCACCTCCCAGGGAAAGGCCTTACAGAGTGGAGGACAGTTGAGGAATCAGGTGTGGAAACTTCCCGTTGGCCTTTGTCCCTGTGCCATGATTCACCACAACCTATTCATGTACTCAAAAATCAAATTTGAAGGCCAATGTTATTCTGATATTGGTAAAATAAAAAAGACTAGTTTCTGTCTTTAAAAAAAACACCCAGGGGTTGGGGAGATGGCTCAGCAGTTAAAGGCACTTGCTTTAAAGCCTGCTGACCTGGGTTCAATTCCCCAGCCATCCACATGAAGCCAGATGTGCATTCAGTTTTCAGCAGTAAGAGACCATGGAGAACCCAACTGTAGCCCTCCACACACATATACGTGCACATGAGTAAATAAAATATTTAAAAAAATGGATGCCCAGATATACCAAGGCAGTGATGGTAAGGACCTGGGTCTGGGGCCGTCCCATGTGTTCCTGGCGTTAGTGGCCTGTCCCAAGCCGGCTCAGTGTCTTTGCTTACTCTACAGTCAGCAGTGGCGGATGGATCTCTGCTTCAGTTTCTTTCCCAAAGTTCTATGCTGTGTTTATTGGCCCGCTGACACAGAAACCTGGGGAGCAGATAAACGAGGGGACTCTAAAGCAGAACAGAAATAAGTGTGTGGACTGAATGCGTCAGACATACTCTCAGGAGCACCCAGACTTTGTCACTGAAATAGTGTTTCCTGGTCAAATTTCGTTTGCTTCCAGGTACCCCAGGCATGAGAAGTCAACTTCCCAGCAGTGCGTCCCTTCGCCTCATTCTTATTTAGGAGGTAAATGGTTTGGCAAGGTGCCCCCAGTGGTGGTAATGCTAGAACACAGAGCATAACAAGACTTTGATTTGGGGGCAAACTTTAAGACTTAACATGAGCCAAGGCGGGCCATGCTGTGGGAGTGAAGGAAACAGAAAAGAAAATGAAGCCCTTCTCAGCAAAAACCTTGCTAGGTGATTTCATCGTCCTTTGATGAGGAGTCTACTGTCCTCTCAGGTAGCTGGCCCTCAGGCTGTGTGCCAACCTGCGACCACTGGCATTCACCGGGAGGTTTTTGAGACCTTAAGTCTTTATCAACTCTGTAGGAGAATCACTCCTAAGTGCCATTTCTCAATCGTATGGTAGTTTATTTATTCATTTAGTTAGTTTGTGGCTATCTTTTAAGCAACTGCCAACCATTTTCCAGAGCTATGATGGAATTTTATACCCATACTAGAATTATTTGCTAAACCAAATTTCTCTGCATAATTGGCAGTGTTCTTTACTTTGGCCATCCTGAGAGGTATACAGTGACATTTTATTATCCTTTAATTTGCTTTCCCTAGCTGCGAGTGATTTAGAATATCTTCCTTGAGCATATTTGCCATCAGTATAGCCTCTTTAGAGGATTTCAGTCATGTCTTTTGCCTATTTTCTAGTTCTTGTTGTTGTATTCTGTTGCATTGTGAGCGTTCTTTGTGTGTTCTGAACACTGGTGCTTTGTCGGAGATGTGTTTTGCAACTGTTGTGTTCCGCTCTTCAGAATGTCCTGTCATCCCTCCGACGAGGAGGTGTTTTGCAGACAGCAAGTGTTTTGCAATGGACTTTAAGCATATTTCCTTTCAAGAGCATATGGACCCTCCTTTGTCAGCTATGCCAGAAAACCAACACCAGGAAATTAAAAAGGAGTGAAATTATGCAAAATACGTTCTCTGACCACATAGGGTGAAATTAGAAATTTAATTGCAAGATAAGATTGGGAAAGTCCCTAACATGTGTAAATTAAACTCTTAAATAACCAGTGGATCCAAGAAGAAATCACAAAGGAAAATTTAAAAATATTTAGAAATGAAATGGGATTGAAAATAGAGATACTAAACCCACGAGATGCAGGTGGTACAGCGTTCAGAGGGAACTATATAGTTGTCAGTGACCATTAACAAATGGAAAAAGCCCAGTGTGGTAGCACACGCTTGTGATTCCAGAACTTGGGAGACCGAGGCAGAAGGATCACAGCAAGTTGGGGTCAGCCTGGACACTGAGTGAGTCCTGGCCCAGACAGGACTACACAGTGGGACCCTGCCTCAAAAAGAAAAGAATGACCTCAAGACAGTCACTGAAACATCCCCCGTCACGAACCGGAAGAGCCCACAAAACCCAAAGCAAGAATACAGAAGGAGCCGGGCGTGGTGGCGCACGCCTTTAATCCCAGCACTTGGGAGGCAGAGGTAGGAGGATCGCCATGAGTTTGAGGCCACCGAGACTACATAGTGAATTCCAGGTCAGCTTGAGCTTCAGCGAGACCCTACCTCGGAAAATCAGAGGAGGGAGGGAAGAAATACAGAAGGAACTTAAAGAAGAGTGGAGATGTATGGAAATGATCGAATGACTGAAACTCAGAGTCTTCAGATCAATAAAACCGATAAACATTTAGCTAGAATAACCAAGAACAAAAGAACTCAAATTGCTCTAATCAGGAATTAAAGTGAGTGCATTATTACTGACCTTATGTAGTTATAAGACTATAGAGGAAAGGTTCACAGGCCAAGGCACTGGGATGCCATGGTGATTGACAGCCAGCAAGTATGACTGGCTTTGCAAGAATGAACCAGGCTGTGAGGGTGGATGGCACCAATGTAAGAGGAGGCCAAACCCAGAGGTACCTTGAGCATAGATTCTATTCAAGAGAAACTGTCTTACCAAGAAACCCTGGCTCCTTCTCATTGTCACATTTCCCTCCAGTAGTCCTGCCCAAGATAGAAACACTGGCTATGTCTAACTCACCTGTGGTTTGCCATAGGAACAAACACCAGCCAGACTTCTCCAGCAAGCCACATATCCCAGTGAAAATATAGGAAAAAAGGGCCGGGCATGGTGGTGGTGGTGCATCCCAGCACTTGGGAGGCAGAGGTAGGACGATTGCCGTGAGTTCAAGGCCACCCTGAGACTCCATGACTCCATAGTGAATTTCAGGTCAGCCTGGGATAGAGTGAAACCGTACCTCGAAAAACCTATATATATATATATATATATATATATATATGTGTGTGTGTGTGTGTGTGTGTGTGTGTGTGTGTGTGTGTGTATGTATGTATGTATATATATATGAAAAAGGGCTGGTGAGATGGCTTAATAGTTAAGGTGTTTGGCTTTGAAGCCTAAGGACCCAGGTTCGATTCCCCAGAACCCATGTAAGCCAGATGTACATGGTGGTGCATGCATCTATAGTTCATTCGCAGTGGTTGGAGTCCTGGCATGCTCATTCTCTCTGTCTCTCTTTTTTTTAATTAATTAATTTATTTATTTGAAAGTGACAGAGAGAGAAAGAGGTAGATAGAGAGAAAGAGAGAGAATGGGCGCGCCAGGGCCTCCAGCCACTGCAAACGAACTCCAGATGTGTGCGCCCCCTTGTGCATCTGGCTAACGTGGGTCCTGGGGAATCGAGCCTTGAACCGGGGTCCTTAGGCCTCACAGGCAAGCGCTTAACCGCTAAGCCATCTCTCCATCCCTCTCTCCGTCTCTCTAATAAATAAATAAATAATT
The DNA here is from genome assembly GCA_036346955.1 of Dipus sagitta. Lineage (NCBI taxonomy): Eukaryota > Metazoa > Chordata > Mammalia > Rodentia > Dipodidae > Dipus > Dipus sagitta. Next base: position 170,906,670 of record CM070773.1, read on the forward strand.
TAAAAAAGAATTTTTTAAAATGCGGGAATGGCTAGAGAGATGGCTTAACAGTTAAGGCACTTGCCTGCAAAGCTAAAGGACCCCCGTTCAAATCTCCAGGACCCGTGTAAACCAGATGCACAAGGTAGCACATGTGTCTGGAGTTCATTTGCAGCTGCTGGAGGCCCTGCCGTGCCCATTCTCTTTTTTTTTTCTCTCTCTCTCTGTCTCTTTCTCTCTCGAATAAAAATAAAAATAAATAAATAAATAAAAATGTTTAATAAAAAATATGGGAAAGCATCTCTGATGAGCAGCTGGTGTGTGCTGGTGAAAGAGAACTGGAAATGGTATCATTGAGGAAAATTACTGACATTCACACACGTTGCTCCTTATGAGAAAGCAGGTGTCTGACCCTAGGGGGACACGGGGCTTCTTGGGAGGGAGCCAGCTCTGCTCTCGGCATTCCGTGTTCACATCCAGGAAGTGTCTCCCAGCAGGTCAGCCTCTCTGGAGAGACCCAGTGGAGTCCTTGATCTGTGGGTCCCAGGATGACATTGTCCACATTGCAGTGACTTTGTCTGGCAAGTTTCCAGATCTCACCCACGGGTGCATGTGTAACACTTTACACGCGCCCTGAGATGGGGGTGACAGCTTCATATGCGATGTTATGCGAAGGGACAGTTAAAGCAGAAATCCAATTACTAAGCTAATTAGCACCTTTAAGTGATAAGCCCCAAATTTCCAAGAGCATGGCTCTGGAGAAAGACTAGAATTGCCCACAGTGCTGGATGCTCACCATCTGAGGTACAGGGAGAGCCCAGGGCCCAGGGGTACCAGGTGGTTTAACTGAGCTGTTGCTCACGAGAACTTAGTGCTGTGCATACAAAAGATGTTGTCGCCTTTTGGAGAGATAACTCGGCAGTGGACATAGCTTTATAAAGTTTTTTCGTACCCTGAGGAGTTTGATAATTGACTTTCTTTTGGCTCAGTCCCACTTGAAAAATTGTTTATTCCACTGCTGAAATTTCCATTTGTCCTAGGTCTTAAGGTGAAATTAAAATTCCATTTAGGGACCGACCATGCAGACACAGGATTGTAGCCTTCATTAGATAGAATTTTGTTGTGTTTGCTATCTTTTCTTCTGCCCTGGGCTCTGTTGGCTTCAAGGCTGCTTTTAGGGTCTTTGAGAAGGAAGCGGAAGGGGGCTGGAGCAGTGTGGTGGAGTTCATGGCCTTTTGAGGTGCAACAGAAGAGCCCTTCTCTGCAGCACAACCTTGGAATCTTCCAGGCTCACATAGTATCCTTCCCAGATAGGTTGCAAATGTCTGAAGCAGGGGGAAAAACAAAGAATGCATTTTCCCTGAAAACAAGCTATTTTATTTCCTAAAATCATAGTTCCATCCTAGTATCTTTTTGTCTGTTCTGATTCCCAAGAGATAGATTATTCATAAGATCTGTATTCCAAGATTTCTTCTGCAGCGACATTCCCAAACCATGATGGTCGGACATTAATTCCTCCTGATATGTCAATGATTGGCTGAATTTAAACACAAGTCAATCAAGAAGCATCAAGAGGTGGCTGACCTCCCTCCCCAGCAGTTGTTATGGGAAGAAACCCTTCCGAGATAGCCTCATGTATCAAGTACTGTCATGCACCAGTTATAAGCAAGAAACTTACCTTCACGTACTTAAGGTCTGGTATAAGGGGCAAACACAGATAACCACACAAAAAATAAAAGATATGATGTAGAGTCAAGAGCCAGAGCCATCTTCCCTGGGTTCCAGTCCAGAGTCTACCAGCTGTTATATCTGTGGCTTTGGGCACATGACATCTGTCTAGACCTCAGCCCCATCCTGTGAGAATGGACCTCACAGCAGGGAAGGTGTCCAAGGGCAGTGTGAGACTCTGATGCATCCATGCCAGTGATGGGCATAGAGCAGGTACAAAGCACAAGCCAGTGCCCATGAACAAGAGTTGCCATTGTTGTTGATGACAACCACGAGAAGTGCTCCAAAGAGAGGAGTGCTGTGCTCAGTTAGAGCTGGGGACATGTGAGTCCCTCCTAGAGCAGAAGCCAAGACACATCCTGGGAAAGTGGTCCTTTCAGACTTGAGGGATGGGAAGGATCAAGGAAGAGCAGTGAGTGCAGATGGGCAGCAGAGCTGTAAGCGAAAGAAACTAGTTGGGAAGGATGAGGGCAGGGAAGGAGATGGGTAGAGGAGCATGGGGTGTGTTGGGGGTGTGGACAGTAATTGTGTTGGTTAAGACTGACTGTATTGTCAACTTGACAGAATTTAGAATCACCTAGAGACAAACCTCTTGCCTCGCCTGTGAGAGCTCCTAGATTGGATTAACTAAGGGAGGAGGACTTGCTCTGAGTACGGTGACTGAATAAAAAGGAGAGAGCTAGCTGAGCACCAGCTCTCTGTGCTGCCTGGCTATGATGTGGATGTGCCCAGCCCCTCCCACTTCTACCTGCATGCTTCCCCCACCATGATGGGCCTTGCCTTCTCCAGCTGTGAGCCCAGATAGTCCCTTCATTCCCTAAGTGGCTTCTGTCACAGCAATGAGATAAGTCACTCATCCAGAGACCAGCATGGCTGGTGCTGGAGAGCAAAGATGAGAAAGTACAGACAGGGCCAGGCTGGGTGGCACCAGGCCATGCCCAGTGTCAATGGGACCCTCATTGTGTTCACATCTGTGTAAGCTCCATGCTCAAGGCCAGTGTGTCTCAACACAAAGCTTCTTTTTCTTAATATAATAGGTTTAACACTATGAAATGGCCACTTTCATTGCAGGTGGGCATCATCAGTTTCATCAGCTTGAAACGGATTTCCTACTTCATCTTAAAACTAATGAAATCAGTGCTGACCTATAAAGACAGCAGTGGCTGGTCAGATGCAAGTTATCTGGGTAGACTGAACTCTGCCTGTGTCCCCTGGGTTTGTGAAACACATGACGTTCAAGACAGGTGTTAGGTTAGGAGTACACATGGGTCAACAGCATCTGTACAGAGGCTGCTTGGAGAGCTGGTTGGTGGCCTTTCAGAAGCCCAGCATTTGCCCCCCACCAGTGGCCCTCAGAAGCAAGCTTGCTCACCACTGATGGTTTTCAAGAGCTGCGAACCAAGATGGAGCATCAGGATTGAACCTGCCCTCGTGGTCCCTTGTTGCCAGGACTATAGACAATCTGTCTTTTCCTAAGTTGGCAAGGCCTGTTTTTATTTTCATTGTCCAACCAAAGAAAGTCTAAGAATGCCCTTGACTTGTGAAAGCACATGGTGGTGCTAAGGACTACTCACTGCCATTTTCTAGAAACAGCTTGGAAGCAAAGGTACCTTGTGTGGGGTGTGTTCAGGCTCTGAAAATGCATAGTGTACCACAGAAGTCCAGTTTGTGGATCTGGTGTCCACAGTGGATTGAGGCACCAAGCCACCCTCCCCAGGGCAAAGAATGACTCACCTCTCCTCTACATGTGCTTCTTAGATGTGTCTTTCTCGTCATGACACTTCTTTTTATTTATTTATTTATTTGACAGAGAAAGAGGGAGAAAGAGAGAGAGAATGGGCCCCTCAGGGCCTCCAGCCATTGCAAACAAACTCCAGATGTGTGCGCCCCCTTGTGCATCTGGCTAATGTGGGTCCTGAGGAATCAAACCTGGGTCCTTTGACTTTGCAGGCAAATGCCTTAACTGCTAAGCCATTCCCCCAGGCCCTTGTCATGACACTTCTTTCTCCCTGTAGGGCTGTCCAGTCGCCATCTTCCCTGTGTCTCACTTACACTTGGTCTGTCCATCATCTTTCTAATGTGCCAGGATCTAACCATGACTGTTACTGTTTTGTGGCCCCATCTAGTACAAAGCGAGTGGATAATTCCAACACGAGGCTGGCCGTCCAGATGGAAAGGGATCCAGGTAAGATCTTTTTTTTCACAACTTGTTATTGACAACCTCCATTCATAGACACAATACCCCAGTGATAATTCCCTCCTGCCACCCCCCCTTTCCCCCTCAAGATTTCACCTCTCCACTGAATCCCTTCTTCCCAACTGGTCTCTCTTCTATTTTGATGTCATCACTTTTCCTCCCTCCTGTTATGCAGGTCTTATGTGGGTAGTGTCAGCCACTCAGAGGTCATGAATACCACAGCCACGTAGTGTCTGCAAGACAGTGCTCCAAAGCTCTCCTCCCTTCCTTTGGCTCTTCCATTCTTTCCACCACCTCTTCACATGGTCTCTGAGCCTTGGAGGGTGTGATAGAGATGTCCCACTTAGAAGAACTTTTTGATACTCTAAAACTTTGTGTTTCTTTTGCTACAAAGATGGATTTCAAGGGAAGGAACTAAGTATCTTTTTCTATATAATCCCAGTGGAGACATTACATATGTTGGGAAAAAGGCTAATTATAGGATAAAATTGAGCAAGTGAACCCATCAAGTATCCCTGGTTTGCTTTGGAAATGCATTCTTCTATTGTTTAGAATTGATTAGCAACTTGTTTGGTACTAAATGACTCTGTGAAGACATTTTGTTTTGTGTATGATAAATGTCAAACAGACTACAAACCTTGGGCTTAGTCTTTTAGAAAGACATTCTTTGAGCTGGGCATAGTTACATATACTTGCAATCCCAGCACTCAAGGGGAAGATGCTGGAGGATCAAAAAATTCCAGGCTAGTCTGAGGTGCTTAGTGAGACCTGTCTCAAAGAAAAAAGTTTTAGGGGAAGGGGGCAGGACTATGGAGATGGTTCAGTTGATAAAGTGCTTATCTCGCAGCATCAGGACTTGAAGTTGATCCGTGGAACCATGTAAAAATGCCCGGCATGATGGCATGCGCACACAGTTCCAGCCCTGCAGAGGTGGTGTCAGGAAGATCCCTGACCTGCCAGTCTAGCCCAGTTGACTCTGGGCCAATGGGAGACCCTGCTTCAAAAAGAAAGGGGGATGATGCCTGAGAAATGACACTCAAACTTATCACTTTTCTTCCACATTCATGCACATGCACACACAGTGTACACACACACACACACACCATCAAAAAGTATTTTTAAAAATTGGGCTTAACTTGGAAGGAGAATCTATTGCAGTTGTGAGGATGGGTAACCCTATAAAAACCTTGGTCAGCAGTATGCGGTGGATAGATCTACCTGCTAGAAAATTATTTGACTTTTTTCTATACCTGAACTCCCTCTTTCTTCCCGTTAACAGAATGTAAGTTTCAACTATAATCTTAGCTCAGGTGGGTCTCTTTACATACCTCACTCTCTCCTTTCTGCTCCAGATTGTGTAACAGGCCAGTTACCTATATAGATGTTCTGATAATACTTTCAGTTAAAAATACATACATTGTAACACCCTCACATGTCCACTTAACAACACAGCCTACTGGGGAGCATCTCCCTTCATCTTGTGATCATGGGATCATGGGTTGACAAGAAGCTTTGGTGTGTGCCACACCCAGTACCAGGGCCATCAGGCCACATAATACCAGAAAGAGCAAAATGCAGATCTTGGAAAACAGTTTCTACTGATTGCTTTCTCCCTGTTGTAAAGTCAAAAATCATTAAGCCATCATCTCAAATTGGGACCACCTATATTGCAAATACATCATTCATTTAAAAAAATCAGAATTTAAAATGTGAGCATACCAGAGAAACAGGTCTTTGTGTGTGAAGTCTTATGTCAGTACACAGGAGGAGAGAGAGACGGGCTTGTTCTCTGGTAAACAGCAGTGGGACTCCGTGACAATGGCAGGACCATGGACATCAGGCACAGGGACAGTTTCAGTAGCACAGTCTGCTTTTAGCTTATCATAATTGTGCCTCATTTTTACTGATTATGAAAGTGTGTGGTCAGAGTGTTCTAAGAAGATGCCCTGAGCCAATTTTATACTTTGAGTTATTTAAACATGGAACACTTTGAACACTACACAAGGGGTAATTCTCTCATCCAAGCTCGTCCTTTAGAAAAGTCCCGGAGAATGAAAATGATCTTCAGTGCCTCAGCATTCCTCATGAGCAAGACAGCGGGTCAAGCAGGCTTGGTGCATAAAAGAACTTCACTGGCCCCAGTGGTCTGGTTCCGCCCACAGAGGGCCCCTTCTGTTGGTAACAAGCAGCTTAGCCGTGGATCAGTTTCATTTCAGCTTATAGCCAACTTGACTACCCACTCAGGAGGCTCAGTACCTGATCATGTTGCCCAGTAGGTCCTCAGGACAGCTTGGTCCTTTCCTTATGCTGTTTCCCACGGGTGCTGAGCAGCATGCTCTGGTCGGACCTCCCAGAAATTGTCTCCACTCTGGTAGACCACACATAGGGAGCCTTGAATTTTACTTCTAAGCATTTCCTTGGTGTGTATGGGGGGGAGGGGCTAACTCCATGCCTGTCTGGCTTTCCACAAGTAGAAGTTCCTCTCAGAGAAAAGGAACTCCTGAAATAGAGGTCCTGAAGGTCAAGTTTCTCCTAGGTTCTCTGAGTTCATCTTCTGCCTACATAACTACAGACCAAGAGACCTTCCCAGTTCAGCCAGTATTCCCTTGAAAAGCCTGCACTCCTCACCTTGAAAGACCTCAGGAGGGACAGTTATAGATGTAACTAGCAAGGACATGAGAAGTGCACCACACACCCCGACCTTACCCTTGGCATGCAGCCCTCATCTCCCACAAGGAAGTGAGGCATTCACCATTCCATCTCCTTCTGGAACCTTCCTTCTCCTTCCCTGGGTGTCATTACCCACCCAACTAAAGTACCAAATGTCCTAAGTCCTGATAAGGATGCAGAACCAGTGTTCTTAGCCGCTGTCCAGGGGACATATAAGTGGCACAGCCACTGTGGCAGTGGTGGTCCTACACCCAGATCCTTGCTGGAGAGGAATGAGTTGCCAAGAGCCTGTGGTTGGGTTGTATCTCAGAGAAGGGGCCAATGATGTTTCCTCGGAGTTGCACTGAACTGGGGTCTCAAGAGAGCAACTGGTGACTGGGGGAGCATAGGAGAGCGCCAGACAATGGCTGCTGTTTCCAAAGGCCCAGGATGGAAAGAAGTGATGAGAGTCACTGAGTCACTTAGCTGGAAGGAGTTCTGTGTTACTGGTAGAAAGTGTTTGGAGGGAGACAGAAGGAAGGAGCCAACCAGTTGGAGCCTCTTGTATGACTGCCAAAGTTGTCAAGGACAGTTCTAACTTCTATCTGTGAGTGGTCAGGTGCATCATCACCCTGCTGCAGGCCATGTTGAGAAGTCCTGGATCTGTCTTATGAGCATGAGGCAGCTTAAGAAATGGGTTTGGAGGTCCTGAGTGCAAAGGCCATTCTGAGAGCAGTGTGGAGAACATTGAGGGGGGGGGGGCGTCAGGTAACACAGGTGATCTGCATGTCCAGGAAGGGACCTGTCAATGGCAGAGAGCTGGTTTGATCAGCATAGTGGTAAGAGAGATAGAAAAAGGTAGGAGGATTCAAAAACTTTTTGAATAAGGATCTGGAGAGATGGCTTAGCAGTTCAGGTGCTTGACTGTGAAGCCTAAGGACCCACATTTGACTCTCCAGATCCCATGTAAGCCAGATGCACAAAGGTGAGGCAAGTGCAAGGTTGCACATGCACACTAGGTGGTACAATCATCTGGAGTTCACTTTCAGTGGCTGAGGCCCTGGAATGCTAATTCTCTTTTTCTCTCATGCTCTCTGAAATAAAAAAGATTAAAATTAAAAAGTATTTAGCCGGGCGTGGTGGTGCACACCTTTAATCCCAGCACTCGGGAGGTAGAGGTAGGAGGATTGCCGTGAGTTCGAGGCCACCCTGAGACTCCATAGTGAATTCCAGGTCAGCCTGGGCTAGAGTGAGACCCTACCCCCCCCCCAAAAAAAAACAAAAAGTATTTGAAGAAGGTAACACAGAAAAGGAGTAGGAAAGAAGGACTAGCATCTTAATGGCTGGTTGGAGATGCTGAACGCTCAGATGGAGGGAGGGAAGGGCCTTTCCTGATCTGCCCACATGGATGCTGAGGAGCCTTTGAGGAAGATGCTGCTGTCTGGATCCAATACACGAAGGTGTCAACCATTTGCATTTCAGCAGTAATCTGTGTAGAAAAGGTTGTTCAGGGTCAAGAGAGAAAAACTAGGGGGATCTCATACAATCCACTAAAACGGCTGAAGAACAGATATTTCAGGTTCCACAAAATGTCTGGTTTCCCTTTATTCAGATGGCAGCTGACTGCGTCCCTGGTCTGAGCACAGGGAGCAGTCACCCATGAGTCATGTCTGCCTGCCCTTAGGGAATGACGACAACAACCTTAATTCCATATTTTATGAGCACCTGACGAGGACCCTGCAGGAGTCGCTGTGCGGAGACCTGGTCCTCGGTCGCTGGGGTAACTACAGCTCTGGGGACTGCTTCATTCTGGCTTCAGATGACCTCAACGCCTTTGTCCATCTGATTGAGATTGGAAATGGTCTTGTCACCTTCCAACTTCGAGGACTGGAGTTCCGAGGTAGGACACTCTTTGTATGGGTGTTGTTGGAACGTGGGGGCTTGAGTTAATGACCATGCACAGCATTGGCATGAAGCCACCATGAAAGAGGAAGAGCTTGGTACCTGTCCTTTTCCTTGGAAATCAGGGGGCTGGCTACCTGTGTCCTTATCCACTTATCTAGCTTATTCTAGAAGCTCACTCCCATCAGCCACGGGAACAATGGCCTCATGGCATGCAAGTGTGTAGACTAGCGATGTGTGCCCTGGGCTTGATGGGTTGGGGGAAGCTGGAAGCAACCAGAGGTCATGGGGTCAGCTAGGCCCGCAAGAGAACTGAGCTGTCTTTGCTGGTCACAGGGCCTCTCCTGTCAGGTATCTTGCGCATCACTGCGTGCTGCATGCAAAGATATAATGCCATGCCATTTCTCAGTGTCATGCAGGTTGGATGGCCATTCCTGGGATGGCCAGTGTTGCTACATCAACTTGGTAGATAAGCCAGGCTAAAGGCCTGGGATGCCACATTTAGGGCTGGCTGTCAGCTCTGGGTCCTTGGACTCAACCCCTAGGGAGGTGATCTAGATGTCTTTACAGCCAGCCAAAGCTAGGTGGCCTTAGGGTTCCACAAGGGACAACCCAGACAACTAACGAGTCTTTTAAAGCCCAGCAGCCTCCAGGACAGGTTTCACATCACTTCGCAGTGGTCATTGTCTGTTACGGTTTGAACATGAAACGTCCTCCACAGGCTCATTTGTTTGAAGGCCTGTTTCCAGGCGGCGGTGCTGTCCTGGGAGGTTGTGGAACATTTGGAAAGTGGATGTCACTGGAAAAAGTAAGGTGCTGGCAGGAAGATCTCGAGGTTCAAAGCCCAGCCTCACTTTCAGTCTGTTTAGGATCCACTCGGATGTGAGCAAACTCCCACTGTAAGAGGCAAGAGCTGCTCCTGCCACCATGTTGTCACCATGATGTGCTGAATTCCCCGAACTATAAGCCAAAACAAACCCATCCTTTCCCAAGTTGATTTATCCAGGTATTTTTTCTCTCACTGATGAGAAAAACAACTAATACAGAGTCATTTCCAAAGACATTTCAGATTCATGCAGTAGAAAAAGTAGCCATGTCTGTCACCTTGTGGTGTGGTGACAATATCAGTGTCACCAACAACATGCCAGACTTCTAAAGCTTCACCAGGTGAACTACAGGAGGCTCGCAGCGCGCTCAAGGTGGGAAGCACGCTTGCGTGAGCCACACCGCCTGGAACATCCCCTGTGCTGCGGCTCATGGTCTCCCTTCTCCAAGCCAGCTACAGCTGGGTCACGGGGCTGTGAGGTAGCACATTGTCAATGTCATGAGAAGAAAATGTCCACTATCCTGCCAGGGTTAGGATCCCACTTCCTCTCTTATGGTTCATTCTCTCTGACCTACTTTGGCCATAGTTTGAAGCATAGAGACTTTCAACGACCAGAGAACTTGACTAAATCTCATGGTGCTTCTGTGGCGGGAAGTGCTCGGTTGACCTAGAATGGCTGGTCTGTTTATATCTCTTCACAACATATGCACAATATTCCCGTTACCTCCTTGTGTGTTGTTCTAGGTTGTTGTTTTTTTTTTTTTCCATATTTCCTTTTCTTTTAAATTCCCTATTTTCCAAAAGAGAAAGCTTTATTCTGGTCACATTTAATGTACTTTAGCACAGCCTGAGGCAGTCAATGTATATATAGGTTGAGTCTCTCCTGAAGTCTTCTGAGGAAGCCAACAGAGGAGATAGGAGGCGCTCACTCACGTGTTCACAGCCTTCTCTGGTGGTTGTCTCTCTCCCTTCCTTCCTTCCTTCTCTCTCTCTCAACCTCTCTTCCCTTCCCTTCTTTTCTTCCCTCCCTCTCCCCTCTCTGACTTAGAGCTGCATGCATGCCAAGCAGGTACATTATTATTGAGCTACACCCTCAAACCTGACTCTTTCTCAGGAAATAGAAAAATACAAAACACATGCCTACCCCAAAGGACAGCAATGTAAGGTCATGGGCAGCAGAGTTCTCTCTTTCTCTCCCACAAAGTGAAGCACCATGTTAACAGGAGTTTACTGTCAGGCTACAGAAACCAGCCCTCACTCACTCAAGAGGAGAGGGTTTATGGGACATATGTCAAAGGGTGCAGACTAGCAAAGCAGACCGGGAGAGAGCCTGGGATGTAAGCTGGGTGGGAGGCAGGCTAGGAGACAGGATAGGAGACAGACTGGGAGACGGGCTGGGAGACAGGATAGGAGACAGACTGGGAGGCGGACTGGGAGACGGGCTGGGAGACGGACTGGGAGACGGGCTGGGAGACGGACTGGGAGACGGGCTGGGAGACGGACTGGGAGACGGGCTGGGAGACGGGCTGGGAGGCGGACTGGGAGACGGGCTGGGAGATGGACTGGGAGACGGGCTGGGAGACAGACTGGGAGACGGGCTGGGAGACGGGCTGGGAGGCGGACTGGGAGACGGACTGGGAGACGGGCTGGGAGACGGGCTGGGAGGCGGACTGGGAGACAGACTGGGAGACGGGATGGGAGATGGACTGGGAGACAGACTGGGAGACAGGCTGGGAGACGGGCTGGGAGGCGGACTGGGAGACAGACTGGGAGACGGGCTGGGAGATGGACTGGGAGACGGGCTGGGAGACAGACTGGGAGACAGGCTGGGAGACGGGCTGGGAGGCAGACTGGGAGGCAGACTGGGAGACAGACTGGGAGACGGGCTGGGAGGCCGACTGGGAGACGGACTGGGAGATGGACTGGGAGACGGGCTGGGAGACGGGCTGGGAGGCAGACTGGGAGGTGGTCTGGGGTGGAGGTGGTGGGGAGCAGGGTGGTTGCACTCTATGTCACAGGGGTCCTGACCAATAGAAGCTTTGTCAGCTCGAACACACTGCCTCTAAGGTCACCTTGAGCACCCATATGGAGCCAGTCGGAAGTAGAGGGTTGTTTGGAAGGTTGTTACAAGCCAGGTTTCAGCTTAGTATATACCATTTTCTTCTATAGTTGTCTGTCTCTGTACAAGTGACATCACTTCCAGAAAAACAGTGCAATGTCCCCCAAGTGAGCGCCCAGGGAAAGGAAAGGCTGTAGTGTGCAGCCCAGCAGTGTGTGGAACTGCACAGCATACCACACGCGGAGGAGTGGCCAGCACTCGCGGCATACTCTTCTACTTAAAGACTTCTGGAATGCCGACACTGACAATGCAAATAAAGAACCTATATACTTCTATTCTGTTCTTTTGGGCTTATGCATCCTAGAATAGCAATGAGTTGTAGTCTTCTTTTTATTTTGTTTGTTTTTGTTTTTCAAGGTAGGGTCTAGCTCTAGCCCAGGCTGACCTGGAATTCACTCTGTATTCATAGGGTGGCCTCAAACACACAGTAATCCTCCTACCTCTGCCTCCCGAGTGCACCACCACGCCCGGCCCTGTTTTCTTCTTTACCTCAGAAATCAGGATTGATGGGGGCTGAGAAGATAGATAACTTGGGAAATTGCTTGCTGCACAAGCATGAGCACCTGAGTAGGATCCCCAGAACCCATATGAAAGCTGAGAGGTGACACACGCCAGTCCCAGGGGCAGAGACAGGAGGTTTCCTGGGCCCAGCCTGGTTGCTTGCTGGTCAAACCAGTGAGCTTCAAATTCAGTGAGAAACCTTGCCTTAAAAATAATATGAAGCATGACTAAGACACCCATCTTGACCTCTGGCATGCATACGTGTACACACACACACACACACACACACACACACGGCATAAAAGAAATCAGGATTTTATTTCCCCTGACATGCTTGTGTTCATGAGTGTTCTTACTTACATCTACAGAGCCAGGGGGGCTGTAAGGAAAACATTCAAGGGTTGACAGTTTAATCATTGTTTTAGTTACTTTTCCCATTGCTGTGACAAAATACCTGAAAAAAGAAACTTCAGGAAGGAGGGGTTTATCTTGGCTCACGACTTGAGGTTCAGTCCACCGCGGTGGGGAAGGCCAGCAGTAGACCGAGGCGCGTGACAGACCGCATCTGCAGCCAGGGAGCAGACACGTGAATGCCGGTGCTGAGCTCGCTGTCTCCCCTTCCATTCAGTCAGAATCCCAGGCTGTGGTGTGGTGCCACTCACGTGCGGGATGGGTCTACCCTCTTAGTTAAGCCCTTGTGGAAACACCCACGTAGACACGTCCACGGGTGTTTGCACTGTGATTCTAAATTCCATCCAGCTAGCCTGGTCAGCTGTCACAGTCATTGCCCTGGAATCCAAGCCCGGGTCACACACGAAGCATGTGGGACAGGCAAGGGGTCAGGGGCTCCAAGGTCAGGGTCCTTCCAGTAAAACGGGATCAGCTGGCTTGTAAAGCCTTGTTAATCACCTTGCAAGGAGGTGGTCCCAGAAAGCTGACGGAAGGACAGTTGGCTACTCCTAACCGTAACCACCTTGCCTGACACCCTCCACCTTCTGCCAGCTTGAAACTGAAGTTCAAAGTGTCCTTGAAAGCAGTGGGTGACCTTGAAAGCATGCAGGGCCACCACTGGAGAGTTCATCCATTTCTGTCCTCCCAGGTGGCCCGGGTGGCTGACTTTCCATCCTCTAAGAAGAGGGTAAGCATGAGTGAGGAGTCCCTGTGTTCACTGCAAGGCCATCCACCTCGCCCGGGGGCATTTAATGCAGGCCCGCAAGGGCTGGCCAGTTAATAGCAGCATTAATTCCGAGTCAAGGTCATGGACTCACGAAAAGCCGACGAGGTGATGGATGCCATGTTCAAGGTTTTTCTAAAGAAGTGGAAACTGTTGGGTTGGGAACACTGTCTGAAGAGGTGAGGGGCAGGAGCAAACAGCCAAAGGCATTGGGGGGTCTTACAGGACATCTGCAGGCTTGGGGTCAGCTGAGAGCATTTTGAAGGTGGCAGCTACCCCAGGAGAAGTGCCCCCCACCAGCACCCAGGGAGCTGGAGTCTGAGGCAGCGCCTCCTCCCCCCGACCATTCTACATTTGAGTGTTTGCTTAAAATCTGTGCTGCCTTGTTTTACTTGGTTCACAAAACACGAACGTAGCCGGGGTGCGCTTCCTCCTGCCGCTCGCACAGCCGTTCAGGAGCACCATAGCGTTTTCCTAGTTGGAATCGCAACCTGCTGTGTGTCGCCTTCTTCAACAGGCATCCGACGTGACTCGGTGTTGCAGAGCCCCGCGACAGCCTCTCTCAGCCAGGGCATGGAAAACACGGCCACCAGGTGGCATGGGAGGGGGCAGGGTTGTAGGCTTCTCCCAGAGGGCATAGGCTACATAGACCGCCCAGGGCTCGGGACCCAGCTCGGGCTGGTAGGAACACCATGGCCAGCTCACCTGGGCACTCGCCCATCACCTGCGACGGCACTGGGCTTCAGAGGGACCGCTTCCAGAAGGAGGAGTGAGAGCCTGCAGGAAGAGGCCTCAGGGCTTGCAAGGGATGACAGGTGAAGGAATCCAAAGGCTGGGGGCATAGAACCTATGGCCACAGTCACGGGGGGACCCAGCACAGATGTGGGTAACTGTGGATGTTGGAGAGATGGTGCAGAAGCTGGTGATGAGCCAGGTGGGGAAAGAGAAGAATGTCGAAGCACCTGGAAAACCCCCTTAGGTCAGTTCACACTGTTTTAAGCAGAGTTGTTAAGATTACTGTGTGGTTTTCTCTAGTCTGCATCGGCCTTGTGAGTTTGGGTGTGGAAGGACAAGGTTGGGGCTGGCCATGGGTGGGGTCAAGTCAAGGGGCACCAGGAAGGCAAAATCAGTGAGCTAAGAATGGTGCAAGGTATGACGATGGCCATGGTGCTGGCCAGAGGGCACACTGTCAAGTACAGCAAGCACAGGAAGGGGGCGCCACACCCAGAGACAGAACGGGGGCGGGGGGGGGGGAGGCCCAGAAGCCAGATAAAGGTCACCGCCCATGAAGAGGAAGTGAGCTGAAACAGGACATGTGGAACCAGCATTAAGGAGGGAAGCAGTTTTCAGCGATCCCAGTACATCCAGTACCTTCTTGTTGCTAGGACCAAATACCTGGCAATATCAGATTAAGGGAGGAAGAAAGGAACGGAAAGGAAAGGCTGAAGGAAGGAGAGGAAGAGAAAGAAGAAAGGGAGGATGAGAAGGAGGGAAGGAAGACCAGAGGATGAAAAGAAGGGAGGGAAGGAGAGGAAGAGAAGGAAGGGAGGACGAGAAGGAGGGAGGGAAGAAGAAAGAATGAGAAGGAAGAAAGGGAGGATGGGAGGGAGGGAAGAAGGGAGGAGAGGCAATGAGAGAGTGGGAAGGGAAGTTGGTTAAATAAAAAAAAAACTATAAAACAAGGAATGACCAACCATTTTTAAAAATCTATTTGGTTGTTAAATTTTTTTAAAGCATTAGTTTTCCCAGCATGTGCTGTTAAACTTTAATGTGATCCTGTATCTGTAGAGCACTTTTAGCAGCTCAGTGTCTTGAGGCCCTTGCAGAAGGGGCCTTGAAAGCAAAGGCACACTTACCAGAATGTACTTACACATTACCATCTGGTGTGGAAAATATAAAAAAAACAAGATTTATGCTCCCATCTATGGGGGGTGTTATCAGACACCTCATAGTTTGGCTGACACCCCATAATCACTGGCCCATGGAGACATGGAAATATCCTTGTAACCTAATCTTATCTAGAGCTAATCCAACCCAAACCTTGATCTTAACTGGCCAGTGCACGTAGTGCCAGGCTCTTCCCCTAACTTGAAGCCTGGAATTATCTTCTCCTTGGCAGCATTCAAGTCTTTATCACGCCCTGACTTCTTATGTCTACATAGCTTGAGGAAACTGTTCCAAAAGTCCCCTGTAAATTGTCTGTATGCTGTCCTCCCAGAATTCCCAAACACCTATTTTTCCTCATTTCAAATTGTGAGAGAGGCAGAGGCACTGGGGTGAAAATAGCAAGTGGGGGAAGAGAGGGAATCCCATGAACATTAACAGGGATGCGCATCCGGGCATATACTCTCCAAAGGAAGCTGGTGGAGCAAGATGCAGTGGCTTGGGGGTGGGGAGAATTAACCAAGCTCCCAGCAGGTCCCTCCTCCTCAGAGTCAAGTTAATAGCTTGTTTTTCCCACTTGTGAGTGGGACCTTAGTGGGGAAAACCACATTATGGGTAGAGACGATGACAGCATTATTTATTTGAACATTCGTTATGCCTCTGAGCTGCCCAGGGTGTGCCAAGTGACTTGATTCATTTCTTTCTCTATGGACTGGAAACAGTAAAAGTAAATCAGAAAACTAGTGCTTGGGATGGAGCAAGCCTCATTAGAGAGTGTGTAATCAATGAAAATACTAGTTTTAAATTCTGAACACCAGATCCTTCCAAAGAATAAATGGCTTTTGAGAACAAAAGACCTTATTTCTGGAAAGGGACACACAGCTGCCCAGCCAGGTTGGTGTGGGCACCGAACGAGATGCTGAAGAGCCACCTGTTTCAATTGATACATGTCCCGTAAACACCGTGCTGGGAAAGAATAATTCTCTAAGGAAAACAATGCTATTCATCTAAAGGATTATTCCCTGTTTAAAATATATTTTGTTGAATGTAGCATAGGAAAAACTTTTTTCTTGTGGACAGAACTTAAAGCAAATTCTTACAGATTCCATGGGATGCAAAATTGTTATAATAAAAAATTCTCTGCTATGGTCCAAAATACAACCAAGTTATAAATCATGCCAACATATATTTTTCTCTCTTTTCCTCTCCTGCACACTGAGTTAATGTACTTCTAGATGCTCAAGGTCATGTCTAAAAGACGGCCAGGTCCAGTGCTACTGAAGAACTGGAAATGGGCTTGGGAGACACTACTCGTGGATATAATAGAGCATCCAGCTCACGGGCAGCCCAGGGAGGCAACCCAGCTCTTCCTGGTTGTGGTTCGACTCTGTGACCTAGGTCATGTCTGTGCTCTCTTCACTTATGTCCCTGACTTTAAGACTGGATTAGGCTAAAGATGGTTAACAAATAGATACGTAGCTACTAGTGGATAGAGTGTGCCCTGTTGGTGATGCCACACGCACACCAGCAGTGAGAGGTGGCAGAGGGAGACAGTTGCCAGGGCCAGGGTCAGCCTTGTCTCTGGTGTTTTCTGGCAGCAGTGGGCTCTCACAGTACATCTGTGTTTTGACAGTAAAAGTCAGTTCTTCAGAATCACAGGGGAATTCTTACCTGCTTTACTGTGATGAGAGCATGGAGCCATTGGAGCGCCTTCCAGTTCTGATGTTAAAAGATGGTCTAAGATGGCTGGGGAGATAGCTCAAGCTCATGTGCAGATGTTTACCTTGCAAGCACGAGGACCTGAGTTTGATCCCAGGACTCATGTAAAAGTGCTGGTAATGGCAGCGTGTGCCTGTCACCTCATATCTGATGGATCAGGAGACAGGAGTACCCCCGGGGTTTGCTACCCTACTTGGTGAGGGCCTGGCCAGTGAGAGACCCTGTCTCAAAAAAGATAGACAGCCACCCAAGGAGTGAAACCTGTGCTTGCCCTCTGGCCTCCATGTGCACATGCCCACACTCGATGCACACCCACACAAACACATACACGTCTTAAAAAAAAAACATGAGAAGGGATTTTAAAAATGTGCACTTCCAAGAACGATCAAAAGGGAAGACAGTAATAAAAAGAAAAAAGTGTCTCTCCCCCACCCCAGCATGGCTGCCAGGCTGAGGGAGCGCTCTTACTCATCTGAAGACCCAAAAGATGTTGCTGCCGGAGAGAGAGGAAAAAATTGCCTACTCTCTCCATGAATCCAGGAGGGTATAGGATTTTTGCTATCCCACCTGGGCACACCTATACCAGGTGTCCCAGCCAGTTGGCCTGGGCTTGGAGGAGAAATCCAACCCTAGACAGGTTGCGCACTTGAGCGAGATCGAACTGGATGAGATGGGCAAAAACCAAATCCCAAGACAGGTGGGGCAAGCTGAGATAGGTGTGGCAAGGGTGTGACGTTCTAATTAGGGTCCCTCTCTTTTAAGGGCCATCCTGATCCTGCCTAAGTAATCTAACTGCCTACTCTGGCAGTCCCCCACAGCCTCATCAGTAAGGGGTCCTCCCTCATGAGCACTCCCTTCATCTGGGATCCTTGGGTTTCAGCCCGGGAATCTGGAGATGAGGCCACAGTGGGAATTGTGTGTCTCCATGCTTTCCTCATAAGTCGAGTCAGCCCACGGATAGCACCTCAGAACTTCGCAGTTCCCGATGCTCCATCTGGGTTTTCCTGGCCCCCTCCACGACTGTCCCTGGCTTTGTGGCACTTTGGCCATCAGCCCACACTGTGAGCTACTGCAACAGACAAGAAACCCTGTGTTCATCCTCATCACGAAGGCTGTTAAGTAGAGCACCACCGTGTCATGCCACGCTCTCCTTATGAGAACCTGGGGGACAGCATCTCTCCTGTGTCTTTGCCAGAAATAGCTATGACCATTGAAAGAAAATCTTTCTGTCTGTCTTAAGAACACAAAGAAACCATTCAAGTTTGCTTCCTACATTGGCTGCTGGAAAGCCCAGAGCAAAACTGTTGCCCCTCCCCCACATTAGTAAATACCCAGGAAATGGTAGGAAGCAGTGAGATCTTAATGTCATTTTTGTCTTCTGTCATCTTTATCTTACCTCTTGTCTCACCTACATTTTCTCATTTGCTTTCTCACTGTGGATGTCTTTTTCGGTGGACTCCATTCCATTTTGGAATTGGATGTGAGTGAATAAGTCCGCCCAGCCTGACACTGGGAGGTGTGACAGACAGAGTGTTAAAAGCTGCAGAGCTCTCTAACTTGGATTCTGGGACTGCCTCCTGGTACCTTAAAGAGGGGGGAGGGCCACCTCCTCTCCCAGCTCCCAGTTCTGCGCAACACCCAAGACCCTTCCTTCACAGGCACTCCTCTCCTCTTCCTGGCCTCTCTCTTGCTCAGCTCTCCTGCACCAGGACTTGCAACTCCCCGCTCTTCCACTCTCTGACCCTCTCTCCTTCTCTTCCTCCTCCCCCTCTTTCTGGTACATATACACTTTCTCTATTTTTCTCTCTCTCTCCCTCCATGATTCCCTTCTCCTTCTCCCCCATTACAATAAAATCTTAGATCCAGGGAACTATCTGGGGGGTCATGGTTGCTCCATTGAAATCACATGGAGAAGGAAGAGGTCAGATGGTCAAGGGAGGACCAGCCTCATCCAGTGGAGCTACCTCCCCCATTTTATTCTCAAAGGGGAGAGTATGTGCGGGAGACCTCTGGACACACCAGTTCAGGCACTAGGTTTCTAAGCCTTTGAATAGGCTTTCTCATCTATAAGAACTATCCCATTCAAGTTTGTCCTAGTATTGAATGCCTTTTCTGCCTCACTGACCTTATCATGGGTACATTCACATCTGAGATGCCAGAAGTCTGTGTTGACAACACAAACACCAGACCCCCACGCCTGCCCAGTCTGCATCTGTCCCCACCAGTGGTGCAGAAGGTTCTCACTGCCTTTGGCTTGACCTTCAGCATCTCCTCCCAGGGAAGGTGCTCTCTGAACTTGTGAACCTCTCTGAAAACAAGGGCCTTGATTTACACTTGAACAGCAAAATGACTGTACTTGCGTTTTCATAATCCTTTACAGTGTGATCCCCTGAGCTCCACCCTTGTTCCCAAGAGCAAGCAGGTCACCAGAGCATCTGTGCCATTCACAGCTGCGGCATCTCTGGCAAGCTCAAGCCATCTTTCATGGTTTTAACCCCTGCAAGGCCTTGTGCTCAGACAGCAGATGGCTGTGATACAGGAATTTTGGGGTTCCTTGTATGCCAAGACACGAATAATTTGGGGTGATCCCAGATCCTTGTCCTATGAATTTGATGAATAAAATCTATGGGCCAGAGGATAAGGTTCAGAGAGATTTTGTTGTAGCTTAAAATTGTAGGAGGAAGAAGAGAAGGAGTTGGGGGAAGCGGGGTTAAGCCCAGAACTTAAGAGAAGGAAGCAAGGTGGAGTTCTTGCCCAGGGAGACAAGAGGGGGTTTGAGAAGCCCACTTCGGGAAGGGTCTGTGTTTTCTATGGACATGCATATGTATGTGCACGCATACCACATGTACATACATAAATGAAAGAACAAAGAAAGAACTACATAGTGAATTCCAGGTCAGCCTGGGCTAGAGGGAGACCCTAACTTTAAGAAACAAAAGGGAAAAAAGAAAGAAGGAAGGGAGGGAGAGAGGACCCCAGGATCTCAGCTCAGTGTGGTAGGTGGCAAAACCAGGGCTGAAGGACTGGCGCCTGGGACGATGCTGACCTCTGCGAGGCACGTTCTTCAGCCAGTTCTGTCAGACTTCTGAGCGAAAGGTCTCCTTCATGCTGCCGCTTTGCCTGTTTCTGAATGCGCCTCACCTTCTCTGGAAGAGAGCAGCTCACGGCAAAGGAGAGCTGTACCAGTCTCCTCATGCCCTTGGTGTTGTCCTTGGCCAGGAACCTACTGCCAGCAGAGGGAGGTGGAGGCCATCATGGAAGGCGATGAGGACGACAGAGGCTGCTGCTGCTGCAAGCCTGGCCACCTGCCCCACCTGCTGTCCTGCAACGCCGCCTTCCACCTGCGCTGGCTTACCTGGGAGATCGCCCGCACGCAGTACATCCTGGAGGGCTACAGCATCCTCGACAACAACGCGGCCACCATGCTGCAGGTGTTCGACCTGCGCAGGATCCTCATCCGCTACTACGTCAAGGTAGGCTCTGCTCCCTGGCGCCGTCTGGGGAGCCAGGCCAGGCAGGCACCCGCTTCTGCTGGAGAGCTTGGCACGAAGCGAGATGCTGAGATTCCTCCCAGGCTTCTCCATTGGAGGCTCTGAGGCTGCGGACCATTGTCTTCATGAAAATCCCAGCAGGGCATTGTGTTCATCTGAGGTCTGCCCCTGGTCGTACGCTAGGCCTAGACAGAGCAGTCTGCTGCACGAGCGGTCTGCCCATCGCTTCCCTCACAGTGGGACGTGCTTCTGGATGGGAGTGGTAAGCGTAAGCAGCTTGGAAGTGTTAGCAAGCCTTACTTTTGTTTTGTTTTGCCTTCTGTGAGACAATCTTGCTGTGTAGCCCAGGCTGGCCTCTAATTCATGGCAATCTTCTTACCCCCAACCTCCTGAGGGCTGCTTTTTTTTTAAGGTAGGGTTTCACTCTAGTCCAGGGTGACCTGGAATTCACTATGTAGTCTCAGGGTAGCCTTGAACTCATGGCAATCCTCCTACCTCTGCCTCCCAAGTGCTGGGATTAAAGGCGTGCACCACCACGCCTGGCCTGAGTGCTGGTTTTTATAGGTGTGTGCCACCATAGCCAGAAGTGAATCAGTTCGTAAACTATACTAAAAATCTCAAAAATAAGGGCTGGGGAGATGGCTTGGTGTGCAAGGTACCTTCTACTCAAGCATAAGGATCCAAGTTTAGATCCTCAGAGCCCACTTTATGATGTGCACACACCTGC
Source organism: Dipus sagitta (assembly GCA_036346955.1). Classification (NCBI taxonomy): domain Eukaryota; kingdom Metazoa; phylum Chordata; class Mammalia; order Rodentia; family Dipodidae; genus Dipus; species Dipus sagitta. The sequence continues at coordinate 170,927,566 of CM070773.1, forward strand.
AATCCCATCAAGGAGAGGCAGAGGTAGGAAGATCCCCAGGGCTTGCTGGCTAGCTAGGCTAACTGAATCAGTGAGCTGTGGGCTCAGTGAGAGACCTGTCACATGGTGAAAGAAAGAAAGGAAGGAAGGAAGGAAGGAAGGAAGGAAGGAAGGAAGGAAGGAAGGAAGGAGGGAGGGAGGGAGGGAAGGAAGGAAGGAAGAAAAAGGAAGAGGGAGGGAGGAAGGAAGGAGGAAAAAAAAAGAAATTTAAAAGGCCGGAATAGTGACGCACACCTTTAATCCCAGCACTTGGGAGGCAGTGGTAGGAGGATCACTGTGAGTTCAAGGCCACCCTGAGACTACATGGTGAATTCCAGGTCAACCTGGGCTAGAGTGAGACCCTACCTCAAAAAAACAACAAAAAGAAAGAAAGAAAAAAAGAAACAAACAAACATATGGTGGGCCTGGAGAGATTGCTTAGTGGTTTAAGGCACTTGCCTATGAAGCCTAAGAACCCAGGTTCAATTCCCCAGATCCCAAGTAGCCAGATGCACATGGCAGCACATGCGACTGGAGTTTGTTTGCAGTGGTTAGAGGTCCTGGTGTGCCCATTCTCCACCTCCCCCCCCCCTTCGCATAAAAAGTCAGTCTGTTGGGCTTGCCTCAAAAATAAATAAGTTGGGCTGGAGAGATGGCTTAGTGGTTAAGCGCTTGCCTGTGAAGCCTAAGGACCCCGGTTCGAGGCTCGATTCCCCAGGACCCACATTAGCCAGATGCATAAGGGGGCACACACATCTGGAGTTCATTTGCAGTGGCTGCAGGCCCTGGAGCACCCATTCTCTCTCTCTATCTCCCTCTTTCTCTCTCTGTCTGTTGCTCTCAAATACATAAAAATGAACAAAAAATTTAAAAAATAAGTTAATCAATTAATTAATTAAAAAATACAATGAAGAGTGACAGAGGAAGACACCAGTGTTGACCTGTGGCTTCCACATGTATATGTATGCATGTACATGTGCACCCACACACCTGTGCATCCACACACATAATAACATAGTACACATATGCACATATACATACAAACACCCCAGTCAGTACTTGCTCCAAGTAGTCGCCTTTCCTCTGGTGCACACAGACTGACAAATCTTCTTTCCACGGCTCAGAAGTGCAGCTGGGCCTGGACCTCCTGGAGAACAGAGTGGGCCCCCGTCAAGGGTGCTGTGTGGGTTCCACAGAGAGCCAGGGACGAGTGAGGACAGGGGAAGCCTTTAGACTTGGCCCCATGCAGGAAGGCGGTGTGGATGATGGGAGGCCCACCAAGGGCTCGGCCGTTTGGAGCTGTTTGGAAAGCCAAGGAGATCACAGAACCCTGAGAGCAGAGGCCGGGGCAGGTTGTCTCACAGAAAAGAGGAAATGCCAAGTCAAAGGATCAGAAGAGAGCATGGAGTGGTTAGAGTGATTTCTTGGCAAGTGCGAGGGCCTGGGTTTGACCCCCCACATCAGTGCTGAGTGTGGTGATATGCACCTGTCATCCCATGGCTAGGGAGATGGAGACAGGAGGATCCTTGGACCTCACTGGTCAGACAGTATCACGAAGTGGAGAACTGCAGGTTCATCAGAGACCTTGTCGCAAAGGCGGAGGTACTGACAGTGATCCTGAGGACAGGATCAGGTGGTCCTCTGGTCTCTCCATGCACGTGCTCACACCCCATGCCCCCTGCAACATACGTGAACACGTCCCCTGCAACATATGTGAACACGCGTGCACGCACGAAACAAACAAAACACAGCGGGAACAAAAGTCAGTCGGCGGCAGGGCAGGGCGTTTGGAAGTTTGGTGATCCGAGGCAGAAGAGAGACTGGAAGTCGGAGGGTCACCAGCTCTTGTACTGCCCCAGGCGTGTGCACCGTTCCCCACCGTTCTGTGGCTTGGCATCTGCCAGAGCTTTTGCAACGATTCAGCTAACATGCACTGGAGAGCATGCCAGCCAGAAAGATGCAAAACTCTACATCCATATTTTCCATGAGACTACAAGTGTTCTCAACTGCACAGAGCAGATGAGGGAAGGTTTGGGAAGCAGCTTGTGGCGTGCTGACCTGTTAGACCTCTGGCTACATGTTGATTCTTGGCCCTTACACACAGCCTGCCGGGAGGTTTTTGTGCAACGTCATCTCCACGGACACTCAGCACATCTGTTGGTGTCACACTTGGCAAAGGTTGTAAAGCAACAGTGCTGTGCCCACGTCGTGAGTTTATTTCTGTCGCACACATGGAGGCTGGGCTCTGTGCCACCAGCTCCTCGGGAACTCAGGGTGCTGCCAGCTCCCTCTTCCACCTTTTGGGTGCATTTCTCTTTTCCTGTTCCAAGATTTTGGTTCCAGGTTACAGGAAGAGAGGAAAGGGCGAAGGAAATAAATGTGGAGCTGGAGATATGGCTCTGGTGGTAGAGTGCTTGCCTAGCTTGCATGGAGGCCTGGGTTCAGTCCCCAACGCCGCATTAGACTGGGTGTGGTGGCACATGCCTGTGACCCTAGCATCCAGGAAGTGGAGGCACGAGTGTTGGAAGTTCAAGGTCATCCTCTGTACATAGTGAGAGTTTGAGGCCAGCCTGGGATGTATGAGACCTTGTCCCCAAAAGAAAGAGTGGGGGGATAGAAGGAGGAGGAGGAGGGGAAGAAAGAGGAGCAGGAGAAATGAGATTCCAGAAGAGAAGACAGACAGTCAGTGAGGAAACAGCCAAGACGGGCACAGGCTGCCGGTTCCTCTTTATACTTGGGCCAACTGCTGGAAGGTGCCGCTCGCTTTGAGGGGCAGGTCACCCCCCAGTCTTCTCTGGGATCACCCCCATAGACACACCCAGCCCAGCGTTGTTCTTCCTGGTGATGCTAAATCCTTTCAAGTTGACAATACCAACCTTCACAGTAAGGCAGAGTTGTTGGTGACACGACCATCATGACTATCTCTTGCTTGTGTACCAGGTTCAGAACACGTGCAGGTTCGTTTTATGCCTCACGCTCTTTGAGCCTCAGAGCAGCCACAAGCAGTGGGTTCGTCCGCAGGACTCTTCATTCATTCAGCAGCCTCCGCCTCCTACTCCAGGCCTCGCCTCTCTCTTTTACTTCATAGCAAAGGGGCCCCTTCCGGCCAGCTGCGTCCTGGGTACTGCAGTGCACAGAGCGGAGGACACAGATACTGCTGAGTCCTCGGGACTGCCGGCTTCGTGCTTCTCACCTAGGGGGCAGGCAGACCTTAGGGCCCAATAAAGAGTGCCCAAAAGAAAGAAGATTGTTGAGCCCATTGGTACACACCTGTAACCTCAGCGTTCAGGAGGATGGCAAGTTTTAGGCTAGTGTGGGCTGTACACAGAGACCCTGGGAAGAAAGCAAACAAAAAGAAGAGCAGAGATGTGAGGCATGGTAGTGCATGCCTTTAATTACAGCACCTGGGAGGCAAAAGCAGAGGAATTGTCATGAGCTTAAAGAGGGAAGAAGAAAAGTGAGGAAGGGAGCGGGAGAGACGGAAGAAGGGAGGAAGATAAAAAGAGAGGAGGTAGGAAGGCCATGAGGCACAAAGCACAGCTGAGCCTGCCTGGAGTCCAGCCAGCTCCGTCCTGACAGCAGGGAAGTCTCCATTGGATGTCTGTGACCTGAGGGCACTGGTGTTGCTGTCCCTTCACTGTCTCAGTCTCACACTGCAGGAACCCTCATCTCAGTGCCGGAGTCCATTTCCCAGCCACAGTGTGGACAGGCAGGAGAGCAGGGTGATTTCTTCCAGAAAAAGATTATCTGCCCTCCCACCCTGGCAGTATCAATCCCCGACGCCTTTGTCCCCACCCATTCTGTGGCCAGCACCTTCTGTTGTCTTCCCTCACTTGGAAAGATGGGGGTTTGTCAGCAGAGAAGCCATCCACTGAGTGCTTGCACCTATTCGGAACACGCATTCCTGCCCCTGGTCTCCACCACTGTGCCCTTGCCCCCGGTGATTCCCTGGTGACATGCACAACCCCATACTCGAAGTCTGCTCAGCTCTACCAGCCCTGGGCACCACTTTCATTTTTCTGTAAAGTGAAATTTGGTGAGCATTGGATTTGACCTTCAGCAATAGGCTGTGAACTGTGGCTCAAGTTTCACTCCTCTCCATGGCTGTTGGACTTTTTCAGGTCCAGTATTAGCCCTTTGGAAGGATGGATTCATCAAAAACCACAAGGTGGCTTTCAGCGTAGCTGTGATTCGCAGTATTCAGAACCAAGGTTTAGCATTTTCCCCAAGTGGGACTCATAGGTGCCATGTCTGATGGAGGCAAAAATGAGTCATTTCTGAATACGTCAGAGGTGTTCAGTGTCTGGGCATCAAGACTATGTGCTATGATGTTTGACACTGTCAACGTAGAATCACCTAGAAAACAAGCATCTGGGCATGTCTGTGAGGAAGCTTCCATGGTCTGGAATGCCAGAGTGACTAACCAGGAGAAACGGAGCTGAGCACCGCCATTCACATCTTTCTATTTCCCGACTGAGGGCACAATGTGACCAGCTGCCTCACACTCCTACCTCCATGCCTGCCCTGCCCTGATGGAATGCGCCTCCAACTGTGAGCCCCAATCAGCCCTTCCTTCCTTTGGGTGCTTTCGTCAGGCATTTTGTCAAAGCAGTGAGAAAAGTAATAGCCATGTGTGTATGATCACTACAATAATCTTACCTCTTTTTCTAAGAACTATGTGGTTATTTATTGCTTTTCTTGCAGCTGTGACAGGATGCCTGACAGGAGCAGCTTAAGGAAGGAAGGGCCTGTTTTGGCTCATGGGTCAGGGGCGATCAGACCTTCGGGCAGAGCAGACCTGAAAGCTTGAGTGCCTCCATCCTGGTGGCAGGAGCTTGTGGCGTGGCTTGTTGAACTACGTTAGGAAGCAGAGAGCTTGGGCAGCACCAGCTCAGCTCCTAACAATCCATGTCTGCCAGAAAGACCAGCCCCAGGTTCTTCAGCCTACTAAAACCACTAAACACATGACCCTGTGGTGGACATTGCACAGTCAAGCCATTATGCACTGTTGCTTTAGCTTGTTAAACGCTGGTGAGGCCTAGGGAGCACATAGCCCTGGATTTTTCTCTAGGATCAACCAGAAACCAAAAGTGTGTCTTGCCGTTACGTACTCCCATGGCAGCATTGTGTCAGTATTAACCGTTCCTGTTTTCTTTCTTTCTTCTTCCTACAGTAATCCTTAAGAAAGGATACTTCAGTGTCTCACACGAATTGTTTCTCCATGTTCAACCAGCAGAAATACACATGATACTCCTTGAGGATTGCATATCTCATAGTTATCTGGGGTTGATTTTCTTTCTGAGACCTAATAAACTGAAAAAAAAAATCTTCCTGGCTTTAGAATGGAAATCAGAGCTCACAATCTCGCCTTCTTCCTGCAGAGCATAATATACTACCTGGTCGCTTCCCCCAAACTCCTGTCCTGGGTCAAGAACGCATCCCTGCTGAAGTCTCTGCAGCCTTTTGCTAAGTGGCATTACATCGAGCGTGACCTTGCAATGTTCAACATTAACATCGACGATGACTATGTCCCGTGTCTCCAGGGGGTCACCCGGGCGAGCTACTGCAATGCTTACCTGGAGTGGATTCAGTACTGTGCAGGGAAAAGACAGGAGGTAGGAGGAGGGGCCGGGGGCTTGGGTACCGAAGGCATGAGTAACAAACCAGGGTGACTAACCATCCCTGTCTGCTCACACACTGGGGTAAATGCTAATAGGTGAGGGGGAAATTAGTATTTGGATAGATGCTTGCTTTCGTAGCTAAGCAAAATTAATTGGGAGAGTTAATACACTTGGTCTCCTATGACAGATCCTTAAAGGTGTATGTCCCTTTAAACTGTGTCCTGGGTCAATACAGTTTTAAACCTCTGGAATACCATCAGGACATTGGATCCTTGTTTAAAAACACATCTTGAGGGCTGGAGTGTAGCTCAGTGGCAAAGAGCCTCTCTAACGTGGATTTGATCCCAGCACCACCAAAACCAAAAATTATCACAAAATTATGCAAATATAATCTGGTAGCTCATGCCTATTGCCCCAGCAGTGGGGAGAGTGAGACGGGCAACGCTTCTAGGCTTCCCGGGCTGCTCAGCTCACTCTGTAACCCAGGCAGCTGTCAGCCCTGCAGTCCACCTGCCGCAGCCTCTTGAGTAGCTGGGAGTATAGGCCTTCACTCCCAGTGAAGACATTGACTTTCAGTGACCTAGAAAGTCGAGTTGTTGGCTGTGGGTTTATAGAAAGTTCCAATGGTCCTCCTCCGAGGGAGAAGAGCCTTGCTGGCCTAGGCTTCTGTGTGTGCCTCTCCCCGCTGGGAGACCTGGCACGGGCGTCCTTTGACCGGGAGGTGTAAGCGTCTTCATGACCTGAGGTGCCGTATGTGAAATCCAAGGGAATCCTTCGTCCGACTTCACCTTTGCTCCTTCTATCTTAGAAAATATCTTTTCTGTTTTTATCTTTTTTTTCCATGTCCTGCCTTAGGCAGCAGAGGGCTCCCCACCCTGAGGACTCAGTGGACCTCTGGAAGCTTGCTCTCGCCACACTCAGGAGGCTGTGGTCCAGAGCAGTGTGGGAATCTGGGCAAAGGCTGAGCTCTCACCCTTACTCTTTCAGCCCTCAAAGGCCCTGGACAGTGTGGACAGTGATGAGGACTCGCCCTTGGTGACACTGTCCTTTGCCCTATGCATTCTGGGAAGGAGAGCTCTGGGAACTGCAGCACACAATATGGCCATCAGGTACCTGGGGGACATCTGGGCTTCTCAGGCTGGTGCAGGTACCCGAAGTTTTCACCTGGAGGGATTTGTGGATCCCGACCATCTTTTTCTTTACTTCAAAGCTGACCTACTTACAGATTCTTCCTTAAGCAGGAAATCAGGTTGGGCAGCCAGAGGGTGTTTTGGATCACTGTGGATGTTTTTTATGAGCGAGAGAATTGGTGCCTCCAGCCACTGCAATCGAACTCCATACTTGTGTGCTACCTTGTGCCCATGCTCAACCTTGCACATGTGTCAACTTTTACATCTGGTTTATGTGGGATCTGGGGAGTTGAACACGGGTCCTTAGGCTTCACAGGCAAGCACTTTAACCGCTAAGCCATCTCTCCAGCCCCACTATGGACTTTTGAGTGATGGATTTGAAAATATCATTAATATGAGCAGTTGAGACTCAAGAATTCCAAGTACAGGGCCTTCTGGGTTGTGAGGGTCCTTAAGGATTTTCTTACTATTGTTTTTTCCATTCACTCTGCAGCCAGGACTGGCCTTGACCTCCTGATCCACCTGCCTCCACCTCCCAAGTTCTGGAATTACAGACTTGTACCACCGTGCCTGGCTTCTCAAGTCTCTTTTCTTTAAAAACTAAAACTAAATTCAGCTCTCTCCTGGCCCCATGTCACTCGATCACCCAGATGAACAGCTTCTCAGGACCCTGCTGTCCCTGCTCCAGCTAAGGCACTCATTCTACAGGGTTCCCAAGGCAGGGACTCTCATGTTGGTTTCTTGGTATTTAGCTAGGGAGCAGCTGTTCTGGTTCCGAGCCTGTGCGGGGTCATTGGAATCACCTCCATTGGTGAGTCTGACCCCTGGGTGCACATCAGAATTTCCTGTGGACCTTCAATACATCCTGGCATCCAGGTGCTCCCTCAGACCAGCCAGTCCCACTAGGAGCTCTAGGAGCTGGGCACCAGTCACAGTGCTCCTGAGCTCCCATGTTACCTCCATATGCAGCCAAGGTTGACAGCCACACAGAACTGGGGAGTTCAGAAAGTATAGGGCCTCTGGTCTGCACTCCTGTCCCTCTACCCCTTTTCAGAACTTTCTTTAGTATTTCTGTGTGACATTGTTGAAATGGTGTTCTCCAAAAGGAGCCCAATTGACATTTGACTTCGGTGAAGTTTTATTATAAGGTTAAGGACAGCCTGTGAAAGGCAGCCTCATTTGTCTGCTTTGAATTTGATGTCCCACAGCTCTGGGAGTCAGATAAACCAGTTGAAGGAGACTTGGAGCAAACTGTGTTTCCACTAGCTCGCTGACAGGGCTGTGGAGAAGTGTGGTCAATTATGCTCTGGCCAGTAGCTCTTCCCAGTTCTCTGTTGGGTCACTGCCCAGGAACCACCACAAGGAAAAGACAAGAACCAGCAGCAGTTAAATTGGTGACACCAGCTGCATTTTGAACTGGCACATCTCAAAATGTGCCATGTTTTTCTCCATTAAGAAATGACAAATTCCCAGCCCTCAAGACTTGTTGTGACCTGTGGTGGACAGTCCCCAAGGGGGAACAACTCTATGTATCAAAAATGGGGAGAATGAATAGAGGATTAATCTTAAATGCTGTCCTAAATGCTAGGGTACAAATAGTGTGGTCATAGAAAATGTCTTAGGGGCTGAAGAGATGGCTTAGTGGTTAAGATGCTTGCCTTCAAAGCCCAAGGATTCAGGTTCAGTTCTCCAGTGTCCATGTAAACCAGATGCACAAAATGGTACACATATCTGGAGTTAGTTTGCAATGGCTGGAGGCCCTGATATGCCAATTCTTATTCTCTCTGTCTGTCTCTCTTCTCTCTATCTCTCTCTCTGCTTGCAAATAAATAAATAAATAAAACATTAAGAAAAGAAAATGTCTTAAAGTAAAATAAAATCTTGACATGCCACAGGATAGAATGGATTCATAGAGGTGTAACAGGCCAATACTCTGAAGTTTTTAAGCTTGAGCATTGGGGTTTCCCCTCTGAAGAGCTCTCACTGAAGCAGGCCCTGAAAATATTATGGGACACCCAAGTATGAAGTTGTGTTCATAGACGGCAGAGGCTGAGGCAGCTTGAGCAACGAGGCAGCAGTGAGGAGAAAATACCTCTCCTCTCGCTTTGTATGTGATAGTGACATTGACTGTCAACTTGAAAGATCTCAAATCACCATGGAAACAGACCTCCGGACATGTCTGTGAAGGATTATCTGAATTAAGTTATTGAGGAGGGAAGACCCACCCCCATACATGGGTGGCACCATCCCATGGGCTAATGCCAAACTGAATAAGTAGGAGAAAGTGAGCTGTGCACGAGCATTCATCTCTGTGCTTCCTGACGGTGGAAAAATGTGACCAGCTGTTTCACACCCCTGACACTGCCTTCGCCACCACGGTGGTGGACTGTACCCTCAAACTGTGAGCCAAGAGCCAGGCGTGGTGGTGCATGCCTTTAATCCCAGCACTCGGGAGGCAGAGGTAGGAGGATCGCTGTGAATTCGAGGCCATCCTGGGACTCCATAGTGAATTCCAGGTCAGCCAGGGCTACAGTGAGACCATACCTCGAAAAACCAAAAAAAAAAAAAAAACTGTGAGGCAAAAGAAAACCTTCCTTTCCTCCCTTAAGGTGCTTCTGTCAGATATTTTGCCCCAGCAACTTATAAGGAAATAGATACAGCATGCATTTTCCATCCCTGCCAGTGCTCCTTGAACAGATGTGAGAGCCCAGGAGGGGAAGCTGCGTGTTAGAGGGCCCCAGGCTTGTTTGCAGAAGAAAACATGCTGACTCTTCCAGTGGTCGAGGCCTCTGAGGGGATGGGCAATTTTAAGGCCAGCCTGACCTTGAAAAGTGATAGCAAAATGAGCCAGGCTTGAATGTGTGCTTCCAAGCTGTGACCTGCCTCTGTACAACGGGAGGTCACCGTGGTGGCTAGAGGTCACAGCATCTGCCATGGCTCCCTCCTCACACCCACAATGGACTACAGAAAGGAGTGCTCCTCAGAGGCCCAACCCATCACTTCTCCTCCTCTCCCTGACTGTAGGGTAGCTGTCACAATACAACACCTCGCAAGAGAATCAGATCCACTTGGCAGAGTGGGCTTGGAAACACAGAAGCTAGAATCTAGAGGAGAAATAGGCAAAGTAAAGAGGATGCCAGCTCCCATCTTAGGGGAGACAGTCAGGGTATCAGGCTAAAAGGAAGACCCTGGAGCGTGAGAAGACATCCAAATGTAAAGGATATGGACACAGAATGAGGTGGCGTGCATAGTTCTCTGGTAGAGTGCTTGCCCAGCATGTATGCAGCCCTGGGCTTGATTCTCAGCACTGGCAGAAGGAAGGAAGGAAGAGAGGGAGGGAGGGAGGGAGGAGCGGTGGAAGGGAGGGAGGGAAGAAAGTGAGTGCAGGAAGAAAGAACCAGATGACAACCAGGGCCAGAGGCGAGCCTGAGGGTGCAGACCGAGGCGGGGATGGAGACTTTGGCTCCCCTCCATCCCCTCTGCTGGCCCATATGCTGCTTCTCAGTGAGGCGTTACTCTGAAGGACACAAGTGCTGTGTAACTGCTAGAGGCACCAGGGCTTCCTGAGTGTCCTTCACCAGCTAGGAGCAAGACAGCATCCAACCAAGCCTCGTCTTGAATTAAGAGCCCAAGGAACGAGTTCCTGTGCAAAGAGTGCGGGAGCACGCCCGTGAGGCACTGTTGGTGCAGGAGTGCCACACACACCAAGCACAGTGGGGGAACACCTGGGGTAACCCGTGGTGAGGCGGGATGAGGTTGCCAGCTGCCCCTCACACTTTCACCATGCTGACGTTCCGCGGCCTTAAGAATCGGGTTTCAGGGCTGGAGGGATGGCTTAGTTAAGGGGCTTGCCTGCAAAGCCAAAGGACCCAGGTTGGATTCTCCAGGACCCACATAAGCCAGATGCGCATGCATCTGGAGTTACTTTACAGTGGCTAGAGGCCCTGGCAGGCCCATTCTCCCTCTCTCTCTCTATCTCTGCTTCTTTCTTTCTTTTTTTTCTTTCTCTCTTTCTTTCTTTCTTTCTTTCTCTTTCTCAAATAAAAGTCTTTAAAAAAGAATCAGACTTCAGGAAGAAGGCTCACTACAAGTCTGCTTTTCTTTTTCTGGCATGTGTGTGTGGTACACACACGTGTATATGTATGTTCTCACATGTTTGGCCTTGTGAACATATGTGCACATGTGGAGGCCAGAGGCTGATGTCAGCTTCTGTTTCAGTTGCCTTCCATCTTGATTTTTGGGGCAGAGTCTCCCACCGAACCTGGAGCTCACTAGTGTGGCTACAATAGTTAACCAATAAATCCTAGCTCACGGGTGTGCTCTGCCATGCCCAGCCTTGTATGTGGTTCCTGGGGATCAAACTGAGGTCCCCATGCTTGCTCCACAAGCACTTGACTCGTGTGCTTTAGAAGCAACTGTGTGTGTTTGGTAAGTGCTTCAACCTGCAGGTGGCCGTGGCTTGCCCCTGGGCTGCTGTGGCGCGATGTCACGTGTTGAGTGTTTGTTCCCACACATCCAATCCATTTCCTCCATCTCTGCACTCATATTTCCTTGGACTTGAAGCAGTAATTATGAATATCTTGTGCAGCATCTGTGAGGATGAGATGAGCCCACGGGATGTAATCTGCAGACAGCTGCACAGTGAACAGAGGTTGTGCTGGTCATCTGGACCATTGTTTTTGCTTATGGAATGGTGGCAGAAATGTGACCTGGAGCCATGGAAGAGATGTGATGATAAAAGTAATATATGGCTGCTGGGTGCCCGGGGAGAAGGAAGGACACTGGAGGAAAGCTGTCTGCAGTCCTGGGATAGGACTTCTGTCTGGTCCTGGACTGGTGACAGAGGTTGGTGGCCCATGCTCTGAGTATCCCTGTGGCTGATCAGTAATTTCAGGAAATCCATCTGAAACTCACTGCTAATTGCTTAGGTTTGTCCCTTGGGTGCTGTGGCTGTGGCTGCGTGCTTCAAAGGGAGTCTTTCTCAAGTGACCATCTGTAGACTCAGAGGGTGTGGACCTGTTTGGAATTCAGCAGGATCAATAAACCAGTCTTTGTGGTTGTTCAGGAAGCCCTGGCAAGTCTGACAGAAACTAACCTGGTGTCAGTTCTTTCCCCAAAGCCTTAGTTCCAGAAGGGCTTGATCCCAGCCGATGGCCCAGACAGTGGTCCATTGTCCAGCACTAGTTGACCTCATTCCCAGCGCCACTCCTTTGCTCTGGCAGACCTGGGCACTGTGCACATTTGAAGCAGTAACAGTTCCTTGTGCGGCTGTTCTGTGCATTGTAGCCTCACCCCAGATGCAACCCCATATCACCAAGATGTTGTGACACCAAAAATGTTCCTGCATATGTCCTCTGGAGGCCCATATCACCAGCGGTTGAGAACCACCACAGAAAGTGATGCAGGTGGCTATGGGGACAAACTGGTCAGAGATTCTGTTACTTATTTTTTTTAATTTTAATTTATTTATTTTACTTATTTGAGAGAGAGAGAGAAAGAGGCAGATAGAGATAGAAAAATAGATGGATAGATGAGAGAGAGAGAATGGGTGCACCAGGACCTTCAGCCACTGCAAATGAACTCCAGACACATGCACCACCTTGTGCACCTGGCTGACGTGGGTCCTGGGGAATCAAACCTGGGTCCTTTGGCTTTGCAGGCAAATGCCTTAACCCTTAAATCATCTCTGCAGCCCCTGGTTGTTTCTTTGTTTGTTTTTATTTTGCCACGGTGACCACATACCTTGAAGAACAATTTAAAAGGAGGAAGGATTTATTCTGGCTCATAGTTTCATAATTTTCATGGTGGTGAGGGCTGGTGGAACTGCTCATCTCATACCAGACAGGAAGATGTCATCCCTAAGGGCACATCCCCAGTGCCCTCCTTTGTCCAAGCAGCCTCTGCCTTCCACAGTTCCACATCCACATCCCAAAAGTACTAAACTCTGAATCTGTTAGTAGAGTGAACCATTGATTAGGTCACAGTCCTCCCGATCACCTCGTCTCTGGACCGGTCTTCACCACATGCTCCAGTGTGCTTTGCTGACCCACGGGTCTCTCGGTCCCTCAAGGGCCAGTAGAGATCAACCATCACACCGATTTCTGAGCCAAATGGGGGCTCAGAAGGCATCAGCAACCGCTGTCTGGAGGAGAGCCACAGGGAATCTGCATAACACAAGCCAAGACCTAGACCCCTGGACACAGCTTTTGTTTCAGCTGTCCATCTCCCACTGCCATCGTCATGAAGGTGGGGTGGGGACTGGAGGGCTGGGTTTGCTGAGGCACAAGCCTGAAGAGAACCTGGGGTTAAAATGCTGTCAGAAGCCAGCTCTGCAAGGGCCACCGGCAACCAGCAAGAACAGCTGCTGAAGCAGGGCTGGAGGACTGCCCCTCACCTGTGCCCATCACCTCTAGTCTGCCCTCATTTAATAGGCTGCTGGGTCAGGAAGCAGAACAAGTGTCATGAATTGTGTAACACGGGCTGGTGTCCTAAGCAGCGTGCGCCAGCTGAACCCAGAAGCACCCAAGCATTGGCCACTCACTGTTCACCCAGGAGCCATAGCTCCTTCGTGTTGTTTTAATTCTGTCCCCACATTTAGTGTGTATGTGGTGTTAGGTAAGCCTGTGCTCATCTCAGTGCCTCAGTTACAGGCCCATCACACATGCATATATGCTCCTCTGACATGCGATCACACGTGTGCTGAGTTTCCTTGAAGCCTGCCTGCTCTCACTGCCCCCACACCCGGGACACATAGGTCCCCTCTCTGCTCGTTCCCTGGCTGCCTGCGCTGTGATGGGATGGCCTACCTTGCCTACTTCCTCAGTGGGCTAAGAATGGAGCAGTCTTAGTCCCCAAAAAAGGCGACCTTGAGTGGGTCACACACCACTGTCCCACAGCAGTGACAGCCCAGGCATACTGTCATTTCTCAGTAGAGTCTTAGAAAGAGCAGGGGGCCTCCAAATATGAACACACCGCGGGTGTGCAGGAAATCGCGCCCTCCCCTCCCCTGCTCCTCCCTCCTCTTCATTCTGTGGGGGGGGGGGAGGCCGGTTATGAGACACCTGTCAGGGTGCCCTGGTGTGTACGGTACAAAGGGTAATTCTCCAGTGTGGAGGGATTCTAACTCGGGCTTTGTTTCACGTGGAGAATCATTTTAATAGAATGGCATTAAGCACCAAAATGTGTCATTTCTCAGAAAAGAAAACTGACAGTTGTATGAACTTCTGGACCACTGGGATGGGAGCCCAGGGCGTCTTAGCCAGGCTCTGGTGGCAGCGCGGCCAGCAGACAGCAGGCCCAGACAGCCGCTCCTGCTTTTGTGTCTGTGGGTGTTGCTCTAGGGATCTGAGTCACTGTGTCTACCTTGGTACCGTCCCCTTCCCTCTATGTAGAGGGAGATTTTGTTCCTCTTACATGTATGCAAGGCCCTTCTGAACATGCAGTGTGGTATCCCCAACCTTGACTGAGCGCCTCCCATCCACTGCTCAGCACCTCTTCCTCTCTGCGGCTGAGTGCCGCTCCGACAAGAGGGTAACCCCACTGCTGCCTTGGCGAGCCGGCGGAGGTTGATCCTCGGGTGTTAACTCCATGCTGTGGCATCAGCTTCCTGTAGCCCTGCCCAGATATCCCGGGGCCTCTGTCTATTGCTCTCAACCCCAGAGACCTTTACTCTGTGAGCAGACAGCCCTTTGTGGAAGGTCGCCTCCTGGATCTCTTTCTAGAAAGCTCCAGGCTCCTGCAGGTCACAGCCCCAGCCCCACGTGACAGACTCTTAACAGCTCCCGTTTCCCACGATCTGTACTTGCCCAAAATCTCAGAGTCTTTGTCAAGTAAGTTCTGGGAAGAAACTGATGCTAGGGATACATTCCATGGTGAGATGCCCAAAGAGCGATGGGGGCATCTGTTTCCCTGAGGCGCTGTGTTGTATCAGAGGTCCTGGCCAGCAAGGCAACACATTAAATTCTTAGAGAGTCCTTTCCGGCCTGCGTCTAGCTCTTTCTGTCCCAGGCCAGCCCTGTCCAGGATACTCATGCCTGCCTCTTAGGGCAGTTAGAGGCAACTGCAGTGTAACAGAAATAAGGGTGGAAGAAGAAAGGGACCATCCTCTTTATTCCTAGGAAGTAGGAGTCGCTTCCCAAGCACACTGCCCATGGTTATTCAAAAAGGCCCCTGTCCCTGAGCAACTTCCCTTGAGTGACATTCTGTTCTCTGGCCAGGTGTCACTCAGTGACAAGTGGGAAAGACAGTAAATAAAGCAAAGTGGGAAAAAATCAGATCCTTGAAAACCCACCACCCTGGAAGAGCCTTAAACCATGCACTGTGACTCACTTCCTGTCTCTTCTCTGTATCGAATAAAAGGGTGGCACTAAAATGGGTGTGCCCTGAGGTCCTGTGTGACCCATCCTGGGTCCCATTTGGTTCTATTTACCTCACTGCGTGTTGCAATAGAATCTGATTTCTACTATGATTGACATATGATCTCCAGAAATAATATGAGGAGCAAAGTCAGAGGCTGGCGAGGGCACGCCAGGCTGTGCCACCGGGGCAGGGAGCGCAAGCCTGCTGTCCTGGCAGCCTCTGCTCAGTGTGTTTGGTCTGTTCCAACCTGGGCCTCAATTTCACTCTCAGAGAACATCTCAGTGGGTATTGCAGTGGTGGGAAATTACCCCAAACAAAGGCCCTGGCATGTGCCAGGGAGCTCATAACGGCCTTAGGTCCAGGCATTCGGGCAGATAGAGCCTTCCTTTCCATGCTGAGCCAGCTGAATATAGGAAGAAAATACTGTAAAAATATTTCATTTATTTATTTGCAAGCATATAGGTGTGTGTGTATATAAATAAATATATAGAGAGATTGAAAGAGAGAGAGAGAAGACTATGAGAATATGGGTGTGCCAGGGCCTCCAGCTGCTACAAACAAACCAGATGCATGCATCATTTTCTGCATCTGGCTTTATGTGGATACTAGGGAATCAAATCAAACCCAGGTTGTTAGGCTTTACAGGCAAGTGCCTTAACCAGTGAGCCATCTCTCCAGCCCAAGAAAATACTTTTTATTACTTGTGTATGTGTGTGTAGTGTCCACGTGTGTATTAGTGTTCACGTGTGTGGGCACACGTGTGTGGGTGCATGTGTGAGTGTGTGAGGTACATGTGTGGAGGCCAGAAGTTGATGTCAGGCATCTTCTTGATCACACCTCACCTTATTACTGAGGCAGGGTCTCTGCCTTGAGGCCAGAGCTCACCTCTTGGCCTATTCTCATTGCCAGCTGACTCTGGTTCCCCTGTCTTTGCCACACAAGCAGTAGGATTGCACACCGCTGCCATGCCCACCCAAGGTGTACGTAGGTGCTGGGGATCTGAACTCTGGTCATCACGATGGCGTGACAAGGGCTTCATCCCATGGGCCATCTTCCCAGCCCTGATTCTTCAACCGGGAGACACAGACAGTGGTGGGAATGGCAGGACTGAGCATGCATGCAGCATGAGCCTCAGTAATGCAACTGTGTTTTGCAGTCTGGACTCCTTCCTGTATGGTCTCCACGCCCTCTTCAAAGGTGACTTCCGGGTCACAGCGCGGGACGAGTGGGTGTTTGCAGACATGGACCTGCTGCACAAAGTCGTCGTTCCAGCCATCCGGATGTCCCTGAAACTGCACCAGGTAAGACCCCACGTCCAAAGTAGGGAAGTCAAAACTCAGCTCCTTTTGTCCGCTTCCAGTCCCTGCAGAGGTGAAGAGCTCCTCCGTCCCAGCATCCCACCTCCATGGTGTTCCCTCTCAACATGGGCCTGAATCACCCCATCAAGAAATATGCACCTAGCCTTGTGAAACCATGAGCTAAATGAAGATCTCCTTTTAAGTTGTTTATGTCAAGCATTTGGTTATGATGATGAGAAAGTACATAACACAACCTTCCTGTCTCCCTCATACATATTAGGTGCTCCAATAACAGTTATGGTGAATGCATTATTCAAGGACAATCTGGGCTACAGAATTAGTTCCAGGCCACCCTGGCCTATAGAATGAAGCCATGCCTCAAAAAACAAAAATGAAAAATAGAGGCCTTAAAAAATGTTATCACCTCTTTGAGCAGAATGTTGGGAATGGTTCAACTTACCTAAGGAAACATTGAGGCAGTACAGTCTGGCCATTAGCAAATGGTCATTTATCCTCAGGAGCTGCTAGAAGAACAATTCACTATGAAGAGGGAGAGTGGCCAGAAATAGTGACATTTCCCATATCTTTTTTAAATTTATTTTTTATTGACAGCTTCCATAATTATAGACAATAACCTCTCTCCCCTCACTTTCCCCTTTGATACGCCACTCTCCAACATACCCTTACCTCTCTCAACCAGTCTCTCTTTTATTTTGATGTCATGATCTTTTCCTCCTATTATGATGGTCTTGTGTAGGTAGTGTCAGGCACTGTGAGGTCATGGATATCCAGGCCATTTTGTGTCTGGAGGAACACATTGTAAGGAGTCCTACCCTTCCTTTGGCTCTTATATTCTTTCTGCCACCTCTTCCACAAAGGAGCCTTGGAAGTTGTGATAGAGATGTTTCAGTGCTGAGCACTCCTCTGTCACTTCTCAGCACCATGGTGCCTTCTGAGTTATCTATCCCAAGGTCACTGCCATCTGAAAAGAGAAGGTTCTCTAACCAAAAGTGAGAGTAGCATTAATATGGGTATGAACATTAAGAGAAGTGCTTACCGGGCAGTTTGGTGAGCATAATATATACATTTAACCAGCCACCAGCAGACATTACACCCCTAGGGCTCATGACTAGCCCTGTTGTAGGTTTTCGGTATCAGGGATATATTCCATCCCGTGGAGCAGGCCCCCAGTCCAATTAGAGAATGGTCGGTTTCCCCCATAACAGACGTGCCACTGTTGCACCCTTTGGCTCATTTGACCTGGCTGGCCAAATTTAAGACTTGCAGTGTCCACTGTTGAGTATCTCCACTGGTGATTTCTCTCTCTCCCATTGAACTTCATGCAGCATAACTTTTTCCAGATTTCTGTCGCTGGTCTACAGGTTTTCAGGAGGAGGTTTTAGCTCAGCTCCAGCAGGATTTCTCAGTGACCTTTCAGCACAAGTATGTGGAGTCTTCAGCAATAGGGTCTTACCATCTATTCCTGGTGGGAAACCAAGGGCCTCGGCAAAGGCCTGTAATGTTTTGGGGTCATCAGGGACATCCCTGGCCAACAACTCACTGGAAGGTGTCCCATCTCTGGCACTGAAAACTTTCTAGTAACAATCTATGGCTACTGGGTGTGCCATTGTCCAAAAAAGCAGGTTTCCATATGACTTATTCATACCCTCTTAGGTTTTTTTTTTTTTTTTTTTTTTTTTGGCTTTTTGAGGTAGTTTCTTGCTCTAGCTCAGGCTGACCTGGAATTCAGTGTAGAGTCTCAGGGTGGCCTCAAATTCATGGCGATCCTCCTACCTCTGCCTCCCAAGTGCTGGGATCAAAGGCGTGCGCCACCACGCCCGGCTACCCTCTTAGGTTTTGATTAGCCCTCCCCCCACCTTTCCTTTACTCAATCTCTTCTCCAACCTCACTTAGGCCCATTAATCCATTCTTTTACTTACATATATATAATACCAACCTCTTAAATCCCCCCTCCTTTTCTATTCCCTTTATGTTCCCTTTCTAGCTTACTGACATACTGTGTGAGTTTTATTCAAACTCCCATAGAAGCCAAATCATTTCTAGCTAGGATCCACATATGAGAGAGAACATGTGACGTTTGGCTTTCTGGGCCTGGGTTACCTCACTAAGTATAATCCTTTCCAGATCCATCATGGAGAAAGATATATCCCATATCTAAAAGTCATGGGTGGGGGGTGGCAGGTGAGGCAAGAGCTCAGCATTTATAGTACTTGCCTTATAAGCATGAAGATCTGAGTTTAATCCCTACAACCCACATACATGTACACACACATGAACATGCATACACATAGGTTCCTAAGCCATGCAGCTCTTCCCTGGGCACTCTGCATTTGGTTAGGGTCGTGAATTGAGGAGATGCCCTCTGTACCTGACTTGGGATCTGGGGAGGAAGGAAAATGAAGAGAGCACATGGCCTTGGAGCCTGCTACAAGCCACAAGAGCCAGTAGCACAGGGCCCCACTTGTCCACCTGGACCCTCCCTACCAGGACCAGTTCACCTGTCCCGATGAGTATGAAGACCCTGTGGTCCTCTATGAGGCCATCCAGTCCTTCGAGAAGAAAGTGGTGATCTGCCACGAGGGTGACCCTGCCTGGCGGGGCGCAGTGCTGTCCAACAAGGAAGAGCTGCTGACCCTGAGGCACGTGGTAGATGAGGGCGCTGATGAGTACAAGGTCATCATGCTGCACAGGAGTTTCCTGAGCTTCAAGGTGATCAAGGTAGGACACACGTCCTGGTCTCGGGGGACTAGACTCATGTGGGGAACACTGGAGAAGAAAGCGGGCATGGGCGACACCACCCAGAACCCCTGGCAGAGAGGGACAGCTGTGAAGAGCGTTGGCCAGTGGGGTGGGGCAGGGTTCAGGATGGAGCCCCCTGGAGGGGTTTCCTCCCTCCCTGGAGAATCAGCTCACAAGGAAGGACTTAGGCTGTAGGTCTTGGCAATGCCCTTGTAGATGAGGGTTCAGCATGGTGCATTTTCAGACTTCTTAATTCTTCAGAGTTCCAGACTTTTCTCTGTGAACCAGCTCCTGGATGTAAGAGCTTTATTACCCATGACTCCTCTTTTTTTATGTGTATGCGTGTCTGTGTGTGTGCAGGTACATGTGCGTATATGTGTTTGTGGAGGCCAGTGGACAGCCCTGGGTGTCACTCCTCAGTTACCACCCTCCCTTTTTTGTGGCATAGGATTTCTCATTAGCTTCAAAATCACCAAGTAGGCTCAACTGGCTGGCCAGTGAGCCCTGGGGATCTCCCTGTCTCCATCTCTCCAGAGCAAGGGTTACAAGCACCTGGTTTTCCTGATGTAGCTACTGGGGATTGAACTCAGGTCCACATGCTTACAAGACAATCACTTTATAGACTGAGCTATCTCCCAAGCCCACACTCCTGTTTTGTTATAGCTAAGACAAAATTTTACATTCATTTGCCCTAAATTTTCCTATGACAATAATGTCCATTTTTATTACTGAGACAAGTGTTTTAGATCAAGTGTTAAAACCACAGATGACCCACCCCAAAGCTGTGCCCACGGACCATGGGTTAACCCATAGACTGGGAGTATAAGATGGGGACACAGCTCTCCCCACCCCCACCTGCAGGTGAACAAGGAGTGTGTGCGTGGACTCTGGGCGGGGCAACAGCAGGAGCTCATCTTCCTGCGGAACCGCAACCCAGAGCGTGGAAGCATCCAGAATAACAAGCAGGTCTTGCGGAATCTCATCAACTCCTCCTGCGACCAGCCCTTGGGCTACCCCATGTACGTCTCCCCGCTGACCACGTCATACCTGGGCACCCATAGGCAGCTGCAGAGCGTCTGGGGCTGGCCCGTCACGCTGGACAGGATGAGGACCTGGTTCTGGGCCAGGTGGCTGAGGTAGGGCCCCACCAAGGGGTGTCAGGGAGGGATGTGTGGAGCAGAGCTCTTATGCGCTGGTTAGCATGTCATCACCAAGCACTGTTGTCTCCCATGAGTACATCTGCTGTGCCCAAGTGGCCTCTAACTTGTCATGTGTCTTAGCAGGTGGTCTCAGAGTGCGTCAGTGGGGACTGTTATGCATCCAGTCTCTTTCCCACGCTCATGCTGTGCCCATATTCCAGCAGGGACACAGGTCCATGGGTGTTAAGTGTGTTCTCCTGCAGCAGAGAAGCAGGCCTGAGCTCCAGTGCACCACTCATGCAATCAGTCCCCTTCCCCACACAGTAAGGAATCTCTGGTTGCCGAGGCACTTGAAGCTTATTCCTGAGTATGATGATATCCCTGTGGTACGTCCCAGCTAAGGAAGGCTCAGGCTGGTGATTAAACCAAGAGGTTGGAGACACAAAGCCCCTCCCTCACATGCACCCCACAATGTGTGGTCTTCCACCCATCTCGATTGTGGCTGTGGTTGGGGATCAGAGGTACAGTCATGTTACCTGGCAGCCCGGATCCATTCTGCAGAACGCATCACTGGGGGGTTTTGCCATCGTGTGAACATCAGTCACACACATTAAAGCCCACTGTGTGTCACTGGGTGATATGGACTTAAGAGACCATGTCCTTCAGTGTGATGCCGTCGCGTGGAGAGTGGCAATACGTGAGGTGCTTTGGTGAGCCCCTGAAGCTTCTGTCCCCACAGAATGCGGAAGGACTGCAGTGCAGGGCAGCAGCACAGCCGAGGCACTACTGAGGAGGCAGATGGTGGTGGGGCCCCATCAGCGGGTGGCAGTCATGCCCCTAGCGGTGACAGCCGGGAGAACAGCATGGAACAACCCAGGAAGGGGGGTGCACAGCACTGGGCCTCACCCCGTGGAGGAGCTCCAAGGTCAGGTGGGTACCTGGGGCTTGGGTCCAACACCATATGAGTAGACCTTACTCAGTCTTACTTTCAAGAGATTTTTGCTATACTCAAAACAAGTTTCATGTCAATGGCTGCTGGAAATGTACACTTTCTGCTCAGAAGGAAAAAAAAACACTGGCCACCTAAGTCCAGCACTGGCCCTCATGTCCATTACCACTCATCTGTCTAGTCTCCTGCCCAGCGTATGCTCCAATCTTCCCATTCCACTCACTGCATTCCACCATGTATCTCCTGGACTGTGTCACAGCCACAGACCCACATCATGTCCCCTCTGTCTGTGGACAGGACTCTGCTCCTCCTACATCTCTGTCCTCACCCTCTCTGTTGGCATCCAACATCCCAGGAAAGAGGGCAAAAGGATATGAGTGGATGGGAGCAGAGGGTTCCAATGCTGAGTCTAAAGACTGGCAGTCATTTCTGGCACAGGCATGGTGGATGTATAATTCCAGCATTTGGGAGGCTGGAACAGGAGGATCACTGTGAGTTTGAGGCTAGCCTGGGCTACATAGTGAGTTGCACCTGGACTACAGCAAGACCTTGACTCAAACAAACACAACGAATGTTAAAACTCTATTTACACCTACCAAATGGACAAGGCTTCAATGCCTGCTGATGGCACTGGGCAGGGAGGAGTGGAGGGCTCCTAGAGGACATGTTCTGGGGATAGGCAGAGGCTCTGTGCTGGTTCCTGCCGCTCCATGCTTCTGCCCTCAGCTCTTCCTTCCTCACCTTCCAGAAGCATTTAATAAAACCCCATGTGCATACTCCCCCACCAACTCTACACCGGGGGGGGGGGGGACATGAGGACAGTCCCTGCCTCCTAAGTATGCCCAGAGCAAGGTGTGGGTGGGACCAGAAAGGGCAGGACCGTGTCAATGCGGGCTGGGTTGGTCAGGGCATGCATGGATGAACAGATGGTAGCGCAGTGACATTTTGTTGCTGGACAAACACCTGACCAGAAGCAGCTTATGGGAGGAAAGGGGTTCATTTCATGCTTACAGATTACAGGGGGAGCTTCTTTGTGGTAGAAAAACTGCAGCATGCATCCACAGCAAAAAGAGAAAAACCAACAGCCTGACCTCAAACTACTTTTGATACACCTACTAGAGCTGGACTGAAGATCCACGCGCAGTGACATCTCCTCCCACCGGGCTGCTGCTCACACCTAACCAAAAATACCACAAGGGGCTGGAGAGATGGCTTAGCAGTTAGGCACTTGCCTATGAAGACTAAGGACCCAGGTTCAATTTCCCAGGACTTATGTAAGCCAGATGCACAAGGTGGCACATGCATCTGGAATTTGTTTGCAGTGGCCGGAGGCCCTAGCATGCCCATTCTCAATTCTCTCTCTCTCTCAAATAAATAAAAAAAATTTAAATACACCTCAGGCTTTGGGGGACAACATAGTCACATTCAAACTGCCACAGGTAGATAGATAGATGGAAGCTTGATAAGACAAAAATAAATAAATCAGATGGACTAGATAGATGAGAACTAGATAACTGATAACAGACAGGTCAGTAAATGAGAAAGAAGGCAAAAGGCACAGGGCTATGTAGAAAGGGAGGTGGATGACAGGTAATGGGAAGGCACTAGAGCTAGGTGAGAGGTGGATGACTGACAAGACAGAAAGAAGGAAGATAGGCAGGTGGGCGAGGAGAGGGAAAAGCAAAGTGACTGGGGCTGGCTGCTCAGAAGGACACAGAGCTTCTTCTGGCCACCAGCCACTGCCACCTGCCCTGAGCCCTATACACAGTGCCCAAGGCCTGCAGAGCACCGGAACACTCTTATTGTTCCCTTACATTTGCTATGGCATGAGAAACATGTTCCAAGCGCACACAAGCGGTGTCCAGATGGGACAGCACATGAGGGCTGGTCCTTGCTGATCCATCCAGGTGACAGGCCTGCATGGGATGAAGCTGGGGCAAGTGTGAGAAGGTAAGAGGTGCCTGGCACACCATTCCTGATGGTCTAAACCAGGTCTGTGTGCTTAACCCAGAACAATGGTACCACCTTCCTGGGACTGCCTTGTCTGCAGGTGCATCTGCTCTGATCTCAGCCTATAGGACATGGTGGTTTCACACTTCCTGTATTAGTTGCTTCCTGGTTGCTGGGACAAAACACCTCATACCCAGAAGCAACTTAAGGATGGAAAGGGTTTATGTAAGCTTACACTTGCAGAGGGTGGGACATGCATGGCAGGAGCAGGAAGCTGGCATCATATCACCATAGCAGCAGGGAGAGGAAATGCTTGCTCAGCCATCTCTCTCCTTTTTATACGGTCCAGGGCTTATCTCTCCCATAGGGCTGCATGCAATGTAGCTTTTTCCAGCTGTCACCTGGTCTTTAGAGAGGAGGTTTTCAGCTCAGCTCCAGCTTGATATCTGAATGACCTTGCAGCACAAGCATGTGAAGTCTTCAGCAATATGGTCTTACCATTTATTCCTGGTGGGAAATCCAGAGCCATGGAAATGACCTAAAATGTTTTGGGGGCATCAGGGACCTTCCTGGCCAACAACTTACTGGAAGGTATCCCATCCCTGGCACTGAAAATTTTCTCGTAACAATCTATGGCTTCTGTGTGTGCCATTGTCCAAAAAAGCAGGTTTCCATATGGCTTGTTCATACCATCTTAAATTTTGATTAATTCTCTGCCACCCTTCCGTTACTCAGTCTCTTCCCCTGACCTAATTTAGGCCATTCTACCCCAGTAATTTGTTCATCTACTTACATATATACAATACCAACCCCTTAAGTCCTCCCCTCTCCCTTGTAGCGACTTTCTAGCTTACTGGCCTCTGCTACTGATTTTTACTCCAACTCACATACAAGTCTAAACATTTGTATTTAGGATCTACATGTGAGAGAGAACATGCAGTGTTTGGCTAAGGATTTCCCTAGAAGCACTCATAATTTGATAATGCAGTCATTGGGAAAATAAATTAATTGTAAAGTAATCTGAGCAGCACAAATGATTTTAGCAATGGTTACAGTTACACGAATACATGTACACATACACAACAACAACAACATCAAAAAGTGCCAGGGTTGGGGCTGGAGAGATTGTTCAGTGGTTAATATGTTTGCCCAGAAAGCCTAATGACCTGGGTTCAAGTCCCCAGTACCCATGTAAAGCCAGATGCATGTGTATCTGAAGTTTGTTTGCAGTGTCTAGATGCCCTGGTGCACCCATTCTCATTTTCTCCTTGCAAATACATGAATATATTTTTTTTTTCTAAAAATCCAGGGCTGGGGAGATGTTTGGGTGGATAAAACAATTACTATGCAAACTCAAGTACCTGAGTATGGCTCCCCAGAACCCACACAAAAGCCAAGCGAAGCCGTGGCAGTGTCTATGATCCCAGTACACCTATGAGCAAGTAGGGAGGCAGAGACAGAAATGTCTAGGAGTGGGCGGGGTGGGATTAGCCTGGTAATCAGAGATGTGAACGAGAGTCCTTGCTTCAGACAGGGAAGAAGGGAGGCATACACTCAAAAGCTGTCCTCCGACATGCATATGTGTGTGTCCTACATACACGTGATGCAAAGAAATTGGGGGGGGGGTCCTCACATTTCATGGATTACACACCACTTCCTATGACACACAGTAGGGCATTTTCCTTTTTTTTCTGAATTATCTCGGAAAGTCCTACAAGGCACCCACATCACTGACTCGTGGGTGGGTGGGCGTGGGCATGGTGGTTGGGCAGAGATTAGCTTTACAGTGGAAATCACAAACAGTTGTTTGACCTTGACACACTCCAATTAACCTAACAAATCACCATCTCTGTTCTCCACTGAATGCTCAGGGTCTCCCCCACACCCTGCAAGGGCAACACATGTGACTGACATTTCAGCAGGGACCTTCAAGGTCACGGCCATTTCTCCATGCCTGAGGTGGATGGGTACCAGATCAGGCCTGAGCACATCAGCCCCAAGGCTGAGGCCAGCACCAGTTCTGGGGATTCACACACCCCTGAAGGCTGAGCCCCCATTTCACTACCTGCAGACATGAGAAACCCAGGCAGAATGCCAGTGTCCTCTGGAAACAAGAGTTTCACCACGACTATGTCCAAATTGATGTCAAGAAGAGCCCAGGTTATGTAGCTGGCTCCCAGCCCTGTCCTAGCTTCACAGGTATGGGCCTTCCTGGGACCAAGCAGAGTAGGTACCCATTACGCCACACAGACACAGAATTCCTGGCCACTGTTGTAACAATGTGGTGTGTGTGTGTGTGTGTAGCACTTGAGAATGTTTTAATTGGCATGTTCTTGTGGGACATAGTATGACACTTTGATGATACGTGTCCCTAGCATGCAGCGATCAAATAAGAATCACTAGCACTCACAGCCCTCCAACATCTGTCATTTCCTTGTTGGCACCCTCAGACTCTTCCAGTAGTTATTTTGACATGTAACATAAATTGTTATTGACCATAGTCACCCCCATATACTGTGGAACCCCAGCATTCATTCCCTCTCCACCCTTTGGTACATATTACACAGGCAGCAAAACAGAAGGGTCATAATATAACTCTAGAGATTTCAGCAAACATAGGAATTAAATAATGTGCGTCAGTGGGTGAGAAATGTCTGACAGGATTCCTCCATTGCTTTCTTAGTAGACTGAAATATGATTACACCTAAAGAGTATTCTGGGCGCTGGGAGATAGCTCAGTTAGAAAAGTGCTTGCTTTGAAAGAATGAGGACCTGAGTTCAAACCCCAGAACCCATGTAAGAATGTCTGCATATGGGATTGCCTGACTAATCCAAGCACTGAAGAGGCAGAGACAGAAGGACCCCTGCGGCTGTCTGACCAGCCAATGTAGCCTATTTGGTGTGATCCAGGTCAGTAAGAGAACCTGTCTCAAAACATATATGTAAAACACCTAAGGAATGGCACCCAAGGTTGTCCTCTGGTTTCCATACTCATGCACACAAACACACACAGTACACATGCACACTGGTACATGCACTTCCCCCAGGGGAGAAAAATGTATTCTGATGGTTTGGGTAGGAAATGTCCTCAGAAGTCTCCTGTCTTGAAGGCTTTGCCCTGCAAAGCAACATTTGAAGTAGGGCTTTGGGGAAGAGACTGGATCATGACAGTGGTGACCATCACCAGTGGGTTACTCCACAGATGGCCTCGTAACAGAAAAGGGCTGAGCTTCCTGTGTTTATTGTAGCACTACTCCCACTAGCCTGAGGTGCCCAACTGGGCACTTTGCTCTCTCCTGCAGGCAGGCGGAAGGGCAGGAGCCAATCTGTCCAGGCACACTCGGCATTATGTCCAAGGCCACCCACCCTGAGCTCATCGGGGCCCATTCTAGAGAATCGCCAGGCCTTTCTCCAAACATCCACGTCTGTGCATGAGCTGGTCCAGAGGCCTTCAGGCAGCCAGCTCTCCTTGCACACTTCAGCCGCATCCCTGCACTCTCAGCCACCACCGGTCACCACCACTGGCCACCTGAGTGTGCGTGAGCGGGCTGAGGCGCTCATCCGGTCCAGCTTGGGCTCCTCCACCAGCTCCACCCTCAGCTTCCTCTTCGGCAAGAGGAGCTTTTCCAGTGCGCTGGTCATCTCCGGACTCTCAGCGGCGGAGGGGGGAAACACCAGCGACACCCAGTCATCCAGCAGTGTCAACATCGTGATGGGCCCCTCAGCCAGGGCTGCCGGCCAGGCCACATGGGTAAGAGCTGCCTTGGGGAGGGGTGTCAGGCCGGAGGGCACCAGGAGCTTCCAGCCCTACCTACCTGCTGGCTGTGTGCCATCACCTTCTACCAGGGCTGGCTGTGTGACACTACAGGTCACAAGACACAGAGCAGATACCTCTGTAGTAAGTAAGACCGTTCCCAGCCTCTAAGTGACCAGCTCCACAAGCATGACTGGGATGGCTTAATGCACCTCAACACAATCGTGACCATAAGTCAGAAGCCCAGGAAATGGGGAGCAGAGGTTCTTCTTGTGCATTCTGGGCTCCTTTCCTCCATATTCATGCCACTCCGGCCTGAGAGATGAGAGGACACATGTCAACACCTGAGTTAAATTACTGTGAATTGCAGGCCATAAAGATGACCAACCACTTCTCTCGGTAACTACATCTGGGAAACTTACATGTTTAAAGCCTGCATCATCCAAGTAGCTAGTAATTGTCCAGAATTCACACTAGCTGATATTGAATGAATACCTGAGCTGCATATACAAAAAGAAAGTCAATAAACACCCAGGAATTCTCTTATATTCTCTGGTTAGGAAGAAAAAAAACAGGTATCATTAAGGCAAAAGTCAAATGGGTGTTCACTTTCCCTTTGGAAGTTTTACCAAGCATGTCCAACCTGTGGCCTGTAGACTGCATGAATCCCAGAACAGCTATGCATGCATGCAGCCCAGTACATTCATAGATGACAGTTAGGTTGCAAAACCAAAGACTGGACACCTCCCCACACAGTTGCCTGCTAGCCTACCGCTTACCAGACAGGAAGGTTAGTGCTTGCTTGACCTCTGGTTTCAGATACTTGAGGGCAAAGAGTCACAGCTGAGCATGTTCAGTGCTGTCCTCTGCTCCAAGCGGCCCTCGCGAGGACAGAAGGCTTAGTTTGAACCCGACACAGCAGCAATGGTGTGTCATCCTCTGGATCAAGTGGTGGGCTTCATGTAGCCCCAGGCCACCATGGCAAGGGGAAGACCCTTGTGAACAAAGGAGCTTAGTTACACCTCCCTAAATGCATAAACTTCTCTCCTTTTCTTTTCACTTCCTCCACAAAAGGGCATGAACTTCCCCACTCTAGTCCCCGTGAAGTTAGTTACACTGGGCGGGGTGGGGTGATGTCTCCTGGATCAGCAAAATCTCTGTCTCCATCAAGGACGATGGGCCCTTGGGTCTCAGTGCTGGGTTGCGTGTAGTGACAGTGTCACAACAAGGGTCATGTGTGTAGAGAGAGGCTGACCTGGGCTCCCGGCGGCTGGCACACAGAGAGGATCTCCCTTGGGCCACCCCTGTGCAGCACCCTGGAGGCCCCACATTCTGAGGTCTTGTAGACAGATGCACAGCTTAGCATTGCAATCGAACCTCAGAGGCCAGCCATGTGTCAGGCTTGTCATTCAACCCAACTTCACAGCCAGTCCTCAAAGGATGCCACAACCCCACCCCTGTTCCTGTGGCATCAGAAGGTGGTGGGTGACTTGGGAAGCCCAGGTAGTGAGCGTGGACCGAGCAAGCCCTTCTTCTCTTCTTTTTGGAAGCACTTCTCGGAGTCTTCTGAGCACAGCGACGCGGAGCCTGGGCAGGCTTGTGAGCAGCGTCTGGCAGAGGTCGTGGCTGAGAACCTGGGAGTGCTGTGTCGAAGAGCAAGCCAGGAGGACATGGGCCTGGATGACACGGCTTCCCAGCAGAGCGCCTCGGAGGAGCAGTGACAGAGTGGCATCTGGCTGGAGAACCACTGATACTCCATGTTCGCTTACCCCACACCATGAGGCGCTCTTCCCAAGGAGAATGGAGAGCTATTCTAGAAAGCAACTGTTATCTCAGGGTCTTGAAACAACTCTCACTTGGTTAGAGAGGAGAGGGAGACACCATGCCTCCTTTCCTAAGCACCGCACAAGAACTGGGTATTTCACACCAAAGCCATGTGATTGCATCAAACAACACGAGCCAGCAGGGCCTGTGAGCAAGTCCCTCCTGCCTAGGTGAAAGTAGACCAGCTGCATGTTAAATAACTGGCATTTTATACATCACCGTCACCTCCAGAGAGCAGTGTGGAGCGGCTTATGTGAGGCCACCAGCAGGTCAGGCACACTGAGGCTTAAGTGCAAATGGAAAGACAGCCTCGTTGCTTTGTCATATTTGCACAGTTGTAAGTGTAAGTTATGGCCTCACTAGCAGAAGCCTGCTGTCCATCCATCAGTCCTTCAGTATTCTGAGAGGAGCCAGGACTCCCCAGGATGGCGTTCAGAAAAGGAGGGCACAGCAGGCCACCTGAGTGACACCCTTAGACCTGCCCAGTGATTACCTGGCCACCCAGGACCCCTCTGTGCTTCCCAGGAATGCATGCTTGTCTTCCAAGCTGAGCAAACCTCCCTCTGTACCATGAGCACACTTGCACACACCTTTGTTTTTGGAATTAAAATGTTTACAATTATGGCCATACCCGTCTGCTGTCATTACTCTCCCTCTCTCCTTCTGTCCTTCTCCCCCCCCCCTTCTTTCCTTCTCCTTCCTCCTCCCTCCCCTCCCTCTCTCTCTGAGGCAGTTTCTCACTCTAGCCCAGGCTGACCTGGAGCTCACTCTGTAGTCCAGGCTGGCCTTGAACTCATGGTGATGCTCCTACCACAGCCTCCTGAGTGCTGAGATTATAGCCAGCCTCTGGCTGTCATTTCTAAATGTCTCCTTTACTGTGTGAATGACACAGGCAAATTCAGAGACATTTCCAGTCTCAAGACTGTAATGGGGAGCGGGGGAGATAGCTTAGTCAGTTGCCTCACAATCACAAAGGCCTACTTGAGTTTGAGCCCCAGGACCCACGTAGATGCCAGGAGTGGTGGCACCCACCCATAAACACAATGCTGGGGATATGGAGACAGGTAGATCCCTGAAGCTTGCTAGCCAGCAAGTTTACTCTCACTGGTGACCTCCAGGTGAATGGAAGACCCTGTCTCAAAAAGAGGTGGACCTAGGGATAATAGCCACACCTGGGTTGCATGCAACTGTTGGAGAAGCTCATGTGACCTGCTGTAGTTATCCATGGGGGCCTAAAACAGATGTGCCTGGAAGCTCCTGAAACACTTGGGCCACTTGTCAGCCCTCGGGACTAAGAGGCCAGCTCAGATTGGGTAGGCAGCCACCTCCATCTTGAGCCCAGTGGTGGAAGGGACGTGTGCCCAGCCGCGCAACTGGCCACTGCATGGGATTGCAAGAAAGGGAAGCTCTCCAAGCTCGCAGACAGACGGGGCAGAGACGGTGATGGGGGCCGGGTGATGGCACAGTCAATAACGTGCTTGCCTTGAAAGCATGAGGACCTGACTTCAATCCCCAGAACCCATGTGTAAAACAAAAAGCAGAGCTGGGGAGATGGCTCAGTGGTTAAAGATGGTTGCTTGCAAAGCCTATCGTCTTGGTTTCAATTCCCCAGCACCCACATAAATCCCATGCACAAAGTGGTGCGTGCAAATGGAGTTGGTAGGCAAGAGACTCTAATGTACCCTTTCCACCCCCTCAATCTTTTTCTCTCTCCTTGCAAATAAGTAATAGTGTGTACATATGTGTATGTGTGTGTGTATGTGTGTATATATATGCATATATACACACACACACACACACACACACACATATATATATATATATAATATATATAAATCCAGGTGTGTGTGGTGGTACATGCTTGTAATTCCAGTGCTAGGAAAGCAGAGACAGGCGGATCCCTGGGGTTCAATGGGCAGCCAGCCTAGCCTAATTGGCAAGTTCCAGGCTAATGAGAGACCCTGTCTCAAAAAACTGGATGGCACTTGAGGAGCGGCACCTGAGGTTGTCCTCTTACCTCCACACACACAAGTGCAGCCACTCACACACAAACACACGTACACAAAGAGATGACAATGGCATGAAGAGAGGGCCCAGTGTGCCCACCACATGCCCTAGACAGGTTCATGAGCCACTTTTCCCCCTGCAGCCGTCTGTCCATGGAGGACAGATGGAAACTGGAGGCCCTCTCAGTCTCCCTGGGCCTTTGGACAGTGTCAAAAAGGCAGCCCAACGTTCCATTTCATTACTCAACCTCGGTGCATGCAAGCATACAGGAAGCACTTCATGACGTCAGGCTCCAGCCAGTTCTGCTCCACTACCATGAGGTGCCGCTCTGTCTCACGTCCTTCATCCAGGCAATACGCATGCCAGGTCTGTGCTTTCAAAGTGGACTCCTTGTAGGCCCCCCCTTTAACTCCTCTAGATATCCCGACACTCTCCATCCCCATTCGCTGTTTATATCTATGGGGTTGTACCTGACACCTTCATAATGCTCCCGGACCCTTGCTCGACACAGCAGGATTGCTGAAGAATGTGCTCTGAGGTCTTGGGCATGAGACAAAGTGACATAAAGCCCAAATGAGAACTCAGCAGGAAACATTCGAAAGAGCATGGGCACTGGGCTGGGGAGATAGCTCAGCAAGGAAAATGCTTGCTGGGAAATCCCGAGCACCCACATCAGTGCTGGGCATGGTGTTGCATGCCTCAAATGTCAGCACCAGGGAGCAGAGCTGGGAAATCTCAGGGCTTACTGGTTAGCTACTCTTAACTGAATTGGTGAGCCCAAGGCTCAGCAGGAGTCCCTGTCTCAAAGAACAAGGTGCAGAGTGACTGAGGACATTTGACCCTGACCTCTGGCCTACACACACATACATGTGCATCCACACATACCAAGTGTGTCCTTGTACATACAAACACATCACCACACACACACACACACACACACACGCCCTTCCCCCTAACGGAAACAGCATAGGCTTTGAAGCCATTTATACTTGAGTTCAGCTCCTCCATCTACCACAGCTGTGATTTTTTAAAGTTGTAAGACAAGGTCTCCTTATGTAGCCCAGGATAGCCTGGAATTCAAGATCCTCCTGCCTCAGACTTCCAAGTGCTGTAATTGCAAAGGTGAGTCACTGCAACTGGTTCATGTGCTACAAAAGTGACTGAATTCTCAAGTCTCTACGGTGACGGGAGAGTGCACAGCCGTCAGTAGTGCCCTTGTGAGAGCTCCCCCATCTGCCCGGCATGGCAGCCAGTTGAGCGCAGGCTGCGACACCCCAAGCCCAACCAGCTTCAGCACTGAGCCGCACATGCGCTGTTCACCCTTCCTAGGGATAAACACCAGCTTCCATTATTTTATTTTTACGTCTGAAGTACTGGGATTGGGACCCAGGGCCTCATGCCCACAACACAAGTGCTCACTGAGCCCCACACTCAGCCCAGCCCACCTTTCGAATTTAAGATATTCTCAAAGTCCATGCATAGTCACACTGACATCTGCTCAGAACAGCTTCCTAGAGGTGCCACAAAAGATGTGCCGGCATGGCAGAGTCCCTCTGGGCCCATCCCTGGGTGTGACGTATCTCTTGCCTGCGGTTCCCACAGCACTGTGCTGCATGTAGACTTTGGGTACCGATCTTGGGCTTGCTAGTGGCTGTCCTGGTTAACTGAAGCTCAGAGGCCACCAGAGCTCAGTGTTCTTCCTTTCTTGGTGCCCATGGCTGACGTCACAAACTGCCACAGGCCTGAAGCACTACGCGCCGCCTCCCTGGACAGCACACCCAGGGCAGGGACGTAGGAGACCACTTCTCCTTCCACTTGACACAAGCCCTTTCTGGGGATCAGCGCATTCCTGCTGTGATTCCAAGGAGACTTGGCAAATTCAGGCTGCACCGGCCTACAAGGGAGTCAGGTGTGTCCCAGGTCACAGGCCCTGGTTTAGAGTAGGCACTTCCTGCACCATGCACTGCGCTCTGGTGGGCAGCTCACAGGCATGGCCACCTGCACGCGCTTTGACATTTTCACACGGAGCGACCCATGGCGCTTACACCAGCGGGATCGTGCCTGATGCTAGCTGCTAGAGTCCTGAAAACTCATAGCTCTTCTCTCACAATGAACTAAAATCCGCTTCTGTTTAGAGACCACATTCACTCATAAAGGCCATATCCACAAGGCCACACCCAGCCATTAACCAAGCCTGCACAGGCCCCCTGTCTACAGCCACGAGTCGGGCAGCCTTGACCTATATGGACTCCAACTATCCCATGGTGGTTTTCCCTCTCCGGCGCAGCGCCTGCTATGCACTGAGCACTACCCTTGAGCAGCATCTTGACCCAGCAGCCCCTGCACGAGGCTCTGTCACAGGTCTACAGCTCAGGGCTCCTTTGAGAATAGTCACTTCGCTTTCTTTGTTGGAAGGGAATCTGGACTCAGAAAGGCTGAGAACCCTGCCAGGATGAGCTCAGCCCAGGCAGTGCTCTGAGGGAAGCTGCAGCCCTGCTCTTGATGACATCTGACCTGTTGAATGAATGTCACATGACACCAGTGTGTCGAAGACCATGTCCCTTCCACACAAGGATTCCTGTGTTTGAATCATCCAATTTATTTCCATGTTTCTGAAGCAATAAGCAAAGGAAAAAAAAAAAGAAAAAATGAGAACTGGGGGAGGGAACCTAAAAGGTTTGTCTTTGGAAACAACTGAAAAGAATCAAGTCACTGTCAGCACTTTCAGCCCCAAAACGCTGGGGCTTCCCAGCGTGCAGAGCGGAGTGCCATGTGAGCTCTCCCCTCCAAGCCCAGCACACTCACAGACTTAGAGGCAGGCAGATCTCACCCAGCACGGCCTGATCTCATAATCTACCCAACTCGCATGCACAACTACAAGAGGAAACGAGCAGAAATCCCTATGCATAAGTAAGACACAGGGGCCGTCCATCATGCCCTCCGGGCACTGGGCTAATTGGGTCTTGTTGGCATCTCACGTAAAGCAGCTGTCCAGTTTCTTGAGCAGAGTCATGAGGTCCATCAATACCCAAACCCGGGCAGGCACGACTGGCAGTCAGCGAGGGATTCAGGCCCCTCCTCAGGGCACGGAGCAGGAACCAGCCAGCGTCACATCCTGCTGCTCTGCACACAGGTAACGATATCTGACAAGAGGCTGTTTCTGTTTTCCTTGGTGACCTGCGGGAAGAAGCCAGAGAAGAGGCTTACAGAGTGCCCACTCCTTCCGTCTTGTGACCCAACATCGCCCAGAGAGCCAGAAGAGTGGGGGCACCTGAGCAGACAAGGGTCACTGAGTCCCGTGGGTAATGGAGCTCTGGCAAGCACGGGAGGGAGGGAGGGAGAGGGGACACACTGTACAGCCAGGCTGGGACAGCAAGGAGCGACCATAGCCCGTACGGATGCGGCCGCCCAGACCGTGAGGTGGCTCCTGGGGCTGCTCCTGTCTGCCGTCTCTCCACGAGCCAGTGCATGAGTGCAGCCAGGGGTCCGGGACCTCAGTCGGCTGGCTGCTCACGTGAAAGATGACGCAGAGCCAGAGACGTGAAGATGACACAGTACTGACTGCATGCGGCCTCCTGACCCTGTGTGCTCATTCATACCATTACAAAACACACAACAGCAGCGAGCCCACTCCAGCTCAGTACACATGTCTCTCATCACCATGCCTCCCTGCTGGGCCATGTGTCACAGCTGCCCACTCAGCCCAACAGACTATAGCCAGTGTCACAGACAAGGATTCTGCCTGCATGAGCTCACAGGAGGGCAGTGACCAGTGAGAGCAATCAATGTTAAAGATCCCTGACGAAGGGTCCGACGAGGCAGCAGGAGCTGGGTTGGGGCAGGGACAGGGTGCCAAGATGGAATCTGCTAATTGTCAATGAAGGGTGCCTGGACAGAGGGAACTGCCGGGAACTGTGGTGACGAGAAGGGAGTGCACCTGCAGGCCTTCCTGTGGCCCAGTGTGTGCTCAAGAAAGAGGCCCTGTAATAGGGTGGTCGAGGTTGAGGAAAGTCCTTGAACCCCAAACCTTAGGTTTGTTTCGAATTTTCTTTAGAGAGAAGAAGAATGAATTGGTATGCCAGGGCCTCAGCCACTGAAATTGAACTCCCAATGCTTGTGCCACCTAGTGGGCATGTGCGACCTTGTGCTTACCTGACCTTTGTGTGTCTGGCTTACATGGGTTCTAGAGAGTTGAACTTGGGTCCTTAGGCTTTGCAGGCAAGCACCTTAACCACTAAGCCATCTCTTCAACCCTCGTTTCTAATTTTAATCAAAGAATTGAATAAAAAAGGATTGAGAAGGCCAATTCTTAAATTATTTATTTACTTAGGGAAGTACAGACCCAAGGGAAGGCACCCACGTGGCAGGCCTGGGAAAACCATGGAAAGAAAAGAGAAAAAAGAAAGCTCAGAGAGCTCCTGCCATGTGGGCAGTTGGAGGGGATAAAAAGTGCATGTGGAGAGTAAGGGCTAGGGGGCTCTCCCGGGGCTCAGCCCAGAGCCTGGGCACCCAGGCCCAGCCGAGGGAAAACTCACCAGCAGCAGGAAGTTCCCAAGTGGTCAAGCAGTTCAGAGAGTGTGCCCTCCCCTTGCAAAGGTATTTATAACCTTATGGTGGCGGGCCTTGTCTTCCGGCTCAGGTAAACCAGAGGGACAGCTGATTGGTTAGGACTAGGGCCTGTCTCAGGAAGAAACTAGCTAAGTTCTGGGGTCTAAGCATGACCAACCACAGTGTAAAGATCACCCTCCCAAAAGGGGCCCAGTTTGCTTGTGGAAAAACAGGTCTAGGGAAGCAGGCAAGAGTTAAGAATCCAGATCATCCTTTGATCTCCAGCAAGTGCGGATTTTCCTGCCTTTTTACTTTCAGGGACCCAGTCATCCTAACTGCACTCCCTTCTCAGCGTGTCCACTGCAGGGCTACTGTGGCTCCCACATGATCCCCAAATCTGTTAGAAACCTAAAGTTGAAGGTTGGTGGTATCTGGGGTGAGTTTGTACCATAATGGTATCCACAGCTTTGTAAAAGGGAGACCCAAACTGGCACACTGGCACCCTCTGTGGTGTTATGCTGCAGAAAGGCGGACACTCCGGACAGAAGGGGCCCAGATATAACCGTCTATGAGCCAATGACTTCTCAAAGGAAGTAGAAGGCAACTGTGGTTCTGCCTGGATTTCTCCCCCACCGACTTCTGACTGTGTGCATGTGTGTGGTGTAACTGCCTCAGTGAGATGCAATTCAGACACCATAAAGATTCACCCTCTTAGGGTTAGAAATCAATGAACGTTTCATCACACCAGAAACCCCCTATTCACCGTCCTTCTCTTCATCCTCCCATCTCTGACAATCACTACTCTATTTCCTGTCTCAATAAATTTACCTCTTCCAGACATTTTCTATAAATGGAATTCTAGAGCTCATGGTCTGTGGCTGGCTTCTTTTACTTAGCATCATGTAACATTAATTCGTTTGTGTTTTTGAACTTGTCTATGATTTATTCCCTTGTACTGCCAAATAATAGCCCTTTATGTGGATACACCACACGCGATATGCCCATTCTTCCATGGGTGGACATCTGGGTTATTCCCTCTTTCTGGATGCTGTGAATAATCTTGCTATGAACATTCATTCAAGTTTTTGTGTGAATGTTTTTCAGTTCTGTGCAAACAGGACTGGAATTGCTGGGGTGCACAGTAGTTCAGGTACAACGTTTGGAGTCATTGTCTAGTGACAGCTCGTTTACATTCCCACAGTATAGATGGTTCCAATCTGGTCCTTGCCAATGCCTGTCCTTTTGACTTGTATCACAGGCATTCTGGTGAGCATGATGTGGGGTCTCACGGTGGCTCTGATCCACACTGCACTGATAGCCATGGTGGTGTGCTCGTCCTGCGTGTGCTCACCGACCATGTGTGCAGCTCTTTGAAGAAAGCTGCATTCAAATCTTTTGCCCATTTTATAGGGTTGTTTTTATTTTATTGTTGACACAATTCAGATGACCACACCTCACTGTGCTTAACTAATTTAAACATAGCACATACCTTTCAAGCGGGAGGGGGAAGCATGGGAAGTGCTGCCACTAGGGAGGTAGAGGGGGTGGAACCAGCCAGAAGTCTTGCCACTGAGGATGGGGCCTGCGTGGCTCTCCATGTCTCCTTCAACATCTCCTCCCAGACAGACCTTCTCAACTGACCCCTGAATCCTGCCCTGATGATTCTACTAGTGCCCACATTCCTTTGCCACTGTCAGGACCCAAAACCACTTGCTCTATCTAACTATGCGTGTTTGGCACCTGCTCCTCTAGGAATGTGAGCTCTATGAAGGAGGGACCTTGTCCACAAGATACCAGTGTCCCAAGGTTGAGAAGAACACTGTTGCAGGGACCTTCTTGCTGGAAGTAGGGTGAACTGAGTGCAACAAAGAGGGCTGGGATATAACACCCCGTGGCGCCCTAGCAACACACCTCCTCCAGCCAGGCTTCACCATGGGGAGAGTACTGAGACTTAACCACAAACACATGAGGCCATGGAGGAGATTTGGCATTCAGACCACAAATGCTGAGCACACAGAAAGCTCTCCACACGTTCCAGTCATGCTGGGATGATAACATAGGCAGGCAAGTATCTCCTCAGGCCTGGCTGGACTAACCTAATGTCTGCTCATAGCCTTTCGGGGCCAGGTTCTGCCCCCACCCCTTGTTCTCACTCCCAGCTGCCACGCTCAGGACCCTTCAGTGGCCACATGAGGACACTGAACTTGGTTGGCTTAGCACCATGGCAATGTGACCATGTGATTCAGTGACACAGGGCACACACATTCTCTCCCTTGCTCGGAGAGGGCCTGCCCACCAGACTTGCTCACGTGGCACTGGCTAGACCACGAAGCTCTTCACTTGGGGTGGAGCTCAGCTGGGAGTGCTACATGGTCCCACCTGGGTGGGGCGGGCAGGAGGCAGAGAAATCCCGCTTGCGGCAGGAAGCTGTAAAGCAAGAAGGCACCAG
Organism: Dipus sagitta; assembly: GCA_036346955.1. NCBI lineage: Eukaryota > Metazoa > Chordata > Mammalia > Rodentia > Dipodidae > Dipus > Dipus sagitta. The sequence goes on from CM070773.1 coordinate 170,965,371, forward strand.
TTGCGCAGAGAGCCTCCCACAGAGGCAAGGAAGTTGGTTCTCTTCAATCTGGTGGCTAAACCTTCTTCCTCCAAACACAGGCCTGAAGACCACCCAAGAGCTGGTCAAAGCACAGCAGACCAGGCCCAACCCTCAGAGTGGTCTGTTCCTGGGGTTGGGTCAGGCCCACTGGTGCGCAGGTCTCACTGGGAGTAGGAAAATGCCTAAAGCCACTCTAACCCCAAGGCCATCTGAGGCCGCAGAGCACATGCAGTGTGGCCAGGCTGGCTGAGAAGCTGTTTTCTACTCCATTCAAACTAACTCATTTAAACAGAAGCAGCCACAGGGGGCCAGAGGCACCCACCCAGCACAATGCCGACAGAGCGAGGATGAGGACGGTGTCAGAAGCGGGGTGGAAGCGCTGGTGGGAACCCTCCCGAGCACTGGCCTACTCACGTTGAACACCGCCACGTCACGCCGGCCCCTGATCTCCTCCACCAGGGCGAGCGGCTTCCCTTTGGGGGTGGGGATGGTGCCAAGGACAGTGGTCCCTGGGGCAGACAGCGCCTGGCGGACAGCCTGGATGAAAGGCTGGCTGAAGAGCTCCATCTTCCCAATTTCATCGATGACACACACTCTCTGCCCTGGGCCACTGGTGGAACAAGCCTGCAGATGGAAATATGGTCCTTGAAGTGTGGAAGCCACAATGAGCCAGGGCCAAGTCTCCCCCAACCTGTCCCACTTGACCCTCAGCAGGCACAGTAGGGTGAGAGGGCGGCACCGTGCGGGCCAGGGCCAGGGCTGGGGCCTACCCCCCCCCCCCCCGCATGCTTCTCCCTGAGGTAGCACCACCTGGAACGGCCCACTGCTGAGCCTCAGTTTATCTGTGTTTACGCCTCAGGATGACTCCAGGGTTGGCCAGCTTTCCTGCCTCCACACACCCAGGAAACAAGGGGAACCTGAATACCTCTGGCACAAAAGAAAGGCCAGCCAGCCAGTAGCTCTCATTAAAATGGGCACTCTTATTTCAAGTTGGAGCAGTTCCTCTACTTCCTCCCTTCCTGCTGGGGACAGGGTGCCCACTGCAGGTAGCCACCTGTGTATTCCAGTGCAGTCTGAGGACTGGTGGAAAGTGGTGACGTTAAATGGGGAGAACTCTTGTTAGAAGAGAATCCCGGCTCCTTCCCAACAACCATCACTGAGAGCAGGTGTGGCAGCTAGACATCATGCCCGGCCTCACCTGTTCCCACCCACACAGCACCACAGAGGGTTCATGTGACTGTTGAGCATATGCAAGTGGCCTATCGGGTGACAAGACTGCTGTTTCTGCCTTGGCTTCCCTCTGAGGGGACTTGGCAACCCTGTTGGAGAGGCAGCTGGTGGCCACTCCATGTAGTGAGACCCCATGGAGACATCACACACCAGTAGCCAGAGAGGCCTGGAGCTGCAGCACCCGAGGACAAGCTCAGAGGTGGGTCCTTTGCTTTGCCACCGGCCTCAGAGGACCACAGTGTGGGAAAGAGCATGTGCAGTGCACACACGTCTCTGCACGTCTCTGCACGTCTCTGAGCACATGGGAGTGGAAAATGAACGTGGCAGCAAATGGAAGTACATGTGTCGGTTCAAAGCCTGTGGCTCTATAGCAGCCCCTTGTGACTCTCTAGAACATTCCTACAGGGCTCATACACATTACTGAGCTGTGGCACGGACACCTGGGCCATGTACAACATTTTCTATTCATTGTAAAACTCAGACTTGTACATCTTCATTTCATTCACAGTCAGGGGCCTTTATGACACATGGCTACAGGAATCTCAAAAATACATTTTTGTTGTTGTTGTTATTTTGTTTTTGAAGTAGGGTCTCATTCTAGCCCAGGCTGACCTGGAATTCACCACATAGTCTCAGAATGGCCTCAAACTCACAGCAATCCTCCTACCTCTGCCTCCTGAGTGCTGGGATTAAAGGCATGCGCCACCATGCCTGGCTATGCTTGCAATTTTTTTTTAATGCTTGCTATTGTTTTTTTATTTATTTTTATTTATTTGAGAGTGACAGACAGACAAAGAGGCAGAGAGAGAGAGAGAGAGAGAGAGAGAGGCACACAGACAGAAAATGGGTGCGCCAGGGCCTCCAGCCACTGCAAACAAACTCCAGATGCATGTGCCACCTTGTGCATCTGGCTTACATGGGTCCTGGGGAATCAAGCCTCAAACCAGGGTCTTTAGGCTTCACAAGCAAGCATTTAACTGCTAAGCCATCTCTCCAGCTCCATGCTTGCAATTTTTAATGGCAGTGGAAGTGACTGACCTGGCATGGCGAGCAGTGTAGCCACAGCACTCAGGAGCACATACATGGCACACAGCGTAGACAGAACTGCTTAAAAGAGCCACCATGACATCCAAACTGCTCACTCTACCTGTACCCAGGCCACTTGAGAAGAAAACACACAAGCTAGTGACCTCACTCCAGATTCTGAGTTGACAAGTGACAGACTGCAGCACCAGGCTGGCCTGAAGATGGTCAGGACGCGGACTCTCCTCTTCCAGGAGCTCCCTGAAAGCACAGCTGGTCACTGAGCACCTGTCACCTGGTGCCCCGTAGGACCACAGGGGCAGGGCCACCTCTGAGGCCTGCGGTGCCATCCTGCCGCCCGCTCTACCCAGCATCCTGGCTGGCTACAGACTCTCATCACCAGAGGAGAGCCTCTTCGCACAAGCACACGCTCAGCCCTTTGTTGGGAGAGAAGGACGCCGCTGGGGAGCTGTGCGGTCTGCGGCCAAGCAGCTCACGGCAGGGGGGAGCTGTGAGCGACCAGACAGCTTTGGCTGCACGCAGCCTCTCTGCTTTCCAGAAAGATCGAATGGGCTGAGGACAAGGAGGCACCTTGCAGCGGGCACTGCCAAGACCTGAAAAGAGGGAAACTTTCCCTTGTGCTCCTTCCTCTTGCGTACTTTCAAGAATACAAAGAAAATGTAAGTGAAAATAAGCAATTTCATTTAACCAAAATATTGAACCAAGAGCAAGGTAATTAAAGTGGTCTTCTCCTTATTTGTCTTTTTTTTTAATTTTTTTGTTTATTTTTATTTATTTGAAAGTGACAGACAGAGAAAGAGGAGACAGAGAGAGAGAGAGAGAGAGAATGGGTGCGCCAGGGCCTCCAGCCACTGTAAACGAACTCCAGACGCGTGCGCCCCCTTGTGCATCTGGCTAACGTGGGTCCTGGGGAATCAAGCCTCGAACTGGGGTCCTTAGACTTCACAGGCAAGCGCTTAACCGCTAAGCCATCTCTCCAGCCCCTTCTCCTTATTTGAATTGTTTGCATAACAAATATTTGCCAGGGTATTAGGTTAATTGTTTTCACATCACACAGCCTGGCTTCTGAGCCCACCTGTGTGGGATGGCACGCACTGGAAGCCATAGAAGGAATGGGGCAGCTGCCAGACTTCAGCCTGTCCCAGCGTTAATTCTGCATTGCTGGGGAGGCAGAAAGACAAACTGACAAAAGCAGCCACTGAGCCAATGCACATGGCCTAACCCTCAAAAACTCAGGGTTCCGCTGAGATGCCATGCTATTTATTCCAGGCCTGTGCATTTCAGAGTCCCTCAGCATGTAGCAGGACCAGGTGTCCACGCTACAGCTGGGCTCCTCCGTGTGCTCTGGGCAGAAGCTGCTAACCAGACACCAGAGCTGACAGCCAGGGCTTGGGCAGGTGAGTGCTGAGCTCTGCCCACGTGCTCAGACCATCTGCTCGGGGCCCAAGGGGTCATGCACATCACCTCAGACTAAAGAGCATGACAGGTGCCTGTGGTGCCCTCCAAGATGGAGATCTGTCCTGGGACTAAGCACCTAAGGCTGACAGACCAGTGGAGTAGAGAACCAGTCCTTGCCACCAGCCTGGACCTGGACCTGAACCTGGGCCTGCGGGGTTGCTCCCAGCTCCTGAGTGAAGAGTGTGAACTGTGAAGAGAGCCATCACCTCCTTGACCTCCTCAGAACCACCCCTGCTCATCCCAGGCTGCCGGCACTGCTGTGTTCAGTCCCCAGCGCCCCCCCCCCCCCACTGCAGCCATCAGCAGGTGTCCCTCATGAGAACCAGTGTCAGAACTGTGTCTAAGGAGTCAGAACAGCAGGTACTGTGGTCCTCAAGCAGCTGCAGGGGCCCTGACACACGCCTCCAAGTGCACAGATGACAGACTCGCACGGCCACCAATCACACAAAGAAGAGGGGCTTTCCTTGGCATTGCCACACCATGCCCGCCGAGCGGAGATGTGACCATGCTGAAGGACCCACGGTCTCCCATGCTCCGGAGCATGATGAGAACTGCATCCGGCACCTGCAGGCCCTCATTCCTGCAGCTGCCCCAGTCCCAGAAGCGCTTAGAAGAGCAAAGTGTTCAAGTTTCATGAGTTTAGTAAGAAAGCTTGGCATCTTCAACACCTGGTACGTTTGTTTTTATTGCCTGGAGGAAACCGGCTTTTTCACTACAGTTACAAGTGGTGATAACCTTTCTGACTGACAAAGTGACTAGATACAGACAGAAGCTTGGCTCAGAGTTGAGAAAATACCAACCTCAAGGCTCTGGTTTTCAGCTTTTCCATGTGACTTTGTGTGTGACAAACTGCTGTCCTGTGGCGATACTATTAGTGGTCACATATTGGCAGCTGGGACCTCAGGAGAAAGTGCTTCCTAGGACCCAGTGGTAACATGCAGAATGGCTAACAGGCTGGTAAGGAGGCAGCAGTCTCCCAGTGAGTGTCTCCCTGCTCAGGGATTGGCAGTGTCAAAGGAAAGAGGTCCCTACACAGCAGGGAACTTGACAACTCCTTAGCCATGGAGTAAAACCAGTGTCACAGCGTCACCTGCCTCAACCAAGATACTAGGGAAGGGGTGTCATTTCCTTACCAGAACAGAGAATGGGGTGCTGTGGCCTCCTCAACAGAACCTGCAAGATGTTCTCACCCAGTTCTCTAAAAGCTCTTCAATTCAGGCTGGAGTTGACACAAAGGCTTTATTTATTTATTTTTTTGTTTTATTTTATTTTATTTTAGAGCTAGGGCCTTACTCTAGCCCAGACTGAAGTGGAACTCTGTCTGTAGCTCCAGGATGGTGTCGAACTCATGGCCATCCTTCTACCTCTGCCTCCAGAGAGCTAGGATTAAAGACATGCGCCACCAGGCCCACTGTACCAAAGCCTGTCTATGCACACCTCTAGCCTTCTATTTCAACCTAAACCTCATGCCAGAACCCCAAAGATGGGCATGGGCTGGGATAAGGGCATTTGGCTTCACTGTTCCTCTTCTCAGGTGGCCACACTGAATACATCTCCTTCCTCTACTTTTCTCTAGAACTGGTCACTTCAGCTGGCTTGAGGATGGTTGGCAGCCTGGCTTGTGAGGGGTTCTGGGGCCCAGGATCCAACCATAACAAGTCTGGTAACACTCACAGCACTTAATTAGGCAATTAAATTAAAAATAGCCCATTTATTTCCTATTAAGTTTCATACAAGTGTCCCACTATAAGCATACGAAACTTGAACACTCAGAAAAATAATAAATGTGTCTAAGTAAGGAAAGGTGTTGCCCTCATAATGATCAGTTAGTAATCTGTCCTGAGGCCTAAGCGGGCTTCCTAGAATACTGAGCAGTGACCTCACTACCTTCCTGCTCCCCATGAGTACTCACGGTGGTCCAGCTCAGCCAGTGTGGGCACCACGGTATGACAGGAGCACCCACTAGAGGGGTGTGGTGGTTTGATTCAGGTGTCCCCCATAAGCTTATGCATTCTGAATGCTAGGTCCCCAGGTGGTGGCAATTTGGTAACTGGAGCTTCCTGGAGGTGACGTATTGTTGGGGCCGGACTTGAGTGTTGTGGCCATCTTCCCCTTGCCAGGGTTTGGCACACTCTCCTGCTGCTATTGGCCACATTACATTGGCCAGGAGGTGATGTCCATCTTCTGCTCATGTCGTCTTTTTCCCCTGCAATCATGGAGCTTCCTCTCGAGTCTATAGGCCAGGACAGACCCTTTCCTTCCACAAGCTACTCTTGGTTGGATGTTTTCTACCAGTGACATAAAGCTGACTGCAACAGAAAAATTGGTACCAGAGGTGGTTATTGCTGCTAGAAGCCTGATTCTGTGGCTTTGGTCTTTAGGAACTGACTTGCAAGAGGAAAGTGGAAGGCTCTGAAACCTTGGTCTAAGAGACGCCTTGCAGTGCTGTTAGTACAGCTTGATGGACCATTCTGGTCAGAGTTAAAAGACCTGAATACAGTAAGAACTATGGGCTGTGAGGTTTGGCTTATGAAGGTGAGAAAGAGCTTTACCTAGACTGGGCTAGCAGTTTGTTTGAGAGGCTCTCTACATTCTGCCTGCTTCTGTCTTGAGAACCTGTGCAGGGTTGCACTGCGTAGAAATGGACTAGTTTGAACAGAAGGATATAGGCACAGAAAAAAAAGAAATCTTTTGGCCAAAACTGCTGCCTGTTCAGCTGCGATTGTTTGAGAGATTACAACCGTTGAGACTGGGCCAGCTGACCTGCACTGGAACAACAAGGAAGAACACAGACTCTTCAGAAGGGGCCTGAATGCTGAAGGACAGTCCTGGTCTTCAGAGTCTGCTTTATTCCCCCCTGGATTGTAAGTTGGTAGCTCACTTGGTACTATGGAATATAACAAATGCAAGAAAGAGAGGATAATTGAATTTTCAACATGGTTTTGGTTTTTGGAAATGGCCATGGGCAGTGTGAAGTAGGCTTGTTGGATTACCAGCATGGAGGCTCAACAGAGCCATGTGGATGTACTGGGGGTTTCAGTGGAGACCCAGTGGAGCTGCCAGGACTACGGGATAACTGTCAGGGAGAGCTGCTGGCACCAGATGAAGTTTTCCAGGACTGTGAGTAGCCTAGCTGGAGGGGGGGAACTGGAACTCCAGAGACTTATTGCTGGTTAGAATTATTGGACTTTAAGACTTATCACTGGCTAGAGTTGTCAGATTTGGAGCTACAGAGTTTGATGTTTGCTCTATTTGTTTTAAATCTTGTATTGGTTGTGTATTTCTTTTTTTAAAAAAAATATTTTATTTTTATTTATATACTTGAGAGAGAGAAAGAAGCAGAGAGAGAGAGAGAGAGAAAGGCAAACAGAGAGAGAATGGTTTTGCCAGGGCCCTTAGCCACTGCAAACGAACTCCAGACACATGCACATCTAGCTTATGTGGGTCTTTGAGGAATTGAACCTGGGTCCTTTGGCTTTGCAGGCAAGCACCTTAACTGCTAAGCCATCTCTCCATCCCTTGGTTGTGTATTTCTTTGCTATGCCCAGTGGTATCTTTTACAATGTGAATATTAATTCTGTGCCATTATGGGTTTTTCTGGTATCACAGCTCAGTTAAGAGAGAATGGACTATGGGGATGTCTGAACATCACTGGGATTGAAAGTTGGATGAATGCACTGCACTTCTCATCATGGACGGTTATCAGGTTATGGGGAACATGGGCAGAATGCGGTGGTTCGAGTCAGGTGTCCCCCATAAACTTATGTGTTCTGAATGCTAGGCCCACAGCTGGTGGCGATTGGAAATTGGAGCCTCCTGGAGGCGGTGTATTGTTGGGGGCGGGCGTATGGGTGTCATGGCCAGCTCCCCCTGGAGTGTTTGGCATGTTCTCTGGCTACTCTTATCCACCTCACTTGGGCCAGGAGAGACGTCCACCCTCTGCTCATGTAGCTGCCATTTTCCCTGCCATCATGGAGCTTCCCCTCAAGTCTGTAAGCCAGGATGGACCCTTTCCTTCCCAAAGCTACTCTCGGTTGGATGTTTTCTGCCAGCAACATGAACTGCGACAAGGGCTGACTCTTGATGGACCTCCTCCTAGGCCCTCCACCTTTAGGCCTCGAGACAGAGCCAGTCTTGCTTCCCAGGGACAAACAGGTACATCCATGAATAGATTTTATGTTAATTACATTTTTTAAAAGGACTCAAACTATTTTTCATCCATAGTGAAGTTTCTTTGGCTAATTTCTGGACTCATTGTTGATGTGGGAGAGAGGTCTGTGGGGTTAGGAGTCCCACTCCAACAGCTCTTGGGTTCTTGTCAATGTTAACAAAGAGCTGAGAAGGCAGACTCAGTGAAGGGCAAATGGGGAATATGAGAGTTATTTCAAGGAGAGTTAGGATTAAGAGGGAAAGCAAAACAGGAAGGAGCCCAAGCAAAAGAAGTTCTCCCCTTTCCCTCCAGGCTGGGAAGGGAGAAAGGACATGGAGTGTATCCCCTCATACAGGAAGAGGGAGAGGATGGGAAGGGAGAAAAGAGGCTGAAAAAGCAGAAGAGAGATCACACGTCTGCTTCAGGCCCATTTGTATGAATCAGATATCCAGTTCGAATGAGCCTCACTCACCCATACTCAGTGGGCCCAAGAGGCCACTGCATCAGGAAGGGAGCATCCTGGGAGCTACGTCCTGTGAACCCAAGGAAGAAGCAGGAGGCCACTGCGGGGACAGCAGGGAGAGGGAATTGGAGGTGGCTGTTTGCAGCCGTCTTGAGGCGGCTGAATCGGATGCAAGTTCTAGTCTTAGCAGAGCAGGTCAAGTGGCATCTGTGTCTCCATGGCGAGTCCCTAGCTGACTACCTAGAACAAAAGGCTACCCTGCTCTTAACCCACAGCACTGCCAGCGTGTTTCCACAGGTCCTGGCACCACACTACAGTGCTGCGCCCTGGATGAAAAGGTGTCCTGTTCAAAACAGGGCTTCCAAAGTCAATGTGCCTGGTCATGTCGGCAGCCAATATCAAACAGCTCTGTATTGTGGGGCTTCTTTAATTTTCATATAAGAGCAAAGCTCTAATTCTGTCTTCCTTCTTATCTCAACACAATGCTTAGAGAGAAAGACGTTTTTTTGTTGTTGTTGTTGTTTGTTTATTTGTTTGCTTTAGTAAAGAAATATAAGATGGATTGGGTAGGAACCTCTTGCTGGGAACCCTTCCCACCGGGCAGTGAACAACGCCATTTGGTAATCACACTACAAAACACTGGGAGCTGTCAGCCTTCTTCTTTTTTGATTAAAAAACCGAGCAAGCTCTTGACCCACCTGCACGCAGTTCTTACATAACCCTACAGCCAGACCCTGTGCCTGCGGCATTCTGTTCTCTCAGGATTTGGTCTGCATAAGCATGGTAAGTAGAAATCAATTCTGTATATTGATCCAATGCCCAAAGCTGGACTCTTCACTTGGAATTTCAGCCGACGCATTTCAGTGCAGTGTGAATGCTAAGCAAGAGGGGGTGGATTTGACAGAACAATAACCAGGAAGAAACCACATTCTCTGCGTGCTCCCAGGGGCAGCGAACACAGGCCAGCCCAGGACCAAGGGACCATTCCCAGAGGAACTGAGGACAGGAAGAGGGGGCGGAAGAAGCAAAGAACTCGGGGGACCCTGAGAGCAGCAGCCTCCAGACACACAGACTACAGGACCCTCGGGCTTCTGAGGTTGGAGGCCTTCTTTGGCAGGTGGTGCCCAAACTGCTCAGCAGCCTCCAGGTCACACCACAGTGGTGTGCAGCCCAGGCCAACTAACTGTGCATGCCATGGAGCAGAGGGCCCCAGACCCGGGCACAGCATGCCACACACAGGTAGCTCTTCCTGCCATGAAGCACAAGGCTAGAGAATCCACATCCCATCCAGCCTGCATGCTATGGAGCAGAGGACACAGACCTGGAGTCAGTACACCCACCAAGAGAAGGGCTGGCATGTGCAAGCCTGGCATGAGCCAGTGTGCCTGGAGGACAGGGAAATGGCAGCAGAGGTCAGCAGGGCATATGGTACAAACCTTTCCATCCCAGTAGAAGGACTCAAGACTTTACTTCTAGTGTAGTGGAAAGTTCTGGAAGACTTACAATGGGTTCTTGAGATAAGCATGCCACTTAATTTTCAGAAATGTATGCCAAACTAGTCTTTGATATTCCTTTCCTGGTCCACAAGCGACCAGCCTTACCCTCCTCTCCATATGCACCTGCCCCAGGCTGAGGACCAGGGTATCCCAAGTATATCTCCTACACGCCCTCCCATTCCCAGTTGTCCCAATTCACTCCCCCTTTTCAGCTTAAAGGTCATCTTCTCGGAGCTCTGTCCTGGCCGCTGATATCTTCAGTCCCTCCTGCCGCAGTCTCCCACCATGCTGTCTCCCCTCAGAGCGCTGATGGCATGTGCCCAACACTGATGTCTACCTTTCTTCAGGCTGAGAGTCCTGAGAGAAAGTACCTCGTCATGACCCTGAACTTGATCCATGATTGGGTATTTGACAAGCAGATGGACAAACAGGTTAATGGGAAGGCAGCAAAATGAAAAGCTGCTTCTTTGAAAAGATCATCTAAATTGACAAACCTGTTACCAGAATGATCAAGAAAAAGGATAGAGACACACAACCTGGATAGCTAAGCTGAGGAAAGCCAGAACAACTGGGCTTACAAAGTCACAAGCCGGGGCCTGGTGGAGCCCACCTTTCAGCCCAGCTTCTCAGGGTGCTATGGCAGGAAGATCACAGGACCAGGTATGTGACAAGGACTCTATGTGTAGCTCAGAGTGACATTAAATGACAGTGCAGGTCCTCATTAAGACTCAATCATTTGAACACTTTTTAAACTGCAAGACACAAACTTGGCCTCCTAGCTGGAGAAGACCCATTGTGTTCAAGTGACAGGCAAATCCCACAATGCACAGGGTATCATGGGACAGAAAAGAGATACTCACATTCCGTAGGACAGGCAGTGCCAACTGCTCAAAAGACGCCAGGTCTACCACATACTGGCCCACTCGGCACTCGGACTTCCCAGGGGGAGGCTGTGAGCTGAAAGAGCAGATGTTGTGCTCAGTAGACGCTCTGCATGCATTAATCAGGGGTTCTACCACTCCACAGAGCAGCTGGCTCTCTGGACACACTAAATCAACTTCACCCATCACCCACACAAAAGTAGTGGTGTGCAAGGCTGGGCCCACTAGGGTTTCTCTCCTAATATTAATATTGGCACTGTTATCCACAGGCCATACAGTCTGACACTTTTAAAGTATGAGTGTCATAGTATGACAGTGGGGCCTCAGAGCTCCAAGGAACCAACACACCAATTATACAAAAAAAAAAAAAAAAAAAGGCATGTGATCTGAGCCTGTTGGCATGGACCTGTCATTCCAGTACTCAGGAGGCTGAGGCAGGAGGATCATAAAATCAAGGTCTGCCTGTGCTATAGAGTGAGACAAGGGCCTGCCTAGACAGCTCAGTGAGACCCTGTCTCAAAATGAAAAGCTGGGGATTTAACTCACTGGTAGAGCTCTTGCCTGACAGTGAAGCCCTAGATTCAACCCTAGTACCACAAATAATAATAATAATAAACAATAAACTAAAAATAAATAAAAATGGCACTAGAGACTAAGCTAAGGATTACAAAGTGAGGGGTGAGGAGAGGCAAAGTGCTGGCCGTACATGCATGCGGACCTGAATTTGGATCCTCAACATCAATGTAAATGCCAGGCGTGGCAACTGTGTGCGCCTGCAATCCTGGTGCCAGGTGTGGCTGTGTGCACCTGCAATCCTAGTGCTCAGAGACAGAGACATGAGGCTGCCCATGACAGGAGCATGCCTGGGACTCAGTGAGTTCTGGATTCAGTGAGAGATCCTGTCTTAAAAAATAAGGTGCAGGGGCTGGACCCAGCACTTGATTCCCCAGTACCCACGTAAGCCAGATGCACATGGTAGCTCATACATCTGGAGTTCGTTGGCAGTGGCTAGTGGCCTAGTGTGCCCATTCTCTCTAATAAACAGACAAATAAAATATAAAATGTCACCAAAAGTAATGTGGATAGTGACTGAAGAAGGTACCTGACATCAACCTATGACCTCCACATGCAACACGAGGCCACACGCATGCACACACACAAGAATTGCAAAGTGAGAAAAGTATATGGGGCTTAAGTTTTAAGTGGAATTGGACTTTTTATCCCAGTCCTATATGTGATGCTCCTTTTTTTTCCTGAGAAATTTCCAAAGGCCCAAGACAGACAAGGTCACTTGGCTATCCCTGAGCCTGGGGAGACTCAGCTTGGGGGTAGGCAGAGGGGCCCTGCAGGGCCCTACAGGCTACCATTAGAGAAGTAAGCTCTGGTGGAATTAGAGTAGAAAAGACCCCAAGATGTGGACAAGGACAGGCTGGAGCCAAAATACTTAAACATCAGTACCCGACTCTGGACAGAGGCCCCCGAGCACCGGACAAGGTAACCACGTCGAATCCTATCCTCCTTGCTCCCTGCCTCACTTCCTGTGTGTAAAACCCATCCACGGACACCCCAGATGACTGCAGGGCCTCACAGACTTTCTGGATCAAGGTTGTTTTCCCAACCCCTAGAAAAGAAAAAGAGGCCTGTCAGGAAGCAGTCCCTTGCAGAACACACACAACACTGCCAAGCCCAGCTGGAACGGGTTTCGTGCATACTAACTACCCTGGGACTCAGAGTGCTCCAGGTGTTAAGAATTTTCCATTTCCAGTAGAAACAAGCATAGTAACATTGGGGAAGGAGCCTTGAGGTCTATTCTTAACTTCTGAAGCATCATTAGCTTGTCACATACACAATCCCAGGATGCACTGCCCCTCCTCACTCTCCTGCATCTGGAGCAGGCTTCCCTTCTTCCTAGGGAGGCTCTCTGTTAAAATCTCAAATGTCCCCGCAGACTCTTATTTGACTACTTGGTCATCAGCTGGTGCCACTGTTTTGGAAGTTGCAGGACTTTTGAGGTGGGAAGCCCAGCTGGCAGAGGTGGGTCATGGGTGGGATGTGGGTACTTGAAGGTGATAGCAATGCCAGCTTCCTAGGCAGTGCCATGTCTCCCACAGTCCCCCACTGTCAGGACCAAGCTGCTGCTGTCACCAAGCCTTCCCGACCCAGATAGTACTATAGCCCAGCTGTCCCCACCCAAATAGCCTGAATCCCCCTGAGGCATGAGGGAAAATAAACCTTTCTTCCCTTAAGTGGCTTCTGTCAGATATTCTATCAGAACAATGACAAGGACCACACCTCCTCACTTCACCTAGGACAATCACTGGTCACGCCTGGGCACAGGGGGGAACCACTGGAAACCAGGAGTTCTGCCTTCAGGCCACATGCACCTACACCCACTAGGAAGAAAATCACTCCACCCTGCATCTCCAGAGAGGGCATCAAGGTCTTACAGACATCAGGAAATGATCACTTGGGGCTTTTTCACAAGAATCATCCGATTATTGTGCTGGCTCTCAGCTCTCAACATCATGGGCTCCAGGGCCCTGTAACATTAGAGGCTCAAGGGCTCTCAGCATCCCTTCCTCTTGTCCCTAGCTCCTTCCAAACTGAAACCCAGGCACCTCGACCCCATGTCCCTCACCAGTGGTTCTCCTTCCATTGCAGCCCTGCTGCCAACTACCCTGAGGCCCTGGTGGGAGTTTCCCACCCTGAGCCTCTGCCTTGCACAAGAACACACATCAGTGAACACTATTGGACTACACTTTGCAAGCCAAGTCAGGGAAGGCTCTAGTAGGTCTGCTTCTTAGCACTTCTGAGAGTACATGGTTCCAAATCACACCATTTCATTGACCACCCCTGGAGTTGTCACACCTTTTATAGTTCATTAAAAGATGATTCATGAGCTGTGGATATAACTCAGTGGTACAGTGCTCGCGTAGCATGCGTGGGGCTCTAAGTTCGATCCTAGTACCATAAAATGGTGGTTTATTATCCGCATGTAATCTAGGTCTCATTTTATTTCACTCAAAAGTGATGGTCTGTGCACTGAGGTCCAGTCACAGGGAGCTGCAGCGATCACGTGCTGGCACAATGGCCAAGTTCTAACTGTCCCTCTGTGACTTTAGAAAATTTGAAGACTGCTTTGAAGCCTCAGCAACTTGGGACTCAGAAAAAATTGTGTGAAATCAGATGTTCACCACAGCATTCTTCACAACACTACTACCAAGAACAGAGTGCTGACCAGTAGGGAACTGACAGCTTACAGCATGGCACCCTGCACTCCACTGTGCAAACATCACAGGAATGGACTAGGGAGATGGCTCAGCAGTTAAAGATGCTTGCTTGCAAAGCCTACCATTATGAGTGAAGATTTCCAATACCCACATCAAGCCAGACATAAAGTGCCACATGGATCTGGAGTTCGTGTGCAGTGGCTAGAGACCCTGGAGTGTTCATTCTGTCTCATAAATAAATAAAAGCATTTCTTTAAAAAAATCACAGGAATGTCATGCAGCCATTGAAAGGGATACCACTTACTTACATTTATTAGTAAGGAAAATAGACCTCAGTATATGATGATAATGCATAGCAAAAGGCAGGTTAAATAACACTAGAAAAATACAGTATTATTCATGGCTCCAGCAGCATAATCCGTCAGCACACAGTACTTGTATGAAATGTATGGTATTATCCTTTGTGGATTTTTTTTAAGGCAAAGTATACATTTATCAGCATCAGACAGTGTCTAGAAAAATAAAGAAGGTTCCAGTGCCTAATCCACAAGACTGTCATTTTCTTCACACCTTTTGTTGTTCATATGCTGAGCAGGTAAAACTCTTACTCTAAGAAAACTCAGCATATTTATATCAAGACAAGACAGCATGAAGCAGCATAGCTCTTTTTGCTTCCAAAGGGTATTAGGACAAAAGGAGTAAATATAAAACCATTGGGTCAGACTTTGTTGCTCCTTTAGTTCTAGAATTCTCTTTTAGCTAACATGTTCGTCTTCATTACTTGGCTGTTATCTCTGAATTGTGTTCACTGGTGAAAAAGTGACCGGGGTGGAGGGAGGCCCCAAGCTGGTGTTCACTTATCACACACAGGTCAGAAAGTTCTCTATTCCTGTGGCTCTAGTTCATCCCAAAGCGAACCCTCAGGTACAGAGTCAAGTGCAGGGATTGGAATTTTCAAAGTGAAGTCAGAAGGGGCGGGGTGGAGAAGGCCAGCAGAGATGCCTTTCCCAGCACGTGACCACCGCGAGCAGCTGACCTGAATCCCACTGAGGAATCCTGGGACCAGCTTAGTGTTATCCTGAGGGAGTGGGACTTCATCCACTCGCTCTGAACTCTGGGGTTTAGCTGAGTCTGGGGAGCAGAAACTGCTTGGCTTGGACTGGGTGGACTCCAGTGACCACAGAGGACTGTGTTTGGAAGATGCTAGGTGATGGGGTGCTGACAGCATACAGTTTACAAAACCCGACTTCTTTCAGAAGCTCCCTGACTTTGCTGAAGGTCTACCCATGTGGAGAGGATGTGGAAGGGTACAAATTGGGAGAGTTGGTGAAAGGCGAAAACTAAACAACTGAGAATGGCTGACAAAAACTCCAAGAGCAGATTCTCTGGCTAGCGGTGAGAGCAGCGCTCATATTTAATCTGCCACTTCCTCTGCAGTTTCCTGGGCCCTGGCAGGGGTGATGGAGGTGACTGGCCCAGTGCTAGGCACTTGAGCTTCTCTCCTCTATGGAGATGGTGGTGACACTGAAGAGACTCAAAACAAGGCTGCCCAGAGCTCAACACTCAAGGAGACTTCTCCAAGGCTCAGGGAACATTGCGGAAGAAGGGGCAGAGAGAATGTAAGAGCCTCAAGGATGTGGGGAGGTGTGCTCTGAGGCACTATCCCCTCCAGAGACTGACTGGTGCATTCGTGACCCCAAGTGACTACTGATAATCCCACTGAGGAGGGTCTTCAGGGAAATGGGGACTGGGGGAAGACTACGACAAATTTACAGTACGTTCATGAAGTTCCCAATGAAATAAACTGCAAGAGTAGAAAGGTGTGCACACAGGAAAGGGGGTGACAGATGAACGCCAGGCTCTGCTGAGACCAGCTGTCACCCGAGGGCACATTAAATCACACAGTGACTGCATGAGGAACCCTGGAGACCAGGCTGGTCCCCAAACTTCCCATGAGGCAGATGCGATGAACCAGCCCCAGGAGGACCTGGCAGCAGGCCTCTCCAGCATCCAGCCAAGCCCAGCTCCCTCTTAGCCTGTGCAGGGCAAGCCCCCTCTGACTCCCCAGCAACCCAACCAGACAATTCCCAAGGCCGCCGCTCGACCCTGGCCCCGGGTGACAGAGTTCTCGCAGTTCAGTTTGGGCCAAGTATGCAGGCCGCGTACTCCAGCTTCTCCCCCGCCGTGGTGCGCACGGCCCCGCCCGGCTCCGCAGCCCCGGGAGCCCCGGACGCAGGACCCCGCCGCGCTCCCGCCCGCCCGCCCGGATCCCGCAGGCGCGGCCCCGCGGTCACCTGGCGGCCCGGTGAGGAACACGTGTCGGGCCATGTGCGCGCGGGTGGGTCGCGGTCCCGGCGCTGCGTTGTCAGGGCCACGTCACGATGGGCGGTGAGGCTCCGCCCCCTACCCCGCAGGCACCGCCTCCATCCCCGGAAGCACCGTCTCGCGGCTGCGCATGCGCTTCCTGTGACTCGCCCTCCCGGCCAGACATGCGCACTCTCCCTTTGGCCGGTGTGCAGCTCGGGTGCTGTCCGCAAAGCGTGGGAGATGCAGAGCCCAGGCGTCCCTGTTCTTTTGCTGTGCTGCGGGGCTCACGCGGGGTGTTTGCAAAGATGCATGCGTAGGAATGTCAGGCATCTCAGTGTCTGCTGGGACAGAGCTGAAATGCCCCAGCCTGCGGCTCAGCCCCTCTGCAGCAGTGGGTCTCGGCAAGCCTTCTTTCAAGAAGGCCTTGCTAAGGTTCACCCTGCCTGGGCAGTGTCTCAGCTGTCGCCGAGGATGTGGAGACAACATAATGTTCAAAGGGCTGCTTTAGCGTTTATTGCAACCTGGAATTATTCGAATGCGTGTCCAGGAGCTGGAGAGAGTAGAAACAAAAACAAAAGTGGAGGGAGGGGACTTGAGTCAATGGCTAAATGCCCTTTGTTTGCAAAACCTGTCACCCTGGGTTCAATTCCCCAGCACCCACGTAAAGCCTGCTGCAAAGAGAGACACATGCGTGGCATTCCTTTGCAATGGCAAGAGATCTTGGTTGCCCATACACACACACACAAATATATATTAATTTTAATTTTTTTAAAGGCGAGGTTGGACTTTGCAAATTTCTTCCCCTTAGATGGTTGAAATGGGGCTTCCTTCTGATGTCTCTCAGGTAGACTGGAATCTCCCACTTTGGGGAAAAACTAGCCTGTTTCAAAGCTCAGTTTGATCACCATGCTCTTAGCTTAGTGGTTCTGCTGTGGTCTGGACTGGACTGGATTGCAGGGACCTAGTGCTGCAGCTTAGGCCCAATACAGTGAGCTCCCATAGACTGTGACCTGTCCTTGTTCCCTCCCTGGGCACCTGTACCTCCTTCCCAGGAGTTTCTAAAGTCTAGGTTACTGCCCACTAATGCAGGTACACCTCCCTTGTATTACTTCTCTTTGGTGTCACCAAATACCTAACAAGAAGCAAATTCAGAAGGAAGGGTGTATTTCAGCTTACAGTTCAAAGTCACAGCCCATCGTGTCAGGGAAGACCTGGTGGCCAGAGCTCGAAGTGGCTGTTCACATTCGTCCATAGCAAGGATGCAGAGAACAATGAGTGATGGTGCTCAGCCATCTCCCTTTTACCCAGTCCAGACCCCAGCTCATAGAATGATGCCACCCACAGTTAGGGTGAATGCTCCTATTTCAACCTAATCTAGACAGTTCCTCACAGGCATGCCCAGAGGCTCCTCTCCTTGGTGAGTCTAGATCCTGTCAAGTCACACTCCCCATCTCCAGCCATGCCTGGGAAGCCTTCCCATCATACTTCACAACCAAGTGTCAACCAACCCAACACCCATCTGACGGATCCCTCACATAAAGGTTAAGTACGACCCTACCTCAGCCATTGGCAATGGCTTTGGGCCAGATGTGCCTATCAACTTGGTCTAACGCTGGTACGGTGACTTCTAGCCAGTCATATTGTATCCTGGTAGAGAAAGCATTGCCACGAGTGTCCACCTTGGTTGATTTGTGCCCACACATGGATGTCCTGGATTCCTTTTAAACATAATCCAATAGCTCAGTTTCTTCCCATTTAAAAAGAAATCATGTAAAAAATGATTAGTGTAATACAGCTGTCACCATTGTTTCTGCAACATTTATAACACTATGTTATCATAACAATATATTGCTTATCATCCCAACGGGTAATGTGGTTTCCACGACTTGCACCTGTGTGCAAATTGGAATCATCGAATAGGTGATGTAACCAAGGAAACCTTAAGAGGTTTCCCCACAAAAGGAAGAAAACGTGGATGCAGCTATAAGTACCTCTTATATTCAAAACACTCATTCCAAATATTCATTGTGTCATGTTTCTCACCACGGAGAGGCACTGTGGATTGGGGAGGCTTGCTAGAGGTTGGGTCTTATACATGGAATTCTAGCATCAATGTCTGTAGCTGAAGGACGTAAAGGACTTGGATGAAGAGTTGTGGAGATGGCTACGCTGCACTCTTATCAACCTCCCTCCCTCCTTTCCTTTCCTCTTCTTCCTCCTTCCATCTCTCCCTCCCTGTCTTTCCTTGTTTTCTCCTTTCCTCCCTCCTTCCCTTCTGTTCTCCTTTGTTTTCTTTTACCCTCCCTGTCTCCTACCCTTCCTGCCTCCTTTTCTTCTTCCATTTTGTTCAAGATAATATGGTAAATACTAGGGATCAAAAATATACTTGAAATACTTTGTCTTGAGAAGATTGAGTAAAAAATACTACCTTTTATATCCAAGGTTCAAATTTTGAAGAAAAACTGCAAATGTCTACAATCTACAATGCTTTGTAGAACTTTTTCTTTTATAATTTTCATATATGAACATACTATAATTTGATCATAATCTCCTCCCATTATCTTATTTTGTCTCCCTCCACCACCCCATTCCACTGAGCCCTTACTTCTTTCCAACTATTCCTTTTCTATTTTCATGTCACTTTCTTTCTTTCTCCCTTTCTTTCTTTTGCCCTCTGCCATCACCCATGTCAAATTGTCAATGGACTCAATATTGTGCAGGTCTTGTGAAAGTAACAACAACCAACAGCTGCTGTGAGGTCATGAACACAGTTGTCACTTCCTGACCAGAGACAGTGTCCTAAAGTACTCCTCCCCACCCTCTGCCTCTTAATTCTTTCTGCCCCTCTTCCTTGATGTTCCCTGAGCCTACAATGCTTTTTTATTCAAAATTAAAATATCTTTATGGGTGCTGCATGGTAAAGCTGCTTTTCCACCCCTTTACGCTGCCTCTTTCATTGAATAAACGTTGCCAGCATCAGTTGCCATTACATTCTAACCGCAAACCTTTCAGCCCTCATACATCTAACAAATGTTCATGCTAAAATTCACATACATTGTAGGTGTCCAGCCTTTTAATATTGCAACACGATACTGTCATCTACAAATGTATTGGAATGCATTCATAGCTCTTCTGGGATTCATACAGCCTCGAGCCACAGATTGGACACTCCTAACATGATCTGACTGTGGGCCAAGCTCAGTTCTAAGAGCATTATAAATTATATCAACGCCTTAAATCACCACAGAATCTTCATTTCAGACATGGGGAAACTGAGACCCAGAGAGGGTATGGTGCTCATGCATGGCTCCAACCACCCACTAATGCATCCGTCCACCAGCACCAAGTTTCTGAGATAAACATCCAACCAGACACAACTTATTGGAGGAAAGGATTCACATTAGGCTCACAGATCCAGGGGAGGTTCCAACAGTGGCGAAGAAGCTGGACCCATTTCACAGATCCAAGCAGAGGGGACCACCCACAGCCAGCAACATAAACATCAACAGCCAGAGTTCAAACTGCTCTCCGTGCCTCTGGGCTGGAATGCAGATCTGCTCCCAAACCCACCTTAGGGCTGGACTCTGGGATCTGAACCCAGTGACACTTTTTCCAGATGGCTGGAAACCCAAGCTACAAGTTTCAATTAATAGAATGCCTGTCTGTGTGGCCATGCATGTACACTATTACATTCAAACTGCCACATTATTCTAAGCTGGAAATGTCTCAAGTCCAAAATGCATTCTATATACAGATGACAGAACACCATGGCTTAGCAGCTTGGTGCACTGCATTCCCGGTCCTCTACCCCCCTGGTGGTGGCTGAGGCTGACAGAGCTGCCACCACACTCTGCCACTGACCCGGCATTGAGAGGATCACATCTGGATTACTATTCCAGAGCAAGATCATATTCAAAAGTTGGAAATACTTACTTTTTCCTTTTTGTACACACATGTGTGGTGTGCGTGTGTGTATGTAGGCATGTTCACATGCACGTGTGTGCATGTGCATGTGCATGAAGGCCTGAGGTTGACATGGAGCTTGTCTGTGGATCACTCTCTATTTACTGAGGCAGGCTCTCTCACTAAAGCTGGAGCTCACCTATTTGACGAGTTAAGCTATCCATCCAGCTTTTCCTTGTCTTCCCCTGCTTCCACCTTCTCAGTCAGGGTTGCAGGGCCACCACGCCCCTCTCCCAGCATTTTACTTGGGAGCTGGGGATCTGAGGTCAAGCCTTGATGCTTGTACAGCAAGTGCTTTAACCACTTAGCCGTCTCCTCAGCCTCCTTTCCACTGTGTGTATTTGCTTTTACACCACTGTGAAATGGGAGATCCTCAATTGAAGGGTCTTAGACCAGGGACTCTCTGCAATACGTGTGCACATATACGTAACATTTGAATTTGGTAATGGAAATGCATAACCCCAGAGACCTGGGTGTTGTATTAAAATTGAGTTTACAACTTCAGCCCCTAGCAGGCAGAGCTCTGCTAGAGCGGGGTATGTCTGGGGTGCATTCTGGGATCCAGCCCTAAGGTGTGTTTGGGAGCAGATCTTCAGTTCAGCCCCACAAGGTAGGTGGAGAACAGTTTGAGTTCTGGTGGTTCGTGTTTGTTGCTTTTGGTGTTTGCTGGCTGTTGGGTGGTCTCCCTGGCTGAATCTATGAAAGGGATCCAGCTTCTTCTGCCATTGGTGGAACTTGCCCATGAACTGTAGGCCGGAAATAAACCTCTTCCTTTCATAAACTGAATCTGGTTGGATGTTTGCCCCAGCAATGTGGAGCTGACTGCAACAACATATACAATGAAATTGGACTCAAACCCAGGCATTTGAGGACCAGTTTGTTCTGCCATCATCTGCACAGTGTGTCTGCTCATGATGCAGCCTTTTACTTTTGTCCTTACAATAGAACAGAGACCATCTCACAAAGCAGCGAGGGTTGCTTGAGGTCCACAGACACGTCCACTGGTCGCCTTTTCCTTTTCTAAGAAAACCAGACTCCTGTTAGAGTGGGATGAGAGGTCTAAAATAGCACCACTTATCACAGCTGCGAGAACAGATACTGCCCAGGGACTCTCTCTGGCCCATTTTCATCTTGTTCTCTCCCCACACCCCCGAGCTTTCTAGAATCATAATCACTATCACACAGATCCTAGTAGATGAGCTAATTTGGAGAAGTCTGGGTTAGTCCATCACCAAGTGGCCACACAGGTGTTCTGTCACCCCCACGTCACTCTGGGTGCGAGGTTATGGGTTCTTGGAATGACATTGCCACTGGCCTGATGTTGAAGCTGAGTCAGGCACACATGCCAGCTTTCTAAAGCAAGCACTGCAACAGCAGGAAGGGCTGCTCTCATGCATTTCAGATTCAATGGTGATTATTCAAGTTTATCATCTCTGAGACAGTCAGTTCCCATCCTTCCTAAGGTCCTTACTTCCTGGGCCTGTTGCTTGGTTTCCTAAGGAGACCTCAACATGAGAGCCAGCAATGGACCCTCTCAGTCTTCCAACATTTCCCTGTCATGCCTGACCCTGCCCCACAGCATGCCAAGTGTCCCTGATTGTTGGTCCCTCAGCTTCTTCATTCATCATAACTGAAGTTGTGCAATTACATATTTCTCGGTGTTTGACGACTTTCTCTTCTGCCAGAAGAAAGGCACCATAACAGAGGAACTAGCTGGGGCTTACACACCATTGGACTTCCAGTGAGCACAAGTTCCACAGAGCATTTCTGGAAGAGTAGGGGGGTTCATGCTGGTTATCAACTGGAGAGGATTTAGAATCACCATGGAAACAAGCCTCTAGGCACGTCTGTGAGGGATTTTCTAGAGTAGATTAATAGCAACAGAAAGACCCGCTCTGGATGTGGGCAGTGCTGGTCCATGGGCTGAGGGTCCTGGTCAGTGTGAAAAGGAGAAAGCAGGGCTGACCACATAAACATGAGGACCAGAGTTTTGATCCCCATGTAAAAATGCCAGGTGTGGCTGTATGTACCTGTAACTCCAGTGCTGGGGTGGGGGCAGTGACGGGAGAATTCATGGGGTTCACTAGCCAGCCACGCTAGCCAAAAAAGGCAAGCCCTCAGTTCAGTGAGGGGTCCTGCATCACGAGGGTAAGGTAGAGAAGCAATAGCGGACATCTGAGCCTTCTGTCCTCTGTGCATGGGCATGCATGCAGACACACACACACACACACACACACACACACACACACACACACACACCAGAAGCAGGAGAAAGCTACTGAGCGCCAGCATTCATCTCTCCCCCCCCTCCACCTGCAGGTGCAAGGCAACCCTCTGCTTCAGCTCGCTCCCCATCACTCCCGCATGCCGGACGGGCCCTCAACTGTGAGCCAGCTAAAGCCTTCCTTCTCTACGCTGTTTTTGTAAAGTCCTTTGCATCAATACTGAGAGCAGTTTCTTTGTCAGGGAAACATTTTAAAATTCTTCCTCCTTTGCGGTAGAGGTCTTTTGGAAGAAGCCCACATGGAATGTATCCGTCTCTGCACCACCATCAGTCACCTCTACCATTGGCGCATATCAGGTGTGGGGCAGGCACTCCCGGGGGGGACAAGATATGAGTGACAGGGTCCTGAAATATGCCAAGTCTCATTCAGAAGCTGCATAACACGCAATTGTTAATGCACATAACACAATTATTTAATGATACAAATGAAATATGAATGAAAATCAATATCATGCACAGTTACCTCCATGAGGGTAACTGCTGTCCATAAATCAAGAAACTAAGAAACAGAACATGGGCATTAATGAGGACGTGGAGGAATCAGGTCAGCATGAGAGTGCACTGAGCTGGCACATGTTGCCTCTGTTTTTTTTTCCTTGCACAGTCTTTGTTAGAGAAATTAGCAGAGCTGCACACCAAGTACTCAGGAGGGGGAGACAGGAGAGTTTGTGAGTTTGAGGCCAGCCTGAGAAATAGAGCAAGACTGTACCTCAAAAGAAAGAGGTGGGAGGTCTGGAGAGATGGTTTAGGGATTAAGGTGCTTCCTTGTGAAGCCTAAGAACCTATGTTCAACTCCCCAGATCCCACGTAAGTCAGACGCACAAGGTAATGCATGCACACAAGGGAGCACACACATCTGCAGTTCAATTGCAGTGGCTGGAGGCCCTGGCAGTCATCTCTCTCACTCATAAAGGGGGACTGATGTGGTGGTGTGTGCCTTTAAGAAGGATTTCCAAGAGTTCTAGGCCAGCCTGGGACTACAGACTGAGTTCCAGATCAGCCTGAGGTAGAGTGAGACCCTACTTCAAAAGAGAGAGAGTGGGGGATGAGAGAGATGGCTCAGTGGATAAGAACGTTTGCTGTGCAAATGCAAACATGAGGACCTTATTCAAGCTGAGTTCAATTTCCCAGCACCCACATAAAAAGCAGGGCATAGCCACGCATGCCTGTGGGGAGCAGAGACCAGAGAATCACTAGTGGTTAGTGGTTGAACAGTCAGACTGAAAAGAGCAGCTCCTGGTTCAGTGAGAGACTCTGTCTCAAGGTAGCAAGTAGAAGGATAGTGGTGGGGGGAACACCCAACATTCTCCTCAATCACTCCCCACCTTATTTTTATAAAATATTTTATTTTCAAGAAAAGAGAGAGAGAATGGGTACACGAGAGCCTCTATCCACTACAAACAAACTCCAGATGCATGCGCCACTTTGTGCACCTGGCTTTACATGGGTCCTGGGGAATCGAACACTGCTTGTTAGGCTTTGCAGGCTAGTGCCTTAGCCACTGAGCACTCTCTCCAACCTCCCATCTTGTTTTTTAAGACAGAGTTTCTCATGGAAGCTAGTGCTCACTGATTCAGCTAGACTAACTAAGTAACCGATGAAGCCCTGGGAATCCTGTCTTTGCTGCCCCGGAGCTGGAATTACAGGTGTGTGCCAGAACATGTGGCTTCAACCTGGGGGCTGAGGCTCTGAATTCAGGTTCTCATGCTTGTGTGGCAAGTACTTTACTCACTAGGCATCTCTGCAGACCTACATCGTAGATGTTTATTCACTTCTTAAAAGCTGAGACATGAGGAAAATGGTCCAGAAATCAACTAACAACCCATTGAATCTCAGGGGCTGTGTCTGAGATGCAATTAGGAGAAAGGAATGGCACACTTGGAGTCTAGCATGCCTAAGAGGTTTAAAAGAAGAAGAAATAGCCATGGGTAATAGGAAGTTTAGCTGTTATTCCATGGTAAATGGGATGATTGAGATATTGGGCCGAATTTCAATGTCCCTCTGCTTAGCAGGAGTTTGGCTGGTTACCAAGTCTCCGTGTGACGTGATGGCACCTGGGGGCTAAATGGTGCTCTCCATCCCATCAGCTAACATGGCAATGGATCAATAACAAACCTGTGTTGGTTCTGAGGCTGAGCCAGTCTTGGGCACACTCTAGAGCAAAGGGCACTGTTTTTATGAGCCCAGCTACTAAAGGTTGGGCCCAAGAGCAGAAGGAAGGGACTCAAGCTGGCTTTATACAGGGTTCAGGAAAAAATATCATTTTGGGAATCTAATTCTGATTATATCAGAACCACGTTTATGCCAAGGGATATGGAGAACCACACTTTTGCTCACTTCCAAATACTTTGAGTTCCCCTTCCATAAGGGGAACCTTTTTTTCCTGGTGGCAGAATGTTGAAGTTGTTCCTGTAACCTCTGGGTTCAGGCTTTGGTGCATCTGCATGGTTTTATCAGGACAGACGTTCAAGCCATTCATGAACTTGAGGCCTGGAGTCCCCTTTCGAAGACTGAAGACTTTACTAGTGTACCTCATGGCCTCCAACTGTAATTAAACTACCACAATAAGCTTATAATTAATGCTGTTCTCACTTTATTTAAAACACATTTTGCTAAATTGTAAACTTGGAATGTGACCATCCTGCTTGCCTACTGAGTCTCACAAAGAAGCAGTGGTTTAATTATGCACACAAAGACATGGTTTTAAGTCAGAGAGAAGATTCATCTTCCTTTCTTCTTAGCTCCTTTAAGAGAAGAAGCTTTTTTCTTCTTCCTCCCTGGCATCCATTTGCTTTGAAGCTCTCAGAGTTGTTCTTGAAATGCCCTAAGCCTGGGATTTGGGAAGGGTTTGAACCTAATGGGTTACTTCTATAAGCCATACCTCTCTGTAGCTCATTACAGCCCCACTGTGGAAGCAGATGCCACCCGCTCTCCTTGGGAAAATGTGCCCGTCGTGGACTGTGCTCCACAGTTAATGTTTCGCAGGCACGCTCTCACTTGCTACAAGCCACGCTACCAAGATAGGCACTTCCTTGAAGTCAAAGGTAGCCATCCTTCAATCTATTTTGAAAAATACCTGGAGGGGGGGAGCCAGGCATGGTGGCGCACGCCTTTAATCCCAGCACTCGGGAGGCAAAGGTAGGAGGATCGCCGTGAGTTCGAGGCCACCCTGAGACTCCATAGTGAATTCCAGGTCAGCCTGGTCTAGAGTAAGACCTTACCTCAAAAAAAAAGAACTTCCTCATGTCTTTTCCAGACAATTCTTGTACACCCCTACCAAACAACTCCTATTCAGTTTCTGCCAAAATAGGTTCGTTTTACCTATTCTGAAATGACATAGCGTAGGTTTCCAGGCATGTTTGGCTTGGTTCAGGTACAGTAGTTTTTGTGCTCATCTGTGTGGTTGTTTGCAGGAGTGATACCCAAGGAGGGCAGCTGCACGAATGTGCCCACAAAATCCTAGAGAAAGCAAGAAGAGACAAGGCTGACGTTGCATGATGCTCACACATGAACTGCTCTATGGGTTTATTTATGTCAGAGACTTGCCTTCCTTCCTTTGCTGCTGAGTACCGTTCTGTTCTGTGCATGAGACATAGCACTGAAGTCAGCTTGTGCTTTTTCCACATTGTAGAGATCACCAAAAGGTGATGGGCTGGAGAGATGGCTTGCCTGTGAAGCCTAAGGACCCAGCCAGATGCACTAGGTGGCACACACATCTGAAATTTGTTTGCAGTGGCTTGGAGGCCCTGGTGCACCCATTCCCTCTCTCTCTCTCTCTCTTTAACAATAAATAATATTTCTCTCTCAAATAATAAATAAATAAAAGATTTTTTTAAAAAGGATATTCTAAACATTTGTATACCTGTCTTTGTATACATCTATATTTATTTACGTTGCTCTTGGGCAGTACTTAATGGAATGGCTGGATCATTCAGTACATGAACATTGACCAACTACCGGGTGGGGAGATGGCTCAGCATTTAGGAATGCTTGACGCATGAGCATGAGGGCCGCTTGGGCTGGAGACCGGCGAGTCTGATCCCCAGAACACAGCTGGATGTGGCAGCATACATCTGCAACCGCAGGCGTGGAGGGTGGAGCCGAGAAGCACGGGGCTGGCCGATGGTCAGCAGCACCGGGCCGAGGGAAAAACCCATCTCAAGGAAAGAAGCACGTGGATGAGTGGTCAGGACACCCCGTCTTCTCCTCCAACCTCCACATGTACATGCACGGGCACATGCATCTGCACACACATGCAGCCACTACACTCCACACACTCATACTCTGTGCACACATACATGCATGTGTGCAGGAAAAAGAAACTAGCAAGCAACCGATACATTTATAAAAATTTACGTTTCTGCTGGAAGTGTGTGGAAGTGTTACTGGTTCCACACCCTTGCTAGTACTCGGTGTTGTCATGTTTCCTTTTAAATACTACCCACTAAGTGATTCTCTTATTGTGTTTTGAATTTGCATTTCCTGATGACTAATAATGCTGAGCATTTTCCATGTGCTGATTATCCAGTTGTATATTTTCTTCTGAGAGGTGTCTGCTCGTTTTCTGCCATCTTTATTGGCTTGTTTGTTTTCAGTTACTGAGTTATAATAGTTCTTTATAGATTCTGGATGCTAACCCTTCATCAGATATGGAACAAATGTTGGCTCTGGTGCAAATTAGCTGTGGTAGGACTTCAACAAAGCAGAGTAGACATGCTGGAAACGTGTTGAAATATTTATGAATTAAACATTCGCAGACCTGAGATCACACATTGCAGTGGGCAGAGTGGAAGAGAGGGCCAGATGCACCATTTCAGAGCCTCGCCTGTGCCGTCCTGAGGTGGGCGGTCAGGCCACAGTGCTTTGACTGTTCAGGGGCACTGAGATGCCACCCCACCATGCACTTTAGAAGACCATTTTGCTTATGTGTCTTCAGAGGACCCTGGACAGGACAGCAGGTACACAGAACCATCTTCACAGGACAGGGACTGCACTGCACTGTGTGGCTGGTGTCTGTTGGATACGGCATTACCACCTCTGTGTGTGGATGTTCATGTGTGTGCATGTGTGTGCACATGCATGTAGAGGTCACAGGACAACCTCAGGTGTCATCCTCAGGAATGCTGACCACCTTCTTTTGAGAAAGGGTCCTGCGCTGGCCTGGAGCTTACCAAGGAGGCTGGACGAGCTGGCCAGCAAACCCGAGGGATCCACCCAGATCCACTTCCAACGCCCTGGGGTGACAAGTAGGTGCTACTTGGAGGGCAAGGAAAGGCTTGTGAGGCTCATGGTGGCTCAAGAGCCTTCATGAAATCCTCACAAGGCCCCTCTCCTCCCTGGAACAACTTGCCTAGGGTCATACATGTGACAAGGGGCATATCTACCCAGAAGTTGCCTGGGGGACTTTGCAGTGGCATAGCTGCTTGTGAGTCACCCATGCTCCCGTGAGTGACTCAAATCACCTCTTTGGCTCCCTGAGATGAACAGTATCCTTTCTTTGGTGTGTCAGCACCATCTCTATTTGGGGTTGAGTCGACATTTCTTTATGTCTCCCCAGAAAATGCACTGCAAAACCCAGACACTATGACCTGTGGTCTTCCCGCCATGGTCTGTGGAGTCCGAGGCCATCCATGCTATGCGGAGGGCAGACCACAGCCCTGGGGTCTGAATGCTCGACACAGCTCCTCTGTCCATGCCTGTGTACTCCAGGGGCTCTTGTTTTAGAGACACCAACTCCCGCTCTGCCCACATTTTAGGAGACGTTTGGAGTGAAACTTCAAAGCCCTGACCTTCAATATCCCAACTTGCACAGTAAATTTCTGATTAAGTTTCAAGCAGGGACTTTTTTTTTTTTTAAGGAAATCATTTAAAGAATTTATACTGTCCATTAGTTTCGTTCTGTTTGGACGGTCTGCTCACTATGACCTTCTCACATTTCCTCTCTCATCACAAGCGTGGCTGATTGCTAAGCTTCTCCTGTGTGACCTTCACAAGCCTGGGCACCTTCAGGTGTCTCACATTTCCCCACCTGTAAAATGTGGCTGCCTGCTGCTGCTCTGGTCTGTTCAGGGCTCATTGGGCTGTGGTTATTTTTCTAAACTGCTGACAGAGGTGCAGGTGTCCACGGAGTGTCAGATGGCAAGTAGGTTCTGACTTCTCTCCCAGAGAGGGGCTCTCTTCAGCTCCCCACCGCTCTTGGTTGAGACAAACTCTGAACCCTCCTCAGCCCGAGCTTGGCTTTCCTGTGGCCCTCCAAAACAGCACGAGGGTCCCAGGCTGAGTAAAAAGGAGCAAGAGGGATGAGCTCCAGCATTCATCGCTTTGCTTCCTGACCGTGGCTGCAATGTGACCAGCTGCCTCACGCTCCTGCTGCCTACTGCCATGATGCACCCCTAAAATGGAGAGCCAACTGCCATGATGTACCTCTAAAATGGAGAGCCAACTGCCATGATGTACCTCTAAAATGGAGAGCCAACTGCCATGATGTACCTCTAAAATGGAGAGCCAACTGCCATGATGTACCTCTAAAATGGAGAGCCAACTGTCATGATGTACCTCTAAAATGGAGAGCCAACTGCCATGATGTACCTCTAAAATGGAGAGCCAGAATGCTTCCTTAAGCTGCTTTTGTCAGGTATTTCGTCGTAGCAATGGGAAAAGGAACTAACCGAGATATGAAGCAGAAAGAACAGGCTGAAACCAGGGCCAAGTATAACCTTCAAGGCCCTCCGCTACTGACTCACTTCCACCAGCCAGGCTCTACCTCCTACAGGCTCCACAGAAGCCAAAATTGGGGTTCCTGTGTTTAACACCTGAGCTTTTGGGAAGCATTTGGATCCAAAGATGACAAGGTCTAAGGCCTTATTAATCACAACAGAGGATGTTCACAAAATCAAATGCTCCCCAGTGAAGTCCTGCCTTACCAGGAGCCCTCTATAAAATGGCTGTACTGCCCTGACCCGATGCTCTCAGCCAGACTTGAGGCACACGTGCATAGTTCACTGAGAAAGTCACCTGATTTGAGTATTTTTTCTTGTCACAAATTATCATTCCAAGGTTAGAGAGGTGGTTTAGGGGCTAAGTACTTCCTTGGCAAGCACAAGGGCCTGAGGGGGGCTGAGACTGGCAGAGTTCAAATCTCTAGATCCCACATAAACAGCTAAGTGTGGTCATGCACACTTGTGACCCCAGGCCTGCAGGGACCTGTGACACCAGAGACCAAAGAATCATCAGAGCCCTGCAAGCTCCACAATCAGTAAAGAGATTCTAGCTCCAAACAAGACTGGGCGGAAGAACAATGGAGAGGTACACAGGACATCCTGCTCTGGGCACCCACCGCAGGCAAGCATGGGGCACCATACCACATCATACATGCACACACGCATGCACACACATATGTGCATGTACACACACACACACACACACATCATGTCCACTATTGAATTATTAAATGTTTGTCTACCTCACCATCAAGTGATTGAGGAGTTCGCCTGGGGCAACAGTGAGCTATCTGGGAGTCTCTCCCTCCCCAGGGAAGAGCTCAGTCTATACTTGATCCTCTAACTCTCTCTTTCTCTTGGGTTCAGCACACACAGGTGCGGGTGCCATGGGCATCACTTTTATCTCACACTTCTGCTTCATCTTAGCTGTTTCTTACAAGGATTCCATTTGTGCATGTGAAGCAGGGGCACCTGGATAGGGATGACGAATCTAGCCTTTCTTACCGCCTTTGCGGGCTATGGCCAGGGGACTTGCCCAAGCAGCGCCTTGTCAGCTCACTTCAAAGCAAGAACAGGCCTTTTGAACAGCCTGACAAGATGGCCGAGCATCAGTGCCCCCCCTCACCACGGTACAACGCTTCCAAGGGCCCTTGGAGACCTCGGGGAAACCCCAAGCCACTTCTCAAGGCTTTGATGTGCCCCATAACGAATCCACAGAGGGCACGGCACCCTGGTTCAAATTTAAGCCATCCTGTTTAATTTGAGCAAAACCCTCTTTACAGGAGGATTGAACAGTAACCACATCACAGGGCAGCTTTAAGTAGCTACAAACATCTTCGGAGCCTCCTGATAGAAGTCTGGGCTAATGGCCCCCAGCCCCACTCTAGACATGCAGATGTCTCTATAAAGGAGAGATTTTATTAGAAAGATGCTTTGGGTCTGGACTTTTTCTTTGCCTCTTGTTAAAGGGAAACTCAGCAACCTGCTGCAAGAAGGCATCTGTGTGTACCCTGCAGGGTCAGATTGTTTCCTGGCTCCATCTGGTTTCCTGAGTGAGGGGCCCACTTTGTTCTTTCTGTCAGTAGAGTTCCGTCAGAAAAGCCAGCAGTGTGCGCACTGGACGGCTGTCCCCGGAGGGCAGTATGTCTTCACATGCGGCGGAGCTAGGTGTTAAAACACTTAGCCTGGGGTCAGCCTCTTCCCTGATTGCATGTGAGGGGGATCTCCAGCCCTTGCAACTGGGATTTCTCATGTGTGTGTGTATGTGTGTGTGTGTATGTATGTGTGCACGAGTGATGCATCCATATATGCATGCATGTCTGCATTGTGTGGGAACACAGTATGCGAGTATATATGCACGATGTGGCAGCTCAAGAATAACCTTGGGTGTCATTCCTTAGGGACTCTCAGTGGTACACTCCCCCACACCACGTCACACATACAACACAGGGTACATGTGTACGCTCCCCCCACACCACGTCACACATACAACACAGGGTACATGCGTACGCTCCCCCACACCACGTCACACATACAACACAGGGTCCATGCGTACGCTCCCCCCACACCACGTCACACATACAACACAGGGTACATGCGTACACTCCCCCCACACCACGTCACACATACAACACAGGGTCCATGCGTACGCTCCCCACACACCACGTCACACATACAACACAGGGTACATGCATACACTCCCCCCACACCACGTCACACATACAACACAGGGTACATGCGTACACTCCCCCACACCACGTCACACATACAACACAGGGTACATGTGTACGCTCCCCCCACACCACGTCACACATACAACACAGGGTCCATGCGTACGCTCCCCACACACCACGTCACACATACAACACAGGGTCCATGCGTACACTCCCCCCACACCACATCACACACACACAAGCAAAAAACATGTAGCATGATGATTTGTGTGTGAGGTGTGAGGGAGAGCGAGCGCACTCCCAACCTCAGTGCTCTGAGTCGTCTAACCCACAGGACGGCTGACCTCACAAGGTGATGCCTGCCTGTGCCACAGGACCTGGTCCTGTCCCTGCCAGCACCCACTGTGTAGAAGAACATTGTCTTGCCTTCACCTTGCTGTTAATCCTCAGTAAATGCCCCCTCCTCTCTTCACAGCCACAGTGGGGACTGACACTAGCTTGATACCCCCTGTGGGGACATGGGCAGGACTGTCCCTGCTTGCCCTTCTCCCAGGCTTCCTGTCCACTCCCAGATCATTAGAGCTCAGTGAGTCGGGTGCGCCCAGGACCCAGGCCACAGTACTAATTTATAAACAGGACCAGAAGAGGGATGAGAAAGAATCAATGGTGTCACTTTCTGATCAAGCCATCCACGCAGAGAGGGTCTGGGCCAGGCCTCCCCAAGTGCTTCAGCATGGCTTCATTTGATGTAGGAGCTTTCTTATTTATTACTGAGATGACACCAAAATTTCCCAAGAAAAGCAAATGTCCTTGGGATTCAATTACCACCTTGCTTAAGATACAGAGAGAACACGTGGTTCATCATGGGACAAACAAGACTTGCCCTCACTGCACAAAGATACAGTTCATTTCATTCATTCATTCATTCTGCACTTGATCTTAGACGAAAGGCTGGGGTGTGATCATTCATTCACTCTGTGACCAGACACATATGGAAATTTATTGTTAATGTTTTTAAAGAAGTATTTATTTATTTGAGTGGGGGAGAGAGAGAAAAAAGTGGGTTCACCAGAGTTTCTAGCCACTGTAAACGAACTCCAAAACATGCACCACATTGTGCATCTGGCTTATGTGGGTACTGGGGAGTTGAACCTGGGTCCTTAGTCTCCACAGGCAAGTACCTTAATCACTAAGTCATCTTGCCAGCTGAAGACTGGAAATTTAAAAATCAGCTAAACTTTTTTGGGGGGCACAGGGAGAAGTTCAGGGCAGGGTCTGGATTTAGCCCAGGCTGACCTGGAACTCTGTAGTCCCAGGCTGGCCTTGAACTGACAATAACCTCCTACCTTTGCCTCCTGAGTGCCAGGATTAAAGGCGTGTGCCTCCAAGTCATCTACCAGATGTAGTCCAAGTAATCAAGTGACTGCTGCTGAACAGACACAGATTCCTTGGAGAACTAAAGCTCATGTTTCACTATTTCCAGCAAAGTTACAAATTCCTGGTGTCCACATTTATGCTTAGTTTCTAACCCCATCTCATACAGCAGAGTGTGCAATATAGGATAAATTGGCCTACAGTACTTTAGAGAAGTTCTGTGTGGGGACTGGAGAGGTGGCTCAGCAGTTAAAAGGCGCTTGCTTGCAGAGTCTGATGGCTCAAGTTCAATGCCCCAGTGCCCATGTAGAGCCAGATGCACAAAGTGGCACATGTACCTGGAGTTTGTTTGCAGTGGCTAGAGGTCCCAGTGTATCCATAATCTCTCTATCTGTGTCTGCTTCTTTCTCTTTCTCAAATAAATAAATATTTTTTTTAAATTCTGCATGTGTGTGTGTGTATGCACAAACATCTGTATGTGAGTACAGGCCAGGCGTGCCATGTGCACGTGGTGTGAGTCCTCATCTTCCACCTTGTTTGAGACATAGTATGCTGTCGTTTGCCACTGAAGATGCCGGATGTGGTAGTTTAGGTCTATTCCCCCTGTTGCAGTCAGGTTCACATTGTTGGCAGAAAACACCCTACCAACAGCAGCTTGTAGGAAAAAAAAAAAAAAGATTTATTTTGGCTTACAGACTCAAGGGGAAGCTCCATGATGGCAGGAAAAATGATGGCATGAGTAGAGGTTGGACATCACCCCCTGGCCAACATAAGGTAGACAATAGCAAGAGGAGAGTGTGCCGAACACTGGCAAGAGGAAACTGGCTATAACACTCATAAGCCCGCTCCCAACAATACACTACCTCCAGGAGGCTTTAATTCCCAAATCTCCATCAGCTGCGGACCTAGCATTCAGAACACCTGAGTTTATGCGGAACACCTGAATCAAACCACCACACCCTCCATAGACTCAGGTGTTTTATTAAAGCTTATAACTTGGCTCTCCAGCTGCCTGGCTGGAGAGAGAGACAGAGAATGAGAATGGGTGTGCCAGGA
Organism: Dipus sagitta; assembly: GCA_036346955.1. NCBI lineage: Eukaryota > Metazoa > Chordata > Mammalia > Rodentia > Dipodidae > Dipus > Dipus sagitta. Next base: position 170,999,221 of record CM070773.1, read on the forward strand.
TTTCTAGCCATTGGGAATCAACTCCAGATGCATGTACCACTTTGTGTATCAGGTTTGAAGTGGATACTTGGGAACTGAACCCAGGTCATTAGGCATTTCAGGCAATCACCTTAATCATTGAGCCATCTTTCCAGCCCTCTTTTGCTAGGTTCATACACTTTAAGATGCAGCCTTATTTCATAGTCTTCTTGATACTTCCAGGGACTGAAATGTATTCCAGTGTTCCTATAGTCAATGCCTACCTAACTGCTACTGTGAGGATGTTTGGAGATGGAGCCCTGGGAGGTAATTAAGGCTAAATGAGCCAGAAGGTAGGGGACCTTGCAATCCAACTAGTGGAGGAGGAGGGGTGGAGGAAGAGGAGGGAGAGGAGAGGAGCAGGGGAGAAAAGAGAGAGGGAGATGATACTGACAGCTAGCAAGACAATTCTTCTTCTCCATTAGATGAATGACTAGGAGATGAAAGGAGGTGTAGCAAGGCAGAAGTAAGAATTTATTGACAGAAAGGCTTCGTCACATATAGGGAGCGTCCTCACCTGGTTGCTGCTGGCTGTGGAAGGGGATCAGGTTTCCCTTGCTTTGGGATGACCCTTCCATCCCCCCACCCCATACTTGGATTGGTCTTCAGGGATATAGGCTCTGTTCGGTGCTGTTTCTAGGCTTGCTATTGGAACCCCCGCCCCCACCTTGGTCCATGTCCTACCTTGGTCCACATGGGAGGTAGGAGGGAAAAGATCCAGGCCTGGTGCTTTCTTGAGGAAATGGAAGCCTGGGTGGTATCCACCTGGAACTGGCATTAGAAGATCTGAGGTCTGGAGATCCAAGCCTGGGTGCTGGGGCCTCATGTCCTCCTGCCCTCCCAGGGGATGCCTCCAAATCTCTGAGCCATTTGTCTCAAAGGGACCTGCATACCTCTCTGTCTCCCCCCCCCCTCTCTCCATGTATTCTCAGGGAAAGCCTCACGAGGACATCATGTGAAGCCCCAGTCTGTAGCTAGGAAGACAGCCCTCACCAGTGGCAGAGCACTGCTGGACACTGGCCATGGCCTTCCCAGAGCAGGTGAGAAATGAACGACTGAGGTGAGAGCCGCCTGGTCAGACTAATACAGGCACCATCTTCACTGCTTTTCTCATCTCTGTGAGTACCTGACAAGGAAGGAGCAAGCTGAAGGGAGGAGGGTTTCTTTTGGCTCATGGCTTCAGGGCCGTGACGGCGTGGTGGCTGGAACTCAAGGCAGGACTTGTCACATTTCTGCCAGTCAGAAAGCCTGGAGAGAAACTGGCAGGAAGCAGGGGTGGGTTATAAAACCCCGTCCCATTGCCCCACTTCTTCCAGCTATGCCTTACTTCCTCAAGGTTCCACAACCTCCCTAAATAGTTCTATCAACTGGGGGCTGAGGGTTCGAACACATGGGCCTATGTTTAGACCATAACAGCACCTTCACTGGGAACATTCTGTCATTTTTCTTCCTCCTGCGATGGAGAGGTGTGATAATGGAACGAGAGTAGTGGGACTAAGAACATGCGAGGAAGCCAAGGGGGAGTGTGAACATGAGTCTGCTGTATTGTGTTTGCGCAACGGAGTTTTTTTTTTTTTCCTCTCTCTCTCTATTCTCTTCCCATGGAACATTTCTTGTGGCCACAGCTATTCACAATAAGATGTAAGTAGGCCAACCCCCACACATAAATCACTGGAGCAATTGTAGCCAACAACATGAATCCTTCATTTAAATTTATGTCAGCATGTCAGAGCAGACCAGAGCCAGTTGCTGGGGATGTTCTTCATGGGAACTTCCAACGCCTCCAGCCCCAGCATGAACACAGGCCAGGCAGGCCAGGCTTGTGGAGCCTTCCTTGCCACGGCAAACAGAAGCCTGAAATCGCAAAGACACGGCACATGAGGGTTCCCCCATCATGCCCAGGGCATGTAGAAGGCATGGAGGAGGGAAGCCACCCACCTTGAGGGAGCTAGGAAGCACAGAGAGCTAGAGATGTGGAAGGGACACAAAAAGGCTGGGGACAAGACATCCCCTTCAAAGGCTCCCTCCCCCCGTGGCCCGCCTCCTCCAGCCAAGCTTCACCATTCATGCTTTGCTTTGCGTCACTTCCCATCAAAGCCATCCAGCTGCAGAGCCACTGATGAGGTCAGAGTCCACTCACTTCCTGACTGCTTGAGCCTTGGGAAGCTGGAGCCCTCCTACATGACAGAAGTCATCTTTTCTAGCAGCAGGAAATTAGCAAAGAAAGGGAGGCAGGTTAGGGAGATGGCAAAGGAGGGGTCAGAAGCCCCTCACCCTAGGACTTGGTCCAACCAGGACTGTCTATGGAGATCCTGCTCAGGTTCCTAACGACATCTCTAACAAGGTTTCCTCGGGGCCAGAATGAGCGTGGCCTGATCTTAATCGTGTTAGCACTCCTCTCTTCCCCAAATCTCAGCCACACAGCTCGTAAAACCACAGCACTCGGGAGGCAGAGGTAGGAGGCTCACTGTGAGTTCAAGGCCACCCTGAGACTACATAGTGAATTCCAGGTCAGCCTGAGCTAGAGTGAAAGCCTACCTTGAAAAAAAAACAAAAACCTCACAATGTCATTTATAAAAGGAAACTAAGATAAATGCATAAACCAGCTCACATATATATTTAATTTTTTAACTTTACTTAATTTGTAAACTTTGCTTAATCTTTAGACCTATTAGTAACTTATATCCTTTGAGCAATATAACTCATAAGGTCACAGAATCACATATATATAACTACTATAAAGACACAGGGACACAATTCTTCCTCCTTTCTGGCAGGTGTATAGCATGAGTGTTGTGGTGTATGTGTAGTGTATGCATATGTTTGCTGATGCACATGCCCTATGTGCACACATGTGAAGGCTAGAGGAGAATGTCATCTGTCTTCCTCCATTGCCCTTCCACCCTGTTTCCTAGAGACAGAATCCCTCACTGAACCTGCAGCCGCTGTTTTTGGTCAGGCTGACTGTCCAGTGAGCCCCAGCGAGTCTCTGGTCTCTTGGTAATCGTTCTCTTGACCAGTTTACCATTCATTTTTCCTGGGCACATTTGAACTTCCGCAAGGAAATATGTCAATTTATTTATTATTGCATGTTGTTCATCTATTCATTAGTATATTGTGATTTTATTCTTCCTTGTTTTTTTCTTGGATGCCTCCCAAATTGTCCTACATACTCAGAGCCAGAAAGTACTTCGATTTGAATTAATGAATGGTGTAAACATAGTGCCCTTGGCAATGGCAGAATATGAAATCCACCCTCACAACTCTGTTCTCAGAGGAACACCCAGTGGTCCCTGGTTGAGTCCTCTGGGAATCTTTATCCCTCCCAAGCCTGTGTCACATTCCTTCTCCATGGATGCAGTGTTCCATTCCTACAGTCCTCGAAACAGTGTTCCAATTCCATGACCCCCCATACCGCCTTGTAGGTAAAAGGATCTTGGGAAATCTCTAACATTTTTCAGAACAATAACAACTTAAATTCCTGTCCATTAAAAATTAAATAAACAAACCATGTTTCATCTGGGTGGAGGGAATTGAAGAGGAAGTTAGGTATCAAATAAACAACCGGATGTTACAAGTTTCCCAAAAACTTGGGAAATGCCTGTCCTAGAGAAGCAGAAATCACCCATGTATTTTCACTAATTCTGTGTCCAGTAATTTTGAGCAAAACCCTGCTAGAAATAAATCTTTTCAGAGCAATGGTTTCCTGGGTGATGCTAGCCTGGCCACATCCATCCTGAGCATTGGAGTTGTGACACTGATAAAGTGGCCTAGTGGCAGGTCAGATGGCCACTTAACAATATAGAAGAGACCCTAAATTCAGTCATTCTGAGGTCAACAATAGGTTCCTGAAAGGGCTGAGGAGATAACTCAGTCAGTAACATACTCAGCTAACATGCACGAGGGGACCCGAGTTCAATCCCCAGCACCCACATGAACAAGCCAGGTGTGATCTCCTGTCAAACACCTGTGGCACAGGCCAAGTGCAATCTGAGAAGCTTATTTTCCTCCATGTTTACAACTGTGGACTGGATCTATTCAGTGGCGAGATTCTCTCCACCATCTTGCCTTCTCAAACCACGACCTTCACTGAGCATGCCCCGCAGTGCACAACTTACAAGTACCATACCCACTCCTTCCGGGAAGACCCTTCTGGGCTGGGACTCCCAAATAAATTCCCCACCCACTGTTTGTGGAGACTGTGGCATATGGGGAGCTGCCTTCTGTGCCCTCCTGCCTTCTTCAGTCCTTTATGTCTTCTCTATGTTTTTCTTTTCTGTTTTGTTTTGGGTTATTTTTATGTAAGGGGGTGTAGGGTCTCACTGTAGCCCAGAGTGACCTGGAACTGGCTCTGTAGTCCCAACTGGCCTGGAACTTACAGTAATCCTTCTGTCTCTGCCTCTCAAATTCTGGGATTAATGGTCTGTGCCATGATGCCCAGATTGGCTTTTCTTTTCTTTTTTTAAGCTATCTCACGAGGATATGGACCTACTGTGAGACATTCCCATCTCTTTTATGAACATATGGGTGACGTGCTGCCCTGCCTGCTTCCATTGTGTGGTGCTACCCTGTGTGTTTACCCTGTGTGTTTAGAGGAAGGAACAGTCCAATACATCAACTCAACAACAGGGTTTTGACCAAGTGCCATGCACCCCATCCTGCAACCCAGGGTCCATGCTGCAGGCAGCTCTGCACACACGGTACCATGGATCGGTTTCTATGTCCCACAGCGAAATTTCCTCTGATAGCATGAGCTGTCACTACTGCTACGTATCACACCCCATTGTTTACCAATACAAACCCCGGTCACCAGGTGACAAGGGTGGCCACAGAAGTTTCCATCCTGCATGGGGGCCATTCACAATAGAGAAAATAAGCTTGGTGACACCCTGGCTTTGGCTCCTGGCTGGTTATCTTGGATAGACAGAAGGCTTCTCTTTAAATCTTTTTTATTTTTTATTTTTTTTGTAATTAACTGACAACTTCCATATCTAGAGACAAGATACCATGATCATGAGAAACAAATCCTCCACAGCTCCTATCACCATCACAAACGAGAGTGTGCAAGCTGGGTCTGGTGGCTCACATTATAACACCAGTTACTTGAGAAGCTGAAGCAGGAAGATCACAGGCTCAAGGACTGGGCTATAGAGTGAGTTCAAGGTCACCTTGGGCAAGTTAATAAGACTGTCTCAAAAGAAAAAGGGAAAGGAAAGCTGGACATATAGCTTAGTGGCAGTGTACTTATCTAACACGTAAAAAGCCCCCAGTCTTGAGGCTGGATAGATGGCTTGGTGGTTAAAGGTGCTTGTTTGCAAAGCCTGACAGCCCAGGTTCAATTCTCCAGTACCCATGTAGGTCTAAAATTAGACCTACAAAGTGGCACATGAATCTGGAGTTAGTTTGCAGAGGAAAGAGGCCCTGGCATGTCCATATTCTCTCTCTCTCTCTCTCTCTCTCTCTCTCTCTCTCTGTGTGTGTGTGGGTGGGTGGGTGGGTGTGGGTGGGTGTCAAATAAAATAAATAAGTATTTTTAAAAGCCTTAGGTCTGGGTTGGAGAGGTTGCTCAGTGGTTAAGGTGCTTGCTTGCAAAGCCCAATGGCCCAGGTTTGATTCCCCAGCACCCACATAAAACCAGATGCTTAAAGTAGTGCATGTATCTCGAGCTCGTTTGCTTTGGCTAGGTGCCCTGGTTCATTCTTTCTGTCTCTCCTTGCACATAAATAAATAAATAAATAAATAAATAAATAAAATAGTTTTTTTAGGGCAAACCCTTGGTCAATCCCCCGTACCATGACAATATTTTTAAACATTAGACTCCCATGGAGCAATTTGAGCCTCTCGGACCCTTTGCTACCAGCAAACATGAAGCAGCTTCAAAACCTCAGGTTAGAAGTGGCTCCCTTGATAATAGATCCCATATGCATCAGTAAGATCCAAAACTTAAGGCATTGAGAAATGTTTCTTCTGAGCAATAGAGAAAGTGAATGAGGGCATGGGGAGACACTACAAGCTAATTTTTTCCATTGAAGCAAAAAAAAAAAAAAAAAAAAACACCTAAGTTTAGAAGTGCTGCAAACAAAAAGCTATGGGGAGACTAAAGCAACTGCTGGGAAGTGGGCTCATCTTGATTTATTAAGTCACTGGATTTACTAATGAAACAGCTAGGCTGTGGCTGCTGTCATGACCGATGCTGAGAAGAGCACACTGAACTTGTTGGCAACCCCAAAGCCAGTAAAAGTTGCTTTTTAAAAAATATTTTATTTGGGGCAGGAGAGATAGCTTAGCAGTTAAGGCACTTGTCTGTAAAGCCAAAGGACCCAGGTTCCATCCCCTAGGACCCATGGAAGCCAGATACACAAGGGGGCGCACGTGCCTGGAGTTTGTTTGCAGTGGCTGGAGGCCCTGGTGTGCCCATTCTCTCTCTCTCTCTCCCTTTTTTCTCTCTCTCAAATAAATAAATAAATAAATAAATTTCAAAATATTTTCTTTTTATTTATTTATTTGAGGGGTAAGAGGCAGTGAGAGAGAGAGAGAGAGGGAGGGACGGAGGGAGAGAAAGACAAAATGGGTGCACCAGGGCATCCAGCCACTGCAAACAAACTTCAGACACATGCGCCACCTTGTGCATGTGGCTTATGCGGGTCCTGGGGAATCGAACATAGGTCCTTTGGCTTTGCAGGCAAGAGTCTTAATCACTAAGCCATATCTCCAGCTCCTAAAGTTGCTTTTTAAAGTCAACAAAACACTTAAGGAAAAATTGAGTACCAAAAAAGAGAAAAATCTAATTTGTATTTTAAATTTTCCACTGAGACTCTTCTCCCTCCTGTCCTTGGCTTATGCTTCTGCCACACAGGTTTGCTCAGGATTGACCCGTGGTCTTGTTCCATTTAAATTCAGATTCTGCAGGTGGGAAGGTGGCTCAGAGAGTAATGAGTTTCCTGAGCAGCCATGAGACCCGGCTTTAGATCCCCAGCACCCATGTAAGATTGGTGTGACAGCATGCACCTGTAATCCCCATGCTGGGGAGATGGAGACAGGAGGATCCCTGGGGCTTATTGGCTAGCTAGTTTAGCCAAATCACTAAGTTTCAGGTTCAGTGAGAGACCCTGTCTCCAATGAAAAAGGGGGGAAGAGTACAGAGAAAGACAGCTGACATTGACCTCAGCCTTCCACGTGCACACACGTGCACCTATGCACAGTGAACACACACGTGCACACACTCCACAGCATACTCATCTGCAAAGAAATAAATGAATGGATGCCGATGCCAATCTGGCAACATAAACAAGACATGCTGGTGTGATTCCTGGCGAGGCTACCTTCATGCCTCTGCCCAGGGGACTTTGGGGCAACTCACAGACATAAAAGCTCGAGCATGCATCACCAACAGGCTCTGGTGAGAAGCAGCTGCCTTTGAACTTGGGAATTCACCTGCAGAAGAGCCCAGCACTTGCACAGCCGTGAACGTGGGGGTGCCCATCAACATGCCCCGGACCCTCAGCACTGGGTTCTCAGCAGGTGCATGAGCACCTACTGGGGTCAGGTGCACCAGGCCTGCAGCAAACGCTGGGCAGATTCCATTGACACATCTGTATCCCCAGAGCCTCCTGGTGCAGAGAGTGAGGCAGAAGACACAGTTAGGAGGCAGGTGTGAGAAGGGCAACGCGCCCTCACTCTCCTGGCTCTGATTCCCCTCTCTCACTGGCTGACACCTGAGAGAGAATGGTCCTCCGTTCTGAGAAATCACATCATGGCTAATGAACTCTGCCTCAGGTGCAGCCTCCTGGTGACCTATGGACAAGGAACAATCCTTTGAAGCACCTTTGATCTCCCCTAGTGCTCCCTTCTCCAGATAAAATCCTGCAGAATTTACCTCGGACTTTAAATTAAAAAAAAATTTCCTCTTCAAGAACCGAGTTCTGTGGATGAGTAAAAGGAATATACCAGTGAATATTTTCCCTAATATCAAACCTGGGCCATTGGGCTTTGCAAGCAAGACTCTCAGATCACATCTATAGCCACTGCTCAGGCAGTTAAGTGCATTCCTGTCTTGAAGCCTGCATTTGACTCTTCATGAGCGTCCCATCTTTCTGCTTAATCAATAAACTTTCCCAATACATTAGTTACTCATTCCAGTTACCAAATATCTGACAAGAGGCAGCTTTAGGAAGGAAGGGGTTTATTCCAGTTCACAGTTTGAGGGGACATCCTCCATCATGGCTGGAAAAGCATTGGCTGAAGGAGCAAGACGCCAGCTGATCACGGTATCAGAGGTCAGGAAGCAGGGGATGCACAGGAAGTGGGGCCAGGCTATTAAATCTCAAAGCCTGCAGCCAGTGACTCACTTCCTCCAGCAAGGACCCACCTCCTACAGGTTCCACAGTCTTCACAAACAGCGCCACCAGCTGGGGACCAAGTGTTCAACCACACGAACCTATTGGCAGTATTTCACACTCAAACCGTAAGGCCATCCATCTTTGCTTCATTCTGACTTCTTCTGAAGTTCTCATCTGTGATGGATGTCAAGGACCTGGGTGCACCTGAACAGTGGTCCCTAGTCATTCCTTTAAGTCTACATTTCCCCATAAGATTTAAACACTGCTTGTTAAGAACACCATTACATGTCTGAAGAAATGCCTTGTGGGTCCATTTGTTCTCTGTCCCCAGCTACTGTGTTGAGTCTCTGAAAACCATACTGATTAACTTTTATCTTTTCGTTTGTTTGTTTGTTTGCTCATTTGTTTTATTGAGGTAGGGTCTCACTGTAGCCCAGGCTGACCTGAAATTCACTGTGCAGTCTCAGGGTAGCCTCGAACTCATGGCGATCCTCATACCTCTGCCTCCCGAGTGCTGGGATTAAAGGAGTGCACCACCATGCCTGGCCATAACGATTAACTATTATGTCCACCCCTGCCATGTCTCATCGTGGTGATCAGGTTTTCTGAACCCAAAGCACAATTCTCTATGTGATACATGTTCAGACAAAGAACAGTTTAAATTGTGACCAAACTGGGAAAGTCTGAGATGTTTGACAGACAAGTCTACTGGATCCAGGAAGTCAATGCTATGTTTTGGGGAGCCCTGCCCTGGGGTTTCTGGTTCTCTTTCTGTGTGTGGGCCCCTTCTCATAAGGCTTCTTTCCTGGAGAGATCTTTCCCTACACAAGGGAGATTTTCTCTTGCTTGGGCTTTCCTGTTTGCCTTCCCTTATAACCCTAATTCTCCCTAAAACAGATTTCGTAATTTACCTTTCCCATGAGTCTGCATTCTCAATTCCTTGCTAATGTGGATAAGAACCCTACACTTAAGAGCTGCTGGTGTGGGAGTTCTAATCCCACAGAGTTCTCCTGCATCGGCATAAAGTACAATAGCCTTGGGCCATGCTGGGCTCCCCTGGGACTCTGATAGTGGTAGACAAAGACTCCTCAGGGCTAACTCATTGTCACATGAAGAGTTCAGGGTCAGAGAGTGTCTAGCATGGTGTCAGGCATAAAAAAGTAATTTTTGTGTGTTTCATCAAGGCAGGGTTTCACTCTAGCCCAGGTTGACCTAGAGCTTACTCTGTACTCCCAGGCTGGCCTCAGACTTTTGGCCATCCTTCCCCCTCAGCTCCCGAGTACTGGGACTAAAGGCGTGCGCGACCCACCAACCCTGCTTAAGAAGTTCTCTTTTCTCTTTGTCCTTGTGGCCTCATCTGATGATGCAATGGCTCAGAAGTGTCCTGATAGTGGCTGTCATCTCAGAACAAGTGGATGCATTCTCTGAAGTGTGATTTTAGTTTTTAGTTTTTTCTGGTACATGTTTATATCTGCCCACAATCATCTTCCAGGTATTCGGTGTCAGATTGGAACTGCTGCTGGGTATGGTGGCGCACATCTTTAATCCGAGCATCAAGAGGCAGAGGTAGGGGTAACTGTGAGTTCAAGACCAGCCTGGGACTACAGAGTGAGTTCCAGGTCAGCCTGGAACTAGAGTGAGACCTTACCTCAAAAAAAAAAAGAAAGAAAGAAAGAAAAGAAAGAAGAAGAAAAAACACAATCACATAAACAGCAAATCAGTTTAGGACTGTCCAGTTGTCATGGACGGAGCAGCTACCCAGTTCTCAGCATTTCCAGTGCAAGTGTGGGCACCTAAGCTTGGATCCTCAGGACCCATGTAAATGCCAAGTGAGTGTGGTAACCTGCCTGTAATTCCAGCTGTCGGAGGTAGAGAGAGAAGGGATCCTTGGGACAAGCTGGTTAGCTGAATTTGCAAGCTCTAGGTTTAAATGTCTACATAAATAAGGTGGAGAGTGACTGAGGAAGACCCTTGACTTTAAACTCCAGCCTCTATATGCATACATACACATGCAGACGTGCATACACACACACACACACAGGCAATTGTTTGACAATCCCAACCCTCTGTATCATGTAAACAATCTCATTTTGTAATGTGTGTGTGTATATGCATATATATATATATATATATACATAATATATATGTAATTGTTTTTATGTATGTGTATAGATAGATAGATGTCCCCATTAGCTCTGTTCCTCTAACAAACCTTGCCTAATATAGGGTAAGACCTGGGGGATGAGAAAGGAAACCTTTGAGATGAGAAAGAGAGGAGGTCTGGTCAACACTGACATCCTGATCCAGGCCCTGAAGCACACAGAGTCTTGGCTGATCATCCCTCTATAAACTAGCATCACTGTAATTTTGTTGTCAGTATCCATTTGCTCTGTGGACATCTTTCCTCCTGTTACACAAGCCACAAGAAAACTCAGCTCAGCCCAGATGGACGCTAAAGGTATTCCAACTTAGTGAAATCTGAGTCACATGTTTGTGATGCTGAGAACTCAGTAAATAAAAACCCTGGGGACCAGGGGTGGATAGCAGGGACTCAAGTCAGGTGAGCCAAGCTGGAGAGGGATTAGACTGGGGTGAGGGTCAACCTGTGTCAAGGTGAGAAGTGTAGGAATGGGCAGGGGACCAAGGAACATGCATCCTATACACAGGAAATGACCCTGAAAACAGGCAGTACAAGTCCCCCCTCCGCTCTGTGAAGAGTGACTAATAATTGCATCCCTTTTCAATGGGATACCCAAATATCACTTTAAACTACAATGAACTGGACCACTCAGGTCCAGGAAAATCAGTATAGCTGGCCACCTCGTCTCCTTCCCCATTCCAGAAGCCTCCCTTTCATAAGGCCTGGAACTTGCCCTCTCTAGAAGGCTGAGGATCCTGTCCTTTCTTTGCTGTGGACTTACTCAAACTTTCCACCTCCGTTAGAGCTGACCTGATGTTTATGCCATTTTTTAAGATACCCCACAAAATCTGATTAAAAATACAAATCACAAACACAAGTTCCAAATGAGGCTGGGGAGGTACTATAGATGGATAGAGTTGCCAAATTCACCTCATAAAAGCATGCTCTGTTCTCTTAGCATTCTGTTTACAGATTAAACAAGCAAGATGTGAAGGTGACTCGTCCCTTATCTTCAGTGTTACAAACAGTGCCTGTGCGGTGACAGATGGACACTGGGCTCACAGCTGCCTGATGATAGCAGAGTTAACACCCTTGGAGACCTCCGCTCCTATCAGATGTCATTCTGGTGGCTCATGCCTGCCTTTGCAGCATGTAGGAATCTGGATCCAAGTTGACCGGGCTTTCTCAGTGTTTGAAATAAGCTGGAGTTTAAAAATGTTGAATAAAGTCTGCTTTGAAATATTGATGTGCTATTGAATAGTTTTTAATAACATAATGTTGTCTAACTGCATGGGCTCTGCTTAGAGGTCATGTTCAGCCTCGAGCTACCTGCCTTTACGATGTGAAATAAGCCACACATCACTTAGAATTTCCCACTCATACTGACCCCCAAGTTGTGATGTTGGTATCTAAGCATTGTAAGTCCTCTGTGGACAGCTGCTGCTTTTCAGAAAGGGTCCTCACAGCAGTCCTGAGGAGGTTAAGCCACTGTCCTTACACTACCCTGGGTAGTCCCTGTTGTGCGACTTCCCCCAGGGACAACTATCCACACACCTCCAACCCCGACACACACTTGCGCCTTCTCTTGCCAGGGAAGGAACAATAGGCCAAGCAGTGGACTTGCCATCTTGTGAGGGTGAGGGTGCCCTCCTCCACCACCTTCTGCTTCCCTAAGTATCCCCAGAGAGTCCTGCCCAGGCAGGGGCAGCCCTACCCCAGGTGGGTACCATCCTCCTCCAGAGAACAAGGAACATTGTGTTTCCTGGCAGTGGCCCAGAGAGGTGTCTCAACAAGCCCAAGTTAATGCCTGGCAGTCTGAAGAGAGATGACCTGGGGGCAGTGCTCTTAATGCAGTCAGTCGTATCTGGCTATCTAAGAATGTTGGTGGGAGAGCAGGCAGACAAATGGAAAATGTTGCCTTTGAACAGTCAAAAAGATCTCATGTTGAGATGATCTGGAGCTAGTGAAGAGTACAATGGTGGATCGCCATTGTCCTCTGGGCTTGGGCTTGCTCGGCTGATGGGCTGATGTGACGGGCTGAGCACCTGCAGGTGCTTTGTACAAACAATCATTAAAACTTCATTGCGAAGACTGTATTGCCACTGAAAGGGTTTGCTCAGGGCACCGTACCTGAGCTGAGCATCATGAATAGGAGCCAGCAGTTACGTTTTGATGATATGCAAGTCAGTCAAATGAGATCTAGAAAACGGGGACAGTGTCTTGGGGTGGTTAACCCATGCCTGCACCCACATGTTACCGTATTTGCATGAGGCTGGAATCTTCAACCAACATCATGGTGTTGGTTTACAAGAGAAGGGTCTACAGTGTGGCTATCATCACAGGAGGACAAAAGGGGTCCAGAGCCTTCCACGCACACACCACCACATGACCAGGGCATAGTGGCCCACATCCTCCCATGACCAGGTCAGACAATGGCTCGTGATTTGTCAGCCTTCCATTCCCCTCACACTCAGCCATCCTTCTTCATCTCCACAGAGCTCATTCTCAAATTCACTCCTGCCAAACAAGACCTTCTCTTGGTGTCTTGACACGAGACACTTTCCTTCACTGGAAACAGATGCAGATACCTGTCATGCCAGGGACTGGTGATGACCTAAGGCTCAAACGTCCCAGGGTCTGTCAAAGTCAGTGAAGGCTTTCACATGGGGAGTTTGCATTTTCTGCTGTGGTGAGTGGAAAAATGAGCGACTGACAAATGATGAACAGCAATCTACTAGGTCCAGCAACCTCAGCTCTCCCACTGTTGCCTTTCCTGGAAGCTTGACAGGAACCAGAAAGGCCTTGGAATCAGCTTTAACCTGGGACAGGCCCCCAACCCAGTCTGGCTTTATGCCTGGTTTTAGTGTACAAGCTTGTGTATCTGCACACACACACACACACACACACACACATCATGTATACACAAGCACAGAACACATGTACCACACACACATTCAACACAAAGGACATACAATGCATTCAAAACACACACAAACACGTGTACACACAGCTCTTCATTTGTCGGGTGCTTGATAAATACAGATAAATTGAAACAACCTCATAGAGCTCTCAAATACATATTTAACTGGCAAACAAATCACACAGCACTTACACTTGAGCAACCCAAGAGGCGATCTTAAACATGCTGAGTATTTGCACAGCGCTGTGCTGTGATCCACTGCAGGGCATTAGGAAAACATACAGTCTTTGAACTGGTGGAGCTGACAGGCTATATTGTCCAGGGCTTGACCAGAGGCAGTACCAGAAAAAGAGATCAACAGATGTCTAGACAGCTATAGCTGGATAACTGTGTGCAGGTGGAGGAGAAGGGGGGCACTATAAGGAATTGTCTGAGAAGTGAGGGGCATGTCAGAAGGGAAGCTTGGCCCACCAGCCACCATGCTAGCCTAGAGCTCACTGATCAGCAGCTCCTTTCACATCTGCAGTCTCTTCATAGAAGCCTTGGGGAGGAGGTGTGTGCACAACACACAATGCCCACTGCTTTCTGCTCCCATGACATCTGGCCTGCCTTTCCTCCTGCAGTCAAGTGAGTTCTGGGAAATGTAGTTTAGCCAAGCAATGGGACATGAAGCTGCTATAATAGCATAAGTTTTGTCTTGGTTTCTTCCTTCCTTCCTTCCTTTCTTTCTTTCTTTCTTTCTTTCTTTCTTTCTTTCTTTCTTTCTCTCTCTCTCTCTCTCTCTCTCACACACACACACACACACACACTATCTAAGTTCAGAAATTGCACAAGCAAAGGGGCCTGAAAATGTCTAAATGCCTGGCATGTACCAGACATGAGCATGTGCACACAAGTGCGCACCTATGATCTGGTATCTACTGGTCCTTACTGGAGCAGTGGTGGCCTCAGTCTGCAGCTGAAGGCTCCAGTGCTTCTGTTGCTGTAGACCATCCAGGATCTTCATCCACACGTAGCCGGTGATTACCATTTTGAACAACCACCAACAACAAAATACATGGTCAAAATAAGAAAGATAGCCACAATGGCCCACTAAGCTTGATCCAACCTAATCCAGCATGAGATTTTCTGGGGCTGAGAAAGTAACTCAGTGGATAGAGTGATTATTTTGCATGTATAAAGCCCCAAGTTCAATCCCTAGCACCAGGTAAACCAGTCACAGTGGTGGATATCTGTAACCCCAGGCCTTGGGAGGCAGAAGCAGGAGGATCAGAAGTTTCAAGTCATCCTCAGCTACACAAAGCAAGTTGAAAGGAAGCCTGGCTTCATGAGACCCTGTCTGCTGTTCCTCTGTTTGGGTACATCCTATGTATCTTGATTTTTTTCTGGTCAGCCAGGACTGGTCTGCTTTTCTTCTGTCCACAGGCCCCTGCTTTTGTTAGGAAGTTGTCCCCGCAGCCTGCACTCAGACCAGGCTCCCACTGCATGGTAGAAGGGGAAATGACACACAGCTTTTCTTGGATGATTAAACTCAGCCAAGTAACAGAACTCAAGCCACCCATCACAAAGGCCCTGGGGGAGCAAAGACAGAGCCACCAGGACGTCTTGTGGTGACAATGGATTAGACATGGGGAGTGCTCTCCACGGGGCACGACGGGCCTCTCTCTGTGGCCCACTTGCTTGTTCTCAGAGCTCACCCAAGCTTGTTAAGTGTCTGTTTGTCCAGAGGCCTGGCACTGTGTCTGTTTGTCCAGAGGCATGGAACTTCTGGTAGATGTGGTCCCAGCTGCAGGGCTACAAAAAGACACAGGAAGGGCAAGGTGCCTGCTGGTGGCTGTGCCTGTCAGCTGCGCCAGAATCAACAAGGATGAGCTCAGCCACGCCAGCTTGTTTCCAGCATGCATCTCTCCGTGTATGTGTGTGAGTGTGAGAGAGAGAGAGAGAGAGAGAGTGAGGGAGGGAGGGAGAGAGAGGTGTGTTTTTATGTTTGAATGTGGGTACACTGCTTCATGGTGCACAGGTAGAGGTCAGAGAACAATTTGGGGTGGCAGCCCATGCCTTCCACCTTGTTTGAGGCAGGATCTCTCATTCTTGTTCACTTCCCATCCTCCAGCCTCACTGTTCTGTGAGCTTCCAGGAAATTCTCCCCTGTTTCCAACTCCCTTCTTGCCATAGGTGCTCTGGGATTTTGTTTGCCCACTACAGTGTCTCACTTTTTATATGGGCTCTACGGATTTGAAATTAGGCACTTGGGCTTGCAGAGCAAGCACTTCATTTATTGAGCTATTGTCACAGCCTTCAGCATGGATCTTGAAGAGGTTGGAGTGCTCTATGTAAGAAGTGCGCATGTCTCCTCCTGACCTCAAGAGTGAAGGTGTTGGAGCCCAGTGGACTTCATATATGCATTAGACAGGGATAGGAGAGAGGTTGCATGTTGCAGTGGATTTCATATATGCATTAGACAGGCATGGAGGAGAGGTAGCATGTTGCAGTGGATTTCATATATGCATTAGACAGGCATGGAGGAGAGGTAGCATGTTGCAGTGGATTTCATATATGCATTAGACAGGCATGGAGGAGAGGTAGCATGTTGCAGTGGATTTCATATATGCATTAGACAGGCATGGAGGAGAGGTGGCATGTTGCAGTGGATTTCATATGTGCATTAGACAGGCATGGAGGAGAGATGGCACGTTGCAGTGGACTTCATATATGCATTAGACAGGCATGGAGGAGAGGTAGCATGTTGCAGTAGATTTCATATGTGCATTAGACAGGCATGGAGGAGAGGTAGCATGTTGCAGTAGATTTCATATGTGCATTAGACAGGCATGGAGGAGAGATGGCACGTTGTAGTGGATTTCATATATGCATTAGACAGGGATGGGAGACAAGTAGCATGTTGCAATGGATTTCATATGTGCATTAGACAGGCATGGAGGAGAGGTGGCATGTTGCAGTAGATTTCATATATGCATTAGACAGGGATGGGAGACAAGTAGCATGTTGCAATGGATTTTATATGTGCATTAGATGGGCATGGAGGAGAGGTGGCATGTTGCAGTGGATTTCATATATGCATTTACAGGGATGGAAGAGAGGTATCACGTTGCAGCTTTGGCCACATTTGGGTCCACAGGACAGAACCTTGTCCCCAGCCATCAGTCAACATGGGTCCCAGCAGCAGGAAGTCATTTCAGAGCAGTTTTCTGATACATATCCAGATATTCTGATTTGGGTTTGAGGAACCCAGGAATGTCCATTTTCACTAGCTTTATACCATGTGGTTCCAATGAGGGTGGCTTAGTAAAACTAGTCAAAAATAAGAGCTCAGCATGTGAGCACTGACTGGGATCTTGGAAAGCTGTTTTTAATTTCAGACATAGTATTAAACTTTAGCAGGAGAGGGCAGGACCCCTGGAAGCAGTCCATAAACTCTGACTGAACACACAGAACATGAGCCAGATGGACTGGTTTATGCTGTATCACATGGCAGAACTCAATATCATTTGCAAAAGACTCTCTGTAGCAGCTACCTTCTAGTTGTTGGAGCAATTCACATAACCAGAAGCCATTTATGGGAGGAAAAGGCTTATTTCAAGCTCACAGCTCTGAGGGGAAGCTTCATCACGGTGGAGGAAGCCTGGCAGCACAGAGGCTGGGCAGCACATCTTGCCACAGAAGCTGAGATATAGCAGCAAGAGCGACCAAGCCCTGGCAAAGGGGTTTGGGCTACAGCACTGTAAGGTCCACCCTAAGCAACACACCTCCTCCAATAAGGCTCCGCACTCAAATGACCACCAGCTGCAGATTGAATATGAGGCTTAATTAAAACACATGAGGCTATGGCAGGGCGGGGGGTGGGGTGGGCACTTCACATTCATACTACCATACTTGTTTAATTAATTTATATTTTCAAAGTAAATCCTAATCAAAATCTAATACATGTTTTTTGTTTTGTAGAGAAGGGAAACATATCCTAAAATATAAAACTATAATAATGCTGAATAAGGTGGCAAGATGTCGGCAAAGCAATGGACAATGGCATTAATGAAAGAAAGAAACATGTGAGAAAGGCGAGAAAAGAGAGTGGCTGACACAGAAGGGACATCTGACCCTAAAGTTATGAAGGGGACAGGAAGACAGCTCGGTTGGTAAAGTGCTTGTCATGCAAGTGTGGGGATCTGAGCTCAATCGCCACTATGTGTAAAAACTGGGCATACCAGTACAAGCCTGTAACACCAACTCTCAGGAGGCAGAGACAGGAGGATCCCCAGGACAAGCCGGCTAGCTTATCTAGCTGGATGGGTGAGCTCTGGGTCAAGCACAAGACCCTGCCTCAAAAAATAAGGTGGAGGGACTAGAGAGATGTCTCAGTGGTTTAAGGTACTTGCTTGCAAAGCCTTGTAGCCCTTGTTTAATTCCCCAGTATCCAAGTAAAGCCAGAGGTACAAAGTGGTCCATTTGTCTGGAGTTTGTCACAGCAGGAGGTGCTTATGTGCCCACTCTCTCATTAAAAATAAGTAAATAAACAAATGTGGAAAGAAATTGAGGAAGACACCTAATGTGAGCCTCTGACCTCCACATACATGCACGTACCCCCCCCACACACATGTGTACACACAGAGAACAGGCATGCACACTTGCATGCACACCACACACACATATATGCAGAGAAAAATAAAGTGACAATGACATGCAATTGATGGGGATACAGGTGAGTTGAAGAGCCTTTTCCTTAGATCCAAGGCATGGTGTTGCAGAGACTTTTAATAGACTATATCATTGAAAGAGGGAAACTGGCCTGGGGCCACTGGTCCTCCCTGTGGGCATGTGCAAAGATGGACACATTACAGACATGCAGCCTGAGGTGCCCTTGAGGACACTCAGTGTTACCTCATGAAGAGCCGGTGCTGGCCGGAGAGGAGCAACCGCAGCCAGCCTCCAAAGAGCGGCTTCTCTCAGCTGTGAGTGAGGACGCACGGATGCGGTGGCCGCTTCGTGTTGCCGGGGCAAAACACCCAGAGCTTATGGGAAGAAAGGGCTTACGTTGGCTTGCAGTCTCAAGGAAAGCATGGGATGAGCAGAGAGGCTGGACCGCGCTTCTGCCACAGCAGGTGGAAAACAGCAGCAAGAGTGAGCCAACCTCTAGCAAGGGGGAGCTGGCTGTAACACCCCTGAGCTCGTCCCCAACAAGGATTCACCTCCCAAATTGCCATCATCTGGGTCCAAACATTCAAAGCACATGAGTTTACGGGGGCCAACTGACTCAGGCCTCCACAAGGGAAGCGGGTTACAGGTAAAGAAGAAAATCTCCAACCTGTGGAGAGCTTTCTCCTGCACTGAGCTCTCCCTCACAGCTGAGATGTCCTTGAACTCTTGACCCTCCCCTCTTTACCCTTCCCCAGTGCTGCAAGCTCCCTTAATCACCTCTGAACGCCATAGTGTTCACAGTCCAGCTTAAATTTTAACTATATGTTCCTGTGAGGGACATATGAAACTTTTATCTAAACTGTAACACTAAGCATGGGAGTTTATATAGTCCTTTTTATCATAGGGGTGAGTGTGTGTGTGTGTAAAACAGCTTCCTTCATGGCTTTCTATAAAGAAAAGAATTCTAATGTCCCAGAGGAGTGGTATTATTATTTATAGTGATGCATTTTTTGAAATAAGATCTCACCGTGTGGCTAGGGCTGGATTCGAACTCACAATCTCTTGCCTCTGCATCCCAAGGACCAGGATTACAGGTGCATGCCACCATGACCAGCTTTACAGAAGTGCTGAGGAATATATGACAGCCTGAAGTGGGATGGTGAGCAATATTGTGTAGAACAGCAAAGGGGGCTGAAGAGATGGCTCAGTGGCTAAAGGCACTTGCTTACAAAGCCTGCTGGCTCTGGTTCGATTCCCCAATATCCATAAAGATCCAGATGCACAAAGTGGCACATGCCATTGGGAGTTTGTTTGCAACAGCTATCAGCCCTGGTGTGCCCATATACTCCTTTTTCTTTCTCTCCAAATATATTTTTAAAAATATTTTAGAGAAGCAAAGGGCTATGACCTCTAAGTGTACCCAGATGGTCTGGATGTGCATTTGGAATGGCCCTTCATAAGATAGATAGACAAGGAAAATACTACAATGACATGCAAGAAGCCTGGCGCACCAGGCACAAATGCCACTATTGGTGAATAAGACAGTGACTCAACTGTTCCTCATTCCACAAAAATGATTTGAGAGAATGGAGGGGCTAAATGTCCATGTTTTTTGACTAATGACATGATGGCATATATCTTGTGAGGTGAATATTTCATTAAGGTGCCTGGCCACATGGATCCTTCCAAACCAAGCATGCCTGAGGCAATATAGACATCCTGGACTTGAGTATCTCCTGTGGGCGGGTGTGAAACACGAATGATTCTGGGACACAGTCAGCTTGGCGATGGCAGCGCACTGTTAAATCAGTTTATTTAAGGACGGACACCTGCAGTAAATGTACAAGGGTTTCCGTTGCTGTCAGAAGCTCGTGAGACTTGACTTATAAAGGAAGCATTAATGACCTGCAGACTTTTCCTGGGTGTAGACTAGAAAGACGGAAGAAGAGTAAGAGGACATGGTGCTCATTGCCGAATCCCAAGGTCGTCCTTGCTGGGCCGCAGGTGAGCCGCTCTCACCCCTGTGCTACACCGCACCTTCCGGCCTGCGCATGCTCCGGGAGGCTGCGGTATACGAGAGTCCGCTGCAGACACCAGCCCATCACAGTTGCTGCTTGATGCCCCAGGATGTGGCCTACTGTTAAAGGTTCTTGCTTGGGAGGGAGCTCTACCTATTCGCCCCGTCTAGAAAGAGAGGTGTAGCTCTGCCTGCAGTCGCCACATGCATGTTGTTGGTTGTGTACGTGGTATATGTGCATGCCTGTCTGGATGCATATGTGTGTGCAGGTGTACATGTGTATGGAGGCCAGAGGTTGACATCAGATGTCTTCCACAATCACTTTCCAATTTATTTGTTTACTGAGACAGCATCTCTCACTGAAGACAGAGCTTGCCATTTGACTTGTCTAGCTGGCCAGCTTGTTCTGGGGACCACCTGTCTCTTTCCCCAGTGCTGGGACTACAGGTGTGCTGACACACCTGAACAGCATAGATGTGGGTGTTTGGAACTGAATTTGAGTTTCAGGTCCTCACACTTACATGGCAAGCAAGTGAGCCATCTCCAGACATCCACAAACCCAGACCTCTAAAGCTGATCCTGTCTTTGGATTGATTGACAAGACCCCCAGAATCTGCCTGGAGAACATTATGGCGTAAAGGTCTTCAGAGGTCCTGTCTGCAAGAGGAAATCCAGCCGGCTCCCAGGTCTGCACGGAGGGAACAGCGTGCTCTTTCTTTCCCACCTTGGACAGGTGCTAGGCTCCTTAGCCTGAAGCCTGCCATGCCCTTCTCCCTTGTCCTTGTCCACTTGGGCCCTGTTTCCTCTGATATAAACTGTTTCTGTGTGTATACACACATGTGTGCACATGCATATGTATGTATGCATGTTCACATGGATGTAGATGCTGGTGCAGCTCACAGCCTGACACTGAGTATCTTCCTCAATAGCACCACATTGTTTTTAGTGAGACAAGGTCTCTCACATAACCTATCCCTCTTCAACCCAGGGCTTGCCCATGTGGCTAGTCTAGCTGGCCAGCTTGCCTCAGGGATGCCCTGTCACCACCTCCCAAGCACAGGAATTACAGGTGGGCTCCCATGCCCACCTGGCACGTATGTGGGTGCTTAGCATTCAAACTGACCCTCGTGTTTTCACAGCAAGCTTTCCACCCACTGAGCCATCTCCCCAGTCCCATGATTTCTGCTCTTTGTCAACACTGGTCCCACAGGCCACATCCCTCACTGTTCTATTCCCCTGCATGTCATTTCAACTCTTCCTGAAATGGCAGTTACCCAGAGAGGCTGGAGGAAATATCTGGCCTCTTCTCCATCCCCAAGAGGCTAAGTTAATTGCTGCAGAGTGGACCCTGGGTGCTGAAAGCTGCAAACACTCCCCAGGGAATGGGTGCCTGCGGTCGAGTCTGGAACCCAGCCTCGTGATGGTGCTGTCCTCGTGGACGGAGGGCGTGCGCGTGTGGCTGCGTCCAGGTGGTGGGAGGCCCTGACCCTGCACAGAACAGCTGCAGCATTCATGTCGGAAAGTAATCGCCTTCCCAGTGGCATTTCAAATCATTTCCTGCACTATTGGCAAACATCCTCAAATCTTTCCCAATAGAACAAAACCAGAAAATTACAAAATTACAATCTTTTAGGATTATTCAGTAATTTCCATTGTGATTGGGGTACAATTGTTCAATTTTTGTATGAAATAAACAGTACATTTCTGAATCCTTTATTTAAGAGTGAACTTTCCTATTCAATACATTGCATGAAATACCTAATTCTATAGTAACTGTTACTTTCTTGACTAACCTCAAATTATATATTAAGATCAAATTTTCACAGCTCTATTTACAGTCCTCTATTGTATTATATTATTCTCTATTTCATACTGTCTTCCTTCCTCTTTTGTGCCATTTTTAGACATTTCCCTTTAAAATTGCTTGAAAAAAAGAGTTCCTGGACATAACCTGCTCTTACCCCAACTAGTCTAAGACAGTCTTTTTGCTAACTCTAATTTTGGGTTGTTTTCTGCCTTTCAAGTTATAGATTTTCTCTTGGAAGGGGCCCAAGAAGGAATGAGGCAGAAGAATTCCAGAATTTTCAGGCTTTTTTGGAGAACTGAGTGGCTAGAGGAGGTGGCCCAGACTGCCTGAGAGTTTAGTCTTCAATTTGGAGTTGGGATGAAAGAGAAACGATGGCTTACTGAGCTTCCCTGGGAGACAGCGTGGCAGTCACCTTCTCCTTGGTGGACAAGCACCCAGCTGGAAGGAGCTTATGGGAGGAAAGGGTTTATTTAAGGCTTACAGTTTCCAGGGAAAGCTTCATCGTGTTGGAGGAAGCTGGCTCACTTCAAATGTCCTCAGCAGAGATAGAAAGCAAGCACCAGCAAGCACTCTGAACACACAGGGCTGGACTCTATTCCAAGGTCAGCCGCTGGGGACACACTTCCTTCAGCAGCCCTCCATCTCCCAAAGACTCTACTAGGTGGAGACTAAGTAGGAAACTAAGCAGAAGATGCCCAAGACTATGGGGACATTACATTCAAACAACCATAGAGCGGTCCCTGATGACAGCCCTGCTCTCATGGCTTGGAGCTGCCTGGAATGGAGCGTCTCTCGGTCTGAGTGCGCGTGGGTGAGCTGAGAGGCAGGGAGCAGCCATGCCCAGTACCACAAACTGGCTGTGCTTATTGGCCCTGTCAGCAGACTTTTCCTCATTTGCCACATGGCACTAGGAATTTTCAGACTCTGAAAACTCTGTATCTGTGAACAAAGTCCTTTCCCCATAAGTTGTTTTGTCATATTCTGTCCTAACAATACAGAAATAATTACCACAAACAACAAATTTCCTTGTCCTGAGAACATCAAGGGTGTTGGAAGAACAACTTTTAAGGACAAGTCTTTAGTGACCCAAGGACCTCCTTCAGGCTTCATCTTTTCAAATTCTGTCACCTCATTCATCATCAGCACATGGGGACATGAAGTGTTGAGGAGACACAATTAGACCCTATCCAAACCACAGCATTCCTCACCAATAAAAACAAATGATGAGTGACGCATGCCCCATGCAACATGGACTAACCTCTGAGACACCATGCTGAGCGCAAGAAGCCCAGCACGAAAGCCAGCACACGGGATGATTGCATTCATATGCAGTCTTCAGTGAACAAAATAATGAAGTCAGATCAGGGTCTGCTAGGGAGGGGAGTGAAAAGACTGATGGGAGAAGGGTGTAGAACGTGGGCATGATGGGAACTCTTTATGGGCTGATAGGGTGGGAATTACGTGGTATATCATATGTCAGAAATGAATGAACTCTAGAAAATATCTGTGCACTTCACTGCTATTAGATTACACCTTCATTTAAAAAATCATTAAAAATGAAATCAAAATTTATCTGCAGTAGCAATGCAGATTCAGAAATTCAGAGATCCCCAAGGCTAGTCTTGTTCTCATGGAAAGGCACTCCACCCATCATTTCCTAGCCTGCATCCAAAGATGCATGTGCTCACCTTGCCTCAAGCGCAATCCAAGGAAAAGAGAAGCCTTCCTTTTCTTGGCCTTATCATCAAAGGATCTTTTTAAAGGTAATGCAAAAAGAAAAAAAAAGCAAGAAAACAGAGAGAGAGAGAAAAAGAGAGGAAGAAAGGAGGGAACAGGGGGTAGGGAAGGAAGAAAAAGAGAGATGTAAGGAGGAAGAAAGGAAGGGAGGGAGGAAGGAAGAAGAGAAGAGATGTAGGGAGGAAGGAAGGAATAAAAGAAAAGATATAGGGAGGAAGGAAAACAGAAAATGAGAGCTGGATGAAGAGAAGGAGAGATGAAGGGAGGAAGGAAAGGAGAGATGTAGGGAGGAAGGAAGGAATAAAAGAAAAGATATAGGGAGGAAGGAAAACAGAAAATGAGAGCTGGATGAAGAGAAGGAGAGATGAAGGGAGGAAGGAAGAGAAGAAGGAAGGAAAGGAGAGATGTAGGGAGGAAGGAAAGAAGAAAAGGGGGGATAGATGGAGGGAGGAAGGAGGAAAGGGCAGCAAAGAAGAAGGAGAGAACAAAGAAAGACTAGGAAGTGAAAAAAGAACCATTCTCCATTAAAACCTAGAGGAGCCAACTGAACAGTGCTGGAGAATTGCCCTTTGTGGATGCAGCACACATTTTGGGACCTGAAATATAGAAGTAACAGGACCCAGAGGGGACCTGTCACTCTGCTAAGATGCCCCTGGCAAGTTGTGCCAACAGAAATTACTCAGCCAAAGTCCTGGAAGAGTTTAGATAATGTCTCGAGGGTCCACAGCTGCATACTGGGCCTTTTATACTGTGCCATGAGACCTCTACTTAATTATGTGGTTCTTTTTCTAGAAGTGCACTATAGAGAAAGAGCTTTATTTTTAGCTTGTTTGATGGGAATGAGAATTAAGCCCGTTTTGACAGCTCTCCAAGTTAGCACTTGAGCAATCCGGGTATCATTTCTTCTGACTTGCCCCAGCAACAATAAATACTAACAATAGTGACAGGTCAGAAGATGAGGACCTCACTCGATGAGCTAGGAGACATAGTCCACTGCTGAAACTATAAGCCCATGTATTATTCAATTAATCATCCAGATCCTTGTCCAGGGACTTTTCCACAGCATTAGACCTACTTGTTGGGACCACTCAGAGCCACAGCTGAGCCACTGCTGGGCTGTGGTATCAGTCCCTGGAGCTGTGAGTTGGTCTGTATGCATGCACACCTTCCAGCCAATCAAACAGCATTAGAGATGCTGAGATCTGATTTTCATTTCTGCACTTCCAAGCCATTCTTTTATATCGTGCATAATTTAATTTCAGTCTCTCCAGCTGCAGTGGTGAATCACACATTAACTAGATGGCTCTGGCACACAATTGGTCTGACTTACCTTCCATACGGGCATCTCTTTAAAAACAACCACCATCTTTACAAACACACTCGTGTCTGAGTGCGGGAGGACAAGCACATTATTTACCAAGTATGTAGTCAGGGGACCTGGTCCCGGTCATCAACTGCGTGGCAGCTGACTCTTTATTTAGACAGTTCATTGGCTGTGGACTTTTCATATGGGATCTGTCATTTACACTTCCCAATAATGAAACGTAATTGGAATTTCATTCCTGTACAACAAGATACCCGTTTAACAGATGGTCTGTAATTGTTATGCCCACATATTTTATGTTGGATGGTATCACATACAATTCCATGCAAGTGCTATTCATTTAAATGCTGGATTCATTTAGGACTTTTCTTTCATGTTAAAAACCCTATTGTTTCACGTGACTGTGAAATCAATCATTAAAATTAATCAGTTCAAATTGAAAACAATCATTCTAGCAGTCCTACAGAAACTGAAAGAGTAAATAACGATTAAAGTCTGAGCTGTGTCCTTGAAGAGAATGGGAATATTTGTAGAGAAACATCTAGGCTTATGGGTATGAGATAGGAATTGACATACAGAAGAGCTGAATACACTACAACCACATCTTGTGTTAATAAGGGTTCTGACCAAACTGGAGTCCATGGCCTCGTCTATTGAATACCTGGTTCCGTCTCTCAATTCCAATGCTGCTTTAACCCTTTAGAACCCTGTCTGTGCTCTTCTTTAATATTCATTTTGAGTCTACTTTCTTGATACTCAGAACACGACACTCATAAAAATGCCAAGCATTCTTACCCTTAAGAGTGGGAGGGCAAGGGCTTGCAAGACAGAAATACAGCAGAGGCAATGGAATCTAGAGAGGGACATTTCACATCTGTCAGCTAGTCCCATGTCAATCTGGGGAGTGTTAGGACACAGGCATCTGAGGTCAATGCAATACTTTAGAAAGCCTTTCAAAGGAATACAGCAACATCCTTGGGCAGCCAGCAAGCTCTGTTCAGCCTGGGCCACTGCCTTACTCTCCTTTGTGAGCTAATCCCTTCTCTCACTCTCTCCCTCAAGTGTCAGTTACCTACTAATGCAATTTTTCTCTCTCCCTCTCAAAAACAATTCTCAGAAAAGGTTTTGATAAACTCATTTGTTTCCATATAATACTCCAGACAACTGCTTCCCCAGGGGTATTTGTATTTAACCTGAGGCCACCATCTTCTGAGATAAGAATATGCCATTATGCCGGGGCCAGGCAGAGGGGAGGGGTCCTGAAGTCTCTGAAATTGTCCAGTTTCCTTGGTGACTCTTTGTAATAGATCACCCTGTGCTCCATGTTAAGGAAGGAAATTTCTGAGAGCAAGAAGCATGTCTCTGGGCTTTTCTCAGAGGAGAGAAACTGGAGGAAGTGAAGGGACCAGAAAAGAGGGTGAAATTTCTCAGGGTTTTTGGAAGAAAGAGACACCAAATGACCCAAAAGAAAACAGAACATAGGGAAATGATTTGAAAATATCAACTTCCATAATCCCTCAGAGCATGACAGAGGGCATTCCAGTGTGTGACACAATGTGCACCCATTTACCAATACCCTTTAAGGGTTTTCACAGCTCAAGGGAAAACTCCATTAACTCACCTTCAAAGTGTCCTTTCCTTTGGCTGCACCTAAAAAGACAGAAAAAAGATGCTAAGCATGTCTGAAAGTATTCCTGTTGGCCATCGTTGCCATACAAACTAAGCATGCCCAGATGTGTCCTGCCTGCCATCTTTCCTTCTTGAACTTGAACTTCTTAAACTGATGTGCCCTGGAATGAAGCACTTGCCTTATAAATAAGTATAAGATCTGCCAATAAAATCCTCATACTTTTCTTTGTTCAAGAAAGGTGTTTTGTTTTGTTTTTGTTTTTTGGGAATAATTCCCAGGCTGTCTTTACCAGCTGCAGGTAATGAACCTCTCTCCATGTCTTTCAGTTCTTGGCTGGATTGTTTTGGCTTTGCAGTCACCAAGATGCAAACCCCCTGCATTTGGTTACTAATGGAGTATACATCTGCTTATCCACAGTGTTAAATGAAGCACTCTGGTGACCCATTTTCATGTTTTTTTTTTTTTTTTTGAGTTAGCATTAAAGAAGACCGCCATGCTTTTCTTAGTCACTGTTACAACCCCAGCACACTTAGCAGGTTAGCATAGGGTCAAAACTTAACAGTTATCAAAAATTATAACACAAACTATCTTGAAAGAAAAAGTTTTCTCTCATTATTGTTTTATAACATTTAAAAGGTTTAAGTCTCATTATTAAAATGATTATTGTTGTAAATGAACAGCTCAGAAATTTAGGGAATTATGTTAAATTAATACTAACCCAGATGTGACTGACACAGTTCACAATTCTTAAAATAAAATTGCATTTCCAGCCAGGCGTGGTGGCGCATGCCTTTAATCCCAGCACTTGGGAGGCAGAGGTAGGAGGATCACCGTGAGTTCAAGGCCACCCTGAGACTACAGAGGGAATTCCAGGTCACACCCTACCTCGAAAAACCGAAAAAATAAAAATAAAAATAAAAATAAAAATAAATTGCATTTCCAGACCACAGAGCCTGTAAAACTTTGACATATCATTGACAGTTTGCTTGGTGGTCCTCCATGACAGAGACATGGAATCTAACTTCAGGCACAGTCCACTTTTGTGTCCAGAAAGACTCTTGTCTATTCTGCATGAGCTGCTGCACAGGCAGTGGGGGGGAGTATTCAACTATATGAACAAAGAATGAGTCAATGGTTTCCCTCTGCACTTCGCACATGAGGAAGCCAGTCCTAAGCTCCATGGGAAACAGCATGTAAGAAAAAGCCTCTACTTGACTCTAAGATAATCAGACTTAAGAAAACCATGACAAATCCCAAGGTCACAAGAGAGAAGCTGTGTTTCCCTGGACTTTAACTGGATAGCTATGAAGTTAGAGTCGGATTTGATGAAAACTTGGGTCACTTCCAACTACTGGAGCAGGACAGGAAGA
Organism: Dipus sagitta; assembly: GCA_036346955.1. NCBI lineage: Eukaryota > Metazoa > Chordata > Mammalia > Rodentia > Dipodidae > Dipus > Dipus sagitta. Next base: position 171,027,176 of record CM070773.1, read on the forward strand.
GAGGGAGAAGTATGGGGACAGGGAAGGGAACCCCCCACTCTGGAGTCTGGATGATCGCACAATTAACAGTCGATGTGAGGATTGCCCACATAGAGACAATATTCTTTTTATACAGAACTATGTTAAGCAAGAATGGTGAAACAGGGCTGGGGAGATGGCTTAGTGGTTAAGGTGCTTGCCTAAAAAGCCAAAGGATCTAGGTTCAATTCCCCAGCACTCACATAAGCCAGATGCACAGGGTGACACATGTGTTTGGAGTTCATTTGTAGCAGGTGGAGGCCTTGGAATGCTCTCTCTCTCCTTCTCTCCCTGCCTCTCTCAAATAAGTAAATAAAATAATAGTAAAATATTTTTAAAAGAATGGCGAAATAGCAAGGAGGCCTGCCTGAGGCGTCAGCATAGACAGCCTCCAAGGGTAATCTTACTCCTTGCAAGCTGGAAACCTAGAATGTTCTTGGAATCTCACAAATAAGTGGTAAACTTCCTTTATAGCAAAATCATGCCTTAACTCCCTTGTGCAACCCTTATGACATATAGTTTTACCCTACCCTCCGTGATCCTCTCCCATGTACCTTAGAAATCACCTTATCATGTCATTTGCCAAAGCAAAGAGAAAATGGACAGATTCCTCAGCAATGCATTGGACAATGTGACTCCAAAAGCCACCAAATTCATATACTCAGCTATTGCTAAGACACTTAAGTGTGGCTCTCTTGAGAAGCCTACACCCAGCGGGGGCGGGGACACCATCCTTTCCCTGAGAGCTTCACTTTCTATTGACCCACAGGCTTAAACCCATGTTAAGATGTCTTCTTAGTAAACCCCCACTCTGCTTCATACTGACTTGGCCTGAAATTCTTTTCTGCAGTGAAGTAAAGCAAAATTCCTTGCTTTGAACTGGAATGATGGCTTAGCAGTCAAAAGTACTTACTTGCAAAGAATACTGGTCTTGGTTTCAGAGCCCAGTACCATAAAATCCAGGTGCACAAGAGGTGCAAGAGGTCCTGGGATGTCCATACTCACTCTATCATCTATCAAATAAATAAATAGTTAAATAAGTAAATATCTAAAAACACTGCTTTACTTGAATAGAGGTCTCTGAAAACTCAAGCTGCTGTAGCCAGGACCATGGGGCTGTCACCTCCCCGACTCCCACTGTCACTAACACTATGACACATGAAAGAAAGTCCTTTTGGAAATAATGTAAGTAAGAATGCTGAAGAAGAACATCTAAACATCTGTTCCTCTCTCAAAGCAATAAGAATCATGGGAAAACATGTCAAACTGTTCAGAAGTCCAGACATTAATCAAAAACTTGCAACAAACTGAACAGTGTTTGTTCAAGAGAGGTGGCGAGTTTTCTGGGGACGGGATTCACCCTTTTCTCACCTGCTTCACATGGTCCTGAAACCCCCTCATGCTCCACTAAACACCCCAATGAAACCAGCACCTAGAGGCCACTGGCGGCGGGTGTGGGAGGAGACCAACAGCTTCTGTTTCAAGAAACTGAAGCAGGATGTGGTGGCCCATGCCCGGAGTCCCAGCGCTCCACAGGCAGAGGCCAAAGGATCACGTTCAGGCCCAGCCTAGGTACACAGTGCATGCAGTAGTTTAAGCGTCTGGCCCCATGCGCTCAAGCTTGACTCCTGAGTCTCCAGTGGATGGAGGGAGCCCTGCTGAAGAAGACACATGTACTGAGGGTGGAGCTTGAAGTGCAGCCCTAAGATGTGTTGGGGAGCGGCTCTGGAGTTCAGCCCCAAGTGGAGTGGGGAGCAGTTGGGAGTTCTGGTGGTTTATGCTACTGGTGTTGGTGGCTGTTTGGTGGCGTCGCTCTGCTTGGATCTATAACAGTGAGCCAGCTTCTTTCACCACAGATGGTTTTCCCCTGGAATTTGTTTGTTCTGTTTTGTTTTTCGAGGAAGGGTCTCACTCTAGCTCAGAGCTGGCCAGGAATTCACTATGTAGTCTCAGACTGGTTGTGAACTCACCACAATCTTCCTATCTCTGCCTCCCAAGTGCTGGAATTAAAGGCGTGCGCCACCACCACACCTGGATAGCCTGGAAATCTTAAGCCTGAAATAAACTCCTTCCTCACATAAGCTGTGTCTGCTTGGAAGTTTGTCCCAGCAATGAGGAACTGACTATAACAGTGAGCTTCAGGCCAATCCGGGCTACATGGTAAAATGCTGTCTCAAAAAAAAAAAAAAAAAAAGGAAACAAAGAAAAGAAAATTTAAAGAGGGCTAGAACAATTAACACTATTGAATTATATACCAAATAAATGAACAATTCCAAGGTAGGAGACCCTAATTACAGATGACTCCAGTGCTGAATGCTAACAAATTTTCAGAAGTAAATAGTTCTAATCTTCTACACATGCTTACAACATTGACATAACAAGAAATACTTTCTAAGTCATTTGATGAGACCAGGGTTATCCTGCTAGCAAAACATCAGAGCCATCACTAAAACTGCAGACTAGGATTTTTAAAATATTCATTTATTTGAGAGCAAGAGAGAATGGGCGTGCCAGTAATTCTACTGCAAACGAACTCCAGACACATGCACCAGTTTGGGCACATGCTGTATATGGGTACTGGGGAATTGAACCCTTTAACTGCTGAGCCATCTCTCCAGGCCCAGACTAAGATATTTTCATGAGCAGAGTAAGAGAATTTAGCCACAGAGTACAAGCTAAGCAAATCTGACATCACATAAATGGCTGTACAAATGATTGTGTGTACAGTTTGCCCCAGGCATACAACCTAGCTCAGCATACAAAAATCAATCAATAGAATATGCTACACAGATGTAACAAACCCGCAGCCATCAAAGGGGAAGCAGAGAGGGCCCTTAGCAAAATACAGAACCTCTTACAGACGAAACACTCAGCAAAACAGAACTCGATGAGGAACATGTATGAGACACACAGCTAGTGTGGTGAGAGGAGCACAACTTCCCTCCCGAGACGAGCCGATGGGGCGGAGGAGTGCAATGGAGGCGGTCTTTCAGACCTCCCATGGCCATCTGTTATGACCCACAGTGACTACTGTTAATTGTGCAAAACCTGTACTCAGTATTGCCTGCCAATATTTATCGATATTCCGTCATGGATGATGGCCCCATCCCTCCCCTGAGGAGCTATTGGCAGTCAAGGATTGCTGGGGGCAGGAGACGTTTTCTGCAGTGGGGCAGCCAGCTGTGTAGCAATACTCTGCTAAATAATCCCCTTCCCACAATCATGCGGAAAACCTTAAGTAGTTTCAGTGGGTCACAAAACTACACAGAAAATAAAAAGACATCAAAATAGAAGAGGGATTCATTGGGAAGAAGGGGTTCCTTCCAGTGGAAAAAAGGTAATGGGAAGGGATTATGATCAAAGTATATTATATAGATGTATAAAAACATTTATCTTGAGTGACACATGAATAGTAATGAGATTTGCAGTCTGATTGAGCCCATAATATTGTGCAAATTTTGCTGGAATTAATTTCCTGCCTCACCAAGAGCTCTGTGGCTGTGGCAGTTGGATAATAAATGAAACTGTACCATTATTCTGAGGAACTGTGTAACTAAGCTTTTTCCCATCTGAGTTGTCTTTCATTTCAATAAAGACCACAGATACATGAGCAATCAAGGCATAAATTTAAATTTGCTGAATGTCATATATCATGTCTTCACTATGACTACGGATTTTAAAGAATTGTATTTTATTTATATTGAACAATTTCACTGTAACAGTGTCCAATAATGTGGAAAAATGCTTCATGTAGTGCTGTAGATGGTTAAATAAGTGCTTGCTGCATTTTTAAAACTCTAGTCAAATATCAGAGTAATGTAATTGTAAGCTCCATGGGAGCAGGGGCATTGTTGTCCTTACTCCTGTATATAGGTACTCAATAGCCATTTGTGGATATGAAAAAAACAAATATCAAAAAAAGCCAATTAAAAAATATTGAGATGCCAGGCGTGGTGGCGCACACCTTTAATCCCAGGACTCGGGAGGCAGAGGTAGGAGGATCACGGTGAGTTCAAGGCCACCCTGAGACTGCATAGTGAATTCCAGGTCAGCCCAGACTAGAGTGAGACCCTACCTCGAAAAGCCAAACCAAACCAAAACAAAACAAAAAATATTGAGGGGGCTAGAAAGATGACTCAACAGTAAAACACTTGACTGCAAAGCCTAATGGCCCGGGTTTGATTCTCCATCATCCATGTAAAGCCAGATGCATGGAATGATACATACATCTGGAGTTTGTTTGAAGTGGCAGGAGGCCTTGGTGTGCAAATTTTCTTCCTATCTCCCCTCCCCTTTTCTCTCTTCTCTCTGTCTCTCTTTCCACTTGCAAATAAATAAATAAAATATTTAATAAAATTGAAATCAGTGCTTAGAAGCTATTTTTGCTAAGAATCATTGATACCTCACTTGAGCCCTCAAGATAACTAAATGTAGTATGAGAACCTTGCCTTCATTTTGTGTCTGTCTCCTTGACTTAGAGTCACTTGCAAGGTGTATCCATTTAACCTATCTAATCCCTCCTTAAAGCTCAAGGCACAGAGATTTCTGACCAGCAGCCGCCTTGGGTTCTAGGAAGAGCTCCTGAGAACGACTGTTTCCTCAAGCAGTAAGGATGTCTCAGGACCACCTTGCAAGACCAGAGCTGAGGCAATGGCCAACAAGGCCCAGACTACTTAATTATGCATACATGTTGCCCACCCCCTGCCCAAGCCTAGATCTTCCTCTATTTAAATCTAAACCTCATATCAGTATTTCAAAGATAGACTGGAGAGTCACCGTACCCCATTATCTGTTCCCCTCACAATGTTGTCACATTGAAGAAATCTCTCTCTGCTTTTCACTATTACTTATCTCTTTCATTGGTTTATCGGGATGAATGGCTGAGCCTTACCATTGTACTAGATGGTCTATTCAGGGAAGTTATGTGAAAGAATAACACCAAAACTCTTGATTAGCAAGGACTCAGATACCAAGTATGTGATATATATAAAATCCTAAGAAAATTTTAAAGCACAAGTGACAAACCTAGTAAAACAGATTAGAAAGAATGCAGATATATATGATCAATATACAAAAATAAATTGTACTGTAATCACATTTATAATGGCCCCCAAAAGAAGACAGCATTGAGGGATGAGTTTTAAAATGAAATTCAAAACTTGTACACTGAACACTGAAACATCACTTAAAGAAATGAATGTCTTTGTTGCATGATCTTTCCTGAATAGGTATTTTAGAAACGTCTATTCACCCAGACCTGCCAGAGAAAGGATTGCATCACCGAGTCACTTTCAGGAGCATGCGTCCGTGGAGGCAGCTGTGTCACTAGAACTCCACCACAGCATGGAGGAGAGGGCATAAAAGCGGCTCCGCTGGAAAGTCCCCCCCCCCCCACGCTCTAGTGTACTCTAGTGCCCACAAGACCACGGGCAACTGAAATCTCAGGGAAAGGTGTGGTCGCCCTCCCTACTCTTTCCAGGAGGAAATGTTGACAGCCTCATTATCATTCTCACAGACCTACTATTCTACACATATTGCTGCCATGACAGTGGGTCAAAGTCTTGCATAGGTTACCACCTTGATTCCTAATGATAGACTGGTGATGCCATGCTCAGAATCCATAACTACATATAACTGACCTAAATTAGTGGAGCCATATCCCATGTTCATGAATTGAAAGGTTTGATATTAAGCTGGCAATACTCTCTAAATTCACCTATGGATTCAAAGCAATACATAAAACAAGCCCAGCTGAATCTTTGTAGAAATGGTGAGATAATTCTAATGGCCCGGGTTTGATGAATGAGGTTGAGGGCTGGAGAGATGGCTTAGTGGTTAAGGCATTTGCCTGCAAAGCCAAAGGACCCAAGTTTGATTCCCCAGGATCCATGTAAGCCAGATGCACAGGGTGGTGCACATGTCTGGAATTCATTTGCAGTGGCAGGAGGCCCTGAAACACCCATTCTAACCCTTGTTCTTTCTCTCTGTCTTCCCCCCTCATAAATAAATAAATTAATTAAATAAGAATATAAAAAATGAATGAGGTTGGAGTAGTCATGCTTCATAGTTTCAAACTTATTACAAACCTATAATAATCAAGATAGTTTGTTAACAGCATAAAGATAGCCATATAAATTAATGGGATAGAATTAAAAATTCAAAAAGAAAAAATAACTTGTTTGTGCTATCAATTTTTTACAATGATGCCATGAAAATACAATGGAGAAGAAATAGTCATTTCAGCAAATAGTTCCTGGTCAACTGGGACCAAAGGATGAAATTAGAACATTTCCTTATACCAAATAATTTAAAATAGATAAAAAACTTAAATATTAAAGCTATAACTATAAAGCATTTAGAAGAAAGCACGATTAAACCTTTGTGCCATTGGCTTCGATAACATTTTCCTATGTATGATATCAAATGCAGAACCTATGATAGGAAAGCTGTAGATAAATATTGCTTATCAAAATTAAGAACTTTTTTGTTTCAAAGAATACCAAAAGAAAGTGAATGCTAGCAGAAGGAAAGCAAATATTTGCAAATATCTCTGATAAGGAACTTACAACTTCACACCCTCAGAAATAGCCAACCCAATTAAAAACGGACTTTGCTGTGACACGGTTGCAGGTGCAGCAGAGCCTCGGTAGCCCCGCCACAGCCATGGCCTTTAAAGATAACAGGAAGACACTCGTGGAGCTGGAGGTGGCCACTCACAGAATCCGGGTCACCCTCAGCAGCCGCAATGTGAAGTCTCTGGAGAAGGTGCATGCTGACTTGATCAGAGGCTCCGAGGACAGGAACCTCAAAGTGAAAGGACCGTTTCATGCCCACCAAGACACTGAGAATAACTACAAGGAAAACGCAATGTGGTGAGGGGTCCAAGACATGGGATCATTTCCCCATGAGAATCCACAAGCGACTCATTGATTTACACAGTCCCTCTGAGATTGTTAAGCAGATAAGTCCATCAGCATTGAGACAGGAGTAGAGGTTGAAGTCATTGCAGATAAGTAAGCCAATTATTTAATAAACTGACTTTTTCAGTTTAAAAAACTGGACAAAAGAGTGAAATAGGCAATTCTTTTTTTCCAGAGAAGATATTCCAGTGATTAGCAGTCACATGAAAGACGCTCAGAATCCTTAGTCTGTAAAGAAATGCAAAGCAAACTCAGGCTGTGGGAATAACACCTGTCCCCTCATCTCTGCTATTATTGTCATGTATTTTATTCTACACATCTTATATGCTTAGAGCCCATTATCATGGCTGATTTATACTTTAAACAGTTATCTTTTAGGGTGATTAAAATGGGAGGAGATTAATTGCATAATGCCTGCATTTACATGACTTCAGCATTCCATTCCTTTGTGTAGATTTAAATTTCTGCCTGGTAAAGAAATAACTCTAATATTTCTTGTAGAGCAGGTGTGCTGCTAATGAATTCTTTCCAGTTTTTTTTTTCCCTGAAAGCGTCTTCATTGCTCTGTTCTGTTATCAGAACATATTTCTATAATGACATGTTTTTCTTCAGTTCTTTAAAAATGCCACTCCACTGCCGTCTGTTGTGCAAGGTTTCCCTCAAGACATTCACTGTGATTCTTGTCTTTCTCCACTTTATGTGTGTAACATGCTTTTATTTTATTTGGCTGCCTTCAAGAGAGTCTTCTTTGTTTTTAAGTTTAGCAATCTGAGCATGATTCATCCAAGGTGTGTGCATGTTCGTGTGTGTACGAGTGCCCACACTGTGTGCTATATTTATAACACATGCTTTTCTGTGAGGTTTTGGATTCGTGTTTTATACCTTTCATTTCATCTGGAAAATTTTCAACCATTATTTCTTCAACTATATCTTCTTCCCCTCTCTCTCTTTCTCCCCACTACTCTTTTTTCTGGGATTGCAATTCCTAAATACTAGAATGTTCAATGTTATCCTATAGCTCTTGTGTATTCCTGCTTTGGTATTTTGAACTCTTATTTTCTTTTACTTTGCACTATTTCTATGGACTACCATTAAACACTCTGATCATTTCCTTGTTTACATCAGTTGTTGAGTACACTGAAGTCATTCTTCAATCTGTATTACTGAGTGTTTAGTTACCTTCACATTGCTGGGACAAAACACTTGACCAAAGTCAGTGGATGGGAAGAAAAGGTTTATTTTGTCTTGCAGTCTCCAGGGAAGCTTCATGATGATAGAGGACAGCACATCAATTCTGCCACAGCAAGTGGAAAAACACCACCACTAGAGTCAGTTGGGCTCTGGCTACAACCCCCCAATGAAGCACGAGGGAGCCGCTCCACGCTGCTGAACTGAATTCTTACTTAGAAAATGACAAAGAATCACAGAGCCAGTGGAAGAAAATGAGTACATGTATGCAATAAGCTTTATTGTACAGGAATCAAAATTATGGCAAAGACTGAAACAACAGGCAGGCCACATCAGCGCCCCATCAGGAGTGGGTGGGAGCCCCAGAGTGGATACTCCTCTGGGGGGTTTTTAGGGGGGTTGAAAATATGTTGGGGCTATTACTATCTATAGTTGGAAGTGTCCTAAACTGATTGATTATCTATTGAAAGATTAAAAATAACTTGGAAATCTATTGAAAGAATAAGGCTGGGGCTGGAGAGATGATTTAGTGGATAAGGCACTTGCCTGCGAAACCTGAGGACCCAGGTTCGACTCTCCAGAGCCCAGGTGAGCCAGATGCACATGGTCGCTCATGCATCTGGAGTTTGTTTGCAGTGGCTAGTGGCCCTAGCATGCCCATTCTCTCTCCCTCTCTCACTCTCTCCCACTGTCTTAAATAAAATAAAATCTTTAAAGAAGGAAGAATAAGGCTGAAAGCACAGGGGACTCTGACTTGCAAGCTTGCCCCAGAGAAGCATCACAAGCAGCGAACTGCTGTTGAACCTCTACAGCTACACATTTTCCTCTTGCTGAATTCCCAGGGCCCTTCTCAGTCAACCACATATTTTCTACATTTTCTATGCAACTCTCAGAAATGGGGGAGGGGCAACTCTTTCTCTGATTTCCCCTCTTATCTCTGCCTGAACCTCTGAACATCTGTCCCACCTTCTATCCTTAACTGCCTACATTATAACCCTATCTCACCCTCACCAGAGTCAGCCCCGAGCAACACACCTCCTCCAGGAAGGCTTCACTTCCCAAATTGCCACTCGCTGGGGACCAAATACTCAAAACACATGAGTTTATGGGGGACACATGATTTAAACCACCACACTGTATTTACTTTGAAAACTGCTGTTCCCTGCCCTCTTCTAACTTCTGCTGCTCTGATGACCTACACATATCTTTGTGCATATTGTCTACCTCATCAATCACCACATAATCATTTTATTTTTAATTACATCTGATTGTTTCAGCAGTATGTTTATTTCTGTCTTGTAGTGTTTTTCTTTTGTGTGTGTGTATCTTATAATGTTTCATTGAAAGTCAAACTTCACCTGTACTCAGAGGCTAAGATGAACAGTACAAGAAGTGGGCATCTGTATTTTTCTGCAAGGTTTTCACTGTGGGAGCTAAAACAACTTGCAATTTAATGAGAATGGGGTGTAGGATTTACTGCTATAATTTCTGCTCATGAACCATAGATACTATTTTCTAGTAATAGTGTGTGTGTGTGTTAAAGTATGGGTTTGGTTGGTGGTTTGCCTCCATGTGCCTGGTCTGTTCTTTTTGAGGTTTCCTGTGTGTCCCACCCTTAGGGGCAGTCTTACTCCCTCCCCAGAGTTGATTGCTAAAATACAGAATTTGACATTTGCTAGACTGGGTAGGTATAGCCTTGGCTCCTTGTCGGTCTTAGGTAGACCAGCTGTCTCTGAGTGTTGTGTAACAGTTTCTAACAAATTAAGACCATCCATGTTGGAGGGAGGCTCATTAAGACTCAGGAAGTAAATTAAACATATAAGGTCCATGAAGTAAACAACTCACCGGTCCCAGCAAGCTCCCCAAACTTAAACAGTTCCTCAAGGCTCCTCCTGAAGGTCATATTAGTGGTGACGATTGCTAGAGAGATTTCCAGCCAGCCCAGCTGCCTATAAGTCATGCAAGGAGCTCCAGGGACGAACTTTCATCACCCATGATTCTGGGCATGGATAAAGCTCTTTGGTTACAGAGTTTCTTTGAGTAGTCCACACTCCTGTAAGTAACTTGTTACCCATTCTTCTGCAGGTAACCCAAACAAACTCCCTGTTTTGCTATCTTGGGTAGAATTGTTTCTCCGGTCTGTCACTTGTATCCTACCTGGGGTGAAAAGACATTTCTTCACATCTTCCTAGGAAAAGTGACCACAACACTAAGTTTCACGGGTGGAAGCAGATAGGAATTTGAGGCTCTCCTTATGGCAGCCATGTCTCTCTTGTGTCTTTTTTTTTCTTGGCACATTTTATGTGGTGGTCCAGGTACCATCTCCAGTGAGAGGAGATGTCTAATGACATGGACCTGGGATAGAGTTCCTCCCTCATCTTGTTCTTGACCCTAACTGAGATGAGTCTTCATTTCTGTCCTGGAGACAGAAGCTTTGCCATCTGTCCCTGAGTACCCAAGTCTTGTCCTACGGGAGAAATGAGGCAGAAGATTCTGGAAAAGAGGGTCTGTCCTGCCTTTCCTATGTTGAAAGCTGCCCCTTTACAGAGCCTGTACTCCTCCAGTAGGATGTCCTCTGTTCTTTGAGGATTTATCTTCTATTCTATTATGTGCTGGATCTTTGTTGAGGAGCATCATGAGATCTATGGAGGAGAGGCTATGGTTCAGTGGTGCAAACACCTCTTGTGTCTGAGGCATCCAGGGTTTCTATGCACTCATGTTAGCTTACATGTAACCTTCAGACATTCATTTCTATTTTTGCATGTGTGTGTATGTGTGTGCATATATGTGTTTTTTCATGTGAATAGGTGTATATGCACACATGTGCATGAATGTGGAGACCTGAGGACAACCTCAGACAGATGTCATTCTCAGAAATACCATTGACATATTTTTGAAACTGTTTCTCATTTTCCTGGAGCTCATCAAGTAGGCTAGACTGGCGGGCCAGTGAGCCCCAGATATGTACCTGTCTTCACCTCTCTAGCACTAGGATTACATTTTATATGGGTTCTAGGGTCCAAAATCAAATGTTCATGCTTGCAAAGCAAGCCCCTTACAGACTGAGCTATCTATGCAGCCCAGTGTTCAGATGATTATTAAACGTTTAGCTGAACTCTCTTTAGCCAGTAACGTGGCAGCCTCCTCTTCCTCTTTTTCAGATAAGCCAGGCTCAGGAGTGACAGGGATTAGGAGTAAAGTAGCCTCCATTTTGTAGGAAGGTAATCAAGGTCACAGGTCCAAAAAGATTAAGCAGATATCTGTGTGGTCTGACAGAGCCAATGAATACAGAGATTTTATAGTAAGTCCAGAAAGCAGAGACTGGGAGCTAAAATTCCATAAAGCCCTGACTTCTAAAAGGTCAAAAACTCTGACTCATACTGACTCACCAGGCTAGCTGGCCCATGCATACGTTTTTTTTTTTTTTTAACACATTTTTTTTAACACATCATCCTATCTGGAGCCTCGACATACATTCAAAGTAACCAATCCAATCCACCCTAACTTGATACTTATATCCCTAAGGGTATAAAAAGCCCCATCCAGATACATTCCAGTGAGTTTTTAGCCAGGGAGGTCCCTGATGCCCCCAAAACATTATAGGCCATTACCGAGGCCCTTGGTTTCCCACCAGGAATAGGTGGTAAGACCCTATTGCTGAAGACTTTACATACTTGGGCTGAAAGGCCACTGAGAAATCCTGCTGGAACTGAGCTGATAACCTCCTCCATGTAGACCAGCTGACAGAAAGCTGGAAGAAGCCATTCTACATATAGTTCAATGGGAGAGAGAGAAATCACCAGTGAAGCTAATCAACAGTGGACACTGCAAGCCTTATATTTTGCCAGCAGGCCAAATGAGCCAATGGGTGCAATAATGGCACATCTGTCATAGTGGAAACCAAGTACCCTCTAATTGGACTGGAGGACCACTCCATGGGAGGGAATACATCCCTGATACTGAAAATCTACGATAGGAGTAGTCATGAGCCCTAGGGGTGTAATGCCTGCTGCTGTCTGGCTAAATGCATATACTATGTTTGTCAAACTGCCCAGTAAGCACTTCTCTTAATGTTTATACCCATACATTAATGCTACTCTCACTTTTGGTAGAGAACCTTCTCTTTTCAGATGGCAGTGACCTTGGGATGACTCAGAAGACATCACGGTGCTGGGAAGAAGTGACAGAGGAGTGCTCAGCACTGCAATATATCTATCACACCTTCCAAGGCTCAGGGTCCATTGTGGGAAAGGTAGTGGAAAGAATGTAAGAGCCAAAGGAAGGGACTCCTTACAATGTGTTCCTCCATACACAAAATGGCCTGGATATCCATGACCTCATAGTGTCTGACACTACCTACACAAGACCATCATAATAGGAGGAAAAGATCATGATATCAAAATAAAAGAGAGACTGGTTGGGGGGAGGGGATATGATGAAGAGTGGAGTTTCAAAGGGGAAAGTGGGGGGAGGGAGGGCATTACCATGGGATATTGTTTATAATCATGGAAGTTGTTAATAAAAAATAAATAAATTTTTTAAAAAGCCCCATCCAAATCATTGGGTGGTACCAGATCCTCCTAGCTCCGGAGTGCTTCTGCTCAACTTGACTTTCTTTTGTAATAAATGCTTGTTTAACTTGTCCTTCTGTGATGTCTGCACTTGTCATTCTTCACTGGTGGAAGAATCCAGGAGCCACGGGCTTGGGAAGTTTTAGTGACCATTGAGTGTCTGGAGCTCTAACCCTCAAGATAATCTTATCCAGAGCTGAGAAAACCCCCATCATTCTCAAAACCCATGAGGGCTCATGTGAACTGAGGCTTCAGGGAGTTGGATGTTCTGTTCTGTGGTGTCACGTCTCTGACAGTCAAGTTATGGCTATGTAGCCAGGTTCTAAGTCACAATAATGTAGGATGATTTGATGTATCAAAAATAACAGAAAATAGAGGCCATGTTCTATGCTGAACATGTTAAATGCTGAATATGAACTATAACTTAGTAGAAAGTATATAGTATAAAAATAAACTTTTAAAGGATAAGGTAAATTTTGTGTTTTAATTGAAAAGTGCATAAAATGACTTATTTCTAGAGCATACTTTTCGATCAATATGAGAAGGTGATGAATACCAGCCAGGAATTGCAGCCTCAGGCTCCACAATCTGGCTAAAGCCTGCAGCTACCACTGAGAGAAAAAAATAGATTTATCTTTGGCAATTCTCTTCCTCTTCAGCTCTCTGGCCTTTGAAACCCAAGGTTAAGTCAAAGCCAACTTCCTTTCAACTACTCAAAATTACTTTTTGACTATTCTGGGAGTAAAACAGCACCATAGACAAATGCTTAATGAATGTCTGTAAGAAATTATATTTGTTTCTCAAATCCTGGTGTCTGTCAGATTGCAGGGGAATCTTTGTGGCATACAGAGAGCCTTATCATTGCCAATAAACACTTTTATTAACTTCTAGTTCATTAGGATACACATTGATTGATTTGGAGTACTGTACCAGGCACTTCATATAAACCACCTCATCTACCCCATGACTCTGAAACAGTCTGTAGTGACAGAGCATATAGTGCTAGACTCATTTTGCAGATGGAGAAAGTGAGGCTTAGAGTAGCTAAGAAACCCAAAGTTACACAGCAGAAACCTGAGTCCATCCATTTCTGAAGCCAAGATTTCGCCTCAGACACCCAGGGTCATGCTACTCTCTCTGTAAAGGACAACTGCCTCCCTCTGAACCCATAAAGCAAACTAGTACTGCTCTCCAAGACTTTAAAGGATTATTTTATTTTGCTTTTTAAGAAAATAAGAAACTGGCTGGAGAGATGGCTTAGCTGTTAAGGCGCTTGCCTGTGAAGCCTAAAGACCCATGTTCGACTCCCCAGGTCCCACATAAGTCAGATGCACAAGGTGACACAAGTGTGCAAGGTCACACATGCGCCCAAGATGGCACACACATCTGAAGTTTGATTGCAGTGGCTGGAGGCCCTAGAGTGCCAATTCTCCCTCTCTCTCTCTCTTTCTCTCTCTCTGTCTCTCTCTCGCGCTCATAAAAAATGAATAAATACACAAAATAAAAATCTAGAACTAGGGAGATAGTTCTTTCAGTAAAAGTGTTTGCTGTACAAGCGTGAGGACCTCAGTTAGAGACTCAGACCCATGTGAAAAGGCTCCACTTACCACCTCAGTGCCTGGAAGGCAGAGGCAGGCGGATCCCTGGGCTCACTTGCCAGAGTTCAAAGACCCTGTCTCAGAAAAAGGTGGACAGTGCCTGAGGTATGACACCTGAACTTGTCCACTGGCTTCTATGTGCACATGTGTGCGCACGTATCTGTACACACACACACACATGAAATAAGATAAATACAGTAACAAAATAAAAGCCTAGTGGATTATAAAGGTCTTCTTTCTTGAGAGTCCACTAATTGAGCCCCCACTGCATTGCCATCACAAGTCTGTAAGAGCCCCAAAGATGTTTCAGAAACACATAATTAAGACCCGGAGGGAAGACTGGGATTGGAAAAGAACTTCCCAAGAAGCAGTATCTGCCAGCAAAGTTCCTCCAGGGGAGGCTGTCAGACAAATGAGCTGTGACTGGAGGTGGGTTTTTAAAAACTACCAGGAAGGAAGACGAATAAATGATCCCTGTGAGGATTAACAATGCCAATTAAGGACAAATAAAGAAAAGGTTATATTATTGTCAGCCAGAGGATGAAGAGAAGTAAGATGGTCTTTTGCCATTGTGCCAAGAGAGAAAAAGAATCCAGTGAGGTTCATTTTTAATCTACTAGAAAGGAAGAGAGAATTAAATCAACAGGCTACTGGGAAGCTAGGACTGCAAAATGGTTGGTTGTGTGTGTGTGTATGTGTGTGTGTGTCTATGTCTGCCAGTGGGAGAGTTATAGAAGTTACAGCAGTTATTAACATGTTCATCCAAGAGATTCGAACTGGAAGGAATTGTGGACACATGGAGACTGCATTATGAAGAGAAAAAGTTGGAAGATGGAAAGCTTTGTTGGACTAATGTTGAACCCTGAGATTCAGTGCAGCCTTGCCCTATATTAAAATGCCCACGACATGTTTTCTGCCAAAATAATAAAATCAACTTTTCTTTGAGCTGTCTGCAACTTGCTGGCATTAATTGGACCCACCTGAACCACCCACTGGGTATTGGACTGAGCCCTTCACTCCAAGTCCCTAGTAAATTTCCTAAAGATGCTCTGCCTTCCATAGGAGTGCGTGTGAATATGTCTGTGAAGTATGTGGGGTGTGGTGTGTATTGTGTGGTGTATGGATGCCTGTGGTCAGATGTGCACACTAAGTGTGTGGGGGTATGACGAGGGGAGAGCACATACTTCCTTCAGGCTGGGCCTCTCCCTCAACCTGCAGCTGCCAGTTTTGTTGAGTGAAGCCCAGAAATTCTCCCATCTCTGCCCCCCACAGACTGGCGTTACAGATGTGCATGACCATGCCCAGCTGTTTATGTGGGTTCTGGGAAATCAAACTTGAGAGATCTCAGGCACTCATGACTAAGTAACCAGCTCTCACCACTGAGCCATCTCCCCGGCCCTCAGTCTGTGTTTTGAAGGGTACACAAGCACAGCAAAGGCCTGGCAGGTTTAGGTGCGCACTTTTCAATGGGTTTGAGATCACAATGACACTTTGCACCCTGGGTTCTTCTCTTGGTGAGTTCACAGCACAAACAGAAGATAAAAGAAGGGAGAAAGAGTGACTATTTGTAGCAAGGAAGGTTGACATGGGGTTATTTGCAAAGCAATGCTCTCTCTGCACAAAGGAGTCCTGTCCATATTCACACAGAAAAGTTATATTAGGAGGGGCACATTTCTGAGCATTCACAGTTTACAGTCGTAGATGACAGATATTTACACTGTTGTGCATGCTCAGTTTAGTGTTGTAATGATCTTAGTTTATTCTAGGTCACCTGAAAGGAGGCAGAATGATCTATTGTGACCTTGTGGAGTCTTTGTTTCTCCAAAGAGTTTTAGCTGACACAAAAAGACTAAGAGTGTCAACGGGTTTTTTTTTTTTTTCCCCTACCCAGTTTAGAGTTGGACTGGTATTTTTCTTATGAGAAAGAGAGAGAGAATTGGCATGCCCAGGCCTTTAGCTACTGCAATCGAACTCCAGACACATATGCCACCTTATGTGCACATGCAACTTTGTGCATGCATCACCTTGTGCGTCTGGCTTACATGGGATCTGGAGAGTCAAATATGGGTCCTTAGGCTTCACAGTAAACAGCCTTAACAGCTAAGCTGTCTCTGCAGCCAGTGTCAAGTCTCTTAAGGGAGCAGTAGCTTTTGGCCCCATTAAATATAGGGGTTTGCCCCTCGCAGTAGCAGCACCCCACCTTTAATATTACCTACTTTCTCTAGGATCTGACCAATCAATCCGTTACCACAAATTCCCAACTTTAAGAAAAGCTATGCTATGACCTTTCTCCAAGAATGTATTGTATGACATCACATATGAGTACTTATAGTATTTGGTTTTTAGTCTCCACATCAGTGCTGTGCACATAGCACATGGTGTTTGCAGGACATTTCAGACCCCAGGTTATGACCCATTCACACTGGCAGGTCATACAGTCAATTAAGCAGACCCAGTCTGCATTTTATAAAATGAAATAGAATGTAAAAATCAATTTCAAACTATATCCTACCTATATGAGAATGCATGTTTGCATACAGAGCATAACAAAACACAAACATCTTTTCTATCTATGTTGTGTATGTGTTTGTGTGTGAACGTACACATGTATGTATGTGTCTATCTGCAGAGGACAACCTCAGTGACCACTCCTGAGGAACACTGTCCATCCTTTACTTTTGAAACAGGGTCTCTCATTAGCCTGGAGATGAAGTATTAAGCTAAATAGGCTGGCCAGTCTGACCTTCCTGTTTCCACCTAGTCCCAGGACGACAGGCACATGCCACCATGCTGAGCATTTTCACATGGGTCCTGGGGATCAAACTCAGGTCTTCATGCTTGTGAGGCAAACGCTTTCCTGAGTGAGCCACTCCCCAGGCTAGAACCCACATCTCTCTCTCTTTCTCTTCCTTTCTTTCTTCCTTTCTTTCTTTCTTTCATTCATTCATTTTCTTTCTTTCTTTCTTTCAGAGAGAGAGAGAGAGAGGATGAGCACACTAGGGGCTCTAGCCACTGCAAACAAACTCTGGATGCATGTGCCACCTTGTGCATCTGGCTTACATGGGTACTTGGGAATCAAACCCAAGTCCTTATGCTTTGTAAGCAAGTGCCTTAACTGCCAAGTCACCTCCCCAGCCTAGAATCTACATTTCATGTTTGGGCAAAATACAAAGAAGCTGATCATCTGCATCATACTCCATGGGATGCTCCTGTGATTGACCTAACACTGGATTCTCTCTTCTAACTTGTCTTGCACCCTACTGAAAAGCAAGTACTTTACAATTGCTTTAACCGTTGTGATCATTTGGATCTAAAATACACCCTCAAGGCTACCATGCACTCAGAGCCTGCCTGTCAGCTGATGGACTTCTAGGACATGACTGGGTCACCCGGGCTGACTTTGTCCATTGTTTAAGCCTTTGATGGCTCCTAATTTGATGGGCTGTTGAAAATAGGTGAGTAGAATGGGCTCTTGGAGCACACCCTAGGAGAGTTTGTCTGTCCATAGCACCCCCCTCTCTCTCCCTCCCTCCTTCCCTCCCTCCTCCCTGGATGCCTTCACAGTGCACCATGCACTCTCACCACCATGATGTTATGCCTCATCTCAAACCCAAAGTGACAGAGCGGAGACCTTGGAGTAAAACCCTCAGAACATGAACATCTATAAATGTTTCTTCCTTTAAGGTGTTCCAAGCATTCAGAAAGCCAGCCTTCATGGATAAAGTTACAACCATTGTGATCCAGTTACTTCCCAAAGGCCTGTCAGCTGACATGCAAGCCTATTAACAAAAAAAGAAAGAAAGAAAGAAAGAAAGAAAGAAAGAAAGAAAGAAAGAAAGAAAGAAAGAAGGCTGGAGAAATGGCTTAGAGGTTAAGGTGTTTGCCTGTGAAGCCAAAGGACCTAGGTTCAATTCCCCAGGACCCACGTAAGCCAGATGCACATGGTGGCACATGTGTCTGGAGTTCATATGCAGTGGCTGGAGGCTCTGGCATGCCCATTCTCTATCTGCCTCTCTCTCTCTCTCTCTCTCTCTCTCTCTCTCTCTGTGCTTTTTTTTTTCTTTCTGTCTCACTCTCTGTCTCTGCATCTATTAACATTTGTTTTATTTGTAAGCAGAGAGAGGGAAGAGAGAGAATAGGTGCACCAGGGCCTCTTGCTACTGCAAACAAATTCCAGATACATGCACAACTTTGTGCATCTGGCTTTATGTGGGTACTGGAGAATTGAACCCAGGCAAGCAGGCCTTGCAAGCAAGCCACTAAGCTCTCTCTCCAGATCCCCATGCAAACTTTTGTAGCACATACACTTTGGGGAATATTTTAGATCCCAACCACCACAATAATGAAAGCGAGTTGTAAAGATATGCGTTTGTCCACAGGCTGTGTGACAACTATGCAGCTTGTAGCCATCGTTATTTCCTTCATTCCACACACAGTTCATCACATAGTTATTCTCTGCCAATGCTGGTCTTACCGAAGGAGCTTGAGCCTGTCCTGTCCCCTCCAGATGGATGAGGAGAATGTCAGCGACAGCACGGTGCATTTCGTGTGGGGCGGATGCTCTCCTCAGGAGCCACACTTGGTCCCGTCTCCCTGTACACTGACATCACCCTCTTTCTGCTCCTTCATGTCCCTAGGGAGATTCCCTCCACCAAAGCTGCTTTTCTCCAGCTGCCCACTGGTACCAGGGGCCTTTCCTAACTGCCATGCTCCATGGTTGTCCTCACTCCTGGGTCCCCCTTGTCAGCACCAGGGCTGGCCTCTACCCACCTCCCCTACATGCTCCTCTGTCTCTTCTGCTCCTGGGATTTCAGACATGTTCCTTCCGTGCCAGCCTCCTTGTCCCCAGCCCCATCCGCTGGCCCTTGCTTGTCACCAATGAGGAACCCTGCTCTTCGAGCCCATCACTCCTGTATGCAGTGTGTCCCCAGGGAGTGCGTTTCCATCACTCTGTTGAAAGTCTATTTCACAGTCTGGTGGCTCTTACTGTCTAGAGACTTTTTATCTTTCTCTAAAAATTTTCTTTTCTTAATTGAAAACATTATTCTCAGTTATGCCACTGCTACTTCCATAAATAATACTTCAAAATTTGGCAAAAGGAAAAAAAAAAAACTCTTTCTCACTAAAGATGGTATATTTAAATGAACGCTTAGCCACTGTTGTCTTACTGTTCATTACTGAATTGTAGCAGTAAATCATTGCATGTATTAGTGAGAACAAGACAACTCAGACAGAGCAGTTGAAGTCCAGCGTGTGGGTCTAGATCTTTCTGGAAAAGTCTTGGTTACTATATATTTTTGTTATGCCACTGTCTGCCTGAGTTGTTTGTCTATCTGACAACCTTTATTGAGTTTTTATCTGGTTTGAGGCCTTTAATGAGGTGTCTGTGGTATAGGATTTGGGGGTAAAGGTGGAGTATCCCAGAATTTATGAACCCCATGTTTGAGATTCTTTGACCTAAATAATTAGTAAAGATGGACTTGAAGGATAAATTCTGAATTATTAAGTTTATTTATGGGGAAATCACAAATTGTGGGGTTTATTTAAGGGAGACTGGGGTCTAGGAAGGGTGGCTAAAAACGTGGAAAGTAGGAAGCATGTTCTTATGTGGAAACGCTGTATAGTTTACAAGGTGTATTTAAGAGAAACTGAGGTCTTTAGAAAAGGACCAGAATAGAGTAAAGTACAAGGAAAGTAGAACTTAGACGTCCACTTAGAGACTCCGGAAGGACACGCGTGTCCACCACGTGCTTTCCTGAAGAGGGAAAGTATCAAAGCAGAAGAGAGATTCAGAGGAGAAAAGAGTGATGAAAAGGGTCACACCCATGGTTACCCCGAGTTTAGAGAGAGTGCACAGGCAGCAAGTCCAGAGTGCTGAGAGCACCCACATGGAAGGTTCCGAGGACATGTGATTCAAGTGAGAACTTACCCCAGACTATAAAGCAGAAGCAAGCAGAAAAGTTCAGATGGAGAAACAGTGCAATGCTCTCCCACCCCCAGAGGCCAGGCTCATGCATGTCCGAGCAGCACAGAGTAGAGACCCACACACAGCCAGAAAAGAAGAGGAGAGAGGGGCAGGAAGCCAGTCTTTATAGCATCCCATTCAGGTATGTAAGGGGAAGACCTGATTGGCTGGTAGTGTCCTGGGTGGATCTCAGAGCCCACCCACGTGAGCCATTTTATTTACATAGCTGCTGGACTGTGGGTGGCAGGGTCCTGTGGATCATCTCAATCAGATATGAGTTCCATTTTTTAAAATTTATTTTATTTATTAATTTATTTGCAAACAGAGAGAGAGAGAGAGGAGAGCGACAGAGAGAATGAGCATGCCAGTAGCCACTGCAAACAAACTCCAGATACATGCACCCCCTTGTGCATCTGGCTTACAAGGGTACTGGGAAATTGAACCTGGGTCCTTTGGCTTTGCAGGCAAGCGCTTTAACCATTAAGCCATCTCTCCAGCCCATGAGTTCCATTTTTTAAAATTTATTTTATTTATTAATTTATTTGCAAACAGAGAGAGAGGAGAGCGACAGAGAGAATGAGCATGCCAGTAGCCACTGCAAACAAACTCCAGATACATGCACAACTTTGTGCATCTGGCTTACAAGGGTACTGGGAAATTGAACCTGGGTCCTTTGGCTTTGCAGGCAGCGCTTTAACCATTAAGCCATCTCTCCAGCCCATGAGTTCCATTTTTTAAAATTTATTTTATTTATTAATTTATTTGCAAACAGAGAGAGAGGAGAGCGACAGAGAGAATGAGCATGCCAGTAGCCACTGCAAACAAACTCCAGATACATGCACCCCCTTGTGCATCTGGCTTACAAGGGTACTGGGAAATTGAACCTGGGTCCTTTGGCTTTGCAGGCAAGCGCTTTAACCATTAAGCCATCTCTCCAGCCCATGAGTTCCATTTTTGTCAAGAGTTCTGAGTTCCATTCTTGTATCAGTGTGAAGTGGCATGTGGGGTGGCACCTCCTGGTTCTCTTTGAGCCTCAATCTAACTGAAACTGCCTTAAAAAAAAAAAAAAAGCTAGCTTTCTCCTCTCCTCCTTCATTAGAGACGTTAAGATTAGATTAGAGAAGTTAAGCAGAACCACTCAGACTGTTCCTTGACCAGGTAGGAAACAGGCCCATTGCATCGGCAAATCTTTCCAGCACAGAACCACAGCTTCAGAAGGACGGGACCCATGGCCATGGTCATCACCAGCTCTGGTCAGGACAGTGCGGGTAAGATCCTGCAGATGCACGGGGCTGGGTCTGAGGAGGCTCAGGGGGGGAATGCCTGTGTCCTTGGCTTTCTGCGGAGGGTTTTGTGCCTGCGAAGGAGTCAGTAAGCATCCTGCAGCCAATGAGCATCCACTAAGGGTTTTAGCTGCGGGCGGGTCAAGGTCTGGGGTTTATTTTAAGTAAGTCTATTGTGAAAGCAACGCAGAGCACAAAGGAGAGAGAACATTTTATGAGCATGGCCATAAGAGGCAGCTGCAATCCTGCAGGCCTGCCAGCGCTTCATAAAGGAGAAACATGCTTAAGTCTGCTCTTGAGAAAGGGTGATTATTTTTTCCTGAACAACAACAAAAAGAGGGCTGGAGCAGTGGCTCAATGGTTAAGTGTGCTTCCTGCAGAAGCATGAAGGCCTGAGGGGGTCTGAGACTGCTGAGTTCAAATCCCCAGACCCTGTGGAAAAGAGCTGGGCATGCCATGCATACCCGTAACCCCAGTTCCACAGTGGGGCAGAGACCTGAGAATCTTCAAAGCCCCCAATGCTCTGGAATGAGCAAAAGGAGACTCCAGCTCCAAACAAGAGCAGACAGAAGAGACACCTGACAGTCCACCGGGGCCTGTGCAGGCCAGCGACCTTGCTGCACACAAACATATGGGATGCCACAAGGGCACACACACGTGCATACATTACACACACACACACCACCACCACCAACACACACACACATATTTCCCACAAACAGTACATTACACACAAACACACAAGCCAGGAAAAAAAAGAAAAGAAAAAGAAAAAGGAAAAGGAAAAAAATAAAAACAGAACTGGGCTGGGTACTTCCACGCAGAGCTGCAATACCAAAGAATCTGAATATCAAATATTCAGCTTCGTAGTCAATGGAAGCAAATGAAAAGAGTCAGAGAGCTGCCATCTGAGCCGCTTTATCATGTGAAGAGTAAGAAGCCAGGCGTGGTGGCACACACCTTTAATCCCAGCACTCGCACTCTGGAGGCAGAGGTAGAAGGATCACTGTGAGTTCCAGGCCAACCCTAGGCTACATAGTGAATTTCAGGTCAGCCTGAGCTAGAGCGAGACCTACGTCGAGAGAGAGAGGGAGAGAGAGAGAGATAGGAGGAAGGAAGGAAGGAAGGAAGGAAAGAAAGAAAGAAAGAAAGAAAGAAAGAAAGAAAGAAAGAAAGAAGGAGAGAAAAAAGAAAAGACAATTATCATATCAGGGCATCTTGAGTGTGAAAATCTAAATGTATAGAAACCTAACTTTTTTTTTTTCTTTTTTTTTTTTTTTTGGTTTTTCGAGGTAGGGTCTCACACTAGTCCAGGCTGACCTGGAATTTACTATGAACTAATGGTGATCCTCCTGCCTCTGCTTCTGCCTCTGCCTCTGCCTCTGCCTCCCGACTGCTGGGATTAAAGGTATGCACCAGGCTAACTCTTTTTCACTTCAAAATGTGGCAGTAAACCAGGCTTATGAGAATGTAGCCAGCTGGATGTGGTGGCTCACACATGTAACCCCAGCACCCAGGGGGCTGAGGTAGAAGGATTGCCATGAGTCAGAGGCTGATTTATACATATACATACCCCCGCCCCAGAAAAACCCAATGTAGCTAGTTTATAGGAGTGAGGCTAAAAAAAAAATCATCCTAACTGCCTCCACCCCCAACCAAGAGGAGAAGGAATCAAGAGATTTCCCAGGCCCACGCCAGTTCAAAGTGCAATGCGCTCTGTTCATCTTGCCAGCCTTTAGAGTTAATTCTTAAAGTAAGTCCCCCATGGGTGTCCCTTTGGGGTGACGTGCACATGTTCCTCAGGCAGTATGGCGGTGCTGCTCCTGCCACTGTGTCTCTGCTAGAATGGTAGTGCCCTCAGTCACAAGATTGCCCATTGTCCCTGAGCCAAGCAGTCACCCAAGCATGACTTTTAATCTGTCTAAAGAGCCAAAATTTCCCCCTGGATTCCTTATTATCCTAATACTACAAAATGACACAGAATTTCAATTTGCACATGTCTATTACTGCCTCCTCATCTCTGCAGGTAAAGACAGAAACAGACAGCCAACTAGCAAACGACGATCCAGAATTGGCAAACACTTCGGAATCTCTAATATCGCTAGTAATCAGGGAAATGCAAAGAAAAAGAGATGCTTTCACTTGAAATAATGGAGAGTTTTTTTTGTTGTTTTTGTTTTGTTTTGGTTTGGTTTTGGTTTTTTTGAGGTGGGGTCTCACTCTAGCCCAGGCTGACCTGGAATTCACTATGGAGTCTCAGGGTGGCCTCGAACTCAAGGCAATCCTCCTACCTCTGCCTCCCAAGTGCTGGGATTAAAGGCGTGCGCCACCACGCCCGGCTGGAGAGTTTTTTTAAAGCATAGTTACTAATGCTGCTAACTTTTGGTAAATTAGACACCTTTACACAATTATATAATTTTTCTGGAAAGCAACTGGTGTGAGGTTGAAGAGAAGGAAGATGAGGCAGGACAGGGGGGAAAGTCACTTCCATTTTTAGGCTGATATATTAGGAGAAAGCATGGCCAGAGAAGGGAATCTAACCAGATTTCACAGAGACCAGAGGAAGTTATTAGAAAGGGAAAAGGACAGAGGCCGAGAAGAATGAGGGAGGGAGAAGAGGAGACTTACTCATGGAAGGCTGAGCTCTGACCACATGGACCATTCCGGTCCAGAAAAGTTCACCACACAAACAAAACCTCTATTCCAGTCAACTGAGTTTTTTTTTTTTTTTTAAATCAGAATCTGAGAGAACACAAGAATATATAGAAAATGTTTGGGGTTGGGCTAGAAAGATCCTTAGGCTTGCCTGCAAAGCCTAAGGACCTGGGTTCAATCCCTCAGTACCCACATAAAACCAGATGCACAAGGTGATGCATGCATCTGGAGTTCGTTTGCAGTGGCTAGAGGCCCTGCCATGCTCTCTCTATTTCTCTCTACCTGTCTATTTCTCTGTCTCTCAAATAAACAAATACAATATTTTAAATATTATTAAAAGGGCTAGAAAGATGGCTTAGCAGTTAAGGCATTTGCCTGAAAATCCTAAGGACCCATGTTTGACTCTCCAGGTCCCACATAAGCCAGGTGCACAAGGTTATGCAAGCACACAAGGTTGTACATGCACACAAGGTTACACATGTGTCTGGAGTTTGATTACAATGGCTGGAGGCCCTGATGTGCCAATTCTCTCTTTTTGTCTCTCTCTCTCTCTCTCTCTCTTACATACACATTAAAAGAAGTCCAGTGCATTGGATTTGTCTTAAAAAATTAAAATATTATTAAAAGAATGTTGGGGGAACTGAGGGAATGGCTTAGCAGTTATGGCATTTGCCTGCAAAGCCTAAGGACCTGGGTTCGATTCCCCAGGACCCACGTAGGCCAGATGCACAAGGGGGCGCATGTGTCTGGAGTTCGTATGCAGTGGTTAGAGGTCCTGGTGTGCCCATTCTCTCCTCTCTATCTGTCTCTTTCTCCCTCATAAATAAGTAAAATAGTTTTTTAAATGCTGGGGTTTTATCAAGGATGACAGAATGAATGGCTATCCCCATCAGCTACAGCCGCACTCTGCACTCCCAAAGGTTCCACCTTGAGCTCACAAACCCCCTAAGAAAACACCATGACAAAGGTGTCACAAGCAGGTTCTTGTCATGCATCAGTCTTCCACTTAGCCTGCTCCTCTCCATGTGTGTTTCCCCTGCTCCTGTGTCAAACCCATCAGGGCATGCTCCAGACAGACTGCAGCCAGATCCAGCCACCATCTGCTTGTGTCAATAAAGTTTTATTGAAACAGCCATGCTCATTCTCACATTGCGTTAAGAGTTGACCACCTCAGAGAACTTGTAAAGCTGACCGTGTTTACTGTCTGGGCCTTTGCCAAAAGAGGGGGGTCTCAGGAGAATCACTGATAGCAATTACAGGGGTACTGGGAAAAGGAGACTTTGATTCCAGGTCAGAGCAAGAAACTGGTGATGAGGCTCCAATGTTCTGCTAGACCATTGTGAAATGGGGAGAGCGGCACACACAATAAGGGTTTTTTTTCAAAGATCCAATGGATACTGGGGCTGGAAAAAGTGATATAAGCATTCATACCCACCTCCTCATGGCTTCTAGGAATTCACCCTCAGCTATACTGCTGCACCCGTTTTGGTTTGGTTGAATATTTTTAAGGTGTTTTTAAATGCTTATTTATTTATTTGATTGAGAGAGAGAGAGAGAATGAGCATGGCAGGACCTTTAGCCGATGCAAACGAACTCTAGTCTCATGTACCACCTTGTGCATCTGGTTTATGTAGGTCCTGGGGAATCAAGCCTGGGTCCTCTGGCTTCGTAGGAAAATGCCTTAACCACTAAGCCATCTCTTCATCCCCTGGTTGAGTATTTTTAAGACATTTTTATTTGTTTACTAAAATTTCTTATTGTGCTAAAAAATAATTTGTAGGCTGGAGAGATTGCTCAGTGGTTAAGAGCAATTCTTGGGCATGCGTGGGGACCTGAGGAAGCCTGAGTCGGATCCCCAGGATCCACACAAACAGCTAGGCGTGACCATGCAGAAAATCATCAGAGCTCAAGAAACGGCAGCAAGCTATGGGATCAAGTAAGACCAACAGAGAGCAATGGAGGGAGACGCTTGATGTCCCTCCAAGTACCGCAGGCAAGTGCATCCCGCAGCGGGCAAGCTCATGGGGTGCTGCATGGGCACATACGCCACACCACACTGAGCACACGGGCATGTGCACACACACACACACAGACATGCAAAAACATAAATTTTTTTTTTACTTATAAACTAGAAAGATCCTGTCTCCACATGCCTAGTTGCCAAATATCCAATATTCAGAAAACTAAATGCATTAAACAGAGATCTAAGCTTTAATTTTAAAAAGCTAAGATTAGCAAAAGCAAATGAAAGAAAAAGATTATAATTCCTGCAAGGCTTCAGAACAATAGCAATGTAGTCTTTGTTACTAACTGCTGAGTGGAATGCTGAATTACATACCTGGTGTCTGCTCAGAGTTCTTAGAACAAGCGTATTATGAGCTAGCTTTCTTGTATATTAGGTGTTGGAGAGGTAAGCAGCATGACCTCAAACAATTATATTTTACTATGAAAGAAATTTAAGCTTTTAGAAGATAAAATTTGGAGAAATTTAGTGTCGTCTCAGAAAACATATATACAGAAAAGTTTATCTGAGGGTGGTTGTCTTGCATTGAGCTTCTGGAAACAGACGTCTGACAGTTAAGCAAGACAGAAGGTCAAGCTGACTCTTTGCTCCAGAACATTCACTTGGTCCTGGCCCAGGATTTTATAATATTACAACCATGTGCTTCTGGAACAGAAGGCCAGCACATCCCCCCCCCCCCAAGAGCTTTCTAAACACCAGTTCCTCAGGGAGCTTTGAGGAGGCCACAGCGCAGCAGGAGTGAGCCTGCAGGAGAAACCATGCTTCATGCTGTCCATTGTAAGTGGATGTTCTTGGAGAAAGCGTGAAGATGGCTTCGCCTTGGTCAGCTAAGACATGGGAGTGTAGAAAGGTGAAGTGTCTGTCCAGACCTAAAGCTAGTCAGAGTTATCTTAATCCTTTTGATAGCTAATTACCTTTATCTATTTATGTATTTATTTATTTATTTATTTATTTATTTATTTATTGAGGCTAACCTGAAAGCACTCTGTAGCCTAGACTGGCCTCCCTCAAATTTGCAATGGTCCTCCTACCTCAGCCTCCCAAGGGCTGGGATTAAAGGAGTGAGCCATCATGCCAAGCTCAATTACCTTAACTGTTGTATCTGACCTAACTTCCCAGAATGCATCACTAAGCTTAGAGGCCTCTATCTACCACCTGCCCTAGAGCTAAGAATGCAGGTCTAAGTAAGAGATTTCTTGGCTTTGCTGTAAGCCACCGTCTTAATTCCCCACCAATGTAAATGGCAAATGCATCGCTTTACAGCTTTCTTTTGTCCTGTGACCATGAGAGCTCGTAGCTACACTTCCCAGTGGGATATGAACCTGTCCTAGGCCAATGACACTCCTATTTGATCTAGAATAAGTCCTTCTGTTTAAGTGAAAACTGTTATCTCACTTTATTATTTATCTATTATTTGTTTTGTGCATTACAATGTGTGTGTATTCATGTGCATAAGTGCAGGCGTGCACATGCAATGGTGCACATATGGAGGTCAGCGGACAACCTCAGCTGTTGGTCTTCATCTTCTGTCTTGTCTGAGGCAGGGCCTCTTGGTGTTGTTTGCCCCTGCATTTGCCAGGGGTCCACGAGCTCCTGGGTAGTTCTGCTGTCTTTGCCTCTCTTCTCTTCCCAGGACACAGGGACTCATTGCAGGCACTGGCATGACAGCATCTGGCTATACATAGGGTCTGGGGATCTAAACTCAGGTACTCATGGCAAGCGCTTTATCCACTGGGCCATCTCTCCAGCCCCTATTTATTCATTTTTAAAATTTATTTTAGAGCGAGAGAATTGGTGCACCATGGCCTCAGCCACTGCAATCAAACTCCAGATGCTTGTGCCACCTAGTGGGCATGTGCAACCTTGTGCTTGCCTCACCTTTGTGCGTCTGACTTGAGTGGGATCTGGCGAGTTGAACATGGGTCTTTAGGCTTTGCAGACCAGCTCCTTAACCAGTAATCCATCTCTCCAGCCCTATTTGTTTATTTTTAATGCATGTATGTGTGTGTATGTATATACTCATGTGTGCACAAGTGCATGTGGAGGAGGTGTGATGGCCAGAAGACCACTCAAAATGTTTCTTTTTGTCTCATAATCTCTCCCACTTCCTTATTTTGACTCTAAACCATCCCTCTGCAGCTTATGGAAGGCCTTTCTCTTCTCCATCAAATCATGGACTTTCTCTAGCCACTACAGTTATTTCCACAGCGTGCTGTGGGGCTGGTGTGCTGGGTGAGCCCCTTGCTGTGCAAGTGTGAAGACCTGAGTTTGGATCCCAGAACTCATGTGAAAGCTGGCACACTAGTGATACTGTCTAGGGGTGTTGGATTTGTTTTCTCTGCATATTGAAGAATTAGAAGGCAGGAAATGGTTTAAAAGAAGAAAGTTTATTCAAAATAAGAGGTAAAAAGAGAAGAGAGACTAGACTGCTCTGGGAGGTGGGGATCTCAGAGCTGGAAATTCCACAGTCCAGTGGGAACTGGAGTTTTATTGAAAGCAGGAAGCCCACCCATCCAGAACCTATGATTGGTCAACCTAAAGGAAGATGAAGGCTGGTCTATGATGCACCCAGTACTGTGCAGGTCCCAGAATGCCTCCCAAGCCAGCCTGCCCCCACCTGCCAAGCCAGCCCACTAGCAGAAAATTTCACTTAGGCCAGTAAGGAGGAGGAGGAGGAGGAAGTGGGGTCACCCCCTTTCAATCTTGGATTAGAATATAGCCACCTACCAAGGGCCGCTTTTCTCTGTCTGCACAGCCAAGGAAACCATCCATCTCCTGTAGTGTTTCATTAGTGTCTGTCTAATCCCAGCATGCCGATGGCAAGAGGAGAGGTGGAGACAAGAGAATCTCTGGAACTCGTGGCCCAGCTGTCTGGTGTGCACAGTGGCAAACAACAAGAGACCCTGTCTCGGGCAGGTGGAGAGCAGGAGCTGAGGTTGTCCTCTGACACCCACATGCACTTTGTGCCCGCATTCACACTCACACACACACACACACAGAGTTCTCAAAAAGCATGCTGATTGCAAATTTCTTTCTTGTTAGGATGAATGCATGTTCCTACTTTAGGGGAGACTGACAACGCAATGATCCAACTCTGGGGCGACATGTTGAATGAACTGTGTTGATAAATACCATTGACTTATGAAGCCCCTCTACATAACCCTGTAGAATGTTGTGGCAGTGGGCTTCTCATAGCTGGGACAAAATGCCCACCCTGAAGCAGCTGGTGGGAGGAAAGGGTTTATTTCAGGCCTACAGCATCCAGGGGAAGCTCAAGCATGGCAGAGGACGGTGGCTCACTCCATCACACAGCCACAGCAGGGAGAGAGACAAGCACGAGCTGAACCGAACACCACAGGGCCGGACTCAAGATCCGCCGTGACACACCCCTTCGGCAGGGCTTTGCCTGCTGGGGACTGAGCTGGAAGCTCAATCAAAAGTACCCGAGGCTACGGAGGACATTTTCATTCAAACTACCACAAATGTCTAGAAGTTCAATGCTGTCATAGTCTTTAAACGTCGGAGACAAATTCTCTCCATCTCCCGGCAGTGGGGGTGTTCATGTGTGGGTGTGTGTAAGTGTGCGAGTTCACATGAACATGTGCATGTGTGCATGGCAAGGGTGATCTCTTCCTTAGTTGCTCTCTGCTTTATCTTTTGAGACAGCGTCTCCCACCTGGAGCTCACGGTTCAGCTGGCCAGCAAGCCATCCAGGTCTTATTCCCGCCTCCCAGGCGCTGGACTCACAAGCGCCTGCCTCCGAACTCACTTTTACATGGGTCCTGGGGATTTGAACTCAGGTCCTCATGCTTGTGCAGCAAGTACTTTACTCACTGAGCCATCTCCCCAAACCCTTAATTGCCTTTTTGTAAGAACAATGACTCATATTAAATATAGTATATGTTAGCCGGGAATGGTGGAACATGCCTTTAATCCCAGCACTCGGGAGGCAGAGGTAGGAACAATCACTGTGAGTTCGAGGTCACCCTGAGACTACGTGGTGAATTCCAAGAGAGCCTGAGCTGGAGTGAGACCCTACAAAGAAAAAACAAAAAAATAAAAAAATAGTATATTTAGTTGATCAATAGCTAGGTTTTTTTTTTTTTAATTCTGATTGACTCCTTACTAAGCATAGCATATGTTTCTACAATAAAATTCCTCAAACCACAGGATGTTGGCACTAGAAAAAATATTAAGAAAAATAATTCCAAGGAAATTTTCTCAACACGGTGTTGGGAAAACTCAGCTGATGAAATGTCCTCCCAGTTGGCAGCACTGTCACCACAATCTGAAAGGACCAGGCTGTTAAGAGTTCTGACATGGGGGAAACCAACTGCCCTCTAGTTGGACTGGAGGCCCACTCCATGGAAGGAAATACATCCCTGATACTGAAAACCTAAAACACGGGTAGTCATGAGCCCTAGGAGCGTAACATCTGCTGCTGTCTGGCTAAATGTATATACTATGCTTATCAAACTGCCCAGGAATCACTTCTCTTAATGTTCACACCCTTATATTAATGCTACTCTTCACTTTTGGTAGAGAACCTTCTCTTTTCAGATGGCAGTGACCTTGGGATGACTCAGAAGGCATCATGGTGCTGGAAAGAAGTGACAGGAGTGCTCAGCACTGCAATATCTCTGTTACACCTTCCAAGGCTCAGGGTCTATTGCAGAAGAGGTGGCAGAAAGAATGTAAGAGCCAAAGGAAGGGTAGGACTCCTTACAATGTGCTCCCCCGAGACACAAAATGGCCTGGATATCTATGACTTCACAGTGCCTGACACTACCTACACAATACCATCATAATAGGAGGAAAAGATCATGCCATCAAAATAAAAGAGAGACTGATTGAGAGGGGAGGGGATATGATGGAGAGTGGAATTTCAAAGGGGAAAGTGGGGGGAGGGAGGGCATTACCATGGAACCAAGATTGCGCTTTTGAAATAGGGAACTCATAACATCTCAGAACAGGAGTTTTAGGCAAGGGAGAGAGGCAAGGAGCTGAGAGAATCTTCAGTGAATTGTAGTATAGCCAGCCCAGAAGCAAGAGAAGAAAGAGGGGAGAAGGAGAAAGAGGGACAGTGCATATGTAGAAAGAAAAGCAGGCGGGAGGCTGAGTTAGAGAGAGAGCTACAGGGCAAGAAATACAGTAAGAGGTAGAGAAATATGCACCTTGAGCTGGGTGTGGTGGCACACACCTTTAATCCCAGCACTTGAGAGGCAGAGGTAGGAGGATCACTGTGATTTAAGGGCAGCTTGAGTCTACATAGTGAATTCCAGGTCAACATGGGATAGAGAGAGAGACCCTACCTTGAGAAAAAAAATTATATATATATATATATATAAATTATATATATATATATATAAATTTTTTTCTCAATTGGATTTAAATGGACAATATATATATATATATATTGCACTTTACTTCAAGGACAAGGCCAGAAGAAAGAGAGAGTGAAGAAATGACCCCTGGTCCTTTACGTCCATGCCTGTGGGGTGTGGTAACTTGTCCAGTAGGGGAAGTAATAATGAGGGTGCAGGCCACTGCTCTGAGAGGGAGGCAGGATATTTGGATCCAGCAAGTCCTGTGGGGAATAAGACCTTCAAAGACATCAAGTTTGGCCCATCGAAGGGTGGGAGGCTTTGAGACTCTAACACAAGCATCTTAAGTAATAGGTGGATGTTGTAGTCAGGTTCACATTGCTGGTAGAAATCACCCAACCAAGAGCAGCTTGTGGGAAAAAGAGGTTTATTTTGGCTTACAGGCTCAAGGGGGCAGCTCCATGATGGCAGGGGAAAACGATGGCATGAGCAGAGGGTGGATATCACCCCCTGGCCAACATAAAGTGGACAATAGCAACAGGAGAGTGTGCCAAACACTGGCAAGGGGAAACTGGCTATAACACCCATAAGCCTGCTCCCCACAATACACTGCCTCCAGGTGGCATTAATTCCAAATCTCCATCAGCTGGGAACCTAGCATTCAGAACACCTGAGTTTATGGGAGACACCTGAATCAAACCACCACATTGGATTTAAATGGAAAAACTTATGCTGCTCAGCAATTCTCACTTTCCAAGTGTGTAGAGAAAGAAATCCTATGGATTGAGCTGATGGACAGATTATGGGAGTCTGAGCAGTAATGGACTTGGAAAACCCACACTGGGACCAGCCTGAGGCTGGACAGAGCAAGGATACAGCTGAGAGACGACAAGCAGTTAATGCTTTTATTGACTCTGGAGACTGATGGAGAATTAAATCTGTCATCTACCCTTCAAGTTGAGAAGAAAATCAGAACAGTCTCCAAAATTTAAATTCACTTCCGAGGAGGTCTGTGGCAGTTTCTGCCTACTTATTTTATATTGATCCAAAGAAGGCTTTAGGCAGTTTGAAAGAAATAGCTGGGTCTGTTCTGTGCCCATGTGGGCATCCCTTTGCAATGTGAGCTGCAGTTCAGAGCACAGTGCATGGCGGCGGAGTCTCTTCCCCCAGGGTCAGCCTCCTGAATTGCTGAACAAGTGAGTGTGGCAGATGGAAGGATAGGCCAGTCCCAAAACCAGTGTCCAGGAACTGTGTGCAGTCTTCTCATTCTCTCAGGACCTCGCTGCTTTCATGTGAACAGCTGGGCTTATCTGTCAGTGCTGGAGCCCAGGGGACAGTGTCCACAGCCCTGCCAACCTTCAGCAAGCCCTGCAAGCAAGAACCTCAGGCAGCCCCTTTGCAGATGTAACAGGGACCCGGCCAGCTGAGATTCAGGCAGAGCCACCCTGCTGGTGCCTGAACCTTAAGTAGGATAGAAGGATTGCCTCTAAGCTCTGCTGGCTTCTTACACCCATAAAAACTGTTTCCCTGTGAAAATAAAACAGAAGCTCCACCCAACTAAGGAAATTCAAACACAACAGCAAAGCGAGACCACTCTTCATCTAAGGGGTGTGTAAAATTACATAAGGAGCCTGGCGTGGTGGAGGAAGAGGTAGGAGGATCACTGTGAGTTCTAGGCCAGCCTGAGACTACATAGTGAATTCCAGGTTAGCGGCTAGAGCGTGGCCCTGCCTCCAAGAAAACAACAAAAATTACACAAGGATGTTCACCCACAGGATTTGCATTACTGCAAAGCTAAAATGCACATGCTTTTTGGCAAGTGATATGGAAATGTGTACCAAATTTTAATGTGCCTGCTGTTACTTTTCTTGGATTTTCTTCTTTTTAAAAATTATTTATTTGAGAGAAAGAGGCAGAGAGAGTAAGAGAGAGAGAATGTGCATGCCAGAGCCTCCAGTCACTGCAAACAAATTTCAGATGCATGCGCCATCCCACGCATTTGGCTTACATGGATACTGGAGAATCAAACCTGAGTCCTTTGGCTTTGCAGGCAAGCGCCTTAACTTCCAAGCTATCTCCCCAGCTCTGGATTTTATTCTTTAAAATTACATAAATATGTGATGCCCTATTAACCTCATTTTTATATTTGTATTTATGCATTTGGAGCAGAAAGAGAGAGAGAGGAAAAATGGTGCACAGAGCTTCTTCCCCTGCAAACAAACACCAGATGGGTGCACCACTTTGTGCATCTGGCTTTAAGTAGCTACTGGGGAGTCAAAACTGGGCTGGCAGACTTTGCAAGCAAGAGCCTTTAACCACTGAGCAATCTCTCCAGCCCTAACCTCATTTATAATACCAACATTAGGTAGTTGATTTGAATGTTCTTCAATAAATGATGATTTTAAACTTTTTAAGGCATATCTATATAATGGAATATTAATCAGTCATTCCAAATGTATATTTTGTCATTGGATGGCTTCTATATGTTATTATCATTAAATATAAAACAGAGTATTCATGGACTATTTCAAATTTTTGCCATTTAACAAAAAGAATCTATGCATAGAAATGATCTTCTAGATAATATATATCAAGCGTATATTCCAAACATCAGCCTTTGTCTCTTGGTCTGGGATTGTACATGGCTTTTATTTTTCATTTATATGTCTGAACCACTTGATGTATGTGTGCATGTCCAAGTGCATGGAGGCATACGGGTCTGTGCAGCTTCTCATGCATGTCAGTGCGGATGTGGAAACCAGAGAACAACCTTGGCTGGTGTTCCTCAGGCACTGTCCACTTCTTATTTATTTATTTATTTTTGAGACAGTATCACTTATTGGCCAAGTAAGCCAGGCTGCAGGCCAGCCAGCTCCAGAACCCATTCCCCCCACCACTGCACCTGCCTCATTAGCACATGGATTGCAAGCACATGCCACCATTCCCAGCCTTTAAAAAAATATGGGCTTGAGAGACAAACTTAGCGGTTAAGGCACTTGCCTGCAAAACCTAAGGACCTAGGTTCGATTCCCCAGTACCCATATAAGCCAGATGCACAAAGTGGCTCATGCATCTGGAGTTCGTTTGCAGTGGCTAGAGGCCCTGGCGAGCCCACTGTCTCTATCTGCCTCTGTCTCTCTCTCTCAAGTAAACAAATGTATTAAAAACAGAAAAAAATTACATGGGTTTGGGGGTTGAATTCAAGTCTTCACGCTTGCAAAGTGAGTCATCTTCCCTGCTCTCAATCTTATAATTTTAAGCTAAAATATTTATCACACTTAAATTCCCAAAAAACAGAACTCTAGTTATTTGTGTGTGGGGGGGGGGGGTGCATGTGTATGCGCAGGTGGGCATGGAGACCAGAGGACAACTTCAGGTGTCATGCTTAGGAATGCCATCCACCTCCTTTGAGACGGGGTCTCTCACTGGCCTGGAGCTCACCTGGTGGGCTAGTCTGCCTGGCCAGTGGACCCCTGAGAGCTCTCTATGCCTGCCTCTGCCCAGTCCTGACAGTACAAGTGTGCCCTGGCATGCCTGGACTTTGAAATGTGTTTCAGGGATTGAGCTCAAGTCCTCAGGCTTGCATAGCAATGGCTTTGCCAACTGAACTCTTCCCTCCATTCTTTGAGAAATATAAGACTTCTTTATTAGGAATAGTGTTCAACTCAAATGATACAGTTAACAAAAACAAATTTTCCTTCTCAATAAATAAATGCATTCTAATTTTAAGACAATGTAAAATTCAGAGATTCCATTATGTATTTTTCACAATCTCAGAGGGAAATCTTCCTGACATCAGGTCAGGTCTGAAAGTGGCACTAATTTATAATCAAACTTTGGTCTTTCTAAAGAGATGTTTGACCCAGAAGGGCTGAGGCACATTCATCACTTCAAAGATTTGTTTTCCCATCCATTTGGGTCAAGAGAACCCTTCCAGAGCTCTTTAAAAGGTCTCCAAGCAAAGGGGAAAGCTAATCACGAGCATTAATCAATTGCCTACTGCATACAAGAAGTATCGTGGTTGGCCTACCAATCCAAAACAGCCTATATGTTTAAGCGTATCTTCTCACATTATGTTAGAGTCTGAGAGTTAATTCTTTTCAGATGTGTGACCTAGCCTCAACCCTCACTAAGACCCAGCGTCCTCGTTTCCTCTCCTGATGCTAACTCTCTTTCCAGGGGACTGTCCTGTGATTGCCTCCAAGGTGACTTCCAATACGCTTCATCACTTGGACCCTCTGGGACAAAGGCAAAGTTCGCATAGAACACTCCAAGTGGCTGGGACTCGTGCTGGTGCAGTGACTGCTCGCAGGGAGGAAATAGGCTTTTTCTACATGAGAGAGACGAACTTAAAAGTCATCACATCCCAGTGCTCAAGAGGTGGGGTGGAGGGGCTTCCCCTGGGGAAGATCGCATGAACTCTGTCCAAGAAACAGTGAGGGGGGTGGCAGTTCTGGGTAGACAAGATTACAAGTTGCTCAGTACCACCCTCCAGAATATCACTTGGGCCATGGCAAGCTCTGCCTTGATCACAGAGCAGTGAGGAAGACACAGAAACGAGCCCAGAACACCAGCTAGCTGTGAAATCTCACATACACGGCGAGGGGAAACTTGTCTCTAATTAGCCAGCTGCTCTCCTCCATTTAACAGTTGTCATAATAGCAAAATCGCTTAAACCATTCCTGCTCAAGCCAGGCCTTT
This sequence comes from Dipus sagitta, assembly GCA_036346955.1. NCBI lineage: Eukaryota > Metazoa > Chordata > Mammalia > Rodentia > Dipodidae > Dipus > Dipus sagitta. The sequence goes on from CM070773.1 coordinate 171,063,422, forward strand.
TGAATTCTTGAGTTTAACCACATCACTTGGCGATCAGTCTTCAGAATTTAGACCAAAGACCTGAGGCTTTGAAATTATTTTCCTGGGATGAAAATAAAGGTAATAATTTGATTAGCATTTGAAAGGCTTTTCCCTCAGGTATTCATGCCTTTCTTTCTTTCTTTCCTTTTTTCCTCAACCCCCTTTTTTTCTGGAGCATATATAATGGAAAACATCTTTGTAATTATTCCCAAGTGCTGAAACTTTAATCTCCATTGTGTAATTGAAATTTCCTCTACCGCTAAGAGGTTTTCTGGATCCTCAACAGGCCAAGAACACAAACGCTGCTCACTCCCTCAGGGAGGAGGGGGGAGATGGGTGGGTGTGTGCAGACCACAATCAGCGCTTCAGTTTCCTTGCCATTTTTAGTGAAGCTTTTATTTTTTATTTTTATTTTTCGAGGTAGGGTTTCTCTCTAGCCCAGAACGAGTTGGAATTCATAATGTAGTGTCAGGTTGGCCTTGAACTCAAAGTGATCCTCCTACCTCTGCTTCCTGAGTGCTGGGATTAAAGGCATGCACTACCACACCTGGATTTGTGTGTGTGTGTGTGTGTGTGTGTGTGTGTGTGTAAGCTTTTAAGAAAACATGACTTATTTGTTTCTCCTACTTGAATACTTAAGTGCCTGTGCTTTGAATAAATATTTCCTAAGTGCAGCAGCATTTCCTAAAGAGAGCATTCAGGCCTAAAGTAGGCTGAAGACAGGTAGAGAGGAGGCACTAGTGGGAAATGCTCCACACAGAAAACTAAGAAAAGAACTCTGTGGCATGGGAGATAAAATCATATTTTGTACACAGTGAGCTAAGGATATCTGTGACATAGAGACTTATTTTGGGAAGACCATCCAGGTTTAGTCCAGATCATAAGAGGTTTCAAATCCTTCCACATTCCTCTTGAAAATCAGCTCCAAAAGGCCCAAGCCACACAGTCAGGTGTCCAGCAGCAACACCACTCTTGGAACCAACATTACCGTTGCAGTCAGGGTCACATTGCTGGTAGAAATCACCCAGCCAAGAGCAGCTTGTGGGAAAAAGTGGTTTATTTTGTCTTACAGGCTCGAGGGAGAAGCTCCATGATGACAGGGGAAATGATGGCATGCGCAGAGGGAGGACATCACTCCTTGGCCAATTTAATCACAAGAACAGCATAACCATCTCAACAGATGCAGAGAAGGCCTGTGACCAAATACAACACCACTTCATGATCCAAACACTGGAGAGAATAGGCACAGAAGGTTCACATCTCAACACAATAAAGGCCATATCCTAAGCACCTAAAGCCCAAATAATACATAACGGAGAAAGACCCAAGAGTCCCCATTGAGATTTGGAACAAAACAGGGGTGCCCACTCTCAACACCACTCTTCAACATAATACTAGAAGTCCTAGCATAAGCAATAAGACAGGAGAAAGAAATAAAAGGGATACAAGGTGGAAAGGAAGAAGTCAAATTAGCCCTATTTGCAGATGACATGATCCTATACCTATACCTAAGTGACAAGTCTCCATCTCAAAACTTCTGAAGGTTGTTAATTCCTTCAGCAAAGTGTCAGGATACAAAATCTGCACACAAAAATCAGTAGCCTTTTTATGTGCAAAGGACAAATACACTGGGAAAGAAATCAGTGAGGCTGTTCCATTTTCAACAGCCACAGAAAAGTTAAATACCTTGGACTAACACTAACCAAGGAAACACCTATATAATGAAAATATTAAAAAATAACTCCAGGGCTGGAGAGATGGCTTAGCGGTTAAGTGCTTGCCTGTGAAGCCTAAGGACCCCGGTTCGAGGCTCGACTCCCCAGGACCCTCATTAGCCAGATGCACAAGGGGGTGCACGCATCTGGAGTTCGTTTGCAGTGGCTGGAGGCCCTGGCATGCCCATTCTCTCTCTCTCTCTCTATCTGCCTCTTTCTCTCTCTGTCTGTCGCTCTCAAATAAATAAATAAAAATAACAACAACAAAAAAAAAATAACTCCACAAAGAAATAGAGGAGTACACGAGAAGATGGAACTACTTCCCATGCTCCTGGATAGGTAGAATTAATATTGTGAAAATGGCAATCCTAACAAAAGCAATATATAATACCATGAAACTTCCAGCATCATTATTCACAGAGATAGAAAAATTTATCTCAAAATTCATATGGAATGGCAGCATGCCTCAGATATCTAAACATATCCTTAGCAAAAGAAATACCTTTGGAGATATCAATATACTTGATCTAAAGTTATATTATAAAGCCATCGGAACAAAAACAGCATGATATTGGCATAAAAAACAGAAATATAGACAAATGGAACAGAATTGAAGACCTTGCCCTTAGGTCAGGTAACTACAGCTACTTGATCTCTTACAAAGGTGCCAATAAAGTAGACTGTATTAAAGACAGCATCTTCAACAAATGGTGCTGGGAAAATTGGATAATCACATGTAGAAAAATGAAACTAGAACCACTCATCTTACCATACACAAATGCTCAACTCCAAATGGAGGAAATTTGAGGCCCAGGCAAAAGGGATGCAAGGATTGGGGGGGCAGCGAAGGGGGTGTTAAATCCAAAATGAACTGGTGCCATAGAAACCTTTCTCCTTGCAGGTAGACTAAAAGATTTAACCCTCAATAGGAGTATAGAGGGAGTGTCTGAAAAGAAGGGCCCTGGAGAGGGTAGGATGAAGACTAACCTTAAAAGTTTTGGCTCTGGCCTGTAACTCCTAGTACCAGAAATTGGTCCTACCCATATTGAGCTGTTGACTGGAGAGGTCCATAAGGTCCCCAAGACAAGTTTCTGTCAAAACACTTGATTACCTGCCTGAGGTAATAGGTAAGACCCCATTGCTGAAGAAACACATGCTACTGACACAGAGCACAGAGAACCCTGGCTGGAATCTGGAAGAGAGCCAGTCCTCGGACAGCCCATCTGGTGTTGGAAAGTGCTGCAGGAGCTACAGGGGAAAAGTGACCAACAGTGGTGTGAGCAAGCAGGGGTCTAAGCTACTAGGAAGCAACCAGCCTGACAAGAAGTACACACTAATGCAATGGTGGCACACAGCCCTTGTGGGTAACCAGTGGCATTTTAAAATTTATTTGAGAGAGAGAGAAATAGGCAGAGAGAGAGAAAGAGAAAGAGAGAGAGAGAGAATGGGCCTGTCAAGGCCTTCACCTGCTGCAAACAAACTCCAGAATCATGCACCCCCATGTGCACATGTGTGACATTTCACACCTGTGTCACTGTGCATCTGGCTTATGGGGGACCTAGAGATTCGAATGTGAGTTCTTAGGCTTCACAGGTAAATGACTTAACTGCTAAGCCATCTCTCCCGCCCACCAGTTGTTTTTTGATTGGCTAAGAGATCCTCTCAGTGCAAAGGAACCCATATCTGGAACTGGGAACCAGGTCAGAATCCTATAGAGACAAAGATTATGGTCTACAGTATCAAGCTCCCACTAATCTTTGGCTAAAAGAGGTTCTTCATGCATCCAAATCTCCCTAAATTAATAACACTTTATCCTATTTAACTGATTCGGACTTCACTCTCTGTTGGAGAATCTATTTTTCTGTTTCATAAGGTAGCAAGACCTGAGGAGATAACTACCCCTCATATTCCAGCCAAGGCCCAGGTGAAACCACAGAGGCACTGAGGAGACAAGTTAGAGTGCTGCTTCCATGGTGAGCCTGACGACCGGCTCCAGGGTGAAGGAGACAGATGCTGAGGACACGCAACACTTACCAAAGCAGAGACCCAGAGGCTCCTAAGAGCTCATCATTGAAGTAGACTTAAAACTCACCCACAACTGCTCAGGAAAGTTTATGGAAGAGGGGGCAGAAAGATTGTAATAGCCACAGGTTGGGACATCATACCCAGAGATATTGCCTCCCCCCAATAACTGATTGCTGCTCTCACAACCCATAACCCACAGCTCCATGGGGAATGCCAGCAACCCCACTGAAGAGGACCCCCAGTGGAATAGGGGCAGGGAAGATGTAACATATGGTACCAACACATGATGTATCCATACAAAATATGTTCTCAATAAAAAAAATAAAATCCATGGGCTGGAGAGATGGCTTAGTGGCTAAGCGCTTGCCTGTGAAGCCTAAGGACCCTGGTTCAAGGCTCGATTCCCTAGGACCCACGTTAGCCAGATGCACAAGAGGGTGCATGCATCTGGAGTTTGTTTGCAGTGGCTGGAGGCCCTGGCACACCCATTCTCTCTCTCTCTCTCTCTCTCTCTCTCTCTCTCTCTCTCTCTCCCTTTCTCTCTCAAATAAATAAAAATAAATAAGTATATTTTTAAAAATCCACAAACTACAGAAACAAACAAAAAAGCTGGGCTCCCACTGGGACAGCAGATATCCAGCCCCAGAACTTCTTTCTCCATGAGGAGTCAGTGTTCTCTCTGCTCCCTTTAATTTTTACTTTGAAATAAACTTTGCTCTTTCATTCTCTTTCCTGCCTTTGAAGTCCTTAGTCAGCAGAAAAAATGAATCCCCCTGAACCCTAGACTTTCAGGGTCATGAAGACAAACACAGAGACACTCCCCTGTGGTAGCATGGCTAAAACACAATCTCCAGTAACTTCTCTGCATTCCAGAGTAGTGTTGTAAAACTTTAAACTTTATGTACTCTACACAGTGTATGTAGCAAAAGGCAATAAATGGTTTTATTTTTGTGTATGTGTATGCATGTATGTGTGATATGAATATATGAATGTGTGTGGGCTCACGTGTGTGCGCACGCAAGTGGAGGCCAGAGGACAACCTTGGGTGTCATACTCAGGTGTACTGCCACCTCTTTCATTGCCCTGGAGCTTACTGATTACAGTAGATTGACTGGCCAGTGAGCACCAGGGAGCCTCCTGTGACCCCTCCCCACTGCTAAGATTACAGGCACACATGGCCCCACCCACTTTTTCACAAGCATCTAAGAAATCAAACTCAGTTATTGTGACTTCAAGGCAAGCACTTTACTGACAGCTATCACCCCAGCCTTGAAACTAAGGCCTTAGGAAATAACAGCCTCCATGGTATTTCAGTCACATAACACAAGATGTGCAAGCAATCAGAACTGCAGATTCTGTGACAAGGAGTAAGAGAGCTGTGAAAAGCTGTAGTCACAAGCCGGTTTTCTCAACCCTTAATGGACATGTGCAGGACCCCAGAACCAGTTGTGTGTCAAAGAAACTACTGCAGAGAACAGAGCCAGGGATAAAGCTCTATGATTTAAGTCCTAAAATCTTGTTATAGAAAGTAAAGGACAACTACAAACTTACTGCAGTGACAGGTCATGGGCTTGACCGTGACCTTCATTTTGTCTAAACTGACCATCTTGACACTTGGCAGATCAGCTCTCTCCAACTCAGTTCCTGGCAAGCACTGGACAGGAAGAGGTCCTGACTAACCCAGCATGCCCTTTATCCCTGAAATGTCATTTAAAAAGCTATGAGCTGGGCATGGTGGCACATACCTTTAATCCCAGCATTTGGTAGTCTGAAGTAGGAGGATCACTGTGAGTTCAAGGCCAGCCTGAATCTACATAGTGAATTTCAGGTCAGCCTGGACTAGAATGCAACACTACCTTGAAAAACAAAAAAATAAATTGAGGCTGGAGAGTTGGCTCAGAGGTTAAGGCACTTGCCTGCAAAGCCTAACAAACAGGGATTGATTCCCCAGTGCCCACGTAAAGCCAAGTACACAACAGGGCACATGCATCTGAAGTTCACTTGCAGTGGCTAGAAGCCCTGGCATGCCCATTCTCTCCCCCCTCTTTCTGCTTGCAAATAAATAAAATATTTTTATGAAGCTATGAGTTTCATAATAGCTGTTAGTCCCAAAGTGACTGTTTGCATAAAAAAAGATAATCTACAGATTATGAGGACAAGAGTTCAGCAGTTACTAGAATCAGAATCAACGCAGAAAATCAACATGACTCCTAACGCACAACAGCAACTCACTTCAGAATATTTATCAAAAGAGTTCATTTATAATAGCAACAAAACATACACTGCCTGATTACAACCCAAATGTGGTGGGGTTTGAATGTGAAAGTCTCCTATACGTGTTTGTAATTAAGCTTCATACTCAAGCCCCAGCGGGTGGCAGTTTGGGAGGCAGAGCCTTGCTGTAGGAGGTGTGTTGCTGGGGGGGGGGGGGGGCTTGGGGTGGTCCAGCCCAGCTCTCCCTTGCCATAACTAGCTCGCTCTTGTGCTGCTTCCTTAAAGCTGCTGCTGCAAGATGTGGTAGCCAGTCTCTGTACTGTCCTGCCATGCCGGAGCTGCCCTTTGAGATTTGCAGCTAACAGAATCCCTTTCCTCACATCAGCTGCTATGGTCAGGTGTTTATCCTAGCAAGGAGAAGGTGACTGTCACACTAAGGGACAGACATGAGACCTGACAAAGAAAGTGCTGAAACATTATTAAAGGACACTTAAGGGGGTCGTGGCGGCACACACCTTTAGTCCCAGCACTCTGAAGGTTGTGGTAGGAGGATTCTCATGAGTTTGATGCCAGCCTGGGGCTACCGAGTGAGTTCCAGGTCAGCCAGGGCTAGAGTGAGACCCTGCATAAAAATAAAATAAAATAAAATAAGGCACACTTAAAAGGACTAAGAGTTATAGGATGATACATTGTATCCATGGAAACTGACATAAAACTTATTACTAACATTAGCAAGTTAACTTGTAAATTTCATGTGATACAAATAAAAGCATGTTTTTGGTACTAAAATTCATATGGAAAAAGAAGGCCCAAAATAGCCTACAAAAGCATCAAAGTGTGACCCAGAATTCCCTAAAGTCCCCCAGACTCTTTGGGGTGAGGGGAATGTGACATAAAATAAATGTTTGGTCTTTCCTCAGTTTCCTGCCATACACTTCTTAAATCCCTTGGAGTCTACAAAGGGATAGTATGTTTTTTTATGCTATCAAAGTGAATGATGGCTGGCAGTCCCTAGGGAGCTTCAGGGTGGGGTTAGGGCCAGGTGTGTCTGAACTCTATGAACCCTTCAGACAAATCAGTCAATTATCAGTGGGAGTCGTGGGAACCCTGGGGCTTGAGATGGACAGCTGAGGTTGGGGAGTCTTGAGAGCTCACACAGTCTACCAGTGGACAGGTCAGAATGGACTTGGATCACTGTCTACTGCAGAGCTGCTTGCTGCTGGTCATCACGAGTCCCCACACAGCTCACTGCTGTCATGTGGGAGAAGAGGGAAAACAGTGAGGAAAGGCTGTGGGGCAGAACCACTCTAATAAGGAGTCTGACATGGTGTGCCTCCTCCATTCTCAGTCTGTCACTGGCCTTCTGTGGAGTTTCTGGAGGCTGTATGGTTTACATCAAAATGCATTCGATGCATTAGCAGCAGAGAGAGCCTGGCTGTCAGCTGGAGACATGACTGTGGGTAAAGTCTTGCTGAGCAAGAGTGAGGACCTGAGTTCAGACCGCAGCACTCTTGTAAAGACAGATGCAGTAGCATGCATCTGTAATCCCAGGACCCCTATGGTGAGAAGGAGGCAGAGACGGGGGAATCCCCAGAGGCCCACATGGCAGCAGCCAGGCAGACAGAGCAGTGAACGAGAGACCCTGTCACAAAAATCAAGGTAGAGTGGCTCAGCAGTTAAAGGTAATTGTTTGCATAGCCTGCTGGCCTGGGGTTCAACTCCCCAGTCCTCATGTAAAGCCAGGTAAACAAAATGGCACATTCATCTGGAATTCATTTGTAATGGCAAGAGGCCCTGGTGTACCCATGTTTCCTCTTTCTCTCTCTCCTCTCTCACACACATAAATAAAATAAGGACTAGGTATATGGATCAGAGGCTAAAGCACTTACCTACAAAGCCTAACGACCCAGATTCAGTTGCCCAGTACCCACGTAAACTCAGATGTACAAAGTGGCATATGCATCTGGAGTTCATTTGCAGTAGCACTATGCTCTTGCATGCCCATATTCTCTCATTCTCTCCCCCCATATCTTTCCGTGCTTGCAAATAAATAAATAAACATATTTAAGAGATAAAATAAAAATCATGACTTGTGTTCACATGAAGTGGGTACACTAGTACTTTTTTTTCTCTTTGGTTTGTAATAAAGCAGATATTGATCAGCACTACCCATATAAACTCAAGCTCTTAATCCTTCCATGGTTTCTGAGTAAGAGGCCCTAGGACAAGGAAATCAGAGAAGATCTGATGGCTTAGACAAATATCAGAAGGAAGGAAAGGAAGGAGGAAGGGAGGAAGGAGAGACAAATAGGGAATAGATCTGTCCTTTCCAGATACAAAGACTTCTTGAAGTGAAATAACAGCAAAAATTGAAATGTCTATTATCTGCCAGTTTGGAGCTATGAAGACACAGGAGCTCTCACACACTACTAGTGACACAGCAGATGGGGTCAGGATCACAGTGGAGAATGACTTGGCAAGTTGAAGACTACACTTGGTTCTTCCCATTGTTGTATGAAACACTCAGTGAAACCAAACATACAGGGCTTGAGTGACAAAATTATGAGCCCACACTGTCTCCAACAGAAGTGCAGAGGAGACCCCAGACTAGCAAAGGTTGCACCCCTTGGGAGGGCACAGATATAGGGAAGGAATAGAGAGGTGTTCAGTCATTTCTGTATTTTGTGAGGGAGGGAGGGAGGGAAGGATGAAGTCTCACACACAGACAACACTGGGTCAAGTGTGGGTGTTATGTACACAGATTGTGGTGTTGTTCTACTGAGTATCAACAAGCAAATGAGCCCACGGACCTGAGCTCAAACATGTCCGTTTATGTTCTTGCTCTCTGCAGCACACCCAGTGAAACTGGCCGCCACTAAGAATGTTAAAACCTAAATCCAGGTACGAAGTGTTATACAGACCATGCCTAGCTTGTCTTCACATCCCAAATGTGTGGAAGGAAGTGTGTGATGAAACTATTTGAAGAAATACAGTTGAAGTGTAGCATCAGTGCGTCTCAATCCTCTGGTGCCTCCCAGGTAGTGCCATATGTTGGCATTGGAGTCTGGCAGGTAAACATCCACTACAAACCTGTGCCCTTCTGGGGACGCTGGCTTACATAACATCCTGGAGTAAACTTGGAGAATGTGGCAATGACATGAATGGGCAGTGGCCTTCCCTGGTCCATGATCATCTTGCAGGGTGACTGGAAGCTGATTAGCCAGAAGAGTTCTGGTCTAGGTTTGTTCCTTGAAACGGCATGGGGCCAAAAATGCTGCTTTGTTAAGTCACCTCCCCAGGACCACAGCTCCAAAGTTCTGGATGACCCAGCAACTCTTAGCTAAGCAATACAGAAGATGACGTATGAATACCATTACTGGTAAAATATGAACAGATGCCAGCTTTAGTGTTTCTCCTCAATTCCATCAACACATGGAGCACATGTGCAATGCTGGAAGGTTTTGTCCTCTTCTGAGTTCAAGGTAAAGATTACTCCTCCAGGCAACACTGTCTCCAGGTGTGGCCTCGGGAGATGGCTGAGTCAGAAAGGACCCACCCACATAGAAGAGACTTCAGGGAGTGTTTGTCCTCAAATGCCTTATGTCCCTTCTGCTCTATAAGGATATGCCACTTCTCTGTGGAGGACACATCACATGGCTCTGTCTTGGGAGCAGAGAGAAGACCCTCACCAGACGCTGAGCCTGCAGGCACCTTGACTGTGGACTGCCAGCCTCCAGCTCTGGGAGAAAGGAACTTCTGTTCTTTGTAAATTATCCAGGTTGTAGAGCTTTGCTACAATAGCACAAACACATGGAGATAATGCACTTTATGAATGGCATTCTAGTAGCTCCTTGTGGGAGATCAGGAAGGAAAACTCAGAATTACATAAGGTATTTCAACATACTCATTTATAAAGGTACCTAGGATAAGCAAAGTTGACAACTGGTGAATTTGGGCTGCCAACTGTTTTCCATAAGGGAGCACAGAAAGCTCTGTAGGAAATACTCCTGCTGTCTTCCTACAACACACCCAAAGGCTCTCAGCTACGCAGATATAAGAATAAAATGCACTCATCTGAGGAATCTGAGATCCTTCTGTGATTGGAGGAGATGGAGAGAAGCAAAGTAAATATGAACAAGATCCAGAAGCTTCAGAGGAACAGGACAAGGTCCATGGTCCTTTGACCTTTAACTATTGACAACCTCTATACATATGCACAATGTTCCAGAATCACGATACCAATACCCTCCCCAACCCTCCTATTATGCAGGTCTTGTGTTGTGTCAGCCACCGTGAGGTCATGAAAGGCACATCCACGTTGTGTCTGGAAGACCCCTTCCTTTGGCTCTTACATTCTTCCCACCTCGCCTTTTACAATGGAGCCTTGGAGGGTGTGATAGCGATGTTTCACTGTGCTGAACATTCCACTGTCTCGTCTTGTCAGCATTTTGATGAGTCTTGGGTCTCCCCAGTGGTCACCATCCCCATCTGGAAAGAGAAGCTTCTCTTTTGGGGTGATGTTCTATCTCACCCACATGGAGTCCATGGCCCTTCTTATTAGCTGTTCCAAAGGATGAAACACTAATGGTTCAGGGTAATCTTTCATGGTTCCCTTCTGTAAAATGACCTTAAAGACCCAATGGAAAGCAAGGAAATTAATCTACACCAGCAGTCCTCACTGGTGCAGTAAAAACAAGTATTTGGGCTAGTAAGAGAGCTCAGAAGTCAAAGGTGCTTGCTTGTAGTCAGATGGCCTGGGTTAAATGACCCAGTATCCATGTAAAGCCAGATGCACAAAGTGGTGCCTGCATCGGGAGTTTGTTTGCAGTGGCAAGAAGCCCTGATGTGTGTCCATTCCATCTGTCTGTCATCCTCTCTCTCTCCTCATTTACAAATACATACTTTTTAAGAAAACAATTAATTTAGTTAATCGATAAAAACAAAAGGCACAACATTAAGAGGGAGAGCTAGGACATGGCAGTTCCCACTGCTGGGCTGGGACAAGCGCTGAAAGCAAATCTGGATGACGTATTAGCAGTGTGATTTTCAAAGCAGCATCATACAAAGTGCCAGACATGAAAACAACTTAGACATCCATTAACAGAGAAACTGATGGAGACAGTGTGGTATGTGCACAAAACTGAATCATAGTCAGCTGTCTAAGGAAATTCTGCATTGCACAACTGTTAGCTCTAGGAGGCCCCATCTTGCAATGGAAAAATCCCTACAACTAAGTTTTTTCTCTCTAAACTGAAGCTTTCCACCCCACTTACTTCCTCCTAATAGGGTCAGTGACAGCTACTCCCACTTCCTTCCACCTAATGGGATCAATAAAAGTCACCTCCATTTCCTCTAGTGGGATGGGCTACCTGCAAAACATTCCACCCTCATCATCCCGCTGATGATACGGACTAGGAGGAAGGTACCTTTTTTTCTGGTAGGTAGCTGCTAGGGATTAGGCGTGGGAAACATGGATGCCACCTTTCCTGTCCTAGCAGGACGAGAACCCACATCTAATCCAGTTTGAAGCATTAACTTCAGTGACAGCTTCCAGCATCTTTCTCAACTTGTCCCAGACTTGGCACATCCGTGGGCTGGCTGGAACTTGCAGGTTATTGGGTCATCACACTTGTACAGCACACACTTTCACTCACTGAGCCATCTTCAATCTCAAGCTTACCCCACTTCTGCTAGTTCACAGAAATTTGGGAAGGCAAGAACTATAACCTTTCCTTATGTTGAAGTAAAAACTCATCTGACTTTTCTTTTTCCTACAATCAATATTTATTATAATACATACAAGAATTATTTGGGAAAAAATATATTCCTACCACTAAAGCTTGACACTCCAGTTTAATGGCACCCAACTGGATGAGAACACCTTTTCCTTGAATTGCTTTAGGTTAAAAAGGAGAAACATCCAGCAAGTCTTGGCACATATATTGCCACTGTACACAACTCTGTGTATTTTAATACAAATTAAAACATAAACAGCTTGCCGAATGACTACTTCTCTAAGTTGAAGGACAGACTCAACAATTAAATACTGTTGATCTTACTTATGTATTGCTTTGTTATGAAATTTCTTTACATTGCCAATAAAACTGGCAATTAAAGTTGTTTTTTCAACTTTACAGTCTTGACTTCTGTGTCTGCCTCAAACAAAAGCCTGATTCATGAATATAAACTCAGGGCTTGGCCTGAAGAACAACAAACGGAGATGTGAAGGGTGGATCTCCAGCCATAAGGCATGACAGGGCCTCGGTGTAATTGTTCTTCCCATCTGAAAACGTCATTAGCAGTATTATATGACCTGAGAGGAACAGTATATTGATTGCATCTGTACAGTGCTGTGAATGCAAGCATAGCAACAGTTCGCAGGGCCTACCATTACTGCCAGCTGCCTCCTAAGCTGTGAATAGAGGACCTAATGCCACTCTGGGCTCACTTTCCTTCTCAGAACTTGTCCCAACAGCTGGGGGTGTAGCCCTTGCGGGTGCAACCTGCCCAAGGCCCTGAGTGCTCTCTCCAGCATTGGGATGGGGGACGCTAGGGGTAGCTTCCTGCCCCATGCATCCTTGTCAGCAGTTTCTGTATCTAGGCTATTTGGAAAACTAGATTGTTGCACTGAAGAGATGGCTCAGTGGTTAAAGGTGCTTACTTGAGAAGCTAGATTCCAACCACTCAGTACTGCCATGCAATAACAGATCTCATATTTGTGACCATGACATATTGTTTCTTGTTTCAGTGATTTTAATCATTTAATCAGGCTTTATAAGAAGTGTATTATGAAAGTCCTTAAAAACTCAGTCTAGGGCTGGAGAGATGGCTTAATGATTAAGGCTTTTGCCTGCGAAACCTGAGCACTCATGTTCAACTCTCCAGACCCCACATAAGCCAGACTTACAAATATGAGGCAAGTGCAAGGTTCCACAAGTGTGCAAGGCCGTACATACACACAAGGTGGTGCACATGTCTGAAGTTCAACTGCACTGGCTGGAGGCCCTGGTGTGCTGATTCTCTCCCCCTCTCCCCCTCTCTCTCTCATAAAAAAAGAGGCCAGTCTGTTGGGCTTGCCTCAAAAAAAAAAAAAAAAAAAGATAAAATAAACTAAAAAATAAAAGCTCAGTCTATAGATACCAGGATTCGGACACAAGACAACCTGCAGAGCATAAATAGCACTGCTGAGTATATAATGGGTACTTCCCCTAGAACTAAGCTACAATTACCCACTACACAAACTCAAAGGAAGCTTATTCAGTTATTGTACTTTGTAAAGTGCACTGGGTCTTAGAGTCTTGCACTTGTCACCAGGAAGTCATTTTCCTCAAATATTCTCATCACAGATGACCTACTCTCAAAGAATAAACATTCTTAAGGAATTATTTGATGATTCTTATATTATGTACATTTCTGTCTCTTCCAAAATAATACAAAATGCTATTAAACAACTTTTACAATTGAATGTTGAGTATTTAGCTACATCTTACTATTTTTATCTTACTATTATATTGTAAGATGCCATAAAACATGCATTATTATTTACAGAAAAATAAAAACCAGTCTCTAGTCATAAGGATCCTTTCATCTTTCCAAACTTAACAACTTACAATTAAAGTATTCTGGATGCCACAACTATCTACTAGTGTGTGTGTATACTGCTCTGCTGTTCCTATTGCATATTATGCCTGGAATTCCAGACTCTACCATCTGGGACTTCCTTACTCCACAAACTTCCTTTCTACTACTCTGATAACATGAACCTACTATTCTACATTTATTTGAGAGGCAGAGAGAGAGAGAGACAGAGAAAGAGAGAGAGAGAAAGAATGAGTGTGCCAGGGCCTCCAGCCACTGCAAACAAACTCTAGATGCTTGCACCACCTTGTGCATCTGGCTTTACATGGGTACTGGGGACCTGAACCTGGGCCCCTTGGCTTTGCAGGCAAGCACCTTAACCACTAAGAAATCTCTCCAGCCCAAAATATTTATATGTATATTTATTAATCTGAGAGAGAGAATATGAATCAGATAGAATGGGGGATACTACTATTCTAATCAACATAATATTCTTTCTCCCATTAATGTCAAGTTTATTCCCATCATAGGTCTTATACTTACATGGTTCCCAAAAATAGAATATCCTCTTCTTACCCATAGTCTAAATGTTACCTATTACTATGATCATTACAGACTCCTATATAGCCTTTTAATTACCCACAAAACAAGGGAAACTGGGACCTCGCTTCACTTGTCCAAGATAAAAATGTCTAAAAATTAATGTAAGAAAATACATGCAAACATTTGAACACAGAATACAATCTAAAAGTGAATTATATAGAACCACTTTAAAAAAACAAACTTTGATACATTAAAAATAACCACTATGGACTGGAGAGCTGGCTTAGTGATTAGGGCAATTGCCTGCAAAGCCTAAGGATCCAGGTTCAATTCCCCAAGACCCACATAAGCCAGATGCACAAAGTAGCACATTTGTCTGAAGTTCATTTGCAGTGGCTAGAGGTCCTAGCCTGCTCATTCTCTCTCCTCTCCATCTCTCTGTCTCTTTCTCGAATACATTTTTTAAAAAATAACCATTGTGCAACCTAAACTGACAAGCAATAAACTAAACTCCTATTCATAAACATATGAGTAGATGCCTTTTTCCCATTTCCACATACTTCAGGGAACAACTGAAGACTATTTATACCCAACAAATCAAAAATATTCCTCAAACATCTCAGTATGGATTTTTACAGGTTTTTCTTCAATGGTTCTGTCACTGCCTGCTATTATTTTGAATACCAGCTCTTTGTTTATTTTGTTCAATAACATTTTTTTAGTGTATTTTACTTATTTGAGAGACAGAAAGAGGTAGAAAGAGAGGGAGGAGAGGGAGAGAATGGGTGTGCCAAGGCCTCCAGCCACTGCAAACAAACTCCAGATGCATGTGCCCCCTTGTGCATCTGGCTTACATGGGTCCTGGGGAATTAACTAGGATCCTTTGGCTTTGCAGGCAAATGCCTTAACCGTTAAGCCATCTCTCAGGCCCCAACAAACTGTTTTTTAATACATCCCAACCACATGCTAGGAACTGCACTAAATAACTAAAACAATAGGGACGTGGAAAGCAGACAGGGCTCCATCCATCACCAGAACTTTAAGCCCAGGTAAACAATTCAAGTAATCAGAAAAATTGTGGTTTGAAAGTAAAAGGATAGAACTCCAGGAAGGCATATAAAAAGGACTCTACCTGTTGGGAATGTGTAACTCTCAAGGCCTTGTATCTACATAAACTGTAAGTTCTTTTAACAGCAGGGGCTATATATTAAATATCTTTGTATCTTTCTGCATTTCACATACTAAGACATTTGTTAAATGATTTATTCCAACTAAACTTTGATGTTGTCATTAACATCCCTGTCTTTAATGGTGCACATGAAGCCAGCTTTAGAATAATCTATAGTCCAAGACAGATACTTTGACAAGTAAGTTTACAAAGACATACTTTTTATTCTTAAGCAACTTAAAAATCTTACCTGAGTTTAAAGGTAATTTCACAATATGATCAGATTTAAGGGCAAGATACTAAACATCAATAATAACACTACATTAATTAAAACAAACTACCAACTAATTTGTATACTGAAATAGTTTTTTCATTTAGCATACATAGGCTGTAAAAATAGGCTTTTAAAATCACATATTTTCACACTGTGTATCCTGGAAGCTTATTTATTACTAGCTCACAGATATCTTTGCATTGTTTGGAAATACTCAGTGAACCAAGGTCGTCATTGTCTTCTTCAAAGTGATCAGACACACTGCTATCCAGGGCCTTGAGTTCTAGTTCGGACAACTTAGACGGCAAGTAGGAACTCACTTGAGATGTCTGTGGTGACTGGCTTTTCTCTGATGACTTGCAATCCACTCTTGTTTTAAGTTTAATAGAAATGCCTTGACTTCTCTTCACAACTTTAGAATTATGTGTAGTAATTTGGTCTACTTGGTTTTCTTTTTCATTTGTCCAGTGTGATGAAGATAAGTCACTGGCAGAGGTATGGGATGCTTCCTCCAGACTTTTGTCCCGGCTCTTTAAACTATGAGATCTTTTATAAGACAGCACTGGTGAGCCAGCTGAAAAAGGTGGGCTAAGAACAGAACTCTTTTCACTGCTATTTCCCCGTGTGGACAGCCTTGCTTCACTGGACTTGCAGGCACGTGAGCTGTGTTTCTGGTTTTCTTCCTTTTCACTACGGTGATGAGCTGGCAAACTTCTGCTACTCTCCTCCGCGAGCAGAAATCTTCTGAGTAGCAAGAGCTAGCAAAATCGTCTGAGTATTTGTGCTCTGAGATGCTCTCCTGGAAACTATTTCTGCTCAGTCTATTTTCACTCACATCTGCAGTAAAACTGTCATTATCTGTGGTCCTTAGGTATCTTTCACCTTCTTTACCTACAATTTCCTGTTGGGAAACACATGGTCTTTGGAATTTTTTTTCCATTTTTCCTCCCAAAACTTTTTCATAAGTAAATCTTCCTGGAATGATGGAATTTGCAGAACTCGCAGCTGTTCCCAGTGAAGCATTACTGGTTCTGTTTTCACCACCATCAATGGTCTCTTTTTCAGTAGCACAGTTCGCCTCAGTTTCTGTAGTTGTACTGGGTTCATCAAAAATTCCACTGATTTGCTTTGAGGTATCACTGTTTTCAGCCAAAGACACATTTAAATCTAAACAAACATCTTTACACTGTTGCGGAGGCTTCCGGCTTTGCTCTGCAACACTGAGCAGTTTGTCTTTACATGGTGGAACTCTGAATTTTCTACCCAATGTCTGTATCTGCATTTTCCTGCGCTGTTCTCTCTTTTCATGTACCATCAACATATCAGGGTTGGTTTGCTTTAAACGAAGCCGGAGCGTGTTTGTTAAGCCATAAAGTAGCCTCCCCTTTGTAACTCTCTGAGGTGGGCTACCAATGACTTTCTCGTGAAAATGCTTATCTTTCTTAGAATTTTCGATTTTATTCTTTGTTTGCAGGGGACTTTCTTCCAGTTCTCCCACAGCAAGTTCCTTCTTCGATTCAGTCTGGGATGTGGATTTGGCAGAAGATTCTGGCGCCCCGGGCTCAGTTCTATACAGCCAGGCTAAGTGAGGATGCACATGAGTGGGACTGGCCACAGGTTGGTTGCACAGCAAGGACAACTCAATTAGCAAAGCATTCAACAGTGGTAGCTGCCTAATTGTGTCCATGGTACTTTGTTCAGTTTGAGGGTGACACACAGCTTGATTACCTGCTCCAGCAGCCTGAGGACATGCAGGATTTACAGGCACTGCAGGGCTCTCTCCTGAGGCACACGGTATACATCTTGGAGGCCTTGGATGCGAGGGAAGATTTACCCCCACGGTTTCCAGGGAAACACCATCCACTTCCTCGGGCCCCTTTCTCTGCGGCTCAATGGTGATGTCACCCCGCGCGGGAGGAGGCTTTTCTGGGGTCAGGTGGGTGTAATAGAGGGGAGGAGGGCAAAAGGTGTTCGTTTCCAAGTCCAGCTCGGCGTCCTGGGGACCAGGGGGACTGTCGCTCCTGTCACTGCCGACGTCTGAACCCGCGACATCGCCGTCACCACCCCTGGCGTTCTCCACGGATCGCGCCTCCTCCGAGCTGGCCTTGCTGTGGAGGAAGGTGGCTTCCTCCGCATCTTTCCAGGGCGCTGAGGGCTCCGCATCCCCCGCAGGCCGGCCAGCGTCCCGGGGACCCGGCTCCGAGACCGCGGGGCCGGGCGGGCAGCGGCCCAGGTCGGTAAGGCGGAGGAACAGCGCCAAGTCACCGACGCGCTCGCCGGTCGGGCCACGCAGGACGAACGCCCCCCGCCCGGCCGCGCCCACCAGCGGGACATCGCAGGTGCCCAGCAGCCGCGGCGAACGCGCACGCCCGGGAGCGGGATCGCCCGGCAGCTGCAGCAGAGAGGCGCGCAGGCGCGGACAGCGCAGGGCCTCGGGGCGCAGGCGCAGTAGGCAGGCCTTGCCGCGTCGGAAGCCGATGGCGCCACGTACGGGAGCCGCCGGGCAGGGCGCGGCGGGCGGGAGAACCAGCAGGGGCGGGAAGTCCAGCAGGCAAAAAGCCACGGCGAGGCCCCGGGCGCGAGGTGGAAGTTCGGTGTCCAGGCGCACCCAGTCCACGAGCAGCTCCAGCGAGAAAAGCCGCTCGGCAGCCGCGACCGCCATCGCCGTTGCCCCGAGAGACGCCTCGCCGACCGGAAGCCAAAGCCTCGAGCTCTCGTGAGAGTCGGGGAGATCACGGAGTCTGATGGTTCTCTCGCGAGATTTGAGGGCACGCCTCTAGGGTGCACCTCTAAGATCTCTTGTTTCCACACAAGTGCTTGGGTGATGCTTGCCGGCAAAACAGGCTTTTATCACTGCAAATTCTATGTCATTTGGGATCAGACACCGGAAATAAATGTGGCCCATTGCAGAACACAGCTGGCTAACCAGTGTGTAAAGTAGCCTGTGGTTCACTATGGTAGTCTCTGGGAGTCCCAACCTCTCCTCCCACCCTCACGACATACAGCAGCTCTTTGAATCCTTCTTACCACGAGTTTTGACCTCAGCTTCCACCCTGCTGAACCTACAAGACCCAGGGATAGCAAGAGTCTTGAAAAATCAATGTAGCACCTTCTCCTCAAAGTCCTCATCACCCCTCTGACCACTTTGACCATCTTCAGCAAGACTCCATTAACATTGTTCATCCAGAATCCCCAGGGATGGGAACCCACAGACAGCAGGGCTAACTGTATAACATCTAGAAGGACAATTGACAAGCACAGTGGGTTGGGGGGGGGAGAGTCAGACAATGTGTGCCAAGGGAGGGTACAGAAGTCAGGAATGGGCCTATGTGCAGCTAATAAGGAAATGCAGTATTTTCTTTTACAGTGGCATGAAAATGTACCCATACAACCATTGTTTTAACTTTCAGTAAAATGGTCAATAAATTACATAACATAGTCAATACTTTATTATCATAATATGGGCTTTTGGGGATGGTTTTGCCCAGTTGTAGGTACATCTAACTATCCTCAGCACACTGCAGGTAGGCATGGCTAAGCTACAATGTTTCATAGATTACATGAATGTAACATATTTATCTTATGATATTCTCTACTTACAGTGTGTTTAACTGGATATGATCTGGTCAGTGGCAGCAGGGACAAGGGCACAGCTCTACACTGTTCCCTGCAACAGCCTTAAGAGTTCCCTTTTCCCTTAGGGAATTCCTTTCAGGCAAATTCCAGGATTCTTGTTTCACCCCAGAAAATAACCCCAGAAGAAGCCAGTATTAGGCAGAGTTGGTATACATTAAAAGATATTTTAACATAGATCTTGAGTGCAGGGGTTAGAGACCCCAGGGAAAGAATAGCACATACCCAAGCATATGGTATGAGCTTCTCAAGAGAGAGTCACACCTGGTTGTCATTACAATGGCTATTTTTTTTTAACTTGATCCTGTGGGTTTCTAAGTTACTTTATTCATCGTGTAATTTACAACAAGGGCTAAAGCCTAAAGAATTTTCTTTTGTAAACAAAGTCTAAGGTGGATTTATGAGGGCCATTGTTCAGATTTAAGTATGAGGGAAATGCTGAAAACTTAGGGTTGTAGATCATTTTGGCAAAGTTTATACTCAACTTCAGGGATGCTAAGAATATTGCAACTTGCTAGAAAAGGAAGTTACTGTTTGTGACAAGTTGTCTTTAGAAAAACATGTATTGTCTCAGAAGTCAATTCAGGCTTGATTGGTGGTGTCTTAGGTTTCCTGACTGACAGCAGGAAAGGCAAGCCATGTCCCTGGAAGAAGAGTCTCCTTTCTGTCCATTGGCACCAGAAGTTTCCTTGTCTGTCCTGACTCATGCCCACCATAGGGTAAGAAGTATGTAGAATCCTTTCACTTGGTACTTCT
Source organism: Dipus sagitta (assembly GCA_036346955.1). Taxonomy (NCBI): domain Eukaryota; kingdom Metazoa; phylum Chordata; class Mammalia; order Rodentia; family Dipodidae; genus Dipus; species Dipus sagitta. Next base: position 171,083,349 of record CM070773.1, read on the forward strand.
TTCCCCATTTAAAACATTGTAATAAAAAGACACAAAATGTAATCAAAGTAATTTAAGAGCTACAAGATAATTCCAAAATAATTTTAAAAAGGAAACAGTCTATAACTTCAAAACAAACATGGAGGGGCTAGAAACATTGCTCAGTGGTTAAAGGCCCTTGCTTGCAAAGCCTGATGGCCTGGGTTCAATTCTCTAGTAAAGCCAGATGCACAAGATGGCACAGGTGTCTGGAATTTGTAGTGGCAGGGGCCCCTGGCGGCCCATACTTACTGTGTTTCAGTCTGCCTTTTCCTGTGTCTTTTTCAAGTAAATAAATAATGTATTTTTTAAAACTTAAAAACAAAAATGAAAAGGCCAGTAGTTTGACCATAGTTTAACAACACCCCAACTCCCCTCACATGCTTGTTTACCACTCAAATATGGGAACCTCAGCTCTGAGAATCCTGGTTAGACAGACTAGGAGGTTGGAGATCCTAGTGCAACTTTTAAAAAAAATGCGCGCGCGCGCATGCATGTGTGTGTGTGTGTGTGTGTGTGTGTGCAAGTAACAGAGAGAAGAGAGAGGAAGAGAGAATGAGAGACAGAGAATGAGAATGTGTACACTAGGGCTTTCTGTACTACTTTGTGCATCTGGAATTACACGAATACAGGGGAATTGAACCAAGGCCGGCAGACTTTGCAAGCAAGTGCCTTTAACTGCTGAGCCATCATCCCAGCCCCTAGGGCAGCTTTTTGCCTCTCTTCCACAGACTCTCCAAACTTGACATGTTTAACAAAATCAACATAGGCTTCACATGGAGTAGATTACATACCAGCCTTTCCATTTCATTGTCACACAATTTGGGGACAAGTTCATAGACTCTGGGGAATTTTCTTTCAAATTACTTCATAGATTCTCGACCTGTATTGGATATGCTTAAGTAGATTCTGAGAACTCTTCCCTTCCAGAAATTTTTGTTTACTTGTTCTGAGGCAGAACACATAAATGCACATTTTACTGAATGTTCTAAATGATTCTGACACAGAAAGTCCTTGTACTATTCTTAGAGGGGTCTCCACCCTGGTTTCTAATCATTGCCAATGGCGCTGTGACTGGGAGAAGTTTGTGACAAGTAGAATGGTGGTCATGCAAATTGAGTAAAAAATCTTATCCACTTACCTATTCACAGCTGCCTGTATTACACTTTATAAGATAAAAGGTGTTGCGTGGGTGGACTTTACCTGGCATGTGTCCCTGCCAGGAGGTACCACTGTACCAGCAGCAGCAGTGACAAACTGTGATCAAGGACTCAGGAGAGGTTTCAGGACAGCCCTGGGATACACTGTGAGATCCTTCTCAGTGGACTGAGCCCTGCTGCCAAGACACCCCAACCATTGCCCCGCTCCAGCTAAGAGCACTAGAGGTTCCTCTGACAAAGTCATTGCCATATGCAATTACTGGGGGCTGAAAGATGTCATCTTATTCATGAATTGTTTCTTCTTCCCATGGAAATAAACACTTATGGGTACTCTAATCAGGGCCATCTTGTAAAGGATAATGCAAATGGCTCCTCTATTTAATGGAATTAGGTTTAAATTGGGTTTATTTTAAATTACTATTCATAGAATTTAGGTCCATACTCCAAAATATAGTGAGTTGTTAGTTTTGTAATTAGTAAGACATCCATCTTTTTGAAATCTGGGGGGAAAAGTGAAGGTTTTGATACCGTTATCAATACATTAGCCCTTAAGGAGATTCGAACCAGAGACTACAGCTTCGGGTGTATTAGCATTGCTGTTGAAATAGCTGTCAGCTTGCTGGCATGTGCACGCACTTGGCATTGAGCTAGGTCCTTCTCAAAATGTTCTCTTTGTTTAGCGCCCTTGGCAAACTCTTGGATTACTGGGAAACCAATGATAACTCAGAGGCTAAGTTGTGGATTCAAATTTCCATGGCAAGCAAATGGTCAAGCTGCCTGGCTTTTGCAGTGCCTAGATTTCTTCTGTATGTCTACGTGCAAGGAGAGTGTCAGTATGTAGGAGACTGACATCATTCAATTCAAAAATGTGCTCAAGACACAAAGGAACCAGGGCTGGGGAGATGGCTCAGCAGTTAAATGCACTTGCTTGCAAGGCCTGCTGGCCTGGGTTTGATTCCCCAGGACCCACATAAAGCCAGATGCACAAAGTGGTGCATGTGTCTGGAGTTTGTTCGCAGTGGCAGGAGGCCTTGGAGCACCCATACTGTCTCTCTATGCCTTCCCTCTCTCTGCTTGCAAATAAATAAATAAAAACATTAAAAAAAATTTAAAGGAACAATTCAATAATACCACAAGGAATAAAAGAGGCAAACATAGGAAAAGGTTTATTCTATAAGAAAATTAGCTGGGAGCAGTGGCACATGCCTGTAGTCCCAGCTACTCAGGAGGCTGAGGCAGGAGGATTGCTTGAGTCCAAGAGTTCTGGGCTGTAGTGAGCTATGTCGATTGGGTGTCCACACTAAGTTTGACATCAATATGGTGACCTCTGGGAGCAAGGGACCACAGTTTGCCTAAGGAGGGTGATCTGCCCAGGTCAGAAAATTAGCCCTGTTTTGTGTTGTGTGCAAGTTTGTGTGGTGGGTGAGTTGCATGGAGTGACATGGAGGCCAGAGGACTATCTTAGGTGTTTTTGAGGAATGCTGTCTACTTTTCCTTTTATCTTTTTGTTTCGTTTTGGAGATACGGTCTGCCATTGACCTGGAGCTGACCAGGTAGACTAGACCAGCTGCCCAGCAGACCCAGGGATTTGCCTTTCTCTGTCTTCCAAGTGCTGGAATTACAAGCATGTCACCAAGCCCAGCTTTCTTGTTTACAGGAGTTCTGGAATTGAACTTGGGTCCTCGTGCTTGCATAGCAAGGATGTCATTGGCTGAGCTGTCTCCCCAGCATCAGCCCATCAGCCCTGTTCTTCCTTTGTTTTTTGTTTAATTTAAAATTTTTATTTTAGAACGAGAGAGAGAGAGAGCGAGAGAGGGAGAATTGGATCCCCAGGGATTCAGCCACTGAAGTCAAACTCCAGATGCTTCTGTCACCTAGTGGGCATGTGCAGCCTTGCATTTGCCTCACCTTTGTGTGTCTGACTTATGTGGGATCTGGAGAGTGGAACATGGGTCCTTAGGCTTTGCAGGCAAGAGCTTAATTGCTAAGCCATCTCTCCAGCCCCTTTCTTTGGGTTGAGTGGACAGGGTCTCTCTATGTAGCCCAAGCTGGCTTTAAACTCAAGATCCTCCCTCTTCAGCCTCAAGTGTGTGATTCTAGGCATGTGCCACTACACCTGCTTGACTCAGCAAGGGCAAGCCAAGGGCAAAGAGAGAAGAGGACTGCTCTACATTTAGTCTCAACTTAGTCTTGCTATTTCTATTTTTATTTCTTTCTTGAGGGGGGATGCTTTTTTGCATTGTTTTATTTTTTCATATTTTTTCCTCTTTTATTGGAGGTAGGGTCTCACTTTAGCCCAGGTTGACCTGGAACTCACTATGTAGTCTCAGGCTGGCCTTGAACTCACGTTGATCCTCCTCTGCTTCCCCAGGCAGGGTCTCACTTGGGCCCAGGCTGACCTGGAACTCACAGTGATCTTCCTGAGTACTGGGATCACAAGTCTGCACCACTACAGCCTGCTAACTTAGTCTTTTCTTGGACTTTGACTCAAATGAACCATCTGAACCCAAAATACATGTTTGAGACAACAGTGCAATTCGATTAGAAACTGAGATTAAATGACACCCGGCACAATATAATTATTACGACAGGTGAAATGTGTCCATGTCATGGAAATTTGAGGAAACAAATATTCTTTAACAGAAGGGATGCAAACTGAAATAACAATGAAAATAAGAAAAGCTTGGAGTGTTTTTATTTTTGAGTCAGGGTCTCATGTAGCCCAGGTTGGCCTCAAACTCAACTTATATGTAGCTGAGGTTGGCCCTGAACTCCTGATCGTCCTGCCTCCATCTAAGAAGTGCTATGATTACAAGCATGTACCACCACACCTTGCTTGAGCTTATGTTATGATACCTTAGGATGAAAGATATAGCAGGAGGAAGGGAAATGTTGCATCTGTGTGAGAGGGATGTGGGAGTTCATAGTGTTTTTATGTCTTCTCTCCCTCTCTCTCTCTGTGTATCTTTTCACAAAATGCTATGTGCTTTGGTTCACAGGTTTCCCATCAGCCACAAACTACTATGAACCGTCACACACTGGAAGGTTGTGCTGTGCATCAGTACTGTTGAAACCAACCATGATGTGTGTAAGTTGTGTTGCTGGGGAAAACTGCCCCCCCCTCCATGGAGCTGTGAGACTCTGGATTACCCAGAATCCAGTTGTGCTGGCTGTCCCAGGTAGACACTTAAAAGAAAGGGTATTTGTAAGTAGGTCACATATAAATAGTATGCTCCTATTTATAGCACTTAAAGGCCAAGCATATTTGGAATTCCTTTTGCCCCTGCTCATTTCTCAATGCCAGCCACTTAAAGATTAGAGGAGGTTGTGTAAATATAGCACAAGAAACTCTCTTTCACCTTCCCCTCCTATGCATAGATGATCTTTGGCTTTACTTCCAAACTCTCCATTATTTTAGATGACAGCCAAATTCATTTGTAAATGTGTAGGTTTTTTTTTAATACACATGTGCATGTAAGTCAAGACATGTCTCATTGGAACTTCACCAGGAAATTTGGCCCAATAGTCCCATGTGTCATATATGAATAATAACTACACAGTGACGTTTTCTAAAATTTAAATAACAATAGCATGAAATAATTTGCTCTTTAGCAATCCAGGAACCTTTGAGATCAGAGCCCAGCTAACTTTCCCCCTTTGTTTCCAGGATTGGCTGTTCCTTGATCCTGTGACGTTGATGTCTTGTGTCCCTCCACCTCCAACACCCACCCTCTACTTCCGCACAGGTCTCAGCCTCCTGTTCAAGTCTCACTCCTATGTGTGTCCTCTTTGAAGTTCTTTCTGGTAGTTCTAGCTGGAAGGGCTCTTCAGATTACATTTAATTGCCTTTATGAACTGGTTTTCTGTCTTTTATTATTCTTACCTACATGTTTTCTCTGTTGTTTCATGTTCTCTCCTTTCCCTCTCTCCCTCCCTCCCTTCTTTCCTTCCTTTTTTTCTGTGAGAGAGTGTGACCCTAGTTAACTCGACCTGCCATCAAATTCACAGAACTCCTCTTGTCTCAGCCACATGTGCCAACACACCTAGCTTATTTTATTTTATTTTTGCATGTCTACAGTAATTAACAAGCTGCCTTGTTTCTCTACAGTAAACCTTTTGATGTGACACTTGTCACCTAAAAATGTGTTAGGCCACATCTATAGCTATTCTGGGAAGCCTGTGGCCAGCTTGGGCCACAGGTTGGACACATCTGCATGGCATTCATCTATATTTAGTGAACTAACAAATGAAGAACATAACCCCATGTGGGAATTGCTTGTGCAAAGCACAGTGGTATGCGAAATACCCTGAACTGAAAATTTACAAATATTTAAAAGAAAGCTGTGATGTCTTTTATTTTGCAGCATTTATGTATGGAATTGGGTTTCACAGAAACTGAGAACTTTCTAGAAAGTTTTGGGCTTTTCAAAGAGGCCCTACTGAGTTCAATTGACCTTATATTTTGCATGGTTGACTGAGTATAAGACTTGGGTAGCCAGATTAAAGTAAACAGGATAAATGTTCTCTGTGGGCTTGTTCCATGACATGTGGGTTCCTTTCCTGTCCAGGCAGTGAATGTGACTATGCTCAGAGCTGTTCAGGCTCCATTAGACAGCAAGAGGCAAGGGGACCTCACTGCAGGCACAGCTGAGGTTACCGATGCACCAGGTGGGGGAAGCCCTCCTTCTGCACATGACTATTCTGAGTAGATGACTGCTGTGCCAAATGTCACCCGCCCAGCTAAAAACACTCATCAGTTGACTGGTTCCTGACACAGTCCCCCACCCCTTCTCTGAATCCCAGGTCTCATCTCTTGTTCCTCACCTTCCATCTGCTTAGCCTGGCACATTGGGACACTACTCCCAAAAATAGACAGAGATCTACATGCACAAGGACAAACTAACCCATTTCAGACCCCACAAGAAGGGGCATGGGGCATCAGAGGGTGACAGCCAGAACACCAGAAAATTACAGCTGATAGAGAATATTTGGGAAATTGGGATACACAAATGAGTGCATCTGGCATTAGTTTTCAGCAGGAAGAGGGCATGAAACATCCATTCTCTCTCTCTCTCTCAATCTCTCTGTACATAAGTAAAATTAATTTTTTAATTTATATGTTGAAACACAAGGCCTTAAAATGACAGGCTATTGGCATATAACACTAAAAGGCAATTAAGATATGGGATCAGGATACGGCCTTGTTCAGAAGATCAAGATGTGAAAAGACACAGAAATATGTTCCCTCCACACTCCTAACAGATCCTTCCAATACCATATTCCTCCACACAGTGGATCCTTCAACACACCATGTTCCTCTATACTGATGGATCTCTCTATACACTCTGCTCCTCCACAAAGATGGATCCCTCCACACACCATGCTCCTTCATAATAGATTATACTCCACACACCATGCTCCTTGTTGTGGTTTGATTCAGGTGTCCCCCATAAACTTAGGTGTTCTGAGTACTAGGTTCCCAGCTGATAGAGATTTAGGAATTAATGCCTCTTGGAGTCAGTGTATTGTTGGGGGCATGTTTATGGGTATTACAGCCAGTTTCCCCTCTACAGTGTTTGGCACACTCTCTTATTGCTGTTGTCCACCTGATGTTGGCAAGTGGGTGATGTCCACCCTCTGCTCATGTCATCATTTTCCCTACCATCGTGGAGCTTCCCCTCAAGTCTGTAAGCCAAAAGAAACCCTTTTTTCCCACAAGTTGCTCTTGGATGGGTGATTTCTGCCAGCAATGTGAACCTGACTGCAACAGTAATGTTGGTACCAAAAGTGGGGTTACTGCTAGACACTTGAATATGTGGCTTTGGCCTTTTGAAACAGACTTTCAAGAGGAATATGGAAAGATTTGTAACCTTTGCCTAAGCGATGACTTGCAGTGTGTAAGTACAGGTTGATGGACAATTCTGGTCAGAGCTAAAAGACCTAAATGCAGTAAGAACTATGGACTATGAGGTTTGGTTTGTGAGGGTGAGAAAGAGCTTTGCCTGGACTGGGCTAGAAGCAGTTTGTGTGAGAGGCTTTCTGTTATGCCTGTGTCCTGAGAAGTTGTGCAGGGTTGCTTTGCATAAAAACAGACTGGTGTGAGTAGAGGGATATGGCACAGAAAGAAATCTTTAGGCCAAAACTGCTGCCTGTTCAGCTGCAATTGAGAGATTACAGGCTTTGAGATTTGGCCAGCTGACCTGCACTGGGGCAATAGGAAAAATGTAGACTCTTTTGAAGGGGACTGAGTGCTCAAGAAGTGTCCTGGTCTTCAAAGTCTGCTTTATTCCCCCCTGGATTAACAAATTGGCATCCTACCTGGTATTGTGGAGTATAAGAAATGCAGTAAAGAGAGTGTCATTGAGTTTGCAACACAGTCTTGTGTTTTGGAAATGGCCATGGGCAGCGTGAAGCAGGTTTACTGGATGCCTGCATGGAGACCCAATGGAGCCGTGAGAATGGACTATTGGTTGCAGTGGAGATCCAGTAGAGTTGCCGGGACCATGAGGTGGCTGCCAAGGAGAGTTACTGACCCTGGATGAAGTTTTCCAGGACTGTGAGTAGCCTAGCTTGAAGGGTGAAATTGGAACTCCAGAGACTTGTTGCTGGTTAGGATTATCAGACTTGGAGACTTGTCACTGACTGGAGTTATTGGACTTGGAGCTACAGAGTTTGATGTTTGCCCTGTTTAAATCTTGTATTGGTTGAATATTTCTTTGTTATGCCCAATACCATGTTTTGCAGTGTAAATGTTAATTCTGTGCCATTATGGATTTTTTTGGTATTATGGCTCAGTTAAAAAGACCTTGGACTATGGGAATGTTTGAACATCACTAGGATTGATAAACGGTATGGGAACTTTTAAAGTTGGATGAATACATTGCATTTTACATCATGGATGGTTATCAGTTTATGGGGGCCGTTGGCAGAATGTGGTGGTTTGATTCAGGTGTCCCCCATAAGCTTAGGTGTTCTGAATTCTAGGTTCCCAGCTGATGGAGATTTGGGGATTAACACCTCTTGGAGGCTGTGTATTGTTGGGGATGGACTTATGGTTATTACAGCCAGTTATCCCTTGTCAGTGTTTGACACACTCTCCTATTGCTGTTGTCCACCAATGCTGGTGACGGAATAATGTGCATCCTCTGCTCATGATGTCATTTTCCCTGCCATCGTGGAGCTTCCACAAACTGATATTGGGTGGGTGATTTCTACCAGCAATGCAAACCTTACTGAAACACTCCTACATAATGATGGATCCTCCACACACCACGCTCCTCTACACTGATGGATCCCCCACACACCATGCTCCTCCACACACCACGCTCCTCTACACTGATGGATCCCACACACCATGCTCCTCTACACTGATGGATCCCCGACACACCATGCTCCTCTACACTGTTGGATACCCGACACACCATGCTCCTCTACACTGATGGATCCTCCACACACACTGCGCCTCTACATTGATGGATCCCTCATTCAGTACTTAATGCTTTCTCCATCCACTCTGCTCTCTTCCATGCTAATGGATTCCTACACTTATCATTTTATCCTTATAGATCTTTCATGTCCCCATGTTCCTCTTTTTTTTTTTTTTTTTCAATGTAGGGTCTCATTCTAGCTTAGGCTGACCTGGAATTCACTCTGTAGTCTCAGGGTGGCCTCAAACTCACAGCCATCCTCCTACATCTGCCTCCCAAGTGCTGGAATTAAAGGCATGTACCACCATGCCCAGCTCCTCTTTTTTGTAAGCATAGGATCTCATTGTGTAATCCAGGGTGTTCAGAAAGAAGGAAAGTAGGGAAAAAGACTAAAAATTAAATGAGATTCCAAATTATCTTTATATTACTCTGCTTGGCAAAAATGGCATTTAATACAATAACCATACACATTGGCACTCACTGTAACTTTATAAAGCAGTATCCAGCATGTTGAAAAGATACTCTGGTGGTAAAATTTTGGTATTTAGAATCACCATATTTACAAAATGTGTGGTTGTAAATACTATGAAGAACCTTACAGTTTACAAAGCAGTATCCAGCATGTTGAAAAGATACTCCGGTGGTAAAATTTTGGTATGTAAAGTCACCATATTTACAAAAAGTGTGGTTGTAAATACCACGAAGAACCTTACAGTTTACAAAGCAGTATACAGCATGTTGAAAAGATACTCTGGTGGTAAAATTTTGGTATGTAAAGTCACCATATTTTCAAAACGTGTGATTGTAAATACCACAAAGAACCTTAAAGTTTAGAACTCAGCTGTTCTTGTCTTCAAGCCTCGTGTTTGTTTTGTACCATCTTCTGTTTAATAAGCTGGATTTTTCGTCTGTGCAGGAATACGATTCAGTGAAAGTATGTAGTTTGGCACCTTTCAAGCTCAATGGAAGTGAGGTGACATCCTTTCTGTCTGAGCACTGATGGCTACCACCACAGAGAGTGGCCTTCATGAGAAGGCAGGCAAGTTCCACCCATATTTCTGGTTTCTCCACATGCTGAGGAAAATGAGTAATAGTACTGAAAGGCCACAAATTCAAGTGTCACCTTCACATTCTCTTTAGGTTAAGCTGTCATTAGTGAGTCCTTGAGACAAAGCCCAGTTCCCATGTTATGGGCTTTAGGTCTAAGCAATACATTTCCTGTCTGGAAGCACTAGACAGCCAAAACAGATACTAATGTCTAATTTCCTTATAGAGTTTTCTTCTCTTTTAAGTAAAATTAGAAGTAAGTATTTTACCATATTAGCCCAGGACAGAAAATTCCCAAGAGATGGAAAGCTGTTTGGCAGAACAATATATAAGAGGACAGAGCTGGCCCCGGGGGTCCTTGGCTTCTCACAATGACACACCGATCAGCGTACTTCACAGAGGTGATGTGAAAACCAACCACTAAATGTTGGGAAAGATTTCAATCCCTTGGGACAATGAGGATGATGAAGGCAGCAGGGGTTAATGTGACAGTAACTGGGATGTCTGTGATTCTGTGAGCGTAATGCCATAGCCCAGCCCTGTGGGTGCTCATTAAATATTCACTGAAGGAATTAGTGAGCAAATAAAAGATCTGCTGTTCAAATGTCCAACAAAACAAACCATCTTATAGCTTTTCAGGATTTCAAAATGTAACAAACACGTTTTAAAAATATTGCAAACATGTTTATTGTTATGATTTAAATGTGTGTACCATCATAAAATCTATTTAACAAAATTTATGAACATGACAGGAGGCTGTGTGGGGCATTTTCTAGCTGGCCTACTGCAGCTCACCCTTTTGTCATATTGTTGCTGTGTTTTGTTTATTCTATGTTAATTTTGCATGTGATCCTGTGTGTTTGTGTATGTACCAGCATGTGGAGGCCAGAGGACAATCTTGGGTGCCACCCTTAGGTACACTGTTCACCTTTGTGTGAGGACACCTCGCTGGCTTGTAGCCATCAGGCTAGACTGCCTGGCCAGTGAGCCCCAGAGATCCTCCTATCTCTGTTTCCCAGCTCTGGAATTGTACTGGGCATTTTTGTGTGGGTTATGGGGATTGAACACAGGTCCTCATGCTTGCAAATTTAGAATAACGGTATCTAAACAGTTATAATGAATCAATTCACACCTTAAAACAGCACACCAGGGATAGGAAATGGCTCCATCAGTGAAGTGCTTTCCTTACAAGCATGAGGTCCTGAGTTTGATCCTCAGAACCCATGGAAAAATGCCAGATGAGATGGCATATGATGTACCTGTAATCCCAGCACTGGGGATATAGAGACAGGAGGATCCCTGGGTCTCATTGGCCAACCAGTCTAGCTTAAAGTTGAGCTCCTGGACAGTGAGAGACCCTGATTCAAAACAATAAAAGATGAATGGTATTCCTGAGGTGGACACTTGAGGTTGTCCTCTGGTCTCCACATGCACACACATGTACACCTAAACACACACATGCATCAGCATGTCACATGAAAAGCACTCAATATATGTAAGTAATATAGTTCATTTTTAAATAGTCAAGACTAAAACAGTGACTAGCAAGCTTACTGTTCAAAGATGCTTTTTGCTGCCCCCTGTCCAAAGCCTCCATCTCGGGAGTCGTGATGTACGACAGCAGAGAAAAGTCTGCTTGCCACCAAGGCAGCAGGACCATGTAGCCTGTCATGCAACAGTATGGCACTTGGACCCAAGCTTGATGATATGCTTGGCCTGGCTGCTAAAAGAAGAGTGCAGTGTAGTCATTACCTCCCTGGGTACCATTCTGTTTCCCTTGTGCTGAAAGTGGTAGGCAAGAAGTGGGCCACTCAGATCCTCATTCAAGGATGCACTGACTTCCCCCAAACAATTTGTTTGGGATATGCCTCTGTCATTAAGGCCACGTCGCCTAAGAGTCACAGTCCTCCTGGGGAGCTAGTAGTTGCCAGGAGCCTTCCAAGGGACACTGGTAGACCAGCCTAGCTCTGGCACTTTCCACTAAGCTGGCCAAGAGTTTGGGGCTATGAGGATCTTCTGCCTGCTGCTGATTCCTTCCTTCCTGCCTTCTCATGGGCATTAGTCTCTGACAAGCATCCTCATCTCATGGAATCTCACTGGAGCATCACATAGGAGAGCGCAGTGCAGCACTGGCATGCCACCATATGCCATGAGGTCACGTCATCTTGCCACTTTGCTCTAGTCAAACTACTGCAAAGCCTTTAATTACAGGCCTTCCACCTGGCAACCACTAGATCCAAGTCATTCCTTCTGAATCGGGTTGGCTCTGCTCTCTTCCCTGCCTGTCAATAAGCCATTAGTTCATTCTTTTCTTGCTAAGATACTTTGGATTTTATTTTGGATGGAATTTGTCTTAGGTACTTTCTCACTGATATGACAAAATAACTTAAAAATAAAACAAGAAGTTAAGGAGAAAAGGCTTATTTTGGCTCAGAGTTTGAAGGTGCAGTTCATCATGACAGGAAGGCATGGCGGCAGCAGCATGAGGCAGCTAGGGTCAGTGAGCAGAGAGCGGCGAATGCTTGTCCTCAGCTTGCTTTCTGCTTTTTATTCAGTCCAGGGCCCAACCCATAGGAATGGTTGCCCACAATTAGGGTGGGTCCTCCCTCCCCAACCTGATCTAAAATCTCCCTCACAGACTTGTTCCCAGGTGATGCTAAGTCCTGTCATGGTGACAAGATGAACCATGGCACTGAGTGGTGATGAGCTACAACACCTGGACCTTCACCCTCCCAAACCTGGTCTAGACTGGGCCCAGCATTACATTCATTCCCTCAGCCATGAAGATGGACAAGTGGCTCAAGGAGAGACATCCCATCCTTGGCACTACCATTTGGATCTTGAATGTCTCCACAGTGCCCCTGTCTCAAAGGCCTGATCCCTACCCTATGGGAGGAGGTCTGGGAGCCTTTAAGAGGTAGGCCTACTAGAAGGAAGTTAGGTGGCTGAGAAGTGTGCCCTGGAAGAGGATAGAGAATAGAGAGGCCCCTTCTCCTTCTATTCCTACTCAACCATGAGGTGAACATTTCACTTTATCATGTACTTAATCCATGGAGGGCTGGCTCACGTCAGGTCCTCAGTCCCAGGGCCCCTGGTCATGGTGTACTGGTTCACCACAGACCCATAGGCCTGTGGCCCCTGGTCATGGAATGGAATTTGTTAAACTGTGAACCAAAACACATTGCTGGGCTGGGGAAATGGATCAGTCAGTGAAATGCTTGCCCCAGATGTATGAGGACAAGTTTAATTCCCACATTGGGAAGGCAAGGGCAGAAGGACTGCTAGGGCTTACTGGCCAGCCACTCTAGCTTAACTGGTGAGGTCCTAGCCACTAAGACGTGGCCTCAAAAAAACATAGATGGCACATACAGAATAATACCTGATATTTTCATGCACCCACAAACACATACGTTGAAACACATACACACACACTTTCCTCAGCCAGGCATGGTAGCATACACCTGTAAACCCAGTACTTCGAAGAAGGAGGCAGGGGGATGAGGAGTTTAAGATCATCCTCAGGGACATATTGAGTTCAAGGCCAACCTGAGCTATATGAGACCCTATCAAACACAGCACAAAACAATACCTTTCCTCATTATCTGCCATTATTGTTGTCAGGCAAAGCTAATGTGCTTGCTATTGCACACACGGTATGGAGAAAACAGAGCTCTTTCCTTCCTCTGAGGGTGTTCTCATGCCTGTGCCAAGCCTGGGGGTGTCATGCAGTCATCCTATTTTCGCCTCAGCCTCCCTCTGCTGCTGGAGGACACCCTTGACAGTGAACACACAAGCAAGCAATGCATCTGAGGGACTGATGGTCTCAATGGCACCCACCAGTTTTCCTTGCGGCTTCTCTACACTTCTCTGCCATTTCTAAGTATGAAATCTCTGGATCCAGATCATCAAGTTGTGGATGACTTTGAGAATGTCAAGGTAGATGTGTCTCAGAAACTCACACTGTGGGACTATAAAATTATTTGCAACCATGCAATTTGGATTTGGTCTTTTCTCATTTTTTAACTCCTTGGAAAGAGTTTTGTTCCTTAAGAAATGTCTTTCAGGGGCTGGAGAAATGGCTTAGTGGTTAAGGCACTTGCCTACAAAGCCAAAGGACCCAGGTTCCATTCCCCAGTACCCATGTGAAGCCAGATGCACAAAATGATGCCTGCATCTGGAGTTTGTTTGCAGTGGCAAGAAGCCCTGGAATTACCATAAGCTCCCCCGCCCCCCGGATGTCTCTCCAATAAATAAATAAATATTTAAAACGAAATACATTCCATGATAATTTTAGGACTTGTAATGAAAGTCTATGCCTTATGGAAGGGGTGGGGAGACATTCCAAGAATATATCACAAGATTAAGACAGGGTTATCCAGCTGGGCATGGTGGCACATGCCTTTAATCCCAGCACTTGGGAGGCAGAGGTAGGAGGATGGCAGAGAGTTTGAGGCCACTCTGAGACTGCATATGGAATTCCAGGTCCACCTGAGCTAGAGCAAGACCCTACCTAGGAAAACCAAAATGAATAAGTAAATAAATAAAACAGGGTTATGCCAAATTGGCAGGAAATTAATAATTTGGAGCTCTCTTCCAGATAAAACCAAACAGCTGTTTGAGGATCCAAAGCACAGATGTGACTTGAACTTGAAATCTAAAGTATATTTATTTGTGGTTATGAGATATTTCAAAGTATAGGTTTTATAGGAGTGTAAACTGCTCACCCAGTGAGCCTTGGCCCCATTCTAACTCGAGGAAATGCTTGGTGGGACCAGAACTCTGTAATAGCATCAAAAACAACTTGATGTTACATGGTGGCTGTGCTTTACATGGCTATAAGTGACTCAGCCAGGCTGTCTAAGTGGGCTGCTTCAAAGTGGGGGTGATGTGAGGATTTGAATGACCTATTGGGGTAAGGAAGAAAAACACTAATATTGCTAGTTGTAACAATTATTACTGAACCACTTGAAATTTTAGTTTGTGTTGTGTCCACAAAGCACATGAAGTTGTTATAACTCATACATGAATATTCATAATTACAAACACATTCTTTTTTAAAAATATTTTTATTGACAACTTCCATAATTATAAACAATATCCCATGGTAATTCCCTCCCTCCCACCCCACTTTCCCCTTTGAAACTCCACTCTCCATCATATCCCCTCCCCCTCTCAATCAGTCTCTCTTTTATTTTGATGTCATGATCTTTTCTTCCTATTATGATGGTCTTGTGTAGGTAGTGTCAGGCACTGTGAGGTCATGGATATCCAGGCCATGCTGTGTCTGGAGGAGCACGTTGTAAGGAGTCCTGCCCTTCCTTTGGCTCTTACGTTCTTTCCGCCACCTCTTCCGCAATGGACCCTGAGCCATGGAAGGTGTGATGGAGATATTGCAGTACTGAGCACTCCTTTGTCACTTCTTCTCAGCACCATGGTGCCTTCTGAGTCATCCCAAGGTCACTGCCATCTGAAAAGAGAAGCTTCTCTAACAAAAATGAGAGTACAAAATAATATATGGGTATGAACATTAAGAGAAGTGCTTACTGGGCAGATTGGTGAGCATAGTATATACATTTAGGCAGATAGCAGCAGACATTACACCCCTAGGGCTCATGACTACCCCTGTTGTAGGTTTTCAGTATCAGGGATATATTCCCTCCCATGGAGTGGGCCTCCAGTCAAATCGGAGGGTGGTTGGTTTCCCCCATAACAGATGTGCCACTATTGCACCTGTTGGCTCATTTGACCTGGTTAGCCAAATATAAGGCTTTCAGTGTGCACTGTTGGGTATCTTCACTGGTGATTTCTCTGGCTCCTACTGAAATGCATGAAGCATAGCTTTTTCCAGCTTTCTGTCAGCTGGTCTACATGAAGGAGGTTTTCAGCTCAGCTCCAGCAGGGTTTCTCAATGACCTTGTAGCCCAAGTATGTGGAGTCTTAAGCAATAGGGTCTTACCATCTATTCCTGGTGGGAAACCAAGGGCCTTGGCAATGGCCTGTAATGTTTGGGGGGCATCAGGGACCTCCCTGGCCAACAACTCATTGGAAGGTATCCCATCCCTGGCACTGAAAATTTTCTAGTAACAATCTATGGCTCCTGTGTGTTCCATTGTCCAAAAAAGTAGGTTTCCATATGACTTATTTATCTCCTCTTAGATTTTGATTAGACACATTCTTATTAAGATTGAAATACAAAATATTTAGAGGCCATAGTTCTAGCTGTTCATTTATTCCTTTGTGGGTTAATGATGCTATACCTGAGTTCTTCACGTTTCAAGAAAAATAAATACGTACACACAGAGAGTTGGGTATGTTGTGTTTATAAAATGTACTTACATATTCTCCCCCTTTAGTTAACAATACACTTCTCTGATCTCCCTGGGGCTTCCACGAGCATAGGAAGATAACCTGTTCCATAATAGAGGGAGTTCACGAGTCACCTGGAATAAGGTTCTTGCCAGCAAAGTGTAATTTAGTGCATGATTTTGTAGCCCAGGAATTAGATAATTTTCAATGAAAATTCTTATGTTTTTAAATGGTACATTGCATTTGAGAAGCATCTTCTCACTTCTTTCCTGGTGACTGACCTCTGTGGGCTTATGGATTTGAAATGCAGCTTCCAAATAATCAAAGTGATAGTCTTGTGCTTCCGGTTAATTCTGGGCTTGAGCAAATATATTCTTTTTATTTATTTCATTTAAAAAATTTATTTTTATTTATTTGAGAGTGACAGGCAGAGAAAGATAGAGAGAGAGAGAATGGGCATGCCAGGGCCTTCAGCCACTGCAAATGAACTCCATATGCATGTGCCCCTTGTGCATCTGGCTTACATGGGTCTTGGGGAATAGAACCTCAAACCAGGGTCCTTAGGCTTCACAGGCAAGCACTTAACTGCTAAGCCATTTCTCCAGACCTATTTCTTTATCTTTTTCTTTATTTTTTTGATTTTTTTTGAGGTAGGGTTTCACTCTAGCTCAGGCTGAGTGGGAATTCACTATGTCATCTCAGGGTGGCCTTGAACTCATGGTGATCCTCCTACTTCTGCCTTCCGAGTGCTAGGATTAAAAGTATGCACCACCATGCCCAGCTCCTATTTCATTTTTTAAGAGAGAGAGAGAGAGAGAGAGAGCATGCACTACCCTGTGCACATGCACAACCTTGCACATGTGTCACCTGTGCATCTGCTTACATGGGATCTAGGGAGTCAAACATGGGTACTTAGTCTTCATAGGCAAGCACCTTAACCGCTAAGCAATCTCTCCAGCCCTATCTTTTCTTTTTAATATTGTTTTGATCAGTTATGATTACTAATATTTAATCCCAAGGTGTCATGTGCTTATGAAGACTTTTCTCTTTATTTCTTTGGGAGGAGAGAGAAGGAAAGGGAGGGAGAGAGGGAGAAAATGTGTGCATCAGAGCCTCTTGAAACTATAAACAAACTCTAGACACATGCACCACTGCTTACAGAGACTTTAGACTTGATTTGAGAGCCCTCTTGGCCCACCTTGGTATATCTGCTGCTTTCCACATGGTAAGAGGCCCTGGCATGTTAGCCTACTTAGAAAAACTAAAGTTCAGTTAACCAAACACACAATAAACTCCAGATGGAATAAAGATTTCAATGAAGCCATAAAAGTACTAGCATTTGATGATGTGAAATTTTTGCAAATGTTTAAAAAATATCCAAATCCAACAGGAGAAAAATGGGCAAAGTGAAAACAAAAATCCTTCAAAGAAACATTAATGAGCAATATTTACATGATATGTGAGCTATTTGATTTAGCTGATAATTAAAGAAATAAAAGTTAAAATGGGATGCTATATATGCTATATAAGTGACCAATTAAAATAAATTACCCTGAGCTGGTGGAGAAAGGCAGTGGACACCCCCTTAGGCCTGTACCTTGGGAAAAAGGTGTTTGCTGTTCCCCAGAGACAGCTTAGCAAGACCTGTCAACAACTTTATATGCTTTTGATCTAGCTGTGTTACTTCTAAGATTTCATCTGAACAAAAGATGCAAATGTACACAAAAATCTATTCATGGGGCTGGAGAGATGGCTCAGTGGTTAAGGTGCTTGCCTGTAAAACCTAATGATGTGGGTTTTGTTCCTCGTACCCATGTAAAGCCAGATGCACAAAGCAGTGCATGCATCTGGAATTTATTTGCAGTGGCTGGAGGCCCAGGCATGCCCATGCTGTCTATCTCGTATCTTTCTCTTTCTCTGCTTGCAAATAAATAAATATATATTTTTAATCTATCTATAAATATAGTCATGCCATGATGCTGAATAATGTGACCATTCATTCAGGATTTGCTATAAGCCAAGTATTGCTCTAAAGTTGGAAGGTGCCTGACATCTCAGCCTTGTTTAAACCCTTGAGGCATGCTTCATGAACTCCACTAGCAGGAGTCAGATGTTAGATGAGGTGGACAAGCACAAATGGAAGCGCCACAAGCTGTCCCCTAACAAACCTGCTATCATGGCAGCGAGGAAAGGAAATGAAAAATCACAAACGAGGAGCCTGTTAAATAAGCTATCGCAGAGCAACCAGCAAGTTAGTGTGAAGGGGCTCACCAGTGATGACGTGGAACACAGCTAACTGCTTTGGAAGCACACAGTCTCCATATATCACTAACAGAAGAGAAGTGGCCCCAAAGTAATAGGCTTTGTACCAGGCATGGTGGCACAGGGTTGTAATCCCAGGTAACCTGGAGAGCAAGGAGGACTGAGCTCAGGGCATGTCTGGGCCACTTAGTGAGATTCTGTCTCAAAATGAAAAGTAAAAAGATGGATGGGTGGGGGTGGGGTTCAGTGGTAGAGTACTTACCCAGCATATGTGAGCTTCTGGGTTCAATCCCCAGTTCTAGAAAAAAAAGATACGCATACACACACACACACACACACACACACACACACACACACGCACACATAAAGATTACAAAGCATATATACATAAGTATATATATGAATGTATGTATGTATGTGTATATATATATATCCCCAAATATCCCTATGCTTTGTAATCTTAGTATTGCTAAAATACACAATAAAATGTTAATAGAATTTGACTCCAGATGTAGATTTATAGTGGAATTTTACTTTTTTCTGTAAACGTGTCTACATTTCACATTCTCTGTAATTATAGGTATTACTGTAACCAAAATAACATGAAAGAAGCATTTATGTCCGTAGCCCTATTCCTGGCACATACTCTAGAGTCAAGTGGCATGTGTGAAGTAGTGTAAAAATGCTGAGCCTGAGGTCCAATTCCTTCATACTCAGCCTTTTCTCCATATGTTCCTTGAACTAATACGATATGGAAACCTTTCTTCATCTATAAAAATGAATAACATTTTGCCATTAAAGAAGAAACTATATACATGTTAAAATTAAAAATTCAACAGAAGGATGAAAAATTCAGAAGCCATCTTTACCCCTGACCTCTTGCCCCAGGGACCATCTCCATGACGTATTCTGTCCTTCATCCTCTCACTTGCCAGGGAAACCAGGTAACCTGCTGTAATAGTCACCTGCACATTTCTGGGACAAAATGACCAACCCGAAGCAGCCTGTGAAAGAATAAGCTTTATTTTGGCTTATAATTTTATTTGTTTATTTTAATTTTTACTTATTTGTTTTAGAGAGAGAATGAGGCAGAGGAAGAGAGAGAGAGAGAGAGAAAGAAAGGTGTGCTGGGGCCTACAACCACTGCAAACGAACTCCAGATTCATGTGCCACCTTGTGCATCTGGCTTACGTGGGTCCTGGGGAATTGAACCTAGGTCCTTTGGCTTTGCAGGCAAGCGCCTTAAGTACTCAGCCATCTCTCCAGCCCTTGGCTTATAATTTGAGTGGAAGTTTCATCATGGTGAGTGTGGTGGTATGAGTTAGGTGTCCCTCCTAAGCTCATGTGTTTTAAATGCTTGATCCCCAGCCAGTGGCGATTTGGGAATTGGAGCCTTGGTGGAGGAGGTATGTTGTTGGGGTGGGCTTATGGGTGTTCTAGTCAGCTTCCCCTTGCCAGTGTTTGTCATACTCTCCTGATACTGTTGTTCACCTAACGTTGGCCAGGAGGTGATGCCCAGCCTCTGCTCATGCCACATTTTCTCTTGTCATCCTGGAGCTATACTCTCGAGTCTGCAAACCAAAATAAACCCTTTCCTCCTACAAGCTGCTTGGTTAGGTGTTTGTCCCCACAATGAGAAGGTGACTGCAGCCGTGGGGAGAGCAGGGCAGGCCTGAGCAGGTAGCCTGAGTCACATCTTACACTAGCAGGGAGGAAGTAGTCCACTTACTGGGCTTGGAGTTGGCCTGTATGTCATTGGAAAGCCTGCCCCCAGTCACATACCTCCTTCAGCAAGGTTCCACCTCCCAAAGTCCACACTACTTTCCCATGTTGTCACTATCTGGAGAACAAGTATTCAAAACACATTAGCCTAAAAAATCAATCAGATCCATAAAAATTCCATAAAATCCAGAATTAATTCAGAAAAGCAATCCTTTATCAGTTTTATTTTCCTAGAACTACTCTCCACCAAAATTTTGTATCTGTTGGATTTCAAACAGAAAAGAATTTTTTAAAAAAACTAAGACTACAGATAATATGTAAAATAAAAGCTAACTATGAGGCAAAGCCATTGCGAAAGGAAAGTAGGCATGAGTTGAGGGGGAGCAGGAACCAGGAGAATGCCCTGGGCTGAGGTACCACCTCCAGGTTCCAACCTCAGGAATGCTTTTGGCTGGCTGGAGGGTGGGCATACTTCCCTCAGCACTGTCCAGATGGTGTTTCCTTTCAAAGCCGTGGCTTAAAACCTAAAAACTAAGGAGATGGTATTAGAAGATCGAGTGTCTGGGGGTGATTAGGTCAAAGATATGGAGCCTCACAAAAGTGGTGAGTGTGTTATAAAAGAGGCCCCAGAGAACTGCTCATCTGCTAGTGAGGCCTCAGCAGAAGTCTTCTGGCCCTTGATCCTGAACTTGCCACTCCCCAAACTGTTTTTGGTTTTTGTGTTTATTTGTTTTGTGGTGGTGAGGATTGAGCCAAGGTTTCAAACATGCTGGACAAATGTTCTACCATTGAGCCACCCTGTTCTTAAATTATGTCCAGTGTTTTACTGTAACAATCTGTACAGAGGCCTACTTTAAAAAAACACCACTTTATAATAGCTTGGAATGCCAAGTACTGTCTGAAAATATTGACCCAGTTTTTGCTATTACTATTCCGAAAAATTAATTTCTTTGTGTGTGTGCAGCTGTGGGTGCACTTGTGTGTGAAGGCCAGAGGACAGCTTTAGGTTTCATTCCTCAGACATCTTTTCTGAGAGAGGGTCTGTCATTGGCCTGAAGTTCACCAATTAGGCTAGACAAGCTAGCCAGGAAGCCCCAGGCATCCACCTGCCTCTGCCTTCCCAGCGCTGGGACTGCAGGGGCTCACTACCTCACCCAACATTTTTACATGGATTAGGGGGATGGACTTCAGGTCCTCAAGCCTTTACCTTCTGAGCCATTTCTCCAGCTCTTCCAATACTAACTTCTTATTTTTTGAAGGTTCTACTATGATGATCAGAAATTCCAAAACAGGGCTAGGTGTGATGGTGCATACCTTTAATCCCAGCACCTGGGAGGTAAAGGTAGGAGGATTGCCATGAGTTCAAGGCCAGCCTGAGACTACATAGTGAATTCCAGCCTGGGCTTGAGTGAGACCCTACCTTGAAAAACTAAAAAAGAAAGAAAGAATTTCTAGAACAACATTAGAAAATAATGACAAACTGGGTACGGTCCTTCTGTGAGACACATGGGATTTTACTTTCACTTGCTTTGATTTTCAGCAGTTAAGCATGAACTTGGATGTAGTTTTAAAATGTTCTGTATAGCCAGGCGTGGTGGCACACGCCTTTAATCCCAGCACTCGGGAGGCTCAGGTAGGAGAATTGCCATGAGTTTAAAGCCAGCCTGAGACTACAGAGTAAATTCCAGGTCAGCCTGGGCTAGAATGAGACCCTACCTTGAAAAGAATAACAAAAAAAAATGTTTTGTATATCCAGGAAATATCTGTCAGTTTATTAAAGAAAAAATTTTCACCAGCTTTAACAAGATATGCTGACTTGATTCTGTGTTACATGATTTTTTTTTCCGTTGATGTCAGATAGAGAAGAGAGCAGTGCAACCCTATGGGTACATCCACATAGAAAACATCTCACCCTGGTGCTGTGGAAAGACAGAGCACAGGAGACAGCCACCCTCTCACACCAGGGTCTCTTTGCCTTGCGTCCAGCTAATTCAAGGGCCAGGGCAGCTCTGTGGGGCTGAGGTGGGGACAGGAACCCCCCCCCCCCCCCGTGTTCCCTTGCTGAGCCTCGGTTCCCATACAGTCTCTCTAAAACTTATTTCTTACATCTCGTAGTATTGTGGCAGTTAGTTACTTTGCCACACTAACAAAAGGAGACTCTTCTTACCACACATAGGTGTGTGTATGTGTATTATAATGCCCCATTACAGCAGGACAATAAACTTCTATTTCTGAGAGCTTAATGTGCTTTGGGAATTATATAAATTACTTGGTAAAGCAATTGTGCCTGTAGACAATGGGAAAGGCCTGATGTGAGCCTGAGTGAGTTTGTTTATGTAGGAGTTCGATTTCCATCTTATAAATAATACAATCCCCTCGATGTGCTAATTCTGACTTCCCTTTCAATGACTCCTGTTCATCTTGCAAAGGAAATAATCATGTAAATACGGAAAGCATCATTCCCCTGCTGGAACCCCACCCTGCCTGAGCAGGCAGTATCTTTGTTCCAGGTATGGAAGCTTGCTGACTTCATCACACTCATCAATTCTATTTAGGCAACATCTGCCTGCTGCATAAATAAAATATGATTTCACTGAACAAGATATGTCTGTTCTAACATGATTTGATGACTCTGGAGTATGATGATATGACCAAGATTGAAACTAAAAAACTGAGTGATTGCTGGGTGTGATGGCCTCCGCCTTTAATCCCAGCATTCGGGAGGCAGAGGTAGGAGGGTCACTGTGAGTTCAAGGCCACCCTGAGACTATATAGTGAATTCCAGGTCAGGCTGGGCTAGAGGGAAACCCTACCTTGGAAAACAAAAAATAACAACAACAACAACAAAAAAAAACTGAATGATTATTTACATATCTAATAGCTAGCTGCATTTCCTTATTGAAGAAAAGAACTATTGTACCACTTCAGTCCATTTTTCTTTTGAAAACTCGTGCCACACATGCTAGGGAAGAAGTGTACTGCTAAGCCTCAGCTGCAGCCTAATGGTACGTTTTGCATCTGTGTGCATCTGTGCGTAGTTTGCATGGGTGCATGTACCTGTGTGGGGGGGGGTGCATGTGTGGAGGCCAGAGGACAACCACAGGTGTCACCCTCAGGAACACTGACCACCTCTTTTGAGGCAGGGTCTTTCATTGGTCTAGAGATCACCAATCAGGCTAGACTGGCTAGCCAGAGAGCTCTAGAGGTTCTCCTATCTCTGCCTGCCCAGCCCTAGGATTATAGGCATGCACCACCACAGTTGACAACCTGTGGTGCCTTTAAAAAAATTTTTTTTTGTTCATTTATTCATTTATTTATTTGAGAGTAACAGAGGGAGAAAGAGGCCAATAGAGAGAGAGAGGGAGAATGGGCACGCCAGGGCTTCCAGCCACTGCAAACAAACTCCAGACGCATGCGCCCCTTGTGCATCTAGCTAACGTGGGTCCTGGAGAATCGAGCCTCGAACCGGAGTCCTTAGGCTTCACAGGCAAGCGTTTCACCACTAAGCCATCTCTCCAGCCCCTGAGGTGCCTTTTAAAGGAAAGATTATCAACTGTATGGAGATAGGTCACGTTGATCTCATCATTTGTTCTGGTGGATACGAAATCACTAGACCCCCCTCTCTTCTGCTCCCCTCATATTTGATAAGGTACTCTTGCCGTCAACCCCACACTCTAGCTGAGATACAGTGCCACCTTCTAGTGTCTGCTCCATTTCCATGATCTGACCTTCCTTCTTCTCAACCTCTCCATCCACTGCTGGACTTGCTGTTCAGACCCAGGGGGTGGAGCCTGGAAATCCTAGTGGTTCTCCACACCAAGGACTTGCTCTCATATCCTAGAGGGCTTTGCATGCACCATTCCTTCTACCTGAAGTTCTCACCCTCAGTCCTCTCTGATCTTCTCAAACTCAGAGCCAATAGCTAATTTGGGAGCTAAAGGGTCAGTTCAAGTCCCTGCTGCATCCCTTCCTTGGTATGTGACCTCAAACAGGTTCAGAGCCGGTTTCCCCGCCTGAAAGCAGGACTAATCCAGGCACCTTTCATGAGGTTTCAGAGGGCAAAGTGCATGTGGTTGGAACAACGAGTGACAGCCTAGCTTCTCAAGCACTGTTCTGGCCATGATTGCCACTGCAAAGATTATCACCATTTATTATGACAGTTCTTGCCTGCTACTTGTCACAGTCTTGTTCCCCAGGGGTGAAAGGAGACATGTTCATGGAGAAAGTTAATGAGAACGGCTGGAGAGATAGCTTAGTGGTTAAGGCGTTTGCTTGCAAAGCCTAAGAACTCATATTCAAATCTCCAGGTCCCATGTAACCAGATGCATAGTGACATAAACATGCAATGTCACACATGTGTACAAGGGAGCACATGCATCTGGAGTTCGTTCATGGTGGCTAGAAGGCTCTGGTGTACCCATTTTCTCTCTCTCTCTCTCTTTCTCTTTCTCTCTCAAAAATAAAGTAATAATAATAATTTTAAAAGTCAATGAGAAATCCTCTGGGGCTGGGAAAATGGCTCAGTGGATAAAGCTCTTGGCAGGTAAGCATGAATACCTGAGTTTGGATCCCCAGAATCTATGTAAAAAGCCAAATACTGTATGGGACATCTTAATCCCAGGATTCCTATGACAAGATGGGAGGCAGAGATAGAATTTCTCTGAAGCTTGGGGGCCAGCTATCCTGGTGCACATAGCAGTGGACAGTGAAAGACCCTTCCTCAAACATTTGAGGTTGTCCTCCAACTTCCACATGCACTCTATGGCACATACACACACACAAGCACATGTGTGCACACATGTGTGCACGCACACACACAAAAGAAATGCTTTATTGATGATTGAAGGTAGTAGCTCTATATATTGATTGATCAATTTATAAATCAATTGATCTATCTATCTATCTACTAATCTATCTAAATAAAAATAATTATGTAGCTTGGCATGGTGGTACACCTTTACTCCCAGCGCTTGAGAGGCTGAGGTAGGGGGGTGGTTTGTGAGTTTGAGGCCAGCCTGGGGCTACAAAGTGAGTTCTTGGTCAGCCTGGGCTTGAGTGAGATTCTGCCTAGATAAATAAATAAATAAATAAATACTAGCCTATGACCAAGGTTAAGTATTTAGTCCTACATAGAAGCTTCTGGAATTGAACAAAGACAGCACCAATGCCATTGTTATTTAGTTCTGCTTTTCCTTCTCATCCACTTGACAGCCCATTCTCAGACGGAGAAGCACAAAAGTATAATTGTGCTGCTCAAGATGCAAAACCAACAGCCAACACAAGCATCTTTAACAAGCCACTAACTACCTCTCTCTGAGGCTTCCGAATGCATGAACTCCCCTCCCCACCCCCAAGAGCCTAGAAGAATGAGAAGTCAAAAACAGAAATTACTTTGAAGAAACACAGGGACCCTGGGTATAAGTCTTCTCCTACGATCTCTTCATTAACACTCACAGTTCTCCCAGTGCCCTCACCCACAGTCCTGGCAGATTCTTTTGAAAGTCTCCCCACGGTGGGAAGACTTCTGAGCATTCCTTCCTGCCCTTCATGTATTTACAGAAATGGCACAAGTTGTTTCCACTACATTTATCAAGCAAGAAGTAATTGAAAACAGCAGGCAGGAGTGCCTGAGTCCCCAAAAGAGGTCTCTTTGCCATTTGTCACATGGGGTGCTGTGGCTGGAAATTCCCATTTTCAGATCCTGGAAGGTACTGGGTTTCAGTGAAGCACTGAAAGGCTGGCAGGTAGCTAGATCCTAAATCTGAGAATTATTTTCCCCCATTAAGAGCAAACTTGCAGAATGGACTCCACCAAGAGAATCTGTTTTGCTTCTATTTCTTGAATGTTGTAAGAAAGATTTCACATGGTTAAATAATTAACTGTACTTGGAAAATAATGCTCACTTTTGTCTTGTATTGTGAGGTGAATAAACAACAAAAGAAAACATAGAGAGCCAGGCATGGTGGCGCATGCCTTTAATCCCAGCATGCGGGAGGCAGAAGTAGGACAATCACTGTGAGTTTGAGGCTGGTCTGAGACTGGCTACCTAAGGAATTCCAGGTCAGCCTGGGCTAGAGTGAGACCCTATGTTGAAACTCCGCCCCCCAAAAAAATATAAATTAAAAAACAAAACAGAAGAAAACATATCAATAAAACTTAGAAGCAATATAGAGAAACCATACTATCTGAATTTCCAGGCCAGGTCTATTTCCAGCTACAGAATTGGATGATGTGGTCCTATGATATCTGGGACATTTGACTCCTTCAAGCTGCTTCTCACATTCAGATGCAACACGCACAGTCCTCTCTTAGCCTTCTCCTCTGTAGAGTGTTTTGTCACTGTCTTTGGCATTGGAGGGTCCCTTGAGCATGCTGGTCAGAGGAACTGACCTTAACCCTGATGCATCTTTTTCAAGAAAGATCAGAGGAAAGGTAAGGACTGATGACAGAAACAGGACTCAGCAAAAAGGGTCAGAGTCTTGGGATATTTAATCCACAGCAGAAAATGTTAAGGCGAGATGTAATAATTTCCACAAAATCATGTTATTGCAATGAAACTAGGGATGGCCATTATCAGCATCCGTGCCAGCATGCCACACAGCCGTGGATGGAAGCAGGTGTGTATGCAATGCTCTCGAGCCCGGTCAGTGTGCCCAGCTTGTGTGGTGAGGTGATGACGGAGGGTGACTTGGCTTTCAGATGCCACCTCCAGCTTGGAAGACACAGCATTAGATGAGAAGGTCTTCACTCTCATTTAAGTATAAGAAGGAATTAGGAGGGGCTGGAGAGATGGCTTAGCAGTTAAGGTGTTTGCCTGCAAAGCAAAAGGATCCTGGTTCGACTCTCCAGGACCCACGTAAACCAGATGCACAAGGAGTCACATGTGTCTGGAGTTTGTTTGCAGTGGCTGGAGGCCCTGATATGCACATTCTCTCTCTCTCTCTCTCTCTCTCTCTCCCTCTTTCTCTGTCAAATAAATAAATAACTAATATATGTATTTTTTTTTAAAAAAGAAGGAATTGGGAGAGTCCCCACTCAGGAAAACTACAGAATGTACAAGGAACTTCTGACATTAATTTATCTCTCTAGCCTTCTATACCAAGTGGACAATATCTTAGCACCCAACCACTCTCTCTTCTCTGCCTTTACCTTCTATACTATAATTATAAATATGTAAAAATTAGTGTAGGGGATGGAGAGATGGTTCAGCAGTTAAGGTGCTTGCCCGCAGAGCCTAATGACCCAAGTTCAATTCCCAAGTACCCACATAGAGCCAGATGCACAAAGTGGTGCATACAACTGGAGTCCGTTTGCAGTGGTTGGAGGCCCTGGCATGCCCATTCTCTCTATCTCTTCTCTCTCTGTGTGTGTGTGTCTCCTTGCAAATAAATATCATTTTAATTAGTTTTGTTTTATTGGCCCCTATATATTTATTTCAGTGTGTGCATCCATTGCACAGAGGAGATCAGTAATGCACACTTACTCTATGTTTCCAAAGGTGATCAATCCTGGGGGCCCTAACTCAACCAATGGCTCAACATATTGATGAATTCAAATTCTGAAGATTGCTGTGAAGTGGCCAGACTGTGGCAAATGGTAGTGGTTGGAAGAAGTGTGTCACTGGTCCCTTCCTGCATTTTGTGCATCTGATTTCATGTTGTGGGCACTGCAGAATTGAACCCAGGCCAGTGCAGCCTTTAAACTTCTGAGCCATCTTCCCAGCTCATGGAGGATGGATAGATAGATAGATAGATAGATAGATAGATAGATAGATAGATAGACACACAGACAAAATTATTTTCATGCAATCATTTTCCTCTGGTAACTTTTAGAAATACTTACTGGTTTATAGTTCTGAGACTTCATAAAGCTGCATCGATACTCTTTCTTTCTGCTTCTGCAGATCTTATCATGTATGTGAGAAATATTTAGTTATTTTTTTTTCAAGGCAGGTCCTCACTCTAGCCCAGACTTATCTGGAACTTTGAAGTCCCAGGCTGGCCTTGAACTTACAGTGAAATCCTTGCCTCAGACTCCTGAGTTATGGAACTAAAGGCAGACACCAGGCCTAGCTATGTATGTGAGAGTGCTTGAAGTGAGTCTTTTTTGATTCTTTCCTCTTCTATTTATACTTTCGTCCCTTTTCTCTGGTTTGAGATAATTCATCCATTTTAGCTTCTAGGTCACAGCCTCTGGAGCACATCTACTTTTTGTGTCTCCCTTGTTTGTACACTGCTTATGGCCAACCGTCCACCACTGTGGCAGAAAAGAGTAATGTGAGTGAGATAATGCAGCCTGGAAAAATAAAAAAGGTTTAAATTCTGACCTTTCACACACGCACACACACAAAAAAAAAAAAAAAAAAAAACAACGAGCAGCCCTCTGTTTTAGACCAGGATCGCTGCTTGTCGTTCCTCTGAGTATTCTGTTCATAGCTCTGTGAAGAGCCACTTCCCTGTGACTCCGCCACTGGCAGGACCCTGCCTGTCCTTATTTCTTGTTCACAGCTGCTTGTTACTATGCTGTAACCTCACCTCGATTCCGCTGCAGAATAGCTAGAAAGCTTAGAAGTTACTCTCTCGGTCATAAACTGTCTCTGTTTAATCCTTCCTCTTCTTTCCTGCTTCAGTGGCTTCCCCCACAAATGTCTGTGGCTCTTTCACATACCTGAGGACGAGGAACTACATTAATGACCATCACATGGGTAGCCAGTGTGGCTTAGCCCTTCAGCTGAGGAGGGAGTCACGGCCACTGGCTCGGCGGTGCTGCAGGCAGCCCTCTAATTACCTCCGTGTTTGCCAAAGGGCCCCCTTCTGCTCCTGTAATTGCTGGCACTGGGTTTGAGCTTTCTCCGCAGCTGCTCTCAGCATCTTCCCTGGCATTTTCTGAACACATGTTGGACAGAGGTTTCCTTAATTCTCCTGGACTTAATCCCATCTGCTTTCGTGATGCAAAAGTTCCTCACAGTTTGAGGACATCTCAATGTCACCTCTAGTCTCCCTATGCTGTCATAAATTCAATCCTCGAAAGATGTCTTTTTCTTTCACTGGTGAACACTTAGGGTGCTGTGTGGAGCTGGAGAGGAAGAGCCCCGCGTTCAGCCCACCATCATGTCCCTTGCATTTGGGGGGGGGGGGCTCAGCCATACTAAGAAGTTACCTTATCCTGCTGCATTAAGAAGCAGATCATTGCCTACCAGCAAAGTTTATAATTAATTAAATTAATTATCTATTCAAAATGAACAGCAGTAACAATTCAGCTACTTTGAGGTAAACATTACTAAGAATATGACCCTCTTCTTTGGTTTTTGGTTTCCCTTAACACCATTAGCCACGTATGTATGCCAGATCACATATCACAGGATGTTCCCCTTCTGGGTGGTAATGGAGTGAACTTGGCCTCTCTGTTCCTTTGGCCACATCAAGTGGGCTTTCTGTTCTGAGTTTAATGACTCCTGATTTTATCCTTTGTTGTTTGGAAGCTTTCCCCAGCTGACTTTGGGTGGAATGGGAAGCCACAGGACCAAGAACATAACAGAAAAACAGGCTTAGACAACTGCCATTGAGACCAGGGGCTACAGGAAGAAGAAACCAGCTTGGTGGAGTATCTTTCTGTAAAATGTTTCAGGCACACAAAGGATTCCTGCCCTGAGTTCCTCTCCAAGTAGATGAAGGTACACTTGGCATCTGGCCCTGACAAATTAGCTAGAAAGAAATATATGTTATATCTGCATAAAAATAATATGATAATTAAAATAATTTATGTAAAAATATTTAAGAAGCATGGTGTTAGTTACTCTTGTCAACTTGGTTGGATTGAGAGACACCTAGGAGCTTAGTGAGGCAAACCGGGTGTATCTCTGTGGGACAGTTAAATCTTGGGCCTCTGATTGAATCAACAGTTCAATCCCCTGATGGATTCTTGATTTAGACTACTAGGGAGGTACAGCACTGCCCCAGTTGGAAGAAATAGGTCTTTGGAGCTGTGCCTTTGGGGTCTATCTCTTGCTCTGGCCTCTTGCTGTCATGGCTCTGCTCTGCTTCCCCACTGCTGCCGTGATGTGAGCAGCTTGTCTGCCTCTCCGCCATGATGGACTGATACTTCTGAAACCATGAGCAAAGCAGACCTTTCTTCTTCTAAGTGGTTTCTCTCAGGCATTTGGTCATAGTGACAACAAGTCTAACTAGTTCATAACCATACTGACAGATAAAGAGAAGATAGAGGGATCAATGTTAGCCAGTAGATGATAGAAGAATGACAGATAGATGCTAGATACTTCTGTGTACACAATCACCACCCCACCTAAGAAGAGGCCCTGTGGTCAGGTGAATGCTGTGCGGCATTGGAAGCTGCTTTGGCGTTGGATTGTCTTTCTGTTTCCCAATTCAACCCTCCCCGCTAGCCTTACGCTCTTTCTTCCCAGCATTCTCCCATTTATGGATGTCAGCCTAACTTGGTTTTCAATTCTCCTTCTCCACTTGCTTTCTAGGTGTGCTCAGATGTCTCCCATCCCTCCTCATCAAAGTTCCTTTCATTGGTTAGTGCCAATCACTGTCAGTAACTTACTCATCAAATTTGTTGTTTGTTTGTTTTGTTGTGTTTTCCTTTATTTTTGTTTATTTTTATTTACTTATTTGAGAGCGACAGAGAGAGAAAGAGGCAGATAGAGAGAGAGAGAAAGAGAGAATAGGCATGCCAGGGCCTCCAGCCATTGCAAACGAACTCCAGAAGCGTGTGCCCCCTTGTGCATCTGGCTAACATGGGTCCTGGGGAATTGAGCCTCGAACCAGGGTCCTTAGGCTTCACAGGCAGGCGCTTAACTGCTAAGCTATCTCTCCAGCCCTGTCCTGTTTTCTTAATAATTTAATTTATTTATTTCAGATAGAGCAAGAGGCAGAGAGAGAGAGAATGGGCACACGAGGGCCTCTAGCCACTGCAAAGGAACTCCAGATGCTTGTATCACTTTGTGCATCTGACTTTCTGTGAGTACTGGGGAATCAAACCCTAGTCCTTAGATTTTTCAGACAAGCACCTTAGGTGCAGAGCCATCTCTCCAGCCCTTGTTCTGGTGTTAAGGCAGTCACATGTAGTCCAGGCTGGCCTTGAACTTGCTGTGTAGTTGAGGATAACCTTGAGTTTTTGTGAATTCTTCTGTCTCAGCCTCCTAAGTGTTGGTGTACACCCTTCCTGGCTTCAAGTTTTTTTGATTTCTTTATTATCTACCTATAGATGTGTATTAGTATGCATGTTTGTATGTGTGTGGGCACATGTGTATGTATGTGCAGGTGTGCATGTACATATGTGTGCATGCATTAGAGGCCATTGAGACTGTCTTCTTCCACCACATCCCACCTTATTATTTATTTATTTATTTCAGAGAGAGAGATACAGAAATAAGCAGCTAGAGAGAGAGAATGGGCGTGCCAGGGACTTCAGCCACTGCAGATGAGTGCGCCCCCTTGTGCATCTGGCTTATGTGGGTCCTGTGGCTTTGCAGGTAAATGCCTTAACTGTTAAGCCATCTCTCCATCCCCTGACATTATTTTTTGAGACTCTCTCACTGAACCCAGAGTTCACTGAATGGGGGAGACAAACTAGTCAGCAAGCCCTGGGGATCCTTCTGTCTACATTCCCCAGCACTGGGATTACAGACATACATAATATTTTTAAGTTGGTTTTTGTTGTTTTATATTTACTTGCAAGCAGAGAGAGATAAGAGAAAAAAGACAGAGAGAATTGGTGTGCCAGGGCCTCCAACCACTGCAAACAAACTCCAGATGCATGTGCCCCCCTGTGCATCTGGTTTTGTGTGGGTCCTGGGGAATCAAACCCAGGTCATTAGACTTTGCAGGCAAATGTCTTCACCACTGAGCTTTCTCTCCAGGCCCACATGTGACATTTTATGTGGCTGACAGGGGTTTGAATTCAGGTCCTCATGCTTAAGCAGCAAGTACCTTATCCATTGAGCCATCTGTCCAATCTCCTCATGCATCTGTTTATCCATAATCTTGTGCCAGGGTGTCCTCTAATTGTGGACATAATAAAGAGAAAGACCAAAAAGGTTCCTTGTTAACAAGCAAACAAACCAACGAGAGAGTCACAAGCACGTTATGGAGGAGGTCATCAGGCCACATGGTCAGCAGAATCCTGCAATGTGGTGCCATCCGCCCTGAATCCAGAAAAGAGGGGCGGGGTGGGTACATAGACTGAGGAAGAGCCTCGCTGACAAAAAACCAAATGCATAGGGTATGGCCTGAGCAAGGGCTGGGCGGGGGGGGGGGGGGTCCAGGTGCTAAAAGGGTAGCATGCAGGGTAGATTTTTACACCACAGCTTAGAAAGTATGAAGCCATTGCATGTCTTATGTAGCTGATAAATAGCAGCTCCCCAGTTTAAATCCCAGTCTGTCTCCATATCTGTATTTCTTTCCCTGCATGAGTTGTCAGACTGTATATGGTCTTAGACAACCAGTGACTGGCTAGGGATGCAGGTTTGATTAGACCAGAAGGTCAGGAAAGGATACAAATTCTGGTGTCAGACCCTTCTAGTATCAATCTTTGGGAGTGACAGCAGGTGAAGAAGAATCAACACAGAGGACACAGGGGATGAAGGAGTCAAGTGGAAGGAGCTACAATGACAGGGTTCTGACAGCACAAGAGAGTAACTCAGAAGAGGAGACTGTGCATGCCGCCCCCACACTGTGCAATGGGGTGAATCTGGTGACAACCCTGTGACTTTATGTTTCTGGAGTTTCTAGGTCAGGTTAATTGAAGAGGGAAGACCCATGGGCTGCCCCATGCCATGGCCCGGGATCCTACAGTGCTGAGTAGAAGGGATGGAGTGGAGGAGTGTCCAGCACTGAAACATTTCACACATTCCAAGGCTCAGGGTCCATTGTGGAAGAGGAGGCAGAAAGAAGGTAAGAGCTAAAGGAAGGGTAGGACTCCTTACAACGTGCTCCTCCAGACACAAAATGGCCTGGATATCCATGACCTTGCAGTGCCTAGCAACACCTTCACAAGACCCTCACAACAGGAGAAAAAGATGGTGACATCAGATTAAAAGAAAGACTAATGGAGAGAGGGAGGGGATATGATAGAGAGGAGAGTTGTGAAGGGGAAAGTGGGGGAGGGGAGGGAAATATCACGGTTTATTGTCTGTAAGTATAGAAGTTGTCAATAAAAAATAAAAATTAAATTTTAACAAAAAGGAGAAAACGAGCTGAACACCAGCACTCATCGCATTGTGCTCCCTGTCTGTGGACGGCAGCTTCTCATTCCCCCACCACGCCTCCCTATCGTGATCGATTGAACCCCTTGAAATGTAAACCAAAATAAGCCCCTCCTCCCTTAAGGTGCTTCTTGTCAGGTATTTTCATAGCAGCTAGAAAGGGAATTAATATACCAACCCAACCAATTACGTGAAATCTCTCCCTTGACTTCTCCCCATCTTCCCCCAGGCATTCCCACCTCAGGAAAGGATCCTGTCTTTCATCCTATTGCCCAGGCCTAGACATCCTCTCGGCTCTTCATTTACACACACCTTTGCAATAGCTGTCTGACACTAAGAGTGATATTATCAGAAAACCGGTACCTATGACCCAGTCCTGAGTTGAGGGGTCCGTGGTGAAGGAATGGACCTCGCATGGGTCTCTGCTGTACCACCTCTTGTGAGGCAGCAATCAAGGTCTTGCCAGGCTAAGCTCCCAACTGAGCCTCAGGATCCCATTCGCCATGGTTCTTGGCAAGGTTCAGTTTCCTGTGGGTTGTTGGACTGAGGCACCGACTCCCTGCTGGCTCCTGGCCAGACCCCATTCCTTGCCATAAGGGTCTCTCCATATGGCAGATGACTTGATCAAAGCCAACAAGGTGAGAACAAACAGAGAGTCAGCTGGCAAGACAGACTTTATGACCTTATGTAATGTAAACATGGAGGTGCCATTTCACCAAGGGTTCTGTATTCTATTAGAAGCAAGTCACAGGCCCCTGTCACACTGGAAGAGAGGACTTTATAAGGATGTGACTATCAGGAGATGAGGAGGTGGGGGCTATCCCAAGTCTGCCCACCACACCCAATCACTGGGTTTATTGCCAGACCTTATGAGTCCTCCCTCCAAACTGTCCCTTCTACCTGCCCACATCTCTCCACAGCCCCTTCCAGGACCTCAGCTCCAGGGGTGATCTAACTATGGGCTATCCCTGCTCTCCTTAACTCTTTGTCCCCAACAGCTACTGCACACATATTGAATGTTATACAGTTTCTTTTTCATGCCTTAAAAGCCTTCCAGAAAAGTTTCCATTGACAACTAAATAAAATTAAAACTCCTACAAGATCTTGCATAGCCTGCCCCACCCCCCGATGGCTCCCTCTCCGGCCCTCCAGGTCCTCTCAGGTCCTCACAATCCTTGAGTTTATGCCTGTGGTCTGGAATTTTCACTTTGCATTTTCTCTGCCTAAAATGTTTTTCCCTCAGGTCTTTGCAGAGTTAAACTGGCCTCCAGATTCCAGCTCCACAGCATGCCCTTGGAGAGGCTGGCCCTGCCAAGGAGGAGAGGCAGCAGGCATGACCTCCAATCAGCCACCAGCCTATTCCTATCACATCTCATTAAAGCCCCCATCACTCACTGCCACTGT
Organism: Dipus sagitta; assembly: GCA_036346955.1. Classification (NCBI taxonomy): domain Eukaryota; kingdom Metazoa; phylum Chordata; class Mammalia; order Rodentia; family Dipodidae; genus Dipus; species Dipus sagitta. Next base: position 171,117,923 of record CM070773.1, read on the forward strand.
CCTATTTATTAACTCCCTTTCTTCCTCTTTTTTTTAAATGAGAATTTCAGCTCTGTTAGAACAAAAACCTTGACCATTGTTTGTTCTTTCCACTCTCAACATCTGGAAGCAGGCCTGAGTACTGCTGGGTGAGGGAATTCACCAATGAACAAAGAGCCAAGTTAAGAAACCAAATGGCCCACTCTATCCTATCTTTAGATTCTGAGTGACATTGGTCATTAGAAAACCAGGGATGTTTCTCAACCACACCGTGGTGTCATGTAAACACGGCTGGAGAAAGTTCAGTCCCCTTACTTTTGGAAGGTTTATATAGCTCGTTGATCATGGTCATTCACTCCCATGCATCTCCAAACTCCTTTAATAGTGGGCATCATTCCTGAAACAAAAATGTCTCCACAAATGGCACTTGGTCTCCCGAGGGAGTGTGCCGGTTCTGCATGCATGGATTGAACAGAAAGCTGTCTCTAGACCCAGCTGTTGTGGGCAACCGAAGGGGTGTCTACCTCCGTGGCTTGGCCTTTCATGGGCACAAACTTGTAAGAAAATGAGAGCTTGCATCAAATGAGAATAAAAACTATTTGCTGAGAAGTGATAGTGTGTAGGAGGCTGGAGGCCAAAGCCTTAGGACTAGTCCAAATTACTTTATTTATTCATTTATTGTGTATGTGCATGTGTATGTATATGTGTGTGTGTGTGTGTGTGTGTGTGTGCACACGTGTGTGTTGGTGCATGCATACATGCAGATGTGTGTGGAGGCCAGAGGACAGCCTTGGCTGTTGTTCCTCAAAAATGCCATCCACCTTTTCATTTTGAGGCAGGGTCTCTCACTGGACTGGAACGCACCAAATAGACCAGACTGTCTTGCCAGTAAGCCCCAGGGACCTGCTTGTGTCCCCTCCCCAGTACTGGGCCTGTTTTCTTCAGTGGGCACTGGGGATTGGACACAGATCCCCACACTTACACAGCAAGCACTTTGCCAACTAAGCTATCTCCCCAGCATGCCTCCAAATTGTTCTTGTGGTTTGTTCTATTTCTCATTCTGAGGAGGCCAAATGATTTGCATCTATTCAATATTCCTTTGTTCTTGGAGGTACTGTGTCTTACCCAGTTATAAATTAAAATAAAAGTTCACAAGGCCCACCACTTCCAGTGAGATCAGTCTGTTCAAGGGCTTCTCTGGGGTGAATATGTCTAGTGGGGACAGACACCTGCTCCAACTCTCCATTTTTTTTGTTTTGTTTTTTCTAGCCCAGACTGATCTGGAATTCACTATGTAGTCTCAGGGTGGCCTCAAACTCATGGCAATCCTCCTACCTCTGCCTCCTGAGTGATGGAATTAAAGGCGTGTGCCACTGTGCCTGGCCAACTCTCCATTTTTTTTATTTAAAAAAATTTTTTTGTTTGTTATTTGAGAGCGACAGAGAGAAAGAGGCAGATAGAGAAAGACAGCGGTTGGGCGCACCAGGGCCTCCAGCCACTGCAAACGAACTCCAGATGCGTGCATCTGGCTAACGTGGGTTCTGGGGAATAAAGCCTTGAACAGAGGTCCTTAGGCTTCACAGGCAAAAGCTTAACCGCTAAGCCATCTCTCCAGCCCCCAACTCTCCATTTTTAGCACCACCATCTGTTTCTTCTTAAGCCGGTCCCTACAAGGAAAGAATAGGACTACGGAAAACAAACATAAATTAGGACACAGGAACCTCCTATCAGTTGTCCAACAAGGGCTCAAGAGATAAAGCTCCATCAGAACTCAGGGGAGGATTTAAATACAGGGAACTAGTTGGAAGGTCCTAGAAGATCTGGTGTAGCCAACAGGGGGCAGTGGAAGAACAGAGACGTGTGGGCACAGAGGTGGAGGTGTCAGAGGTCAAATCTCATTAACCCATCCCCCACCCCACCACCAAAGATGTGTGGAATCCCTAACTCCCGATGCCTTAGAATGTGTGGCCTTACTTGGAAGTAGTCTTGTTATAAGTGGTGCTAGCCATGTACTAAAGAATCTCCATTCAGGAACAGTGGTTCTAATCCAATATGACAAGTTCCTATGAGAAGAAGGGACACACAGGACAGGCAATAAGGGAAGCAGAGACTGGAAACTAGGACCTCTGTGAACACAGCCACCATTGGAAGCCAGGGAAAGGGAAGGAAGTGCTCGGCTCGGAGTCTGACAGGGCTCAGCTGCCCAGCTGCCGCCCTGGTTTTGGACTCGGAGTCTCAGATTCATTCCTGTTGCTTCAAGTCACCAGGTTTGTGATCCTTTGCTAACGTAGTTCCATGAGACCTACACAGGCAGGACACCCAGACCTCACATCGAAAAAGCACCTGGAGGGTGTGGGTGGTTAGGTGGGCCAGACAGAGGTAGGACCACAGAGGGACCTTCTGCTAGGATCTGGATGCAGAGAGAACCGAGCCATTGTGAGGAGGCCATGGAGTATTTCCTCACAGCAGGGCTCCAGCTGATGAGCAGCGGAGAAGAGTTAGCAGGGTGACATCATGCAGCTACACACAATGGCCATCACTAGCCATTAAAACCAAGGATGAAAAACCAACAGGAACTTTAAAGTGATAGGAAGTCTGGCAAGACTTGACCCATCAGTGTCAACATTACAGACTTTACAACTTGCAGAGGGAAGCACACAGCTATGAATCATTCTTGCCAAAAAATAATAATAAATAGGGACATAATTCAGTGAAATGTCTAAATCTAAGTGCCAGCTTTTATGAAAACAGAACATGGGCTGAAGAGATGGTTTAGTGGTTAAGGTGCTTGTCTAAGCCTAAGGACCCAGGTTTGATTTCCCAGTACCCACTTGAGCCACATACACAAGGTGGCACATACATCTGGAGTTTGCAGTGGTTAGAGGCCCTAGTGTGCTCTCCCAATCTCTCTCTCTCTCTCTCTCTCTCTCATTCTCTCTCTGTCTCTCAAGTAAATAAATAAATACTTAAAATAAAGAAGATAGCCAGGCGGGGTGGTGCACGCCTTTAATCCCAGCACTCAGGAGGCAGAAGTAGGAACACCATGAATTCAAGGCCACCCTGAGACTACATAGTGAATTCCAGGTCAGCCTGGGCTAGGCTAGAGTGAAACTCTACCTCAAAAAACAAATAAATAAATAGAAATAAAAAATAAAGAAGACAGAATGTTTAAATGAAACCACAAAGATAAAATTAGTAAACTTCACTGGAAAATGACCTGATTTCTTTAATCTCTTCAACAAATTAAAAAGAAAATATAAATTGAACAGAATTGTATTGAGGGCTGAAGAGATTGCTCAGTGGTTGAAGGTGCTTGCCTGCAAAGCCAGATGTTCAAGGTTGGATTTCCCAGTACATGTAAAGCCAGATGCACAAAGATGACATATTCATCTGAAGTTTATTTGCAGTGGCTAGAGGCACTTACATTAACTCTCTCTCTCTCTCTTTCTCTCTCTCTCCTTGCAAATAAATAAAGAAAATAAAAATAAAGTAATTCTATTGGTCAGATGCAATGTGTAACTATTGATATTAATTCAAGCCATCTTATCATAACAACATTTTGAGGTCATTTTTGAAAGCTGAATACTGACTGAATGTTTTATAATATTAAGACATGTCTAATTTGAGGCATGATGCTTATGGTTTAATTGTGTGTTTTTAAAGCTGTTAATTTTTTAGGATACATAGAACATCTCTGCAGATGAAATGCTGTAATGTTGTGGGTTTAAATAACATGAGAGAAAGACTCTGGGGAGGAATTCCTAAGCACGATTGTCCATGAGCTAAAGATTACTGAAGTAACAGATATGTAAGGTTTTGTTACATCATTTCTTGGTTGGAACATGCCTGATTTTTTATGAGAAAGAGAGAGAATTGGTGAACCAGGACTTCCAGGCACTGCATTCAAACTCCAGACTTGCACACCGCCTTGTGTGCACGTGCAACCTTGAGTGCTTGCATCGCCTGGTGGGCCTGGCTTATGTGGAATCTGGAGAGTTGAACATGGATCCTTGGGCTTTGCAGACAAGCACCTTAACTATAAGCTATTTCTCCAGCCCACATGCCTAATTTTTATAACAGAGTTGAATATACAAAAGCTCTAAGTACCAACATTATCCAAATGCTGATTTTTGGTGTTTTTTTTTTTTTTTTTTTTTTTTTTGCTTCTTCTTGGCCAGAAGTTAAAGGCATGTGAGAATTATTCCATTTATGTTTCTGTTCCATCATAACTAAGATCATCTGATGGATTCCACATGTTACCACAGAATATCTAATAATACTTCTTGGGCCCTTTTGGTAAGTAGGAGAACTGACACAAAAGAGACAACTGAGGGAAGGGAGGTCCGTGCAGACTTCAGTTCGCCACCATAGCTGTTTAAGTAAGTAAGCGTGTCTACAAGATAACTTGATTCTGTGGACCGCACTTGTGCTAGTAGATTGGACGTGATGAGCTGAGTGTTGAACTTGAGGCGTTGGTTAGACGGCAAGGCAAAGGTAGATTTGTGGTCTGCCGTGAGGAGCACAGACACACGCATGCAGGTGGGCGCCTTTCCATAATGCCGGGCAGGTGACTCAACGCTGCATGGCGGTAAGGAGAGAGGCATTGGGAGCCAAAAGTCCCTGATCTGACTTGTTCAACCATGTTTATTGCCACTCTATTCACAATAGCTAGGAAATAGAAACAGCCTAGATGTCCCTCAACTGATGAATGAATATGTGGTATATTTATACAATGGAGTTCTATTCAGTGATAAAGAAAAATGAAGCTATGAAATTTGCAGGGAAATGGATGGATCCTGAAAGGACTATACTAAATGAGGTAACCCAGGCTTGGAAAGCCAAAGTCACATGTTCTCTCTCATATGTGGATCCTAGTTACAAATGTGTTCCGACTTATGAGTAAATATCGGTAGCAGGGACCAGTAAGCTAGAAAGGGGCTATAAGGGAAGAAGGAAAGGGGAGAAATTAAGGAGATGGTATTTCAGATATTTAAGTAGATGAACATATTACTGGTGGTGCAGTGGCCTAAGTAAGGCCACAGGAGGAGATTGAGTAAAAGAAGGATGGAGGGTGGTTAAATTCAAGATGTTATGAATAAGTCAATGAAAGCCTACTTTTTTGGATAATGGCACCCCCAGAAGCCATAGACTTTACTAGAAAAATTTCAGTGCCATGGATGGGACACCTTCCAGTGAGTTGTTGGCCAGAGAGGTCCCTGATGTCCCCCAAATATTATAAGCCATTGTCAAGGCTGTTGGTTTCCCACCAGAAATAGATGGTAAGATACTGTTGCTGAAGACTGCACATGCTTTGGCTGCAGGTCACTGAGAAGTCAAGCTGGAGCTGAGCTGAAAACCTGCATGCAGCCCTATGGGAGCGAGAAGTCATCAGCGGTAAAAAACAGTGGACAGTGTAATCCTTAAGTTTGACTAGCCAGGCCAAATGACTGAACAAGTGTAATAGTGACACGTCTGTTATGGGGGAAAGCAACCACTCTCTAATTGGCCTGGAGACCTGCTTCATGGGAAGGAATACATGCCTGATACTGAAAATCTAGTCAAGAGCCTATGGTGGGGGAGGTCATGAACCCTAGGAGTGTAACATCTGCTCTTGTCTGGCTAAATGCATATATTATGTTCATCAAACTGCCCTGTAAGCACTTCTCTTAATGTTCATACCCATATGTTAATGCTACTCTCACTTTTGGTTACAGAGCTTCTCTTTTCAGATGGAAATGACTTTGGGATGACTCTGAAGGCACCACAGTGCTGAGAAGTGACAGAGGAGTGTTCAGCACTCAAACATCTCTATCACACCTTCCAAGGCTCAGGGTCCATTGCAGAAGAGGTGACTAAAAGAATGTAAGAGCCAAAGGGAGGGTAGGGCTGATTACAATGAAATCTTCCAGACACAAAATGGCCTGGATATCCATGACCTCAGAGTACCTGACACTACCTACACAAGACCCTCATAATAGGAGGAAAAGATGATGACATCAAAATAAAAGATAGACTGATTGGGAGAGGGAGAGGATATAATAGTGAATTTGTGAAGGGGAAAGTGAGGGAGGGGAGGGAATTATCATGGTTTTTTATCTGTAATTATGGAAGTTGTCAATAAAAAGGTTTTAAAGTTAAATTAAATTTAAATTTATAAAATATCCCTGATCTGACAGGCTGTCATACAGATAGCAACTGGACAGCTCCTTTAGAGAGTCGGTCACCCACAATCCAGGAAGCCCTCCTGTCTGTCGGACAGTGCCTTCCCAGCATATGATGATCCTCTTCCAGCCTGGACGCACAGGTTCCAGCCTCCCCAGACAGGGCTGGCTCAGGAGAAGGCTTGGATTGGGAAGGAGTTTAGGAAGCTTTGGGAAGTCTTCAGGGACCAGATTTCTCTAACCTGCATGATTATATTAGCTACTTTCTCATTGCTGTTGCCAAATACCTGACAAGAAGCAACACAAGGGGACATAAGGAGCTGGAGAGGTAGCTCAGTGGTAAGACATTTGCCTGCAGAGCCTAAGAAACCAGATTCGTTACCCCAGTACTGACGTAAAGCCGATGGCCAAGGTGGCACATACATCTGGAGTTCCTTTGCAGTGGCTAGAGACGCTGGCACACCCATTCTCTCTCTTTCTCTCTCTCTCTCATAAATAAATAAATAAATAATAATAAATAAATAATAAATATTAAAAATAAAACAGAAGCAAAGTAAGGAAGGAAGGGTTCGTTTCACCTTGCAGTTTGAAGCCACCGTCCATCATGGTGGGAAGGCCGGGGCACAGGAGCTGGAGGCAGCTGCTCGCATCCAGTCTGCAGAGAGGGAGGAGTGCTGGTGCTCAGCTGCCTTGTTCCTTTTTTATCCACCCAGGATCCCGACCTGTGGAGTGGTGCCACCCACAGTGGAAGTGCCACCTCACTTAATTTAATCAAGACAGTCCCTCACAGGCATACCCAGAGGCTCCTTTCCTAGGTGATTCTGGGTGACATCGAGTTGACAATGGATAGAAACTATCACAATGGCTATTGTGAAAAGCAGAAAATCATTTTGGTACCACTCAGAAAAACTCAAATACTTGAAATCATTAATCATCAAGTTTGGGGACGGCTTTGCTGTGGCTGCGGTAAAACTACGAGGGCCTCCTATGACAGGCCCAGATGAGGTCAGAGTCCATTCTGACACTCCCACGGGGACGGTCCAGGTTTGAGTTTGGTGGTGAAGTTGCAAACATTATCAGAGACTTATGGGATGTCAGAAGGGAAAAGGGGGAGTCCAAGCCAGCATGTTTTCCATCTTTTTTTTTTTTTGCATTGCAGCCCTCTTTAACAGAGGATAAACACTGCAGAGTCTCACCTCAGGATAATAAAAATTCCACACAGAAAAGTTCACAAATAATGGGAAAGTGTTTGAGGAATCCTGGATCACTGGGGATGCTTTTGGGACCATTGGATTCCTGACCTGACTCCTTGAACCAATAGTCACAAAAGATTCAGCTTAGCAAATGCTGGAAGGTAAGTGGTGCTGTCTGAAGTCCAGGACACCTCCCAGTCCCTCAGAGATGAGGGCCTTCCAGGTCTGTAGCTACCGAGTCGGCCCCAGGCTCAAGGTCAGCCAGAGATGGTCATCCCCATGTACGGGCCCAGGAGAAAGGAGTGTGAGGGACGAACTTTATTCTCATGTATTTGCTAAAAATCTCAAGGACCCCACAGCAGGAAGAACAGGTGAGCCATGTGGTATTGTCCTCCCTTGGGTAATGAGGTTAGGGATTCCACAGATAAGCCAATCATAAGTTGCAAACGTATGCAGTACATCTGACACACCAAACACCACAGCTTAGCTTGACCTACTTAGCTGTGCTCAGAACACTCAAGTCAGCCTGTTAGGCAAAAATCACCCAACATAAAACCTACTTTATAGCAAGTACTGAATAGCTCATGTATATATCATGATGGGAGGTGAAACACAGCGTTCACAGAACACTGGCAACACAGAATGCTGTGCAGTACTTACGGCTGCCCCACCCCGCCCCCCAGATCACACAGCTTTACGGCTGCCCCACCCCTGCCCCCCAGATCACACAGCTTTACGGCTGCCCCACCCCTGCCCCCCAGATCACACAGCTTTACGGCTGCCCCACCCCTGCCCCCCAGATCACACAGCTTTACGGCTGCCCCACCCCTGCCCCCCAGATCACACAACATTAAAGCTGCCCCACCCCTGCCCCCCAGATCACACAGCTTTACGGCTGCCCCACCCCTGCCCCCCAGATCACACAACTTTAAAGCTGCCCCATCCCTGCCCCCCAGATCACACAGATTTACGGCTGCCCCACCCCTGCCCCCCAGATCACACAGCTTTACGGCTGCCCCATCCCTGCCCCCCAGATCACACAGCTTTACGGCTGCCCCACCCCTGCCCCCCAGATCACACAGCTTTACGGCTGCCCCACCCCTGCCCCCCAGATCACACAGCTTTACGGCTGCCCCACTCCTGCCCCCAGATCACACAGCTTTACGGCTGCCCCACCCCTGCCCCCCAGATCACGCAGCCGCACGGCTTACTCTGGGCTCTGACACCCGGCACTGAGTGACTGCACCTGTCGTAGTACATTGATGGCTTGGGAATATTCAGAAGAGTTTCTACTGAATACATACTGCTTTTATCATAAAGCCACAACAAATTCTCAGGTTAAGGACTGTGGAGATGGCTCCGTGGGTAAAGTGCCTGTCAAGCAATCATGAGGACCCATGTTCAGATTCCCAACATGCACATAAAAGCTGGGAGTGCTGACTCACTCCTGTAATCCCAGCCCTGAGGAGGCAGAGACAAGAGGATCCCTGGGACTCACTGGCTGGCTAGTGCAGCTGAATAGGTCAGCTCTGGGTCCAGTGAGAGACCCTGGCTTATAAATATATATATTGGTTTTTCAAGGTAGAGTCTGGAATTCACTATGTAGTCTCAGGGTGGCCTCTAACTCACGGAGATCCTCCTACCTCTGCTTCCCAAGTGCTGGGATTAAAGGTGTGTGCCACCACATCCCATTCAAAATATTTCATTTCATTTCATTTATTTTATTTATTAAAGAGAAAGAGAGAGAGGCAGATAGAAAATAGGTGTGCTTGGGCCTCTAGCAAACTCCAGACACAGCACCAACTTGTGCATCTGGCTTACATGGGTCCTGGGTTCTTTGGTTTTGCAGGCAAACGCCTTAACCACTAAACTGTCTCTCCAGCCCGAGAGAGACCCTGTCTTAAAGAATAAAGTAGATAGCAATAATGAAAGACCTACAATGTCGATCTCTGACCTGCACACACATCTTCACGTATGTGTACGTACAAACACATATTTGCTCATACACATATGGACACTCTGCACACACATGCACAGCACACAAACATGTAAAAACAAATCACGAGTGAAGCCATCAACAGTCAGGGAATGTCTATGTGCAAGAGACCTGGCCTTCAGCCAGGCACATGGAGGACTTTGTTGCTTGCTCTGCATAGAACCTCTCTTGATCTCCAATGCACCATGAACGACTCTGGTGGTTTGAATGTAAGATGCCCACCCCTCGGCTATGTGTCTGAATACCTCATCCCCAGAGGGTGGCGCTGTTCAGAAAGGTTGTGGCACCGTTAGCATGTGGAACCTTGCATGAGGAAGTGTGTCCTGCGGTTTTATAATCCAGCTGTGAGGATGTGACACCAGTCTCCTGTTCTTGCCGTGCTTTCACAATCCTCTGCAACTGGAAGTCAGCATCAACCCTTTTTGGCTGGAGAGATGTCTCAGTGGTTAAAGTGCTTCCTCGCAAAGCCTAACAACCTGGGTTCGATTCCCCAGTACCCATGTAAAACCAGATGCACAAAGTGTCACATGCGTCTGGAGGGCGTTTGCAGCAGCAAGAGGCCCTGGCACACCCGTTCTCTCTCTCCATCCTCTCTCTCTTTTTCTTTTCTCTTTTTCTCTCTCTCCTTGCAAGTAAATAAACTTTAAAAAAATCAACCCTTTTCTTCTTAAGCTGTTTCTGGTCAGGTATTTTGTTCAGGCAACAAGAAAGTAGCTGATACAGTGATGGACTTGCCAGCCCTTCATGACACAGGGAAGGGAGGGCAGTGCTGGGAAATGCTGCCCCGCCCACGCTGCAAACTGACACTGGAATTAGGCATCCGGAGTGAACCTCCAGGGAAAACCAGGCACCTGGCGCAGGCCAGAGGGAAGAGGCTGGAAGGCGGGAAGGCGGGTCTGCAGTGCCTGTGAGCGGTGCCACGCAGAGGGTCCTTATAGGGAGAATGGAGCTGCGTTTCTTTCTCTCCACAGATGACAAATCTGTGAACCTGGTCCCACCAGGGAGCCAAAAGGATGATGGCAGAGAATCTACTTGAAGCCCTTTCAAGGAGACTGAACCCTGTGATGACAACAGGTGGGAAGAGCCACTGTGAGGTCCCTCCGTTTTAGTTACCTTTCTTGTTGGGGGACAAGAACTTCAGGAAGCAAGGGTTTGTTCCAGCTACACTTGGCGGGTACAGTCCATCACGGCCGGGAAGTCACAGTGGGCGGGAGAAGTGCCAGGCAGTGGTCATACTGCGCTCCTAGCCAGGAAGCAGAGTGCCCAGCCCACTCTCTCCTTTCTGTTCAGCCTTAGGACCTCAGCTCTTGCAATGGCACCACCCATATTTAAGGTGGTCTCCCCACAGTTGCTCAGACATTTGTCTCCTGGGTGGCTCTAAATCCTGTCAAGTTGACAGTCAGGATCAACGGCTCATAGGCATTCCAGGTAATCCCACCCTGCCTCCTCTCTCCGTGTTTCACCAGCTAGGACACTGCACAAGGCTCGGTTCTTTACAGACACCGTGTGCACTCTTCCTTTTCCATCCACAAAAGGAAAGCACAGGTCACCCTGATTGTCACCAGCCAGCTCAGGTGTACTCAGCAGGAGGTGCCCAAGCACAGTACAGAAAGTTTGATTAGACTGCTAGAGCTAGCTCACTTTACCAAGTCTCTGATGGCTCAGCAGTTGCAGACCCTTCCTTGCAAAGCCGGACGGCCTGGATTCAATTCCCCAGGACCCAGGTAAAAGCCAGATGCAAAAAATGGTTCATGTGTCAGGAGTTTATTTGCAGCAGCAAGAGCCCTGGTATATCTACACTTTCTGTTACAAAGAAGTAAAAATATTAAATATCCAAAAATGTTTAAAAATATCTGTTGCCAGGCTGGACAGATGGCTCAGCAGTTAAGGCACTTGCCTGCAAAGCCTAGGGACCTGGGCTAAATTCCTCAGTGTCCACGTAAAGCATGATATACAAGTTGGCACATGCATCTGGAGTTCGTTTGCAGTGGCTAAAGGCCCTGGCATGTCCATTCATGCATTATATATATATATATATGTTTTGTTATATATATATATATATATATATATATATATATATATATATATATATATATGTTTTGTTGTTGTTGCTGCTGTTGTTTTTTCGAGGTAGGGTCTCACTCTAGCCCAGGCTGACCTGGAATTCACTATGTAGTCTCAGGGTGACGTTGAACAAACTTAGAGTGATCCTCCTACCTTTGCCTCCCGAGTGCTGGGATTAAAGGCTTGGGCCACCATGACCGGCTTCCCATTGATATTTTATCTCTCTCTCTCTTTCCCTCTTTCTCTCTCAAATATATATATATATATATATATATATATATATAATATCTGTTGCCTTTCATAAATTAGAAGATAGAAACTCAACCCCAAAGGGAAATGAATGTCAAGTTTAACATCCTTGGGCCATGGAAGTCTGTGTCTGTCTGGACACAGGTGAATTGACTGCTACATGGCTTGTGACATGAATAAAACAGGTGTTGGGAGGTGTTGGGCAGACCTTCCTCTAGACAAGCCCTTGAGGGTAGAGGCGACTGAACACAGCCCTTCCTTGTCCAGGCCAGGAATTGAGGAAGACAGTACTTGGGGAATCCATCAAAACTCTGGAGACCAGAAAGGTAACAGGATACAGCAGGGGCCAAGCAGCTGCTGCATTAGACAAAGTCCGGGCTGTGGAAACTGCTGGGGCAAGACTTCCTGTATTGGAGAATAGACACTGTTGTTTCATGGCTCTACTGAACCCCTTCCTGGAAAGCCAGGCAGTTGTGTCTGGGACTGGAAGGGGATATTGTGAGTGCAATGGAGGCTGTGTTTGTAGGGGCTGGAGAGGGACGAGAAGCAGGAGGGTGTGGTCAGCACCCGAGCTGCTTCCTTCAGGGTGACCAGAGGCAGTGATCAAACACACGCCAGCACGCACAGGGGCTGGGCTTCCCCAAGTCATGTGAGTGGGACATGCAAGGACACAGTGGTCAATGTCCCCTTCCTGACACAGAACTCATCTCATGAGTGAAGGTCTTGTTGGGGTGCTTCAGGAGTTATGTGTGCAAACCCTCAGCTTAGGACCACCCACTGGCCACCCAAGGGGCTAAACACATCTGGAGCAAGACCAATGCAGTCTTTGAGTGTAAAGGGGGAAAGCCCTGGAGCCCTTCTAATTTGAGGCAGCGGTTCTACCTGACGGGTGAGTTGGTGACAGTCCAGGGTCTTCTTTTGGCAGCTTCGGAATGATATGGAAGAAGCAAGTGCATTTCATAGACGCCCATCTCCTCAGTGAGGGACAGAGAATGGAGTTTTTTTTCAGAAATCTCATAGGAAAGCTATCATTAATCCTTTCCCAAGGCAAAAACCCAAGGCTTAAATCAAGCTCATTGCTTCATGCACTCGCTCAGTAGAGTTACTCCCCATGCGGATGGCATATCTGACATTCCAGGTGTAAGGTGACATGGACACACATGAGTCAACTTGTGTGATCACAAGGCCTCCTGGAAGTAGATAACCTCTAACCTGCATTGTGGAGAACAGAGCCTAGAGAAAGAAACGTCAAGATTAATATATGAAAGAAACCAATGGCAATTGAAGACTGAACCCTCCCTCTCCACACACACACACACACACCGGCAGGAAACCCATACAAAACAGAGCATGCCTGAGACAATCCTGTGATCCCCAAATGCAAGAAAAAAAAAATGACATTATGTAAATGACCCATACAGGGTCAGGATTCTTGTGGCTCCAGGCTTTTACATCTTGGAAGTGACCATTTTCATCCACTTCCCTTCTCCGGCATTTTTTTCTCTCTTATTAAGCTGTCTCTGTTTCTATCACTTTCCATGTGCTCCTGGTCCAGTTTTTCTCTGTAACACATGAACTTGGAAATCACAGGGAGTCCCTCTGGGCTCAGATCCGTGCCTGTGACACCACCGCATTGATGACTGTGGGTGGGATGTTAGTGGTTCCTGGAGATAGAGTCTAAGGCCTTGTCCAGTCTATGCAAGCATTCTACCACTGAGTTGTATGCCTAGCCTACTATGCTCTGCACGTGGTGGGCTCCTTTCTCTTCAGACCCTTGGCTTTTGTAGTACTGCTACTTTGAAACCACGGAATCTCGTAGTCAGGAGTGGGAGATGTCAGATGCCAGTTTAACCTGGATATCAGGTCCCCTTAGAGCCACTGTGAATGTTGTGATGAGAAACCCAGAGTGGGAGTGCATTATGTGGACAGAATGTCAAGGTGTTGAGCCATCCCTGCAGTGAATATATAAGTTCAGATTTGCTATAATGGATTAGTCTTTGAAAATAATAATGAATTGCATTTGCTATATTTTTAAGTTTTTATATCTGTAGTCGTGTATTCTATTGAATGAGCTTTCAAAATATTTAAAAATACATGGTTTTGACCAGAAGTTGGTCTTAGGATTACCCTAGTGGTAATTTCATGGGGGACATCCTGATAGCTTCAGGAAGAGTGAATCCACCTGGGCTTTAAGGATCCGAGGGCTCTGACTTTTGGAATCAATTGTGTGTTGAAGTTTTTGAGATTATAGCTCTAGAAATACTTGCCAAGTCCCTATACCACTTAATCAGCACAGTCTTTATTTCATTTTAGGTCAATTAGTTATAGCAATTTATATACATTTAAAATATTTTATTTATCTATTTGAAAGAGAGAGAGAGAGAGAGAGGATGAGCACACCAGGGTTTCCAGCCACTGCAAACGAGCTCCAGATTCATGTACCATCTTGTGCATCTCGCTTACATGGCTGCTGGGGAATCAAATCTCAGTCCTTAGGCTTCTCAGACAAGTGCCATAACTACTAACCCAGCTTTCCAGCCCTATTTTGTATTTTTCAATCTTCATTTTTTTATCATAATCAAGTTCTAATATATTGGTAGTTTTACAAAACTTGCTCTAGGTCTTGCATAGCCATTCCTGTATTTCTTGCCATTTTTTCTGAGGCATGCCCAACAGACTGGCCTTTCTTTATGCAAGAGAGCATGCATGTGTGACAGAGAGCATGCGTGTTTTGTTTGCAGTGAGTAAAGGCCCTGGTTCTCCCATTCTCAATCTCTCTCTCTCTCTCTCTCTCTCTCCTTCTTTCTCTCAAATAAAAATAAAAATCAATTTAAAAAATAATTTAAAAAAGTTAAAAAATTAAAAATGTATCATAGAAATTTAAAGGATCCATTAAAATGAACAACAACAACAAAAACAAAAACCAGGCCTGGTTTGAGGGAGGGACAGAGACCAGTAGAGTGGAGCTGAAGTGATCTGGCTGTGGAAACCCCAACAGAATTTCAGCAAGACTGTAAGGAATTTGCTAAACGAAAGTTAGCTGTCAGACCCTCTTGTGCCTTCTAGGAATGGTGTGACTTAACCATGGTACTCTAGTCTCTGCCTGGAAGCTGCTTTAAGAACCCAGGCACCGCCACAGATGGGACGATGAGGGTCAGAGGGAGCGGATGGCTCTCGTGGTCCGCTGTGCTCCCTGGAGTTGGAAGGTGGGTAAGTGTGTCCCAGTGACATCTGCAGACATGAGCCTTCTTTGGAAAGAAACAACTCGATTGTTATTAGCTTAATGTTTTAGCATTTCCCAAACCTATTACCTTGTGGGATTTTCATTTTTCCTGTATAGCAATGAAGACTATTCTCAGAACTTCACACTCTGAGCTATGGCTTTTGCCTCTCTCTCTCTTTCTCTCTCTCTCTCTGTCTCTCTCTCTCTCTCTCTCTCTCTCTCTCTGTGTGTGTGTGTGTGTGTGTGTGTGTTTGCAGTTGTGTGGGCATAAGGGTGTATGTGTGCATGTGTGCATGTATGCTTGTGGAGAATAGAGGCTGATGTCGATGTCTTCCTCAATCACTCTCCACCTTATTTATTGAGACAAGGCATCTCACTTGAACCAAGCACCAACCAATTCAGCTAGACTAGCTCAACAGCTTCTTCTGGACCTCTACCTCCTAAGTACTAGAATTTCAGGTGGGCTGCCATGCCTGACCAAAATATATGTGGGTGCTAGAGATCCAAACTCAGATCCTAATGCTTGTGTTTTATTTGTTGAGCCATATCCTCAGCCCTGACATGTTTATTAAACAATAAAAAGTAGAGTACGGCTAGAGAGATGGCTTCTTGTTTAAGGTACTTGCCTGCAAAGCAAGCGTCTGGAGTTCAATTGCAGTGGCTGGAGGCCCTGTCCCACCAATTAGCTCATCTAGATTTTAAGGTTATCTCCATTTCTTTCGTTCATGTGGATGTGTGTGTGTGTGTGTGTACATGTGCACCTATGGGCACATATGTGCAGAGGTCAGAGGACAACCTCAGGTGTCCTTTCTCAAGCACCATATACCTTTTCTGAGACAAGGCCTTCTCATTAGCTTGGAACTTGCTATGAGACTGGCTGGCCAGTGAGTAGCCAGGGAGCTTTATGTAAGGAAGCTCTGGGAGAAAAGCGCCCCTTCCTCCCACCTGGCTGCCGGTAATAAGCTGGGCCACTACATCTACGTGTGCTCCAAAACCCAGAAACTGGACTGTCAAATGGGAGTGCAGATTGCTGTGGAGAGCTCCAAGTAGCCGTTTCTGATGGGCTATATGGGAACACCATGTCTAGGTTTCCCAGTAATCTTGGTTCTGCACCTGGGGTAGGGGGGACACTGTCTTCCCCACCACCTGCCTGCTTGTCGGAGCCCACCATCCTCCCACAGGACCCAGCTGTTCCACAGGGCCGCTGTCATGTCAGCATGGGATACGCCTGTTCAAGGCGGCACAACAGCCTTCCTGAAAGAGGACCTGATGTTTCTCTCGCCCCAGCACAGTGACCTCTCCTAGAAGCAAGGAGATGAGCTGGACAAGCATTAATAGACTGGTCAGGGTCAGGCAATGACTCACTCCACTCTCTTCAGCCCCTTGGGGAAACCCGTATTTGTTCCTTGAGACCTGCGGAATAAATGCAAAGCTTGAGAAGGCTTAAAATAATGGTTCTCTCCAGGAACCAGTCCCCGCCTAGGCTTCACCAGCTTGCCCAGTGGTGTTTTCTAAGCACAGGGTGCACTCCCACCTCTCAGGAAGCTCTCATTAACTTTGACTTGTAAAGAACCAGAGGCACACAGCCTTCAAGCAATGCTCCTGAGGTCACATGAGCTGGCCAGAGGGAGCTCGGCTGCCTCTGCCAGGACTTTTTCATGAACATTTCCATGACTTCCATCTGTCTTGTCTCCTTGGTTCTGAATTCCTGGTGCACCAATGACCTGGGCCACCAAGTTCAGCTTCTAAACCCTCACTGTTCTAAATAAATAATGGGATATTTATTTATTATTATTTATTTATTTTTAGAGTGAGAGAGACAGACAGACAGAGGGAGAGAGAGAGAATTGGTGTGCCAGGGCCTCAGCCACTGCAATCAAACTCCACATACTGTGTCACCTAGTGGGCATGTGCAACCTTGCACTTGCCTCACCTTTGTTCATCTGGCTTACGTGGGATCTAGAGAGAGACTGAACGTGGGTCTTTAGGCTTCACAGGCAAGCACCTTAACTGCTAAGCCATCTCTCCAGCCCAGTAATGGGATTTTTAAAACTACACTATTTCAAAACTGTTATTATTTTCCCCCAGAAGCTTGTGGCCTCTGTGAGGTGCTATATTCTGGAATGATTCATGCAGTTCCATGGAGAATAGTGAGCATGGCCGTGTTCCTCTGTAAGCAGACAAGACGTGAGTTCAGGTAGCAGGAGCTGGGTTCACGACCACCAGAGGCACCACGGGTTCGAGTGCCGGGAGTTCAGGAGCCCTTGAAGCAGTCCAGTGCTCCTGGGCATGGCAAGTTGAAGGGCGAGACTGCCCAGAGAAAGATGACACTTTCAATCAAACTACACGACAATTTCCCCGATAGTGGCAGTTATCTATCTTCTTCTTTAATTGTTAGTTATGGACATAATCAGTGTGTAAACAGCACATGCTGGTGCCATCCTTACCCTCATCCTTGTCCACCCCCCCCCCGAAGGGACCCTCATTGGGGATGCCGGTTATCCCTATAGGGATTGTGGGTCATGCATCAGTTATGGGAAAGAGGCAATGTCTCTGTGCATGATGTCTCAAATTGTATCTCTAACAATCTCTCTGTCCCTTCTTCAGCGAATTTCCCTGAGCCATGTTGGGTTCGTTTTAGGTCTACTTCAGTAAAGAGATCTTGGGAGCCTTTGTGTCTCTGGATCTCTAGTTTGGTAGGAGTTGAGTGTTCTCTGTGTCTATCTCCTTCACCCTTGTGCTGGTACCAGGTTCACCAAGAAAGCAGCACTCTTGCTCATTTCCCCAATTCCGCTATGGTTTTAGCTGGGGCCGGGATGAGGTGCGATGGGTTTGATGTCAGTGGGGATTTGTCTCCACCAGTGATGCTCTCACCAGAGCCTGGTGCTGGTGGAATACCCATCCAGCTCACACTCCACCTTTCACTTCCATTGAGAGCAGATGTGCGAGAACTGGGCTCTCAACAGGTTTTGCTTTGTTTTGTTTTGTTTTCTATTGCTTTTTATGACCTGAAACTGTCAAGTTACATGGTGACTGAATACAAACAGCAACAGGGACAAGTGGTTACAGACTTGTGATAATAAACGTCCTGAATCCACGGTGGGTCTAAGATGTGAGTTTTCCCAGAATCCCCCGTCATGCTGTTTTACTCCAGCACATCCAATTCTCTGTTCTGTTCCTTATATGTCCTCTGTGAAGCTACTAGGTTTCTTCTTGAAACCTGTGCTCAGAAGGCAATCATGTTTGCATAAGTTCCTCGCCTAGTGATGAATTCTTTCAATTATTTTTGCATGTCAGGGGTGCATGTGTGTGTCAGTGGGTGAATGTATGTACGGAGCATGTGTGTGCCTGTGTGTGCATATGGACACCAGAGTATCTGCCTCTATTACTGCCCAAGTGATATATTGTTTTGAGACAGGGTATCCCACTGAGCCCAGAATTTGCCAACTTGGCTGGACAAGCTGGGCAGCAAACCCTGGGGAACCCTCCTGTGTCTGCCTCCCCATGCTGGGATTATGGGCACGCATCACAAGGCTCAGTTCTGGGGATCCAAACTCAGGTCCTCATTCTTACAGAGCAAGCACTTTACCCACTCCCCAGTCATCTCCCCAGGCTCCACCCAAAGATGGAATCTTTGTTCTTCCCAATATCTGGATCCACTGCTGTCCCTCCACACAGGTCTCTAGTCATTTTCTCCATATTGCCTCTTCTCCAGAGAATGTTCGTTCCTCCCTGGTGTACACCAGCCTTTCCATCAGGAAAACTGGGTCTTGGTGCCAGCAAACCACTCACCAGCTGGTGTACTTGGCCAAGTGGCCTCACATCTTTTGATTTTATTTTTGTTTGTAAAATAAAGGTGAAAAACTATATTCCAGGGCTGGGGAACTGGGGATGTAGTTCAGTGGTAAAGTGCTTGCCTAGCATAAGCAAAGCCCTGGGATCCAGGCCCAGCATCACACAACATGAATATACACACACGTGCGCATGCACGCGCACACACACACACACATACACAGAGGGAGTTACTTTCTCATAGTTGTGATGAAATGCCTGAACAAAGCAACTTGAGGGAGAAGGGGTTTAATTTCGCTCATAGTCCATTGTGGTGGGATGGGGTGACGCAGGAGCAGGAGGTAGCTGGTTACATTACATTCTCAGTCAGGAAGCAGAAAGAGAGGAATGCTGGTGGAATGCTCAGTTCACATTCTCCCTTTTATTCAGTCTGGGAGCCCAGCTCACAGGATGGTGCTGTGCACATTCAGGGTGAGTCTTCCTTCCCCAGTTAAGTGTCTCTGTAAACACTCTCACAGACACACTCAGAGGTGTGTCTCCTAGGTGATTCTAAATCTCATTAAACTGAGCCGGGCGTGGTGGCGCACGCCTTTAATCCCAGCACTCGGGAGGCAGAGGTAGGAGGATCGCCGAGAGTTCGAGGCCACCCTGAGACTACATAGTGAATTCCAGATCAGCCTGAGCCAGAGTGAGACCCTACCTCAAAAAAAAAAATAAAAATAAATAAATCTCATTAAACTGACCAATGTGAAGATAGTCAAGTATACACACATATGTGTATATATATGTGTGTGTACATATATACACTAAATATGAGTATATATGTATATATACACTAAATATGAGTATATATGTATATATACACACCATATATATGTATATATACACATCATGTATATATGTATATACACACCATGTATATGTATGTATACACATACATATGTATGTATACACACCATATATATGTATGTATACACACCATATATATGTATATATACACCATATATGTATGTATACACACCATATTTATGTATATATATATGCACACCATATATATGTATATATATACACACCATATATATATGTATATATATGTATATATACACACCATATATGTGTATGCATATACACTATATATATATGTTGGTTACATTCTTGCTGCTGGTACAAAACACCTACCAAAAGCAGCTTAAGGGAGGAAAGCATTTACTCCAGCATAGTCTCAAGGGAAAACTTCATGAAAGGGAAATCATGGTGTTGCAGCCAGGTTCGCATTGCCAGCAGAAAACACCCGACCAAAAGCATCTTGTGGGGGAAAGGGGGTTTATTTTGGCTTAGAGACCTGAGGGGGAAGCTCCATGATGGCAGGGGAAAATGATGGCATGAGCATAGGGTGGACATCACCCCCTGGCCAACATCAGGTGGACAATAGCAACAGGAGAGTGTGCCAAACACTGGCAAGGGGGAGGTGGTTAAACACCCATAACCCCCACCCCCAACAATACACTGCCTCCAGGAGGCGTTAAGTCCTAAGTTGCCGTCAGCTGGGGACCTAGCATTCAGAATACCTAAGTTTATGGGGACACCTGAATCAAACCACCACACATGGCATGAGCAAAAAGCTGCCTCACATCTTGTTATATATCTGGTGGAAATGTAAGTACTGGGCTTGAAGCTAGGCTAGTAGACCCCAAAGTCCACCCTCCAGTGACACACCTGCTCCAGCAAGGCTCCACCTCCCTAACTGCCTCCAGCTGGGGATTGAATATGAAGCTTAATCACTGACACGTGAGGCTATGGGAAACACTTTACATTCAAGCTAATATATACATACATACATCATACATATTATACATATATATATATACACATGCATATGCATGTATTCTAAGGCTGCATGAACCTCAGGGTATATTATACAAGGACCTTTACCCAAGGTGATACGTGCATGGAACAGGCGCATGTTTTCAGGATGACCCATGCCAGGGACCCCAGCAGCCTCAGAGCACCGGAGAGTGTCTGGCCAGATGCTGAGATGCACAGAGGACACAGTTGTGCTTCTTCCTCTCATTTCCCTCCTGCTTAGCTGCTGCAACTTCTAATGTCTTTTCCTATGATTACATTTATTTTTTAAGGTATCTCCAATCTTTGATAGGTTAGGGTGTAACTAACAGATAATTTATAAAATAAACATAATTGGGGCTGGAGAGATGGCTCAGCAGTTGAGGCTCTTGCTTGCAAAGCCTAACAACCCAGTTTTGATTCCCCAGTACTCACATAAAGCCAGATGCAGAAAGTGGTGCATGCATCTGGAGTTCATTCACAGAGCTAGAGACCCTGGTGTACCTATATTCTCTGTCTCTCCCTGTCTCTGTCTCTATCCTTACAAATAAATAAAGCTATTTAAAAAAATAATGAATTACTTAGGGGCTAGAGAGATGGCTTAGCAGTTAAGGCACTTGCCTACAAAGCCGGAGGACCCAGGTTCAATTCACCAGGACCCACATAAGCCAGATACACAAGGTGGCACATGTGTCTGGAGTTTGTTTGCAGTGGGTGGAGGCCCTTGTGTGCCAATTCTCTATCTGCCTCTCTCTCTCCCTCTCTCTCTCTCAAATAAATAAATAAAATGTTTTTAAAACTCAGTTATTGGGCTGGAGAGATGGCTTAACAGCTAAGTGCTTGCCTGTGAAGCCTAAGGACCCCAGTTCAAGGCTCAATTACCCAGGACCCATGTTAGCCAGATGCACAAGGGGGTGCACATGTCTGGAGTTTGTTTGCAGTGGCTAGAGGCCCTGGTGCACCCATTCTCTCTCTCTCTCTCCCTCTCTCTTTCTCCCTCTTTCTCTCTGTCTCTGTCACTCTCAAATAAATAAATAAAAATAAACAAAATTTTTTAAAAAATCAGTTACTGTCACAAGGTTCAAAAGTAGGAAAACATAAACAATAGTTTTAAAGTTACCACACAACCCTAGGTGGTGTGTGTGTGTGTGTATTATTATGTATGTGTGCATGTATAGAGGGTTCACTATGTGAAGATATGTGTGTGTGCACATGTATATGCATGCATGTGGAGGTCATAAAGCAACCTTCAGTGTCATTCCACAGGTACTGGCCACCTTTCTTAAAACAGGGTCTCTCACTGGCCTGGAGCTCTCCAAGTAGGCTAGACTGGCTGGCCAGGGCCCCAGACATCCTTCTATCTCCACCTCCCCAGTGCTAGGCTCTCACCTGGCTTTTTTTTCTTTTTCTTTTTGAGGCAAGTCCACCAGACTAGCCTTTTTCATGAGTGAGGAAAAGAATTGGCACACCAGGGCCTGTAGCCACTCTCATCAAACTCCAGATGTGCGTGCCACCTTGTGCATATGTTCAACCTTGCACATGCATCACCTTATGTGTCTGGCGTATGTGGGATCTGGGGAGTTGAACATGGGTCCTTAGGCTTCTCCGATGAGTACTTTATCTGCAAAGCCAGCTCTCCAGCCCACACCTGGCATTTTTATGCAGGTCCAGGCACTGAAATCAGACCTCATGCTTGCAAAGCAAGTACTTTACAGACTGTGTTAACCAGCACCTCCCCCATGCTGAAGAATTGTTAAAGCTCTAGATGCGTGGTAAGAGGTATGGCGTGTGGTGGTTTGAATGTAAAAGGTCCCTCGTCGCTTCATGTGTTCATCATTAAGCCTCGTACTTGACCGCGAGCTGGCAGAGCCTTGGCGAGGTGGCACCTTGGAGGAGGTAAGTCACTGGTGGTGTACCGTGAGGTTTATTAGTTCAGCCCTATTGGGTCTTCATAGCTCAGCTCACTCTCTCTGCTACTTCCCTGCTGAAATATGACCATGTGAGCCACCTTCCTGTTCATGCCATGCTTTGGCCATCAGGCCAAAGCCTCCCTCTGAGTACTGAAACTGAAATAAACCCTTTTCTTTCATTAGCTGCTTCTGGTCAGGTGTTTTGTTCCAGTGATGAGAAGATAATGATACATGGAGCCACAGGAGTGGAGGCGGGAGACCAGCAGAGGGGAGGACCTGGGAGGGCAGGAGGTCTACAGGGTAAGAGTGAGGAGCTGACATGTCAGGCAAGCGCCTAAACTGCTAAGCCGTCTCTCCAGCCCTGACCTAATTTTTTATTGCTGTTGTTTCTCCTTTCCCTCATGTGTAGTTTGGATCACACTTCGAGTGATGCTTGGCATGACTGAGGGGCCCTCTCTCAAGACACTTTTATTGAGAGGAGCAACTTACCTGTGATACACAAGCTCACTCAGCCTTTGCTGGTCACATTTGCAGGCATGCTGTGGTGCTTGCTTTGAGAGAAGCACCTACCTGCTGGTTGTGTCCCCAGGGCTTGCTGATGGTCACTCCTTCCTGATTTTCCATTACTTCTGTGGACCTGGACCTTAGCCAGTGGCCCAGTGAGAAAAATGAATGATATATTGACTTTTCTGCCAAAGGGTTCATAAGATGGGGAGATGACTCCATTTTGAGAAAAGAAGCCATTTTGTAAGAGTCCCTCCTGAGTCAGCAGTTTCAGAGACTAATGTGTCCGTTCTCTTATTTGGTAAAAATTTTGAAAGTTTCATTTTCCCCTAGAAACTGTGCCATTCCATATGAAGTAGCCAATCACATCGAGTGTGAGGCTGAGTTCTGACTAATCAGAGTGAGACTCAAGTACCTCACATTAGGGATAAAAACCCAGCAGACTTTGGGCTGGTGTGCGCACTTGCCTGGACTGTATGGATGTAAGGATGATGGACATCCTTCTGCAGTAGTAAAACATTGCCTCCCTGAAGTACTTTGTATCTGTAGTCTTTCTTGAAACCCTGGACTCATTTCTAACAGCCCTGACTCACCAAAGCCAACCATCATCCCTGCACCACATCTGTTCCCTGGCCCTTCAGTGTCCCAGAGTCCACAAGTGCAATCAACCACAGGCCCCTGGGAAAAGTAGACTTTCACGTTCACGTTCATGGGGTAGGAACATGCTAAAGTGAGGGGAAAGAAAGACAGGAAGCCACTCTGTACACAAGTCCACTCTAAGTGGATTAAGGACCTCAATTTAAGACCTGAAACTAAAACAACTAGAAGAAAAATCAGGGAAAACAGTGCACAACACAGGTGTAGGAAGAGACTTCTTGAATAAGACCCCAATAGCACGGGAAATTTGATCAACGCTCAACCACTGGGACCTCATGAAACTAAAAAGCTACACTACAAACAAGGAAGCTATCAGAGTCAATAGGCATCCACAGAATGGGAGAAAGTCTTCAATAACTGTACGTCCAATAAATGTTGGATATCTAGAATCTACAAAGAACTCAAAAATAGTAAACAATAAAAAATAATCAACTCACTGGGCATGGTGGCACACATCTTTAATCTCAGCGCTAGGGAGGCAGAGGTAAAAGGATCACTGTGAGTTTGAGAACACCCTGAGACTACACAGTGAACTTCAGGTCAGCCTGAGCTAGAGCCTGACCCTGACTCAAAAAAAAAAAAAAAATTCAAAAAATGGAGTAGAAGCTGGGTGTGGTGGCACACGCCTTTAATCCCAGCACTCAGGATGGCAGAGGTAGAAGGATCGCCATGAGTTCAAGGCCACCCTGACACTACATAGTGAATTCTAGGTCAGCCTGAGCTAGAGTGAGACCCTACCTCGAAACAACAACAACAAAAAAATGGGTAGAGTTTTGAACAGAGAATTCTCAAAGGAAGAAATACAAATGGCCATTACACACTTAGAGATATTCAACATCTTTAGTAAAAAAAAAAAAAAAAAAAAAGAAAAAGAAAGAAAAAAATCAAGCCAGGCGTGGTAGTGCATGCCTTCAATCCCAGCACTCGGGAGGCAGAGGTAGGAGGATTGCCATGAGTTTGAGGCCACCCTGATACTCCATAGTGAATTCCAGGTCAGCCTGGGCTAAAGTGAGCCCTACCTTCAAAAACCAAAAAAAAAAAAAAAGAAAAAGAAAAGAAAAGAAATACAAATCAAAGCAACTCTGAGATTTCATCTCACTCCAGTCAGGATGGCATTCACCAAAAAATCAAATGGCAACAAACGCTGGTGAGGCTGTGGGGAAAGAGGACCATTTACCCACTGCTGGTAGGACAACCACTATGGAAATCAGTATGGAAACTCCTGACAAAGATGAAAATACATCTACCACTTGATCCAGAAATACCACTCCTGGGCATCTACCCTAAAGATTCCACTCTTGACTACAGAGATACTTCCTCAGCCATGTTTGTTGCTGCTCTATTCACACTAGCTAGGAATTAGAATCAGACCAGATGCCCATCAATGGATGAATGGAAAATGAAGATGTGGCACATATACACAGTGGAATTCTACTCGGTGTTAAGAAAAAATAAAATAATGAAAATTTGCAGGAAAATGAAGGGAGTTGGAAAAAAAATTCATTCTAAGACAGGTCACGCAGGCACAAAAAGACAAACACTGCATGTACTGTCTTCTCTGTGGTTCCTCACTGGGATCAAATGAAGATGGGTGCAAACAGTAGTCAGCACCAGGATTATGGGCACAAAACTAGAATGAGAACAGAAGAGAGAAGAAATAGGGAGAGGTTAGAGGGGAGGCAGACTATAAGAATATCAGAGGTGGGAAGGGCTTAGAGGGGTAAGGGATAGGGAGAGTGGGGAGGGAATTCTGCAAAAATTAAGGGCTGGAGAGATGCCTTAGTTAAGTCACTTGCCAGCAAAGCCTGAGGACCCATGTTTGATGCCCCAGTATCCGCGTAAGCCAGATGCACAAAGTGGCACATGCATCTGGAGTTCATTTGCAGTGGCTAGTGGCCCTGATGTGCCCATTCTCTCTCTCTCCACCCTCAAATAAATAAATAAATAAATAAATAAATAAATAAATAAATATAATTTAAAAATGTTAAGACAACATGAATCAGTTCCATAGAAACCCTCATTTTGGCTAGCATTTTACAAGATATAAACACCAATAACAAGGAAGGAAGGACAGTCCACGGAGAAGGGGGGAAATGCTTAACTTTAAAACCACAGGCTTTGGCCAGTAAATCCCAGGCCCAGAATTAGGTTGCCCCCACAGCAGGCTATTGGCCAAGGAGACCCATGAGGTCCTTCCAACAATGTAGGCCATTGCCAAAACAATTGAATACCTGCCAGAGATAGAAGGTAAGATCCTGTTGCTGAAGACACCACAGACTGCAGTCACAGGACACTGGAATATCGTGTTGGAGCCTAAAGAGAAACTAGCTCCCTCCTGGATCGTGCTCATAGTGCTCGAGAGCCCTACACGAGGTGCTGGAGGACAGCAGTCACCAGCAGCATGAATAAGTGGGGGACCCTGCAGACTATGATATCAACCAGTCAGACAAGAAGTACACCCTTGTACAATAGTGGCACACAGCCTCTGCAGGTAACCAAGTGCTCTGTTTGGATATGAGGCCCGATCAGTGGGAGAGAACACATACCTGGTACTGGAAACCAAGTCAGAATTCCATGGTCAGGAAACTCAGACTTCATAGAGAAGCCCCCACTGCTCTCTAGAGAAGATGAGTGGGCTTGCACAGATGACTTTACCTACCACCTTAAATCTAAGCTGCTCTTACTTTTGGTTCGAGAATCTGCTTTATTTTACAGATGGCAAAGAAAATGGCTGGAAACCAAGATCCATCAATAAGACAAGAAGATAGCCCACTGCCCACTAAGAGTCGTGCCACCTCTACCACATCTGCCAGGTCCCAGGAGAAATTGCAGAGGAAGTGGCGACATGAATCCTGCTCTTACTGCTAGCCTGACAACCAGCTCTAGGGTGACGGTGACAAACACAGTAATCAATCAAAACCTATCAAAGCAGAGATCCAGAGGCTACAGAGAATTCAACACTAAATTAGACTGCCAACACCACTTCCATGGCTCAGGGAACATTATGGAAGAGGGGAGCAGAAAGATTGTAAGAGCCACGGAGTGGGTAGGAATATCCTAAGGTATAGCCTGCCAGCTATCCCACAGGGACTGACTAAAGCTGTCATGACCCCACAGTGAATACCCTAACCTCACTGAGGTGGGCCCCAGGGAAACCGGAGCAGGGGTGAGGAGATAACCTGTTATATATAAAAATTTTTTAAAGGAAAAAAAATAAAAACAAGAGAAGGAGGATGCCATCACTGTTCTGAAAATTCCTCTTGATGCACCACGTCTGCGTGAAGCGGGGGCCTCTCCAAAGCTGCTGCTTGCACAACACATTGGGTCATGAGCTCTGCAGGGCCCAGGAGGGACGCTTTGGCCAAGAAGACTTCCTTTCCTCCAGCAGACAGGGGGGAGGCCATGCTGAGTCACCAGGCTGCTGACTCATTAGCAGCCATTAGTCCAACCCACAGTGGACAGAAAATGAGTACAATTGTGCAATTTTTATGGAGGAGAATTTACAAATGAGGGCTGGAGGCAGGACTGACAGATCCAGGGCTGTTACTAAACAGGAGAGATTTGCCTGCTGACTTTTCTGGAGAACTAAACCCAGAGGGAAAAAGAAGTTTGCACCCAAGAAATTATTGGATGCTGTGGGCAGGATTGAACAAGGCTCCATTACCGTCTCTCTCTCTCTCTCCCTCTTCGTCCTTGTGGCACTCCCGCCCTGGCAGGTGCAGGGCCTTATTTCATTTGTCCTTTAATGGGAAACTGCTTCTTAAAGATACTGTTTTAAATCAAAATGGCACTTCTGTGTGTTTTTCCAGATCCAGGTGGCAACAAGGGACACAGGTACCTTAGCTGGGACCTTAGCTGAGCATGAATGAATGGCCTGGTTGAGAAAGATAGGGAGTCCTTTCTATTTTTTAAAAAAATATTTATTTGTTTATTTATTTATTTAAGAAAGAGAGAAAGTTGGGCTGGAGAGATGGCTTAGCGGTTAAGCACTTGTCTGTGAAGCCTAAGGACCCCGGTTCGAGGCTCAATTCTCCAGGACCCACGTTAGCCAGATGCACAAGGGGGCGCACGCATCTGGAGTTCGTTTACAGAGGCTGGAAGCTCTGGCGCGCCCATTCTCTCTCTCTCTCTTTCTCTCTGCCTCCTTCTCTCTGTTGCTCTCAAATAAATAAATAAACAAACAAACAAACAAAAAAAAAAAAGAAAGAGAGAAAGAGAAAGAATGGGCCCACAAGGGCCTCCAGCCCTTGCAAAAAAACCTCCAGATGCATGCACTGCCTTGTGCATCTGGTTTTACGTGGGTACTGGAGAATCAAACCTGTGTCTTTTGGCTTTTCAGGCAAGTGCCTTAACCATTAAGCCATCTCTCTAGCCCAGGGAATCCTTTTGAAGTGGGGAGGCACCAAATTCCAGTCAGGGAGCACGTAAGGATTTCTGTGGTGGTCTCACTGAGAGCTTGTCTATTGGCCTGGTTTTAATTTTTTTGATTTTTTTTTTTTTTTTGAGGTAGGGTCTTGCTCTAGTATAGGCTGACCTGTAATTCACCAAGTAGTCTCAAGCTGGCCTTGAACTCATAGCGATCCTCCTACCTCTGACTTCTAAATTCTGGGATTAAAGGCATGCACCACCACACTTGAATACCACGAGGTTTTTAAAGTGTTTTTTATTTAAATATTTTATTTATTTATTTATAAGCAGAAAGGGACAGGGAGAGAGATAGAGAGAGAGTCAAACAGAGAGAATGGGCACTCCAGGGCCTTCAGCCCCTGCAAACAAATTCTACATGCTTGTGTCACTTTGTCCATCTGCTTTACTGAGGAATAAAATGTGGGTCATTAGGCTTTGCAAGCATGCACCTTAATCACTGAGATATCTCCCCAGCCCCCTCATACATCTACTGAGAATTTACTGGGGCAAGTTGGTCCACTGTATTCCATTGACCATAGCAGATCACATGGCCACACATAGCTGTGAGTGAGATAGAGAGTCATACTTTTCCATAAGTACCTAGAAGGGGCCTAAATTAGCTACTCTTCTTGTGGCTGTGACTAAGTACCTGACAGGAAGCAACTGGCTCACAGTTTGAGGGAGAACATTTCCACCACAGCATGGCAGCCAGTGCATGAGGCAGCTGGTCACAGTGTGTCTGTAGTCAGGAAGCAGAGACGTGACAGGAAGTTGAGCCAGGCTATAAAACCTCAATGCCGGCCCCCAGTGACCCACTTCCTCCAGTGGGACTCCAGCCCTTAGAGGTTCTACAACCTTCCCAAATACCATGACCAGCTGGGGACCAAGTGTTTAAATACATGAGCCCATGGGAACCTATGGGGGACATTTCACATTTGAACCATAACAGGGCACTTAGGGTGATTTTTTTAATCCACAGGTCTGTCTCAGATACCCACTCCCTCACAGAAGGCTTTCTTCCTCTTCTCTGATCACCATCCTTCTCCCCTAATCACCACCACAGACAACAGAAAAGATTCTGAGGATGGAAAAACAAAATAATGCAAGCTCGTCAGGCATCATCATGACATTGCGAATTCTTTTTTGGGTTGTTTTTCCAGCTCAGATTTAGTGATGTCATGGAGTCTATGAATCTATTTTGAGCTTTGAATTCTGTAAGATATTACCATTATTAGTGTGTTTTAGTATCTGAAAACATTTATCTCCATCACCTCCATGACATTTTCAGCCCACTTTCACTTGACAGAGATTTGAGAGCTGAATTGATTTTTCTTTTCTTTTCTTTTTCTTTTTTTTCTTTCTTTTTTTGCAAGTTGTGCAAATATGCGCCTCCATGAGTCAATTCTCTCACTTGAGACTACAAACAGGATGCCTTCCAGTGCTGGAGATGTGAACACAGGCTATTCATGGAGATTCTCCCTACCTGCTGTCTGGTTTCCAGGACAGAGACAGGGAGACCAGTACTTACCCACTGCCCACAGCATCGGTGTCAAGGCAGGTTGTTCAATGTTCAGACTCCAAACTCTTTTTCAGGTTATAAACTGTTACAGAGCATGATGCCTCATCGCAGAAAATGCATCCACAAAAAGTTTGCATTTGGCTTTAGGGAGCTCCCAGGGTCCCAAGGATTTCTGCCATTGCTGGGAGTGATCATGGGACCAAAGAGCAAGTGTAAGAAAATCACACAAAACTGCAAAACCTTAGGCCTGTGTGGTAAGTAGAGTGAGGTCAGAGCATGACGCATCCTCTGAGCCCTGGGGAAAGAGCTACTGGATGATTAAGATTCCAGGCTGGGCACGGGGAGAGGGTTCCGTAGGCAAAAGGGCTTGATGCACAAACATTATGACATGAGTTCAAATCCCCACAACCCACATAAAGCCAAATGTAGTAGCAAGTGCCTGCAATTCCAGCACTCCTATGACAAGATAGGAGGTAGAGGCAGAAGAGTTCTGGAAGCTCTCAGGCCAGCTAGTCTGGTGAGTACAATAATGAGTAAGTGACTGCCTCCAATAAGGTGGAAGGTGAGAACTGACATCTAAGGTTGTGCTCTGTGACACGTCTGACTACACTTATACATACAAACACATGCACATCCACAAACGCAAAGATAATAATAATAATAATGCATGCCTGCTTCAGAAAGCTCAGGGCTAGTGTGCTAAGGGAGATATAGAGACACCCCCTGGAAAGGAAATGCAGCCCTCTCCTTGTGTCTGCGTGAAGCTGAGAGACCTGGCTCCAGGCCACGCCCTGGGGCCCATCTTCCACTGACTGTGGCCACAGGCTTTATAACTAACCACACCAGTGTGGTTCCTTGCTTGAGAGACAAGCAGGGTCCTCCTGATCTCTGCCTCCAGCTCTCTTCTTCACAAGTGATCAGACTTTCCACCTGGAATTCAACACTGCGTCTGTGTGTGACTTTGGGTAGCTGGAAGGCTGACCCTGCACGGGAGCCTGAAGGGAAACCAGATGAAGATTGCATGGTCATTTGTTTTCTGTATAAGTTAATTTTCTCTTGCTGCAACAAAATACCCAACAGGAAGTGACTTATAGGAGGAAGGACTTACTATGACTCACAGCTACTTGGAGGGGAGGCACGGCAGCGGGGATCCATGGAGGCCATGTCATTCTGTTACATTTTGGTGGATCAGGAGACAGAGAGCTGGAGCTTGAACTCTTGATCTGGAGCCAGCTATAAGCCTCTAGAGCTCCCCGCTTATGGCTCTGAGTCTTTCAGCTAGACCCCATGTAAAGAAGGTTCCACAATTTCCCAGAACAGCACCACCAGCTGGTTCAAAGACGTGAGCCTATGGGGGCCACTTCACATTCGAACCATGCAGTTTCTCATTCGCTACCTTTTTGTACTTCTTCAGGGATGGAAAGGGCTTGACAGATCAAAGTCTAGGTATGGCAGTTCCTGTCTTCACACAGGATGTCAATGCCCGGACCTTATGTAAAGACTGTAAAAGTGTCTGGGATACTGTTGAATCCTCGCTCCAACAGCAACGGGAGCTGCCTGCCCTGGAAGAGCAGTGGGTGGGGGTGATCATCGTAAAGCAGGCAGTGTAAGCCTGGTTTACCTCCGGTTGTGACAGGAGGGCAGGGAGTGAAGTGTTCTCGGGAGCTCTGTACACTGTACAGATGAAAGCAGGCATTACTGCCATACCCCAGCTGTGACATAGTTCTCGCTTATCTCCACACAGTGGACTCTCCTGGGTCTGCACTCTCCCTTCCCCCTATCTGCCCAGCCTTCCCTCCCTGACCCATGACTGTCCCTGTGCAAAGGACAGTGAATGTCTCCCTGACTCCCCCCCGAAATGTAGTATGTCTTCCTGGATCCTCAGGATTGTATATCTTTTTTCTTTTCTTTTGGGAAATAAGTTCCTGGGGCCAAAAGTCTTTAAATTTTGTTACTTGGGGAAAAAAATCTTTCTTTGCAAAGACCAAAGGCAAAACCCCAAAGCATGAGTCAGCATGGCTGGCTCCTGTTCAAGAGCCCAGAGTGGGTGGAAAATAAAGAGCAGACTTCACAGGAGTACTGCACTGAAATGATGCACAAGGCCCTGGAGGCCAGGAGCAGCCCAGAGCAGCCTGCCCTCTCCCTCCCTGGCTGCCCTCTGCTTCCGTTCTCCATACATGAATGGGCTTCTCACTTGGGGCTCAACCTTGCATTTCTCTTTGGTTGGGGAACTGAGGCTGGAAGACTGGTGTCAGGGCTGTAGCCTTAAAAAATATGAAATAAAGATAACATGGGCCTTTCTATATAAATGATTTCTCTATTTTATTTTTATTTATTTTAGAGAGAGAGGCAGTTAAAGAGAGAATGGATAAACCAGGGTCTCCAGCCACTGCAAACAAACCTCAGATGCATGGGTCACCATGTGTATCTGGCTTACCTGGGCACTAGGGAATTGAGCCTGCGTCCTTAGGCTTTGCAGACAAGTGCCTTAACCACTAAGCCATCTCTCCAACCCTGTTTCATGATGCAATTAAATACCCAACAAAAATCAACTTGCATGGACATCACAAAAGAGGCCTCACCTACTCCCAGCCACAATCTCACTCACCATTTGATCTATAGCTATGAGGCTATGGCGTCTTGAAACTGGAGTCTATCATGTACACATTTGGTTTTCTACTCCCTAAATTCTTCCTGTGTGCTCACTTCAGGAGTACATATAGTAGAATCTTCCTGTGTCCCAAGGAGTCAGCTCTGTGAGACAGTACACAGCTAGGAGTAATTGTACCCCTGGGCAGACTGCAGGCATAGAGCCGAAGCCTTGTTGGCTGAGTTTCCAATGATGTTTGCAGTGCAGCTGGGCAGAGTGAGCCCTAAGTCTTGGGACCCAGCATGAGAGTACTAAAGCCAGCTCAAAGATATGGCCTAGGAGGTAAGAAGGATCCACTTAATATTTCCACCTCGTTCTGCAAAACAGAAATGAGATTTTAAAAAAGACTAAAATTTGAGAAGCTGAGGCAGAAGGAACAGAGTTCAAGGCCCACCAACCTAGACTACATCACAAGACATCGTCCCCAAAACAACAACAAAGACAAGAATTCAGGTGGCAAGATGGTTGCCTTGGATGCATTAAAATCCATCTGCCCATCTTACCTGAGATGGCAAAAACTCAAGGGCCCATGAACCCGGCTTAGGAGAAAATTTGCACCCAATGTCATCTTGGCTTAGCTATGACCCCAGTGACAAGCCCGCAGCCTGCTCCAGTTACCCTACCATAATGTTCACCCATAGGTTCCATCAGAACCTTAGCATATACCTGTATGAGCCCCGCTGGGATTTAGGCACTGAGCCAAAGGTACATACAGCCTGTGAGAGCTCAGCCTCATGGAAGATGTAGACAGAGAATGGAACCTTGTGGTATAGAATAGTGAGAGGCAAACACTGGGCAATGAACCAAGAGATATTAACTCTAACTCCTACGAAATTATGCACCTTATTTTCAAAGCTTAAGCAATTCCACCAAGATAGTCCGTAGAATATTCTTAGAATTTATGAGGTTAGATGTATGCCACTTTATCTGTGTGATTAATAGGTATCTGTTTTCCATGAGTCACTATTTATATATGTCTAAAGGCATAAAAGATTTTATGAATGTGTGTGCATGTGTATATATGCACATATGTGCTTAGAATATACACAGGTGCACATGGGGTCCTGAGGATAACTTAGGGCTTCAGGAATATCATTCGCTTTTTGTTGAGAGTATCTTATTGGCCTGGAACTCGCCTAGTAGATTAGACTAGATGGCCAGAGAGCCCCCAAGATCTGCCTGTCTCTGCCTCCTCAGTGCTGGGATTACAGATGTGCACCAACATGCCTGGAATTTGTAGCTGGTTCTGGGGATTGAAGTCAGGTCCTCGTGCTTGCATGGAAGCACTGTGCCCACTGAGCCATCTCTCCAGCTCCCAGAGCAGAGTTTGAAGATCAGGGTTACATCCTGTTCTCCCCCCCAGCAGCCATCTCTCTGAACCCCACCCAGCCATATGTTTTTAAAGGAGGTTCTGAATACCATGCTGGAGGCTTGGCTGGGGTGTCTCTGTGCACTCTGATTCCCAAGCCTCGTGTCCTGGCTCCCTGGGCAAGGGCTGACCTGGCCAATGCCTCCTGTGGGTTTCCATATTCCCTCAGAGCAAACAAGGCTCCTGCGACTGCAGCTGTGGGGAGGAGGCCTCCTTCTGTGCCCTCTCCTCTCGGCAGCTCTAGTGCTTTGTATCTTTGTACTCACCGAGCACCATGGCCTC
Organism: Dipus sagitta; assembly: GCA_036346955.1. Taxonomy (NCBI): domain Eukaryota; kingdom Metazoa; phylum Chordata; class Mammalia; order Rodentia; family Dipodidae; genus Dipus; species Dipus sagitta. The sequence goes on from CM070773.1 coordinate 171,151,720, forward strand.
GTTTCTATAGCTTGTCCTCAGAGCACCTCAGGCTCCCTGCACAGCCTGCCTGAGGATTGCAAATGTGGCCTAAGGCAGACACCAAAAGCTAATGCGGGCTCCAGAGAACAAAAGACTGCTTGTACTCTTCAGGGCTTCATAGCTAGTTAAGGACACCAAATACTTACAAATTGCAAAAAAAAAAACAAAACATTTTGACAGGGCTGGAGAGATGGCTCAGCAGTTAAGTGCGAAGCAAGCAGGAGGGCCTGAGGGGGCCTGAGACTACATAAGTTCAAATCTCCAGACCCCACTTAAAACAACTGGATATGGCTATAACTCTAGTCCCTCAGGGGAGCAGTGACCAGGACAAGCTCCAGAATCAGTAAAAGGAGACTCCTGCTCACAAACAAGACCAGGTAGAAGAGCGATGGAACAGGACGTCTGATGTTCCACTCAGGCCACAGCAGGTGAGCGACCCCCACCACAGGACAGCATGTGGGGTGCTGCTGTATACGTGTACATACAACACACACACACGCACGCCAAAAGAAAAAGAAAACACCTTGCCTTAGAGAAAGCAAGCAGACTCTTGGTGATAGACATGCGTTACCAATCTGTGTTCATATAGACAGCCTATGAATATTTATTGGATGTGTGATTGTTTGAGGGCTAAGTGGCTGGACAAGTCTCTCTGCGTAGACTGCTATGGGGCAAAAGTGACAACCATCCCATTATTTACCTCTAATATTCATAAGTCTGTTGCCTGCTTAATAGGAAACAGTTTCATGTAAAAGCCATCATTTTGCATTCTATAGGAAGGACTACTTGAACCACATCCCAGAGTCAAGGACAAACATCACATGATCATCTCAATAGATGCAGAAAAGGCATTTGATAAAAGCCAACATCCCTTCATGATAAAAATCCAGAAGAAACTGAGAATAGAAGGGACATTCTCACCATAATAAAGGTTATAGACAACAAGGCTATAGCCAACATAGCACTAGCTGAGGAGAACACTCAAAGCATTTCCACTAAAACAAAAACAAGGTAAGGGTGCTCACTGTGTCCGCTCTTATTCAATATAGCACTGGAAGTCTTCGCTAGAGCAGTAAGACAAGAGACACAAACAAAAGGAACACAAATAGGAAAGAAAAAAGTCAAATTATCATAATTTGTACATGATGCAATTCTATACACAAGACCCTAAAAACTCCACCAGAGAACTGTTAGAGCTGATAAACACTTTCAGCACGGTGGCAAGATAAAAAATTAACACACAGAAATTAGTAGTCTTCCTACATACCACCAACAAGCTGAGGATGAAATCAGGGAATCACTCCCATTCACAATTGCCTCAAGAAAGTAAAATATAAGAATACACCTAACCGGGAGCCTGGTGTGGTGGTGCACGCCTTTAATCCCAGCACTCGGGAGGCAGAGATAGGAGGATCACCATGAGTTTGAGGCCACCCTGAGACTACATGGTGAATTTCAGGAGAGCCTGAGCTAGAGTGAAACCCTACCTCGAAAAAACAACAAAAAAAGAGAAAAAAAATAGGGGGAGGAACTGGGGGTGGAGAGGGAGTTATTATGGTTGATTGTGTACAGTTAATGGAAGCTATTAATAAAATGTTTTTAAAAAAAAAATAAAAGAATACACCTAACCAAGGAAGTGAAAGACCTTTACAATGAAAACCTTTGAAACCCTCAATGGAGGAAAGAAGAAAACACTAGGAAATGGAAAGACACCTATGCTCATGGGTTGGAAAAAAATCAATATTATCAAAATGGATATCTTGTTTTATTTTATTTTATTTTATTTTTTCTTTTGGTTTTTCGAGGTAGGGTCTCACTCTAGCTCAGACTGACCTGGAATTCACTATGTAGTCTCAGGATAGCCTTGAACTCATGGTGATCCACCCACCTCTGCCTCCCGAGTGCTGGGATTAAAGGTGTGCACCACCACGCCCTGCTCAAAATGGAGATCTTACCAAAAGCAATATACAGAGTTAATGCAATCCCCATCAAAATCCCAATGCTATTCTTAACTGAAATAGAAAAAGCAATCCTAAAATCATCTGGAAGCACAAAAAAAAAGAGTAGATAATCAAAGTGATCCTTAGCCAGAAAAATAAGGCTGGAGGTATCAGCACACCTGATTTCAAGTTATGTGACTAAGCCACTGTAACAAAACAGCATGGCACTGGCACAAAAGCAGACATGTGGATCAGTGGAGCAGAACAGAAGATCCAGACATAAATCCAGATAGCTATAGCTCTCTGACTTTTGACAAAAATACTCATTTGAGAAAAAAATATGTATATAATATTTTTATTTATTTGCGAGAGAGAGAGAGAGAGAGAGAGAAAGAATGGGTGCACCATGGCCTCTAGCCAATTTAAATGAACTCCAGACACATGAGCCACCATGTGCTTCTGGCTTACTTGGGTACTGGGGAATTGAACCTGGGTTCTTAGCCTTTGCAGACAAGCACCTTAACTGCTAAGCCATCTCTCCAGCCCAAGATAGGCTTTTTAACAATGGTACTGAGAAGCCTGGATATCCCAATGTAGAAGGATGAAGCTAGATCCTTATCTCTCTCCAAGCACAATAATCAACTTAAAATGGATCAAAGACCAGTATAAGACCTGAAAACTCTGAAACTGCTAGGGGAAAAAGTCAGGGAAACATTTCAAGGTGAATCATAGGAAGATCTTTGGGACGGGGACTCCATTCACTAGGGAAGAAGGCCAATGATCAACAAATGGAAGCTCATGAAATTAAAAAGCTTTTGTACAGCAAAGGAAATGGTTAACAGAGCAAAGAAGTAGCCTAAGAAATGGGAGGAAATATTTTCCAGCTATACATCTGACAGAGGGTTAATATCTAGAATATAAAGAGAACTAAAACTAAAACACCAGCACTTGGGAAGCAGAAGTAGGAGGATCTCCATGAGTTCAAGGCCACCCTTAGACTACAAAGTGAATTCTAGGTCAGCCTGGGTGGTAGAGTGAGATCCTACCTCAAAAAACAAAAACAAAAAAAGCTAAAATGACCCACCTGGGCATATCCCCTAAGGATAATTGTTGAGGTAATTGTTCAACCATGTTTGTTGCTGCTCTATTCACGATAGCTAGGAAATGGAACCAGCCTAGATGTCCATTAACTGAGGAATGGATAATGAAGATATCATTCATATGTACAATGGAGTTATATTCAGCTATAAAGAAAAATGAAATTATAAAATTTACAGAGAAACAGATGCAACTGGAAAACATTATACAAGGTGATGTAACTCAGCCTCAGAAAAGGGGGGCTTTAGTGGAAGTATTTGTAGAACACATGTGATAGAAAAGGGTTTAAATGGGGACAGGAGTGTGGAGATGGAGGTGAGGGAGAGTTAATCAAAACTAAAGATACATGAACAAGCCATATGGAAACCTACATCTTTGTTAGCTAATTAAAAAATATAATTAAAGAAGAGTTTGAGGCCAGGCATGATGGTGCAACCCTTTAGTTCCAACACTCAGGAGGCTGAGGTAGGAGGATTGCCATGAGTCTGAGGACAGCCTGGAGCTATGGAGTGAATCTGAGGTGTAAAGTCAGGGATGAAGTGAGACCCTGCCTCAAAAAAAGAATGAGTTTTAATAGAAGTACCCTGCTTGGGGTGACTAATGTTGCCCCTAAAAGCCATAGGTTATTATAGGACAATCCCAGGGCCAAGGATGGGATATCTCCCAGTGACTTGTTGGTCAAGGAGGTCCCTGAGGTCCCCAAACAAGACAGGCTATTGTCAGTACTCTTGGTTGCCCAACAGAGCTAGATGGTAAGACCTTACTGCTAGACACACCACTTGGTTTAGTTGCAGGGCACTGAGAAATCAAGCTAGAGTTGATCTGGAAGCTTCCTTCTTGCTATATAGCTGTCAGTGCTGGAAAGTGGTATGCTGCAGGCTACTGAGGAATAAAAGTCATCAATCATTGTACCCAGCGTGGGACCCTGCAAACTCCACAACCAGCTGAGCAAGCTGTGTCCATTTGTGCAATCGTGGCATGACTCTAAAGACTGCTCTTTGAGACCCGCTCCCCAGGAGAGATCCATGCCTGATACTAAAAACCTAGCCAAAGCCTGGGGTTGGAGAGGTCACGGCTCCTAGGAGGAAAGCCACTACTGTTGTCTGGCTAAATAGATATGCTTTGCCCATCAAGCTGCCATCTAAATAGGTACATTTATGGCCACAGATTACTGCTGCTCCCACATTTAGTTAGAGAAGCTTCTTTCTGCAGATGGCACTGACCACTGAAAAGATTCACACTCATCAAAGTGCTAAGGGTGAGTTGCTGTGGAATGCTCCACACTGGATGAGACATCTATACCCTGCCCTGAAAGGCTCAGGGAACACTGTGGGAGAGGGGTCAGCAAGTAGGCAAGCCAGAGGATGGGGACAAGTGCTGTAGTATGCTGTCTTCTGCACATGACATGCCAGTGAGTTCATGACCTCACAGTGACTGCACAAGACCTGCACAGTAGCAGGCTCGTAGCGTTCTGTTGTGGATGATGGAGGAGGACATGCGGTCCCCCCCCCCTCCTATTGGAAGCTGGCTGCAGAGGGAGCAGGAGACATTTTCTGTACTGGTGCAGCCACTTGAATGTTGCACATGCTCTGGTAAAAATAGCTCCCCACCCATGCTCATGCAGGAGACCCTAATTAAACTCAGTCTCTCTTCTTCTTCTTCTTCTTCTTCTTCTTCTTCTTCTTCTTCTTCTTCTTCTTCTTCTTCTTCTTCTTCTTCTTCTTCTTCTTCCCTACCTCCCTCCTTGCAAACAAAGAGATAAAAAATATTGTTTTAAATGGGAATACTTGGAACAGATCATCCTAAGCAAACTCACCCAAACACAAAAAGATAACCGCTGCATGTCTCCCTCGCCTGTGCTTCCTGATCTGGAACAGCTTGAGTTGCAAGCGTACCTGACAGGCAGCTTGTGAGACGGATAATAGGGATGGGAGGGTTTGGAGGGTGGGATAAGAGAGTGTGGGGGAGATATACACAAAACTAAATCCAAAATGAATTGGTACCATAGAAACTTTCCTCCTGGATTGTAGACTAAAAGATATAATCCTCAATAGGAGTATGGGGGCATTGTCTGGTAAGAAGGGCCCTGAAGAGGGTGGGAAGAAGCCTGGCCCTGAAACATTTGGCTCTGGCTTGTAAGACCCAGTACCAGATATCAGCTATAACCCACACTGAGCTGTTGGTCAGAGAGACCTATGAGGTCCCTAACACAAGACAGGCTTCTGTCAAGGCACTTGGTTATCCACCTGAGGTGAAAGGCAAGACCCTTTTGCTGAAGACACTACATGCTGCTGACACAGAACATTGAGTGATCTGGATGAATCTGGAAGGAAGCCAGTTTCCCAATGGTTAGCAAGTATAGTACTGGAAAACACTACATGAGCTGCTGGAGGAAAATGGTGAGCAAGCAGGGACAAAGCTATGCAAAATCAACCAGCCTGACAGGATGTACACATCTGTGCAATAGTGGCACCCAGCCTAGGTGGGCAACCAGTGGCTCTGTGATTAGCTAAGAGACCCGCTCCGTGGAAAGGAACCCATAGCTGGTGCTGGAACCAAGTCAGAATCCTATGGAGACCAGGAGCATGGCCTCCTAATGAGAAGATCTCACTAATCTTTGGCCAAAAGAGAGGCTATACCCATCAACACCTCTCTTAATTAACTATACGTATTCCCTTTAATCTATGTTTATCTCACACTTCATTGGAGAACCTGTTTTATAGAAGGTGGCAAGAACCAAGGACAAACAAAACCTATCGACAAGACAAGAAAAGATAGCTGACTGCCTGGAAGGAGATGGATCACCCCTCCCACTGGCAGCTAAGGCCCAGGTGACACCACCGGGGAAGCTGTGAGGTGAGCGAGGGCGCTGCTTCCATGGGGAGCCTGACAACCTGCGCCAGGGTGAAGGAGACGGACACTGAGGATACTCAAAATATTTCAAAGCCTAAATCCAGAATCTGCTGAGAGCTCAACACTAAAGTAGACTTATAACACACCCACCAAGGCTCAGGGAATTTTGCTGAAGAGGGGTCAGAAAGATTGTAAGAGCCACAGGGTGGGAAGAAGTATCCAGAGGCATTGCCCCTCCTCCCCAATGACTGACTGCTGCTCCCACAACTCATAACCCACAACTCCATGGTAAGTACCAGCAATCCCCCTGAGGAGGACCCTCAGAGGAGGGGGGGGCAGGGGAGAGGGAAATGATGGTACCAACACATGATGTGTCCATACAAAGTATACTTAATAAAAATATGATAGAAGAAAAATTAAAGATCAGAAATGCAGGTACACACATACACACCACACACACATGCACGAAAACAAAAGAGGGCTGTCAAAGGGAAACAACAGTATTCTCTTCTAGTTTCCCACTTGACTGCTTAGAGAAGTAAAACCTGTCAAGAGCAGCCTTGTCACTCCCATGTCCCCACTGCCTCCACCTTGTGACCCATGTCATTTCCAGTCCCTCTGCATCCACCTTGTCACCCCATGACCGTACCTTGCCCCACCTCCATCAGCTGGGACTGAAATGCCTGTCTTTCTTCAGCCACGTCATGCGTCAGCTCCTCAGCAGCACGGGGTGTCTTCCCCATGTTTCCTTCTCTGCAGCCCAGGCGCTGCCCAGAGCGCTTCCTGTCTCCCTAGCTCTCTTTGCCACCTTGAATCAAGACAGAGTAGGTGGAAAGCAACCAACTTGACTGTCAGTTTGAGAGTCAAATCTCGTAATTTCTTAGAAATGGTGGTGGAAAAAAAAAAACCCAAACCACTCAAAAGAGAGCTATTTTCAAGATGTTTCTGATTTATCTGAAGCCAGAAAATTGAAGACATTTATAAAAGGCAGATTTCTGTGAGGGTAAAAAAAAATTTTTATCATCTTCTTACCTTAATACCAGATCATGTTTAGAATGTGCAAATTGGAAGCAGATTGAGTAACGGGCTGCTGCTTGGGCCTTGAGCCTTTTGAAGTTGAGAAAAGGCCCAAGTATGAATCAATCAATTTGCCTGCATGGAGTAGGCTTATCTATCACAAGCTCTTTCCTGATAGTGGAGTCATGAACACTCCTCACCCACTGTGGGGAGGTGTGGAGTCCTGCAAACTTCCAAGAGGAGATTCTGTCTTCCTGAAATGAGAAGCCACTGTCTGCACTGACCACGCTCAGGAGACACTGGTCATATCAGGTGAATCCAGGCCTTGTTTTAGTTACTTTCTCAGTGCTGGGACGAAATGCCTGACAAGACACTATTTGTGGCTCACAGTTATTTGTTTATTTATTTATTTATTTGGGCTCATGGTTTGAGAGGGCAGTGTGCAGCTGGGCACATGGTAACAAGAACATGTGGCTAGGTGTCGTCGCGTCTTGGCAGTCCAGGAAGCAGAAAAGGGGAATGTGGGAGCTCAGCTTCTTTATCGTTTCCCCCTTTATGCCGTCTGGGATCCCAGCCCATGGGATAGTGATGGCCTCATTCAAATTAGGTCTTCCTAGCTCATGGATGCACAGATGTGTGTCCTCTAGGTGATTCTAAATCTAGTCAAGTTAACAATTGAGATTACCACCACCGCTCTCTCCCTCACAAATGCCCCGTCTTTCATACAAACCTGATAGAAACATGGAATATTCACTTGTGATTATTTTTCAAGAGCAGAGGGCTGAGTATCTCCAAAGCTTCTTGGACAGTAGTCTTTTTCATTGAAAATAACTCTGGGAGAGTCATGTTCCACGGGCCACATAGAGATTCGGCCAAAGCATCATTGGTGAGGCTACTGATGGCTGATGTGTGGTGAGAACTATTCAAATTCATGATAAATCTGACAGCAATCGGATTCTTTAACCTTCAACTCTGGGAGATGAAAAGGCATCACATTAGCAAAATTAACCAACATGTATGGAAGCCAATTGAATAGCAAAGCCTGCATGGAAGATAACATAAAACTATACAAGAACAACCCATGCTGTTTGGCTCTGTGGATGGGGTAAGATGACAATTATCAACTGAGCTGTGATTTTTTTTTTCTTTGTAGAAGAATACAGCCTGTGGAGCCATATGGTGAACGACCCGACATCGCTGACAATGATGACTTCCTCTTCATGGACGAGTGTGTGTTTGCTTTCAAAAAGAAGCATGGCGGAGCGTGTGCTCCTGACAGAGAACAGCAGGAAAGAATTTTGTGACTCAAGATAATATTCATGAGGGTGATGGTGTCCAGGTGAGAGTCTGAGATCACCAGCGTATCTGAGGAAGCAGGGAGTATGAATGAGTGCATAGGCATGTGTGTACACACACACATACACACACCCACACACACACAGAGAGAGAGAGAGACCAGGATGAACATGAGAAGAAAAAAAAACCTAACTATGCTTGCTGTCGGAGTAGTAAGAGCCGTATTTTAAACCCTACTTCCAGGTCTTAACCTCTGAAAGTGAGGTTGTCCACTTGCACATCACGATGCCATAGGAAGTCAGATGCTCACTGAAAGTGGGCGTCTCTCAGAGGCTGCTCTGCTTCTCTAGGCAGCCTCCAGACGGAGGATGATGGGGAAATGGAAATAAAGCCTGCCTAAGGAGCTGAAGACACAGCTTGCTTGGCATAGTGCTTGCCCAGAAAGATCTGAGTTTGATCCCCAGAACCCATGTAAAATGCCAGGTATGGTGGAGTGTGCCTATAAAGCAGGGAGACAGAAACAGGAAGATCCTGGGGGCCCACTGGCCAACTGTGTAGCCTAATTTGTGAGCTCCAGGCCAGTAAGAGGCCCTGTCTCAAAAAGAGGTGGATGGCATGCCTGCGGATGACACCCGAGGTTATCCTCTGGCCTGAACATGCACATGCGTGTACAGACATGAGCACACACACACATGTGCATTTTTTTTCAGAAAGCATTCCTGCAGAACTTGCCTGCCTTCCTCGTCAAAGGTGGTGACTTCTCTACCAGCAGATCCCGTACATTGCATCTGGTCAGGTATTTTACCCTGGCAAGGAGAAGGTGTAACTGCAACACATCGCACAGGAGGCCGCCGTCAGGAGTGCAGAGCCGGGAGTCCTGGCCAGACCATCTCAGCACCGCAGACAATCACGGAGGAGCTCAAAAGGGAAGAGCAGCGCTTCCGAGTGTGCTGCACGGTGACTGTGACCATCGCAGGTCCAGCCTGGCTTAGGATGGAAGTCACATTGGTGCTGTTAACTGCTCACTGCTGGGATGAAACACCCAACCAAAAGCGGCTCATGAGTGGAAAGTTGTTTATTTTGGTTTCTAATCTTGAGGGGACGCTCCATGATGGCAGGAGAAAGTGTGGCATGAGCAGAGGCTGGGCATCACCTCTGCCACAGCAGGTGAAAACAGCAGTCAAGAGAGTATTCCATACTCTGGCCAGGGGGCTGGCTGTCACCCCTAAGCCCACCCCAACAATGCACCTCCTCCAGCAAGGCTCCACCTCCCGAATTGCCATCGGCTGGGTTCCAAGCATTCAGATCACACAAGTTTATGGGGGGGGGGGGCATTTGATCAAACACACATATCTGATTATGGGGCAGACAAGCGGGTGAAGGTGTGTCCTCAAGCACCCAGCTCACCCAGCCGACTTAGATTTTCTCCCACGGGCTTGTGAGAGGCACTGATGGTTTGAGCAGAAGGTCACAGTTTTCTCTAGAAAAAACTTCTGGTTGCAGGGGCTTGGGAGCAAGGGAGAGACTGTGAGATGTTTTCTAAAGCTGGCAAAGAGATGTGTGCACGGGAGACGGGAACACACATGAAATTAGGAGCCAAGCTAGGTGCACTGTGGGGAAGGTAGGGAGTGTGTGAGACCACATGAATCTTGAAGCACTTGCAAGCACCCCCATGGGTGGTCCACGCCCCAATGCTTTCACCCTTTACATAACAGAACACACCATTCCCTGCCTGTTCTTCCTCTACTTCTCTACTTTAATTAATACACTCCTCATTAATTACGCTGGGAAGAAGTGTGTCATGTCCACCCACCCACTGTATGTGCTCTTCTGAGCCAGGCACGGTGCGAAGTGCTGGCACTGCAGGGACACAGCCAGGAGTAAGACTGCCCACTGCGCAGGAGTAAGACTGTCCACTGCGCAGGAGTAAGACTGCCCACTGCGCAGGAGTAAGACTGTCCACTGCGCAGGAGTAAGACTGCCCACTGCACAGGAGTAAGACTGCCCACTGCGCAGGAGTAAGACTGCCCACTGCGCAGGGCGAGTCTGCGCAACAGAGGCGCTGCCCTCTGCAGCTCCTCTTCCACCCTGGGGAGCATGAGAGACACTTGAAAACATGGTCCCAGCACTTTCACCTGCCAAGTCTTCCCCGAACTCTACTCAAGAAACAGGATGGTGGGGCACGTCTGTTATCCCAGCTACTCAGAAGGCTGAAGCAGGAGTATCATTCAAGGCCTGGCAGCCGAGGGAATGGTTTGGAAGTTAAAGGCATCTGTTTACAAAGCCTGCCAGCCCTGGCTCAGTTCCCCAGTACCCACATAAAGCCAGATGCACAAAGTGATGCATGTATCTCCAGTTCATTTCCAGCAGCTAGAGGCCCTAGCATGCTCATTCATTATCTCCCTTACCCTCTCTCTCTGCTTCTAAATAAATAAAAAAAATAGTTTAAAAAATTCAAGGCCTTGCTGGGCTAGAGAGTGTGCTCAAGGGAAGTCTGAGCAACTTAATGACTCCCTGTCTCCAAGTGAAAAGAGGGCTGGGGATACGGCTCAGCACTAGCCTGGCATGTGCGAAGCTTTGGGCTCAAAGTCCACTGACACAGAGGAAGAAAGGGGGGAAGGGAGAGAAGGAGGGGAGAGGAAAGGAAGAAGGAAGGAAAGAAGGAAGGAAGAACGGGAGAGAGGGAGGGTGATAGAGTTGTATTTTATCTATCATCCGTCTACTATCTATCTATCTATCAATCATCTATCATCTACTGTGTGTGTGGAAGCTAGAGGACAATTTCAGGTGTCATTCCTTGGCTACACTGTCCACTTCTTTGTTTGTGGTGTGTGTGTGTGTGTGTGTGTGATGTCTGTATGTGTTTGTGTGTTCGTGTGTAGAATTAAGGAGTGGGTGCCTTGGCGTACGTGTGACAGTCAAAGCTCAGCTTGCTGGTGACGGTCCTCCCTTTCCACCTCTGAGGCAGGGTCTCTCATTTGTTGTTCCCTTTGCCACGCTGGTGGGCCTTCAATCTTCTGGCAGCTTCTCCTGTCTCTGCCTCCCTTCTCATGAAGGCATGCTGACATCACAGACAGCAGCACTACAGTGTCCAGCTTTAGGTAGGTTCTTGGCATTCAAACTCAGGTCCTCTCCACTGAGCCCTCTCCCCATCACCCATCTCTTTTTTGAGACAGGGTCTTTCATTGGCCCAGAGCTCATATTTAGGCTAGCGTGGCTGGCCTGTCTTCTTGTCTCTGCCTCCCCATGCTGGGATCACGGTTACAGTCGCATGGCACCGTGCCTGGCATTTCCACACGGCCTCTGGGGGTGGAGCTCGGGTCCTCATGTTTGTGAGGCACGCCCTTCACCCATGCAACTCTATCTCCAGCCCCAGACAAGCAGTTTGATAAAGGATAAGGTACCTAAGGAAAGGGTAGAGAGGGTGCAGGTTGGGATGGGCTTCGGGGACGGCCTCTGCGGTGCTTTGAAAGTGAGTGACCCCCCCCACCCAGGCCTCATGTGTCTGTGCCTCAGCCCCCTCCTTGATCCCCAGCTTGTGGCAGTTTGTGAGATGGAGCCTTTTGGAGGGGTGCCACTGGGGGGACCTTGGGGTGTACTAGCCCAGTACTCAAACTGCTCCCACCAGATGTATGACAGCTTCCGACTCGAGCGCGCTTCCCCTGTCATGATGAGTCTTCCTCCCGAAACGACAAGCTGCATCAACCCTTTTCTCCCATCCATAAGCACTTCTGGTCGGGGCCTTTGGTCCCAGCCATGAGAAGCTGTAACCGCAGCATGCCCCAAGGGATGCTGAGGAGCGGAGGGCTGAGAACTCATGGCTCCCTGGCGAGCCATAAGGACGATGGAGGAAGAGTCTCCTTTCTCACTCCAGCAGCCAGGCCGGGGTGGGGAGGACATGGTCTTACCGACGTCGGGACTCCTGAGATTCAGGGGTGGAGAAATGAGCAGCCAAGAAGAGGGTGGATAGCGGAGGTGGCTCCGGGCTGGGGGCTGGTGTAGGAAGAGCTCAGCTCACTTAGGTGTGGTGCCGGTGCCCACTGGTCTGGGCTCAGTGAGGGGCTGGCACACCTGGGCAGGTGCGAGAGAGAGCTGGCTGGATGAGATGGGATCAGGCGCTGAATCCCAGCTCTGCTGCGGCATCTTTTGGGTGCCCTCCTTTTTTTTTTTTTTTTTTTTTTTGAGCCTTCTCCTAACTGGCTTCCTGATAACAAAGCCATCTAACTAGTTCCCCCTCAGAGACCCTTCAACTGTGTCTGAGCTGAGCAGGCCCGGCTGAAGGAGCGCAGGGCTTGCTGGGGCAGACAAACGGTGAGTCCCTCCCCTCAGTCCTGACCCTGGCTCCAGGTAGGTGTTGATGGGGAGAGCTGGTGGTGGGAAGGAGGCAGAAGCAGGGAGAGAGAGGCTCTGGAGGAGGGGAGGGCTCCGAGGAAGGCTGCATGACAAGTCCAGGTCCGAACGGGTCTCACTGTTGGAGCCGCCTGATGACCACATGGAGGCCGGTGTCCGTGGCGTCTTGGGTACCTGGGCCTGTCCATGGAACTGCAGGAATGGGTTGCATCTAGGTGCCGAGGCACTCACTCTCCAGTCTTTGGAAAGTCTATACCACTTCCGACAGGAAAAGAAAAAGCCGCCTTGAATGTCTCCTCATTTTTCCCACCCCCATGCACCCAAAAGCTTTATTTTTGCTTCACAAAACTCCCCCAAGATAAGAACTGAGGAGGGAGGAAGAAGGGAGGGTGGGAAGAGTAAGGGGGAGGACAGAAGGGAAAGAAGAAAGGAAGAAGGAGAGAGGGGAGGAGAGGCAGAGAGGAGAGAAAGAAAAGGGAGGAAGGAGAGAAGAAAGAAGGAGGCGGGAGGGATGAGAGGAAGAAACAGGGGTGAGGGAGAGAGGAGGATTTCCAACATCCAGGGTATTTCCAAGCAGAAATTTTTTCACTAACCTTTCCAGGGACATGCAGCTAGTGTCATTCCCCAGCCTCCCCAGCCAGCCTGGTTGAGTCTGGTCTCTTGTGACTTTGTCCTAGCTGTCCTGGTCCGGACTGCAGTGTCTTGTTGCCTCTTGGTAGAGCTCAGGTGTCCCTGTCTAGATAAGTCCAGGCCATGTCCATCTACCTAGCTGGTGTCTTTGTTCCTGGGGTCAGAGAACCCCTCCATTCAAGATGGTCAGAGAAAGGTCAGGTTGTGCTCTGCCACAGGGGGAACTTAAGGTTTGTTCTAGAAAAGGTCAGCCTTGGGGGTTAACTGACCAGGTAAGCACCCTGAGGTGACTCATGGGAGCCTCAAGTTCCTCTGAAGATAAAATAGGCCTTTGGTGGCCTGTCTCTGCTGTTCCTTATCTTCAGGCCTGGGGCTTTCCTGTTGCAGAACATGCAATTTGCATGGCCTGCACCCCTCTGTCCTGCCTCCTATCACTCCTCACTCCTCAGGGTGCTTAGATCTTCTCTGACCCCCTCATTAGCCCCAGCTAAGGTGGGTTCTGAACTGGCAACACATGACGAAGTTTCAGTAGCACTGTGTGAAGACCGGTAGCTGAGCATCTCTCTGCTTTCTTCGGATGTGGGCCATTATTATTAGGCAGGGCTGGATTTTGTGGCTCTCTGGGAAGCTCGCCACGGCACAGAATGTCACTCATATGAATGTAAATTACAGAGCTGTTAACTCAGGCCTCCATACATAGCTGCCTACAGAGCTCCAGACACACACATTAATTCTTTCTCATTGGTGGTTGATGAAACCCGAGGAAAGAAATGCTTTTAAAGCATCTCTTTTCTGTAAGTCTACTTTGATCTCTAAGAATGTTCAGAAGTACCTGGGCAAATGTAGTGAGCCGAAGTTGGGCAGTCTGCTAGGATCCTGCAAGCAAGGGATGAAAGCTCTGTCGCAGTGGAGTGAGAGGTGGATTTCCTCATCTGTGAATGCAGGCACTCTTGTGCCTCCAGGCATGCGCCGCAGCTGTAGTCCAAGCACTTGGAGACTGAGACAGGAGGATTGTCATCCAATTTCCAAACTAGCCTGGGCTACAGAATGAGATTCTGTCTCAAAAAAAAAAAAAAAAATCCAAGAAAAGGAAGAGAGGAAGAGAAGGGAGTAGGAGGGAAGGAGGGGAGGAAGCAATCAGAGAGGGCTGGGATATGACTCAGTGTGTAGAGTGCTTACCCAGCATGCACAAAGCCCTAGGTTCAATCCCCAGCACCACAGAAACTGGGATTAATAGTACTCACCTACAATCCCAGCACTCAGGAGGTAGATACAGGAGGATCAGTAGTTCAAGGCCATCCTTGATCGCACCGTGAGGTCAAGGCCAGTATGCTTGAGAGAGATGAGGCCCTCCGTCAAAGAAGAGAGAGAGAGAGGAAAGGAAGGAGCCTGAGAACAGATTAGCAGGAATGTGGGGAAAGTTTTGCCAACTGTCTTGAGATTGGTGATTTTGTTCTGGTCAGTTAAGGTGTATTGATTAATAAATTAACATATATATAATGTTTACTGAGGGAAATCGGTTTCTCTCTATGTCTCCTTAATAATGTGGACTGTTAGCCGGGTGTGGTGGTGCACGCCTTTAATCCCAGCACTTGGGAGGCAGCCATAGGAAGATCGCTGTGAGTTCAAGGCTATCCTGAGACTACATAGTGAATTCCAGGTCAGCCTGGGCCAGAATGAGACGCTACCTTGAAAAACAAAAATAATAATAGTAATAATAATGTGGACTGTGACTATTAAGCATGCCAGTTTGCCTTCACCCCATCTTTTGCATCGATGGGCCAGGATGGCTCATGCATGCAAGGGGACAGTGCGCTCGGATGGGGCCTGAAGACTCCAGCTCTGTCCTGCAACACAGCTCCTGCTGCCCCCTCCCGGCTCATGCGGCTGCCTGTACTGACACCGAGGTGGGTGTCTGCTATGATTTAGCTGCTCCTGCCTCCCGGCGCCTCAAAGCCTCTGCAGTAGCTCCCTAGTACACGTCTGCCAGTTTCCTGTCTACAAGGATTGAGATTTTTCTTTACTGTCCCTCAAATCTAGCTCAAGGCCAAAGTCATAGTAGACACGCAGTACATGCCTGTGAAATGGAAAACAAGTGGATGAACGCACCACATGGAGTTGCCCACTGCCTGCCTGCACTTGAAGTTTTCACAAAGCCATCCATCTTAGCTTGCCCCATTGCTGGACAGACCTACACCCTGGACAGACGTACAAGCTTCCACCAAAGGATAGGTGGAGTCAGAGGGAGAGATTTAGATGAGATTGGAAACAAGGAAGGGATAAAAAACAAAGAGAATCTTCCAGAAGCTCCTAGTAAGCTTTCTTGGTACGAACCATTTTACCTGCCTAGAATGAAGTTCTCTCTCTTTACCTTTATTCCAGATTTTTTTAGAAAAAAAACAAAAACTTAAAAGCAAAAGCAAACGAACAAAAGAGCCTTACTATTCTTCAGAGATTTTATCAAAGGGCAGCTCTTGCCCAACCCTTCCCTGATGCCCCTAGCCAAACTCTATTATGAAACCCCTTTTCAATCATCTGAGTATCTTTAAATATATATAGGCTGGAGAGATGGCTTACTGGTTAAGGCACTTGCTTGTAAAGCCTAAGAATCCCAGTTTGATTCCCCAAGACCCACGTAAGCCAGATGCACAAGGTGGCACATGCATCTGGAGTTTGTTTGCAGTGGCTGGAGGCCTGGAAGTCCTTCCTCTCTCTCTCTCTTTTCTCTCTCTCTTCTCCCCCAGCCTCTTTTTCTCTAAAAATTAATAAAACAAAATTTAAAAATATAAATATTTGTGTTATAGAAAATTGAACACTCATGGAAAAAGCAAAAGAAAGAAACACACAAAGTGGCCATGGTATCCTGACCTCACAGAAGCTGATTCTACCTGCATAAGACCTGCGTAATAGAAGGGAAAAAATGATAAGTCAAAAGAAAAGAGAGACAACTTTGAAAGAAAAAGGGATTTAACAGAAGACAGATTTAGGAAGGTGAAAGGGAGAACAGTGGGAGAGGATTATGATCAGGGTATAGTGTCTATATATACTCAGGTTGTCAATAAAATGTTTTATAAAAGAATTAAGCAGTGTTGCCTGACCAAAAAAGAAGGTAAATAAATCAAGACTGGAGGCCCGCTCCATGGGAGGGAATACATCCCTGAATCTGAAAACCTACAACAGGGGTAGTCATGAGCCCTAAGGGTGTAATGTCTGCTGCTGTCTGGCTGAATGTATATACTATGCTCACCAAACTGCCGAAGAAGCACTTCTCTTAATGTTCATACCCATATATTAATGCTACTCTCACTTTTGGTTAGAGACCTTGGGATGACTCAGAAGGCACCGTGGTGCTGAGAAGAAGTGACAGGAGTGCTCAGCACTGAAATATCTCTATCACACCTTTCAAGGCTCAGGATCCACTGTGGAAGAGGTGGCGGAAAGAATGTAAGAGCCAAAGGAAGGATAGGACTCCTTACAATGTGCTCCTCCAGACACAAAATGGCCTGGATATCCATGACCTCACAGGGCCTGGCACTACCTACACAAGACCATCATAATAGGAGGTAAAGATCATGACATCAAAATAAAAGAGAGACTGATTGAGAGGGGGAGGGGGTATGATGGAGAGTGGAGTTTCAAAGGGGAAAGTGGGAGGAGGGAGGGAATTACCATGGGTTGTTGTTTACAATTATGGAAGTTGTTAATTAAAAAAGAAAAGAAAAAGTGTAAAAAAAAACTGTAAAAAGGCAGGCGTATTGGCACACACCTTTAATCCCAGCACTCAGGAGGCAGAGGTAGGAGGATCACTGTGAGTTCAAGGCCACCTTGAGAATACATACTGAATTCCAGATCAGCCTGGACTAGAGTGAGACCCTACCTTAAAAAACAAAAATAAAACAAAATAAATATAAATAAATAAATAAAGTGTAGATTTTTGTGCTTTGCCCATTGAACCAAGCTCATTCATTCTCCAGGCTAATTCCTGTCCAGGGCAGTGATAGAATTTTTATTCTCCACTTTCATAGACCCAAATACCAGTGGCATTCAGTGTTCATGATACCATTCACCCCTAACTCCCCATGGCCATAGCAGGTGGGTGGGGAGGAGAGCTAGCGGCTGGAGAGACACCAGAAGCAGCAGGCAGGAGCTTAGGTAGATTGCAGCCTGAGCCCAGGCTCCTCTTCTGTGCCCTGGATGCCAGGTCTCGGGGCCAGGGGTTTATCTCAGTCACTTCAACTGTCTGCGCCAGATGGATGAGCAGGGGCGTGCAATCTTGTAGCCCATGGAAGTCAGTTCTGGGGCTGATGCGGAGCTGCTGGAGGGGACGGGGAGAGAAGAGCCCAATGAAGCCTGGAGCAACTCCCCTCAGGTTAGGAGTACTCTACTCTTTCCACCACTGAGACATGACAACGGCTCTTACCCTGCTAGGATCTTCTCATGCTAGGATCTTATCCTAATGTATATACTTCTTTAAGGGCTCTTAGTTCAACAAAGATAACAATTAGTGTATGGTTAAAATTAGGATGTGGTCTTAATGAAGGGTTATGTTTCTACGGAGAAAGTAATGGAGGTTGAATTGGGATTCTCATTATTATCTCAATGAGCCCTGGGTAAAGAAGCAGATTTTTCCATCTGTACAGCCAGTGACAGTCCCCACCATCCACCCGGTGAGGCTTTCAGAATGGGAGACACAGGGTGATGCTATCTCTATTGATAACAAAAGTAAATCTGTTTAGAGACAGCATGTCTGTCAGCATGCTGTTCCTCCTTTCTTCCTTCCCTTCCTCCCTCCCTTCCCTTTTCCTGTCCGGGTTTTATCCGTTGGGTGGTTCCCATGTGCCAGACTACTAAGGCATAGGGACAATAGCCTCCCTGGTTAAGTGCTGATAGAGCAGAGACCCACAGAGACCCTGCGATGAAGAACACAGTGACATCCCAGGTCTGGGGACTTGAGCAAGCTTTCCAAGGAAGCAGAGGCCTGGGGAGGGGCTAGGGTTTGACCAGATAGGAAAGAACATTCCAGGCAGAGGACATCATATGTGTCCAGGCCTTAAGGTATAAAGGAACACAATCATTCAAAAACTGTTCCAACATGCAGCATGCCTGGCTCAAACACTTAAAGCCACATGCACAGAACTTCCAGCTCTGAGAAGCCAGGGCCACCCTGCTCCTCGATAGCTGCCAGGTGGGAAGCTGCATACCCAGTAATACTTTCCTTGTGTCACATTTACCCTGGACGTGTGTGGTCAAAAAGAGCTCCCATTATGGAGATAGCAGTTTCTCTCATGGTCCAATTTTCCTACCTGAACAGAGAACTGTCTGGCAGAACCTCACGTGTGCCCCGTTGACTTTGTTTTTGATTGAGGGGCAACAAGATGCTAGTTCCTTTCCCACCACCTCCACTGAGTTCTTGTATGAGCTAAGAACACTCATTCCATTTGGGTAGGAGTTTGTCATATTGAGGCACAAACTTGAATAGCACTGTGATGGTTTGAATCAGATCTTCACTCATAACTCATGGCTTCTGAAGGCCTGGTCCCCAGCTGGTGGCAACTGGGGAGGCGGAGCCTTGCTGCAGGAGATGTGTTGCTGGCACCCTGGCGGGCTTTGGGAATCTCACAGGCCGGCCTCCCCCTTGCCAGAGCTGAGCTCATTCTCTCTCTCTCCTGCTGTTTTCTGGCAGCTGCCCTGGCAGGAAGGGATGCCCAGCCTCTGCTCCGCCACCCTTTGCCTTTCCCTGCCTGCCTACCTGCCTGCCTGCCTGCCTGCCTGCCTGCCCCGTGAGCGACGAACCTTCCCCTGGAGACCGCTAGTTACTCAGGATCAGGCCTTTCCCTTTCCTGCCATCTGCTGCTTTGGGCCGGTGTTTTACACCAGCAGCAAGAAGGGAGCACTCTTGGCTTCAAAGCACCCCCAGTGTCGGGTGGGTAGTTCTTATGCGCTCATATGAAATATCTCCCATGGGCTCATGTGTTCATCATGTCTTTCCTAGCTTGGCGATACTATTTTTGCAAAGATCTGGAAACTTTAGGAGGTGGGGCAACCTGGATGAAGTAGGACACTGGGGGTGCATCTTTGAAGGCTGTATCCAGTCTTTCCTGACTCTGATTCCTGTCCATGAGATAAACAGTATCTTGCCCTACATGCCACCACAACGCAGCCTTGCTGACTGGCCCAGAATCACTGACCCAGAGACCACAGAGTCTCTGAAAACGCCAGCCCATAGAATTCCTCGCTTTCTGCTTTTCTCTCCGGTATTTTGCTACAAGCTATACAAAAGCCGAACTCATTGTGGTGGTTTGAATCATCTGTCCCCCATAAACCCGTTTGCTTTGAATGCTTGGTCCCCAGCTGGTGGCAATTTGGGAGGGGGAACCTGGCTGGAGGAGCTGTGTCACTGGCTGTGGACCTTAGGGTTATTAGCCCCTAGCTTCCCAGTATTGGTTTGACTCACTGTCCTGCTGCTATTTTCCACCTTCTGTGGCAGAAATGACGTCCAGCCTTAGCTCATGTCATGCTTTCCCCTGCCATCTTGAAGCTTCCCTTCAACACTATAAGCCTATATATATATATATATATATATGTACATATATATATATATATATATATATATATATATATATAATCTCCTATTAGCTGCTGTTGGATGTTTTCTTCCCAGCAATGCAAAGGTAATTACAACACTCACACTACAGTGTTCAGAACCCTGGGGTGTCAATCACCCATAAGCCCTAGGAAAGCTCTGAAAAGGAGGGCATCAAAGCCTCCATCCTCTGCCTGCTTGGATAAGGTTAACTGTCTTGTGAAGTGTGAGACGCACAGTTCACAGGAGGAATATCAAATGCTGGGGACTGGAGGTCGTATGGTCACGTGCACAGGATGGCACCTAGATTTCCCAGTGGGCTACAGGGTCTCATCTTTGTTATCTTGCTCTGCTTGAAAATAGAGTGCAAGCCACTCTCAGTCTACCCTCAGCTACCCCTAAGGCCTAGCCGAAGCCCAGACCACTCTCAGTCTACCCTCAGTCACCCCTACGGCCTAACAGAAGCCCAGACCACTCTCAGTCTATCTTCAGTCACCGTAAGTCCTAACAGAGGCCCAGGCCACTCTCAGTCTATCTTCAGTCAGCCTAAGACCTAGCAGAGACTTGGACCACGAAGCTTGAGGGAGATGATGTTTATGGCATAAATATGGAGAAGGCATTTCATTGTTTCCTGTGCTTAATCTTCCTTTATTCCTGTATGAAGTAGGAAGTTGTCCACTGTCTAAGGAAGGATACTGGAACTCTTGCCTTGTAATATAAACAACCTATGCCAGGCATGGTGGCACATGCCTTTAATCCCAGCACTTGGGAGGCAGAGGTAGGAGGATCGTCGTGAGTTCGAGGCCATCCAGAGACTACATAGATAATTCCAGGTCAGCCTGAGCTAAAGTGAGACCCTACCTCGGGAAAAAAAAAAAAAAAAGAAAAAGAAAAGAAACAAACAAAAACCTTTGACCTACCCAGTCCCTTCCTTCTAAGCCCTTCTGCTCCTTTGGGACAACCCTCCGTGGTGTTCTGATAGATCCTCATATTGTGATAT
Source organism: Dipus sagitta (assembly GCA_036346955.1). Lineage (NCBI taxonomy): Eukaryota > Metazoa > Chordata > Mammalia > Rodentia > Dipodidae > Dipus > Dipus sagitta. Next base: position 171,172,508 of record CM070773.1, read on the forward strand.
CAATTTTTTCCAACTAGTTATTTCTTTAGATCAAGAGCAACTTGGGGCTAGAGATGTGGTCCTCTTGGTAGAGAGCTTCCTTAGAATTCACAAAGCCCTGAGTTCAGTCCTCAGCACTACACAAGTGAGACATGGTGGTGGCATGTCTGCATTCTCAGCACTTGGAAGTCGGAGCAGGAGGACCAGAGGTTGAAGGCCATCTGAAACTACATTAGGAAACCTGGGATATATGAGGATCTGTCATTTAAAAAAGAAAAAAAGCTCATAAATTGGAGACATTTCTACAAAGATTAAACCGCTCTCTCAAACAGATTTTTCTCTCAGTAGCATTTTGTAGAGCAATCATTGCTGATCCCACCGAACCCGAAATCAGAACATGATGTCTGGAACATGACCAGTACTTCAAGCCTCTTGCAATGCTGGTTCCTCTGTGAAGGTGGAAGCTGTTCTGGCAATTTTTCTTCTTTAGTACAGCTCATTCAGTTTCTTTTCTGCAGAAAAGATATATTACTGTGCTTAACTTCCATAGTTTCCCTATTTATCATATTTATTACCTACCTCACCACCAGAATGTAAACTCGAGGAGAGAAGAAATTTAGTCCCATGTCTCCAGCACCTACAGCCACGTCCAGCTATCATGGCACTCAGTGGATACTTGTTAAAAGAACAAATGAAAATGTATGATGAATGTTTTCTATTTTGGTGTGGCATGTTAATTCCCATACAGTCTTGCAGCCCATGTTTCCATTATTATCTTATTTCTGTATGCTTCAATCAATGAGTCAACCTTTGGAAACAATTTTGCATTTAGGTCTGGGCTCAGAGGTAGGTACACCCAACCAATTTGCTCCACCTCAAACCACAAGTGGCAGTGGGAAGAGAATGCAGAGGCCCTAGAAGATCCACGAGGCACAAAGTCAGTGTGAGGGTCAACTTGGAGCCATGCTAGGTGCTTCACATTAATCAAGTCGTTTGCTATTCAAAACAGTTTTATGGCTCTTTTCTCCTTACAGAGGAACTGCTGCTCTAAGGGCTGGGGACTTTGCTCACTGGATAAAGACACTTGCAAAGCCTGGTGGGCTGGGCTTCAATTCCCCAGGACCCATGTAAAGACAGATGTACAAAGTGCTACACGCATCTGGAGTTTTATTTGCAGTGACAGGAGGCCCTGGTGCACCCATTCTTGCTCTCTATCTCTGTTCTTCTCTCTCTAAAATAAATATTTTAAAATTATTTTTTTAAGATTTACTTTTATTTATTTATTTATTAGAGACAGAGAGAAAAGGGCGGGAGTGAGAATGGGCATGCCAGGGCTTCTAGCCACTACAAACGAACTCCAGATGCATGCACCACCATGTGCATCTGGCTTATGTGGGTCCTGGAGAGTCTGACCTGGGTCCTTAGGCTTCACAGGCAAGTACCTTAATTGCTAAGCTATCTCTCCAGCTCTTAAAATTATTTTTAAAATGAAAAATACTGATGCACTAAGAAGTTGCCCAAAGTTAGAGGCTAAGAAGTAAAAAGCCTGAATTTGAACAAATATCTTATTACCAACCCATGTAACTCCCGAAGAGCATTCATCAGTGTCACTGTGTGAATGCAAAGTGTCTTCTGCAGGTTCCCATGTGTGGACATTTGGCCCCAAGCGGGGAGGGGTGCTGCTGCAGAATGTTGTGGAGGTAGAGCCTTACTTAAGGAAGCGAGTGAATTACTAGGGGCTGGCCTTGAGGGCTGATAGCCTGACCCCATTCCCTGTCCATTCTCTGCTTCCTGACTGTGGACATAGTGTCACCAGGCACCTCTTGCGCCTGCCACCATGACTTCCGCACTGTTAGGGACCTCATCTCTTCAAACGATAGGCCAAAGTAACCCTTCCTCTTGAGGCAGCATTTTGTTAGGTATTTGGTCACAGCTATGGGAAAAGTGACCCATGCAGCAAATAAAGATGTATTGGGGGGGCTGGAGAGATGGTTCAGCAGTTAAGGCGCTTGCCAGTAAAGCCTAAAAGACCCAGGTTCGATTCTCTAGTACCCACATAAAGTCATTTGAACAAAGTGGCACATGCATCTAGAGTTCATTTGCAGTGGCTAGAGGCCCTGGTGTGCCCATTCTCTCTCTCTCTCTCTCTCTCTCTCTCTCTCTCTGTCTCTCTCTCTCCCTCCCTCCCTCTGTCTTTCTCTCTCCCTTTCTCTCCTTGCAAATAACTAAATAATTTTAATGTGTTGGGATGAGAAATAAAGAAACACAATACAATGTATTTTACTTTTCACAGCTACAAGAAAAGTAATCAATAGCCGGGCGTGGTGGCGCACGCCTTTAATCCCAGCACTCGGGAGGCAGAGGTAGGAGGATCTCCGTGAGTTCGAGGCCACCCTGAGACTCCATAGTGAATTCCAGGTCAGCCTGGGCTAGAGTGAGACCCTACCTCGAAAAACCAAAAAAAAAAAAAAAAAAAGTAATCAATAAAGTCAATGAATTATACAATGATGAAAAATAAAGAAATTGAACAAAATAAGTTATATCTCCCCTTTAAAAAGAAAAAGGAAGAGACATTTATGTCTGCAATTTTCATCAGCAGCTCCAACCTGGGAAACAAATCCATTTCCCATTTGGCAAAGCTTCTTGTTTTGTTGGAGAGATAAAACTTTGGCTTGGTTCTGAGAGACTAGATAGGTATAATCCAAAATTTATGAGCAATTGCAAAATAATTTCTAGATTAAAAACAATTAGTCTGAATCAATCTTTCATTTCCTCCCTATCCACGGAAAGTCAGTCCTCTCTGCTTAGGGGCAAGTCCCAAATTTTCTCATCCCTTTAATTCTTCTCTCTCAGTCACGACTCGCAGCTTCATCTTCTCTACAGTCTGAGGGGTAGATGGCATGAGTGGGCAGATACTTTGTAAGTCTTGTTCATTTTCTTACCCTTTTCTTCTTTTTTATTTCCTTTTAGCCTTTACTTATAGATCACCAAAACATCTGGCCAATTTACTTAATATCCAGATGTTTTATATTTATTGCATTGTAGGTTAAATAGAGCCTAAATGAAAGAAAGAGGTCATGATACTGTAACTAACTAGCAATCAACAGTCTACATCTGCTCCTTGTTTCTCTATTGATTTCCTGCTCAACCAAAAAAAATAATAATATGTGTAATCTTTGGAGCAATTTCTGGGAAAGTCAGAATTCACTTGAGAATCTTTTCATTATCAGTACCACAATCAGAAAGAAGTCACAGCCAGAGGTGAAGACAAAATCCACATCAAGTGGGATTCGCGCATTCACCACGAGGCTCAAACTGGGAAAGAACTTAGATCCCAAAACTTTCAAAACCATTTGTCACACCATCTCCACCATTCGTTTTTCCTCTGCAACTGTATCCCAGCATGCTCAGTATAAAACTGATTAATTGCCTTGGTTCGATGCCATCCTGGCACAGCCATAGACAAATGACTTACTGTCCTATTGGGCTATAAATCAAAGCCAGTCCAGCCTTCGGGGCCATGTCGCAATGAGACGGGTGTCCCATAATGACTGTCATCCTTGGCCCATAGAGCCTTGGGCCAGTCAGACAACATGACAGCTGGGTCAGTCAGGGAAAGGTTTAAACTAAATCATACTTCCTGCCTCTCCATATGGCTTAGATGTGATAACCACAGTGAAATATGTGTGACCCTGCATATCAAGTTCAAGTGAATTGACTTCTGGTCAATGGGTCATAAGTCAAAATATTTTTCCTGCCAAGCTTTGAATCCCAGTACTCAGGAGGCAGAAGTAGGAGGGTCGCTGTGAGTTCAAGACCAGCCTGAGATTATAGTAAATTCCAGGTCAACCTTTGTTAGAGTGAGACCCTACCGTGAAAAAAAAAAAAAAAAGATTAGTAGTGTATATTAATTACACAAAATGATAGATTTGATTGTGACATTTTATAGATACGTGTAATGTGTGTTAGTCTTATTTACCACCTGCTCTTGTCCCATTCCCACCTCCCTCTGGTTCCCTTCCTTTTCCAAATAATTAATTCCCTTTCTACTTCCATGTCTTTTTAATTTAGAAAATTTAATCTAGAATTTATATGACTGTCATCTTTTCAGATCCATCTAGATTCTTACAGATTGTTGTATATTCTATAAGTTACTGGATGAGAAGTTTATAAATCTTTTAAGGTCACTATGACTTCATTTTTTCTCTCTTTTTAGTTCTGTTAAGGTGTGCTTCCTGTATATGGGGACTTATTATGAAATAGATGTAAATGTAACATTGTTATATCTCTATGTCCCTTGTTCTCTTTAGTAATGCTTCCAGCCTTCGAAGTAGTTGTACCTGACAAACAAAATAGTTCCTCTGTGTGCTCTTTTTTAAAAAATATTTCTAATTTAGTTATTTGCGAACAGAGAGAGACAGAGAAAATAAGAGCTCTAGGGCCTCCAGCCGCTGCAAATGCCCTCCAGATACATGGGCCGCTTTGTGCATCTGGCTTTACGTGAGTGCTGGGGAATGGGGCCCGGTCACTAGGCTCTGCAGACAAGCGCCTTAACCACTGAGACATCTCTCCAGCCCCCTCATGTTCTCTTATTTGGAGTCTGCATCATTTGTGCTCCTCTGTCTACTTCCAACCTCTTGGGTAATATCCCTGGCCATATGTCTCTTGGGAGCAGAATATAATATTGTCATTTAGTCTGAATATTTTTTGACTTTTGATTGAAATATTTAGTCCAGAGCCGGGCATGGTGGCGCATGCCTTTAATCCCAGCACTCGGGAGGCAGAGGTAGGAGGATCGAGAGTTCGAGGCCACCCTGAGACTCCATAGTGAATTCCAGGTCAGCCTGAGCTAGAGTGAGACCCTACCTCGGAAAACCAAAAAAAAAAAAAGAAATATTTAGTCCATATGATTTTAATACAATTCCCTTTCATTACTGACTCATCAGCTTTGTTCTGCTCTTTTTTCACTGCTTCCTCATCTACTGGGTTGACTCAACCTTACTTCAGGCATCTCCACGAAGTAAGACCCTTTGCCTTCTCCCCCAAACAGCTACCCCTGAGCACACCCTGCTGGGACTTCAAATTAGAGTCTACCATGAGCCAGTGCTTGTCCTGCTACCTGGACAGTGAAAGGGACACGGGGACTCTTGACATCTTCACCCTCCCGTGTGCTAAGTACCACTTCCTTCGAATTCTCCACGGACATCAGGTCATATCAGACATTATTACTATTGAGTTTCATGGCCCATGTGTTTGTCATTTCCCTTGTTCTTTTTGCTTCCTGAATCTTTGATTTGCCACATAAAATTTTCTCCTCATTGTAGAACCAATTCCTCTAACATTTATTTCAGTATGAATCTTCTGGCAACAAATTCCTTTAACTTTTAAAAAATATTTTCATTTGTTTATTTATGAGAGAAAGAAGGTGGAGGGAGAATGTGTGTGTGCCAGGGCCTCTTGCCACTGCAAATAATTCCAGATACATGTGCCACTTTGTGCATCTGGATTTATGTGGGTACTGGAGAATCAAACCTGGGCCAGCAGGCTTTGCAATCAAGAATCTTTAACCACTGAGAGATCTTTCATTTTTTTTAATCTAAAAATATATTTTACCTTAATTTTTTTACCTTGATTTTTTTGAAGACATTTTCACTGACAATTTATTTTTCTGTTTTAAACACATAATCATTATCTTGACTAAATAATTGACTGAAAGAACTATGGAATGAACAAAAGAGTAATGAAGGTATAGAGTGTAAGCTCTAGAAGCCACTATGAACTGAATTTCCCAGGGGAAAACAAGCCACACCAGTGTTAAAGACCCACAAGGCTAATCACTGACTAGGAATGCATGGTTGTGGGGAGCTGGAATGTTGTGGATACAGAGCCAAGTGATCCTTGGCTCTGTCTAGTCCCCTCAATAGCCATTCACTGCTCACCTCTGATAGCCTGTGGCCTTCAGGCAAAGCCTTTTGGAATGTTTGGAATTAACATAGACCACCAGCTTTTACTAAACCAAAAGTGAAGAATGTCACCAGATAACATCTGAAACCTGTAGCAGACATTTCACTGTGCAGTAACCTGCCTGTCTGATGTTCTATAGCCATGAAAACTTGAGGAAAGTGTTCCCACAGTGGAACACAGTATTTGAGGCAGCTTCAATCTGTGATTCCAGGCCATATGGCCTTGGCGCCACAATAAACTTCCTCATTCCCATTGACGTGAGAGACATGTTTCTGTGTGACACCACAGCCATATAGATATGTACGCAAACATGGGCCCCGCCACACATTCGACTCAGTCATCCATGCAGTGGGTAACTTACTACATAACATAATTAGAATCTATATACTGGGTTCTTAAACACAAAATGTATAAACATGTGCGCTTTTCTAAATATTTTATTTATTTATTTGCATGAAGACAGAGAAAGAAAGTGAGAGAATGGGTCAGACAGGGCCTCCAGCCACTTTGTGTGTACACAAACTCCAGATGCATGCTCCACTTTGTGTATCAGGCTTTATGTGGGGATTGGGGAATCAAAACCAGTTCTTCAGACTTTGCAGGCAAGTGCCTTACCCACTGAGAATCTCTCCAGCCCTAAACATGTTCTTTTAATTGTCCTTAGAGAACTTAAATCTAAGCCCTAAGGTGTGAGTGTGTGTATGTGTGCATGCGCACGCGTGCCTCTGTGTCGTGCCTGTGTGTATGATTATTTTGTGCTGTTTCTTTTTAAAAATATTTTTATTTATGTATTTGAGAGCAGGAGAAAGAATGAGCATGCCAGCGCCTTTGGTCACTCTAAATGAACTCCAGATGCATCCACCACCTTGTGCATCTGGCTTTACAGGAGTACTGGGGAATTGAACCCAGACCAGCAGCCTTTGCAAGCAAGTGCCTTTCACTGCTGAGCCAATTCTCCAGCCCATTTTGTGCTATTATTTATTTATTGGACAGAGAGGCAGATAGAGAGAGATTGAGAGTGAGCCTGCCAGGCCCTCTTGCCACTGCAAATGAACTCCAGATGTATGTGCCAATTTATGCATCTGGCTTTATGTGGGTCCTGGAGAATCAGACCTGGGTCCTTTGGCTTTGCAGGCAAGCACCTTAACCCCCTTGTGCTGTTTCTTAAGGACCTAACACATGTCAATGGCTGTTGAAGGAAAGCTACCCTATATACTCATATAAGCTTAAACAAAGGACCCATAGCTGGAGCTGGGAAACAAGTCAGAACCATATCCAAACATAAGCCCACTCTCCAATATCAAGCTACCATCAATCATGGGCTACAAGAGGGCCTACACCTATTAAATTCTCTATTAAAAAAAGTAAGGTTTATCTCATTTGTCCTGCTAACTTACTCTCCGTTGGAGAATCTGCTTCTCTTTTTCAGATAGATGTAGATCCTAAGGAGAGAGCCACCCCATCATACCTCGAAAGGGCCCCTGCTAAAACTAAGAGCAATTGGTGAAACAAGCAAGGGTGCTGTTTTCCTGATGAACCGGATACCAGCACAAGGGGGAAGGAGATCAACACAGAGAAAAATCAACTCCTACCAAATCAGAGAGCCAGAGCCTCAGAGGCCCCCAACATCTCATCACTGAAGCAGACCAAAAATGAACCCAACATGGCTCAGGGAAATTTTGCGGAAGAGGGGGCGGAAAGAATGTCAGAGCCACATGTTGGGTCATGAGATGCAGAGACATTGAGCTTACCCATAACTGTGGGCTAACTCCACAATGCATGACCCGTATACCTCAACAAGGAGGGGCCAAGGGGAGGGGGTAGGTCATGGATGAGCCTATAATGGTACCAAACTGACTGTATTTGCTGAATACAAAACTAATTAATTTAAAAAAAAATAAAAGCCCAGAAGACTTGGTGGGCTTCTGTAATACTAGCATCTGACACTGATGGCCAGATGGGAGGCAGAGGCAGGAGAATTTCCTGGAAGTCCATGGTAACTGCACCAAAGAAAAACAGAGAAAGAATCCAGAGCAAGGGAGCTGGTGAGATGGCTCAATGCTTAAAGACAAGTAAAGCCTGCCATCCCAGGTTCAGTTCCTGAGTACCCACATAAAGCCGCAAGTGCATGCACAAAGTGACTTATGCATCTGGAGTTTGTTTGCAGTGGCAAGAGGCCCAGGCACAACCTAATATATCTCTCTCACTCTTGCTTGCTCTCTCTCTCTCTCCTCGAAAATAAATAAAAATATTTTAAAGAAAAAATAAATAAAATTTATATCCTAAAGCAAAGTAGCCACTTAATTTTAGATGGCAAAAAGAAGGAATTCATCATTTAGCTTATATGATACAGTTTAATTCTTTGAAGAAGGAGCAGGAAATTTTAAATGGGTAAAGGAAATAAAACAATGAACTTTTTTTTTTTTTTTTTTTTTTTTTTTTTTTTTTTTGCAGTAAGGTCTCACTCTAGCCCAGGCTGACCTGGAACTCACTCTGTAGCTCCAGGCTGGCCTTGAACATACAGTGATCCTCCTATCTCAGCCTCCTGAATGCTGGAATGCTGGGATTAAAGGCATATGTCACCACACCCAGCTCCATGAACTATTTTGAGAGAGAGAGAGAGAGAGAGAGAGAGAGAAACAAATGTGCCTCTCATTTTTCCTAAGCTCCGATTTAGAGTAATAATTTTTCCAAATGTCTGCTTTTCAATGGAGACAGAATGACAACATGGGGGGAGGGGTCACACTGCGGTGTCAGTGCTAAGAAACCCTCTCTTCAGCAGAACAGCAGACTACCCCATGGTGGTGCAGGAAGATTTTGTTGTTGTTTTTCAAGGTGGGATCTTGCTGTATCCCGGGCTGACCTGGAATTCACTATGTAGTCTCAGGGTAGTGATGCTTTCTGTATCCCTTCATGACAGGGAGAGGAAGAATAAACATTAAAGCTAAATATAGGGGACTAGTGAGCAAAATGCTTCTAGAATGAATGAATTCAGACCAGGCTTCTAAGAGAGGCCTGTGGGGGCCCAGGAGGAGCAGGGTCCAGGTGGCATGCTCCCTTGTCCTGTTGTCCTGTTTCCTTACTTGAGGCCACCATGTGGACGGCTTGCTGTCAAAAGCACTAATGGGCAGCCCTAGGTACTGGGCACTTAGTCCTCTCTGTTTGCCATGGTTTCTTTTCTTTTTTAATTTTAAATATTTTTTACTTATGAAAGAGAGAGATAATGGTGTGGCCTCTTGCGGCTGCAAACAAACTCCACATGTGTCACTCTGTGCATCTGGCTTTATGAAGGTATCAGGGAATTGAACTCCAGACTAGCAAGCGTTGCAAGCAAGTGCCTTTAACAGCTAGCACATCTCCTCAGCCCTGCAATGGTTTCATTCTCAGGTACTTGCCCAGATCCTCCAAGTGTTTCCAGTCTTTTGCCTTGAGCCCAGCCCCCCACACCATCTGGCCCTGCTCCTGCTCCCCTATTTTGTAGTTGTGAGCTGTGAGCTCATGTCCTGAATTCACGGTGCTATTCTCCTTGGGGTACCATGATTTCAGCTCGCTCTCTCTCTCTCTCTCTCTCTCTCTCTCTCTCTTTGGCTCCTTGCCCTGGAGCTGTGGATGGAGACACACCCCACTCTTCTTGTTTCAGAAGGACTGCCTTAGGCTCTTTTCCAAGGAGATGGCTTAACTCGGGCTGAAGTGCTGACTTCCCCCAAGCGTCCAGTTTGGATGTGAGGAGGAAGGAAGGATTGCACTTTCTACACTTTGTCCTGCTCTGTGAACCGAATGTGCTTTTTCCAAGCCTGATTTGAAAATGTTCTGGCCTATTCCTTAGACCACTGTAACACCTGGAGCGCAGAAGCTCAAAAGCCTGAGACACGCAGTAGTAAGTGAGAATACATATGAAGAAGACAGACGTTCTTTAAACTTAATCATCATTGCTTTCCTCTGCCCTACATTTATGTTTTAGAGAACACTTAAAAAATAATGTATAAAGATCTCTACACTCTACCTCATGGGTTTTTTTTTTCTTTCAATAGCCTAGATTCATCTGTTTCCTCTTGTCCATAGTTTTATGGGTCTCTCTAGGCCCATAAATTACATGGCAGTAAGAAGCGCTTCCAGAAAAGAGGGACAAAACCAGACAACTGACATCTCCCCCCAGTTTTACAGCACTTGAGCTCAATTATTGTTGTCTTTAATGGGCCTGACCCCAATCTCCCTACCCCAACATAAATCAGGTACAGAATGCATTTCCACTGAGCCTCTAGGCCTGAGTGGAAGCGAGTCCCGGGAGAGCCAGCTCCTAGTGGGCCACTGTTGGGGCTTGAATGCTTGATGTCTCCCTCCCATAGGCACATGTCTAGGTCTCCAGTTGGTGGCGCTGTTTGGGAAGGTTGTGGAACTTTAGGAGGTGGGGTGGGGTGGGTGTTGAGATGTTGTAGTCCAGTGTCACTTCCTGTTCTCCCTCTCTGCTTTCTGTCTGTGGATATAACGTATCCAGAACCCCTTACAACTTCTGGGTCATGATGGACTATCTATACCTACCCTCCCCCAAGAACTATAAGCAGAAATAAGCCTTTTCTTTCCTTAAGATGCTTCCTGTCAGGTATTTAGTCACAGCAAGAGTAAAGTACCCAATACACCCACCCATCACAGACATGCACCTTCTTTCCAAGAAGCTCGCTCTGTGTCCCCACACCGCAGGTCCACCGGCTTACGTCTGGCTGCGTGCACAGGGAGGATGGCCGTGGCCACACATGTCATAGTATCTTGCATACTGTGGCCCACTGACATTCGAAAGACAATTTCATTATGGGGGACTCTAAACAGGCGTAGTGGATAAAACCATTCTCCAAGTGGCTTGCTAAGTGTGACACAGACCATGACAGAACTCAGGATTCCCCTGAGCACCTTCCCTAAAGCAGGAGAAATCTCTTCTTGTTAGTAGCATGATGTGACAATGTGACTGATATGCGCCTCCTTAGGAAAGTAAAGCTGTCTAGCTTGAGGTCACAGGCGTGCAAGTTGGTTCTATCCATTACAGTGAGTGACAGTGGTTGGCCATTTAGCAGTCTGAGGGTTGAGAATCACCTTAAACTCAACAGTTGCGGTCCACAGGAATCTGTTAGGATATTTCAGGGCAGACCGAGCCAATAGAATATTCCTTTGTGGACTACTTTCTGCTGAGTCCCATCAATATGGTGGTACAGGGACAACCCAAGACATTGTCTAATGTGAGGTCATACGTGTTTACTCTCCGAGTTCTCAGATGCCACCAAAACAGAACTCTGGGCTGGGCACATGACTCAGCAGGTAAAGCATTGCTTCATGAGCCTGCAACCTGAGTTTGAAATCCCAGCATTCACGTGCAGCCAGATGCAGGCTCCAAACATCTGTACGTCCAGCTGGCCTGCAGCAAGAAGAGAGGTGGGGGCAGAACCTCAGAAGCTTTTGACCAGTCAGCATCATATTTGCAGCAGCAAACAACAAGAGATCCTGCCTCAAAACAAGGCGGAGGGCGAGGACCAACATTCAAGCTTGTCCTCTGACCTCCACATCACGGAATGTGTACACGTGCACTCACACACAAACACACAGATGCTAATTAAAAAGAAAGCCAGGCGTGGTGGTGCACACCTTTAATCCAGCACTCAGGAGGCTGAGGTGGAAGGATGGCTATGAGTTCGAGATCAGCCTGGGGCTACAGAGTGAATTCTAGGTCAGCCTGCGCTTGAGCAAGACCCTTGAAAACAAATGACCTTAGAACTCTACAAGAGGTCACATGCTCACGATCCTGTAAGTAACACTACAACCTCATAAAATGCTGCATAGCAATGTGTGTTTGTAGCTTGTCTTTGAAAATAGGGTGTTCTGGACAACATGGCCTCCACCAACCAAAGGTAAGAATACAGGGCCTCTTATGACTTGACTGTAAAAGGTCCTCACAGGCTCTTGTGTGAACATTTGGTCCTCAGGCGGCAGAGCTGGTTTGGAAGGTTGAGGACCATTGAGGAGGTAGAGAGTCACTGGAAGAAATAAATTTGACACTGGGGGGCGGGTCTTGTGGTTTTAATGCCTGGCTGCACTTCCTGTCTGCTATCTACTTCTTGTTTTCCTAAGATGTGAGCAGGTGAGGTGTCCCAGCTGCTCACTTCTGCCCCAGTGGCCGCTTGTCTCCATGGTGGACTGCATCCCCTCAAACTGTGAGCCAGAGTAACCCCTTCCTCCCTTGAGTAGCTTCTGTTGGGGTATTTATTCCCAGCAGTGAGAAAAATAACTAACAGTCTCTTTTTCCACAGGACATAGGCTTCTGGTCACAGGCTGGCTTCTCTGGACACTTGAAGTGGTGACTCCTATATCTCCTTTCTTGACGTCCATTGACTAAGTACGAACTTGAACATGCAGAAGTGGGAGTACTGAGATGGGTAGGGATAGACGGGCAGGCAGTCCATCTAGGAACAGCAGTTCTGTGCTGTGTTTTGATCTCCACTTATAGGCTCTGACCCATTGGTGAATAAAGTTTCTCTCATATACCCACATGACCAGAGAGACCATTAAAAGCTCACCATGCCTCTGCCACACAGAGCAGGCAGCTTTCTTTAAGTTTAACATCACCTTCGCTCCATCGTAGAGTTAGGTTCTGTGACACTGCTCTTCTCTTGTTGATCACAAATGGTGGCCGTGAAGGAGGGGGAGGTATCTCTGCCATTCCCATAACATTAAAACACGTTAAGTGGTTACTATTATTTGGTAGGTCAGTGAGTTACTTTGTTTTTCCCATGTCTCATTTTGTTGAGAGAATGACCCTTTCCAGCCCCTACAATATCATGCCTCTTGTTGAATATATGAAGAACGCAGTGACAGATGATTTGATAGAAATTGCTTCTCAATTAATAGCTGTTTCAAATACACAATGCATTGCATCAAAGAATACAATCCTGGGGCATTTAAATGACAAGCTCCAGCCCAAGTGCTGTAGAAGGCTCTAGAATGTATCTTGAAGCTGAAAGAAATAGACTTTGGTGTTTGCTTTCAAGTAAAACAAAAAATCAGCTTAGAAGAAAGAAATTGGAGTGGTGGGGGAGGGGCTCTGGACACGCGGTGTCTGGTCTGGGGGGTTGTGAGAGGAAGATGCTTCTTGGATGGAGACTGTCTGAGTGCCCCGGGAAAGTGTCCAGAGTTAGGCGAAGCAGGGTTTTGTACGCCTCTTTCCAAGCCTTGGTTCTTTCGTGTCTGTATGTGTATGCATGTGCGTATGAATGTATGTATGTGCAGGCCACATACACCCTGTTATTTCTCAGGTATGCACTGCATCTCATTTTTCAAAAATATTTTTTATGTATTTACAAGCAAAGAGAGACGGGGGGAGGGAGAGAGGAGGACAGAGATGGAGAGAGAGAGAATGGGTGTGCCAGGGCCTCTTGCCACTGAAACGAGCTCCAGACACACGCACCACTTTGTGCGTCTGGCCCTACATGAGTACTGGGGAAAGGAACCCCGGCCAGCAAGCTTTGTAAGGAAGCACCTTTAACGCTGAGCAAACTCCCCAGCTCCTCTCCACCTCTTGTTTGAGACAGGAGCTCACCAGTTAGGTTAGCCTGGCCGGCTGTCCAGCAAGGTTCAGGGATTTTCTTGCCCCTGCCTTCCCTTCGCAATGCTGGGATTATAAGCGCACACTGCCAAGCCTAGCATTTTACATGGGCTCTGGGAACCCAACTCAGGTCCTCATACTGGCAAGACAAGCCCTTTACCCCCGGGCCATCTCCCTCCCCAGCCCTCTGAGACTTGATTATTTTGCGTCTAACTCGGATGTTGACTGTGAACTTTCGCATGGAGAATCAAATACTCTTTCTACATTTCAGAATGTAAGCTCAACAACTTGGATCCAAGCAGGGATCTGATGTCACCTATGGACCTCCTGTTACCTTTGCTGTGAAGTTGAAGGAAGCCCTTTCGAAGCATTGACGTGATGATGGCTTACCATGCCAGATTTCCTGACTGCAATCCTTACACATTCTCAACTCTGTCTTCCTATCTAGAGGGACATGAAGACAAACATGTCTCTCTTTTCACAAGCCCTTGCAAAGAAATTGTCCCCATAGCTCCTCTCTCCAGGGCAGAGATTGACATGTGTGTGTAAGGGGACAGCCCTCAGACTTAAGGGATGCACTGGAGACTGCGGCTGGGAGAACCCACTGCCTCTTTCTTTCCTCCTCTTTTTCTTCAGCACTATCTTCTGTATTTTTTTTTACATTAATCACATTTTATATACCCATGGTGGACATCGGGAAGCGAGGCACCATGATGACAGTTAATCTCTGTTGTCAACTGGATCCCACGAGGAATCAAGTAAGAGGCATAGCTTTTTGGGTAGGACTGTGAAGGCATGTCTAGGAAGGATTAATGGAGGAAGGAAGCCCTTCCGCTGGAGCAGGCAGCCCTTCCAAAGGCGGCCTGCATAGAGAGAACGCAGGAGGAAGGCCCTTGCGCCTTGCTGGGCAGTTCATCTTCCGTGTCGCTTCACTGACGCTGGTATCTGGTCTTTTCAGCCTTCCAGTGTGGACTGGAGACCAGACGCTCTTCCAGAACCTCCTAGGCCTTCAGGACCGGATTGGGACTCAGACTCTTCAGTGTACAGACATCCGTTGCTCGACTGCCCAGCCTGAATCATGTAGAACAATTTAGTAAATCCCCCTTATAATATATATTCATTCTATCAGTTCCGTTCCTCTAGAGACCCTGTCTGATAGGCGCATTATGCCTGTTTTATTCTTCTCAACTTGGCCTATGTTTTTCCTGCTTGTCCAACACTTTAGAAAGTAGGCTCTTTCTGTCTGTGCAGCATAGACAAGCCGAGCTTGGCACCTCCTGCATGTCACATGACTGTGCAAATGCCGCTGTGCCCTGTTTGTTCACTTAGCAAGTGACATAAGGATATTGCAGCGGGTTTTCCTTAACTGCCTCTAATTATTGTGTGTGTGTGTGTGTGTGTGTGTGTGTGTATGTGGGTACATGGGCACATATGTGTACACGTCACGTGGAGATCAGAGGACCACCTCATGTGCTATTCCTCAGGTGCTGTCCACCTTTTTTGAGACAGGGTCTTTCGTTAGACTGTTGTTTACCAAATAAGCTAGACTGGCTGGCCAGGGATCCACCTGTCTCACATCTGGTGTGTTTTACATGGGTACTGGGGATGGAACTCCAGGCCCTCATGTTTGTATGGCAAGGATTTTATCAGGTGAGCTATTTCCCCAGTCCAGTCTCTGTAATTATTCTATGCAGTTGTCTACTATTTGTTTGGAAGAAATCTCAGTTTAGAAAGTAAGCCACTGGACTGATGAGGCAAGTAGGTAAACATGAATTCTGAATTGTTACTGAAAGTACTCATGTTGTTTCCTTGGAGTATGGGAGGAATAGGGGTCCTGAGCTTGCATGGGGATCCGGGGTTTCTTTTTCTATTTTATACCTATTCTTAGACTCACAACCAGTGATCCTTTTATTCCGCTATTGTCCTTAATAAGCTTAAAAAAAAACAGGTCGTCAAAACTGAAATCACTCCCAATTTTATATTTCATTCTCCAATGGTTTGTGTTTTCAGAATGTATATGTATGCTGTTTTTTGGATAAAAATTTACCCAGAATCAAAAAATTAAAGAAAATGAGAGAGAGATACCTAGAATTTAAATGGCAAGATAGCAAGATAAAACTACACATCTGGATTTCTTTCTTACTGACAATGTTAAGGTTTTAACCAAATACAATTCCAGCTAATATGAAAAAAAGAAAGAAAAAAAGAAAGTAAGCCATTGGGACAGCAGGAGAAGTTGGAGGTGAGCTTTCATTTTCCTGGAAGAATTTTTGCGTGGTCATTGCTGGATAAGCCATACGTGGAGAACTTGGTTACCAGCGACAGTTTGCCTTCTGACACGTAGTCACGGATGGTATATATGGACGACAGGACCTTCTCTGAAGCCACATCTTACATCATTCCAATGGACTAGACCTTCCTGAGCATTCCATGTCCCAACCTACCTTGCTGCCAGTCCCTTGTGTGACCGGGAGGTAGCCCTGTGACCAAAAGCCCTCAGGACACTGCCTTCTGTTCCTCTGTTCAGTCATCTCTTTGCACTAAATGTTCTCTCCAAGGATCATTTTTGACCTGCATTTGAGCATGGTCTTCTGTAAGTACACAGTGCCTTAGCATTTAAAAGGGATTGACTCATCTCAGTATGATATGGGTCTATACACTGTGCAATGGAAGTTTACTGGGAAAAAAAGAACAGTGATGAATCATTGCTTTCTAGGATTTCTTCCAGCTCTGAGAATCTATTGTGCTTCATGTATTTGTTTTTTTAGGAACAGAAAGTAGAAATGAATTGACTGACCATCTACTCCCCGCTTCACTGAGTCTCCCTCAGTCTGGGGTAGGATAAAGACTATCTTCTTGTTGTATCTTTAGAATGCTTGTTTCATAATCTCATGGATGCTGCTTAGGAAAGCCATCATCCGCTTTCTTGGTAGAGTCTGGTTCAATAGCCCCATTACATATTTATGTGGTTTTGCGGGAAGCCTCTCCAGGCATGTGTGTACAGCGCTGGCCTTGCTTTCCTGCGCTATTTATTATTGATTAAATACCTCTTTGTGAACAAATGTTGTCTGGGATCTTCAATATGATTGAAAGGACCAAATCTGTATAGTGATATCATCTTGGAACTTTGGGTTTTATTGAAATGTATTTTAAAATGATACATGATATGTCCATGACAAGTACTTTATCAGTCACGATCCTATTTCAAGATAACATTGAACCACAAGCCCAGCACAATGCATAGCATTCTATCCTTTAGCAATGTACTGAATTTAATTAGAAACATTCACGATTTTTCTAAGTCATCAGGAAGCTGCACCCAGGCAAAGACATGCTAAATGACCAAGTTGAACTGAAGCCCATGTCATTTCCTGAGGCCACCCATCCTTTCATAATCTGTGAGCATTAGACATAGCTTCCACAGACATGTCCCCAAGATGTGCGGAGGAGAGAACTGTGTGCTGAGGAAAGAGGAGGGACACAGTGGTGAGTCTCATGTATGAACGTCATAAAGCTGAGTTTCATCTCTCATCGCAAACGTGCAAACAGTGGCCTTTGCAATAAACCACTGGCCAGGTCTGCCTGTGCTTAGAGAGCTTGATGGAGAAATCCAGGAACTGGGCAGTTGCCTGAATTGGATTGAGGTCCTTGAGTCCTCTCCCACCTGGCAAGGATAGGGGCTGGGGAAGGAGATGTGGGTAAGCTGAGCCTGAGCTCTAGTTTTTGCAAGCACTGTGGGTCTCCTGTAGCCAGTATGGCCTGGCTGGTGCCCTGGAAATCAGCATCGCACCCTCAGCCATTCTTCCATTGGTTTAGATGAGAAAGTCTAATGAGCGCCTTTCTCAAAGCCTGCGGTTCTGAAGCTCTTGGCCTCTTGTGGCCTGGTGCTGTTGAAGTTTCATGAAGGAGACTGGTTAACAAAATTGGACATATGACCAGACCTCAGAGTGGTAGAAACTTGCTTAACTTGGTTTATATGCTGCATTAGAGCTGGGGAGAAGGGAAAAGAAGGTAGGAATGACCTTATGGGGCATTTACACAGGAGTGGGGCAGGCCCTGCTGCTCCAAGTTTATTCCTGTCTACTGATGGCTTTCCTGGTGACGGGGCCATGTCCAGCTTCTTGACAACTTCTCGTGGAGATAAAGCACTTGTCCTCCTGGCTGGCTCCTACAAGTTCTCCCTGAAGGTATATTATTTATTTTATTTATTTTATTTTTTTGTTTTTTCGAGGTAGGGTCTCACTCTAGCCCTGGCTGACCTGGAATTCACTATGGAGTCTCAGGGTGGCCTCGAACTCACGGCGATCCTCCTACCTCTGCCTCCCGAGTGCTGGGATTAAAGGCGTGCGCCACCACGCCCGGCTTGAAGGTATATTATTAATTGTTATTATTGAAACTTTGTGATGGCTGCTGTGAGTGCTAAAAATAAAATGAAAACAGACTTTCCAGCTGCCTGGAAACCAAGAGATTTGGCTTTTGGTGCATCTATCCAATTGGCCTCCAGTCGCTGTGCTCTGCGAAGCTGGGTCCACACAGATGCCATGCCTGGAATCAGCAGATGGGCTGGAGGTGGAGAGAGAGACACTTCACAGGAGAGCCCAGAACCCACGCTCTGTGACCTTGGCCAGCTAACTGTGCCTTTGAGGAAATGGCGTCTCGCGGCAGGATCTCTTTACCTGGATTCTTTACCTGGAAACTGGAAAGAGCAGCAAAGGTGCATGTACATGCTAACAGCAGCCCAGGCCTTGTGATTTCCAGTTTAAAACACATCTGTGCCCTCGAGCTTAGTCCTACATTGAGCTTTGCACTCATGTGACAGAGATGATGCATAGGTACATGAATCCTGAATTTAATAGTTATTTACTCATTCCACTCTTTCCTCCACTTAACAGATCATGACAGGCTTCCTTCCTCCTCCTCTTCCTCCTCCTTTTCTTTTTCTTTCTTTCTTTCTTTCTTTTTTTTTTTTTTTTTTTCAAGGTAGGGTCTCACTGTAGCTCAGGCTGACCTAGAATTCACTATGGAGTCTCAGAGTGGCCTTGAACTCACAGCGATCCTCCACCTCTGCCACCACGCCCGGCATTCCTCCTCCTTTTCTTATTCTGGAGTCTAAGCTGGGCTCCACATGAGCACTTGACCACAGAGCTACAGCCTCAGCCCTTTTTACATTTTGAGACAGAGTCGCACGAAGTTACTCAGACTAGCCTTACCTTCACTCTTGGAGCTCTGGTGGGCCTTGAACTTGCCGTCCTTCTGCCTCAGCCTGCCACTAGGATGGCAGGAGCTCGGGCTGCACCTCCAGGCCTGGCTGAGGCATTTGCCAGGCAGCATTGAGAAGAGCACTGCTAAGAGAAGCAAGTGCTGGAGAGCCTGTGGTATCGAATTAGAAGAACATAGATTGAGATACATGCGTATGTTTGTGATTTTGAAAGATATCTGTAGGGCTATGGAAATGGCTCAGTGGGCACAGTGCTTGCTATGGAATGACGGGGTCCCAAGTCTGTCCTCAGAACACATGAAATACCTGGAATGGCTGCCTACTGCAATAACTCCAGTGCTGGGAGGTGGAGACAGAGACCCCCTGGGGTGCGCTAACCAGCTAGTCTAGTCCAAGCAGCAAGCTCTCAGTCCATCACAAGACCTTGTCTCAAAGACTAAGGTGGAGAGCGATTGAGGAAGACACCATCTGGCCTCCACAGACATGTGCCCTTCACAGACATGTGCACACATACGCATGCACATTTGCACTCACACACACACGTTCACAAACATACAAATATGCAGGCACCCCCCCACACACATGCACATATATCTGCAAAAAATAAAGGTTTCTGTTAAATTAGTTGCAAAAATCTCTCAAGTCAATATTACTTGATTTTCCACTAACAATAGTCCTAATATTTTATCAATTACATCTGAGTTCCAGGAACTCTCCTAACTTGAGACACAGAAAGAAAAACAAAAGCATCCCCAAGCAATAGTGGGAAATAGATTCATGAGTGTGGTGGCTTGGATGTGGACTGTCTCCCATACATAAGCCTCATACTTAATTCCCAGCTGGTGGAACCTCGCTGGAGTAGCTGTGTCGCTGGGGGTGGGCCTTGAAGTGTGTTAGTCCAGCCCCACTGGGTGGTCATAGTCCACTCTTCTTTGCCGTCATGGGGACGTGACGCTCAGCTGTCTGCTCCTGCTGTCTCCCCCACCATGACGAAACTTCCCTTCGAAACTTTAAGCCAGACATGAACCCTTTCCTTCTGGACGCTGCTTCGGGATGGGTGTTTTGTCGCTGTGACGAGAAGGCGATTGCTCCAATGAGCTTAGTGAAGTCTTACTCCCTTAACTGATCTCGCATGCTGCAAACAAAATCTATGTGGCACATGGTTTCAGAGGCTTAGTCCATGACACTTGTCCCCATACACTTGGACAGAACACCGTGGTGTCAGTGGAGTGTGACAGAGCCTGTCCTTAGCTTCTTGGCAAGTGGGAAGCAGAGAAAGAGGCCAGGGCAGATGTAGCCCAGGAACATGCCTCCTCCAGTGATTTCGTTCCTGCAACCAGGCCCCATCTCCTACCTCTCACCACCTCCCAGTAATGCCATCATGTCATAAAGGCATCAAGGGATCATCCATCAATTGGGTCAGAACCCTCAGGATCTAATTGTCTCTGGAGATGCCACACAGACACACCCAGAGGTGTGCTTTGCTAATGTGCTTCAGTAATTCAAGTTGACAGTGACTAACTGTAACATTTGTAGAGATTAAATTGTACCTGATTGGAGTCCATATCGCCATAGGGAAGCATGCACCTTTGTAAAAGCTTCCAAGAGTCAACAGAAATTGACCCAGCAACTAGCAGCAGGTCCAGAGGACGGTTGCCAGGGTTCCAGATGTCCGTTTCCAGGGCCCCGTCCCTTCAGTGATGGGCACACTGTGGCTCGATGCATTCTCTGTCCTGTGGAGTCATGGGAAGAAGGATTTTCATTCGCAGCTTTTTATAAAAGGATTAAACTTGGTAAGACAGAAACCTTTGCTTTCCACAGTGAACTCCCCTGGGCTTGGGAAACCTTCCCAGATGACGCAGACCCAGGACAGCTGAGACTAAGGGTGCCCAGTCAACAGCCCGCATACCACATGGAGCCCAGCATAGCCATGAATGCGGCCCAACAGGATTGTAAACTTATAAACATTCTAGATATTTTTTTTGCTTGTGTGTGTGCAGGGGGTGAGGCATGTATCTGCAGGCGCCCTTGTACCCCTGCTGTGGGATGCACTCACTTGTGGCAGGGGGCACTTGTCTGCAATGGCTGCAGTGGCACTGCGGGTGTCCCACTTCATTGCTCTTCAGTCTGTGCTTATTCAGAGCTTGAGGCTCTTACAGACCTCAGAGACTGTCTTTTTTTTTGAGGGGGGGTTTTGTGGTAGGTCCCACTCTAGCCCCAGCTGACCTGGAATTCACTATGGAGTCTCAGGGTGGCCTCGAACTCATGGCGATCCTCCTCCCTCTGCCTCCCGAGTAGTGCTGGGATTAAAGGAGTGCGCCACCATGCCGGGCTGAGATTGTCTTTTTTGTTTTGTTTGTCTATTCCTTCCTTCCTTCCTTAGTTCCTTCCTTCCTTAGTTCCTTCCTTCCTTCCTTGCTTCCTTTCTTTTACAGAGAAAGAGGGGAGAGAGAGAGAGAGAGAATGGGCACACCAGGGCCTCCAGTCACTGCAAACGAATGTCAGACTCTTGTGCCCCCTTGTGCATCTGGCTAACGTGGGTCCTGGGGAATCGAACTTGGGTCCTTTCACTTTGCAGACAAATGCCTTAACTGCTAAGTCATCCTTCCAGCCCTTGTTTTGTCTTTCAATGTAGGGTCTCACTCTAGTCCAGACTGACCTGGAATTCACTATGTAGTCCCAGGCTGACCTCGAACTCACAATGATCCTCCTACCTTAGCCTCCTTCCTGAGTACTGGGATTAAAGGTGTGCACCACCATGCCCAGCATGATTTTTTTTTTACTTGAAAACTTTACTGTATGAACATGTTGCAAATTGGTCATTCTCACTGGGTTATATTTTATAACTCTCTCCCCACCATCTTCCACTGAGGTCCCTCCTCAATGGTATTACAGGTGTTCACTATGGGGTCATGACCGCACACTGGTCAGTCTCTACGGGGGGACAATGCTTCAGAATAGACCTTCACACCCTGTGGCTCTTACAACCTTTGTGCTCCTCTTCCACATGTTCGCTGAGCCTGGGAGGGCATGTCCTAAGTCTCCTTTGGTGTTGAGCTCTTGGCATCCTCTGATTTTCTGCCTTGATGAGCTTTGAGTGTCCTCAGCATCTACCACTTTCCCCCTGGAGGAGATTCTCTGGCCAGCAGTGAGAGCAGCACTTGGATTTCATCCACTTCCTCTGTAATGCTCCTTGGGCCCTGGCCAATGTTACAGAGATGTGATTTTTCCCCCCTGTAGCTCCTCTAAGGGGCTGGAGTTACAGGTGCATGTGGCTGTACCCAGCTGTTTAATATGGGTTCTGGAGATTTGAACTTGGGTGGTCTCAGGCCTCTTAAAGCTCTCATGCTTGCATAGGACGCATGAACACTTAACCTCTGAACTCTCTCTCCTTTTTTGTCATTTAATTGTGTGGTTTCCTGAGTGTGAACTTTGTAGGTAACAATGTTATGTCACCATGATACTTAATGTATGTATGCTCCTGTAATCCATGGGCCATGAGTTGGAAACCTTTGAAATTTAATGTGTGTCCAACCCAAGACAATTCTTTTTTCATTTTTGATACAAGGTCTTGCTGAAGTTGCCCAGACTGGCCTTGAACTTGTGTGCCTTCTGCCTCAGCCTCCCAAGTAGCTGGGGTTTGTATGCTGCCAGTCTCTGCTGGAAATTTGTTATATTTTTATGTGAAAGACCAGGCTGTCAGGACGTACCGGTAAGGGCAGCATTTCCTTTCTTATGCCCTTGTAATCAGGAGGGTATTTCCCTGATAAGATTTAAGCTGCTTTTTCCCAATCCTATATCTTTGAAGGATGAAAGTTGAGCCATGGTTGCGCCCTAAGGCTCTTGGCCCAACACCCTTTGGTGAGCAAACGACATGTTTATTCACAAAAGGGCAAGCAGTCTCGCTGTGGAAACTGCTCCTGGAAGCCCAGGTAATCTTCCCAGGAAATTACGAAACTACATCAAACCATATAAAAGTCATACCTAATATCCCAATTGAGTACAGAGAGGGGGGGGGGAGGGAAGGACAGGAAGGGCTTTATTGCAGGAGCTCCAGCGGAAGCTTACAAACCCAGACCAGTGGGGGGCAGGGGACAAGGGCAAAGCTGAGAAGCTGAGTGGTGGGAGGCAGGGGAGCTAAGCACCACCTGACATGGGGGACCACAGAGAGGGACTGGTTTGGGGATCAGGCAAGGTCTCCTCCAGATGAGCTATCCAATTTAACACCATGAAACTGGAATTCAAGGCTGGGTCAGCAGACAGAAATCTGGAAGAATGTGCAAATTTGGGGAATTGAAGGAGATGGCCCAAGTTAGTCCTATGAGGATGCAGTCTTGACAAGTTTTGGAAATATTCAATTTGCAACAACAAAATGTATGTTGTGTTTTTCTTGCCTGGTGTTATGTGAAATTTTTTCCCTGGGGAGACATGTCTGTTCACCCCAGATAGGGCCCAGACGACAGACTAAAGCACATTGCATCAAAACTAGTTTTGGTGAGCATGAGTTTATTGGGGTCATTCACAGAGCAGGGGGCGTTGCTTACAGAAGCATGGGGGACTCAAAGGCAACTGCATCTCCGCACAGCCCAGCCCAGGGGACAACTCGTGGAAGCTGATCTCTGGAGCTCACTGCAGGATTT
Organism: Dipus sagitta; assembly: GCA_036346955.1. Classification (NCBI taxonomy): domain Eukaryota; kingdom Metazoa; phylum Chordata; class Mammalia; order Rodentia; family Dipodidae; genus Dipus; species Dipus sagitta. The sequence continues at coordinate 171,195,894 of CM070773.1, forward strand.
GCAGGCAGCTGGGCTGCTCAGTCTACCCGCCCCCCATTTGTTTACACTTTATATCTCCTTAGGGAGGGGTTTGCAATCTTCTAAGTTTCAGCTCTCCCAGACTTCTTTTTTTAATGTGTGTGTGAGAGAGAGAACAATAAAGAGAGAACTGGCACACCAGGGCCTCCAGCCATCTTGTGCGCATGTGCGACCTTGCATGCTTGTGTCACCTTGTGGGTCTGGCTAACGTGGGATCTGGAGAGTCGTACATGGGTCCTAAAGCAAGTGCTTTAACCACTAAGCCATCTCTTGAGCCCCTCTTCCATACTTCTCCATTACCTGCGTCTTCTGCTCTTCTTTCCAGGGAGGGGCTGCTGCAGTTGGGAGGAATTTGCTGCACAGTGCCTGGTAAAGCTGGCCTGATGCAGTTTTTCTCTCAGGTTCTTTGCCGATCACTCAAAGCTACCTCCTGATTGTGAGATCCAGGCCCTTTCGAAGTCCCCAGCAAAGGTCTGTGTGGCTTCCCCAGAGCCCAGCCCAACTCCTTTCTCCCCTGCTACCTCGCCTTAGCGTGTAAAGGCTTCCACTCCTGTCCCTGCCTTCTTGTGGGTGAGGGCAGTGACTGAGCCTCTTCTCTTTTGTTGATCCTTCCTGGAGTGGGGACACTGTCTGCAGCCAAAGCAGTCATCTGAAGCAGGCATGCAGGAAGGGGAAGAGAAGCTCAGAGGCAAGGCTGTGACAGACGCAAGCCTCCAGGCCCGTGTCTGCAGCCTTCTGCCCCTTACGTGAGCAAACGAAATCTCTGTTTGTGCAATCTACTCTAAGTCAGGTCATCTGTGGTTCAGAGCCAAGCATATTCCTGGTTCATACACTGCTTCTTGGGGGAAGTCCCCAAAGTGTGCATTCCAGTTTCCTATTGCTGGTAATAAAGCGTGTGGCTTTATTTATTTATTTAAAAGATGGCTTAGTGGTTAAAGCACTTGCCTGCAATAAACCTCAAAGCATGTGGCTCAAATCCACAACAGCCATTTGTTTTGGTCACAAATTTGTAATCTGGACAGAGCCCCGGGGGGGGGGGGGGATCAAGTGGTAGCGGCAGGAGAACCTGCACAGAGGCTGTGGACGTGCTTTCAGGATATCCACTTGTTGCGGAGTTGAGAGCCATGGGTACCACGCTGGGCTCTGAGTGGACTTAGAACAAGTCCCCAAGCCAGCGGCTCTCAAGTTCTTGTCTACAATTAGCAAAGAATTAAAAAGCATGCACACAAAGAAGGGTGGATCATGAAATCAGGGGGACCCCCAGAGAGAACACCCAGGAAAAACCCACATGGCATCTTAGATCAGGTCTTTTTATTGATCAAGCATCCAGAGGGATGAGTCTCATTGCCAAGTACAGATGTATAGGAAGGACCTTGATTGGTTGGTGGGCCCAGGAAGAGAGAGCAGACTCAGACAGGGCCCACCCAGTGGGGAACAAGCCCAGGCATGGTGGCGCATACCTGTAATCCCAGCACTTGGTAGGTAAGGGCAGGAAGATCAAAAGTTCAAGGTCATCCTCAGCTACATACTGTTCAAGGCATGCTTGGGCTACATGAGACCCTATCTCCAAAAAGAAAAAGAGGGGCTGGCACAATTGCTCAGTAGTTAAGGTGCTTGCCTTTAAAGCCTAACACACAGGTTCAATTCACCAGTAGCCACATGGAGCCAGATGCCCAAACTGGCACGTGCATCTGGAGTTCATTTGCAGAAGCGGCTTGGAGGCCCTGGCATGCCCATTCTCTCTCTTGGTCTCTCTTTCTCTCTCTGTCTGTCTTTCTGTCTGTCTCTCTGCTTACAAACAAATAAATAATAAAAGAAAGAGGGCTGGAGAAATGGCTTAGCAGTTAAGCGTTTGCCTGTGAAGCCTAAGGACCATGGTTCAATGCTAGATTTCCCCCAGGACCCACATTAGCCAGATGCACAAGGGGGCGCATGTGTCTGGAGTTCGTTTGCAGTGGCTGGAGGCCCTGGCGCACCCATTCTCTCTCTCTCTATCTGCCTTTTTCTCTCTGTCTGTTGCTCTCAGATAAATAAATAAAAATAAACAAAAAATTTTCAAAAATAAATAAAATTAAAAAAAACAGATCAAATGGAGGCCTTTTAATTCAGTGCAGTGATTCTGACAAGATTTCCAATAGGAGGGTCAGGTGGACCCACAGGTTACCTACCTGCAGCCATGTGGTGTTAACCAGGTATTCCAAGACTCATCCTGATGTAGCATGTGCAGTCCTGGTCCATCATCTTCAGGTAAACGTTTCCCCCAGTACAGCCCTGCAGATGGTCTCTGAGCAGGTAAAAGTGTTCTGTGTAAGTGTGGCTGTGTGTCCGTGTGTGTGTGTGTGTGTGTGTGTGTGTGTGTGTGTGTAGTGGGGGGGTGTGTGTAGTGGGTGTGTGTGTGTATACATGTACCTATATTTGTATGTACATATGTTTATGTATGTATATATGTTTGTGTGCATGTATTATAATGTATTTGTGGTATTAAAATATAGAGCCAGGGGCTGGAGAGATGGCTTAGTGGTTAAGGTGAAAGGACCCAGGTTGGATTCCCCAGTACCAATGTAAAGCCAGATGCATAAGGTAGCACATACATCTGGAGTTCATTTGCAGTGGCTAGAGGCTCTGGCATGCCCATTCTCTCTCTCTCTTTTCTCTATTTGACTGTTTCTCTCACTGACTTTCTCAAATAAATATATAAAATATTTTAAAATATATATATAGCTAAGCATGGTGTCACACACTTTTAATCCTAGACTAGGTAGAGGGATCACTGAGCTTGAGGCCAGCCTGAGACACATAGTGAATTCCAGGTCAGCCTGGGCTAGAGGGAGACTCTACCTCAAAAAAAAACCAAAAACAACAACAACAACAAAAAAAAACAAAAAACTTATTTGGGGGCTGGAGAGATGGCTTAGTGGTTAAGCACTTGCCTGTGAAGCCTAAGAACCCCGGTTCGAGGCTCAATTCTCCAGGACCCACGTTAGCCAGATGCACAAGGGGGCGCACGCGTCTGGAGTTCGTTTGCAGAGGCTGGAACCCCTGGCGCGCCCATTCTCTCTCTCTGTCTCTCTCTCTCTATTGCTTCTTCCTCTCTCTGTCACTCTCAAATAAATAAATAAATAAATAATTTTTTAAAAAAGACTTTATTGTTAAAAAAAAAAAAAACTTACTTGGTTCCAAGGACTCCACCCGAGTTGGGTAACCCTTGCTTAGAGTTAGAACTGGACACACTGTCATGAATAGAATCTGGATGAAGGATGGGGTGTCACTCCCCAGAGCAGACAAAGAAAAGACTGTGACTTCCATTTCGGTCACACCCTTTCTCTACTCCTACCTGTTTACTCCGATAAAGTCATTTGCCACAGGGAGTCAAGAAACCAAGGGGTGAGCCTGCTTACCTGCCTGGGAGAAGCTGAGGCCTTCCTGCAGTCGTATGAGTGAGCAGCGCCGCCCTCCTTCCCACGCCCAATCTGGGCCTTCCAGTGACCTTGACTCTGGCCAGCACCCTGGTTGTCATCTGAGGGCCACAGAGCCAAGGACCCAGATGGGCCTAGCCTGGATTCCACAAGCCCAGACACTGAGGCACTGCACAGAGCTGGGGAAGGCCCCACGGTTAGCAGTGATTCAGTCTGCAAAGTTCTGTACATCAACTGACGGCCCCAGAAAAAAACAAAAAACAACAGCAAAAAAAGTTGTACCTGTGTTAAACATTCTACAAGGCTTATTGACTGACTAAAATTTCTGTACTTGCGGAGAGCTGGAAAGTTATAGGTCAAGAGCCCAGTTATCTTGGGCTATCTTTAGTCCCCTTTTTAGCCAGTTATTGCCTGCCTCTGGGTGTGATCTAACATCCTTGTGACTATTCGGTCAATCCTTTGGAATGTGCAAACAGACCACCAGCTTCCACCACCCCAAAGACTAAGGATGTCAGCAGGTAGCACCTGAAGCCTGTGGCAGAAATATTCCCACTCTGCTGCAACTGTAACCAATGTAATTTGAAAAGGGCCTTCATTTATGACTCTATTTAAAAAGTTCATGAAACTGTTCCCACACAGGGGCATGGTACAGGCTGGGAGATGCCTCAGTGGTTAAAGGAACATGGTGTTTGGGGTCACCTGATTCTGTGCTCCTGGGCTTTGTTCATTTATGTTGAACTTTTGAAGAAACTATCTCTTAATCTCTTCGAGGTCAAACATGGTTTGTTTGCTTGTTTTTTTTTTTTTTTTTTTTTTTTTCCCCTGCATTCCAGTGGGGCCTGGGCTGTAGCTAAGTGGTTCAGGGATCGCCTGGCACACCCATGACCTCGAGTCCCACACTTAGTGCCATATTAAAAAAAAAAAATTCAACATGCTTCCCCCAGCATCTTCTTGCTCTATGAGCAGCAGGCGAGCTGGGCTCCAATGTCATGTGTCACATGGTCATTCAGCCTGGAGCGAGGGGAGGGACTGGGGCCCTGGGGAAGCGCTTTGTAGCCAAACTGCTGAGTGATTTTCATATCCCTTATCATCTCATCGTCTGCAGAAGCTTCCAGGATGAACTCTTCTCCTCAGTCATTCCTCCTTCACACAAATCCTGGAAGACCACCGAACTCTCTCTCCCTGCCAGGAGCTCTCCACAGAAGCTAGAGGCAAAAATGTGCAGGCCGCAGTCAGCACCTTGGGAAAGGGTCCTAAGGCATCTAGTACCAGAAGTGTGTAAGGAGTAGTAGAGAATCGAGAAACACTAAGATATATCTTTTTTTTTTTTTTCTTTTGGTTTTTCGAGGTAGGGTCTCACTCTAGCCCAGGCTGACTTGGAATTCACTATGTAGTCTCAGGGTGGCCTTGAACTCACGGTGATCCTCCTACCTCTGCCTCCCGAGTGCTGGGATTAAAGGCATGAGCCACCACGCCCGGCTAAGATATATCTTTTTATGTGCCATTTTAAAATCTTTTTCTTTCCTATCCTTTTCCCTCTTTCCTTCCTTCCTTCCTTCTTTTCCTTGCCTCCCTCCCTCCTTCCTTCCTTCCCTCCTCTTTCCTTCCTTCCTTCTTTGACAGGATCTCACTATGTGGCCAACATGACTTTGACTACAGGATGCATCACCGTGCCTAGTCTTTCCTGTGTTGGGGATGGAACCCCCAGCTTTTTGCATGCTAGACAAGTGCTCTGCCATCACAGTTCCAGCCCTAGCCCTAAAAGGAGCACCTACATTTGCATAAACTTCATTTGCATAAACCTAGGTCTACTGGCCATATCAGATACTTTGGCTATGCAAACCTTGAAGGCCTAAAATCATACCTTTCATTCAATTAAAACAGTACTTTGTTTAGAAAAAGAAAATATCTAGAGTAAGTATTCTGCTGCTTGTGAAAGATGGATGATCTTTTCAATTTTCTTCTCATCATGGAGACACACATTCCATTTGTTTCCATTGAGTTGGTCCTAAAAAGAAGCTTGTATAGACCAAAAAGCCACAGGGTCAGTGTCATGGCTAAATTCCCGTCGTTAGCTGACTTCCTGGGATGGCTCCCCTTGTAGGCCTTTGCTCCGAGGAGCTGCCCAATAGATCTTTCCTGTCAGGCACAGAGCCTTATTGTTAAGAGAAAAATATCTCTTCCTGTTGGAGTTGCCTTCGAATTGCTGGACCAAAAGCAGCTGATGGGAAGACAGGGGTTAGGTTGGCTCATGGTCTCGAGGGGAAACGTCATGATGGCAGGGAGAGCAGGGCACAAGCCAGGGGTGGACGTCACTTCCTGCCTCAGCAGGTGGAAAATAGCAGCAAGAAAGTGAGCTCAGCTCCGACAAAGGGAAGCTGGGATATGAGACCCCACTGGCCATCCCCAGCAACACGCCTCCCCCAAAGGGTTCTCCTGCCGTATTGCCACCAGCCAGGGACCAAGCATTCAAAACCCATGAATTTATGGTGGGGTCATCTGATTCGACCACCACACTGTCCCTTTACAGAGAGGCTAGTAACTGTGGTGGAGTTAGGAGCTCTGTTTGATATCACTGCTCACACAGTGACAGACAGTCAGGACGCCTGTGATTCAGCCAGACCTTTGTTTTGGGTGAGGCAAGGTTTTCCTCTGTAATTCATGCTGGCCTGGAGCTCACCAGATAGCCCAGGCTGACCTGGAACTCGCAGCAGCCTTCCGCCTCAGCCTCCCAAGTGCTGAGGTGGCAGGAGTAAGCCACGACGGCTCCGAGCCAGTCACTTGCAGACAGAACTCTTCTTGGGTGGCATAGGCCCATGGGAGATGGACATGGATCAGTGCTAAAGAAAAAAAAAATAGAACATACTCTACCACACTATGATTCTCTGAGGAAAACGAAAATGTAAAGACCTTTAAACCAATAGGGACAATAACAGATTTCTGTTGAGGAAAGCCAAGAAACCTTTATAGATCAGCTTTAGACTTTCAGGTTTTTAAGTTTGCGACGCCATTTCCCACCACTCAATGAGCCTTACATTAAATGAAACAGTATGGCATAGGCTAGCAGCCACAGCAAAGCGGGGGACTCCTTTCTGGCCATGGGGATTTAGAAGACGCATTCTGCCTTTAATCCACACCGACCAGGCCAGATGCGGGCACATGGCAAAGCACACGCAAGCGGCAGTGTTATTTCTAGAGCCCGATGAGCCCTCAGCGGACGGGTGGCATCTCAGTGCTGTGGCTTCTGCTGCCCTTGACGGTGAAGAGACCCCCTCACTCCTGCAGACTCCACCATCCTGAGGGCCTTGCGGGACCTTGTGGGTACTCCTTCCTCTCTGTAGATGGAAGCTGTGCAAACTGGGACATGCGGTGGCTAAGGACACCCCTGAGTCCATAGCGAGGCCGGATCTTGGGCCATGCCAGTGTCCAGGCTGAGGAGAAAGGAATTCCCATTTCCTAGCAAATGTGGTTACATGTAAGACGCACTGAAAGACTTTATCCTCCTTAAAGGTAAATTCAAGACTCCACATAGGAGAAACTCAGCAGTTGACTTTTGGTGGTGGGACCTGCCTTACCTGAAGGAGAAGTGGAGTGACGGCATGGCCACAGGCAAGTCACCAAGGTGCAGCCAAGATGAATAATAGTGCCCCATTCTCCATGAGTCCTAGCCATCCCCAGGCTAGAAGCCAGCATTCAGCCCCTCCTTAGGGTGCCTCCATGGTTTTGTCAGCCTTATCTATGACTCTACTTATCGGTAAACACACTTTTCTCAGGGCAGGTGCAGAAGCAATAGAGCATGTTGTTTTGATACCCTGGCTGGTTTCTTTTGCAAAGAGCCAAGGGACTGAGTTAGCTAAGGGTTAGGTTTGGAAGAAGGACAGAAAAGTTAAAGAAATTTTGTAGGATAATTCAATAGAAGAACCTGTGTACAAAAGTAGAGGTAAAAATCTATTTTCTCTCAAGCTAAAATGGAATTACCTGTAACGTTCAATAGCTCTGCTAACACAAATGCTGACTAAGGACTTTTTGACTAAGGATTTTTAAAAGAAGGTTAGGCTGAGATGGTGGTGGTGATGGTGGAGGTGGTGTGTGTGTGAGATGGGGCGGGGAAATTGAGGTTGAAATCAAATATGATCACCTGACATTTAGGAATTTGAGAAAGGATTCATTGGAGGGGGGATTCAGGAGAGCGGAAAGGGAGGGTGGTGGGAGGGGACTATGATCATGAATATATTGTCTATATGTATGGAAGTTGTCAATAAAACGTTACAAAAAAAGAGTTTGAGGAAGATTGTAAATCTCTCAGTGTACTCAGAGACTTCAGACATTTCCTCCCAGCTGTCAATTAAACTTGATTTTTCTTGCTTACCTCTGCAGCCGGATTGTAAGCATGGATTAAGTGATAATAAAAAAAGAAGTCACCTTCATTTTAGGCTTACAAAAAAGCTTGAAACCTTTAGGGAGTGGATATATGTTTAGGTTTAGGAGATTTCATCTTCAGAGAAAAAGAACCTTTTTTTTGTATTATCTCATTCCTAGAAAATATTTCACCAGATCTGATTCAAAGACAACCTTGATCCACTCTAACCTTGAGCAGAGACATAGGAAAAGTCAAGATTTAGGGAAGTGATGCTTAGGTCAGGCTAGCTTCTGGGTGAGAAGAATGAGGACAGGTGAGAATGAAAGAGAGGAAGTAGAGAGGGACAAACAGCTTTTTCCTTCCGGGCCAACAACCAGAGGTCTTAGGGCTGACTCGGAGGATTCAAGTGCTAGTCATTGTTGTTTTAATCTCCTTAAGTGGCTCATCTACTTGTCTCTTCCACTAGAGATAAAATTCATCTTTGTGATTATAATGTCTAGCATAGCACACAAAGAACCTGAGTGAATGGACAGACAGATGGATGGGCAGGGGGATGGATAGATGGATGGGTTAAAAAAAGTAAAAGAGAGTTGGGGAGATGGTTCAGTGTTTAAAGTGCTTGCTGCACAAGTGTGAGTGTATGAGTACAGATTCCTAGCACCCATGTACAGCGATGTGCATGGCGGCACACACCTGAAATTCTGGCATTGGGGAGGTGTAGACAGAAGGATCCCTAAGCCTTGCTGGCTAGCTGGTCTAGCTGAATTGGTGAGCTCTAGGGTCGGTGAAAGAGCCTCTGTCCCAAAATTAAGATGGGGAATGACTGAAGAGGACATTGAGTGATAATCTCTGTCCTCTATATGTGTGGGCACCCACACCAACACACACACACATGCATGCACACATACACATGCACACACACTACACACAAGTGAATGAATGCTGGGCGTGGTGGCATGTGCCTGTTATAGCAACCATATGGAACACAATATTCCATGAAGCTGTTATCTATCGAATGTGCCTGGGTGTGTGCAGGGACCAGTATCTATGTGCAGGATCGAGCCTGCTAGTGGCATCTGTGGCTTCATGGTCATGGGGTCACTATGGCTCAGGCTGAGACTATAGCTAACTGTGAAAGCTTAAGGAAAGCCACCCATGTCAGATCCATTGCCTCCCAGAGACTCTGCCACCTGCTATACACACATGCCCAAGGCTCAGTGAAGGCTTGTGCTGAACCTGGGTTAAATCTCTCAGTTGGCTCTTATGGTAATAAAGCATGGGCTGGAGAGATGGCTTTGCAGTTAAGGCGCTTGCCTGCAAAGTCTAAAGACCCAGGTTCAATTTCCCAGTACCCTTATAAGCCAGGTACACAAGGTGGTGCATGCCTCTGATGTTCATTTGCAGTGCCTAGAGGCCCTGACACACCTGTTCTCTCTCTCTCTCTCTCTCATCTGACTCTTTCTATCTCTCTCTCTTAAATAAATAAATAAATAAATAAATAAAATATTTAAAATATTCTTTAAACTGGCTATGTTAAGTAAAAAAACAAACAAACAGTAACAACAACAACAAAAAAACATACACACATACACACAAACATACCAAACTGGTATCACACCAAAATTACTACTGTTTTTTGATATAGGGTCTCACTGTAGACTGGGATGATATGGAATTCACTCTGTATCCTAGGCTGGCCTTGAACTCACAGGAATCCTCCTACCTCTTGCCTTGGGAGTACTGGGATTAAAGGCCACCACACCTGGCATTGTTTATTTGTTTATTTATTTATTTATTTGAGACACAGAGCATGGGCACACCAGGGCCTCTGCAAATGAACTCCAGCGCATACACCACTCTATGCATCTGGCTTTACATAGTTACGGGGGAAATGAAACCAGGCTGGCAGGCTTAGCTAGCAAGAACCTTTATTTAACCACTGAGACATCTCGCAAGCCCGCACCAATTTTTTTTTTTTTTTTTTTTTGAGATAGGGTTAGGGTCTCATAGTAGCTCAGGCTGACCTGGAATTCACTATGTAGTCTCAGGATGGCTTCAAACTCATGAGGATCCTCCTACCTCTCCCTCCCAAATACTAGGATTAAAAGGTGTGCAACACCTCGCCTGGGTCCCACACCAAATTCTAATGGGTAATTTTATTTATTTATGGTGTTTGAGAGAAGGTCTCACTGTGTAGCCTGGCTTAGCTTCAAATTTGTTAGACAGCCCATGTTAGCTTCCAACTTCCAGTGGTCTTCCTGCTTCAGCTTCCAGAGTGCTGGGATTACAGGCGTGAGCTGCCGTGACTACTGTTTATCTGCTGTGTGGGTAGGTGCATGTGTGTGTATGAGAGCAAACAATCTTTTAAAAACGTTTTTCAAGGTATGGTTTCACTGTATCCCAGGCTGACCTAAAACTCCCCATGTAGTCTCAGGCTGGCCTACAACTCATGGTGATCCTCCTACCTGGGAAGTGCTGGGATTTAAGGCATGTGCCACTACACCTCATTAAAAAAGTGACTCCATTTTAGACCACAACACCAACCCACGATCAGAAAGTTCCAAAGCAACTCAAGGTCAATGGAAAAGAGCTCCCCCATTCCTGCCCACCCGCCTTAGCCTTCCTTTGCTCTGTCTGTGCTGTTTTCTTGCCCTTAGCCAATTGGGACATAGATTGTAAACTCAGGCCTCGGCCCATAAGGCAAGGATTATGGTGTCCCCTCCTCTTCTTTGTGCCTTAGGGACAAAAGACTGGATGGGCTGTGGCTGCCTTGCTTTACAGACATGCTAGGCACGGCTTACAAGAGTAGAACTTGCCTTGTGCAGACATCTGCTCTCTGAGTGTCTTTGTTCAGCACTGGTGCATGGGCCAGGGCGACACTCATGTAGGTGTGGGGGTCAGAGGACAATCTTAGTTCTTTGGAATGCTGTCATTTTTTTAAACAGTGTGACAGTTAATCTTGGTTGTCAACTTGACAGGATTTAGAGTCACCATGGAAACAAATCTCTGGACATGTCTGTGAGGGATTTTCTAGATTATGTTAAATAGGGCGGGCAGACCCCCCTCCCCATGGGCTGCACCATTCCATGGGCTGGGGTCCGTGTTGGAATAGAAGGAAGACAGAGAGCGAGCTGAGCACAGCGTTCACCCCCCTCTCCTTCCTGACTGAGCATCCGGTGACCAGCTGCTTCCTGCTCCTGCTGCCTTATCTTTCTTTCTTAGGTGAACTGTAACCTCCACCTGTAAGCGCGAGTAAAGGCCTCCTTCCTTCCTTAAGTCCCTATTGTCACAGCAACAAGGACAACAACTAAGGCAGGGTCTCTCGTTGGCTTGGAGTGCTCCAGTTAGGCTAGCGTGGCTGGCCAGCAAGCCCCAGAGACCCTGCTGTTTCTACCTCTCAGAGATGGATTTCCAGCACACCTGCACACTGGCATTTCTCTTGTGGGTTCTGGGGATTGAATTCGGGTCTGCATGTTTGCAAGTCAAGCACTTTACTGGTTAAGGCATCTCCCCAGCTCTGTGCCTGGGTTTTAGTGGATGATTTTAAAGGTTAGCCCTGTCTTTTCCCATTATGTGGCCACACAGATAAACGCTCACGTGACAATGGCGTGGGACCACATCATATCTCCAAAAAATACAGTCCTAGAGTGGCTAAATGTGACCTTTTCTGTTAGGGGAGTGAGCACCCATGCTGGGGTGGGCTTTTTGGTAGTGATCCAGCTGCCTTTAAGACATCCCTGCTCCTGTAAATCACCCCTCCCCCACTGTCCTATGAATAACACTATGAAACTCCCTGGTTCACCAAGCTAGCCCTGGGTGGATGTTTCTTTGGTCTGTCACTGGTGCCCTATTTGGAGTGAATAGATGTTTCATCTTTTGTTTATGGCTCCCCAGGTGAAATTACCCAGCAAGAAGACATGGGGTGACCTAGCCTAGTGTGGGGTGAACAAGAGGTCCTCATGAGCAGCTCATTGGAAACAGGATGGACAGGGGCTGGTTAGGTGGAGGTGAGGAGGGAGGGACATGGTGGTCAGGAGAAAAGTGCAAGAGGCTGCAGGAAGTGAGCCTTGCAGAGGGCTTGGAAGGTGTTTGCTCTGTGGGGAAGGAGGGAAGACCTAGCCGGGCAGGAGGCTGCTGGGGCCCCTGTTGGTAAGATGATGGAAGAGGTGGATGACGGAATAACAGGACAGATGCATCATACGGGAGGCGGCCGCTGCTGCTGCTGTCCTGGACACAAGTCACACTGCCTAAGGGGTGGGAGGCAGAGTCTGGCCAGAGACAGTAGAGAGAACAGGAGAGACAGCAGGAGGGGCAGCGTGGAGGAGAAGCCTGGCTCACATGACCTCCCTCATCAATTGGCAGGGCAGGGGTCACAGGAACTGTAGTGTGGACAGGTCCCAGGATAGCAGAGCTTTGGGGTACAGTGAGCTTGGGGCATTTTGATGTCAAGCTGCCTTTGAGGTATCCACAGAGAGACACTAGCAGATAGTCCCTTGCTGGGTTATGGTGGACACAGGAAGGTACCCCTAGAAGACCCTTTGGGCCCAGCATTTAGCAGTGACCGTATGTTTACCCTAAGTACCTACCCTCTTTAGCAAGAACATGCAGCCTTTGGGGAACATTGGTAGATCGGTTATACACTATTAAGTTGTAAGCAAAAATACTATTTTTGCGGGGAGGGGTGAACATGGTGGCTGCCACAGGCCTTTTGCTTAGTCATTTCTCAGCATTTTTGGAAATAAGGAATCAAAATTTTATCACTGCCAGAGTGCATTTTTGCAATCTCCACCTCTGATTGACAACTTCTGGAAGCATTAGAGGCAGGGAGAACCAAGATGCTGTTGTTAGGGGTTTTTTTTTAAGTAGTGTATATTTTAAATAAATAGTTATTTATTTATTTATTATGTGTGAGAGAGAAAGAGGCACAGGGGCAGAGAGAAAGAGAGAGAGAAGGAGGGAGGGAGAGAGAGAGAGAGAGAATGGGTGCTCCAGGGCCTCCAGCCACTGCTAATGAACTCCAGATGCATGCGCCCCATTGTGCATCTGGCTTATGTAGGTCCTGGAGAGTTGAATCGGGATCCTTTTTGGCTTTGCAGGCAAACACCTTAACCACTAAACCACCTCTCTAGCCCCTATCGTTAGTTTTATAGTGCCTTTCTTTTGTAGCTCCTTTATGTATTTGAGACAGGGTATCACTCTGTAGCCAAGGCTAACCCAAACTTATGGCAACGCTCCTGCCTCAGCCTCCTGTGTTCAGGGACTACAGGCATGAACCAACACATCCAGCTCCTTTCCATTTACTTACTCTTTGACTTTAACATGTGGACTCTCTCAATAGCAAAAGCATTTTCAATTATTTAATTTTCATATTTGTGGACACAATTTGCATGGTTTTGTCTTTCCCACATTACTGTTTCTCTCTGGCTACCCTTCCTTCTTCCCCTTTCCATCTCTTTCCCTCAGTAAGTCTCACGTGCAGCTGTAAAGCAGACAAGCAGATGTAAGAGTGAGGGTGGATTTACACGTGGGAACTGGCGGGTAGGAACAACCTGGTTCTGATAGAACATTGCATATCTATCTTCATTTCTCCCTTGTAACTTGTAACAACACTTCCCAAACCTCTTTCTCTTCACGTGAGTTAAACGTGATGAGCATTTCCACCTTAGCCTTCTGGTGGGTTTTCTTTATGAGATAGTGTTACAGTTTGGATCGAAAATGTCCCCAAAGGCTCCGTGTTGACGGCTTGGTCCCCAAGGCTACAACATTCAGAGGTGGGGCCCTGGGAAGAATAGATTGGATCATGAGAGTTCTGACCTCATTTCATAGATTAACCCACTGATGGGTTCGTTATTTAATGGGTTCTTGGCAGGTGATGGAGAATTAGGATGTGAGACCCAGTTGAAGGAGGTGGGTGTGGGTTCACGGGGATGTGCGCTTGCAGACTCGTCCCCTCGTCCCTCCCTCACTGCCGTCGCAGGGCGAGCAGCTCTGCTCCGCCGCAGGCTCTCACCTTGGTGTTCTGTCTTGCCATGTCCCAGAAGCAACTGCACCAAGTGACCATGGACTGAACTCTTTGAAGCTGTGATCCCAAACAAACTTTCTATCTTTAAGTTAATTTCCTCGGGTGTCTTGGCACAGTGATGTCAAGCTGACTCACAGACAGCAGGCACATTCTCCCATGTACTTCACACGAGATCCCTGGTTGCGGCAAGCACACGTGCATGTGAGGGAATGACGGAGGCAGGCAAAGTGATGTGTCTGCTTGTCATTTTCTCCATATTGCTTTCAACTTAAAAAAAAAGCTTTATTTATTTATTTTTACAAGTAGAGGGAGATAGAAGAAAGAGACAGGGAGAATGGGTACACCAGGGCCCCCAGCTGCTGCACATCTGGCCTTATGTGGGTAACTGGGGAATCAAACCCTGGTTGTTAGGCTTTGCAGACAAGTGCCTTAACCGCTGAGGAATCTCCCCAGGCCCTGATTTCAACTTTTCCCAAACTGATTCCCCAGGGATTGGGTTCTTCTCATTTTAGACTCAGTAGTCATGACCAGGTTCAGTGAAAGTCTGGCACATCCATAGCGCTTAGAGTTTAATTGGCAACTTTAAATGCTGTTATACAAGGCATTAGTGGTTTGCCAAAAGACAGGGAAGCTCTAGATTTTTAGCCAACATTAAAAAGAAATCTGATGTAAGAAGTGAATCTATAGACATGTAAATGACTATAAACCTTTTCTGTATTGATTTCCCAGGAATTATCACTTGGCTGCTGCACAGGGCTGTTGAAGGTTGCTATTGTAGACGCCATCTAGTGGTTAAAAAGTAACAGTGCCTCATAGTTCCATCTAATGTTACTTATTGTTAACATTTCATAAATGCAGAACCAAACAGTAGTTAAAGAACTGTGTGTCCCAATTAGGAATAAGATGTGGAGGTCACGAGGCCCACTCAGTAGGAGAGAACTCATAACCGGTACTAGGAACTGAGTCAGCACCCCATGGTCAAGAAAATCACATTACCCAGAGAGAAGCCCCCAGATGCCCTGTACAAGTTGAGTGGGTAGCCACATCAACGTGTCCCTCAAGCTCCTAGGCATATCTCCTTTAATAAAATCTGCTGTCAGCCTTCGTCAGGGAATCTGCTTTATCTTACAGATAGCAGAGAATACTGGGGAGAGCCAAGATCCATCAATATAAGAAGACAGCCCAACGCTCTCAACAAATTTTGCCATCTCTACCACTTTTACCAGGGACCAGAAGAAATTGTGGAGGAAGCAGACACAAATATTGCTTCAATGCTAGCCAGACATCCACATCCAGGAAAATAGCAAACAAAACAAAACAAAAACAAAAGAACAAATTGGTGAGCTGAAACACATCATAACAGAAATACTGAGGCTACAGAGAAGTCAACACCAACCCATAACACACCTGCCAAGGCTCAGGGACTGTTGTGGAAGAGTGAAATGGAACCAGCCTAGCTGTCCTTCAACTAACGAGTGGATAAATGAAGATGTGGTACATTCATACAATTTATACAATGGAGTTCTATTCAGCAGTAAAGAAAAAAGGAAATTTGCAGGTGAATGGACAGATCTGGAAAAGATTATACTAAGTGAGGTAACCCAGGCCCAGAAAGCCAAACACTGCATGATCTGTCTCAACTTTAAATCGTTTATGGCATAAAATAGGAAAAACAACTACAGCATTGCTTTTCTCAGTGTAATCCATCTACCACCCACTCTCTTATTCAGTCAGCAATTACTTATCGAGCCCTGCCTGGCACCAGGCACTGGAAACAGAAAGGCTGGTAGGCTGCTTTGCTTCTTGCACTCGCAGGGCACCAAACAGCATTGCAAAACCCTGGCTCCCTCCACATGTCCCTTGGAGGTTTACTTTCACTTTTTCAGATGAGGAAAAGGAATTGTTTTAAAATTTATTTATTTATTTATTCACAAGCAGAGAGACATAGCAGGAAGAGAGACAGACAGAAAGAATGGGCATGTCAGGGCCACCAGCCACTGCAAATGAACTCCAGACACATGTGCCACTTTGTGCATCTGGCTTTATGTGGGTACTGAGGAATTGAACCTTGGTCATTAGATTTTTCAGGCAAGCACCTTAACCACTGAGCCATCTCTCCAGCCTTGGGAAAAAATAAAAATTTAACACATAACTTGTGAACAGCTATGAAACTAATAAGCTTCCAAACTTGGTTCAATCCTCTGAGCCAAATGTCCATGGGCTTCTACAAGCCAGCTCTCTGGATCCTGAGAGGTGAGGCAATGGTGAAGGTATTCTTGGATGGCTTCTGCTCTCCCTCCTTCTCTCCCTCCCTCCCCATGGAGAAGCAAGAGAGCCTAAGACATGTTTAAGGGAGTAAAGTTGGTCCTTGCGTGTTCAGCTGAAGGTTGAGCTAAATCGAGACAGTGAAAGGCAGGAATCATGAGTAGTGATGGCTGTGAATTGCAATCACCAGAAAACAAAGACTCCACCCCGGGGCTTAGGGGAAAGTCCAACTCGTAAAGGCCTTATCTTCAGGACTTGAGCTTGAGCCCCAGAACTCACGAAAAAAGCCAGACATGGTGGTGGGGTGCTCTTGTCATCCCAGCACTGGGAAGGCAGGGGGAGGAGGAGCCCCAGGGCTGGAGTTGTCGGTGAGTTCTAGGCCAGTGACAGAACGTGTTTCAAAAAATGTGGGTGGTGCCTGAGGAACGAAACCTGAGGTTGTCCACTAGCCCCCCCATATACACATACATACATGAACACCCACAACGCATGCACACATGAACACACCAGAAATAACCTACGCACCCTAGAAGATTCTTGGTGATACATGGGGCTGGGCATGTGAGCCAAAATGTAGGATATGTTATTTATGAAACACACATAATTAAGACCAGGAGAAACCTGTCTTGCTGAAGAGTATCTGTAACTAGACCTTTTTTGTTGTTCTTATTTTTGTTTTTTAGAAAGACTGTATTACATTAGGAGAAGGAAAGAGGAGAAAATACAAAGAGCTCCTGCCATGTGGAAGGCAGAGGGGATTTGAAGCCCATGTGGGTGCACAGGTGCCCCTCATCTCAGCCTAGTAGGGCCCAGTGGGGCTTCCCAGAGCAGGGACCTGGAAGTTCAGGAAAGGTGAAAAGCCAGAAAGAGGATTGTTTATTTTTGAGACAGGATCTTACTCTGTAGCCCAGGCTGACCTCAAACTTATAGCTATCCTCCTGCCTCAGCCTCCCAAGTGCTGAGATAACAGGGAAGAACCACTATTGGCCAGAGTGTTGGAAAACCAAGTATTCCCTAGCGTGTAGTGGAGTCTTCATTTCCACATCCAATGCTCTTTTACAGACCTCCATGGTGCAGAACTATGAGACATTAAATTCATAGTGGCATTTTAAACATCCTATCTTTGCACTGTTCTTCAAACTGCTTCCTGTATAGAATGCCAGCCAGGCTGGCACCTCCTGAGGATGGTTACTCCTTGTTTAAATGCAATTACCCACTGGATCTCCCAGAGCAGAGCAGTGCAGTAGAGCAGAGCAGTGCAGTAGAGCAGAGCAGTACAGAACAGAGCGGTACAGTAGAGCAGTGCAGTAGAGCAGTGCAGTAGAGCAGAGCAGTAGGGCAGAGCAGTGCAGTAGAGCAGAGCAGTAGAGCAGTAGAGAACAGAGCAGTACAGTAGAGCAGTGCAGTAGAGCAGTGCAGTAGAGCAGAGCAGTACAGAACAGAGCAGTGCAGTAGAGCAGTGCAGTAGAGCAGTGCAGTAGAGCAGAGCAGTGCAGTAGAGCAGTGCAGTAGAGCAGTGCCGTAGAGCAGAGCAGTAGGGCAGAGCAGTGCAGTAGGGCAGAGCAGAGCAGTAGAGCAGTACAGAACAGAGCAGTACAGTAGAGCAGAGCAGTAGAGCAGAGCAGAGCAGTAGAGCAGTACAGAACAGAGCAGTGCAGTAGAGCAGTGCAGTAGAGCAGTGCAGTAGAGCAGAGCAGTAGGGCAGAGCAGTGCAGTAGAGCAGTGCCGTAGAGCAGAGCAGTACAGAACAGAGCAGTGCAGTAGAGCAGTGCAGTAGAGCAGTGCAGTAGAGCAGAGCAGTAGGGCAGAGCAGTGCAGTAGAGCAGAGCAGTGCAGTAGAGCAGTGCAGTAGAGCAGAGCAGTAGAGCAGTGCAGTAGAGCAGAGCAGTAGAGCAGTGCAGTAGAGCAGAGCAGTGCAGTAGAGCAGTGCAGTAGAGCAGTGCAGTAGAGCAGAGCAGTGCAGTAGAGCAGTGCCGTAGAGCAGAGCAGTACAGAACAGAGCAGTGCAGTAGAGCAGTGCAGTAGAGCAGAGCAGTAGAGCAGTGCAGTAGAGCAGAGCAGTAGAGCAGAGCAGTAGAGCAGTGCAGTAGAGCAGAGCAGTGCAGTAGAGCAGAGCAGTAGGGCAGAGCAGTGCAGTAGAGCAGAGCAGTAGAGCAGTAGAGAACAGAGCAGTACAGTAGAGCAGTGCAGTAGAGCAGTGCAGTAGAGCAGAGCAGTAGGGCAGAGCAGTGCAGTAGAGCAGAGCAGTAGAGCAGTAGAGAACAGAGCAGTACAGTAGAGCAGTGCAGTAGAGCAGTGCAGTAGAGCAGTGCAGTAGAGCAGTGCAGTAGAGTAGAGCAGAGCAGTAGAGCAGAGCAGTAGGGCAGAGCAGTGCAGTAGAGCAGAGCAGTAGAGCAGTAGAGAAAGAGCAGTACAGTAGAGCAGTGCAGTAGAGCAGTGCAGTAGAGCAGAGCAGTAGGGCAGAGCAGTGCAGTAGAGCAGAGCAGTAGAGCAGTAGAGACAGAGCAGTAACAGTAGAGCAGTGCAGTAGAGCAGTGCAGTAGAGCAGAGCAGTACAGAACAGAGCAGTGCAGTAGAGCAGTGCAGTAGAGCAGAGCATAAGCAGAGCAGTGCAGTAGAGCAGTGCAGTAGCAGTGCGTAGAGCAGAGCAGTAGGCAAGCATGCAGTAGGGCAGAGCAGCAGTAGGCGTAAGACAGAGCAGTACAGTAGAGCAGAGCAGTAGAGCAGTGCAGTAGAGCAAGCAGTAGAGCAGAGAGCATAGAGCAGTACAGAACGAGAGTCAGTAGAGCAGTGCCGTAGAGCAGAGCAGTAAGAACAGAGCAGTGCAGTAGAGCAGTGCAGTAGAGCAGTGCAGTAGACAGAGCAGTAGGCAGCAGTGCAGTAGAGCAGTGCGTAGAGCAGAGCAGTACAGAACAGAGCAGTGCAGTAGAGCAGTGCAGTAGAGCAGTGCAGTAGAGCAGAGCAGTAGGGCAGAGCAGTGCAGTAGAGCAGAGCAGTGCAGTAGAGCAGTGCAGTAGAGCAGTGCAGTAGAGCAGTGCAGTAGAGCAGAGCAGTAGAGCAGTGCAGTAGAGCAGAGCAGTGCAGTAGAGCAGTGCAGTAGAGCAGTGCAGTAGAGCAGAGCAGTGCAGTAGAGCAGTGCAGTAGAGCAGAGCAGTAGGGCAGAGCAGTGCAGTAGAGCAGTGCAGTAGAGCAGAGCAGTAGAGCAGTGCAGTAGAGCAGAGCAGTAGAGCAGAGCAGTAGAGCAGTGCAGTAGAGCAGAGCAGTGCAGTAGAGCAGAGCAGTAGGGCAGAGCAGAGCAGTAGAGCAGTGCAGTAGAGCAGTGCAGTAGAGCAGTGCAGTAGAGTAGAGCAGAGCAGTAGAGCAGAGCAGTAGAGCAGTGCAGTAGAGCAGTGCAGTAGAGCAGAGCAGTGCAGTAGAGCAGAGCAGTAGGGCAGAGCAGAGCAGTAGAGCAGTGCAGTAGAGCAGTGCCGTAGAGCAGAGCAGTAGAGCAG
Source organism: Dipus sagitta (assembly GCA_036346955.1). Taxonomy (NCBI): domain Eukaryota; kingdom Metazoa; phylum Chordata; class Mammalia; order Rodentia; family Dipodidae; genus Dipus; species Dipus sagitta. The sequence continues at coordinate 171,215,466 of CM070773.1, forward strand.
AGCAGAGCAGTAGAGCAGAGCAGTAGAGCAGTGCAGTAGAGCAGTGCCGTAGAGCAGAGCAGTAGAGCAGAGCAGAGCAGTAGAGCAGAGCAGTAGAGCAGTGCAGTAGAGCAGTGCAGTAGAGCAGAGCAGTAGAGCAGTGCAGTAGAGCAGAGCAGTGCAGTAGAGCAGAGCAGTGCAGTAGAGCAGAGCAGTAGGGCAGAGCAGAGCAGTAGAGCAGTGCAGTAGAGCAGTGCAGTAGAGCAGTGCAGTAGAGCAGTGCAGTAGAGCAGAGCAGTAGGGCAGAGCAGTGCAGTAGAGCAGTGCTGTAGAGCAGAGCAGTAGAGCAGAGCAGTAGAGCAGTGCAGTAGAGCAGAACAGTGCAGTAGAGCAGAGCAGTAGGGCAGAGCAGAGCAGTAGAGCAGAGCAGTAGAGCAGTGCAGTAGAGCAGTGCAGTAGAGCAGTGCCGTAGAGCAGTGCCGTAGAGCAGAGCAGTAGAGCAGAGCAGTGCAGTAGAGCAGAGCAGTAGGGCAGAGCAGAGCAGTAGAGCAGTGCAGTAGAGCAGTGCCGTAGAGCAGAGCAGTAGAGCAGAGCAGAGCAGTAGAGCAGAGCAGTAGAGCAGTGCCGTAGAGCAGTGCCGTAGAGCAGAGCAGTAGAGCAGAGCAGAGCAGTAGAGCAGAGCAGTAGAGCAGTGCAGTAGAGCAGTGCAGTAGAGCAGAGCAGTAGAGCAGAGCAGTAGAGCAGAGCAGTAGAGCAGTGCCGTAGAGCAGTGCCGTAGAGCAGAGCAGTAGAGCAGAGCAGAGCAGTAGAGCAGAGCAGTAGAGCAGTGCAGTAGAGCAGTGCAGTAGAGCAGAGCAGTAGAGCAGAGCAGTAGAGCAGAGCAGTGCAGTAGAGCAGAGCAGTAGGGCAGAGCAGTGCAGTAGAGCAGTGCCGTAGAGCAGAGCAGTACAGAACAGAGCAGTGCAGTAGAGCAGTGCAGTAGAGCAGTAGAGCAGAGCAGTAGGGCATAGCAGAGCAGTAGAGCAGTGCAGTAGAGCAGTGCAGTAGAGCAGAGCAGTACAGAACAGAGCAGTGCAGTAGAGCAGTGCAGTAGAGCAGTAGAGCAGAGCAGTAGGGCATAGCAGAGCAGTAGAGCAGTGCAGTAGAGCAGTGCAGTAGAGCAGAGCAGTAGGGCAGAGCAGTGCAGTAGAGCAGTGCCGTAGAGCAGAGCAGTACAGAACAGAGCAGTGCAGTAGAGCAGTGCAGTAGAGCAGTAGAGCAGAGCAGTAGGGCATAGCAGAGCAGTAGAGCAGTGCAGTAGAGCAGTGCAGTAGAGCAGTGCAGTAGAGCAGTGCAGTAGAGCAGAGCAGTAGGGCAGAGCAGTGCAGAGCAATACAGAACAGAGCAGTGCAGAGCAGAGCAGGTGGCATTGTTGGGCTCCTGGGCTAGTATATGCATTATGCTATGTAATGGTATTTAATGCACAATCACATGAGACATTTCTCTCTCTGTTGCCACTTGAAGGGAATACAGGCTTTGTTTTGGTCAGGAATAATTGGTATATCACAACTCCAGGACCAGGAACCAGTTTTCTGAACTACAGCTGAATCACTTTAAAAAAAACCTTGTGGCAAGACCTGGCACTGGGTTTAGTCTGTAGAAGACCACACCCAGACATTCTGTGGAGAGAGATTTCCATTCTGGAAGAAAGGTGAAGTGTGCCCATAGGCTCAACATGTCAGGACGTCCCCTCCCAAGAAGCAAAGAGGACCCAGGAAAAACGTGTGTTGCACAAGCAGATAAACTGCACCAGGCCAGAGGGCACGGCCCTGTGCAATGTCCCCAGTCCTTGAACACTGGATTTCCCAGCCATTGGTGTGCCTTCCTCTCCTCCTCTGTGTGTGAGTTCTGGGGATTAAACCAAGACCTTCCCTATGCTAAGCAACCACTGAGCTGTCATGCCCAGCCCTCCTTCTCTTGTTCTTGCCTTGCTTGTTTGAAGTTTTTGCCAACCGGCCCACACTTTGTTTGCGGCCATGGGTTCTCCAATCTTCTCTATGAAAGTTAGTCATAGCCAGTAACTGAGCACTGGCCTGTGCTCAAACCTCCCTGTCATGAATTGTCACCGGCATCCTTTTGAGTCCAACATTATGCCCTGATCTGTGTATACAATCAATACCTATTTGTTGCAAATTATGAATATTCATTAGGCATAAGGGAAAAGCTTTAATTGGGGGGGTTGTAGGAGGAAAGGGAAGGCAGAGTACAGATGGAAGTGTAAAGCCTTATTTCACTCATCCATGGAGGTTTAGGACAGTGTACGCATGCTCCTCTGACAGGATGAGTCTAGGTGTAGCATTTGTTAAGGGAATAAAACTCGCTTTGGATACGTTCAAAGGTGAACAGATAAAAGCAGCAGGCAAGGTCAGCTAACAGGTTCATCTCCTCGGAATGGAAGTACAGCTGGGATGCCTTTGAACCCTGTCCCTGTACAGTAGCCGGGTCTGCTGCTGGAATTACTTCTGAGTTCCTGGGCAGGGGAGTGGGGCATCACCCCCTGGAGCCTGTTTTGTTGGACACCCTCAAGTGTGGTGTAATTCCCAGGGGGAAGTCTTTGAGGAGTGGAAGAGGGGAGGCTTGGGAGCCAGGGAAAGTGCGAGGGACTTGATGGGATACCTGGTAGCTCACGTGGTTGATGTTTTTCCTTTGACACTTCAGTAACTTTTATATATTCTAGCTTTGCTAGATTTTTTGTTTGTTTGTTTGTTTCATTTTGTTTTTTCCCTACCGTGCCCAGTCATGTACTGGCATCTACATGCATTCAGGATTCCAGTGTTTCCCTTGGGTTTAACCTCCAATGCTCTTCCCCTCAGAGCAACAAACCAGGGGTTTCTGGGAAAAAGACCTGCCAGGAAAGACAGAAGCATAGGTCCTTTAACCATCTCCACAAATGTCTCGAGTGCATACAAATGATGAGTGGGGGTGGGGGCAGGGCGGGTACAGTTCTTCAGAATGCCCATCCCCACGTATTACACCTGCATTATAAAAAGATACGTAAGGGGATTATGTAAATAAAGAACTAGGACTGGGTAGGAGCAGCTTTGTTTAAACTTTACCAGGGTGTGTAGTAGGAAGTGTTGAGATAGGAAAGGAGAGATAACCTTATCTCGTCAGGGGAGGGGCTGAAAGCCCCAAGCAAACCCCACTCGATACTCCAGGGATACCAGATGAAGCCCGTGGGGAAATCCTACCACCTGCACCAGGCTGATTTTCATCTCCTCCAGGTAGTGACTCTCCTCCTACCGCCCCAGACGGAGTCAACCGGTTTTCCTCTTCCTGAGACCTTCGGCCCTCCGGCAGCCCTGGCGGCGTCAAGCAACGCCCGCGAGTAATTCTAGGTTAGGCTTCCTCGTAGGTGAGCAGCCTCTCCCGGGAGGGCAGAGGCGATGAGCATGCATACAAAGTGCGTGTCTTCCGGGCCAGGTGAGGACCAGAGCATCCCTCCGGGGTCTGCGCCCGGCCGGGTCCCTGCCGCGCGCGGGCGTCGCTTTCTCCCGCTGGCGTCTCCGAGCTCGTGGCCGCTGCCGTCGTGGAGATTCGGCTCTCACCCAGACTTCTGCATGCAGCGCCAATGCTGGGGGGGGGGGGGGTTCTTCAGCTCACGGCGACCCCTAGGTGTCCCGGGGTGTGAGTGGAGCAGGGCCCAGGCTCCTGGGAGCATGCTCGGAGCTGGCCGGGCCTGTCCGTCCCAAGTCTAGAGATCGCGCGGCTCGGGAGGGGACCTGGCTCCTCCGAAGGCGCACAGAGCCGGGCGAGGACGCTGCCCTCCCCGGAGCCCGCAGGCCGAGGCCTCCCTCCGGCCTCCGCCTGGGATCCGCGCTCTGCCGGCGCGCGCGCGCGCGCCCGGAGAGTGGGCGGTTCCTGGACAGGCGGTGAGCCAATAGGAGACTGCACAGCCCTCGGGGGCGGGGCCCGGGTGGTCATCGCCCAGTGGGAGGCGGCGGGGCGCACGGGGGCGGAGCCGGGGCCGGCGGGCAGCGAGGAGAGCCGGCGCGGCAGACGCGAGCCGGGCAGCGGAGGACGCAGCGCAGCGCAGCGCAGCGCCTTGCCCGCCGCCCGCGCAGGCGACAGCTCCAGCCGCCTCCGCCCGAGCGCGGCGCGCGGGGTCCGCGCCGATGGGCTGCCCGGGGCAGCGGCGGGCGGCGAGGCGGCGGCCCCAGGACGCACCGCCCTGCGCGCGCCGGCCCTAGCAGGTCCGGTTGGATCGTGGCTCCGAGGTGCGTGTCGGGGGCGTGCGGGGAGGGAAGCCTGTCCCGGAGGAGCGGGGGGCGGCCGCCGACGCGCTGCGCTCCGTGCGCCGGTGCGAGCGGAGGCGCTCGCTCGTCCCCAAGTTCCCGATGGTCTTCGGGGCTTGTCCCAGCCGTGGGGACACGGGCACCGGGCCGGACCTCCGGAGCTTCCCAGAACTCCGTGTGACCCGCGGCCTGGCAGGGGAGGCTGGCGCGGGGCGCAGCTCCTTGGCGCCGGGCGGGGAAACGCGCCGCACTTGCGGGGCCGGGTCCCCGAGGGGCGCGCCGGGCTCCTTTGTACGCGCCCGCCCGCGACCTCTCCGCGGAGTCCGCCGGCTGCGCTTGGTGCAGCGCTCGGTGCCGCGCAGGGGCCCGGCGTCTCCCAGGGTCGGTGGCCAGGTCCGGGATTACCCCCCGGAGCGCCTGCAGATTAATTTCAGCCTCTCTCTCAGCAAACCCAGAGAATCAATTTTGTCTCATCACTCAAGAGCGACAGTCCAGGACAACTTGGCATTACCCCTCTGGGGGCATTCGTCATTAACCTGTTTGGCTAAATGAACTCAGCCCAAGCGGACTCCAAACCCTTGTACGGGGCGCATCAGGTGCTCTGACCCGAAATTGGGCTCGCCAACACTTGATTTTGGTCAAAACAGAATTGCATACATTTTAGATTTTGCTTAGAGTTTCACTTGGTTTGGAGCAGGACGGCTTTAAGAAAGAAGGAAAGGACAAAAAAAAAGGGGGGGGGGACAAAAAGAAAACCATACCAAAACCCAAATCAACCAAACCCAGAATCGTGGTGATTTTCATGGTTTGCTCAGTAAGTTCAAAATAGTCTCACAAATTTTTCTTTTGTCTGCAGTTTTCACTTCTAAACTTTAACGCTAGATGGCTTTCTTATGACAGGCATTTAATACGCTGCTGGCTTGAGTCGCCTGCGTCTGCAATCTAGCTTGCGATTCTTTTTCTAAAAATCGTCTTACTAATAGTAATGGAAAGAAGAAAATCTCTGAAATTGTGGCTTTGTTTGAAATATAGTATTTCCCTGTAAGACTTATACGGATCAATATTTTGGCAGATATGGAAAAGTAAGCTTTGATTTCTGGCCCTTGAAGGTGATGCCATATAGTCATGTATTTAAGAATATTTTGGTTGATGTTTGTGATGGTGTTTAGATAGTGTTGTCACTTGTACCGCTTTTCCTGCCGGGTTTAGTTTCCCTTCGTAATGCGGGGTGACAGAAGAGTGATGTGATCATTGGTGACAAGATGAGTCTGTCTTGAGTTTTGGTCCTACACAGTATTGCTTGTTCCTGAAGGTTGACAAGCTGCATTTGGGGAAAGCTGTCACTGGAGTGTGCGCGTGCGTGTGTGCGTGCGCGCGCGTGCATGAGTCACACTGAGGGGTTGTGTTAGGCACCTCTTCATTTCCTTCTTCCCAGATGATATTTGGTTCTTTTGTAAGTATAGCCCTTTAATAGTGAGTACAAGTGCCTGTTGTTAACTGCAGCAGATGCCGGATCCGGGTTACCTTGAATATCATTTATTTATTTATATGTGGTCCTGGGGGTTAAACTCAGAGCCTTGGGTATGCTGGCCAAGCAGTCCACTGAGCTACATCCCCAGCCCAATTTATCATCACCATTCTTACTGTAATGATGATGATGATTTTGAAACAGTCTAAGTTGCTGGCACTGGCCTTGAACTTGCAATGTAGCCTAAACAAGGCTTTGAATTTGTAATCCTCCTGCCTTAGCCTTCTGAGTAGCTGGGACGCAGGTGTGCACCACCACACCCCTTTTGTATTCAATACTTTTACTCTACAACAAGACACGATATCAGTCTAAATCCTGCCCAGGTAAGCAAACATGTATTAGTTGGAGAAATGTCTCGAAATTATCATTGTAGTTGTCACTTCTTGTGTGTCTTGCTCAGCTTAAAATACGACATGCTAAATCTGAGTGTTCTAAATTAGAGTGGATTCATAAATAGCTGAAGGAGAAAAGAGAAACAACCGGGCAGACATCTGGGAAGCGGGGAATGTCAGGAAAGGGAGAATGCTTCTCTCAGTACCCTGTGCTACCTATAGATGGGGTGAGGTGAACTTAGATAAGAACCCTCACAGAGGACAGAGAGAGCAGCATAGGATCCCCTGCAGGTGTGGGGTAGAGCCCCCCCCATCTTAAGTGTATGCTGTTCACAACATCATTTTAATGTCTGAAAAATGCTAGGTTTTTGTAAAGAGCTTTCATTTTGCAGGCTGTAGCTTTTAGTCTAATAGGAGAATTTTCAGATCATGACTTGATGTTTATTTTAGAAATTCACATTTGGAAGGTCGGGCTCCCCGCCCCCCCCCCCCCCCCACACACACACACTTAGACTGGAGTGATGTTTTGAATAGTTCCTCGCTCCCGAGCTTAGTCAGCGGATCTTCACACCGGTGGGCACTTCTTTCACCTGAGACAAAAGGGATGCTTGGTTACACACTTTGTTGAAAATCTGTTTCTGAAAGTAAGGAAGTGTTTGTATTCTACCCTAAAAGGGTGATTAATTGCCAATTGAAACTGGTTTTAAGAGTGCCAGCTATGGCTATCAGAACCAGCTACTACAACCAAGTGGTTCACCAGACCCTTTGCAAAGGCCGGTGCGTTTTCATGGATACAGCCTTTTACCCATTCCCCCAGCTGCAATTGGCAAATGCCTGGCTTTTCTGAGATTAAGGAAGCATTGACTATTTGAACTTCTGATCTTTTGTGGTGGTGGTTTAGGATTACAGAGTCTACAAAGACATGCTGAATTTGAAGACAGTTTAGACTGTTACTGTTCACTGGAGAGCCACATCTCTCTTCTGGTTTGAACCGGAATGAAATATGAAACATAGCCCCAAAGAACCTATTTTCTGTGTGTGTGTGTGTGTGTGTATGTGTGCATGCACATGCGTGTGCACATGTGTAGATGCCATCCATGCATATGTGTGTGCTCGCGTGCGTGTGCGCTCGTGCACACGTATAAATACCATGCACGTGTGCGTGCACATGTGTGAATGTCATACACATTTATGTGTGTGCATGTGTGTATGTGTGTGTATGTCACGCATATGTGTGTGGAAGTTAGAGGTAAACATTTTTTTTGTTTTTGTTTTTTTGAGGTAGGGTCTCACTAGTTCAGGCTGACCTGGAATTTACTACGTATTCTCAGAGTGGCCTTGAACTCATGGCGCTCCTCCTACCTCTGCCTCCCGTGTGCTTGGATTAAAGGCATGCACCACCATGCCTGGCTTCACTTTCAGCTTTTTAAAAAAGGATTTTTAAAATTTGTTTATTAATTTATTTGAGAGAAGGAGAAAGAGAGAGAGAGAGAGAAAATGGGTGCTCTAGGGCCTCCAGCCACTGCAAATGAACTCCAGATGTGTGCACCCCCTTGCGCACCTGGCTTGCGTGGGTCCTGGGGAATTGAACCTGGGTCCTTTGGCTTTGCAGGCAACTGCCTTAAGTGCTCAGCCCTCTCTCCACCCCCCCCCCTTTATTTTTTGAATTAGTTTCTCACTGAACCTAGAATACACAATTTAGACTAAGTAGTCCGCAAGCCCTAAGTCTCCTCCTTTTTCCGCCTCCCCTCACTGGGATTATAGGAGTTTGCCACCATGTCTGGCTTTACATGGGTGCTGGGGATCTGAACTCAGGTCCTCATGATTGTGTGGCATGCACTTTACCCACTGAGCCATTTCCCTAGTACATATTTTCTGCTTCTGCTGATGCATTCTCTCCTGTTACGTTACAGTGAGTGGAGAGGAGCGGTTTCTGTCCATTTCTGGTCACAGGAGTGTGGATAAGGTGGCTGCACCAAATGTATTGTGGTACATGTTTCAGTCCCAGCACTCAGGGCTGAGGTAGAGGACAACCACTGTGAGTTCGAGGCCAGCTTGGGCTAGAGTGAGACCTTACCTTGAACTCCCACCCTTGGCAAAACATGTATTAGAGCAATGAAAACGTGTTTGAGTGAGATAGTTTATACTTCACATGATTGTGCCTTCTCTTAGACTTGATGTATTGTACGTTTATGTACAATGAGCCATTGTAAGAGTTTATAGCTGCTTGGTTTACCTTGAAACCAGTGACTCAAAAATTGCTTTTTGGTGCCAGTTGCATTTAGCTGTGACCCTTTTAAGGAGAGGTAATAGTGTGTTAGGAATTTGAATGCCTTTCAACTTCAAGGGTAAATTGTTTTGATCTTTTCTGAACCTGACTCATAAACTTTTTCCCAAGAGCAGCTGGAGTGGGGGGAGGGGCAGATCTGACTGGGGAGGGCTTTGCTTTCTGGAGAGGCCTCCTTCTTAGTGTGAAGCCTCCTCTGAGACACTTCCTGAGCAGCATTGTCCAGAACCCTGAGCAAGGGAGGGAAGAGGGTACGAGTAAAGCTGAATATAAGTGTAGGTAGCACCTCTGGGTCACAAAGGACCTTAAAAGTGTTGACTGCTTTGTGTTTTAAAACTTTGTTTCTGTCCTACCATAAGATTAAAAAACATAGGCAAGCTGGGGAGGTAGCACATGTCTGTGGTTCCAGCATTTGAGAAGTGGAGGCAGGAGAATTCACGGTCATCCTAGGCCACATGAGATTCTGTCCCAAAAACAAGAAAAGCAGGGCTGGAGGGATGGCTTAGCGGTTAAGGTATTTGCCTGCAAAGCCAAAGGACCTTGGTTCGATTCCCCAGGACCCACGTTAGCCAGCTGCATAAGGGGACACATGCATCTGGAGTTCCTTTACAGTGGCTGGAGGCCTTGGCACACCCATTCTCTCTCTTTCTCTGTCAAATAAATAAAAATAAACCATTTTTAAAAAGTAAATTTTAGGACTGGCTAGATTTATAGGCATATAATGTGGCTACATAAATCTATCATGTATATATACACAGACATTAAGTAAGGTAATAATATAATATAATAATAATATAAGTAAAGTAATAATAGCCTCTGCAGACAAACTCCAGGCACACGTGCATCTGGTCTTATGTGGGTATTGGGGAATTGAACTTGAGCCGCTAGGCTTTGCAAGCAAGTGCCTTTAACTGCTGAGCCATCTCCCCAGCCCAGTAATAGCCATTATTAATTTATTATCTGTGTATGTAATCAAGGTAACAGTTTGTGTGATAGTGCTGTGAGTGTGATGATATAACTCTGTAATCTCAGCTCTTGGGAGCTTGAGGCTGGAGGATTGCTGTGATTTCAAGGATAGCCTGGGCAGCAGAGTTAAGGCCTTGCATAAAAATAAAACAACACCCAAACCCCAATAACAGCAAAAGAAGCATCAGAAAAAGAGCTGTGTGTGTGTGTGTGTGTGTGTGTGTGTGTGTTTTCCCTGTGAGACTGAAGCAAGCTGCCTTCTGTCTGGACAGGATATTTCTTGATTTTACACATGCCTGTGTACCCACTCATAGACACTTTGTCCTTTTGCATGGGGCAGTGGAAACAGCACCAGGAGCTGGGATTTGGAAACCAAGCATGGCCCTGCTCAGCCACTCTTCTGCTGCCTGGATTCCTGCATGGGATTTCTGTAGGACATCTTCCCATGGGATTGCTGCAGGGCTAGTGGTGGGGGTGGCTTGTGGCTTTCTGATGTTTTTCAGTATAAGGAACTTCCCTCCTTTCTGTACTGGGATTTATGTATGCCAGCTTTCTTCTTACTTTTTTCCCCCCTTTTTAAATTGGGCTGGAGAGATGCCGTACTAGTTAAGGCGCTTGCCTGTGAAGCCTAAGGACCCAGGTTTGATTCCCCAGTACCCATGTAAGCCAGATGTATATGGTGGCGCGTGCATCTGGAGTTCATTTACAGTGGCTAGAGGTTCTGGTGCGCTCATTCATTCTCTCAAATAAATAAATATAAATAAAAGTAAAATATTAAAAAATTATTTATTTATGAGAGAAAGAGAGAGAGAGAGATTGGGTGCTCCAGGGCCTCCTGCCTCTGTAAATGAACTCCAGACTCATGCACCACTGTGTGTCTCACGTGGGTTCTGGGGAATGGAACATAGGCTGTTAGGCTATGCAGGTGAGTGTCTTAACAGCTAAACCGCCTCTCCAGCCCTGCTTCTTACTTTACATTTTGAGACAAGAGTGAGTTGCCTAGGCTAACATGGAACTCACCCTGTAGGCAAAGGTGGTCTTGAATGTAAGACCCTTTTGCCTTAGTCTCTAGAGTAGCCTACAGGACAGGCTACCACCACCAGGCCCTGGACGGTTTTTTGCAGCTGTGGAATGAATTCTCAAGATACTGCTTCATTGGAACTTTACTCCCTCCATGGGCTTCAGAACAGATCTTTCTGGAATGGCATTTCAGCTTTGGAATAGGCTTTTCAGTGGGCTGCAGAACGTAGGACTCTCTTGCCTGCCATGTAAGGCCGGAGTTGAGCAGGGACACCTTTCAAGGCCTCCTGTCCTGCTGGCTCTGACTCTGTGTTCACGATCCTGCTGCTGCCTCAGTGGGTTCCTGTGACCGCGGAGGCCACACCCCGCTTCTGTCTTGCTCTCCTCAGTGGTGTGACCTAGTGCTTCCACTGTGCTCCTCAGTGGGTTCCTGTGACCGTGGAGGCCACACCCCGCTTCTGTCTTGCTCTCCTCAGTGGTGTGACCTAGTGCTTCCACTGTGCTCCTCAGTGGGTTCTTGTGACCACGGAGCCCTCACCCTGCTTCTGTCTTGCTCTCCTCGGTGGTGTGACCTAGTGCTTCCACTGTGCTCCTCAGTGGGTTCTTGTGACCACGGAGCCCTCACCCTGCTTCTGTCTTGCTCTCCTCGGTGGTGTGACCTAGTGCTTCCACTGTGCTCCTCAGTGGGTTCTTGTGACCGCGGAGCCCTCACCCTGCTTCTGTCTTGCTCTCCTCGGTGGTGTGACCTAGTGCTTCCACTGTGCTCCTCAGTGGGTTCTTGTGACCGCGGAGGCCACACCCCGCTTCTGTCTTGCTCTCGTCGGTGGTGTGACCTAGTGCTTCCACTGTGCTCCTCAGTGGGTTCTTGTGACCGCGGAGCCCTCACCCTGCTTCTGTCTTGCTCTCCTCGGTGGTGTGACCTAGTGCTTCCACTGTGCTCCTCAGTGGGTTCTTGTGACCGCGGAGCCCTCACCCCGCTTCTGTCTTGCTCTCCTCGGTGGTGTGACCTAGTGCTTCCACTGTGCAATTGTTGCTGCTTCCCAGGAGGCTCTTTAGAAGTTGATTCTTTTTTCTTTTATTTTTTAAAAAATATTTTATTTTTATTTATTTGATAGAGAAAGAGGGAGGGAGGGAGGGAGGGAGGGAAGGAGGGAGAGAGGGAGGGAGAGAGAGAGAGAGAGAATGGGTGCACCAAGGCCTCCAGCCACTGCAAACAAACTCCAGATGCATGCGCCCCCTTGTGCATCTGGCTTACCTGGGTCCTGGGGAATTGAACCTGGGTCCTTTGGCTTTGCAGGCAAATGTCTTAACCTCTAAGCCATCCCTCCAGCCCAGAATTTGATTCTTTCTTCATTTTTAACTTTTTATTGAGAACTTTAATGAGTGAATAAACCATAATTTGATCATGTTCCAACCCCCCCTCCTCTTTTCTCTCCTCACCCCCATTCACTGAGGGCCCTTTTCTTTCTAGGGAGTCCTCTCTCTATTTTGCTGTCTCATTCCTTTTGTCCTCTGTCTTCCGTGTCACAATGTTGATGGGCTCAGGTCCATGCAGGCATTGTGGGGGATGCTGGTAGCTGCTGTGGGGTCATGAGGGGTGTACCAATTGGTTCATGTCAGGAGGCCAGTGCCCCATAATGCTCCTTTCTACCCTGTGACTCTTACCTTTTGTCCATCCCCTCTTCCTCTGGGTTCCCTGAGCCTTGCGGGTGCTCTGGCTATTTCATCTAATATAAGCTCTTGACAACTTACTTTTGATGACCTTTGAGTCTCAGTGTCTGCCGTCATCTCCACAGAGGAGGTTCTCTGGCTGGTGTGAGAACAGCTCTCACTCAAACCCTGCGGCTGTGGAAGAGATGACTCGTCCAGTGCTAAACCCTGGCCTTTTTCCTTTCTCGTTGTGGTTAGCTTCCACTCTGGTCTCCCTGATACTCGCCACCATTGCAGCATGGGGCTGGGCAAGGAGGGCCGAGTCCTCCTTGCTTCTGGGCAGCCTGAAATTTGGTTCTCTTGGTGCTTTTGTCCGTCTCCTCAAAAGAGTTCGTACTTTCGGTCAGACTGGCCCTTTACCTGCACTGCCCACGGAATGGGTCAACCCTGTGCACCTGCTTGGTGACCCTTTAGCTAGAGTGGCTTCCGGGAGACAAAGCCCGGGCATGGCTATGAGGGGTCGTCTAGACTAGGTTGGCTGAGCTGGCAAGACCCATGCTAACAGAGCAGCACCATCCCACAGACTGGGAACCCGGGGTGAATAAAGTGACCCGAGAACCAGCATTCACCCTTTCCTCCGTCCTGGCTCGATGCAGTGTGACCTGCTGCCTCGGCTCCTGCAGCCATGGCTTCCCTCTGGCATGGACTGTGTCCTCAAGGTGTAAGCCAGAGGAAGCTCTTCCTTCCTTAAGGTGTTTCTGTCAGGTATTTTGTCATAGCAGTGAGAAAAGGAAGTAACACAGCTCCGGCCTGGTGGTGTAAGAAGCTGTGTTCCTGCTTACAGATAAGAGCCAGCATGAGTGACTTAGTCCCCTAAAACTAGCCTGGGGCTTGTGAAAGAGCCCGTCTAACCTGCTTTTCGAGTTCCACTGACCAAGTTATGCTAGATCAGAAATGAGTCCGTTTTCAGTGTGTCCCTCTGAGTTCAACCCTGTGTAGCATGTATGTAGTGATGGGAAGTACAAGTTTAATGGCTGGGCTAATGTCTGAGAAGCTAGCTGACCCTGTGGCTTTTGAAGTCCTGGCCACCACTTACATGTGTGTGTGTGGGGGGGGGGGCACAGAATAGTGATGACCTTTCTTGAGCTCACTTTTCAGTTTTGCATGGTTTTGTTTAAGTCTGCTTTCAGATGTGGGTAAGAGCCACATTTTCCTGGTGTTTTAATTAAGTTGGTGCAGGTATTACTTTTCTCGCTGTGACAAGATACCTGCAAAAGCCACAGAAGGAAGGAAGGAATGGAGGGAGCGAGGGAAGAAGGGAGGGAGGAAGGAAGGAAAGGTTTGTTTGGAGCACAGCTTGAGGGTACTGTCCATCGTGGTGGGGAGTCATGGCGGCAGGAAGGTGAGACAGCTGGTCATATTGTGTCTGCAGTAAGGAAGCAGAGGGAGTTCATGCTGATGCTCAACTTGCTTTCTTATTTTTATACATTCCCGGTTCCCAACCCAAGGGATGGAACCTTTAGAGTGGGATTTCCTGTCTGAGTTAACCTACCCTAGAACTCTCCTCACAGACATGCCCAGAGGTTTGTCTCTTAGGTGACTCTCTGTCTTGTCATGTTGACAGTTGTCATCAACCATGGCAGTGCACATGTGTTTCTCATTGACCCATATCCTTCAGCCACAGGGGCGTCTTGAGCTCTGCCCATTTCACCACTCCATGCTTCTCCCCATAGTTGTGCTGGTCAAGAAATCGGCAGTCTAAAATAAGAGACATAATAAATAAAAATGAAATATTTTTTTGAAAAGGGGCTGGAGACATGGCTTAGTGGTTAAGGCGCTTGCCTGCAAAGCCAGAGGACCCAGGTTCAATTCCTCAGGGCCCACATTAGCCAGATGAACAAGGGGGGCGCATGCGTCTAGAGTTTGTTTGCAGTGGCTGGAGGCCCTGGTGCGCCTGCTTATCCCCCCCCTTCCTCTGTCAAATAAGTAAATAAAAAGTATTTTTAAAATAGGAGACATTATCTAGCTTCTCACTGCTGTGGTCAAGATACCTGACATAGACAAATGAAGGAAGGACTTCCTCTGCTCATGGGCTTGGGGCCATCAGACCATCATGACTGGGAAGGCGTGGAACCAAGCAGCTCACGCCACTGGGCCAAGAAGCAGGGGAGGGAATGCTGGTGCTCAGCTCACTTTCTTCTTTACCCCTTGTGCCCCATGGGCAGGTGCCACCCACACTGAGGGTGGGTCTTCCCTTCTCCCTGGAAACACCCTCGGAGACATGCCCAAGAGGTGTGCCATAACCAGTCTCCTGGGTAATTCTAAGTCCAGGCAAGTTGATAATCAGGTTTGGCCATCACCATAGCTTGTATTCAGTTATTCTTTTCTGTTTTAATTTTATTTTTCTAAGATGAGGTGTATCTCCCTGTACGTCTCAAGCTGGTCTTGAATTTGTGATCCTCCTGCCTTACCCTCCCAAGTGTACGCATCACCACGCCTGGCTACTCTTAAGTTAAAAAACTAGAGCAAAGAGCCAGTGTTTGGAATTGTGACCATGGAAAGTAAGAACTGTGGGGCAAGTAATGCATTATGTATTCTGGGTGATCTATTGTGTGGAGTTTTCACAGAGTTCTGAGCCCTGTGTCACCAGCACAATGTCTGCCTTCACTGTGCTCTGGGGCGGTTTTGAGTTTGGTTCCTGTGGAACAGTGGGATTCATGTGGTCCCGGAATAGCTCTGGGCTATTGCTCTGTGTGTTGAAATTTCTAATAAGGGATTTTAGGAATTACAGTTTTGATCCTTCATCCAAAGGAAATGCTACCGTTTTGAGTGTTTAATGCCTTAATCCAAAGAACAATGGTTGCTTTGTAGAATGGTTTGGAAGTTCCTTTCACTGTACACAGTCGCCTCTCTCACTGTCCACACATGTGTGCATACACATGTACATACCCTTCTGTGTATATGCATGTGTGTGTGTGCTCATGTGTGTGGTCACCTATGTCACAGGTATTAGACATGTATGTGTATGCATAGGTTTACCATGCTGAGGTATGCTGGGCATTATTAAACATCATCAAATAAATACTTCATAAAGAATACACTTAAAAGTGGAAGTGTTTTCTCTCATACCCTGGAGGCTCATTTGCCACCATTTGAAATATGTGGCCCCATTCTGAGTCCTCTGTTCTTCCATCCTCCCTGGTAGAGCGCTGGGCTGTGGGAACAGGTTTCTGAGGTCCCAGGGCTAGCTCACCCCGAATGAGCTCTGTGTTCACAGTATATACTGTCCTGAGGACCTTTCTCCAGTTGCCTGTTTTTCTGGAACTACTGTGCCTTGGTTGGGGTTTCCTTTGGTGATAGATGGGGTGCCGATCTCCTTAGAATGTTCCCAGTGAAGCTGTGCTTGGAGCAAGCCTTACACCTTCATGGCACCCTTTTCCTGGGATGTGGCACAAGGACATGCCTGCACATACATCCGTCCAGAAGCATGTGAGAGAACCAAGTTCAGTGCGCAGCCTCGTGGTACTGTGCTGTCTGTGAGTGGAGTGGACTATGGCACGAGCCACCCCTGCTGCGAGGTCACCCTGAGCTTCCCAGCTGTAGGGGGTAAGTGTGAGGTGTTCCTGGAGGTGCATGTGTTTGAACACTTGCTCCCCTAGTGGTGGTACTGCTGTGGGAACTTGTGGGACTTTGAGGAGGTAGGGCCTCCTTGGGGAAGTGGGTTACTGGAGGGATGGGCGTTCTGGGCTGAGGCCCAGCCCCACTTCCTAGTCCGATTGTTTCCTGGTCTGCTGAGATGTGAGCAAACCGCTTCACGTTCCCACTGCCATGATGGATGCTAACCCTAAAGCTGTGAGCTCAAAGATACCTTTCCTCTCAAACTGTTTTGTCAGGTGTCTGGTCACAGGAAGGAGAAAAGGCCCAACGCGCCGGTCCTCAGGGAGCAGGAGGCTTGAGGGTGGGTGGAGAAGAGGATCGTCACCCCTTGCCATCTCTTGCCATGTTCAGCTAAGCACCACCACCATGGCCAGGGCCACTCTCCTTGCAGTTTGAATTTCCAGCATGCACTTCGCACAACACATTTGTTGTGTCTTTTTGTGTCTTGCTCCTGAGTCCCATCAGTAGAGGGGCGGCATCCTGTGGGCAGCTGTATCACTGCATACCCCTTGCATTTAGCATTCCGCCACGTCATTGGCACGTGGCCAACGTAGCTGGTAAAGAAATGACTGAGAGGTGTGGGTTTGAACATGACCTTTGTCGTGGGTTTAGTTAAGCTAAGTAGAATTGCCCTAAGCTGCTGCCGGTTTTTGCTGTTACTCTTCTAAGCAGCCTTGCACGGCTCTCATTTTGTTCCCAGGTCCCAGGGAGTGGCCACAGCTGAACTCTGGGGAGTAGCTGGGAGGGGCGAGAGTGCTTGTGGACGGATCAGAGCCTTACATGTCCAGTGAGACCGCTGATGCTGTGACCACAGGTCCGAGGTTCTGGGGAGCTGGCGTGCTCGCCCTCCTCCCACCACGGTCTGTCCTTCCTCATGTCAGTCTTCCCTGTTCTGATGACTGCCAGCCCTGGTGCAGGCCCAAGTGCCTACAGTTTGCTTGAAAGTGGGTTCAGCAATAAGATGACTGGAGAGAAATGAGGTGTGAGTTGTCACCCTGCAGTCTATTATTGATTGTAATTTCTACAGGAAATAGACTTTTGAAAACCACATTTCCACTGTACAGGTTATGATGTTAATTACATGGTTTTGAGGGTTGCAAGTATGTTAGGATGCTGCTGGTGCCTTCCATGTGGTGGTTACGTGGTGATTGTGGCTTTAACTTTTATCTTTAGTGTCTTGATGTAGTAATGATTCCTGCTTTGCAAGCAAGCACCTTTAAACACCATGCCTTCTCTGCAGCCCATGATTCTTGTTTTGTATGGCATCAGAGGATGTGGTCCGAACTACCTGCTCTGGTCAGAGCTGCCTGCAGAGGGATCAGATGTGTAATAGGCGAGGCATGCAACTGACCACTGGATTTGCCGATTTGAATCATGGGTCTGTTTTCCATTAAAAAAAAATTCTAGTCAGCCGGGTGTGGTGGCGCACACCTTTAATCCTAGCACTTGGGAGGCAGAAGTGGGAGGATCCCCATGAGTTCGAGGCCACCCTGAGACTACATAGTGAATTCCAGGTTAGCCTGAGCTAGAGTGAGACCCTACCTAGGGGAAAAAAAAATTCTAGGTAGGGTTGGAGGGATGGCTTAGCAGTTATGACACTTGCCTGCAAAGCCTAAGGACCCAGGTTTGATTCCCCAGTTCATTTGCAGTGGCTGGAGGCCTTGGTATGCCCATTCTCTCTTTCTACCTGTCTGTCTGTTTTTCTCTCTCTGTGTGTGTCTCTCTCCTCTCAAATAAGTAAATAAATAAATAAAACAAAAAAAGTTTTAAATAATAAGAGCCAAAGAGACCAATCCACTTGGCAGAGCCAGGGGAAAGATTCCTCAAGGCAGGTCCCAAACATTTGTGTGTGAGTTCTCCTGCTTGTCCTCTGTCATTCCTGCCCTGCAAGGGAGTTTTGTAAGGCTGCTGTGATTTTTCCCTTGTACAGAGGCAGTCACCGAGGCTTAATGAGAGAGATGTGGCTTTTCTGAACTTTTATGAGCTCTTGTTTCCAGCCCACATCTCAAGTCTGAATGAAGTACTCCGTCCTGTCCTGGATGCTACAGCCTCCCTGGGGCTGGGCAGGTGTCAGTGAGTCAGGGGACTAGGAGTGCACAGAGGGTAGGAAGGAAGAAGGGAGGATTAAAGGAAGATGAGCGCATATACAGATGGTGGAGGTGCCCAGCTCCTGTCCCAGAGAGGCTGGTGAGGAGGCGTTGGGTTGGGCCAGGGAGCCATGCCTGTGAGTTGGCATGTAGGGTGAGGCGGCTGGGCTGTGGAGTCAGTTAGCGTCCTTATTGTTAATCCCAAGAGGACTTTTCTTGAGCCCCTGAGAGAGAGAGAGAGAGAGAGAGAGAGAGAGAGTGTCAGCCAAGATTAAAAGAAATCTAAGAGGAAAAACGTGGTTTTTTTTTTGTTTTGTTTTGAATTTCTCCTTTGCTGGATTTGCATAATCTTTGTTGAAGCCAGTTGAATGTGAATCCCTAAATAAATTCAAGGCATTTAAATATTTAAAAGGATTCATCCACAGTACTTTACTCACCCAAAGAATAAATGCTTTCAACAAAGAAAATAACACCCTCGCAGATGCAGCCCGGGTAGACTGTGTTCACCTTGTCATGGAATTATCAAACATTAATAGCGAAGCTAGAATTTGAACTGGCTCCGAAAATCTCCACTGGCCCCATGCCAAAATCTTGTTTCCCTGGTACAGAAAGCAGGAAGGGTTGTTTCGAGCTGGCAGCTCGCCAGTCAGAGGCTCTGACGCAATCATCGCCGGAGCTGCTTGGCTCCTCGGGACTAATTTTAGGGCAGTTAAATCCGGGTGATGTCTGATGGCTGCTGTCGTTGTGCGTCTGGTTTTGTAAATCCGTCCTCTTAGCTTGACATCACAGTTCCTGGTTCTTTCTAGAATAAGCTGAGGGCAGAGGGGATGTTGAGTCAGCGGGGGATATGTGCCTGGAAGTGGGGGAGGGGGCAGGGCCAGAGCCGGGAGGAACTGGGGCTCCAGTCTCCACCAAGGTGGAATATGTCATCCCAACCGGTGCTCAGGACCCTGCACCTGGGCTTCTCTGGTGCCTGTACCAGCTGAGGGGCCACGTAATGGGGAGCTGCACCCGGGGGTGGGGGTTCCACTTTTGACGTTAGGCCACTTGCTATCCCTGCCAGCATCCGTGTGATTATCACTCAGCCTCACGTTCTTTTCTGAGGAATGTAAAACTAGGGAGAAAGATGGTAACTAAAAAAATAAAAATTTCATAGCGGCTGCAGCTATTTCGAGCATTGTAGGGAACTAGAGTTCCTGCCCTTACAGGGGTTGGTGACCATGGCAGGGCTGCCTTGTCCAATCCACTGAGCTTCCTGGTATGGGATGGAGAGTCAGGTTTTCTTTTCTCTTTTCTTTTCTTCTTTTCTTTTGATGTACAGTTTCATTCTAGCCTAGGATGACCTGTAATGTACTCTGTAGCCTCAGGCTGGCTTCAAACTCACAGCAATCCTCCTAACTCTGCCTCCTGAGTGCTGGGATTAAAGAAAGGCACACCCAGCTCTTGTTGTGTGTGTATATATGTGTATGCATGTGTGTATGTGTTCATATGTGTGGGGGTGAACATGTGTGCACCAGAGCATTTTAATTAACAACTTCCATGATTGTAAACAATATTCCATGCTATTACCTACACAAGACCACCTTAATTTATTTTATTTTATTTTTATTTGTTTATTCATTTGACAGAGAAAGAGGGAGGGAGAAATAATGGGCATACCAGGGCCTCCAGCCACTGCAAACGAACTCCAGGTGTGTGCACCCCCTTGTGCATCTGGCTAACGTGGGTCCTGGGGCATTGAACCAGGGTCCTTTGGCTTTGCAGGCAAATGCCATAACTGCTAAGCCATCCCTCCAGCCCCAAGACCACCTTAATTTTTGAGACAGATCTCTCAGTGAACCTGGATTTCACTGATTTAGTCAGGTCAGGCAGCCATTGATCTCCAGGGATCCTCCTATGTCTGTCTCCCCAGAAATAGATTATGGAATGTAATGCTCTGTCTGGTTATGATTTTATGTGTGTTCTAGATATGAGACTCAGGTCTTCACTTTAAACAGTGAGCCTCTAGATTCAGTTGTCATAGGGATGTGAGGCCACAATTTTGGGTTCTCTTTAGCTCTCCCTTCTATGATTGATTGATTAATTTCCAGGTTACCCAGGGAACCCCGGGATATGGACCCCTGTAGGCAGCGACCTGGGCCCCAACCCTGCTCTGATCAGTGCTCATGTACTTGTGGACCTCATCAGAACCTGTTGGCAGTGACCTGGGGTCCAGCCCTGCTCTGATCAGTGCTCATGTGCTTGTGGACCTCATCAGAACCTGTAGGCAATGACCTGGGCTCCAGCCCTGCTCTGATCAGTGCTCATGTGCTTGTGGACCTCATCAGAACCTGTAGGCAGTGACCTGGGCTCCAGCCCTGCTCTGACCAGTGCTCATGTACTTGTGGACCTCATCAGAACCTGTAGGCAGTGACCTGGGCTCCAGCCCTGCTCTGACCAGTGCTCATGTACTTGTGGACCTCATCAGAACCTGTAGGCAGTGACCTGGGGTCCAGCCCTGCTCTGATCAGTGCTCATGTGCTTGTGGACCTCATCAGAACCTGTAGGCAGTGACCTGGGCCCTGCTTTGTATCAGTGCTCTTATACTTGTGGACCTCATCAGAACCTGTAGGCAGTGACCTGGGCCCTAGCCCTGCTTTATATCAGTGCTCTTGTACTTGTGGACCTTATCAGAACCTGTAGGCAGTGACCTGGGCTCCAACCCTGCTCTGATCAGTACTCATGTACTTGTGGACCTCATCAGAACCTGTAGGCAATGACCTGGGGTCCAGCCCTGCTCTGATCAGTGCTCATGTACTTGTGGACCTCATCAGAACCTGTAGGCAATGACCTGGGCTCCAGCCCTGCTCTGATCAGTACTCATGTACTTGTGGACCTCATCAGAACCTGTAGGCAATGACCTGGGGTCCAGCCCTGCTCTGATCAGTACTCATGTACTTGTGGACCTCATCAGAACCTGTAGGCAATGACCTGGGCTCCAGCCCTGCTCTGATCAGTGCTCATGTACTTGTGGACCTCATTGGAACCTGAAGTACTCTCCTCTCTCCTCTCCTCTCCTCTCCTCTCCTCTCCTCCCCTCCCCTCCCCTCCCCTCCCCTCCCCTCCCCTCCCCTCCCCTCCCCTCCCCTCGGAACCTGCGGGGCTTTCACCTCACCTCACCTCATGGAACTTCCCCTGTGGCTGATGCAGATCAGTGTCACACTTTGAATTCAACATATTCCCTGATGCTTTACCTGTGGAAGGCATGGTCCCAGCTGATGGTGTTGGAGACATGATTCAGTCATGGGCACTACCCTTACTCCACTGAGCTCATAGCTGAATGAAGATGAGGCCTACTTAGAGGACATAGATCATTGGTTGAAGAGGTCATGTCTTTGAAGGCTGTATCTTGTCTTGGCCTCTTCTTGCCACCTGGAGGTAGGCAGTCCCCCGTGACATTCCCACTACCATGATGCTGCCTTACCACAGGCCCATGGCCATGGAGTCAGAACTGTGGGCCCGCATTCATTCACTCCTCCTGCGAGGTTTTCTGTCAGGTACTTGTCAGTGTGAGAACATCTAAGCCCTGAGTCCGTTTCCTGGGTGTTGGTGTCTCAGTGACATCTCCATTCCCCTCTCCCTGTGGGGACATGGCTTTCTGTCTTGCAGAGGCATTGCTGTCCGGGTGTTTTCCCACCCTGTACCCTCTGAAGGTCAGGTGAAGCTGGGATCAGAGAACAGCAACCAGGAGCCCCTGAATTGGTCCTGTCTTAAAGGTGGGGGCCAGGGCAGCGGGGCATGTGAACAGCAACAAACGAGGCGTGGTGAAGCCAGGTGCCCATTCTGGTGCCTGCAGGGTTGAAAGCTTGTAGTGTTCCAGGATTGGAGCTCTGGGGGGGATTAGATCTCTGTAATGATGCTGGAGGCCCCCAGGATTGTGAACCCTAAATTTCAGGTCCTTGTCCGATTTATCAAAGAACTGAAAAATGCAGACACAGAGAAGGGTAAGTTACGAGGATTTGTTAAGGGTTGGGTGAAAGCAGGAGAGAAGGAAAGCTGGAAAGAGGAATTCCTCTCCTTTCAGCAGCAATATGCAGAGAGGGGAGAGGAAGACCAGGGAAGAATTTTCCTCATACCACATGGGAAATAGAAGCCTCACAGGCCTGTAGGCGAAGGGGCTCATGCATGAGTTTCTGAGCTGGGCATGGTGGTACATACCTTTGGTCCCAAGCACTCAGGAAGATCACCATGAATTCAAGGCCATTCTGAGACTACAACATAGTGAACTTCAGGTCAGTCTGGGCTAGAGCAAGACCCTACCTCGAAAAAACCAAACTAAAACCAAAAAAAAAAAAAAAAACCACATGTGTTTCGTGTCCATTCATATGAATCAGACATCCAATTAGAATGAGCCTCATCACCAGGGTCAGGTGTGTAAGGAGGAACCTGATTGGTTGGTGGGTCTAGGAGGAACACTGATTTAGGAGGGGGCATCCATGGAGCCTAAGCCCATGAAATTTGGGGAAGAAACAGGAAGCTCTTCTGAGGAGGGATTAGGAGGTTGTTGTTTGTAGCCATCTTGGATGAAGCTGAATCAGACATGAGTTCTAGTCCCTCTGGGCAGACAGGTTGACATCCTTATTTCTTTGGGCCAGTCCCTAGCTGACCAGCTATCAGGAAAAAGCTACCTTGCTCCTAACCCATATCAGTAGCCCTGGCTGGGCTCCTGGCTTTCGAAGAGGAGTCTTGCAACCATGGCTGTTCACTGGCCTGTGCTGTTCCTAAAACCCTAGGTGAAAGGAGACGTCTGTGTCGTTGGGAAACTGACTCCTTTCTGGTTCAAGGGCAGCAGATGAAACTAGAATTCCCGGAGCTGTTTGATGATGTCATCTGTGGAGGAGACTAACCAACTAAACTGGGAAGACCAGATTTTCAGATCTTTTGTGCGGAGGGGATACTGACTAATGGACTCAAATTCCTGATGACTTAACGCAACTTTCTAGACCAAGTGAACCTTGGTTGCTGAGGCTGTAGGGGCCTGGGCCTTTACAGCCATGACCACAGCTGGTTGTCACCTGCTGTTTGGGGGGTTCCTGACACTGTTCATCATGTGTGGGGTGTCGGTGTGGGCACGTTGGCTTGGGTAGGTACTCTACCTGCTCCAGAAGACACTTCTGAGTGGAGTGCCTTCTTTCCTGCGCGACACTGGTGGGTCAGGGCAGCTGCCATTTTGGACCTACTGTCCTTGCTACGATCTCGTCCCCTGTGCTCCGAACCGTCTGTACTCCATACTGAGGTCTGTTTAGAAGAGAAGGGGCATTTACGAGGTGAGTCAGCTAAGGATCTGAAGAAGGGCCCTCCTTACTTCTACTCTCATTTCCTGGGGACCATGTCTCTCCCAGGGGAAGCCAGGGACTGCTGTAGCTGCCACTGTGGGCTTCTGTTCTGGTCATGTGTAATCAGTGCTGGGCTTATGGTGCCTTGTTGAGACTGAGTTCATGTCCTTGTGGTCACGGGCATCTGGTTTCTGTTCTCTTATCCCAGGCTTGTGCTCTGTGGCTATAGTGTCCAAGGTCAAAGTCTGCTTCAGTTTTTGTACCTGTGAGTGGAGTGTGGTTGGCCCACTGTGCACTGTATAGCGTTGCTGGGGGGAGTCTGTCCGCACTGGGCTGCATCCCTTCCTTTGTCCTGTATCTACCAAGGACTCCATTGGCCCCGGGGAGGTTCTGTGGTCTTGGACCGTGGTGGTGGCAAGGAAGATGGGGTGTTGCCCTCGCAGTATTTTCATTTCCAAAAATATATTTGATATCTTTCCAAGTGTGTGTGTGTGTGTGTGTGTGTGTGTGTGCGTGTGTGAGAGAGAGAGAGAGAGAGAGAGAGAGAGAGAGAGAATATGAATGAATGAATATGAGTGCACCAAGGCCTTCTGCCATTGCAAACAAACTACAGATGCATGAACCACTTTCTGTGTCTGGCTTTATCTGGGTACTGGGGAATCAAATCCAGGCCATTAGGCTTTTCAAGCAAGTGCCTTTAACCACTGAGCCATCTCTCCAGCCTCTCCAAGTCATTTTAAAAAATCTTTTGCTGTTGGAGGCAGAGCTGTGCTGTGTTACATAGTGCATTTTAGTTCAGGTGGAAGAAGGGAGGGTTGAGTGTAATTAATAATGGAATTGCAGACATTCTGGAATTTAGAAAGAAATGCAACTGGGGACATGGATTAGGGTATGTAATGACAGACTGGGTCCCTGTGTAAAATTCACTCTCATAATGGAGGGCTTAAGAGACACACGATAGTGGTGGCCCTTTAGTCTGGAGGCATAAGGGTTCTTGGGAGCAAAGGCCTTTTGCTTCGATCGCAGGGCCCTGGGGCTTGCTTGCCACTCCGAGTGTCCTACTGATGTCAGGGGAGCTGGGGCGGCTCTGGCTGGTCCAGAGGAAGCAGCTGAGTGTGTGACTTACTCTCCTTAATCTGTTATCTTGGGTCACCCCCAGGCAGCCCATCGGTTAGCACCTGGAAGTGGCCACTTCAGACCCTTGTAGCTTCTTCTCCTTTAGAGACCACACAGATTCTCTGCTGGGACTCAGGGAAGCTTATGCCCTGGGTGGTGTATCAGGAGGTGATGGAGTGTGGCCACCATCCCTGGGGCCTGGTTTAGAGTTACCATGTCTGCTTGCCCAAGGATGTATAGAGCTATCTGTGAGCTTACTTCTGGTTGGTGGAGACCACAGGCTGTTTCTGTTTTTGAGTCAGCATCTCGTGTAGCCATAGTGACCTTGAGCATGTATGTGGCTGAGGATAACCTTGAAGTCTTGATCGTCCTGTCTTCACCTCCCAACTGTAGGGATTACAGATGTGCACCACCACACCTGGGACTCAGCATAGACATGGACACTAGCCTTTGCCCTTGTAACTTGCTGTTCCATCAGCCAAACTCTTTTATCTGTTTCGACTGATGCTGTTACCTAAAGCATCGGGCCCCTGCTGGGGATCGCTTTTGGCTGATGGTGTGAAGGCAGGCTGCAGAGTATATCAGGCAGTGGGATGAAGGCTTCTCAAGAGTTCTTGTTTTCTTGGAGGAGTGGGAGGGAAGATTCCAGAGAAATTGCGAATACACTGGTAATCCTTAGAGGATTTCACACAGCGCTCTCCCACTAAGTGTTCTCTCTCTGTTATTATTGGACTGAGAAGAAAGGCCCTGAGTCGCGCCTCTGATCCTGTGGGTGATTCTTCCATTTCTGCTTCAGACCCTTCCTGGCTGCCTTTGGCTCAAATGCCGGGTGTGTCCCCTGCGTTTAGAAAGTGCTTGGCACCTCACAGAGCCTGCTTTGTGCTCCTAAATTGAGATGAGCTAATTCGACCGACGTCAAAACACTTTCTGGCATCTTATCTTTTTTTGTGTATGTGTTGTTCTTGAATTATGACTTAATTGGCGAGTTTTCCAAGCCCGATCCTTCTAATCTTCATAGTAGTATTAGAAGTTGGCTCACAGTTTTCTATCTTCCTCTGCTCTTCTGAGATTAAATTCCCAGTAATGCAGAAGATAGGCTTGTGTTGGATCCCTTTGGAGGATGCCTGGGGCTGTGTTGGCACCTGGAGGTAGTCCCCTCACCAGAATAAAAGCAGGGAGCTGGAGACCACCTAAAACCCTGTCCCTGCTCCTACCTGGGCCTCCAGCTTCACCACCAGGAAGCTTATTTGTTTTATTTATTTGCAAGTAGGGGGCAGGGAGATGGGCACTCCAGGGCCTCCTGCCACTGCAAGTGAACTCCAGATGCATGCACCACTGTGTGCATCTGGCTTTGCATGGGTATTGGAGAATCAAACCTAAGCTGTCGGGCTTCCAGCCCTTATTTGTTTTAATCTACTAAGCAGATACTGTAAAGTGCTAACTCAGTGTCGCATTGGTAAGTCCCTCCACAGAGCTCTCACCATCCTGCTGGTCCATTGGGAGAGGTGTTTTGTGAGCGCAGAACCAGGATCTGTGACTGTAAGCACAGGTCTGTCATTAGCACCACAGACCAGGCTGGTTTTGAACGTAGGGTGGTCCTCCTGCCTCTGCCTCCTGACTCCTAGTATTCCAGGTGTGTGCCTGGCTTGGGGAAGAGATTTTGAAATAATTTCAGCCAGTTCAGTTGGTCTTCATTGCTCAATAACAGCATCCAGAAAAGTCTGAGGGGGTGTGAACACTATTAGGATGGAGGTAACTTTTATTTTGGACTGTGGATTTGTGTGGCGTGTGTATATGCAGGTTGGTGTGTGTTTGTGTGTGTGTGTTTGTGCGTGCATGTGCGTGCACGTGTGTCTAGGCTGGCATTGGTGTTTTCCTCGTTGCTGTTTACTTTCAGAGATGGTCTCTCACAGACCTCGAGCCCACTGAATTGGCTGGACTAGCTAGCCAGCAAGTCCTGGGGACCCAGCTGTCTATGCCTCCCCAGTGCCAGGATTCCCGGCGTGTACCACCACCCTTGGCTGTTCTGTGAGTGCTGGGGATCTGAAGTCAGTCTTTATGCTCACCGAGCCGTGTCTTCAGGCAGAGTTTGCTCCCTCCCCTTTTAAAGAGAGGGTTGTGGGCTGGCATTAGATATTGTTCTTTACTTTGTAATGACTAGGATCTCCATGAGTTCAGGGATAGTCTAGAGTTACAGCATGAATTCCAGGCCAGCGTAGGCTAGAGTGAGACACTGTCTCAAAATAAATAAATAAACAAATAAAATTTAAAAGAGAAGAAAAGAAAAAGAACATTTATAATGACCTTTTCCAAGTACCTCGTAGATTTGGATACTTTGGACAATTATGGGACTGCAAAGTTAGGATGTAATCATGGGACCTCAGAGGCCCCCTATCCAGGTGAGCCTGCCTTCAAGGCCCCGTTGTTGCTCTCCCTGGGCGGCGTCCCAACCCAGCGCCCCTCTCTCCCTCTCTACCTGAGCTGATCAGTCCTCTGCTGTAGAGTGTGTGGAGATGTGAGTGTGCAGCATATGGGGGAAAGCAGTTATAGCTGGAGTCACCTGCTAATGTTGAAATGCTGGAGTCGTGACTGAGTGAGGCGAGGGCTGTCCTGTGGAGCCAGTGCTAGGAGGGCAGAGGAGGCCGTCACGAGAGGACCCGAGCCCGCGGGTTCTAGTGCATTGTTTTCTGGCACCTCAGGCTGTGCAGGCCTGTCTTCGGCAGCGTATCCCCACTGAGCTTTTTTGTTCCTTCATAAGAAATCGTAACTAGAGATTCTTTTCTTAATTATTTTTGTTTATTTTTATTTATTTGAGAGTGACAGACAAAGAGGCGGAGGGAGGGGGAGAGAGAGAGAGAAAGAGAGAGAGAGAGAGAGAGAGAGAGAGAGAATGGGCACCACAGGGCCTCCAGCCACTGCAAACAAACTCCAGATGCATGTGCCCCCTTGTGCATCTGGCTTACGTGGGTCCTGCGTAGTCGAGCCTTGAACCAGGGTTCTTAGGCTTCACAGGCAGGCGCTTAACCACTAAGCCATCTCTCCAGCCCCATAACTAAAGATTCTTTGTGTTCATTCCCAGCAAGAGGGAGAGATGGGTCATGGGTGCAATGCAGGTGTGTGACAGGTACTTGGAAACAGCTTTTGTTCGAGATATGGTTTCCTCACTTGGGCCCACAAGGTAACTAAAAGCAGGATGAAAATTTGTCACCCGAGCCTTCAGTTTGTGCCTGTCCCCTTTACTTTGGGCCAGCCCCCTGCTGGACTCTGCACTGCATGTAGGCCGGTTAATCATTCAAGGAATGTCTGTGTAAAAACCAGGATACCTAACTTATCTCATCCACTTTCAAGGCCAAAAGCACAAAGATAAGAATAGCTGAGGTTCTTTTATTGTGAACTTTGTCAGCGTCCTATTCTAGTCACTAAAAGGCACCCAAGAGTCTGCATTTAATGTCCCAAGCCTGCAGTCGCTGTGGATTTTGGGAGCCGTCGACATGCAGACGAAGGAACTGAAGGTCTGCCCGTCCCTCCAGCAGGAAGTCATCTCCTGGGAACCAGATTGCCCCCTTAAGTGATGGAAATTTCCCTAGAGGCACTCTGAAGAGCTAGAAAGGAGAAAATACCAGCTTGACCCCAGCTTCCCTGACTGCTTAGTTATGCATGCCTCTCACCTCTGTGAAACCTCAAGCTGAGGCAGACTCCAGAGATGGGCTCTCTCATCTTCCAATGTGGCCACGCAGGTGAAAGTCCTTCCTGCTCTTACATGCCCATTTGATTTCTAGGGCAACTGGTTGGATCCAGTTTGTTGAGAGCCTCCAGAGTTGCGACTGCGGCTTAGGATTCTAGTTATAATGTGAAAATTATTGGCACTATGACATTAAATTAAGTTAACTTAATCTTGAATCCATGATTTCCCATGTATTAGGTTCTCTAAAGGAACAAAACCAATAGACCCCACATATATTACAAAGGGGAATTATTAGACTGGCTTGCGGGATATGAGCTGGGCAGGCCAGCGGTGGATGTCCTGTCTATCGGCGGGAGAGGTGCCCTTATAGACTGGCCCCAAGAGTTGATTCCTGACCAACTCCAGTTGACAATCAAGATTAACCACCACACTCCATATGATCAAGTAATTTAAACCAATGAAGTGTCCTGTTTTATAAGGCTGTTTAATGACACGAGAAAACGTTCATGGAATATTATATGAAAAACATCTTTTAAGCAGTATATCAGTTTCCCAGGGAAATTAAATATTCATGTGCATTATTAGAATGGGACTATATTAAACATTTTTCATGGCTATTACTTATAGATACCTGTAATTATCTTCCCCCTTTTGCATTTGTTTTCCAGATTTTCTCAAAGGAACAGACTAATTTTTTAGGGAAAAAATCACCCTCAAGCTATTAAGATATTTGACTGGCTGAATTATATATGTCCT
Organism: Dipus sagitta; assembly: GCA_036346955.1. Classification (NCBI taxonomy): domain Eukaryota; kingdom Metazoa; phylum Chordata; class Mammalia; order Rodentia; family Dipodidae; genus Dipus; species Dipus sagitta. Next base: position 171,244,118 of record CM070773.1, read on the forward strand.
GTAAAAATGATTAGTTTATATCTATAGTTTGGGTTTTGTGTTATATAATCTTTCTTGTTTTATTCTTTTGAGTATATTTAAAGAAATTTTCAAAACAACTAATTAGCAACCATTTATTAGCCACCTACTGTGTCTAATAAGTGTTTTTGGTACACACTGAGGCATCTGTAATCTGATGGTCTCCATTTAATCTCATGCAGGTGAAAGTTCTTTTAGTGTTTCCTAATGTTGGAACTTAAAGCCTTATATTTTAACCTGTGTGTCTTTCATTTAAACTTGTTAATTGGGTATGTATGTATATATTTAATTTCAGGATTTTTTTTACTCTTAGTAACTTAGTTACTGAGTGATGTGTATTGCATGTGTGTTACTAGCATGCATGTACAGGTGTGTATTGTGTGTGTTACTGGCATGCATGTGCAGGTGTGTTGCGTGTGTGTTACTAGCATGCATGTGCAGGTGTGCGTGTACAGTGACTTGGTTGTATGCCTGCTGTTTCGCCCTCCCAGGTGCCTTTCCTTATGATGGTGTGTCTTGAGGACACCAAGGTGATGGAGACATATTTCTGAGTTGCTATTAAGAAGATTGTTAGCATTTATTTGAAAAAATGCTATTAAAGCCCTCTGCTTATCTCTGAGAACAGACATCTTGACCCAGAAAGCTCATGTGTCTTTTTAGCAGTATAATTGCCAGCTCTTTGATTCCATACTCTTTTGACATTTACATTAAAGTAAAAATTAGCTATTTGTAAGTTGTAAGGTCTTAAAACATTCATTCCAGGGCTGGAGAGATGGCTTAGTGGTTAAGCGCTTGCTTGTGAAGCCTAAGGACCTCAGTTCGAGGCTCAATTCCCCAGGACCCATGTAAGCCAGATGCACAAGGTGGCGCATGCATCTGGAGTTCATTTGCAGTGGCTGGAGGCCTTGGCGCGCCCATTTTTTCTCTCTCTCCCTCTCAAATAAAGAAATAAAAATAAAATATTCAAAAAAACCCCACATTCATTCCTCCTTCACTCCTGTGAATGCTTCTAAGACTCTGAGACGGCTTATTCAGTGCGCTGACAACAGTTCATTCTCTCTGAATTAGCGCCTGCATGACATAGAAAGGTGCGTGTAAGACCTGTGTTTGAGTAGTGACTCGGAAGTTAGTACTCCGTATCTGCTAGATCACAGTGTTTGTAGAACAACTGTCTGTAGATAATTAAGTCTCATCTCTTGCTGTTCCAAAGAATGCCTGATATATTCAGTGTTAATGAACTTGAAGTTATGTGAAACTTCCCAGTGTCATACATGTTAGGCACAGGCATGTGGTCAGGGTGGCTGCGCCTGGCTCAGCACTGTCCTGGTCAGTAGCTGTGCCTGACTCTGAGCCCACGCATGCCTGTACTTGAGATGTGTGGGGCACAGCACACAGCATCGTATTGGTGGGGGGACCCAGAGTCCTGCTTACCTGTCCTCTTATTTTCATTGTAACATTAAAAACCGTCTCACAAGTCAGTGTGACTTTAGTGGAATGAGATGAAGTTTGAAGTAACTGTTGCTGTCTCCTTTGAACATGTTTTCTTCCAGAAAAGTGAAGGCCCACTTCCGACTAATGCTGGTCTCTCAAAGGGGGGGGGGTCTACTTTCTAAGCTGAGCTTTCTTCCAATAGATAGTAGAAAACTGCATAAAATAATTACAGATACTAACTGGGCTAGGGAAATAGCTCACCTGATAAAATCCTTGCCGTTCAAACACGAAGATCTGGAGTTCCATCCCCAGTACCCATGTAACACATAGTGGATGTGAGACAGGTGGATCCCTGGGCCAGTCTAGTTTACCTTGTAAGCAACAGTATAATGAAAGACCCTGTTCGTTGGAATACTGCGGTAACCCCAGATTTGAGTTTGAGTTCTGAACCCCTAGACCAGTGGGCCTCTCGTTTCCCTCTAGAATTGTAGGGATGGCATGCCTGTGGTGGAAATTTGCTGTGAGATTCTGGTAATGACCCTTCCAGCTGACTGCCATTGTGCCCTGTGGTGGCCTTGAGTGGATCTCTCTGAGCGGTGCTGCCATGTTCTGCAGGAGCTGAGAAGTAGCTGGAGGTGACAGCTAGTTCCAGGCAGACTGTGCACCTTGGGTGTGATGATGTCTATGCCTGTCCAACTCCTCACTACTTTTTGTCTGAATTTCCAGCGCTTGGTATCTTTATCTAGCCAGAAATAGGGAACTTAAACCCTTCTGAGGACTGCTCCTCTCCCATCTCGCTGGCCACAGCTCACATGCGCAGTGGTCACGTAGAGCTGGTGGCTGTATTGGATAGCATGTGAGACTCTTGCACGGCTGCACGAGGCTCCCTTGTTTGCACACCACTCCAGTGAGTCTCCCTGCCTTGACCTCTGGCCAGAGTCCCTCCTTTATGTGGCTTCTGACCTTCTCTATTTTTTAAAGATGCATTTATCATTTTTTATTTTTCTAAAACAGATTATACCCTTTTATTCCCTCTCCCCTGTTTCCAATTCCCTGGGGCCCTCCTCTGTGGGGTTATGGGGTTTACTATGGGGTCATGAAGGCCTCAGTCAGTCCCAGTGGGACAGTGGGGGACCGTCCCTCTAGGAATTCCCACCCACACGGTGGCTCTTTCTGCCCCTTCTTCTGCTATGTTCCCTGAGCCTTTGACCTTTTCTTCATAGAGCACCCCCACATCCTGGCCGTGAGCCCCCTGCAGGGCTGGAGGTCCCAGTGCTCCCCCCACCCTTCCCTCGCCCTGGAGGTGATCTTTCCTCGCTTCCTCCGGTCAGCTGCTTCCTCAGCTGGCCTCTCCATTGTGGCCTCCCCTAGGGGCTCATACATACTTACGTATTTGCTCCTCAAAGAAAAAAAAATCTGTGTGCACCATGGGGTTTTGAAGTGACATCTGACACTTTCTTCACACATTTAAATAACTTGTTTTTGTTCACAGGGAGTGGAAAATATTAAACTTAAGACAAAAATATCATAAGGGCCGACTTAGTCGGGATCCATCCTTCACAGTATAATTTGGGAAGAATTGTTATGAACCGCCTGGTTGGAATGTGCATGTAGAGAATGCCAGTAAATACCAGCGAGGCTGACTCCTGTGCCCTGTGTAATGTGCACTTGGCATGAGCATTTGGTTGTTGTGAGGGAGAATCCCAGGTATATTTAAAAGCATTCAGTCAGCCTGCTTGCCTTTCGTTTCTCTAAATTTGGGACATCCTTAAGGTCTCCAGGGTTCACTAGAACTTTGTCTGTGACCCGCAGGGAGGGAGTCTTTGGGCTTGCAGCCAGGTTGACAGCCAGGGACTCAGGTGGTCAGTTTCTGAGGTATCCTGGGGGTGGGGGTGACCTGGACGCTTGTAAGTGTGCTGCGGTGCATTGTGGATTGTGTCAGCGAGAGGAACTGCTGGGAAGGCAGGATGCCCACCTGCTGCCAGGAAGCTGCCCATGGAAAGTGAAGGTCTCATTACTTTCATGCTGCACACACAGCTCCCGAGTCCTCGGACCCTCAAGTTGCCCTCCCTGTTGGACAACGGAAGCTCTGAAGCCGAGTCGTTTCTGTCACGTACATGTCCACAGTGCTGGTTCCCTGCTGTCCCCTAGAATTGCCATGGGCCTGCTGCGGGATCCTGGCCACTGTAACTTAGGACATCATCTTTCTCAGGAACTCAGAATGACACTTTTAGGCTAAATGATAAACAAGTCAGAAAGTCTGTTTCTGACAACAGCTTGAGTCTCAGTCACCAGGGCATCGTGGGTCGGAACCAGATGCAGAGACGGTTCGGTGCTTGCAAAGCTAATGGCCCCGGTTCAACTTGCCAGTACCCATGTAAAGCCAGATGCACAAAGTGGCACATGCATCTGGAGTTGGTTTACAGTGGCAGGAGGGCCTGGCATGTCCATACCCACTCTTAAATAATTTAAAAAATAAATAGGAATGTTAATTTTGTCTCTTAACTTATTAGGGGAGGTAACTGGGAAATTTCAAAATCTGCTTAATATATGCAAGGAGATGGCTATTTTGTGTGTGTTTGTGTGTGTGTGTGTGCAGCAGCACAGCCCCTTCTTTGAAACCCACATGTCCACAGCGGTTCCCGCTCCTGTGGGGCCGCGGTTCAGGACCGCCACAGCCCCAGAGAGTGCCCGCTCCAGAGCTGGGCAGTCGTGGTCCAGGGCCTCCTGGGGAAGGCTGGAAGTCTGGACCTGTGCCCAGAGCTGGCTGAGCTCTTGAGAATGTGTAAGTGCATCCCGAAGGCTTGCTTTCCGGTCTCAGCTGTGCAGCTGTGCGTGGAGCCCTGCAGAAGCCATTTCTCGTCCCCTGTAGATAGATGTGTGATTCAGGAGTGCTTGTTTTCTGAATACTTTTGCACAGGTACTCTGTAGAGCAGGCTCAGACTGCATGGTAACGGGCTTCCAGCCTGAGGTAAGTGACCAGTCATGACAGTGGGAGGCCCAGGCCTTGCTGAGGAGCCCTTGGCAGAAGTGTGTTCACCACAGCTCTGCCCAGTGCTGAGGGGCGACCTGGGGCGAGTATGGTCTCAACTCTCAAGGAAGCTCTGCCTCAGTGTGCAGCCACTGGCTCAAACGCACCACTGCTTTCCCTGGTGAGCAGTGCTGGAGACGCATGCCATCAGTTGTGGCTTTCCCTCAGAACTGGTGCCACATGTTGATGACAGTGTACAGAACACGAGGAACTTCCTGCATGGGTAGTTTTCCCTGGCCACGGTTCTTACAGCCAGAGCTTGGATGTTCAGCTGTCAGCTGTAGTCCTGGGTCCCCAGCCAAGTGGTGCACTTGGGTGGCAATACAGGTGTTAGGAGTAAGCTGGAGAGCTGGCCTCCATGGCCACACTTACTTAGCAAGGCGCTCTTGACACAAGCAGAGGGGACCGTCTTTGCAGAAGCTGCTGTGTGACCTGAAGCCTTCATGGTGGGAGGGTTATAACGAGCTTGCTAAGAAGTTGTTGGCAGAAATGACCAGCAGCCACTATGCAATTTCTTTTTAAAAAATAAAATGTGTAATCTGAATCCAGAATCCATGTTCTGTTGCACTCCAGGGCTTGACGCTCACACCTGGGTGCTGCTTCCCAGAGGATGTGCGTGGTTTCTGAGGGGTGTGTACCAGTTACCTTCTTGTGGCTGGGAGGGACTAGCTGGCAAAAATCAGTTTAGGGGAGGAAGGGTTTATTCCAGCTTACGCCTCCAGGGTACATCAGTCATGGGAAGATTGACGGCAGGCCGCTGGTCCCATTCAGTGCAGTGGGGAAGCAGAGAGGGAGGGAGGCTGTGCTCTCCTCTCCACAGTTCACCACTCCAGCCCACCCACCCTCTGGTGGGTCTTCCCACTTCAATTCACCTACCCAAGATGACCCCTCATAGGCATGTCCAGAGGCTAACCTAATCTACATAATCCCTGGCAGGTGATTTTTATTAACATGATAAACCTTCGCAGGAGGTAATGACTGGAACTCATGGATTTGAGTCATCAAGGAAATCACTCCATAATAAAGCAACTATGAAATCAGATTTGAATCACCTTACACCTCCCCAGAGAGCAATTGACAGTAAGGGTTGCTGGGGAGGAAAAAACATTTTGTTCAGTGATGTAGCCGCTGGTAAGTTGCCCATGTTCCTGTAAATAACCCTCCCGTGTGTGGGCAAGCAACTCTGCCTGACTCCTACACACATATGCACATATACACATACACACACATACACATACACATGTACACATATACACACAGACACACAGACACATACAACACATACATACAGATACATACACACATACATACACACAGACACGTACACATACACACACACACACACATACACACACATACACATGAAAGTGGAAGGGGAATATTCGGGAAGAGGAAGAAAATCAGTGGAGAAGGCAAGTAGAGGCTCTGATCAAAATACATTATATAAATAGATACATATTATACCTATATAATTGTCATATACTAATTAAAAATGAAAAATGAAAAATGAATACAGTAGATATGCAATCATATCAATAATTTATGATAAGGTTCAGTAGTTTGGATGTACTATTTACTATTTTTTAAGTTGCAAAAATATATGTTTATATATATCAAGGGGTCTTTAATGTTATATATATTATATCATAAATGACCATTTGATTAAAAAGGTCAGATTTCACATGGTCAGCCTGGTGCAGGCTCAGGCCCACTGACTGTGAGGACGAAGGTCTGGATGCCACATGTCATCTTCAGCTGCCTTCCCAGTCTTAGTGTTAGGAAAGTGAAATTGATCTGATATCGGGGTGTATGGGGTGCTTTGTCTCTTGCTGTCCTTCCTGCCCTGGCTTTGATGGCATTGGAGGTATAGACAGAGGACAGGTAGAGGCCCCCACGGTCATTTGTTGTGGAAGGTGCAATGTTGTTGTGCTTACAATCTCAGGGTAAGAATGTGCACCCAGTAGGCCTAGGTTTGGGACCTGGGCTGGAGGAGGTGAGTGGGACCATTTTCTACAAGCATCAGGGAGTGAAGGAACCTGATTTAGCTCCTGGAGCCTTGCACATGAGGGAAGAACTCAACTCGCCGAGGCAGGTTCTTGCTTGAAGTCTCTTCTTTCCCAGCCAGGGTCTCAGTATGGATGATGAGCAGCTGCTGCTCCTACAACAGGGAAACCTTGGCAAGTGCAGCAGGGGCGTTAAACTCCCTCCCTCCATAGGAGTGTTGATGCTTTAGACTACATTTGTTGACATGCCATTGTTGTCCTATGACTTTTCTGGGGAGACATGAGGAAATGTCTCCTCCCTCCAGATAGAGCACCAACAAGCCAAAGAAAGGATTCTGTCCAAGTCCAGCTTGGTGAACTAATCAAGGAGTTGATTGGGTTGCTTACAGGGGCATGAACGACTCACAGGCAGCTACCATCACCAGGAAGTCCCACCCCGGTCCATTGTTTCCCTCTGATGTAGTGGTGTCTGGAATCTCAGGGAGGGAGAGGTCCTGTGAGGGTCTCCTGAGCATGAGCCTTGTCCCTCCAGGAAGGAATGTTAGTAGGTTTGGTCTCATGAAGATCTCCTGAAGGTGTCATAGACACTCTACTTCAGGATAGTGATGAGTGTGCCCAGCCTGGAGGAATCAGCCACATAAGCAATGGTTTTTCCCTTTTTATGGCTATATTTTTCTGTGTCCCTTTCTGAGTGCCATATGTTGCATGGATGGGTGTGGTGACGCCGTGAACTGGGCCATCCTGCCGAGCTTCACCTCTCACAGGACGAGCCGGAGCTGCGCTCCTCTGGAGTTCTCTCACACAGGAAACTCGCCTCTTTACTTTTGCCTGTGGATGTTGGAAGACTTCTCCCTGTAGCATTCTTCGTATTTCCTGAGGGACAGGGGGTTGAGCTCAGACATGTGGTATATTCAAGGCAAGCTCAGGCCCTCCTCCTCACCATCCACTGGCTCCCCAGGAGGAGGTCTGCGTGGCTTTAAGGTCAAGTTTCCCTGGCTTTCCCTCCCTTCCTCTGTGTCCAGTTACCACCCTGCGCTTGAAACCTGCTGCCAGACTTCCTTTTGCAGAGGAGCATGGGGGCACTAGTGAATGGGGACAGTGAGGAAGCAGGGCGGGAAGTCTCTCAGTTTGTTCTCAGCAGTGGAGCTCAGTTAGCCATGGTGTAACGCAATATTTTGATTTGGTTAAGGTTTATTTTGCTGGTGTTTGCGGGATTGGGGGGTTGTTGTTTGATTTTTATTTTGTTTAGTTTTGAGACAGAGTATCACTTGTGTAGCCCTGACTGGCCTCAAACTTGTGACCTTCCTGCTTCTGCCTCCAGAGTGCTACATTATAGTTGTATGTTTACCTTTTCCAGTATATTCTTCTTCTTCTTCTTTTTTTTTTTTTTTTTGAGGCAAGCCTAACAGACTGGCCTTTTATTATTTATACAAGAGAGCAAGAGTGAGAGAGAGACAGAGGGAGAATTGGAACACCAGGGCCTCCAGCCACTGTACTTGAACTTCAGACATGTGCGCATCTTGTACGCATGTGTGACCTTGTGTGCTTGAGTCCCCTGTGTGTCTGGCTTATGTGGGATCTGAAGATTTGAACATGGGCCCTTAGGCTTTGCAGGCAAGCACCTTAACTGCTAAGCCATCTCTCCAGCCCTTTTTATGTGTGTGTGTATGTGTGTGTGTGTATTAATATATACTTTTGTTGACAACTTCCATAATTGTAAACAATATCCCATGGTAATTCCCTCCCTCCCCCAACTTTCCCCTTTGAAACTCCACTCTCCATCGTATGCCCTCCCCTTCTCAATCAGTGTCCCTTTTATTTTGATGTCATGATCTTTTCTTCCTATTATGATGGTCTTTTGTAGGTATTTTTGTAGATATTATTGTCAGGCACTGTGAGGTCATGGATATCCAGGCCATTTTGTGTCTGGAGGAGCATGTTGTAAGGAGTCCTACACTTCCTTTGGCTCTTACATTCTTTCCGCCACCTCTTCTGCAATGGACTCTTAGCCATGGAAGGTGGTGATAGAGATATTGCAGTGCTGAGCACTCCTGTCACTTCTTCTCAGTACCATGATGCCTTCTGAGTCATCCCAAGGTCACTGCCATATGAAAAGAGAATCTTCTCTAACCAAAAGTGACAGTAGCATTAATATATGGATATGAACATTAAGAGAAGTGCTTGCTGGGCAGTTTGGTGAGCATAGTATATACTTTTAGCAGCAGACGTTACACCCCTAGGGCTCATGACTTCCTCTGTTGTAGGTTTTCAGTATCAGGGTTGTATTCTCTTCCATGGAGCGGGCCTCCAGTCATATTAGAGGGTGGTTGGTTTCCCCCATAACAGGTGTGCCACTATTGCACCTGTTGGCTCATTTGGCCTGGCTGGCCAAATATAAGGCTTGCAGTGTCCACTGTTGGGTATCTTCACTGGTGATTTCTCTCTCTCCCATTGAGCTGCATGCAGCATGGCTTTTCCCAGCTTTCTGTCAGCTGGTCTCCATGGAGGAGGTTTTCAGCTCAGCTCAAGCAGGATTTCTCAGTGACCTTGCAGCCCAAGTATCCACATATATTTTTTAATGAAGTGTGGTCTTTTCTTTAAAAATTTTATTTTTTTAATTTTGTATTTTTTAGAGAAAGCGAGAGAGAGAGAGAGAGAGAGAGAGAGAGAGAGAGAATTGGCACACCAGCGCTTCAGCCACTGCAATTAAACTCCAGGCGCTTACACCACCTAATGGGTATGTGTGACCTTGCGCTTGCCTTGCCTTTGTGCGTCTGGCTAACATGGGATCTGGAGAGTCAGACATGGTTCCTTAGGTCCTTAGGTCCTTAGGCCCTTAGGCTTCACAGGCAAGTGCCTTGACCATTAAGACATCTCTCTAGCCCTCTTTTGAAAAATTCAAAGCAGGGCTGGAGAGATGGCTTAGCGGTTAAGTGCTTGCCTGTGAAGCCTAAGGACCCCAGTTCGAGGCTCAATTCCCCAGGACCCACGTTAGCCAGATGCACAAGGGGATACACGCATCTGGAGTTCGTTTACAGAGGCTGGGAGCTCTGGCGCACCCATTCTCTCTCTCTCTCTGTCTGTCTGCCTCCTTCTCTCTGTCGCTCTCAAATAAATAAACAAAAAAATTAAAAAAAAAGAAAAAGAAAAATTCAAAGCAATAAAAGCTCAAATTTTTAAAAAGTTTTTTTCTAAATATTTAATATTTTTATTTATTAGAGAGAATGGGGGGAGATAGAGAGAATGGGCACACCAGGGTCTCAGCCACTGCAAATGAACTCCAGACACATGTGCCACCCTGTGCATCTATCTGGCTTACATGGGTCCTGGGGAATCAAACCTGGGTGCTTAGGCTTCACAGGCAAGCACCTTAACTGCTAAGCCGGATTGTCCTCTTTTAAACATTTTAATTTTTTAATTATTTTGAGCCTGGGTCCCATAGACTCAGATTCCGGGGATCACCAAGTCCAAACTCAGTGACCTGCACCCTTCCTGTGGGAAGTCAAGTTTCTGAAGTTAGGACTCTGAGCATGGAGAGGCCCTGGCTGAGCGAGATCAGTACCCTGGGGGTGGCCTAGGCCCTGCCACCCCTGCTCGTGAGGAAGATGATGGCTGAAAAGAGTCAGGAGCCTCCTGGCAGCAGTGACCTGCCCCTGCCTTTACTGTCCTTCATGGGGTCAGTTGAGAGGGGCAGTTTCTTCAAGCTATATCTTCAGTTGTCGTTGCACGGAGTTTTGTTTTTGTTTCTCCTGGTTTGACTTCATTTCCAGTGACTGGGTTGGAGGAAGAGCCTTTTGTGGCTCTAGGCTGAGAGCTGTCCTGACCAAATGTAGTAGGGTGAGATGACGGAGTCCACATTCATGTGGAGAGTTCTGGTTCCGGGGCCACTGAGCTCTGGGCCTTGTTCCCCCCCACTCCCCGCTCCCCCTCAGGGTTTTCATGCTCAGCCAGGGGCAGCTGGGAAGCTGGGAGTAAGATATCCTGGGAAGTAGAGTGTGCCCACTGTCACACGGCTGTGTGTTTCTGGAACCTCCTTAAGCTGGGCTACCCCTCCTGTCACTGAGCATTTGAGAGTCAGGATGACAGGTCCATGGTGTTGCCCGTGGGGACTGTGGTCCACTGTACAGTGCAGCCCGGTACTCTTTGCAGTGCTCCTTGGTAGAGGAAGGAAGTGCATGTGGCCTCAGCCAGACATGGCCCGTCTGTGTCCTCTGCCTCTCTCTCAGTCTGTAGTGTTGAGGGTCTCTATGTGGTCCTAGGGACTTGGAGTTAAAAACAGTTCCCTGATGTTAGATTATTTCAGGAGAGGCTCTGACAAGCTCCAAGATGGTGCATGTTAAATTTAGGAGAGACTGGTTATTTTGGGTTGCTGGACTGGGAAAGCTTTATGGGAAGCTAGGCGCTGTAGATTTTCCTAGAACCTCAAAGGGCAGTGTGAGAACGAGGATGGGTCAGAGAGCATTGAATCTGGCTTCCGCTAGCACTCGTCCAAGGCCTCTCTCCCAGGATAAAGGATGCATTTCAGAAGTGATGATTCAGCGGGCAGCCATGAAGCAAAACGGGGTCCATAGGGTCAGGAGTGGAAAGTGCCATTGGGCAGAGATCTCCCTGGCCTCTGGGGTGAGCATAGTTGCTCAGTTGCCCCTCTTGGATACCAGTTCATCTACTTAGCGTCTGTTTGCTGTTTCTTGCTCCTTTGGGTATTCACTTTTACTCAGCCGCTGTGTTGCCCGTGGATGGTTAGCTGCTGCCGTACTTTCTCCTTCTGTGTGCTCTCAGCCATGTGGTATCCATTGGAGTCACCCGAGAAAAGCCCATGCTAGTTGGCATGGCACAGAAGTGAGGTTACCAGAAGGCTGGACGGGTGCTGGACTATGGGCCTGGCAGGGTCCTGAGCATTCACGGGAGGCCAGGGTCAGGTGTTGGGAGACAGAATGACAGACTTAGATTGTTGGAGGTCCTGCACCTTGGATGGGAGGCAGGAGCTGGCTTAGGGGCCTGAGTGTGCTCTGGATTGGTGCAGGCCTTGCTTGCATTATTGACCTGTTCACCTGGCTTGTGCCTACCCTTGCAAGTGTGCTCTCTGCCCCTTGGATCAGCCCCCTTGTGGGGAGATGGTTCAGCCAGACGATGAACACTGGCTTTTCCAAAGATCTTTTCCCACTGTGAATCTGGATTTTTTAAATAAGGTTTTATATAAGCCAGGCTGACTTTACACTCTTTATGTAGCAAAAGCTAACATATATATATATATACATACATACATACATACATACATACATACATACATACATATATATAGAGAGAGAGAGAGCGCGAGCCTGCTGTGAACGAACTCTAGACTTGTGCGCCCCCTTGTGTGCATGTGTGACATTACATGCTTGTGTTGCTGCATCTGGCTATGTAGGACCTGGAGATGTGAACATGAGTTTGTAGGCCCCACAAGTCAGCACCTTAACTGTTAAGCTAGCTCTCCAGAGAGAGAGAATGAGAGGCATGCTAGGGCCTCTAGCGACTGCAGATACATGCGCTACTTTGTGCATCTGGCTTTACATGGGGACTAGAGAATTGAATCTGGGTCCTTAGGCTTTGTAGGCAGACACCTTAACCACTGATCCATCTCTCCAGCCCCCTCTTATTGTTTTTTTTTTTTTTTTGTTGTTGTTCTTTTGAGGTAGGTTCTTGCTGTACCCCATGCTGACCTAGAATTCACTGTGTAGTCTCAGGCTGTTCTTGAACTCACAGTGATCCTACTACCTCTGCCTCCTGAGTGCTGGGATTAAAGGATTAAACTTTGAATTTCTGATCCTTCTGCCTCCACCTCCAAGTGCTAGGATTATACATGTACTTCCTCTGCCTGGTTTATGAGGTACTGGGGATTGAACCAAGGGTACATGCATGAAAACAGTCTACATCCTGAGCTGCATCCTGAGCCCCGGTCTGGCTGCTTTGACACCATTTCAAAATGGGATATCTTCACTTTGTTTTCTGCATTGTTAAGAGTTTATATCTTTTCATTTCATTTCACTTTTGGCATCTTGTTAGGAAATTTCTGCCACAGTGCTAGTTTCTGAAATGCCTAGCAACGTTTTGTGGTTTGGACAGTTTTCTCACTAATCGTTTTAATGAAACCATAATAAATCATTTCATGAAGAACACCCTGGAGACAGTGAGTCTAAGATTGGCTTTGGATCCCTCGCACTGCAGAGCTTCTTAATGGAATGTAGTCTCGGGCACAGCCTTAGCCAGAGCCGCCGCAAGGGTTCCTCCAGCACCCAGCACACCTGGAAAGGGGCAGGTGCTCCTGAAAGCCGGAAGTGTGGCCTGTATGTGCTGTCTGCCTCCTCCCCAACCTCTGGCCCAGACCAAGGACCAGGACACATGGCTGAACCCCTCACTGTATTAGTATGTGGGATAGGAGAGACCCGAAACCTCATTTTACATCGTGAAAATGGCCCCGAGGGAAGGAACCATACTTCACTTGGGATGTTTTGGATAAAATATCTCCTTGGTATTCTTAATACTGTTTCTGTGCTTGTTGTTAAGTGTGTGACATGAGATGTCATAACTAAAGCCGTGGTCCTGAACAGACTTGTCCTCAGAGCCACCGTGGGCTGCTACCTGAGTTAGCTGAGTGACTGGGTGGGTGTGTCCAGTCCAGGTAACAATCTGGATGTACCTGGGTGTGTGCAGTAGCCCGGCATTTCCCGAGGTCAGAAACCAAACCACACGGTACTGGTTAACCTCATTTCCTTCACATGGGAACAATTTGCTCACGGGACCAGTTTGCCTGTTCTCACTTTCCTAGTTATACAACAGAGAAAGACACTTTCACTCTTATCCTGTTATTCTCCAGACACATGAAAGCTTGCACTATTGGTGCTCATTTTTATTTTATATTAGTCTACTTAGTTTTCTAGATTTCTTTCAGAAAAGTTCAGAAGAGTCTTGCTGTTCTTTTCTTTCTTTCTTTCTTTTCCTTAAGTTCTAGAGGAATTCCTTATTGACTAAGCTTTTGGCTCCTAGGCGTTCCTTTTTCTTTCCCTTAAAATTTGTTATTTTTTATTTTTTATTTTTTATAGTCTTTTCAATATGTAAAAGCCAGGAGTGTATAAGAATGCCTAAGAAATCAGTTTTTTTTTTCACATGTAAGCCAGAGTTGTTTTGATCTGAAACCAGCAGACAACATGTATAATAGGACACATTTTTTTAAAAGATGTGACTGTTTTAGTGACCAAAGGCTTATCCCCAAATTAAAAGCCTTTGGGAAACCAGCGGCAGGTGGCCCCAGTCTTCCGCCCCAGTTTGGAAGCATTCATTGCGTCTGGGGACAGAGTGGCTGCCACTGCATCAGCGAGGGACTGACCACACGGCAAACATGTCTTCGCTGCTCATTCCTCAGTGCCTTCTCTCCATGCAGCTTCCCGTTTTAATTCTGACAGTAAGCGTCTGCGAATGTCTGCTAAATATTCTCCTGCTATCAGACAGCCTCCAGCCAGACTGTGTGCGTGCCTGAGGACCGATAGTCTCGAATTCCCTCCTGCCTTCTCCCTGGACGTCTCTTCTCAGCACTGGCTTCGTGGGAGCAATCTCTCAGCAGCGATAAAGGGAAGAGGGCCTAGGGCTCAGCCCCAAGACGGGCGCTCCCTGGACACCCTTCACAGCAGGCGGCGCTTAGACAGGGCTGTTGTCTTTCTGCTGTGTTTGGATTTCTTGGAGCAAGACTCAGAGCACGTTTTAGGAAATTAAAAGTCGGAACAGGATATGTGATCTCGTTAGTCTCATGTTGCTGAGGTGTGACCCTGCCTCCCTCACTGCTCGGGACCTCTATGGCCCAAGGATCCTGAAGTGTTTTCCCCTTATTGTTTTTAACATTCGATCCTGCTGTGGCCTCACAAGGGCTCGGAGCCAAGAGAAAGTCCTGCTGTCTCTGGAGGCCCAGCGGAAGGGCTCAGAGACAAAAACATGGCGGTGGCAGGCGGAGGGACCTGGGGCCAGGCCTCCTGGGTTAGAGGTCAGGCGTGACGCTCCCTGGAAACCTGGACAGTCCTTTGCGGGTCCCCAGCCTGATGGCGCAGCTGGCCTGAGAACTCCTCTTCCCCCCAGGCAGACCCAGGCGGAGCCGGCCACCTGGTGTCCAGCCACTCCGCAGTGACCTCAGGCTGGGGCTGCTCCAGTCTCCTGCTGACCAGCCTGAAGAATGTCTCTCCTCTTTTTTGGTGAGTGTGTGTGTGTTTATGTGTGTATGTGTGTGTGGTGCATGTGTGTGCATGTGCAGATGCATGTGTCCCATGTTCATGCATGCAAAGGTCAGAGGAAGATGTCATGTGCACTCCTCTATCACTCTTCAGCCTTATTTCCCTGATACGGTCAGTCTCTCAGTGGCCTTAACGCTGTCTCTTCAGTTAGACTGGCTGACCGGGCCGCCCCAGCTGTCCCCCTGTTGCCTCAGCGCTGAGGCATGTGTGGCCATAGCCGACGCTTGACTTGAGCACTGGGGATTGAACTTGGGCCCTTGTGCCCGTGCAACAAGCACCCTTACCTGCTGAGCCATCTTCCCAGCTTTCTGCAAACCTCCGCTCTGCCACGTGAGCTACCGGCTTGGTGAAGGGGAGCCCCACGTGGGGTGCTGTTGTGCAGGCTACAGGCGGTCACTGACTGGGCTTCACCGTTTCAGTCGATGCTCTCGGCTCTTCAGAGAGGCCTGCAGGTAGGCTTGTGTGGGGCCGGGTCCAGCGTGGGCGCCCTGCAGCCTGCCCCTTTTTTGTCCAGAACGCAGACAGGCATGTTCCTTGAGATTCACCGAGTTACGAGTTCCCCAGGTTTTCTCTGCCCCCCAGGGTCAAGGGTAATGCCCCGTGTTTGTTGTGAAGTGCATGGAGGAACCTGACCCTGAGCACAGGCCTTCCTGTCTGCCTGTGGATTTCAGTTCCCTCCAGTCACCCCTGCCGGCAGTTTGCTGTCCTCGAACCTGCTCAGCACACAGCTTGTGGACACCGTTTCTGCTCTGGTCTGTGAACTGCAAGGTCTCGCTTTCTGAGTGAGCCATGCCTTCTTTCTGGGGTGGAACAGATCTTCGGAGGAGTGACGGAGGGGACACTCTGTGGCAGCTCTGGCCAAGTCCCCCTTTGGGAGGTGAGGTGCTGGGTCTGAACATGCACCTGATGTCAAGCCCACCATGTCTTTTCTGTGTCCCTCCTTTTCCAGAAGAGAGTGTGTGTGAGCTCAGACTCACTGCCTTGCGTCCATCTTGCTATGGCACTGGTCTCTCAGCACTCAGCGTCTTCCTTCTTTCTCCTTCAGTGGTGATAGAGGAACTTGGAGAGTCTTTGCGAGTGGTGGAGGCATTCTTGGCTTTTGGGTGGCTGTTAACCCAGGAGTTAGGGTGCCAGACAGTCACGGTCACGCACAAATTCTGCTGAGTCAGTAGCCTCCAGGTTCTTGTCCTATGACTTCAATGAATGAAATCCACAGACCATACAAGGTGAAGGTTAGAAAGGTTTTATTACAGAGCTGAAGAGAAGGAAAGAAGGCAGAACTCCTGCTGTAAGGCAGGAGGGGGGTGTCTCTGGAAATGGGGAAGCCCACCTGGTGACCATGATTGGGGTGTTTATGGAACTTGACTGGATGGGACCTGAGCTGGTCATTCCAGTTCCCATGCTAGGTGTCGGGGTGCTTTGTAATTCTATTTACATCTTCCCATCATATTCCTAGGGAAGGGGAACTCTGTTAGGGAAGAAGAGATAAGGGTAAACCAGCCGTTCATGCACCTCGTCATCGTGTCCACATCCCCTGGTCACGTGCTAGGGAAGAAGAGGAAAGGACAGCAGCGTACGCCCTGCTCACCCCAGACTGCCTGGGCGGAGCTCAGCTTTGCTGTCGCTTTTTTCTTCAAGCTTAACTTGTATGTAAACGTAAACCGTGCCTTGCTGGATCTCTGTGTCACTTGATGACACACTGTCCTTATGGGTACCTTGAGACAGCCGGGAGGCTGGCAGTGGGACCTTGGGCAGAAGTGAGATTTGGGAGGGGATAGTATTAATCACTTTACTTGTTGCAGTGCGGATAGCTGACAAGAAGCAGCTTGGGGGAAGGATCTCACCAGGCTCGCAGTCTGAGGACACAGTGCACCGTGGCAGGGAAGGGCTGGCGGCAGGAGTGTGAGGCTGCTGCTCACGTCTCTGTGGGTCAGGAAGTGGAGGGGCTAGGACGTAGGGCCAGGCTGTACACCTGAGGAGGTGAGGTGGCCTGTCCCACTGCATGCCCCTTGAGGTGTCTGGGGGTCATGCTTCCCTGATGATGAAACAGAGGACAGGAGAGAAGGACGTGGAGGCCAGGCTTAGGCAGTTGTTTTTGGATAGTTTTTTCCTCTCACGTGGACTCAGGAGACCTGCTGGAGGAAGTGTTTGCTGGCGACAGAGACTGAATGTCCTATTGTGTGGCAAGTGCATCCTCCATGCCATTCTTGGCTTCCTGCAGCTCTGGAGATGTTGCTTTAGGAAGTAGGAAGTGCTTCTCCTCTGACACGTCCATGCTGCCCTGCAGTAGGTGACTGTGTTTCTCTTTCTTACACTTGCACTTCAGGCACCTCTTTTCTGAACAAGAGCACACACAAGAAGCCCCCAGTCCTCCCCTGGGCTCAGACACACTAATTGATCTCGAGACTCACATCGCCAAGTTGGTGGCAGAAGTATGCAGAGATCTCCATGGAAAACACCCTCGTCCGGGACTGAGTAGAAACCAGGTCTGTGCCCACTCAAGTGTCTGGTGGCGACCGAGCCATTGTAGGACACACCGAGGACATGTTTCAGAACTGTGTCTCATGCTCAGGGCTCTGATTATTTTGATTCCCCTCCCCCAAGACTCCAAGGGTACCAGAGAAATGAGACTGGGAAAAAAACATCCCTGCAAAGCTGAGCCTGGGTGACTCTTACTGTGGTAATTAATTGGTAGAAAAATCAATAATTCAGTGTGAAGTCTCTCAGCCTGTGGTGACTGAAGACAGTACAGTAAAATGTTTGTGAGTTTGAGAGAATACACCAGTATCAGGAGTTAATTGGGCAAATTTACATACTGTGGGCTCCATACAGTTGAACATTACTAGTCACTTGGGAAATTTTTAGGAGAGTCATGGGAGACCCACATGCTTAAATAGTTGAACCATTTGACCCTGAAGAGAAAGCTTAGTGCACATGTATTTGACCTAATGAATTAAGATGGGACAACATTATGCATTGCCATCTGATGGTTAGAAAAATTTAGCTCATCTTTATTTCTCAAATTCTTTCCCATATATCTGCATCTGTGTTTCCTCTTGGGAGTCGCCATCTAAATGTTTCTTTCAGATTGGAACTCTGATATATTCTCAGGCCTTTTTTTTTTTTTTAAGGACTCCAAAGAGCTTGTGTTTATGTGGTTTCTGTCAATATTTATCATATTGGAAAGTAAAAGCAAACGACCTTGGATGGCGCTGTTGGTTGTAAGGAAGCACTGGGGACGTAGCTGTGCAGTTGAGCACTTAGCCAACATGTACAAAGCCCACCCCCCCTTCTGTCTCCAGTTCTGGAAAAACAAAACACTGTTAGATATATGGAAATAGTCAAGGTCATATGGACAACACAAGTTTTCAGATACTTTTTTTTCTTTTTTGGGGGGGTGGTTTCGAGGTAGGGTCTTGCACTGGCTCACCAGGCTGACCTGGAATTAAGTATGTAGTCTCCTAACTCTGCCTCCTGAGTGCTGGGATTAAAGGCGTGTGCTACCATGCCTGGCTCAGAGACATTTTCTTTTTAATATTTCATTTATCTATTTGACAGAGAAAGAGGGAGAGAGTGTGTGTGTGAGAGAGAGATAGAGAGAGAATGGGCACGCCAGGGCCTCCGGCCACTGCAGATGAACTCCAGACTCATGCGCCCCCTTCTGCATCTGGCTTATGTGGGTCCTGGGGAATTGAACCTGTGTCCTTCGGCTTTGCAGGCAAACGCTTTAACTGCTAAGCCATCCCTCCAGCCCTCAGATACAATTTTTGCATAAGAAGCCTGACGCTTACTGTTTTCCTTGAAAGCAGGGCCCACTTTATTCCTTTTCTTTAAATGGTCTGTCTCAACTGCTTAAGTATGTGTGACATGTTGCTTTCAAGTGAGATCCATGGCAGAAGTAACTCACTGGCTCATAGGTCATCCATAGTAGGGTGCTCGCGGAGGGCACCTTTCCCGGACCAGGGCAACAGCATGAACCTACCAAGGGTCAAGATTTTCATACAGTCTCTTGTTTTTATTTATTCCTTCAAGAAAATAAGTGAGATGCTGTGTGTGTGTGTGTGTGTGTGTATATATATATATATTTTTTTTTTAAGACAGTATCTCACTACATAGCCCAGACTGGCCTCAACTTGGGACCTTTCTGTATTGGCATTACAGACATGCCCCATCCCAGCTGGCGTCAGCTGTCCTCTTTTCTAGTCGCATTTCTTCTTTGTGTGTGTGCTGTGGCTGGAGTGGAGCAGCAGTATCCCGCTGCATCACTCTTCTGCCTGGTCTTTGTTTTGAGCTGGAGTCTATTTGCTGATTTGAGTTTGCAGACCTCCAGTGACTCTTGGGTCTGTGCTCCCCACGGGATTGGGATTACAGGTGAGCATGGCCGTGCTCCGCTGTGTATGTGACACCTGGAGATTCGAATCCCGGAGATCTCAGTCTCTCATGCTTGTGCAGGAAGCACACTTAATTGCTGAGCCATGTCTCCAGCCCTTACTTTTTTTGACGGCAGTTATGTGGTCCAGCAACTAGTAGTTGGGCGTTGTGGCCTCGCTCTGTGCTCAGATGCCGACGTCTTACGTGTTACCGCTTTCTCATTATAACGTGGTGAAAAGGGCAGATCATGTCTTAGAATGACTGGGAAGATAGTTTGACCTCACACGTCCAGTTAAGAGTCCCTGGGGAGGTGGAGACAGAAGGGTCCCTGGGGCATGCTGGCTAGCAAGTCTAGCTGAGTCACTGAGATCTCGGTTCAGTGAGGGTCCCTGTTTCAAACAATAAGGTGGGAAGCAGTTGAGAGAGACACCCATTGTCAACTTCTGGTCTTCACCAACCAGTACACATACATACACCTGCACACATGTGTCCGCTCACATGTGAACATGCAGTACACACATGCATACATGCTACTCACACATACATGCAAAAAGGCAACTTGTGTGTTAGTGAATAACAGTGAATCAAGGGTAAGTTAGATATAAAATATAAGTTGTAGCCAGGCGTGGTGGCACACACCTTTAACCCCAGCACTTGGGAGGCAGAGGAAGGAAGATCATTATGAGTTTGAGGCCACCCTGAGACTACGTAGTGAATTCCAGGTCAGCCTGGACTAGAGTGAGACCCTACCTCAAAAAAACAAATAATAATTATTATAATAAAATAAAATAAGAGTTGTGAACTGTAGCTACCCAGACCCCACCTTTCTGCGACTTTGTCATCTTTCCTAGGTGCCAGCCCTGTGTGTGTGTGTCCCCTTAACCTCAGGTTCCCAGCTGCGTAGACACATTCCAGAAATAATAACTGTAACCTTTTCCCCTCTAGTTTGAAGAGCTGGCCAGTGTCTCTCCTGGCTGGAAGTGCGTCCAGTGTAAAAGCCTTGCTTGCTGTTGGTGACAGCTGCCCTTTGCTCATACCCCAGGCTTCTTCATGGTGACCCAGTGGTCAGGATGTCATCTGAAAATGGAGCAGGAAGCTTCTTGAGAAGCTCCAGAAATTTATGCATTCCTCCTTAAAAAGACTCCTTGTCATTCCTGTCAGTGCTCTCTTTGGTTCCACCTTTGATGAAATCCATCCAGCGATAGTGAAAGCTAACTTGAACTTCTGTGGGTTATGCTGCCTTTGTGCCTTAATTTCATTTTATTTTACAACTTGAAGTTATTCAGGATGGTGGGCCCCTGTTCATTGATATTTTGTTCCATTTCTTTACTTAGTTGCTGAGGCTGTCTGACTACAGGAGGGGCTTGTCCTAGAGCTTAGAGTGAGCAGGCTAGAGGAGCTGTGGGCCCTCAGCACCCTGTGCACAGAAGTCCCCACACACTGGCGGGTGATAGACACTTCCTCAGGTACCTCTTGAGTATCCGCTCTTGCAGGTGTGGAGGACAGGAGCCAAGACAGAGACGCCACGGAGGCCTTTCATGTGGCGTGCCCTGTGTCACGCACAGAAGGACCCACGTATCCTAGACAGCCACAGAACAGTAGCGAAACCCCTGGCAGGATAGGATGCACAGCGTAGCTCTGGGAGGCAGTGGGCCTTGCGTTCTGCTTCCTCGAGGCAGTTTTCCAGGCTAGCTGGTGAGGCCATACTGAGTCATCATTACCTTCTTTTGGTGTTGGCCCTGTGTTTTGAAATATTCCGACTCTGCGGCCTTCCCTGGCCTGCTGCGTGTTGCTAGTATTTTTGCAGATGAGAGCCACCACCTCTTCCAGCCGTGCTCATCTGCGTTTCCTCCTCAGAGCTGCGAGGATCTCACTGGGTTCTGTGGGCGTTTATGGAGTGTGGGCAAGTTGGTAGCTGCATCGTTATTACAAGCCTGCCTTTTCGCTTTCCACATCGCTGCCGTTGTTGCCTGGAGCCTTTGGTTAGTGCGCCGGGCCCGGAGCTCTGGGCGTGCTCGTCCCTCAGCTCTCCCTGGTGGGTTGTTAAGTCTGAGCACCTCGTCATGGAGGCGAGTGCTCCAGGACTCCCCTGCTTTGTTGCACTGCTGGGGTTCGCTTGTGTGTGCACAGAGCTTGGCTACCAAGCTGGTGGCTCTCCTGTCGGAGTGGAAGGTGGGAAAGGAGGAGAGAGAATGTTAGAAAACTCATTGTCCTCTACTGCCACTACTGTAGCAGTCACTGCAGCTGCCTCTGGGACTGTCGTCTAAGGACAGAATGTCTTCGCAGTATGAAAAATTCCATAAATATTTTTAATACAGTGGGTTGCCTAAATAATTATTTTTTATTACACTTTGAAAGGTCTCTGTATTTTTCCCTCAGATGGTATAGTGGTTATAGAAGTTAGTCTTGCATTTCTACTTTGATGTGAGTACGATGAGAACTACACCCCAGTTGTATAGACATGCACTTATTTAAATCTGAGCAGTGTAAACTTATGAAGTACCCTTTTCCTGCTGAGTAACTGCTTGGTATACATCAGTTAAGATCTGTCCCTCCCCCCGTACAAAGTAGTTATTGCACGGTTTCCATCGGCAGATTTATTTAATCTCTTACACAGTGGTTAAGCCTCGGAGGGCTTATGGGTATCAATTTTATTTTCTCTTCTTCACTTTTCTTCTGCTTTCATAGTTACCAGTTCCCATTTTGTGTTGTGAATGAATATAGTAAGTGAAGCATGAGGTAAGAAATGCCTGTGCGAGTACAATCTACCCTTCTCAGTGTCTGAAAATGATAACATTATTAGAGCAGTTATCAGCTGGAGACATTTTGTGCCTTTCAAAGATACCTTTAGTCATTTGAGTTTGGCCTTTCTTAGGTATCATGGATTCTATTAATACTCATCCTTAGAGAATATACATGAATTTCACAAATATGTTTCCTTCTTTCCTTTCTCCACTGATTTAATGAGCACACTTTCAGGTTCACACTGTAGAATTCCCCAGACTGGCAATGTTTCAGGCGCTGTACCGTCCTGTGCCGTTGGAGCTGTGATCTGACACTGCAGAGGGAAAAAAATAGCATGTCAAGGTTCTCCTGTGTTTCACCTGAGTGTGGGCGGTCTGAGGGTTAGGTTGTGTTCAGCTCTAAAGACAATGAAAATAAACGACAGCTTCTCATATTTTTAAATAATTTTTCTGCTCATCTGCAAGCAGGCACTAAAGCAAACTAGCAAATGATGATGGAAAATATGAGTCGGCTGTGGGAGTGCTTAGGGTAGGTGCATCGTGTGTCATAACATTGAGGCTTTTGCAAGTGAAGTTGCTCCTCAATCTGTTTCTAAAATGATAGCAGTTTGTCATGTTTTACTGACTGGGTTGGGGTGAGGATTGTTTACCAAGCGTGGTGATGACTTCTCCTGCTCCACCCGCTGTCAAAGCAGGTTGGGAGAGCCACCATCAGGGCGTGAGAACCAATGTGGCAGGACTAGGAGCTGGGCGAAGAGGGTGGGGAAGGGGCAAGGGCCAGGCTGTGTTGTCTGCAAGTTTGGATTAACAGGAATATATTGATTTTTAAGGAATTTTCCTGAATTTGTTTTATTTGTGATAAATTCTGAAAGTGGCAAGAATTTCCTATTCCACATTGGGCCTAATAGTTACAGAAATTTAGTTATTGACTCCTAAAAATTCACAAAAGACTTCACCTAATGTGTTTAGGGAAAGAGAATGAAACTATTGAATTCACTGTGACAGCAGCTAGTATTTTTTGACATATACACTCGCTCCCTTATTCAGTTCACTATTTATTGATTGCTTTTTATGCCTAAGGCATCGGCCTATTAAGAGTACAGTTGAAAGTAACAGACATGTCTGTAAAGGAGTTTATATGGTAGACTGAAAAAATTGTAGCAGAAGGTACAATGTACTGGAGGAACAGTGGTGAACAACAGGTACTTGCTGTCTAGGAAGTTTTTTAGCTGTATTCTGTCCTAGAGATGTCAGAGGTTTTCTGGATTGTGAAGCCTCTGAAGGATGCCATGTAAGGCCGGGAAAATATGGCGTGAGGTGAGATGTAGGGCTGAGGGAGCGCTCTGTGAGGTGAGATATGTTCTAGGATGTTCTAGGACTGTAGGGCTGAGGGAGCACTCTGTGAGGTGAGATACATTCTAGGGTGTTCTAGGACTGTAGGACTGAGGGAGCACTCTGTGAGGTGAGATACATTCTAGGATGTTCTAGGACTGTAGGGCTGAGGGAGCACTCTGTGAGGTGACATACATTCTAGGATGTTCTAGGACTGTAGGACTGAGGGAGTGCTCTGTGAGGTGAGGTATGTTCTAGGATGTTCTAGGACTGTAGGACTGGGAGTGCTCTGTGAGGTGAGGTATGTTCTAGAATGTTCTAGGACTGTAGGGCTGAGGGAGCATTCTGTGAGGTGAGATGTTCTAGGATGTTCTAGGACTGTAGACTGAGGGAGCGCTCTGTGAGGTGAGATATGTTCTAGGATGTTCTAGGACTGTAGGACTGGGAGTGCTCTGTGAGGTGAGGTATGTTCTAGAATGTTCTAGGACTGTAGGGCTGAGGGAGCATTCTGTGAGGTGAGATATGTTCTAGGATGTTCTAGGACTGTAGGACTGAGGGAGCATTCTGTGAGGTGAGATATGTTCTAGGATGTTCTAGGACTGTAGGGCTGAGGGAGCGCTCTGTGAGGTGAGGTATGTTCTAGAATGTTCTAGGACTGTAGGGCTGAGGGAGCGCTCTGTGAGGTGAGGTATGTTCTAGGATGTTCTAGGACTGTAGGGCTGAGGGAGCGCTCTGTGAGGTGAGATACATTCTAGTATGTTCTAGGACTGTAGGACTGAGGGAGCACTCTGTGAGGTGACATACATTCTAGGATGTTCTAGGACTGTAGGACTGAGGGAGTGCTCTGTGTGGTGAGGAGGGCACAGGGCTGAAAGAGAGTGCTTTGTGAGATAAGGTGTTAGTGGGCTGAGAGAGTGTTCTGTGAGGCGAGGTGTTGTAGGGTTTTTAATGTCCTGTGAGGTTAGATGTTGTAGGGCCAAGAGAGTAGAGTGCTCTGAGCTGAGGTGCAGGACTGGGAGAGTGCTTTATAAGATAAGGTGTCTTAGGGCTGACACAGTAGCCTGTGCAGTAAGGTGAGGTAAGGCCAAGAGAATGCTATATGGGATAAGGTATTGTAGGGCTAAAAGAATACTTTGTAAGGTGAACTGTCTTAGTGCTAAGACAGTGCTTAGTGAGGTGAGGTGATCTAGGCTGAGATAGTTGTGTGAGGTGAGGTGCCTTGGGAGTGAGACATCCATCTTGAGGTGAGGTATTATAGGGCTAAGAGAGTGTCTTGTGAGGTTAAGGTGTTCTGGGCTGAGAGAGTAGAGTATTCTTGTGAGGTTAAGTGTACAGCTAAGAGAGTATGTTGTGAGATGAGGTATTGAAGTGCTGAGAGAGTTCAGTGTGTGGTGAGATATTTTAGGGCTGTGCATTATGAGGTGAGGTGAAGTGAGGTGAGGTCGAGCTGAGAGAGTACGTGGTTAGGTGTAATATCTTCAGGCTGAGGAAGTGCTGTGTGAGGTGGAGTACATGCATTAGGGCTGAGAGTGCCCTGTGAGGTGAACTCCTGTAGGGCTAAAACAGTTCTCTGTGGGTTGAGGTCTGAGAGGGTACTTCATATGAGATATGAGGAGTATTAAATATTCCAGATATTTCCTCATTAACCCTGGGCTGGGATGGTGTGGTAGGCTTGCCTGAACGTTTAATATATATATATATGTCTGCTGACAGAGTTTCAAGGTGAAAGGATGCAGTGCTCCTCTTACACCCTTGCCATAGCGCCACTCTGTCCGGCTGCTCTAGAAGCCTTCCCTTTCCCACCCGCCTTCTTCCAGGTGAAAGTGAGTGTCTCCTCTTTGGCATGCACAGAATCCCATTCAAGATATCCTCCAGTGTCATCTGTGGATCTCGGGTCCATTCTTCTGTGGGAAGCTTGGCTTCCCACATTCCTCAGTGATGTTCTGGTGCCAAGAACTATGACTAGTGTGGACAGCACTTAGTGCTGTGTTTGGGTGCTATGTAAATATTTATTGAATGCAAAATAGCTTCAAAGAGGTTCTGTGTCCAGTTTATTTCCATTTCTATTTTCTCTAAGTAACTTACCAACAACCAGAGCAATGGCAGCACTTGATGTCATGCGAAGCTGGTATTTTACATGGTAGTCATTCCCATCGGGTGCTGTGCTACCCGTGATGAGCATTTCATAATATCTCGAACCGCTTCACTTCATAACCAGACTCTGGGGTCAGAGCAGTCGTGTGTGTGTGTGTGTGTGTGTTACATACGTGTGTGTGGGCATGCACGTGTCATAGTGCGCGTGTGGAGGTCAGAGAACAAGCTTAGCCTATCAGTCTTCTCCTTCCACATTTTTGAGAAGGTCTCTCTCGTCTTTGCCGCTGGAAAGGCCAGTGGAGCTGGCAGGCAAGCTTCGAGATTTTCCTGGCTCAGCCTCTTGTCACTGCGGTGCACTGGGCTTATAGACATCTGCACCACTTTGTGTGGGTGCTGGGGCTCAAGCCCAGGTCAGCAGGCTTACAGAGCAAGCACCTCTACGACGGAGCAAACTCCTTAGCCCCCAGGTCGCCTGTTTGCTTGGCTTTATAGCATGCCTTAAATCGGGTTGATAACTCATCTGTGATATAAGGAACCCTTGTGAAGTTGACCTTTTAGCAGACTGGGAACAGTAGAGTCCTGTGTGTCCACATGCACACATATAACCAGTTGAGTCAGCAGAGCCCAGCGCTGGCCCTGGTGGGAGTTCAGCATGTTGAACATGGACCATTGATAGGAGCGCTGCTGTCCAAAGCATTTCCAGGGGTGACTGGCGTAATCTGATGTTCTTGTACTGATCCCCTGTGACCCAAAGGCCCTGTCTCATGATTTGAATCCAGCACTGACTGCCCATATTCTTGAGGAGCTGTCTCCTGAGATGAGACTGGGATGGGATCCAGCTGTGTTTTGGGGGCCTGGGGGGCAAGATGAGCTAGACTTGAATGCTGATGCCTGGACTTTGCCACTGGCTTATGTCACCATGTCTTGGATTGGGAAAGGTGATGAGGTGGCCGTGCCTAGCTGGCAGGGATATTGAGGGGAAGCAGATAATCTTTGTGTAGATTGCCAAAGGTCCCAAGACCATGGGCAGAGGGACATGGTATAGATTGGCATGTCTGACATTTCCCCCTGGAGCAATCTCAGTACTTTGACAGGGAATATTTATTTATTTAGAGACAGGGTCTTATGTATCCCAGGCTGGCTTCAAACTCCATGTAGCCCAGGATGAACTTGAACTTCTGATGCTCTTGCCTTCACCTGTGGAGTGCTGAGATTACAGGTGTGAGCTACCATCCCTAGTTTTTGGGGTGCTGGGATTAGAAATTTCATTTTAAAGATAAAACCCAAAAGCAGACATAGTAGCCTCCCTTGGATGCTAGCTTTCCCTGAATACCTGCAAGCCTGTCTTCATACCAGTTGGAAAATCAGCTGGATAGAAGTTTGACTGTATTCTTCTTGGTGGCAAGATCATGCTGGTCACACTTTTGAGAAGCCATCCGCTTCTTATAAAGTATGCAGAGCAGGAATGGGGACCATCCTGTCCCTTCCCCCTGATCACGAGTCAAGGCTTAAGAAGACGTTGCTGTAAGAAGCCCCTGTCTCTAAAGTTCCAGCAGGGAGGCCAGGCCGCCTGTGTGGGGGAGGGGAAGGCAGGCTCCTGGGCCCCTGTTGCTGCTTCAGAATCAGTGGCTTCTTTTCTTGTACACAAACAACTGCAGCCAGCAAAGAGAGGAGGCATCGATGGTCGCATGACACGTGTGCATCAGAGAAGGAAAGTGCCCTTCATGCAGAGGAATCTCACCGTAAATGAGCACCCAGACAAGGTGCATCGACTGGGAAGCGCAGACGCCATACAGACTGCAACCAGCAAGACTGTGAAGACGTACTCTGTACATGTGGAGGGTGTCACAGGGTATCGATATGTGGACGTGTAGAGAACAGAACCCTCTGTAGAGGAAAAATGCCACCCTCTGCTTTGACAGACACTCCTGTTTCCAAGGATTTGAGCTGTTGTTTTGAGTATTACTGTTCTAGAGGACTGAGTTGTTTGTAGTAGTTCTTGTCATTTAGAGTGCGGTTATGCCTCCCACACATGCCTGCCAGCTTGCTACTCCATGTGTCCCAGTACCGTGTCCCCGTATGCTTTCTCCACGGCAGAGACTGTCACACTGCACCCTGATCCCAGGGCCGTGGTGGAAAGCAAGGAGGTGGCGCGGGCCCTCTCCTGGTGGCTGCTCTGACTGGGGGTGGGTGAAGACTCAGTTGTATTTGATGCTCCAGCATCGATTAAAACCACGTTGTAAGCAGTTCCATGGTGTGCTCTCTGAATTGTTTAGTGAGGGAGACTGTTTGTTAAAGGTCTGTGTCTTGTTTATGTTGTGGTAAAACAAGCAGCTCCGCGATGCCGAGTCCATTCCCAGCCACCGCCTCCACCCGTCCCTGGAACTCTGCATCCCTTAAAACTAGGACTCGAACCTATTCAAGTGGCTCCCTGTGCGCTTCCCCAGCCTGGCCATCCCCCTTCTGCTTCCGTGTCTGAACTTGACCTGCTAGGACCGTGTACCTGGAGCCGGAACAGTCCTGCCCGCTTTGTGACAAATGTATTCTCCTCAGCTTGGCTTGGAGGCTTATCTGTAGTGTAGCGAATGCGGGAATCCCCTTCCACTTTGAGGCTGAATAATGTACCACCGTATGAATGGACCACATTTTGTTTATTCACCAGTGGACACTTGGGTTGGTTCCACCTCTGGCTGTGGGTGGGCAGTGCTGTTGTCAACATGGGTGATGCATATCTTAAGAGCCTGTTTTCAGTTCTCTGAAGGTACAGTACCCAGAGGTGAGATTGCTGAGTTCTATGGCAATGTTGTATAATTAGTATGAGGAACCCACTATACTATGTTTTTTATTTTTAGCCTCAGAATTGTATATATTGGTTGTTAAAACTGAGAATTTTGGCTGGAGAGATGGCTTAGCAGTTAAGGCGCTTGCCTGCAAAGCCAAAGGACCCAGGTTCCATTCCCCAGGACCCACATAAGCGAGATGTACAAGGTGGCACATATGTCTGGAGTTCATTTGCAGTGGCTGAAAGCCCTGGCATGCCCATTCTCTTTCTCTTTCTGCTTCTTCTTCAGTCTCTCTCTCTCTCTCTCTCAAATAAATAATTTTAATAAACTGAGAATTTACTTCACTGTACATAATCAAAAATTCAGCCACAGTTGAAGGGGAAACGCTTAACTTCTTATCAACTGTGGTTCATAAAAATGGAGACACATTGAAAAGTGAGACTTCCTAAGACTAAGAGGAGTTATAGCCTTCTGGTAGGTAACCCTGTATTTACTTTAAGGTAAATGGGCGGTGTTGATACTGTTGCCAGGACAGCAGTATAAACTGGGTTGTCTTGGGGGGACCCTACTCAGTGGGATCTGTCTTATCTGTTGTGGAAGCAGAGTAAGATTAGGAGCTCTACTGTCTTTACTCCCCCCAACCCTTGGGTTTTGTCTCAGCTGTGTTCCCCCGCATTGTCGCGTCTTGGGTCCCTGCAGTGTCACACACAAGTGTGGGCTCTGGGACGCTGTAGTGTGCAGAAATTCTTAGAACTACTGCTTTTAAAGATGATGCATGGAAGGCTGGGGGGTGGCTCAGCAGTTAAAGGCACTTGTTTGCAAAGCCTGCTAGTCTGGGTTTAGTTTCTCAGTACCCACTTAGAGGAACTTGCAGACCAGACTCAATTGTTTGCAGCAGCAAGAGACCCTGTCTCAGAGAAGGCAAAACACTGAAGGATTTCGTTGACCTCCTACACATTGGCTGTGGCATGCTTGCCTCCCCCCCCAAGAATAAATTTAAAAGATGATGTGTGGGTGGGTTGGAGAGATGGCTTAGTGGTTAAGACACTTGCCTGAAAAATAGTGTGTGGAGAAGCTCATGATCCCAGATGAAGGCTGACTTGAGTTCACATCGTATTCTGATTCCCCTGGGACAGGTAACTGGTGTCTCAGAGCGCCGTTTTCTCATCCTGGGAGGCCAGTGTCATAGACTGTCATTTCCTTACTCAGGGAGGCATTATAACTGGGGGATTATTATTATCCCCTGCCCCCCTCCCTTGAGGCAGGGTTTCACTCTAGCCCAGGCTGACCTGAAGCTCGTTCTGTTGCCCCAGTCATGGCCTCAAGCTCTGGCAAGCCTGCTACCTCAGCCTCCAAGTATGACGTTAACGGCATGAGCCACCATGCCTGGTTCCAGTTCCTGCTTTTTCCTCTCATGGGAGTGAGTTATTTACATCTGGTTAGTAGAGGTTCATAGCTAGCAATGCATACTGCATTCGGGCGGCTGCTGTCAGCCATGAGAAGTAGATGAAGGTTAGCAGGGCTAAGCACCAACATCAGATCCTAGGGCCGAATTTTACTGTCTTCTTGACGCTTAGGAATGACCAGGATCCTAAAGCTAATGAGTGACCAGTGATGTGGCTTATATGTGTTAATGTTTTTACCACGTGAGAATTAGAACTGAGATGTTTTAAAAGGATTTGTTAAAATGACAGAAATCAGTTGGGGCATATGTAAAAACATGACACTAAAGCCGTTATGTTGTATTATGAATAATATCTTAGAAAAATAGCTTTCCTAAGACCAAAACAGTAATGAACAGAATGGTATTGTTTTCGCTGTTTGCAAATCTCCTGCTGCCGGGATGGAGTACAGACAGCCGGATTCTCTTACCTGCTTCCCCGTCAACCTTTGACACTAGCACACTAGTGTTACTCTACCCTTGGAAAGCTTGCACACTGTGAGAGGAGGAGGGCAGAAAAGATAAGATAATTTCTTGGTATTGTTGGTGAAACGTGGCTTTGACCTCCTGTGGCCCCGGAAGGAGCTTTGGGATTCCTCGGGAGTCTGAGCACCTGTGGAAACTGCCCATGGTGAGTTTCCTGGAAGTCCGAACACATCTCTGTGCTCTCCAGCAGGTCCTCGCTCAGGCCCTGCCACTGGAGGCTGCAGGTAAGCCCGCAGGCCTCCCACCACAAGCTGTTTAATGTTTAAATTGGACTCCTGTGACCCTATAATGGTTCTTTTGAAGGACTGTGTCTGTTCTTCTTGGTCGATGGATTGAATATTGGTTTTTTTTCTTGCCCCTACAAGTGTGTACAGGGCTTATGCATGCTCATTTGAGCTTTGGAGCCGGCTAAATAGGGGCTTAAAGCAAGTCACTCACCAGTTCCTGTGAGTGTCCTTTGGTGGGTTTAGGAGGCTGTGCTTTTTATAAGCCACTTGTGCACGTCTGCATGGAGTGCCCATTAGATGAGAGGGACACAAATGACCATAGTAGTGGGCACAGGGCTGCCCAGAGGCCTTCTTGGCGATGCTGAGACGGGCCCTTGAGAAAGAGGTGGCGGTCGCGGTCGGGGCAAGTGTGACTGGCTGCTGCCTGTACCCCTTGAGCTGCAGTCAGGGCTGGGCTGCCCGTTCCTGCAGTGGTTCTCTGAGGAGACAGGATAAGTCTGTGAAGGAGCCTGTCAGGGCACCCACTCGGGGCACCAGGCCTCTGGCCTTGGGATACCCCCCCTCCTTCTGCCCACACAAGCACACTCATGTCCCCACACAGCTAAGGGGCGCATGCACACATGTGCGTGACAGGCATACATGCACGTTCACTTGCCCAGTTTTCCACCGATTGCCCCTAAGAACAGTAGTGTGCATTTCCTGGGAGTGCATGCATGGGTCACACAGCTCACAACTTCGGGTTATTTAATATTGGCTCATATTTATGCCTGAGCTATCATCGCCAGTCCAGTTCTTCATGTGACCCAGCGTGTCCACGCCACTGTTCTGAGTCCTGGCTGGGCACTGCTTGTAGCTGCTGTGTCATTCGTCCTCACTTCCCCGTCCTCACTTCCCCATCCTCACTTCCCCAGCCTTTGTCTTCTGCACACAGCCGTGCGTTTGCGTTTGGCAGCGGTAGCCGAGCTTGCCTTTGATGTGCTGTAAGGGGGCGACCTGCATTTGGACATGGGCAGAATGTTACCACAGGTGGCCTTGATGTCACCCCGGCCTCTCTTACACATGTAGCCGATGCCTGAGGCCGGTGCTGTTGGGTGGTGACACTGAGGGAGTCCTGGAGAGAAAGGAATAACAGAAGAGGTGGAGGGGGCTCTCGCGATGTGACTGTTCCCTCCTGACGGCAAGTGGAGGCTCAGCTTGTTTCCTGTGCTCATGGAAGCAGTTGAACCCGGGTAAAAGTGCAGGCAGGCAAGGAGCGTCTCCGCACAGGCACCCGCAGGACTGCCTGGTGACGCTGCCCTCACGTGCCCGTGTGGCCCTCTGCCGCTGGGTGATGACCTAATGCCGGCAGGCAGATGGGCACTGCTGTGCCTGGCATGTTGCCATTTGAAAACTAAGGACGGGGACCTGATAAGGGGGAGGGCCTTGATCCAGACCATGTACGTAACTCTGCGAAGTCAAGAGGACAGTACAGACCTCACTGAGCCAGGGCCCCAGGGACTCTAACCAGGACGTCAAGCCATCCACGTAGGCTTGCTTTGCAGGCATTACAGAATGAGGTGTTTTCTATAGGAGGTTAGGTTAACCTGTTGCCACCCATATATTGCACATGTAGACAGATAAGCACACCGAATACGATACGGAGGGTTGGGGAGATGGCTCACTGGAGAAAGTGTTTGCCTTGGAAGCCTGAGTACCTGATTCTGGATCCCATACCCCTTGTAAAAGCTAGAGGTCATGGCAGGCTTCTGTGACCCCATCGTGTGATTGCAGTGTGGGAGGTGGCAATGGGAGAATTCCGCACACATTTGTAGGGTCCGCTAGCCTGACAAACTCAGAGCCAAGCAACAATGGGGCAGAGAGACTCTGTCTCACGTGAGGTGGAAAGTGGGGACTGAAACCTGAAAGTTCACCTCTGGCCTCCACACGTGCACTGGGGCACACATTCACCAGCGCTCACACACATCAACATAAAAACCAGTAGAGGGCTGAAGAGATGGCTGAGCGGTTAAGGTACTTGCCTGCAAAGCCAAAGGACCTCAGTTTGATTCCCTAGGACCCACATAAGCCAGATGCACAAGGTGGCACATGTGTCTTGGAGTTCCTTTGCAGTGGTTAGAAACCCTGGCATGCCCATTCTTCCCCCCCCCTCTCTCTGCCAAATAAATAAAAATAAAATATTTTTTTAAAAAACAGTGGAATCCTTAAGAAATTTAATTCATGCATTCACATTATATGAAATCATTATGTAATCTCACACTCCACTGAAGGATCGAGCCCTGGTTCAAGTCCTACTTGACATACTAGGCTTCTCAGCTTGAACTTGTCCCCAAGTGTAGAATGGCCTGAATCATTTCCTGCTTAGCTGAAGTTCCAACTTCAGACACCTCTTCGTCACAGTGATAATTCTATGTGATCACCAAGAAGACCCTGGGGCTGGCGGGGAGGCCAGCATGCTGCGACTCTCACAGGCAGTGTTTACACTGTGACGCGGAGCTGTGTGCCAGCCTTCCCCCCATTTCTGTCTGGAAGGTGTTTACAGTCCGCGCTGTGAAGACGCACTTCTGTGTATCCCCGTAAGTGACGCTGCTGGGTCTGCCTAGAGTCCATGAATCGGAAAGCCGACAGGGCCCTCACTGAACACATTGTCATTTCATAAGTTGTTTTCTTTCATCCATGTGTTTGTTTATAGGAAGCGTTTGTTTGGAGGCTGTGTGAGTGGAAGGTCTCATGAAGAAGGCATTCAGTGAGGAACAATGGGTAGTGTTCAGGCTTTGATTTGTTAGTAAAATAACTGTTTTTGCTGCATGGGAGCTCATCCCGTGGTAATTAGGGGAATGTGAGAGCGGCTGGGAGAATCCATCCCGTTCCATCATTCCAAGCCCGTGCTCGCCTGCTTTCTGCCTTCTGTGTGCAGGGCTGCCGAGGATGGCGGGTCACTTGGTCCCCTACACTCCAGGAGGCACAGTAGAAATCAAGGCCTAGAAGTTACCCGCTTTAAAGGACCGTTTAGAGAGAGAAATGAATAGAAAACTTAGCTGTACGGTACAATGTGGTGAACTTTTGTATTGAATCTGCTACTGACGAGGTTCTTTGATTCTTTACATCCCACACGGTGATACTGGCAGCCAGCATTTAGCAAGTGCTTCTTGCCCTAAGTCTATGTAAGTACTCACAACTCTTCCCTTTGGTCCGAAGCATCACTTTGCATTGTCTGCCTGCTGTGAGGTTGTAGGATGCTCAGCCACCGAGATACTCAGAGGCCTGGCCAGGTCACACAGCAAACATAGTGCTGCGTCTCTGGCTGTGGGGAGTAGATTCCATTGTCAGACTGTTAGCTCTGGCCCCATGCTGGCTTCCTCCATTTGTAGAAGAGTGTTCTGGCAAATTGGTTTGGGCATAAGGATATATGCTTGTAATCCCAGAACTTGGAAGGCTAAGGCAGGAGGATTATGATTTCAAGGCCATGCTGGACTATATACCGAGATTGTCTAAACACACACCCACCCACACACCCCCAAATTTGTAATCCCGCAGATGAGCTTGGTGGCAATAGTGTGATTTACTAAAATGAACGTTAATTGTAGAGTTGGACAGCATCATGCCTGACCATTGGATTATCAGCATACTCACATTTGTAACCTTGAGCAAGTCATTTTAGCATAATTTGCTGCTGGGTGAGATAATAGTGGTCACATGACCTGCCCTGGGAAGGGAATGGACATTTCATTATCTTGAGTAACCTGGCTGTGTGTGTGAAGGCTCCTGAGGGTCCGCTGCCTTCCAGGAAGGAATGTTAATACGCTAGATCTGAGAGCGCCAAGCTGGTGGGAACAGGGACGAAACAGTTACACGGCAGTCTGTGTTAAGGTTTTTGTCAAAATCACTGACATGGTGCTTGGAACTAGCTATTTTATTTCCTTGTGTGTTTGTGTGTGTGTGTGGGGGGGGGACGGACAGCTAAACTGCTGGTAAGACACTTACATTCCTGCAAAATAACTCTGTGTTAAGCAGAGCAAGGAAATCATTTGTTCTGAGCTAAGTAGGAATGACTATGGCCACCAAGCACAGGTCCAAGTAACCCTGAGTGACATCTCCCACCATGGAAGAGTGGCCTGGGAGCAAGAGGACATCTCCCACCATGGAAGAGTGGCCTGGGAATAAGAGGACATCTCCCACCATGGAAGAGTGGCCTGGGAACAAGAGGAAGTCATAAATCAGTTCATTTACAGCTATACTGATGGGCATATCTGGTTGCAGCCAGGCAGGGAGGTCTCTCTGTGTTCCGGTGTTATCTGACAGGATCCTTAGCCTCAGGGTCAGTGGTAACTAGAGGCTTCTAAGCTTAGAGATGAATGCCCAGAAGTTAGGTCAGGTGCAGAAATTAAGTTAATTGGCGATTAAAGGGCCTAGGATTATTTTTGCTCTGCACCTGCCGCAATCCACTTTGCCATAATGCCAATGCTTCTGTCCCCTCAAGTCTAGTCATCTGTAGCATCTTTGTTATTGCTTTAGTTTTTTAAAACAATTATTTATTTGTTTGTTTGAGACAGTGATGGATGGATGGATAGATAGATAGATAGATAGATAGATAGATAGATAGATAGATAGAGAATGGGCATGCCAGGGCCTCTAACCATTGCAAACGAACTCCAGATGCTTGCACCACCATGTGCACCTGGCTTACATGGGTCCTGGATCTTTTTGGCTTTGCTGGTTAGTGCCTTAACGCCTTCGCTGCTAAGCATCTTTCCAGCTCTCACTTTAGCTTTTGCATGTGCATGTGTGTCAACGCATGCATGCATGTTTGCACACTCAACACATGCACACACACACAAACACACACACACACATGCTTGCATGCACATTTGCCTGTGCTGTGCTGCACATATATGTTCAGGTCTGTGTACATGTGTGCATGTATAGACCAGAGGACAATCTTTGTTTAAAAATATTTTTATTTTATTTATTTGTGAGAGAGAAAGAGAAAGAGAGGCAGAGAGAGAGAGAGAGAGAACATGGGCGCACCAGGACCTCCATCCACTGCAAATGAACTCCAGATGCATGTGGCCCCGTTGTGCATTTGGCTTACATGGGTCCTGGAGAATCAAACCAGGATCCTTTGGCTTTGCAGGCAAACGCCTTAACCGCTATGCCATCTCTTCAGCCCCAGAGGACAGTCTTGAGTGTTGTTCCTCAGAGTACCTGACACCCTTTTTGGAGATGGGTGGGTGTGATATATATGTGCACAGACACACTCATATGCAAGTCGGAGAACACCTTTGGGTGTTGATCCTCACCTTCCACCTGGTCTCTGGTTATTCATTGCAGTGTTCACCAGGCTAGCTGGCCTGGAAGCTTCTGGGTGATTTTCCTGGCCCTGGCTCCCTTCTTGTTATAGGGTGTGTTGGGATTACAGGTACAGGCTATGCTTTCAACTGTTTACAAGGGTGCTAGGGATCCAAGCTCAGGTACTCACACCTGCCACAAGCATTTTATCTCCTGAGCTGTCTTATCTCCTCAGTACCTCCAGCTACCTTGTTTTGAGATAGGGTTTTTCATTGGCCTATAACTTGCCAAGTAGGCTAGACTGGCTGGCCAGCAAGCCCTAGGGAAACCTCTGTCTCTTCCTCCCCAGAATTTGGATTACATGTGCATGCCTCCACACCTGGCTTTCATGCATGGGTTCTGGGCATCAAACTCAGGTCTTCATGCCTGTAAAGAGAGCATGTCACTGATTGTGCCATCTCCCTGGCCTCTTTAGCTGTAGATGTGGCTTGTTCAGAGAACTCACATTCACAGTCACTTCCCTCACCTCCTTTCAATGACTACATTGAACAAAGAAACCGTGAATACGGAATGAGAACGGGAATGGAGGCATGTGGAAACCCAGCTTTTGCTTTTCCTGTTAGCCAGGGCCTCCTGTCTGCGCAGGTCACAGCGAGGTCTGTTTGGTCCTCCGTGTTCTCTGGGAAGGCAGGGTTCCTAGCTTCCCAGTGGCCTGGATGGGCTCTGCGCCTGAAGCTGACCCACCCCAGACAAGATTTGGTTGCTTGCTTTGCTGGCCGGGGCAGTGGCTCTGGGTTGGTCTGAAAGCTTGTGTTGTTTTAAGCTGCTCTCAGCCCTAGCTGCCCACCAAGGAATCTTGGAAAATACCAACACCTGATATTTAAAAACCGAATTAACACTGCGTTCCTGACATCTCTATTTTTTCTAAACTTCTTGGGTGATTCTGATAGGCAGTGAAAGTTGAGGAACCTTGCTTTAGTGTAAAGGAAACAAAAAAGATCCATTATCAGTCATTATTAGAATAATGTGCTCATTGTTTTCAAGTCTGTTGAGGAGGTGAGAAAGGTTTTAGTGAAATTTTTAAAAAATTGCATGCATACATGTGTGTTCATGTGTGCGTGTGGAGGCCAGAGAGCCGCATAGTGTGTCATCCTCAGGTAGTCGTCACCTTGCTTTTGGAGCCATGCTCTCACTGAATCCGGAGCTCACTGATTTCAGCAGACGAGGTAGCCTGCAAGCCCCATCGATCCTCCTGTCTCCACCTTTCCAGTACTGAGATATAGGCCCATAGGAGCACTTCTGGCTTTTTGTTTTGTTTTTCAAGGTCGCTCTCACTGCAGTCCAGGCTGACCTGGAATTCACCATGTAGCACTCAGTGTGGCCTTGAACTCACAGCAATCCTCTTACCTCTGTGTGCGCCACCATGCCTGGCACTCCTGGCTTTTATTAGGGGCTGGGGATCCAAACTCTAGTCCTTATGCTTGTGAGGCAAGGACTTGACCCACCAAGCCATCTCCCAAGCCCGAGAGGTGTCTCTTTAGTGGCACAGACTATGTTGTAGCGTAGGTCCCAGCTTCCCTCCTGCTGCCGGCCTGCCCTCCGGCTTCCTGGGAAGTCGGTAGGAGAAGATGCAATTCACCCTGTAGTCTTAGGAGAGAAGACATAGCCCTAGGGGAGTGTGCTGGTAGGCAGGGAGGCCCCCACCAGGGCCTCTTGCAGACTGAGGTTGCCTCCTAACCTCCTTTTCCTTTGTTGTGTGAAGCCTGAGCCTCTCTGGGACGTATCTGCCTGTGAGCTATTTTAGGCACCATGCTATACAACAGGTTTATCAAGGGGTCATTGAACCTTTGAGGTGGCTGTGTTCTGTGTGTCTGGGACTGGGATTCCTGCCTCATAGTTCAGGCACGTGGGATTTTTTTGTTTACCTGTTTGTTTCTTTATAAAGCACCTGAATCTCTTGAAAATCCAGGATTTGGCAGCCTAGCAGGTCTACCAGATGTCTGCAGAGCACTCCAGATGCCCTTTTCCCAGTGCCCTCTCACAGGTGTTAGCTCAGTTACAGTTTTTTTACTTCTTCTCTTTCTCCTTTGGAAAATGTGCTAAAATATGCATAGTTAGCAGTGTGGCTGGAAAGGGGGAGCATGGGAGGTACTTTTGCTTTCTTGAGTTCTCCTCCTCTGTAGGGCGTGTGTTTATCCATGCAGGGGCCCTTTGTCTGGGCACTGTTTAGTGTTTACTTCATTTCTCAGCGTGATCAGGCCAGGGAGGTAGCTCCCTTGGTAGAGTGCCTGCCTAGCACGCACAAGGCCTGAATTCCATTCCCAGCATCTCATAAAACAAGGTTGTGACAAACTTCTGTAATCCCAGCACTCAGGAGGTAGAGGTAGGAGCATCAGAAATTCACAGTCATCCTTCGCTGTATAGGGAATTTGAGGCCAGCTTGGGCTACATGGGAACCTGTCTCAAAAATTAATCCCTCCCCTCAAAAAAAAAAAAAAAACAGTCAGATCTGACTGGTTTCTGATGATCTCAGAAATATGCATCTGTCTGTCAGGATGCAAGTATTAGGCTACCAGCCACTGCAGTGTGAAAATGTATGACTCATTATAAAATCACGGGCTGTTCTTCATGTGTCCACATAATAGATTGGCTGTTTATGAACATCTTTATTGTATCTCCCTCCATTGAGATGCTATAATAAGCAGTGTATGAGGCGTAATACTGTGACTTTTTAACACGCACATGACTCTAAGCTAATTTTCATCCAGGCAATTAGCCAGGTAAAGATTTTCTTAGCACTGCCAGAGGAGGGGGTGGACTCAGTCACCTTTGACAATCCTGTGATGAGTTCTTTATATATATGACAGGGACGGGGAGAGAATGGACATACCTGGGCCTCCAGCCACTGCAAATAAACTCCAGACTCATACACCCCCTTGTGCATCTGGCTTGCATGGGTCCTGAGAATTGAACCAGGGTCCTTTGCCTTTGCAGGAAAATGCCTTACCCACTAATCTATCTCTCTATACCTCCCTTTTTAAAATATATTTTATTTATTTCAAAGAGAAAGATATATAGAGAGAATTAAGCATTCTTCTCAAAATTATTTTATGTATATATTTGAGAGGGAGAGAGAGAGTAAAAAAGAGGCAGATGGGTGGGGGGAACGAATGGGTATGCCAGGGCCTCCAGCCACTGCAAACGAACTCCAGACGCATGCACTACCTTGGGTATCTATCTGGCTTACGTGGGTACTGGAGAATTGAACCTGGGTCCTTAAGCTTCGCAGGCAAGTGGCTAAACCTCTAAGCCATCTCTCCAGCCCCTGTGATGAATTTTTGTGGGTGCTTTTGGCCACCTTCCACCAGCTTTATAGCTTGTGACTATCCTGGTGTTTGCATGTGCTCTTGGGGTTTAGACCCCTCTGAGGACAGGTCTGGAGGCCTTGTTGGGGGTAGTTGACCCATTTTTCCTGTTTCCTGTCTTTCTGTGCTTCTCTCTTGTTCCTGACTCTCTTGGCACTCCATCGGTGTGAGGTGTATGAATGTGTATGTGTCCATGCAGTGCCCCTTGCACTAGCCTGCCACAAGGTGTGCTTGCCTGTGGTGGCCAGACGAGAACACTGGCTGTCCCTTTCCATTGCCCTTCCACCTGTGTGTGTTTGAGCTAGAGTCTCACTGACCGTGGAGCTTGCCATTTTCTCTGTGAGCTCTGGTGACCCTCAGGTCTCTGTTCCTCTGTGGGACTAGGGTTACAGATGTGCTGTCCAAGCCCAGCCACTTACTGGGGTCCTGCGATTGAACTCCAGCAGTCTCTCAGGCTTCCTCAGGCCCTAGTGCTTGCGCAGGAAATACTCTTAGTTGCTGAGCCATCTCTCTAGCCTGTAGGCAGTCTTCTTCGTGCTGGGACAGTCACTGACTTGGCAGGCACTGCCACAGCTCTCAGGCACACACCTGGGTGTCAGGTTATCCTTGACATCTGACAGCTCCTGCTGCGGCCCAGGGCACTGTGGACCCTGAGCGTGGCAGGTCTAGCTTGGGTGCTGTGGTGCATTCGTGCTCCCCGTCTTGGAGGCAGCCCTCCTCCCCCCAGCGTGAAGAGGTGTAACACAAAGTTTATTAAACTGGATGCTGGGGTTCCGTGGCTGAGCTTTGCAGCAGGAAAATATTGACTCAGCCTGGCTCATTCCTGGAACAGTCTTCACTGTCCCAGGGACAGCGGGAGGCTAGTGGTGCGCAGGCTTCCTGCCGGGCCTGGAGGGCTGCTATCTGGGGGCCTTGGGTAAGTTCAGACACTCTGCTGCTTTACATAATTGCAATCCCCCACCCACCAGTGGGATGAGGACTCTAGAGTGTGAAATTAACACATCAAGTGAATTTGATATCACTGTAGCCTTGGGCAGGTTTTTGCAAATTAAATTTTGCAGAAATTAGACCCAGCCTTGCAAAGGCAGCATTAATTTAGTGCTTGTGACACTGAACTGTTCTATGACACTTCCACCCTGAGACGGAGAGGCTGGTTTTCTACCAGGATAATGAAGACCCTTGCCGTGAAAATTTCCTGTTTGATAAGAACCGCCAGTAAGGATGAGGAGATGGCTCAGTGGGCCACGCCATGCTTGCCTTGCATACATGGAGATCAGCATTTGATTCCCAGAACCCAGGTGAGAAAGCTGAGCAGGCTGGCCCACACTTGGGACCCCGGCACCGAGAGGTGGAGCAAGGAGGAGCTGTGGGGCTTGCTGACCAGCCAGTTTAGCCTACTTAGCGAGTTCCAGGCCAGTAAGAGATCCTATCTCAAAAATGGTGGATGGTATTCCTGAGGAATGACACCTGAGGTTGTCCTCTGGTATCCACAAATATGTGCACATGCACCTGCACACACACACAAAAATGCCATCATTGAAAGCGATTACCTGCACAATACTCCACCCACATAGTATACATTTCTAGAAAACAGACATGAAAGAGACATGCCAAACTTCCCTAAGACTTTTCATTATTTGCCCTTCATTAAAAGATGATCCTTTCAGTGTGCTGAGAACGGATCTGTGTCGTAACAAAGCTCTACCCTGACTGTAGCAAAAACGAGTGCTTAGTGATCCACAGCAATTAGTAGGACCATCTGGGCACCTAAAGACCCAGGTCCCAATACCCTGTCCCAAAATGTGGGCAGAACCTAGGGTCACTGGGCACATTTGCCCTCAGAGCAAGGGAGAGTCCCACTGAGCAGTGGCGTCAGACCAGGACTGCCCACCTAGTGGCCCGAGGTCCTTGTTGTCTACATGCCAAGACCTGCTGTGGAGGTTTCCTTGTTTCCATCTGTATCCCATTCTGTTTCTGTTGTCACGTTTTACCGTTAATTAGGATGTAGTCAAATGTTAGGGGCCTGAGGGTTCTTGTTCATTAAAGTTTGGATCCCAGTGGGCATTCTCTTTCCCAGTTCCCAGCTCTCCAGAGGCTTCGCTTCCTGGCTCTAAACCCACAGCTGCTGGTTTCCAGCTGAGGCTTTGCTAGTCCCCTGCGGCTGTGACATGTCACTGTTTCAGGAAAGGTGCTGCTTCAAATGGGGTTATTTCTCGGGCCAAGATTTTGTATTTTGTTGATGTGGAAAATGAATCATAGAAAAATATTGTATCTGAGTGTTTGAGTTGATGGTGTCTGCGAATGGGTGATGTGCCTGTGATCAGTGTGCTAAGGAGTGCCTTTGTCTCTCTTAGAAGTTGCTGGTAAGAATCCATTCATGGGGCCACATTGAATGTGAGTGCACAAAGATGGAACAGGGACGGCTGGAGGGATAGCTGAGCGGTTAAGGCATTTGCCTACACAGCCAAAGGATCCTGGTTCGACTCTTCAGGATCCGCGTAAGCCAGATGCACAAGGGGATGCATGCATCTGGAGTTCGTTTGCAGAGGCTGGATGCCCTGGCATGCCCATTCTCTCCCTCTTCCCCTGCCTCTTTCCCTCTCTCTAAAATAAATAAATAAAAATACATATAAAAAACATAAAAAATAGAACAGAGAGTAGATTTCTTCATCTTCAGAACAATGAGACAGACAGATATTCAGTCAGTAACAGTAATGCTAGTCAGGTCCACCAGCACAAAGAAAACCACGGCAAGAACTGTGGCTTCTGGAGGCCATGTGACATGGAAAATGGCAGGTGAAGAGAACCCTTCTTGGGGAGTAAGAAGAACAGTGATAAATGGATTTGGTTAGCAGGGGTAGGAAAGAGAGTACAATAGATTGCATTGGAATGGAATGATAGGGCTTGGGATGCTGTAGGTTTAGGAGAGTGAGTGTTTGAAAGGAAACCCCACTGGAGACTTTTTGATTGATTTATTTTTTACTCCCCCGCCCCGTGTCTGTCTGTCTGTCTGTCTCTCTCTGTGTAGTATGGGTGGTGGTGGTGTGTGCATGTCTCTCTCTCTGTCTGTGTTTGTGTGTGTGCACTCGTGTGCAGATGTTCTGGTGCATGGAGACTGTAGAGAATGTCAGGTGTCCACTATTGCTTGTCCGCATACTTCCTTGAGATAGTCTCTCTCCTAATACAGAGCTGTGGTTTTGACCAGTCCCAGCGAGTCTCCAGGCTGCTCCAGGGACCAGGGTTATAGAAGTGT
The DNA here is from genome assembly GCA_036346955.1 of Dipus sagitta. Taxonomy (NCBI): domain Eukaryota; kingdom Metazoa; phylum Chordata; class Mammalia; order Rodentia; family Dipodidae; genus Dipus; species Dipus sagitta. Next base: position 171,286,241 of record CM070773.1, read on the forward strand.
GTGACCTCGCCCAACTCTCTATGTGCATCCTGCTAAATTGAATCATGTGTTCTCAGGCCTTCATACTTGCTGCAAGTGCTCTTATCCACTGAGTCACCACCTAGCCCCACACGGGAGACTTTGACATGCTTCTGGATTTGTTACTCTTCACAACTGTGACCAAAATACCTGACTACACAACTTGAGGGAGAGATGTTTATTTTGGCTCACAGTTGCAGAGGGTTCAGTCCATGGGCTCGCCACCCTGTGCTTGGGTAGAACATCATGGTGGCCCGAGGGCATGGCAGAACATATTCTTCACCGCAGGGTGGACAGGAAGCAGAGAGCAAGGAAGTGACAAGGGACCGAGTCTGACCTTCAGAGGCACTTCCCTGATGACTCTTCCTCCAACTCAGTCTCATCTAAAAAACTGTAGACTCTTCAAGTGCATCTTTCTAGCTGGGAACCAATCAACTGCGTAACACCTGGGCCATGGGGGAACATTCCTCGGCAAGCCAGAACAAGTCTTTAACCCAAGTGGTGGTGCCAGTATCATGCTAAGAGGATGTGGAAACCTAAGAGGTCTTGCTGCCGTCAGGGGCTCCAGGTGGCCGAGGGTCCCTTTGTTCATAGTGTCCCTCCTTGACTTTCATGACAGCCAAGGTGAAGTTCTTACCTCCCACGCTTGTGCTCAGGAGCTCATTGCATCTTGAGTGCTTGCTGTAAGCGTGTAGACTGAACATCCGTGCCGTGCTGTAGTTGGCTGTCTTTTAGAAGCTCTGTAGCTGTCATCAAGCCCAGGTGCTCCTGGAACTGTCTTGCAGTCTTCTCTGAGTTGGGCCGGCCATTACTGTACCTTTCGAGAACCTGGTAGTCCTAGCCAAGGGCTGGGCAGTCAGCTTGCTGGCCCGTGCCTTGCGATGGGCAGGTCTTCCCTCCCACCTGTGATGGGAAAGTCACAGGGCTGTTTTGATTTTTGTTTTTATTTTGTGGCAGGGTCTTATTATAGCCCAGACTGACCTGGAACTCACTCTGTAGCCCAGGCTGGTCTCGAATTTGTAGCTTTCCTCCTACCTCTGCCTTCCAAATGCCAGGATTAAAACTATGCCTGGGTACAGGGCTGTTAGTTTAGAGGTGGTTCTGTTCTTTCTGGGATATGATTAGTTCTCTACCTCCTACCGTGAGGGCCTGTTTAGTGTTTCCTTTCTTCGGGATTTCTGAGCATGCAATGGACTAGTAGTTTTTTTTAATATTTTTTGTTTTTATTTTATTTATTTATAGAGAGAGAGGGGGGGAGAATGGGCGCACCAGGGCCTGCAGCCACTGCAAATGAACTCCAGATGCGTGCACCACATTGCGCATCAGGCTTACGTTGGGTACTGGGGTATTGAGCCTTGAACCGGGGTCCTTAGGTTTCACAAGCAAGTGCTTAACCACTGAATCATCTCTCCAGCCCGGACTAGTAGTTTTCTTTTTTCTTCTCTCTGGCTCAGGCTGTAATCCAGCTGTTCTCAAGCAGGTGGTGATCCTCCTGTCTCAGCTTCCTGAGTGCTGGGATTACAGACGTGCACCACCACAGCCAACGTAGGCGTATGTGCAGTGTTGGGCTGCCTCCTTTGTGTAGGACTGGGTATTATTTGGTGAAAACTTGCAGGTATAGGCTCCGCGTACTGATTAGTCAGCTTGGGGCTTTGCATTCTGCTTGGTGAAAATCTGCCTTTGGCACCTCTGATGAGAAGTGGACAGAGGAACCAAGCTGTGCCGGCACGGTGGGACTTTAGAGGAGGGCCAGGCCATGCTGTGTTGTGCAGAAGGAGGAGGCAAGGTAGGCACGGAAGACAGACTTCTGACTTGGTGCCCCAAGAGCCCACTTTCTGCCTGGCCTGGAGGGGTTCGAACTTAAGACTTTCTTCTGTTTTCTTGGCATATGGGAGAAACCCAGCAGAAAGATCCGTGAGCTACACCAGACTTCTGTTTGTTGCTTGTAAGTGTCTTCTTGTCTTCGGTGGATTAGTAATGTGATTTATAGTGACTTTGTTTCTGATGTGGAGGCTGTAACTGATTTTAAAATAAAAGCTTCTACCCAAACGGAATAACTAATGAACATGCATTTATAAATCTCATCCCTGGTTTAACTTACTTGTTCCCCTCCCCCCACCCCCCGTGAACAGTTATTATAAAGAAGAAAGTCAGATTAATGAAAACCGGTGAGACATTTGATTTTGCTAATTACAGACTCCTTCCCTTAGAATTTTACTGTTGTAAATTATTTCCTTAAGTTATTTTAATAAAATTAACCTTTTTGAGTCATTAAACCATCAAACTATGGATGACTGGGAACGCATCTGAGTCGCCATCACCAACAGCTGTTAGGCCAAGGCGAGTACCAAACAAGGCTGCTGTCTCCTGTTTCTAGAAGGACAACACTGTCACGTGTGCAAGCATGTCGGAGATGTGTGTGTTACAGAAGTAGCATATTCTCGTGAAAATAGTCGTCCCGAGAGCACCCTCCGTGCAGAAGCAGGCTGGCGGAACCCTAAGCCGTGTCCTGAGCAAGGATGAAGAACTATTTCTAGAGCAGTGCTGTGGAAAGGCCGTTCCGCTGGAGGCGTAGGTATTGGCCGCAGCAAGTGTGTGAAAAACAGGACGTTAAGTGTAAACATTTTGTTCCCGGTCCCCTGCTCTAGCACAGCCGCCACTGTCATCTTGGGCTGTGCCTGTGTGTCGAGCGTGTCTCTGTGCAGTGGGGCTCTGCCTCTCTGACAGTCTGGCCTCTGCCCCCTGTGGCTAAGCTTAGGGTTCCACCGTTCTGTCTCCCTTGACGACTGGGCTCGTGTGGTCCAGCGCTTGCTAACATTGATTGTCCACAGGGATGGGCAGCGTGTCAGGATAGAAATTTAAAATCAGATTTATGTTTTGCTCTCAACTGTGGTGGATCACATGTTAGGAGGTTGGAACCAGCCAGGCATCGTGGCACATGCCCTTAATCCCAGCCACCTCTCAGGAGGTGCTGGTAGAAGGATTGCCATGAGTTCAAGACAAGCCTGGAACTACAGAATGAGTTCCAGGTCAGCCTGGGCTAGAGTGAGACCCTACCTCAAAACAAAACAAAACAAAACAAAACAAGATAAAAGAAAAGAAAAGCATGCTTTTTTACTTGGTTGATGCCTTGACTTACTTGTTTTTTGTTTGAACTTTAAATCTTTCTGTCTCTCTCTCTCTGATCACGTGTGTGGGTATAGGCATGTGTGTGCCACAGCTCACAAGTGTATGGCAGAGGACAGCCTTGGGTGTTAGTCCTCACCTTCAACCTTGTTGGAGGAGAATCTCTTGTTCACCACTGAGTATGTTCGGCTAGCCAGCCCATGAGCTTCCGGGAGATTCTCGTGTCTCCATCTCCCACCTTGCTGTCCCATAGCATGTGGCTGTATGTGGGTTCTGTGGATGCAAACTCAGGTTGTCATACGTGCACAGCAAGCACTGTGACACATGGAGCCGTCTTCCTAGTCCGTCCCTGTTGGTTTGATTTTTGAAGCAGGGTGATTCAGGCTGGTCTTGAACCCAACTCACAATCCTCTTGCCTCAACCTCCCATGTGCTAGGGTTATAGTCATGTGCCACCACACCTGACCCGCCATACCTGTCCTATGTTGTGTGTTTGTGTGTGGCGCTCAGGATTAGAACAGGGTCTCAGGCAAGCTAGATAAGTGCCCTGCTATTGACCTATAGTTCCAGCCTTCCTTTAACTTCTTATTTGAGACAGGTTCTCACAAGTTGCCCAGGCTGGCTTTGAATTCACTCTGTAGCCCAGGCAGCCCTTGAACTTACTATCCTTTTGCCCTAGCCTCCTGGGTAGCTGGTATTCTAGGCCTGCACCACTGTGTTTGGCCTCTTTTAACCTGTTTTTTATCAGAAAATTCTTTTGGAATTATACCAAGAGCCCTGGCTCTGCAGCAAACGTACATTTATTGTCTGATACTAGAGTGAGGACCATCGACAAACTACATGGTGGGGCCACTTGTGAATGGAACTTGTGGAGAAAGAGGATCTCTGTGAGCTTTGGACAGAGGAAAAGCTTTTGTAAACGCACAGAGGAAGAAGGGTGTGAGCGTAGCTGGCTGGTGGCTACCTCCTCTCTGAGGCCTGGGTCTCCTCAGCCTAGCTCTTCACACTCATCCCAAGAACTGTCACTGACCAGGTCATGTGCACCCCAGAAGCATCTGAGTACCCCCTTTCTCTTGTGAGGTGACAGGGGCAGGTTTCCTCTCTGTGCTGTGTCCTTGTCTCAGCTCTCAGTCTCTGGGCTTGTAGCTGCCCCTTCTCCTCACTCCTCACTGCTCACTCCTCACATGTTGGGCGTGCATCCTCAGGTCGCATGTGGTGAGCCACCCGTGCCTGTGCGGTGCCGGCCCGCCCCCCACTTCGGAGGAGGCTTGGGTGCTGTTTCACTGCCGCTGGATGGAGAAAGAGCGGGCTCTGGGGTGTACACTAAAGCAGCTTACCTTTGAGGGGGTCACAGTGGGAATGCACTTATGTTTGTGGCATGGGTGTATCTGGACTGCCACATGCACCCTGTCTGCTTTATGGTCCTCCTGTGTGTCTCCTACCATCCTTTACAGGTGAGGAAACCAGCTCAGCAGGGTATATCAGCTGGTCCAGGGCCTTGGCTGACCCCTGATCACACATTTTCATCTTGGCTTGTCCGTCTCCAGGTTCCTACTGATGTCACACGCTGTCCACCTGTCTCCTCATTCACTGTTGGCCCTGTGCCTTTCTCCTCAGCTGCACTTAGTGGTTTAAGTCCAAGCCCGCTGAGCTGGCTTAGCACGTTCTCTTCATGCCCCCCTCCATTTAACACACTCTTGAGTGTCTTGGTATTCTTGAATATTTTAAACAGCTTGTAAAGTGTTCACTAATGCCTCTGCTTTGGGCCACACCCTGCTTGCGTTTCTGTGTGTTGTGAACAGGGCCGGCCTAGATCTGTGGTCAGTGCGATGGAGCCCTTGGTGGGGTCAACGTCGACGTCAGTGATGCCACTGAGATTGCCACACTGCTTCTGCTGTGTTGACGGTAGTGACAACAGCCTTGATTGCCATGCTCAGAGATGCAGAGTCAGCTGTTTCTCCAAAGGCTTCCTCGCTGCCATTGTGCGTCGGTGCTGCTGCTGCTTATTTCTTGTGCAAACGAAGGCGGCTGTGCAGGCTCTTGAGGCCGCAGCCTGTGCCTCAGTTAAGCTCCCCTGGCACTGAATTTTCTATATGGGTTGGAAAACAAAGATGAGCACAGTACCCAAAACCCAAAGGCACTGCAATTCAAGTATGGCTCATGGGTGACTGGAGAAGGACGTTCATATTTAAAATGCTGAGAACGGTAAATATTTGACTTGCTGTAGTGCAGCCTCACATCAGTGCCGGGTAGCTGGATCCTGATGATGTCAACCTTCTGTTGGGCTCCCAGGCAGCTGGTCCTTTGAGTAATGAGCCATCTCCTTTGAATATATATAGCAAGATGGCATTTGGAAAGTGATGAAGTGGCATTATTAATAAATATTTCCTGCAGCAACAACAAAAGAGGCCCACAGAGGCAGGGCACAAAGATTCTGAGTCACAGGTAACTGAGAGTGCGGCCTCCTTTTTTTTTTTTTTTTTTGGTTTTACGAGGTAGGGTTTCACTCTAGCCCAGGCTGACCTGGAATTCACTATGGAGTCTCAGGGTGGCCTCGAACTCACGGCGATCCTCCTACCTCTGCCTCCCGAGTGCTGGGATTAAAGGCGTGCGCCACCACGCCCTGGCTAAGTGCGGCCTCCTTTAAGGATTGGAATAGGTGGAATAATTAAGAAATTCCCTGTGTGGCTGGCTTCAGAATGGTCTGGAAAGCCACCCGTCCTGCATCTAGTACTTGAGAGAGGGATGTGGTGTGCAGGGCAGAGAATCACGGTGGAAACAGTGGTGAAGCAACGGGGCTGGGGAGATCTCCGAGCCGAGTGCCTGCCATGTAAGTACAAGGACATGGTGGGGACCCAGGCGCCGACATCAAAGGCCAGGCGTGGTGTGGTAGCACGCGTCTCTCATAGCACCTGGGAGGCAGGCACAGCAGAATCCCTGCCTCGAAAATAAGGCAGAGCGCAACTGAGGCAGACACTTGCTGTTGACCTCTGGCTTCCACATGCATGTGCACATGTATGTACAAGCTCCTGCACACACATGCACACACACCACACACATACATGCAAAAAATAGCCAGGGGCTGGAGAGATGGCTTAGTGGTTAAGGCCCTTTCCTGTAAAGCCAAAGGGCCCAGGTTTGATTCCCCAGGACCCATGTAAGCCAGATGCACAAGATGGTGCTTGAGTCTGGAGTTTGTTTGCAGTGGCTGGAGGCCCTGGTGTGCCCGTTCTCTCTCTGTCTCTCTCTTTCAAATAAACAAAAATTAATAGGTTTTTAAAAAATAGCCAAGTAAGGCTGATTGTTATTTTTTGCATGCTGAAGCATGAAATCTAAGTTGAGATCAACAGTTTAAAGGTTCTGTTGTCCCCCATGTCTGTGCCTCAACCCTCTAGAATGTTAGGTGAATATTCGGCTCATTTATTCATTATATTCCGGAAAGCAGCAACCCAGCTATGTAAGCTTCCCAGATAAAGGACATTCCCATCAGTACCAAAGGGTCCAAGTATGTTGAACAGTGTCTAAAACTTTGTGGTAACCTGGCTCCTTCAGCAGAGGACAGAAATCCCCAAACAACTATGTGGGCAGCAGCTGTCATTCTCGATCCTTCCTACAGCCTGAGGACATAGCTTTCAAGTGTCTGTCTGGGAATAATTAGGAAAGGCCACAGAGAGAGCAAGAAATGATATGGGTTAGGAGTAAGGTAGCCTTTTTATCTGGAAAGTAGTCAGCTAGGAACCGGCCCACAGAGACATGGATGCTGCCTTGCCTGCTCTGGCAGGACTAGAACCCACATCTGATCCTGATCCAGTCTCACCCAAGATGGCTGCACAAAGCAGCTCCAGTGTCAGCTCCTGCTTCCTCCTCAACTTTTCTAGGCTTAGCACCTGTGGGTTGGTCCTTCCTGAGTCAGTATCCTGAGCCCACCAACCAATCAGGTCCCTTCCTTACACACCTGAGCCTGGTGGTGAGGCTCAACCTAACTGGACACCTCAGCCCCACTGACGAGCTCACTTAGTCCTTGACCCAGAGGCCCTCCCACAAGAGAGACCTTTCTCTATGTGGGCCCCCTTCTCCCTTCCAAGCCAGACAGGGAAGGGGGAGAATTTCTTCCAGCTTAGGCTCTTTCCTGCTTTGCTTTCCCTCTTACTCCTCCATAAAATAGATCTCATAATTCATAATTTACCCTGCTCTGAGTTAGTGTTCTCAATTCTTTGTCAACATTGATGACAAGTCAAGAGCTGCTAGAGTGGAGTTCTAATCCCGCTGAGCTCTCCCATGTCAGCAGGCAGAGAAGGTGAGAAATTCATTGGTAGAGCTTTAGAGAGAGAGGGCTCCTGGAAAGCTGAGATTCAGGGCAGCCTGGAAATGGAGTGGGGCTGGGTGCTGGCCATTCTCCATAGTGGAAACAAGCATCTCCATTCCTTCTAGAAGCCCCCTGTGTCAATTTTCTTCAGGTCAGTGGCCATCCAAGGGTCTTTGGTCTCTGTGGAAGTATATGCCCCCACCTGTCCCTTACTCTCTCCCCGATTCCTGTATCATCACTGCTTGGTATGCCTCCTCCCTTCATGGCTGGGTGCCATCCATATGTGACTGGTTCTGTCTTAACAGTTTGCCTAAGTCCCTTCTGTACCCTGGTGTCATGTTCTATTTGGAACGGGCTCTCACACAGTTTGCATAAGCCAATGGTGTGTCTTCTGTGGGTCTTCACATACTCAGTGGGGTGGCACCTGTCATGCTGTGGGGCTATTTAGGTTCCACACTAAGAGTCAGTTGAACAGAGGGTGCCAGGAAGAAGGAAGGGAATGATGACAGAGAGGGTCATTTGTGGTCTCTGGAGAGGAGGGGTCCCCTCTACTGTGGCTTGCAGCAGGGCTTCTCCCCCACACATGTGGTTCTTCCCTCTGGCCCGTAGACTGCATCAGAGCCAGGAGTCTGGAGCTCCACCTTCAGCGGCTCTGTGATGACTGCAGCCCTGTCCCACTGTTCATCTGAGCACTTCCTTCCTTTGGCTCTGTAATTACTCTGTAGCAAAGCTTGTCTGCAAAGAGTACATTATGTAATTACCTCTCCAGAAAATTGGCTTTCAGCTTTCACGGGGGATTTGTGTTGGAGCAGACTGGGATCCTACTGGGGACATGTGTCAGGCCTCACCTGAGCTGGTGTGTGTTGGAAGGTCCCCTCAGTGCTGCACAGGTGTGGGGCAGATGTCCCTGGGCCTTTTTCATCAGGTTTACTGTCCCCTATGCCTGGCGGGCCAGGGGTCTTTCCTCAAGAAAACATAAAAAAGGCAGGGTGTGAGGAGGTGGAAGGTGGGCTGGGTCAGGTGACAGTGGCACATCACTGTGGAGTCATTTTGTGAAGCTCCATGACAGGCTTCAGGGCGTCTCTGGAGACTAGGAGGTGGAGGTGCTGGGGTAGGTGCAGTTTTGTTGTGTTGCGACAGGGTCTCATGTAGCTCAGGATCTTCTCAAACTTACTATGTAGCTGGGGATGGCCTTGAACTCCCTATCTGCTTCCCTGCACCTCCCAAATGCTGGGATTACAGGCATGTGTCACCACACCACGTTGGCCTTTGCTGGACTTCATGTGTTGTTGTCTGATGTAGTCCAGTCTGACCTCTAGCTTGCTTTGTAGCTGAGAGTGACCTTGAACTTTGGATCTTCTTTCCTCCATCTCCTGAGTGCTGGGATTACAAGTGTGCACCACCATGCCTGGCTGCAGGGCTGTGTTCGGAGACTGGATTTATTTTTACCACTCTAATGTCTGCTCCTGAAAGTGTTCAAAATTAATTGTTTCTGCCCATCCTTTGCTGGGCAGTCAGCAGAGTGAATAATGAGCCTACAAAAAAATCTTTTCCACCTCTACATCTGACAGGGAGGGGTTTACCATCTAGGATATGTAAAATCCTCAAAGAATTAAACACACACACAAATCACCCTGCCAGTCAATGGGAAAGTAAACTGAGCAGACAACTGAAAGAAAGAAATGCAGACAGAGGGTCAGTCAATATATGGAAAAATATCCCACCCTTAACCAGACACATCCTGAAAACCTGAGTTCTGTGGACAAGAGCAAATCCGATCTCTTAGGTCAGGTGTCTGTCGGTAGAGGCCGCCTTGTCTCAAGAGGGCTTCTCCGTCCAGGGGTCTGTCTCTGTGGCTTGGGTGTGGTGTGTGCTAGAGGCTCAGATTGAAGGTGGTGGAGCACTTCAGACGTGGGGTGCAGGGGTGTCATTGGATGCTGCCCCCAGGGAGGGTTAAGGTGTTCCATTGCCACCCCAGGCTGGCTCCTGCAGGAGGGAGCCTGACCCTTGAACTCCTGGCTCTGGGTCTCTGAGCTAAATAAACACATTTTCTTAGAAAGGTCCAGGTATCTCATTACAGTAACAGAGTGCACACATGCCTGAGGCCACCGCATGGTCGTGACTCCCGTGATGGGCCCAGTCTCACGTAGGTCTTGACTTACTGACTTGGTGGATACTGGCTTCCTATCTGTTGCTTTTTAGCTTATTTTCTGCTTATCAATTTTTTTATTTTTAGAGAAAAGAAGGCAAGAATCAGTTTTGCTATTCACATTTTTATCGACTTAGAAAAACACATTCACGGGCATAGAAGTGTATTCAGTGAAAGGTGTTCGTCCTGCCCTCCACACTCCTCTCCATTTTGTACAGCATTTGGGGTGATGGATGACACATCTGTGTTTGCTGTCAGAGGTGTACTGTGCACCTCTCAATATTTTGCACATGTATGTGTGCCTATGAATTAGCTTTATGTAGAAAGTAAGTAGATTTGGAAAGCGACCAACATTTGTGAAATTCCCTTACAGAATTGGGAAGGCTTAGCTAGAAGCTGGTGGCCTCTGGGTTGGCAGAAACCCTCCTTCCCATACTTTCCAGATAGTGAGGTTGCCAGCATGGATAGTCCCTGCTCTGTGGTTTCCTGTGTGGGAAACTGTAGGAGATGTTGGTGTGTCGAGTCCTCACCACGCCCTCCGATCAAAACCAACACTAACAGCATGGGAGTCCAGAAGGCCCAGCTTGACGGGCTGGATTTCTTAAACACTCAAGTCCAGAAGAGCTGGCATGACAACTGGCTGAATTTCTTATCCTGTTTTTATTTCCACAGAAACTAAGAGAATCTAGCAAAGCAACAAAGAAAGTTCAGCTTGTCTTTTGTCAAGTCTTTAGCCCCAGCTGGCCTTAATTTTAAGATCTTCCTGTGCCACAGTTTCTAGAATAGCTGTGATTGTAGGTGTAATCCACCATATACAGTTAAGGGTACATTGGTTTTCAGACAGCAGAACTTACCTGGTTGGTCTTCATTTAATCCATTCAAAGATTTCAAGAGCAAAGCTAAGTTTACCTTGTGGAAAAAGAAATGGTCTGTGAACTGCATGCAGCTCAATCCTTGTACCCAAGTTTCCAGACAGTAGCACAGGTCCCACAGGCCTGTATGCCAGTCTCTGCCTTATCCTTCTCTCCATCCACAGGTGGAGGGTGCAGATTCCATACATGTGTGTCCATAGGTGGAGAGTGCAGGATTCTGTACGTGTGTCCACAGGTGGAGAGTGCAGGATTCTGTACACGTGTGTCCACAGGTGGAGAGTGCAGGATTGTGTATGTGTGTCCACAGGTATAGAGTGCAGGACTCTGTACGTGTGTCCACAGGTGGAGAGTGCAGGATTCCGTACGTGTGCATCCACAGGTGTAGAGTGCAGGATTCCGTACGTGTGCGTCCACAGGTGTAGAGTGCAGGATTCTGTACATGTGCGTCCACAGGTGGAGAGTGCAGGATTCCGTACATGCGTCCATAGGTGTAGAGTGCAGGATTCTGTACGTGTGTCCACAGGTGTAGAGTGCAGGATTCTCTACACGTGTGTTCACAGGTGGAGAGTGCAGGATTCTGTACGTGTGTCCACAGGTGGAGAGTGCAGGATTCTGTACACGTGTTTTCATAGGTGGAGAATTCAGGATTCTGTACACGTGTGTCCACAGGTGTAGAGTGCAGGATTCTGTACACGTTTGTCCACAGGGGGAGAGTGCAGGATTCTGTACGTTTGTCCACAGGTGGAGAGTGCAGGATTCTGTACACGTGTGTTCATAGGTGGAGAGTTCAGGATTCTGTACACGTGTGTCCACAGGTGGAGAGTGCAGGATTCTGTACACGTGTGTTCACAGGTGGAGAGTGCAGGACTTTGTACGTGTGTCCACAGGTGGAGAGTGCAGGATTCTGTACGTGTGTCCATAGGTGGAGAGTGCAGGGTTCTGTACACGTGTTTTCATAGGTGGAGAATTCAGGATTCTGTACACGTGTGTCCACAGGTAGAGAGTGCAGGATTCTGTACACGTTTGTCCACAGGTGGAGAGTGCAGGATTCTGTACGTTTGTCCACAGGGGGAGAGTGCAGGGTTCTGTACACGTGTGTCCACAGGTGGACAGTGCAGGATTCTGTACACGTGTGTTCACAGGTGGAGAGTGCCGGATTCCGTACGCGTGCGTCCACAGGTGTAGAGTGCAGGATTCCGTACCTGTGCGTCCACAGGTGTAGAGTGCAGGATTCCGTACATGCGTCCACAGGTGTAGAGTGCAGGATTCTGTACGTGTGCGTCCACAGGTGGAGAGTGCAGGATTCTGTACACGTGTGTTCACAGGTGGAGAGTGCAGGATTCTCTACGTGTGTCCACAGGTGGAGAGTGCAGGATTCTGTACGTGTGTCCACAGGTGGAGAGTGCAGGATTCTGTACATGTGTTTTCATAGGTGGAGAATTCAGGATTCTGTACACATGTGTCCACAGGTAGAGAGTGCAGGATTCTGTACACGTTTGTCCACAGGTGGAGAGTGCAGGATTCCGTACGTGTGTCCACAGGTGGAGAGTGCAGGATTCTGTACGTGTGTCCACAGGTGGAGAGTGCAGGATTCTGTACACGTTTGTCCACAGGTGGAGAGTGCAGGATTCCGTACGTGTGTCCACAGGTGGAGAGTGCAGGATTCCATACGTGTGTCCACAGGTGGAGAGTGCAGGATTCTGTACACGTGTGTCCACAGGTGGAGAGTGCATGCATCCACAGGTGGAGAGTGCATGCATCCACAGGTGGAGAGTGCATGCATCCACAGGTAGAGAGTGCAGGATTCTGTACACGTGTGTCCACAGGTGGAGAGTGCAGGATTCTGTACAGCTGTGTTCACAGGTGGAGAGTGCACCGACTTTGTACGTGTGTCCACAGTGAGAGTGCAGGATTCTGTACGTGTGTCCACAGGTGGAGAGTGCAGGGTTCTGTACACGTGTGTCCACAGGTGGAGAGTGCAGGATTCTGTACACGTGTGTCCACAGGTGGAGAGTGCAGGATTCTGTACACGTGTGTCCACAGGTGGAGAGTGCAGGATTCTGTACATGTGTGTTCACAGGTGGAGAGTGCAGGATTCTGTACGTGTGTCCACAGGTGGAGAGTGCAGGATTCTGTACACGTGTGTTCACAGGTGGAGAGTGCAGGATTCTGTACGTGTGTCCACAGGTGGAGAGTGCAGGATTCTGTACACGTGTGTCCACAGGTGTAGAGTGCAGGATTCCGTACATGCGTCCATAGGTGTAGAGTGCAGGATTCTGTACGCGTGTCCACAGGTGGAGAGTGCAGGGTTCTGTACACGTTGTGTCCACAGGTGGAGAGTGCAGGATTCTGTACACGTGTGTCCACAGGTGGAGAGTGCAGGATTCTGTACACGTGTGTTCACAGGTGTAGAGTGCAGGATTCCGTACGTGTGCGTCCACAGGTGTAGAGTGCAGGATTCCGTACATGCGTCCATAGGTGTAGAGTGCAGGATTCTGTACGCGTGTCCACAGGTGGAGAGTGCAGGGTTCTGTACACGTGTGTCCACAGGTGGAGAGTGCAGGATTCTGTACACGTGTGTCCACAGGTGGAGAGTGCAGGATTCTGTACACGTGTGTTCACAGGTGTAGAGTGCAGGATTCCGTACGTGTGTGTCCACAGGTGTAGAGTGCAGGATTCCGTACATGCGTCCATAGGTGTAGAGTGCAGGATTCTGTACGTGTGTCCACAGGTGTAGAGTGCAGGATTCTGTACACGTGTGTCCACAGGTGGAGAGTGCAGGATTCTGTACGTGTGTCCATAGGTGGAGAGTGCAGGATTCTGTACACGTGTTTTCATAGGTGGAGAATTCAGGATTCTGTACACGTGTGTCCACAGGTAGAGAGTGCAGGATTCTGTACACGTTTGTCCACAGGTGGAGAGTGCAGGATTCTGTACGTTTGTCCACAGGGGGAGAGTGCAGGATTCTGTACACGTGTGTCCACAGGTGGAGAGTGCAGGATTCTGTACACGTGTGTTCACAGGTGGAGAGTGCAGGACTTTGTACGTGTGTCCACAGGTGGAGAGTGCAGGATTCTGTACACGTGTGTTCATAGGTGGAGAGTTCAGGATTCTGTACACGTGTGTCCACAGGTCGAGAGTGCAGGATTCTGTACGTGTGTCCACAGGTGGAGAGTGCAGGGTTCTGTACACGTGTGTCCACAGGTCGAGAGTGCAGGATTCTGTACACGTGTGTCCACAGGTGGAGAGTGCAGGATTCTGTACATGTGTGTTCACTGGTGGAGAGTGCAGGATTCTGTACGTGTGTCCACAGGTGGAGAGTGCAGGATTCTGTACACGTGTGTTCACAGGTGGAGAGTGCAGGATTCTGTACGTGTGTCCACAAGTGGAGAGTGCAGGGTTCTGTACACATGTGTCCACAGGTGGAGAGTGCAGGATTCTGTACAAGTGTGTTCACAGGTGGATAGTGCAGGATTCCGTACGTGTGCGTCCACAGGTGTAGAGTGCAGGATTCCGTACGTGTGCGTCCACAGGTGTAGAGTGCAGGATTCCGTACATGCGTCCATAGGTGTAGAGTGCAGGATTCTGTACGTGTGCGTCCACAGGTGGAGAGTGCAGGATTCTGTACACGTGTGTTCACAGGTGGAGAGTGCAGGTGGAGAGTGCAGGATTCTGTACATGTGTTTTCATAGGTGGAGAATTCAGGATTCTGTACACATGTGTCCACAGGTAGAGAGTGCAGGATTCTGTACACGTTTGTCCACAGGTGGAGAGTGCAGGATTCCGTACGTGTGTCCACAGGTGGAGAGTGCAGGATTCTGTACACGTGTGTCCACAGGTGGAGAGTGCAGGATTCCGTACGTGTGTCCACAGGTGGAGAGTGCAGGATTCTGTACACGTGTGTCCACAGGTGGAGAGTGCATGCATCCACAGGTGGAGAGTGCATGCATCCACAGGTGGAGAGTGCATGCATCCACAGGTAGAGAGTGCAGGATTCTGTACACGTGTGTCCACAGGTGGAGAGTGCAGGATTCTGTACGTGTGTCCACAGGTGGAGAGTGCAGGATTCTGTACGTGTGTCCACAGGTGGAGAGTGCAGGATTCTGTACGTGTGTCCACAGGTGGAGAGTGCAGGATTCTGTACGTGTGTCCACAGGTGGAGAGTGCAGGATTCTGTACGTGTGTCCACAGGTGGAGAGTGCAGGATTCTGTACACGTGTGTCCACAGGTGGAGAGTGCATGCGTCCACAGGTGGAGAGTACAGGATTCTGTACGTGTATCCACAGGTGGAGAGTGCAGGATTCTGTACACGTGTGTCCACAGGTGGAGAGTACATGTGTCCACAGGTGGAGAGTGCAGGATTCTGTACGTGTATCCACAGGTGGAGAGTGCAGGATTCCGTACATGTGTCCACAGGTGGAGAGTGCAGGATTCCGTACATGTGTCCACAGGTAGAGAGTGCAGGATTCTGTACACGTGTGTCCACAGGTGGAGAGTACAGGATTCTGTACGTGTGTCCACAGGTAGAGAGTACAGGATTCTGTACACGTGTGTTCATAGGTGGAGAATTCAGGATTCTGTACACGTGTGTTCATAGGTGGAGAATTCAGGATTCTGTACACGTGTGTTCATAAGTGGAGAGTTCAGGGTTCTGTACACGTGTGTCCACAGGTAGAGAGTGCAGGATTCTGTACATGTGTCCACAGGGGGAGAGTGCAGGATTCTGTACACGTGTGTCCACAGGTGGAGAGTGCAGGATTCTGTACACGTGTTTTCATAGTTGGAGAATTCAGTATTCTGTACACGTGTGTTCATAGGTGGAGAGTTCTGGATTCTGTACACGTGTGTTCATAAGTGGAGAGTGCAGGATTCTCTACACGTGTGTCCACAGGTGGAGAGTGCAGGATTCTGTACACATGTGTCCACAGGTGGAGAGTGCAGGATTGTATACACATGTGTTCATAGGTGGTGAGTGCAGGATTCTTTACATGTGTGTTCATAGGTGGAGAGTGCAGGATTCTGTATAGCATCTACAGATGCACAGACTCACAATTGTTGGCACACATGTCTGGTTCTGTGTCTTCTACCTGGACACTGCATGTAGGAAGGCGCAGCCGACTGCGGGGATACAATGTCCATACACTCCCCGTGGCCTTTGCACGTTCATGGCACTATCATGAAGCATAGGGTCCAGCTGTCTGGCTTCCCACTCCCTTCCTTGGAGGAGCCTGTTCCGCATGGTGGCCATCCCTCACGCCCATTTCCTAGTGCTGTCACAGTGCCCTGCTGCCCAGAATGCCTTTCCTTCTCCCACCCACAGATGCACTCTGGCCTCTTAGGGGCAGGGTTCAGAGTCCAGCCTGCTGAGAACCTTGTTGGGCCCCTTTCTGTGGTAGTTGGCACTCTCCATGAGGCTGCCCAGCCTTACATTCCCCACCACCCCTTTGAGACATGGAGGATCCCGTATTTAGGAACTGGGCTTTTGTTTCCAGACTGTCTCTCAGATTTCCTGAAACAGCATGGGTTTCCAGCATATGAGTGTTGTGACCTGTTTTCATTAGCACTTGACATTGTGTGACTTGTAAGCACATGCCTGCAAGTGGTGTCTTGGGAGTCATGTGCTGTGCTGTTGTTAAACAAGTCACTGATCATGACTGAGGACCAGGAAGTTGATTTAGCTCACTGAATATTGCTAAGGAGGAGTTGGCCATTAAGCCCTTTTTATGGAAGTATATGGAGGGTAGAAATGGCCAGGGTGAGATCTCCGAATACCAAGTGCCTGGCTCTCTTTCCCTCTGCTCTCAGTGTAGCAGAAAGCTCTTGATCAAAAGCAAAGAGGGGCCAGGAAGATGCTCTGTAAGTAAACCATTTGTCAGTAAGACACTTGCCACACAAACCACGGATCTGAGTTCAGATCCCTAAGAACCTATGTGAAAGCCAGGTATGGAGGTGCACACCAGCTCTGGGGAGGTAGAGACAAGAAGGTCCTTGGGGCTTGCTGGCCAACTGGTCTACCTGAATCAGTGAGCTTCAGATCCAGTGAGAGTCCCTGACTCAAAAGATAAAGTGGAGAGCAATTGAGGAAGACACCCTGGGCTGACTTATGTGCCTGCTTACCTGCATACATGTATGCACGACCCACATAAGAACACACATAACATCATGCGTACCACATGCATGTGCACAAAATAATGCCTTTCTGTGGAAAAGATGACCGTTGATAAGTGGTCAGGGTGGAAGTCTTGGAATTCCAATAACCTGAGTTCCTCTCGTGCTGTCAGGGACGTGAGGTTCTCTGTGGGAAACGCAGCGGGTTTCTCAGGCAGAGGGAGTCTGCAGAGTGTGGTTGCAGCAGTGCGGCCAGCGCTTCAGACTGCCGCGCACTCAGCCAGGCTGCTGGGGCTCACGAGCCTTCGCTTCCTCCCGCCTCCAGATCAGACAGGACCACGAGTGCATAGTGGAGATAAAACAGCTTTTTACTTTTGTCATCTGTGCACTCCCAGCTGAGTGACAGTGTTCAGTGTAACGATGCCTCTGGTGGGATGCGGGTACTTCACTGACTCCAGTCTCATTGGTTTGTATTCTCAGTGTTGTCTGTGGCTCTGGCTCTTGAAGGAAGCTGGCTGATTTAAAGGAAGGAGACAGATCTTTATTAATTAACTGACAGGGAGGATAGTCATTGAAATACTCTGAAAACTACAAGGTTATAGAACAATATTGCATACTTCTATTACTGCTAAATTATCCAAATTAGGTAATTGCTCATGAATTACAAGTAGAAAATAAAGGCTGAGCATATCAAACTCTTAATAATAGTTATGATTTTCTGTTCTCTGGACTGTTTCATTTGTGTGTGTGTGTGTGTGTGTATGTATGAGAGAGAGAGAGAGAGAGGGAGAGAGAGCGCGCGTGCCAGGCTCATTCTTATAGCCCAGGCTGGCCTCCGACCTGCAGCCCTCCTGTCTAACCCCCCCAGATGTGGTTGGGATTGCAGGTGTGAACCATGGCATGTGGGGTCGGTTAGAATTTTCTTTTCAAACCACTTTATTCTTTCAGAGTACAAAGCTATGAATGTTTCAGTCATCTGTAGGGACCACAGTCCCAGATGAGAGATCAGGAGGCTTGGGCTCCAGCTCCAGCTTCTGTGAGACGGTCACACTCTGTGTAATAGTGTGTTTTCTGGCTCTCTTGTGGTTTTGGAAGGTCAGCCAATCACTTAAAACTAAATATCAGCAAAACCAGCACAGCTCTCTCGTGCACTCAGACTCTCACACAGCCTCTTAGACCTTCATTGATTCAATCCAAACTTTGAAATCAGATGTCGGTGCTGAGTGTAATGCACACTTGGGAGGCTGAGGCGGGTGAGTTGCTATGAGTTTGACACCAGCCTGGGCTACATAGTGGGTACCAAGACAGCCAGAGCTACATAGCCAGACTCTGTCTCAGAACTGAAAATACACACACACATAACAAACAAAAAAAACAGCAGATGTTAAGAGCAAATGAAAAATGCACATAGTAAGAGGTTGGTTTTCCTGCAGTTGGGAAATGCAAATCATCTGTGGCCAGGTTTGCACCTCTGTGGATGGCACATATCCTCCTTGTCCAGTTCTCTTGCAGGAGCTGAACAGAACACTGTGCTGGCTGAGTCCCTGGTGAGGAGAGTGCCACCAGCCCTGGAAGTGCCTTGTGTCACACAGTGGCAGCTTTGGCATGTCAGTGGCCATCCACCCAATGCAGGTCACTTTTTTTCCAGGAAGGAATGGGGTGAAATGAAAAAACATGGTGGTGCTGGCCTGCGCTCTTACACATGTGTGGGCTTTCTGGGTCTCCAAGGAGCTCACGAGCTCAGTTCTGACGGCCCCGCACAAGGAGTTCTGTCTGAGAGAAAAGTCCATCTGGTTTCCAAGCCTTTTGGGTTGGGCCTTGTTTTCCACGTGTGTACCTGCTGTGTGTGTGCAAGTGCATGTGTGTGCACATTCATGTGCACTTGGAACCTAGAGTCCTGAGTCGGTGTCTTCTTAGTTGCACTCTCTCTCACTGAACCTGGAGTGCACTGATTCCAGTAAACTAGCTTAGCCACTGGGCCCCAGGGCCCCAGGGATCCTCGTCCTCATTCTCCCCCCTCCCCCAGTGCTGGGATTGCAGTTGCTCCCCGTCACACCCTGCCTACATGTGGGTGCTGCAGATCCACTTAAGCCTTCATGCTTGCATAGCAGGCACTTTGCCCACTGAGCCATCTCCCCAGCCTGAGGTGATTATAGTTCAAACGGTTTATATTCGAAATTCTTTATAACCATGTGAAACTGTCCCTGGATCCCAAGATGTCCGAGAACATGGAAGTAATTCAGTGACATTTGTGTGTACAAGGGGGCCAAAATTAAAATTTTTCTGTTAGAAAAGAGGAAGATTGTATTGTGGGAGGAGTTATGTAAATACAAAGATAGACTTTCAGATATATTGATATGTGTATGCCCACATTTAAAACACTTGATTTGAAAATGATAGTTTTAGAATTCTGTCTTTCTGCACTATTGATTTTGTTGTCATGTGATAATATTCTGGCAGGATGTCCATCTTGGATTTGTGGAGCATGCTCCCCCTGGGGCAGACGCACCTGGCTGGGGAGGGAAGCATCGAGGCGTCCTTGGCCTCCCTTGTGCCCATGGAGCTGCGTGGTCACAGGCTGTGCTTGGGCAGCGAGGACTCCGACGACATGGAGACATTATACAGTGCACTTTCTTCTAGCATAGCCTGAGCCTCATGGGAGCGTGAGCCTGTGAAGTAACCCTAAAATAGCTTCTTGCAAATTCTTGGACAACTTGGCTGCTTCTCTGCACTGAGGGAAATAGTAGGTGGCAAAGCCTGATTTCTGCCATGGGCGGCTTCCGGTGTGTACAAACAAGATACGTTCCATTCATTGTCTCAGGCTGCTAGTGGCTGCGCAGGGAAGAGCAGACCTGGGCGGGAGAATGGAAGGGCTCCTGTGGGGCTCGGCTGGGTGGGGCACGTCACACCTGGAGAATGGTGCTTCCTGCCCTTCGCTCTGTGCGCTTTGGCTTCGGTTCCTTAAACTCAGTGCCTAGCTTGGTGGGCAGTGGGCAGAAGCAGGAATGAGGGTGCCCTGCTTGCTCAGCTGAGGACTCTGCTTTCTGTCCTGCGGCAGGGCAAGGGACCTTGGAGGGACTGGATATAGTCAGCTGCGAATGCCATTCTGGTACCCCATCTCAGACTGGAGGGAGTATGTGTTAGAACTTTGATCCAGCAGTTAACCACCACACCTGTGAGAACTTCTTTAAAGATGTGCTTTGCAGAGCTAAAGAGATGGCACCGTGGCTGTAACACTTACCACCAAAGCTGGAGTACCTGAGTTCAATCCCCAGATCCCTTTCCCAAACGCACCACACCATAATACTACACACACACACACACACACACACACACACACACGAAAAAAATGAGGTGGACAGTGAGGACTAACCTGAAATTTGTCCCGTGACTTCCACACGAGCATACCCTGCAGGCACACACACGTTGTCGTCATCATCATCAAGAGGTGCTTTGCTTGCAGTCAGTTGTAGGATGGGGTGAATAATTCCCAGTATGTGAAGGTTCCCATCCTTGCACAGGCCTTAGGTGCTTCTCTAACCCTAGGGCAAGACATTGACCTTGACCTTGGTGCATCTCTGTGTTGGTTAGCGGTTAGCTTTCTGTTACTGTAGTGGGAGCCCGAGGTAATCATCTTACGAATACGAAAGGTTTAATTGGGCTAACAGTTTTCGAGGTTCTGGTCAGGTTTTTATGTGCATGTGTGTGCATGTATGTGTGCTCATCTGTGTGTCAACACAAATGTGTGTGGATGCATGTATAGAAGCCAGAGGTTGGCATCCGGAGTCTCCCTCTATCATTCTATACCTTAGTTTTCTTTTCTGTGGCTATAGGTGTGTCTGGGATGTATGCCCATGTATATATGTGCTCTTGCAGTGCCCCATGCCCACCTGTGGTGGCCAGGGCAGGAAGTCGGTTATCCAATTCCATCCCTTTCTCTCCCATTCTTGTCTGAACTGGAGTGTCTTTTTTTTTTTTTTTTTTTTTTTTTTTTTTTTTTTTTTTTTGGTTTTTCGAGGTAGGGTCTCACTGTAGCCCAGGCTGACCTGGAATTCACTATGGAGTCTCAGGGTGGCCTCGAACTCACAGTGATCCTCCTACCTCTGCCTCCCGAGTGCTGGGATTAAAGGCATGCGCCACCATGCCCGGCTTCTGAACTGGAGTCTCTTACTGATCGCAGAGCTTGCCCTTTGTTCATGAACGTTGGTGACTCCTGGGTCTCTGCTCCCCTATGGGACTGGGGCTGTCGGCACGTGTGACTTGCCCAGCTGCTTATGTGGGCTCTGGGGCTTCAAACTCAGGCTCCACCAGGCCCTCATAGGAAGTACACTTAACTGCTGAGACATCTTTCTAGCCTGCCACCTTGTTTTTTAAGATTGGGGCCTCACATTAAACCTGGAACTCACTAATTTGGCTACGATAGCCAGCAAAGCCCTAGAAATCCTTCTGTCTCTGCCTCCACAGCCCTGGGATTGCAGGTGCATGCCACATTTCTTCGATTTTTACGTGGATACTGGATCTAAACTCTAGTCCTCATGCATGTATGCAAGCACTTCACCCATTCAACCATTTCCCCAGCCCTCTCGGTCCATGTTTGTCGGAGTCTGAGGGACTAGTTGGTGACAAAGCCTTTTGTATGTCGTGTGTAAGGACAAGTCCAGCCCAGTGTATACACGTAAGTCATGCTCCAATCTTAGGAAGGCCCCACCTAGCGTCATACAGTGGCCCCCAAATTAAAGCACTTTTTTAGCTAAATCATTTTAAGTCAATAGACTTCTCAGATAATTGGACACAAAAAAATTGTTTTCTGATAGTCTGTCACCCAGACTCTTCTATCATTTGTTGTAAGCCTTTTAGGCAGAAGGATTTGTTCTTCTGTGCTTTGAAAGCAAAATCATGGGAATTTATGCACACAGAGAACTTACAGCCCTGTGTGTGCCTTGATTCTCAAGAACGCTGTTTCACTAAGCTTTAAAGATCTGTGGAGTGGTGTGGGCGCGTTCTTGGTTTAGCTGAAAGGCTTATCTTGTAGCCTGTTTTCTCCCTATAGGAGGGCTTTGAGTGACTGCTGTCACTCTCTGAAGCTGGTAAGAGGAAGTCAGACCCCATGAGTAGTGACTAGAGAGGTGGAGAGCCATGTGGTTTCATCCTTGAAGCCACAATATGGCCTAGAGTGCCCACAAATTCCCAGGGTTCCATCAGATCTCCTCTGATTCTCCTTAGGGTCTTTTCTATTGGTGCAGTGTGTGCATGCATTAAGACCAGACCGTTGGAAAAAGATGTTCACTTTGTGGCTGCCAGGACAAGTTGTGGGCAGTGGTCACTGCGGTTTGGGGAGAGAAGGGAAATTCACAGGTGATGCTGATGCAGTGCGACCTGCTTTCTGGGTAGCAGTGGCTGGCTGCCCGTCTGGGTCTCCCTTGCGGTCTGCACCTCAACACATCTGGTTTGTGGTCACCCTGACTTTGACCTCTCAGCCAGAGCTGTTCTGAATGTCTCTGAGCCTGTCTCAGGACTGCTGGAATCAAAACTTTCTGAACCACATACCTGCGGAGAAAGTGACTTGAGGCCTCTATATTTATAACTTGGAAAGGTCATGAGGTCTTTCTTCATGTGGAGTGTGTCTCACTTATGTTTCTGTTTAATATTAGTCAAATCCTAGCCAAAGTTGTATATTTTTTTTAGAACTTGGAATAGAAAATTTATAACTAAAGGATTTTCTGCAGGATTTTATTTTTAATCTTTCTCAGACTAATTTCCAGACATTTGGCTTACGGAAAACTGTGATTTTGGTTTTGTAGAGGGGAAGGGGAAAAAAAAAAAAACATTTTGCCAACGAAGAGCATTAAAATTTTGGCTTCTGCTCGTGTCAGATTTCATACTAAAGACATTTTACAATCAAACCAAGGAAACGTGAAAAATAGAGATTTATAATGGAAATGTTGATTCAATTTGAGCTGAAGCCAGACATTCATGAGGAAAAATTAGATTAAACAGTAAATGTTCAGAGAGACTTAACATTGTGACAGCTTTAAACGAGTTCATGCTGCACGTACTTCCCAGGATTTGGTATGCTTCTGCGGCAGGCGGCTCCTTGATGTTTCTGGCCTTTATTGAACCCTTTAATCTGGCTTTGGATGCATGGACCCCAAAACTTACTGCTTGATGTCTTCTGATTGGAACTGTATCTCGTGCATTACTGTGGGATCACAACCCAGTGCCATCCGTGGAAGTAATTCAGGCCTGTCACACTGTATTATCTTTATGAGTGTAAATTGCCATTTTAGAACGTGAGCGTAAAGCTACCAGTTCCCACTGATTGATTCCATTTGTCAAAGGCCGACAGACTGCATGCAACTAATTCATTTTCATATTCTGTTCAGATGTGGGCTGTGGGGTGCTTGAAGTCAGAGGTGCTAGGAGGACGAGTGTGGCAGAGTGAGGCTTCATACTGTATCTGGATGTAGATGCCACAACTGGGGTTCCTCCCAGACACCCTCAGGGCTCTGCCCTGCGGGGACCAGCTGAGCCTCATGACGATGGCCATGTCCCAGCCTGGCCCGAGCACCCTGGTCATGATGCAGCCTCCTGCTCAAGTGCGGTCACAGGTGTCTCCACAGCTGCCTGTTTCCTTTGTTTGTTGCGTCCTTTTATACACAATTTGGATGAAGTTTACCTGCCAGTCATTTTCTCTGGTTCTCTTGTGTTTTTTGTGTCCTATCCAGAAGACCATTTTCAGATCCAATGGCATGAAATTTTTTCCTGGTTTTGTTTTTTCTGTGAGTTTTTATAGTTTCTATATTTAGGTCTTTAATACATTTTTTAAAAATTTGCATGGGTAATATATGTGTGTGATGTGTGCGTGTGCGTGTGTGTGTGTAGGTGCATGTGCATATGTGCAAACTAGAGTTTGATGGCAATTTCTTCTACTGCTCTACACTTTATGTGTTGAGCTAGAGTTTCTTGGTGAACCTAGAGCATACCAGTTCATCTACATTAGTTAGTCAGCTTGCCCCAAGGATCCTCCTGTCTCTACTTCCCAGGTGCTGGGATTACAGTGACACCACCATACCAAGCCTTCACATTGGTCCTGGGGAATCATTTTATTTGTCCTATTTGGTAAGGTTCCAACGTCATTCTTTCGCATGTATTTCTCCAGTTTTTTTTTTTTTATGCGAGAGAGAGAGAGAGAGAATTGGCACTCCAGGACATCCATCCACTATAATCGAACTCCAGATCCATGTGCCACCTTGTACGCATGTGTGGCCTCGTGCACTTGCATCACCTTGTGCATCTGCCTTACATGGGATCTGGAGAGTCGAACGTGGGTCCTTAGGCTTCACAGGCAAATGCCTTAACCTGTTATCCATCTCTCCAGCCCTCCAGTTTATTTTTTAAGATATATTTTTATTTATTTATTTGACAGAGAGAAAGAGGCAGGGAGACAGTGACAGAGAGAGAGAGGGGGAGAGAGGGAGAGAGGGAGAGAGAATGGGTACATCAGGGCCCCCAGCTGCTGCAAGGAACTCCAGACACATGCGCCACCTTGTGCATCTTGCTTACATGGGTCCTGGGGAATTGAACCTGGGTCCTTGGGCTTTGCAGGCAAGTGCCTTAACCACTAAGCAATCCCTCCAGCCCTCCAGTTTATTTTTAATGTCATATGTTGGAAGGATTGTCTTGTTGCTTTTGAATGTTCTCATTAGCAGCCTCATTGTAAATGACTGGACAGTATATGTGAGTGTATGTGCCCCAGCCCTCTGTTCCATCATTGTGTCTTTGTGACAACACAACACTGCTTTAATGACTGTCATTTGATAATAGATTCTGAAATCAGAAAGCATGAGACCTTCAGGTTGCTTTTTTAAATTTTTTTTTTTTTTTGAGGTTAGGGTCTTGCTGTAGCCCAGGCTGACCTGGGATTCACTATGTAGTCTCTAGGTAGCCTTGAACTCACAGTGATCCTCCTGCCTCTGCCTCTGCCTCCCAAGTGCTGGGATTAAAGGCGTGCACCACCACGCCCAGCTCAGTTTATTCTTTCCTAAGATATTTTTGGCCATTCAGGGTCCTCTAAGATTCTATATGAGAGCCAAACACAGTGGCAACGCCTTTAATCCCAGCTTTTGGGAGGCTGAGGTAGGAGGATCACCATGAGTTCCAGGCCAGCCTGTGGCTGAGACCCTACTTCCAAAACAACACCAAAATATTCTATATGACTTATAATTTACATTTTTTCTGTTTTCACAAAAATTGGGATTTTGATAGATTGCATTGGATTTTTACCTGCTTTAGACCTAATTCTATGACCATGGACTGTCGTCTCATTTATTCATGTCAGACTCTCTTGTCTAACACCTTCGCTCACAGTGTGACTTCAGACAGGTGTGTCAGATCTGAAGGGAACGTGGGAACATGGCACACACACTGCATAGACAGCACTGAGCAGTAGAGCCTCGCTTTCTACATGGCCATCTGTCTGCCTGCCTTGGTCATCTGACCCTCATCGACTCTGTCTTTGGTTTAACCAAGGCTTGGTCTGCTAGCACTCATATTTTAAGACCAAGCATGGTCTCTGGAAACGTGCTAGCTTTAAGCTGACTCCTCATGACCCTGTTTGCCTGGTACACTGTTTCAGGCAGTGACACCTTCCATCCCACTTTCTGTTGGGATCTGTGATGGATTATATTGATTGTCAACTTGGCCAGCCTGTGAGGGGTCATGGAGATTAGGTTAGCCTCTGGGCATAGACACGAGGCATCATCTTGATTAGGTTAATTAAGGTAGGAAGACCTGCCTTAACTATGGGCAGTACCATCCCAGGGCTGGGGTCAGGCACTGTATGAAAATGAGAGAGCAACCTTCCTCACTGTGTACTGAATGTGGCCAGCCACCTCTGTGCTGGCTCTGCCAAGATGGACTGCAACTGGAACTATGAGGTGAAATCAATTCTTTCTTCTTTAAACTGATTTTTGTCATGTACCTTTGTCCCAGAACAAGTAAGAAACTGATACAGGACCATGCGCAACCAAGCTTCTTAGTATGCACTCTTGGGCGGTGTGGATTCAACACACGTCGTCCTAGTGTAGCAGGGCAAGCGAGGCCAGATGACCTGGAAGGGGGTGGATGACCTCAGAGGTGCCAACCATTAGTACTACTTTGAATTAATGGCTTGTGTTACGTGCTTGCACGTTTCACATTTTCCAAATCACTTTCCTGTTTTGTGGATCTCAAAGGTGAATCTACCCCGGCCACACCTGAAGCGCTTGTTAAGAATGGGGTGGGACACCACCCACTCCCTGCATATGAGTCAAGGTCCCTAGGGAATTGGCTGTGAATAGGTTTGTAGGAGTTAATTTCTCAGTGTTGTGACCAGATACTGGACAAGAAGCAGCTCTTTAAAGGAAGTCTTTATTTACAGTGCAACATGGTGGGCAGGTGTGGCAGCTGGTCACATTCACCCACCACGAGAAACGGGTGCTGGTTTTAGCTTGCTTTCCCCTTTCCATTCAGTGTGGGGCTCCAGCCCGGGGAAGAGTGCCACCCTCAGGGAGGGTCCTCCTGTCCACATTAACCTAAACTAGGAAGTCCCTCAGAAACATTCCCAGGAATTTGTTCACATGGCAGTTCTAAATTCTGCCAAGTTGACATCAGATATTAACTTTCACAAGTGCCCCTGGCAGCTGGTTGGCTGTGGTTCATAGCAGGTCTTTGGGAGCTCTGGCCCATGCCCTCTGCTTATGCCACCACCTTGTAGTCAGAATCCCCCCAGACTTTATAGTCTGGATAAGGTCTTGTCCCCCAAGGGTAGCATCATCTTGACCCCAGTGCCATCTCCTGCCTCCTATCTAGGGGCCTCAGGACCCACGTCCTTCTTAGCATGGGACATTGGAGTCCCGTTGCCCACCATGTGGTTGTCATGTGTTGATGAGCCACTTGTCAGGCTAAGCCCCAGATTCTTTCCTCACAACACAAAGTCCCAGACACAGCTCATTCTGACAGGTACCATTGAGCAAACTTTACTTCTGTTAAGAAGCCTGGAAACCATTCTGGAAGCTAAATTTGTCTTTTGTCCTCTCATCCCATTGAAAACAACCCGGATGCGAGGCAAGTGTTATGACACATCTGTGTGAGCAGAGCATGTGACCCGGTGTGTGGTACGCAGTGGTCATGGTGGGTGGAGGGCTTGAGTCTGCGGCACGTTGGCCGCAGCAAGCGTGCCTCCTGCTCCCGTCCTCACCGTGTGCACTCCCGATCCTCTGTCTTGGTGGAGATGAGCCTCTCCCTCCCAGCAACAATGGCAGAGCAGGGGCGACCCTTGCCCTCCTGCACGTTGTCAGCTGAAGCTGCAGTGTCCTCCTCCCTCCTGGGAGCCGTGTGGCTAGCACCCTCATTACTGCCCTGGTCCAGCTCCTGTCACCCTCTCCAGGCCAGACTGTCACACTAACTCCCCGTATCACTTCTGCGTTCTCTGTGCACACCTTGGCGGACAGGCTGCTCTCAAGTGCTCTGCTCAGAACTACCCAGAAAGAAAGCCACAGCCTCAGGTTAACATGACCATCAGGCCTGTGACCTGGCCCTGCTGTCTCTGTGCACTCACACTCCCTACCCAGCCCCTCCTGCCTGCCTCCCGGCCAGCCTGTGTCACTCCTGTCTCCATCCCGACCCAGGTTTGTCTTGACCTGCCTCTGTTAACAGGCCCACACCCCAACACCCCAGCCTTCCATATCCTGTCTCTGTACAGCATACCTCTGGGACAGGCTAACTTATTCCTTGTTCTACTTTATTAAGAGTGACTTTTTATGCCATATTCTGTGAAATCAGGACCTTTCCAGTTTCTTCATTACCCTTTTGTAAAACTTCATGAAGTCCCTTGAATGTAGTAGCATGCAGAATAACTCATTTCAAACATAAATTAAGGTTTCTTTCATAGATGATGAAACAGAGGTTAAAGCAGTTTGAGAACTTTGTCTAGGAGATACCATGAGTTGGTGGCTGGGCCAGATCTGAACTTGGGACTGATGTCACTGTCTGAATGTCACAGAAGATTTACAATTGTGGGACAGACATTGACTGGGGAGGGAACTTAAGTAAGAAGTCACACAGAGAGGACAGGGCTGGGTACATTGAAGAGACTGAGATCATTTTGGTCATTATCTGGGCTGGGTCGGCCAGCTGGACTGTTAGCTAGACTGTTAACATGGAACTAATTTGTGAAGGACCTTCATGCCAACTTGAAGTTTTTTCTGTAGTTTGAGGTGATGGTTCCAGCCACATGGGCTCATGGGGTTCAAAAATCTTCAGGTGTTCACCACTCAGAAAGCATTCCATGAATGTGGTTTAGAGGAGATCTTGACACGGTGCAAACCCAGCTTCTGAGATCAGCGGAGAACCTTCGGATGTTTGGACTCGTGGCGATGGTTTCTAGAGCACGTCCAGCTTCAGAATAACATCGAGTGAGCGGTTTGTCTGATGCTCAGCTGTGGCATCTGAGTGAAAAGAGTTCAGTCCCGAGAAAGGAACATTGTAAAGCCACGCCTTTGACCTCATCCTTCAGCATTTGGAATGGTATTTTACCCACCAGGCTCCCGGGAGCAAAATGTCTGGGACCAAAGCCAGAGAAGCAAGAAGTGAAAATTCAAGCTGGGTGTGACGAGGCACACTTGTCATCCGCACTCAGGAGAGTGAGATAGGAGGGATGGGAGTTCAAGGCCATCCTGGGCTTCATAGTGAAAACATTGTCTCTACATAAATAACCAGGTGTGGTGGTGCATGCTTGTAATCCCAGTACTTGGGAGGCTGAGTTAGAAAGACTATGAGTTCAAGACCAGCTTGGGTTACATAGTGAAACTGCCGCTAAATAAATAAGTAAACAGCGAGGCATAGTGGCCCTCTCTGTAACTCCAGCACTAGGGAGGCTGAGGTAGGAGGATCACAAATTTAAGTCCAGTCTGGGCTGCCTAGTGAGTTCCAGACCAGCCTGTGGTGCAGAGCTCCTGTCTATACAAACAAATGACAAAAAGCAGAAGGAGAAGGGGGAGAGAGCTCATAGATAGTTTAAAATGCATAGCCAAGATGGAGAGCGTCTGTGCAAAACCTCCCCAAGCCTGTTCAGATTTTTGCCTCAGTCTGTAGTCTGTGGAGAGCTTTCTGGTGGCGCGCACATTTGTGGAGCACTGAAACAGATATTGAGGCCATGTCAAAATGGGGACAGTAATGAGGGAATGAATGGTGAGGTTTTAGTTATTTATTTTTCCCCAGATGATGCTGTTCTGGCTTGGTAGGAAAGATGTAGGCAAAACAGGTCTGTCTACCTGCAGTGACAGGCCCAGGAGTCAGCATGAGTCACTAGCCACTGCTTGCTGGGGCCTTGGAACCAGCACTTCTCCGGGCCTTGAGCTCTGTGGGGAATCCTGGCTTGGCTTGCTCATGCGCTCATGAGACATCACCCCACAGGAGGAAGAGCGCCGTGCTGGCTGGTACCACGGCCCTCCGTGGCTCAGCCGTGCCTGCTGTGTCAGCCCGCAGCACCTCTTCTCCCGTGAGACACAAAGCAGGCATCGCAGCTCTCTCCATGTGGGGACAGGGAAGGAGGGAATGGTGCCGTCTTCTCTCAGCTATTGTGGTGTCTCTGGGTACTTGCTCAGTTTTCAAGCATACGAGATTTCCACCTTGGCAATAGAAATGAGTCGGGTACTCAGCACCATGTGAAAGCCAGGCATGGCAGTGTGCCTGCCACCTGTAATCCTGGTGTGGGGCGGGGGGGGGGAGGGCCTTCACAGGAGGATCTCCAGTACGTGCCAGTCTAGCCAGATGGGTGAGCTGGGTTCAGTGAGAGACTCAATCCCAGAAAGCCAACTGAGGGAGACACCAGCATGGCCTGTGGCCTGCACATGCCCACATGGAATTCTCCCACCCACAGAGCATGTGTGCATGCTCACTGCATACACATAGGAAGAAATGGAAGCTGTGCAGTACTCCATTGTATAGATGGAGCATGTTTATTCTGGCCACCTGACATGGAGACGTTGTGTTGTCCATTCTTGTAGCTGTGGAGTGGGCACCTTGCTAGGCTTCCAACTTGCACCCCTTGTTTCGTTGGGTGGGGTGATCAGCTGTAGAAGATTGTGTCAAACTTTTGGGGCAGATTTTGGCACTTGCTACTGTATATGCTTAGACTAGGGAGCCCGTCTGTACTGTCATTAGAATGAGGGAGGCCTGTCCCAGACCCTTTCAGCCTAGAGGATGTGACACGCACAGTTGGCACATGTGGAACTCCTAAGCAGCTAGTCCAAGGTGTTGCTATACTGCGCCATCTCTGAACCTTCTGTGACTTGGCGCCCATCTCTGTGTCTTGCCCAGCTAAGCTTCCTGGGGACTGACGAGCTGCTTCTGGATGCATCTGCACGTCCCCAGCCCAGTGTCCAGGGTACTGCCTAGAGCTGGGGCTGAGTGTGTTCCCCTAGTGTGTTTTCGTCAGCTTTCCAGCGCTGAGAAAACACGCCTAAGATGAACCACTTCAGAGGGAGAAGCAACTCCAGCCCACGGGGCGGCACTGTGGGGCCTGTGGCCTGTGGCAGGATCGTCAAGATGGGAATGATTCAGTGCTGTGTGGCCCTGGGCCCTGTGGCCAGGGCAGGAGCATCAAGGTGGGAGTGATTCAGTCTAGCGGTGTTGGGTTCATTTTCTGTGCCGATTCAGAAAATTTAAAAGACTGGAAAGTGTTTAAAAGAATAAAGTTGATGTTAGGGAAGTTAGAGTAAGAGGTAAAGAACGCAGAAAGAAAGCCAAGTTCCTCTGTGAGGAGGAGAGGTCCAGAGTTGGGAAATCCACAGCCCCAGTGGGACGGAGCACTCTTGAACGCGGGAATCCTGCCTGCCCACAGTCCACGACGGGGCAGCGTAAGCGAGGGGAAGGAAGGCGCTGCTTGGCCACAGTGCGTGCAGACCACGCAGGTCCCGGAAAGAGCGCCGAGCCAGCGGGAAAGTGCACCCAGGCCAGAAAGAAGGAGGGTGGACAGCCACTCCTTTGCCAGCGTGGGTTCACCCTCCGAAGGGGCCCTTTCTCTGTCTCGCCAAGGAAGCCGTCTAGCCCCTGGTGTTTCCAGAGCACGTGGGGAAGCAGAGCCGCTCACCTCATGCAGGCCAGGAAGCACAAAGCAAGAGAGGGAAGGGGCTGGCGGTGGTCTCTGCAGCGCCCCTTCCTTATGTCGTTCCTTCATCTAGGCCCGCCTCCTAAAGGC
The DNA here is from genome assembly GCA_036346955.1 of Dipus sagitta. Classification (NCBI taxonomy): domain Eukaryota; kingdom Metazoa; phylum Chordata; class Mammalia; order Rodentia; family Dipodidae; genus Dipus; species Dipus sagitta. The sequence continues at coordinate 171,317,058 of CM070773.1, forward strand.
TCCGCTACCTCCCGGTGGCTTTGTCGGCTAGGGCCAAGCCTGAACATGTGACTTGGGGGCTTCAGATGCAAGCAGGACCTACTCGGTAGGAACAAGCAGGTTTTTGTGTGAGGTGATGAGCTCATGAGCCCTTCCCAGGATACTCAGTCTCCCACAGTTCAAATAAACACAGAACAGTGCAGGAATGGCTTCCAGCCGGTGAGCAGTGAATAGGGCTTCTTATGGGTTTGCTGCTCAAATTGCTATTTAAAAGAAAAGATCAAATACGAGGCCACAGCCCAATGAGCAGGCTTGCCTTCCGTGTCCTCTGTGCCAAGTTGAATGCAAGTGTCTTTGGTCTGGATGGCTTTGTGTTTCGCTTGTTGCATTGTCTCAAAGGACACTTTGAGCCAGCTGCTTTGTGCCCCTCGGTTCAGTTTTCAGTTGGTCCATGGATTGTGGTTTTGTGGGGAGAAAGAGAAGAGTTCTGTGCTCTGCGCACGCCTTCCCCGGAAGGGTTGCAGAAACAGTGGTGGTGACAAAGACGAGAGTGCGGCTTCTGCTCTGGGTAGAGCTAGGAAAACTTTTATTTTTATTTTTTTATTGACAACTTCCATAATTATCAATATTGCATGGTAATTCCCTCTCTACCCCAACTTTCCCCTTTGAAACTCCACTCTCCATCATATCCCCTCCCCATCTCAATCACTCTTTTATTTTGATGTCATGATCTTTTCCTCCTATTATGATGGTCTTGTGTAGGTAGTGTCAGGCACTGTGAGGTCATGGATAGCCAGGCCATTTTGTGTCTGGAGGAGCACGTTGTAAGGAGTCCTACCCTTCCTTTGGCTCTTACATTCTTTCCGCCACCTCTTGTACAATGGACCCTGAGCCACAGAAGGTGTGATTGAGATATTTCAGTGCTGAACACTCCTTTGTCACTTCTTTTCAGCACCATGGTGTCTTCTGAGTCATCCCAAAGTCACCGCCATCTTAAATGAGAAGATTCTCTAATCAAAAGTGAGAGTAGCATTAATATATGGGTATGAAAATTAAGAGACGTGCTTACTAGGCAGTTTGGTGAGCATAGTGTGTACATTTAGCCAGACAGCAGCAGACATTACACCCTTAGGGCTCATGACTTCCCCTGTTGTAGGTTTTCAGTATCAGTGATGTATTCTTCCCATGGAGCGGGCCTTCAGTCAAATTAGAGGGCAGTTGTTTTCCCCCATAACAGAGGTGCCACTATTGCACCCATTGGTTCATTTGGCCTGGCTGGCCAAGTATAAGGCTTGCAGTGTCCACTGTTGGGTATCTTCACTGGTGATTTCTCTCTCTCCCATTAAACTGCATGAAGAATGGCTTCTTCCAGCTTTCTGTCAGCTGGTCTACACGGAGGAGGTTTTCAGCTCAGCTCCAGCAGAGTTTCTCAGTGGCCTTGCAGCCCAGGTATGTGGAGTCTTCAACAATAGGGTCTTACCATCTATTCCTGGTGGGAAACCAAGGGCCTTGGCAATGGCCTGTAATGTTTGGGGGGGGGGCATTAGGGACCTCCCTGGCCAACAACTCACTGGACAGTATCCCATCCCTGGCACTGAAAACTTTCTAGTATTCCATTGTCCAAAAAAGTAGGTTTCCATGTAACTTATTTATGTCCTCTCCACTCTCAATGTGTATATGTCTTGTGAGTGCACGTGTGTGGGGGGGTGCTCATGTATGTGTGCATCCATACATACGGAGGCCACAGGTTGGTGCTGGTGTCTTCCTCAAACACTGAACCTAGAGCTCACCCATTCTGCTGCACTGTCTACCCAGCATGCCATGGTAATCTGCCTGTCTCTGCCTCCCCAGCACTGGGCTTACAGGTGTGCACACCATGCCTGGCATGTACATGAGTTCCGGGAATGGGACTCATGCTTGCATGCCAAGCTCTTTCACACTGAGCCATTGCCCCCGCCCCCGCCCACTCCCCTGGTTGTATTAGGAAATACATTCCCCTCTTTGTCACGAAGCCCATAGTAAGACCATAGGAATGAACCTAAGATCTGGGGCAGCTCTTAGTGGGTCTGGAGTCAGGGAGGGAAGATGATCTGGGAAAGTACGTGGACAGAGCGTCTGTCATCAGCATTAGAGAGCACAGAGAGAGTAGGAAGATGATCTGGGAAAGTATGTGGACAGAGCGTGTGTGGTCAGCATTAGAGATAACAGAGAGAGGAGGCCTGACTGTTGGACGGTTTGTGATGACCCCTTGTGCCTTCAGCCAAGCTGATTTTGTTTGGAGGAGACAAGACAGTGGTTGGACTAGGCTGCTGGCACCTGAGGGGGAGGGGAATGTGGCTCGGAGGAGTATTAGGAGATGAAGTTGGCAAGTGGTGGGGTGGCCATAGGCCATGAGGAGGGCTGAGTGAGTCCTCAGTGTGTGGCAGGACTGGCAGGAGCATGAACATAGGCTGTCATAGTGCAGACGGAAGCATTGGATAAGATGGCTTTGAGCTATGGAGAAAGACTTGTCAGTGATCAGTGTAGAAAGGACATGTGGAATCTCCAGGATTGTTCCAGAATGTGGATAGAATGAAGAGAATTTAGCCTAGGTTGAGCCCTGAAGAATGTTCTCATATGTATATAGGTGATCCCAGGAGGAAAAGCCAGCATGAGACCCAAACTAGAAACGGGGAGTCTTTGTGTCCGACCTAGGTGCCGTGAAGGGGTACCCACTCAGTCCTCTGGGGCTCCTGGGTCTGCAGCCATGTAGGTTTAGGGTAGCAGGTACAGGCCAGTCATGAGTGCCAGCCCTGAGGTGGCCATGGGGCTGGGAAAGAAGCAGCCACTGTTGCCTCCCAGCACCCCGCCCAGGTGGAGCTAGTGGCCACGTCACCTGCATCCACACTGGGGCCCATCTGACACACCTGTGCCTCAGGCTTCTTGTCACCTGGGAGGGCAAGCTGCTACCTGCTGCATGGCAGCTCGAAGTCATCACAGGCTCTCCTGGGCACCACATCTTCCGGGCCTCTTTTCCAAGGTCCTGCTGGACTCTAATGGAAAACTCCCTGACTGTTCCACATGGACCACCTTTCTGGGTTCCTCACTGGAGAAATTGCCACGTGTGGCACATGGGGGCTTAAGAGACTGGTAGAGTTAACTCCAATGTGAGCTTGCCACCAGGGGAATTTTTATTCCCTTCAAAACCACAGGTTTACCCTTGCATTATAAAACCCAAAAGAGGAGAATTGTGTTTCCTGTTTTCACAGCCCCAAGCATACCTTTGGTACAAGCCAGTGTCTCGTTCAAGACAAATATCTGAGAATTGATATCCTGACCGATCTACCAAAACCTTACCTGTCATGCTATTATTTTATTCAGTGTGGGACCCCAGCTCATAGGATGGGGTGCTCTACGTTCAGTTAAACCCCTGAAAACACCCTCACAGACACACACAAAGTGAGTATAGTGGGTGGTTTCACATCCAGTCCAAGTTGGCAATGGAGACTCACCCATTTCACAGATAGCCTTGGACCCTGGACTTGAGAGGCATGACATGCATGTGACTTAATGAGCTGTTTCGGATTCATTTTGTCACAGCTTCAGGTGACACCAGGTTGAGCACTTTGGTCCGGGTGGCTCGGGTGCTGAACCTTCAAGACGACTACACCACAGCTCTGCACTGTCCTCTTGTCCACAGAGAGGGTCGCAGCAGGGAGCCCCCATTCCTCTCTTCCTTCCCTGACGTGTTGGTATCAGAGCTGAGGGGATACTGGTATGAAAAATAAGCATTTTTCCAGTAGTTGTCCTTGTATTAGCAATCTACCATATAATTTTAACCACTTTTTTCCTTGAATGGGACTCCTAATTTGTACATTTGTGGGTTTCAAGCATTTGCTACAGCTGCAGTCCTGATAAGAGGCTCAATTATAAGCACAATATTGGTCTTCAAGACACACTGGTGTCTTGTGGAAAACTTAGAAACACATTCTGTTTATTGACAATGATGCTTAAGTAGTGCACGTCCTCCATGCCTGTCCTGTCCTTAGCAGTGGTTACCGCAGGCCTCCGCTGAGCAGCGAGCTTCTCTCAGACCCTCAGCCCTTGAGTTTGCCCTGGAGTTTTCATCTGCTGGGCAGCAAAAGCCACAGAAGTTGAAGAAATGCAATGATGTTTGCAGTGTGTGTGGGGGTGATAGCCTGTGCTTGTATGAATGTGTATGGGTGCACACGTGTGCAGATGCATGTGTGTGTATGGGTGCGCATGTGTGTGCATATGTGTGTGCATGTGTAATAGCCTGTGCTTGTATGTATGTGTATGGGTGCACGTGTGTGCAGATGCATGTGTGTATATGTGTGTGCATTTTAATAGCCTGTGCTTGTATGTATGTGTATGGGTGCACGTGTGTGCAGATGCATGTGTGTATATGTGTGTGCATTTTAATAGCCTGTGCTTGTATGTATGTGTATGGGTGCACGTGTGTGCAGATGCATGTGTGTATATGTGTGTGCATGTGTAATAGCCTGTGCTTGTATGTATGTATGCGGGTGCACACGTGTGTAGATACATGTGTGCGCATCCATGGGCAGAAGTCAAAGGGCCACATCAGGCGCCTTCCTTCATCACTCCCCACGTGAGTGTTTTGAGGCAGGTCTCTCACTGAACCCAGACCTTGCAGTCAGGCTAGACTGGCTTCTTAGCAAGCCCCAGGGATCCTTCTGTCTCTGCATCTCCAGCTGTAGGGTTACAGGTGTGCACCACCGGACATAGCTTTTACATAGGTGCTAGGAACCCAAACCCAAGTCCATATGCTTGCATAGCAGGGGCTTGACTTACTGAGCCATTTTCCCAGCCCTGGCAATCGATTTTTGACAGTAAAAGTAAACACACAGTAAAGAATCAAAAATGATAAAAATCTGGAGAACCATGCACCTCAGTAGTCACTCAGGGCTTAGCCCTGTGTCTTTTCCATGCCTCTGGCTAGAGCTGGGTCTGGGAACTTGCCTGAGCTGGGGGTGGTGGTGTTTCTTTTAAGGTCAGTAGCTCCAATGCAGGGTATCCATTTGTTCTCTAAGAAGCCCAGGGAAGGGATGAAATGACTGCATTCTCTTTGATGTTTGATGCTTTTAAACCACACCAGCCTGGGCAGTGTGCGCTCATTCCACTGTACACACAGGCAAACAGTCGTGCTCCTCCTGCCCTAGCAGTGGAGCAGGTGGAAGGTCGGCGCCAACGAGGTGCGCCCGCTGCATTTTCCATGTGTAGATTTTCAGGCTTTTTGGGAAAGGGCACCCTGGGCTTGTTTGAGAACACTACGCTTGCCAGCATAAGCCATCAAAACCGACACCCACAGAAGAGAGGCTGGGGCTTTTAAGCCACCGATGCTGATGTGAAGTTTGAGTGCCTGAGCACCAAGGTCCCTGACATTGTGATTTGAAGTGGTTCTGTTCACAGCTTGCATCCAGGGCTCTGCCCAGCCCAGAGTGGACCAAAATGGTGGCAGATGGCCATGGTGTCTGCTTATTACTTGTTTGTGTGGGGCTGGGACTTGCCACGTGGGGAAACCGCTGGGGTGCTGAGGGGGTGGAGGGTGACATTCCTTGCAGTCTGTCCAGTTGTGGGTTCCATCTGCAGTTAGCTCATTTGGCTGGTATGCCTGTGGGGGTGGGGAGCCCTCTTTGCAGAGTGGAAGAGTGTTATGTTTGTGATAACCTGTTGTTTGGGAGAAAGCCCAGAGATTCCTCCTTTTTGCATATGAGTGTGTGTCTGCGAAGTTACATTGAACTCTTAGGATGAAAGTGTATCCCATAGCTACACAGACACGGCACTTGAACATTGTGTATTATGAAGAGGTACCACTCAGTGCATCTCTTGAGGTTTTTTTTTTAATTTTTTATATATTTAAGAGAGAGTGAAAGAGAGGAAGAGGCAGAGAGAGAGAGAGAGAGAGAAAGAGAGAGAGAGGGAGGGAGCACTTCAGATCCTCTAGCTAGTGCAAACAAACTCCAGACACATGTTTCACCTTGTACATCTGGCTTACATGGGTCCTGGGGACTTGAACCTGGGTCTTTAGCTTTTGCAGGCAAGTGCCTTAACTGCTGAGCCATCTCTCCAGCCCTCTTGAGTTATTTATTAATCTATGTAGTGTGTTGTGTTTTTTTGTTTGTTTGTTTTGTTTTTTCGAGGTAGGGTCTCACTCTAGCCCAGGCTGACCTGGAATTCACTATGGAGTCTCAGGGTGGCCTTGAACTCATGGAGACCTACCTCTGCCTCCCGAGAGCTGGGATTAAAGGTGTGCGCCACCATGCCTGGCTAGTGTGCTTTTTTTTTTTTTTTTTAATCTGCCACATAATGAAAACTGTGCCGGGCCCTGCAAATGAAATGGTGAGTGTGACTGGTCAGCCCTGTGCCTACAGGGCAGTCTATGAAGGGCAGTGCATACAGATAGGAGCATTGCAGGTTATTTATTTATTTGAGAGAGAGGAAGAGGCAGAGAGAAAGACAGTGTGGGCGCACCAGGGCCTCCAGCCACTGCAGACAAACTCCAGACGCTTGTGCCCCCTTATGCATCTGGCTACGTGGGTCCTGGAATCGAATCAGGGTCCTTGGGCTTTGCAGGCAAGTGCCTTAACCGCTAAGCCATCTCCCCAGCCCCGTATTTTATTTTTTAATAATACTTTATTTATTTATTTGAGTAGGGAGGGAGGGAAGCAGAGTATGGGCACACCAGAGGGCACACCACGGCCTCCTGCTGCCACATGAACTGCAGGTCATGTGTCGCTTTGTGCATCTGGCTTCACCTGAGTCCTGGGGGAATAGAACCTGGGCCATCAAGCTCTACGAGTAAGCACTTGTAACTGCTGAGCCATCTCTCCACCTCCTATGTCTATTTTAATGCTTTTTGTCACATCTTAAAATATCTGATTTCCTCACTTAACGAAACAGCTCCAGGGTAAATAGCATGCTGCCACGCCCAGGCTGATCGATCGTCTTTCGTAGCTTACTAGTATGGAGCAGCCGCCGTCTCAGTAACGTGCCTCCCGTTCCAAGAGCCGCGGCCTGTGCTCATAGCAGCCACCAAGAGCCACGAGAAACGGACCTCACTCTGTGCATTTAGTTGGGATTCACCATCATTGAACTGAACTGTACTTGCCTCTTATCTTTGGTGAAAGGCAGGGGAGTTGATCTGTAATTCTTCTGTCACCATCGTTACTGTTTGGAAAGGTAGGGTTATTTGCTCATTCTCAGACCCATGAATAAGATACTTAGTGTATCTGGAGTCGGGAAGAAGAAATATTTTTGTCTGATTAAAGAGAATATAGGAGAAAACCATCCCAGCTAAGGCGGAGCAGTGACTGGGTCAGGTTTCCGACAGGGAACCTGTGTTTTTGTGTCTGGTTCTTTCCTGAGTTAATGCTATCTGTATGAGTTGCCTGTGTTCTTTATCTGACACAGCTCTGCAAGGATCCCCTGTTTGTCCCACTGGGGTCTCTCTGAGCTCCAGTTTGATTAGGGAAAGTCTTGTGAAAATTCAGTTGATAATGCCTGCTACTGACCGTCCTGCTGGGAGAACTTTTAGCTACTTCACAGTATAACGAGAGCTGGGGTGATAGCTTAGTCTGCAGATTCTTCCTTGAAAGCATGAGCACCTGAGTTTGACCCCCAAACTCATGTCAAGTAAGTCTGGGCATGGTGATGCAGAGATAGTATCTTTGGGGCTTCCAGGCCAGCCCCTCAAAACTACTTGGCACATGCTAGGCCAGTGGGAGAACCTGTCCCATAAAAGATGGGTGAGGCCTGAGGAAAATGTCTGAGATTGTCCTCTGGGCTCCACACACATGTATGGGTGTGCTCCTGCACACACTTGAACTGTACACACACATGAACACACACAGAGATTGTATTGTATACACCATGGCCACGCCACTCCAGCAGCTGCTTTATTTGTAGTTTAAGCCAGACTGTGGGACGTTAACATTGGAACAGTGCTGAAAAGCAAAGGACCTGGCTTCAAGGAGCTTGAGGTCAGCTCCCAAGGAGACAAGAACGCAGAAGTTGAGAAACGGCCCTGCTGGACGCTGATGTGGGCGCTAGGCTCTCACTGAGGAAGTGCTGTGTGCTCACAGGGGTGAGGACCAAGTGTAGAGACATCTCAAAGGCACACTGCTTGGTTCTGTGAGTTCCAGCAGTCTTTGCTGAGAGGATGGACAGGTAATCTAGAGTCATGTGAACTCACTGTGGAAATGTAAGTTATGGGGACGCTGAATTGGGCAGAAGCAGGATCGAGAGGTGGGAATGAAATGGTAGAACTGTATTGACTTTGAACTGTGTCCATGGCTAACGACTGCTTCTTGCCTTGTTGTTTTGTTTTTTTTTTTCACTTCAGGTGAATGAGATGTGTATGACCAGATGTCTTAGTCTTAATGAATGCTACTGAAAAGAACAGAGGTGGTGACATTATCGAGGCAATTGAGAAGCACATTGGTTTTGGAGAAACTGTTCTCTGAGGATGTTGTTTGCTTTTGGTGAAAAGGTGAAAAATACCACTACAGGCCACCCTTCATGTCTGCATTTGCTCTGGTGTTTTCAGTGACTATGGAGGAGGATTTACACCAGGGTTGCTGGTGAGACATAGCTTTCGGCCTCTGTGGACATGAGCGACGCAAGGCCTTCTCAGGCAGAGAAACACAAGCTCAGCAGAGCCTCCTCCAAGTTCAAGGACCCTCCTAGAATCATGCAGTCGGATGACTATTTTGCTCGGAAATTTAAAGCCATCAATGGCAACATGGGACCTGCTGCTTTAAATGCCTCAAATCCAGCTGAGGGTGGTGGTGGTGGGCCAGTCAATGGTACACCAGCAGTGCCCAAGATGGGCGTGAGGGCCAGAGTGTCCGAGTGGCCTCCCAAGAAGGACTGTTCTAAGGACTTGACCTGCAAGACACTGTGGGAAAGCCGATCTCAATCCAGCTACGAGAGTGTCACCTCCATCAGCCAGAACGGGCAGAACGACCAGGGTGATGGTGCACAAGAGGAGCAGATCGATCTGGATTTTGTCGAGGCGAAGTACACCATTGGGGACATCTTTGTCCATTCTCCTCAGAGAGGACTCCACCCCATACGTCAGAGGAGCAACAGCGACGTCACCATCAGCGACATCGATGCCGAGGATGTCCTGGATCAACGCGCAGTCAACCCCAACACCGGGGCTGCCCTGCACCGGGAGTATGGGAGCACATCGTCTATTGACAGGCAGGGCTTGTCCGGGGAGAATGTCTTTGCCATGCTTCGAGGGTATCGAGTGGAGAATTATGACCCCAAAACATCTGGCTCCTTTGGATTCCCTGAATTCTTCCCCTGCGACACGGCCATCTCCCCAAGCCTCCATGCTGCAGCCCAGATTTCTAGAGGAGAGTTTGTCCGTGTCTCAGGATTGGACTACATGGACAGGGCCCTCTTGATGGGGAGGGGCAGGGACAAACCCTTCAAGCGCAGGTTAAAATCCGAATCTGTAGAAACATCGCTCTTCCGAAAGCTGCGGACCGCGAAAAGTGAACACGAGACGTTCAGGTTCACCTCTGAGCTGGAGGAGGGCCGCCTGGACCGGGGCGTCCGCCCTTGGAGCTGCCAGCGGTGCTTCGCCCATTATGACGTCCAGAGCATCCTGTTCAACATCAATGAGGCCATGGCCACGCGCGCCAGTGTGGGGAAGAGGAAGAACATCACCACGGGGGCCTCGGCAGCCTCCCAGGCCCCGGCGTCCACAGGCCAGGCAGGTGGCTGCGAGTCCCCCCTAGGGAGCAAGGAGAACCTGAACTCCAAGGAGAACCCAGACACAGATGAGGGTGACGGCAAGAGCAACGACCTGGTCCTCAGCTGCCCTTACTTCCGAAATGAGACAGGTGGGGAGGGTGACCGCCGCATCGCGCTCTCCAGGGCCAGCTCAGCCTCCTTCAGCTCCGGGGAGAGCTGCTCCTTTGAATCGTCCCTCAGCTCGCATTGCACCAACGCGGGCGTTTCTGTCCTGGAAGTGCCTCGAGAAAACCAGCCCATCCACAGGGAGAAAGTCAAGCGCTACATCATTGAGCACATTGACCTCGGGGCCTACTACTACCGCAAGTTCTTCTATGGGAAAGGTAGGTGCCTGGCGGCTGCGGGGGAGTTCAGGGACTGTGTCACTAATTTCTGTATAGCTGTGACCACAACCTAAGGGAACAGCTTGGAAGGAGGAAGGACTTCTATTGCTAACAGCTTCCTAGAGCTGGGCCCACGGTCACGTACGCTTGGGACATGTGGTGAGGGATGGCCTCCCTTCATGGGAGACAAGAAGTAGAAGGAAGGGATGGGGACCAGGTGTAGCCTTCAAAGGCACATCCCTGTTCCTCCAGCTAGCTCCCCACCAAAGTTGCTAGAATTTTTCAGCTAGGGACCAAGCCTTCAACATATATGAGCCTATTGGGCACATTTCGTGTACAAACCTTAACAGACGTCTTCTGGGTCTATGGTACATCACTATGTTTGGAGCAAGTCCAGGACCCTGGCCCACTGGGCTGGAGAGGTCCTTCGTCACAGGATCTCCGCTACTGCCTGTCTTAACATGGACACGCCCTCTGTTTCACTCTGTCCCTTTCTCTCTGCCAACTAGTGAGTGTCACACATGTCAGCCTTCATTTAGATTTTACCCCTCTTACCAAGTGTCTCCTGCTTAGCTCCGTCCCTGTGCTCTTCCTCAGTGCAATCCCTTCTGCTTATCACACTTGGGGGTTCTTTTGGGTGTCCCCTCTATTCCTTGCTACACTTAGTTCTTACCTTGTTTCTTCACGCCTTGGAAGTGTGAAACCCGTGTTGAAAGGCTGCACAGATTAGCAAATACACAAATTCAGCTTCTGTGTGGCTCTGCAAATGGGATTACATGGGTGGGTATGAATAATTCTCTTGTGGTGTTATTGCAAGATTCTTTAAGCTCCTGAAAAGCAAATTACTTTTGCTTTTGTTTGTATCTTCAGGCTTGAAGGATGTTTTCTGGAGGGATCATGTAATTGAGTCCTCAGCCTTTAAAACGGTATCCTCAGCTGTCCCTGAAACACAGGAACGGCTGTCTCAGAGGCACACAGAGAAGCGTGTCGGAGCATGCGCCTGCGGCTTGGCACGCTGGTCCCGTGACCCATTTCTTAGGAGCTTCTTCCTTTCTAGGGCTTCCTAGTTTTCTTAAAAAATAAAAATAAATAAAACCTGGGCTGAAGAGATGGATTAGCAGTTAAGGTGCTTGCTTGCAAAGGAAAGGACCCAGTTTCTCAGGACCCACATGAGCCAGGTGCACAAGGTGGTGCATGCATCTGGAAGCCCTGATATGCCCATTCTTTCTCTCTATCTGCCTCTTCCTTCCTCTCCTCAAATAAATAAATACATTTAAAATACTTTTTTTTGAGAGGAGAGAGAGAGAGTGTGTGTGTGTGTGTGCGTGCTCACGCATACTAGGTCATCCTGCCACTGCAAATGATCTCCAGATTCATGCGCTACTTTGTGATGGGTACTGGGGCACTGAACCCAAGTTGTTAGGCTTTGCAGGCAAGTGCCTTAACTGCTGAACCATCTCTCCAGTCCTGAGACCTTCCTCTTTTTCTGTTTGCAGTCCCACCCGCCACCCTTCTCCATTCCCAGGGACAAGCAGCAGAGCACCTGAGTGGCAGAAGTGACTGCCCCAAGCCTCTCCTCCTACCCTTGAGTGAATGAGCTGCTCTGACCTCCTGTTTTCTGAACAGTCCCATGCGAATTTAGACTCTGGTTTCTTTGTTTGGAGTGGTCCAAGAGTAGCTTAGATACTAGGAAGTAACTGTGGCTCCGGTCCTTCGTACTACTACATGACATGCAGCTTTTTATCACCTTGCACCATGGTTGATAAGCACGAAAGAATGCATCTGTCAGATCATTCGCAGTTATTAAATTAATAATTTCACTTTTCCTTTTGCATCAATCTAGATTTAGCCCACCATCCATAATCATATCATCATGGAATCATGAAGGTCATATAAATGATCTAGATTTAGCCCACCATCCATAATCATAATATCATGGAATCATGAAGGTCATATAAATGATCCTAGCACTGGCCGAGCCTCAGAGCTCCGGGTGGTGGGCCTTGCACTGTGGCTGTCATTTAGCTCTAGTTGTCCTCTTTCTCCTGGCAGGTGACAGTGGCCAGCAAATCTTGTCACCGGGCCCTCTTTTCTAGGGTTACCTTTGTTCCCTCAAACCCCAGCTTCCATCCACAGTTCTGGCTTTGAGGTTTCACTGCTCTTGTCACTCTGTGTGGAATCCTTGTTACAGAAAAGTCCAGGAACCTCTGGCCTTCATTCCAGTCTCTGAATTTAATCTTGATTCCCTGAGCAGCTGGTCATCAAACAGCGTGGAATCTGGTCTCTAGGAGAAGAGGGTTGCTTTTGGAAAGGGGGCCCTGGAGGAGCAGGTGTCTTTGACAGTGCAGCTCTAGCTGAACCGTGGCTGCCAGTGCCAGCTGTAAGATAAAACCTCATGTTTATTATGCCCCGACATCTGTAAGTCGCTTGTCATTCTGGCTGGCTGAGTTCAGTGTAGCATTCATGACTCACCCTTAGAAACATCAAGACATGTGGGGTATCCCCGTTCCTGTTGTATAGATGCTTCGCCCCAACATCTCAGTCTGCCTCACGCCACGCTGTGTGTGTGTGAAGGAGGAGCTCTCATGCCACGCTGTGTGTGTGTGTGAAGGAGGAGCTCTCATGCCACGCTGTGTGTTTGTGTGTGAAGGAGGAGAACTCACACCATGCTGTGTGTGTGTGTGTGAAGGAGGAGCTCTCACACCACGCTGTGTGTGTGTGTGAAGGAGGAGCTCTCATGCCACGCTGTGTGTGTGTGTGAAGGAGGAGCTCTCATGCCATGCTGTGTATATGTGTGAAGGAGGAGCTCTCATGCCACGCTGTGTGTGTGTGTGAAGGAGGAGCTCTCATGCCACGCTGTGTGTGTGTGTGTGAAGGAGGAGCTCTCACACCACGCTGTGTGTGTGTGTGAAGGAGGAGCTCTCATGCCATGCTGTGTGTGTGTGTGAAGGAGGAGCTCTCATGCCATGCTGTGTGTGTGTGTGAAGGAGGAGCTCTCATGCCACGCTGTGTGTGTGTGTGTGAAGGAGGAGCTCTCACACCACGCTGTGTGTGTGTGTGAAGGAGGAGCTCTCATGCCATGCTGTGTGTGTGTGTGAAGGAGGAGCTCTCATGCCATGCTGTGTGTGTGTGAAGGAGGAGCTCTCATGCCATGCTGTGTGTGTGTGTGTGTGAAGGAGGAGCTCTCATGCCATGCTGTGTGTGTGTGAAGGAGGAGCTCTCATGCCATGCTGTGTGTGTGTGTGAAGGAGGAGCTCTCACACCATGCTGTGTGTGTGTGTGTGAAGGAGGAGCTCTCATGCCATGCTGTGTGTGTGTGTGTGTGAAGGAGGAGCTCTCATGCCAAGCTGTGTGTGTGTGTGAAGGAGGAGCTTTCATGCCATGCTGTGTGTGTGTGAAGGAGGAGCTCTCATGCCATGCTGTGTATGTGTGTGAAGGAGGAGCTTTCATGCCATGCTGTATGTGTGTGAAGGAGGAGCTCTCATGCCATGCTGTGTGTGTGTGAAGGAGGAGCTCTCATGCCATGCTGTGTGTGTGTGAAGGAGGAGCTCTCATGCCACACTGTGTGTGTGTGTGAAGGAGGAGCTCTCATGCCATGCTGTGTGTGTGTGAAGGAGGAGCTCTCACACCATGCTGTGTGTGTGTGTGTGAAGGAGGAGCTCTCATGCCATGCTGTGTGTGTGTGTGTGTGAAGGAGGAGCTCTCATGCCATGCTGTGTGTGTGTGTGTGTGAAGGAGGAGCTCTCATGCCATGCTGTGTGTGTGTGTGAAGGAGGAGCTCTCATGCCATGCTGTATGTGTGTGAAGGAGGAGCTCTCATGCCACACTGTGTGTGTGTGTGAAGGAGGAGCTCTCATGCCATGCTGTGTATGTGTGTGAAGGAGGAGCTCTCACACCACGCTGTGTGTGTGTGTGAAGGAGGAGCTCTCACACCACGCTGTGTGTGTGTGTGAAGGAGGAGCTCTCACACCACGCTGTGTATGTGTGTGAAGGAGGAGCTCTCATGCCATGCTGTGTATGTGTGTGAAGGAGGAGCTCTCACACCACGCTGTGTGTGTGTGTGTTAAGGAGGAGCTCTCATGCCATGCTGTGTGTGTGTGTGAAGGAGGAGCTCTCACACCACGCTGTGTGTGTGTGTGTTAAGGAGGAGCTCTCATGCCATGCTGTGTGTGTGTGTGAAGGAGGAGCTCTCACACCACGCTGTGTGTGTGTGTGTTAAGGAGGATCTCTCATGCCATGCTGTGTGTGTGTGAAGGAGGAGCTCTCACACCACGCTGTGTGTGTGTGTGAAGGAGGAGCTCTCACACCACGCTGTGTGTGTGTGTGTGAAGGAGGAGCTCTCATGCCACGCTGTGTGTGTGTGTGAAGGAGGAGCTCTCACGCCACGCTGTGTGTGTGTGTGAAGGAGGAGCTCTCACGCCACGCTGTGTGTGTGTGTGAAGGAGGAGCTCTCACACCACGCTGTGTGTGTGTGTGAAGGAGGAGCTCTCACGCCACGCTGTGTGTGTGTGTGAAGGAGGAGCTCTCATGCCACGCTGTGTGTGTGTGTGAAGGAGGAGCTCTCATGCCATGCTGTGTGTGTGTGAAGGAGGAGCTCTCATGCCATGCTGTGTGTGTGTGAAGGAGGAGCTCTCATGCCATGCTGTGTGTGTGTGAACGAGGAGCTCTCATGCCATGCTGTGTATGTGTGTGAACGAGGAGCTCTCATGCCATGCTGTATGTGTGTGAAGGAGGAGCTCTCATGCCATGCTGTATGTGTGTGAAGGAGGAGCTCTCATGCCATGCTGTGTGTGTGTGAAGGAGGAGCTTTCATGCCACGCTGTGTGTGTGTGTGTATGAAGGAGGAGCTTTCATGCCACGCTGTGTGTGTGTGTGAAGGAGGAGCTTTCATGCCATGCTGTGTGTGTGTGAAGGAGGAGCTCTCATGCCATGCTGTATGTGTGTGAAGGAGGAGCTCTCATGCCATGCTGTGTGTGTGTGTGAAGGAGGAGGTCTCATGCCATGCTGTGTATGTGTGTGAAGGAGGAGCTCTCATGCCATGCTGTGTGTGTGTGAAGGAGGAGCTTTCATGCCATGCTGCGTGTGTGTGAAGGAGGAGCTCTCATGCCATGTTGTGTGTGTGTGAAGGAGGAGCTCTCATGCCATGCTGTATGTGTGTGAAGGAGGAGCTCTCACACCACGCTGTGTGTGTGTGTGTGAAGGAGGAGCTCTCATGCCATGCTATGTGTGTGTGTGAAGGAGGAGCTCTCACACCACGCTGTGTGTGTGTGTGAAGGAGGAGCTCTCACACCACGCTGTGTGTGAAGGAGGAGCTCTCATGCCATGCTGTGTGTGTGTTAAGGAGGAGCTCTCATGCCATGCTGTGTGTGTGTGTGAAGGAGGAGCTCTCATGCCATGCTGTATGTGTGTGAAGGAGGAGCTCTCATGCCATGCTGTGTGTGTGTGAAGGAGGAGCTCTCATGCCACGCTGTGTGTGTGTGTGAAGGAGGAGCTCTCACACCACGCTGTGTGTGTGTGTGAAGGAGGAGCTGTCATGCCATGCTGTGTGTGTGTGAAGGAGGAGCTCTCATGCCATGCTGTGTGTGTGTGTGTGTGTGTGTGTGTGTGTGTGTGTGTGTGAAGGAGGAGCTCTCATGCCATGCTGTGTGTGTGTGAAGGAGGAGCTCTCATGCCATGCTGTGTGTGTGTGTGAAGGAGGAGCTCTCATGCCATGCTGTGTATGTGTGTGTGAAGGAGGAGCTCTCATGCCATGCTGTGTGTGTGTGTGAAGGAGGAGCTCTCATGCCATGCTGTGTGTGTGTGTGAAGGAGGAGCTCTCACGCCATGCTGTGTGTGTGTGTGAAGGAGGAGCTCTCACGCCACGCTGTGTGTGTGTGTGAAGGAGGAGCTCTCACGCCACGCTGTGTGTGTGTGTGAAGGAGGAGCTCTCATGCCATGCTGTGTGTGTGTGTGAAGGAGGAGCTCTCACGCCATGCTGTGTGTGTGTGTGAAGGAGGAGCTCTCACACCACGCTGTGTGTGTGTGAAGGAGGAGCTCTCACACCACGCTGTGTGTGTGTGTGAAGGAGGAGCTCTCATGCCATGCTGTATGTGTGTGAAGGAGGAGCTCTCATGCCATGCTGTATGTGTGTGAAGGAGGAGCTCTCATGCCATGCTGTGTGTGTGTGAAGGAGGAGCTCTCACACCACGCTGTGTATGTGTGTGGAGGAGCTTTCATGCCATGCTGTATGTGTGTGAAGGAGGAGCTCTCATGCCATGCTGTATGTGTGTGAACGAGGAGCTCTCATGCCATGCTGTATGTGTGTGAAGGAGGAGCTCTCATGCCATGCTGTTTGTGTGTGAAGGAGGAGCTCTCATGCCATGCTGTGTGTGTGTGAACGAGGAGCTCTCACACTATGCTGTATGTGTGTGAAGGAGGAGCTCTTATGCCACGCTGTGTGTGTGTGTGTGTGTGTGTGTGTGTGTGTGTGTGTGTGTGTGAAGGAGGAGCTCTCACTCCACACTGTTTGTGGTGAAGGAGGAGCTATGTCTTCTGCCCTGAGCGCACCACAGTGGGCTCCGTTCCCACAGGTGGTGTTCTGTTGCTGGAACGTGTTGGTTCTCAGGATGGTCTGCCCATTTGGTTCTCATCTATCACTTTTGAAAGCTCCTCTGCAGGTAGCTTTCCTCGCTTGCCTTTTCTGATTGGTTGCTCAAGACACCTGAGCATCAGAAGTGACATCACTGGATTTGTTACATTGGAATGTGAAATTAAAAGTTATTTAGCCCTAGAGCTGGGCGTGGTGGTGCACACCTTTATTCCCAGAACTTGAGAAGCAGAGGTAGGAGAATTGCCGTGAGTTCGAGGCCACCCTGAGACTACATAGTTAATTCCAGGTCAGCCTGGACCAGAGTGAGACTCTACCCTGAAAAACCAAAAAAAAAAAAAAAAAAAAAAAAAGTTATTAAGCCCTAGGAATAATGTGCATGTAGAGAGCCATGAGTGACTTGGGGTGGGGGTCCTCAGGCATGCCGGCTGCCTGTGCTGGGTGGTGGGTTCATCTCGGGTGGAGCTTTGGCTGAGGACCTGTGAACTGGGTGTAGAGCCGAGTCCTAGACTGTTAGGGAAGGGCCTCCAGCCCCGAGGTCCCCTGCTTTGTCAGGGCCCCATGGCGATATGCGGGAAAGGCTCCAGTGAGCTCCAGCCTGGCAGGGTAGCAGTCTGGGGAGAGAACTGTGCTGGCCTTCAGTGCAGCTGGGGGCATCCCCACTGCCTCTGCATTTAGCTGTGCCCAGAGTGACTTGAAAGAGAAATTGGCCACAAGACTGTGCTGGACCCTGTGTAGAGCTGTGAAGGACCAGCGGGGGCTGTCTAGGGTCCTGAGTGGCCAGTGTCTTGCACGGCCTTAGCCTGTCGCCTCGGCCGGTGACAAGGCGAGGCAGGGCCCTGTGTCTGTAGTCTTCTCACCTCACAGGGGACATCCTCATGGTTGAGAGTGCCCCCCCCCCAGGCGGGCTCTGAGGCCTATTCACCCTTCTCCTTTCTCCCTGCTCAGAGCTCTTCTGTTCAGGAAGTGCGTTTTCAGGGACTTTGGGTACCTTGTAAAGGGCTTGTCATTTTGTTCTGTGCCTGTGTGAAACTTGATTTTCAAAAGACTCAGCAGCTCGCGATCACTGGGAAACGTTTAAAACACACACTTTATAAGGCAGTTTGCTCTTTACTGGGTCTTTAAGGAAAAAAGGCTGCTCTTGATGCCGAGGTGTGTCCTCTGACACAATCAGTGGAGTCGTTTTAATGGCTTTGTGAATGGGTCACCCAAGGAGTGGCTCGCACCCATAAACAGAGGCAGCCCAGCTTGTCCAGGCAAATCCACCTGCACCCTTCTTCCTTTTAAGTCAGCGTGTGGTCAGCCACGTTACTGTCCCCTCTCCTGGACACCCTCTCGATAGAGCAGTCCGCCATGAAGAGCCCTGGATAGGGATTCTCCTCACCTGGCTGCACATGGGTCCTGCAAGACTCCCCCAGCTTCAGCTCTCGTCCCTTTGTTCAGCTACTGTAGGCAGGGGCCCCGTGACACTGCATGTGTTGCCGTGGGGATGATGGTGACCTGACAGGAGCTGCTCGCTCTCCTTCCAGACTCACCAGCTAGCTCTCCCGTGCTTCTGCCCTCCCGGCCTTCCCCCTTTCCCTCACCTCTTAGGAAGATGTGCCTGACATGAAGCCTAGGACTTCTCGCTGCCCTCTGAGCTTCCTTCTGGGCTGGAGACAACTTGAAAACAGCTGAAACTTTGTAAAAAGAGTTCCAGGGTGGAGTGAGGCTCCCAGAGAAGCTGTAGCTGTGTTCCTGTGTTCCTATGCCATGGCACAACCTGGGTGCATTCCGGTTATCATCTCTGGCCCTTCGCAGAGCCCCTCTCTCAGTGCTAGCCTTCCTCATTAGCTGAAGGATGCGTGCATAAACCTACTACGTAAACCCATGGAGATGCTCATAGAGCCTGTATATGGGCTGGAGCCAGGGCTTAGTAGCAGAGCTTGCATAAGGCCTGGGTTCAGTCACTAGTGTGTGGGGGAAGTGTGTACCAGCCCTCTCCCCTGTTGGGGTACCTCCTTATTGTTTTGTGTTTAGCGTACTTTCTCTTACCGTTAGGCTTGTCTATCTGTTTTTGTTACAGCTGGAGACTGTGGGTGGGGAGGGACAGGTGGGACTGTACCTGGGCTCATATCCCAGTTCTGTTTGGCACAAACCCTTAAACTTCTCTGTGGCCAGGTAACCATGTGTAAAAGGGGCCAGTGATTCTGAAATATCCTCCAAAGGCCTTAGCTCAGTGCCTGTCACGTGGCATGCCTCCCCCATGGGGTTCTTACATAAGTATGTGAGATGTTTGTCTCTTGAAAGAGGCCGTTGTCCACACCATGGGCACTGTAAGTAGAGAGTGGCACTTAGTTTTAATGATTAAAAGATGAGAAGAAGCAGGACAGGCCTGGGGTGGGGCTCGGCGGCATTTGCTGCGTATTTCATGCCCGCTGCCTTTTCTCCTTATTCAGTCACTGACAAAAATTAACAGGGAGTTGGACCCTATTAAATTCACACGGGTGAATGGAGCGCCACCTAACAGTGATGCTGCTAAGACACACGTTCCTCCTCGAGAGAACGCAGTCTACTGAGTGCACAGCCTCTCTGTGGCCACCATGAACAGAGATCCCATTGAGCTTGTGGGGTGCCCTCAAGGGAGGAACTTCCCCGTGCACATAGGACTCTGCCCCAGGAGACATGGCCACATCCACTCGTGTGGCGTGTGGCCCATAGGGAGTGGAGACATTGTCGCATGCACTCCTGCAGGGCGCAGTGGGCAGGGCCGTTGACTCCATTGTGTTGCAGCCAGTGGGAACCCACAGAAGGGCACAGGCTGCCACAGATCCATAGACACTTCGGCACTAGGGAAGAGGCACGGATGCTCTGCATGTCCCTGAAAGGGGGACGAGGGCTCGGGCTGCGCTCATGGAAGAAGCAGGGCTCCCTCACCGTCGTGTGGATTTGAGTCGGCAAGTTGGAAGCCTGGTAAAACCTGCCATTTGTTTGTTAAGGTCTGCATGTCCCCTTCCAGGGAGAAACACACCAAACTGGGGAGCCGCCCCTCACTGGTGGAGTAACACACTGTGTCCTTCCCTGCTCACAGTGCTCTTCCTCCTTTGGAAAAAATGCTAGTGAAAAATCTGCCTCACTCCCTCATCTTTCCTTTTTTAAATTTTTTTTAAATTTTAATTTAGAATATGAGAGAGAGACAGAGAGAGAGAGAGAGACTTGGCATGCCAGGGCCCCAGCCACTACAATCAAACTCCGGACGCTTGCGCCACCAAGTGGGCATGTGAGGCCTTATGTTTGCCTCACCCTTGTGTGTCTGGCTAACATAGGATCTAGAGAGTGGAACATGGGTCCTTAGGCTTCATAGACAAGCACCTTAACCACTAAGCAATCTCTCCAGCCCTCATCTTTCAATTTTTATCCTTAAAAATGCACCTTAGAAGACGCTGACCTTATGTTCAAGATCTGTTCTCCCATCTGTGTGCCCTGTTGGCTTCCCCGCGTGGCTGGATTTTTGAGACTTCAACCCTCATATGAACTTCCTCCCCCGGAGTTGCTTTCCATGACAGTGCTTCCCTCAGGCTGCTGTTTGCATCCTGACTGTCCCAGCAGACCCTGACCTTGAGCAAGTCGGTTAACCCCTTGTGTCAGTCCAATCTGAAACACGGTCTCCTAGCCATGCTTTCTCAATAGTTTTATGTGAAACTGTTTAATATTTTAAATGTTTCATTGTTTTCTATTTGATGCCTCAGGTTTTCCAAGCTTAGTTAATACCTTAGTTAAACTTGGGTCAAAAGATCAACAGCATCAATGCGTCTCTTTCCCAGTGTGGGGAATTCCCCAGTGACCCAGGAAGCAATTGCACCACAGGTACATGGGTTTCTGGAAGCCCCTGGAGTGACTTTAGGACCATGAAGTGCAGGGATAACAGTTGCTACTTTCCTCATCTTTTGTCCAGACTTGTACTGTTTGTCTTTGGTAACTTCTGGATGGCATGAGTGGAGGTGATTTGAAATGCAGTTATGTAATTTCATGGAGGGGAAGGGAACGCAGGATACATGCTAGGGAGCTTCAAGAGCTCCAGCTGGCTTAGCGCTTCTGCACTTGCCTGTGAAGCCTAAGGACGCCAGTTCGAGGCTCAATTCCCCAGGACCCACGTTAGACACATGCACAAGGGGGCGCATGCATGTGTAGTTCGTTTGCAGAGGCTGGAGGCCCTGGCGTGCCCATTCTCTCTCTCTCTCTCTCTCTCTGCTTCTTTCTCTCTGTCTGTTGCTCTCAAATAAATAAATAAAAATAAACAAAAAATTTAAAAAATGAATAAACTTAAAAAAAAAAAAGAGCTCCAGCTGAGACCACGGATGTTCCTTGGATCAGCAGCATTGGAAGACGAAAGTAACCAGCTCATTGTTGAAAGGACAGAGAGGTGTGACACTGGGTCTCAGGGACATGAGGCCTCAGTTACACATGGGGACAAAACAGACTATGGGACCACCTGGTGACTTCAGTGCCCCACATGTGTGCTTGAGAGCTGGGCCCCCAACAACCAGACAGAGCTGCCCTGACTCTTAGCCCCGTGTGCAGAGTGGGGCTCTTGCCCTGCCCAGTTCACTGGTGACTTGTCTGATAAATCCCTCCCCAGATACACTTGTGCCTCAGGGTCCCAGGGTGCTCTGCCCCCTTTTCCTCTTAGGATTTGCAAGAGTACATGTAAACTGTTTGTGTTCATTTGAGTGTGAATGCACTTGTGTTGCGGATACACGCATGTACACGTGGAGGCCAGAGGTTGATGTCTGGTGTCTCCTCTTGCACTCTCCATCTTACCTTTCAGAGACAGGGTCTCTCACTGAACCTGGAGCTCACCTGTTGGTCTAGACTAGCTAGCCAGCAAGCCTCAGGGTTCCCTGTCTCTTCCTTACCAGCCCTGGATTACAGGTGCGCGCTGCCACATCCAGCCTTTATGTGGGTGCCGGGGATCACACTCAGGTCATCGTGCTTGCGAGGCAAGTACTTTAACAAGCACTGGGCCATCTCTCTAGCCCTGAGTTAGGATTTTTGTTTTTTAATCTTTCCACAGAATGGCCAGAACACACCAGAGATGCACCGAGTCTCATTTCTTACACTGCAGTGCCATTAACCGACTTTAAAAAAAATCTTGTCCCATTATGTTCACACGATATGTGGATTTACATTCAGCTCTCCACAGTCTTTCACAGCTTCTGTTCTGCTGGGAAAGGACTTCATCTGATTCACTCCCGAAGCAATTTTATGGAAATCATCGGCTTGGAAATAAGGCCAGGCTGTGGGGGGCAAGGGTTTGAATGCACGCGGCTCTGAGGGGCTCACTCACAGTCCTCTGCCCAGGGTGGCGGGGGCTTCCAGGGTTGAGATTAGCATTCGGATTTTTTCTGAAAGGGAGGCAGGCTCTCCTCTGAAAGAGTTGCCTTTGTTTCCTCTGGAAGGCCGGGTTGGGGGTGTCACGGTCCCTGCTCAGGACTTCATGGTCTGTGGCATGCTCTGTATAGCAGTTAGACAGCATGTTTCCGAATCCAGGGAAAGGGTTAAGCCTCCTTAGAAACATCCAGGCACCCTGCAGGATTTTTGCTGGAACCAAAGGCACAGCAAGGGTCCTTCACAGAGTGGTGAGGCATAAAAGCTGTCTGTCCTGCAGGCATGGTGGCTGTAGAGCACAGACATCTCCTTTCTCTACTTACACCCAGAAGTACATGGGTGTACATGACAGAGGCAGAAATGGAAGTGGGGTGTGGCTGGGGCTGGATAGAACAGGGAGGAAGGTTAACTCTTATTAATTATTAGTCAGCTTGTCATTTTTGGTAGAAGGGGAAGTGCTCAAATTATGGACTCCCTGGTTTTTAAAAATAGAATTTCTGATTCAATAAAATGCTACATATGCCACTATCTGCTTATGGCTAAGCAGATACACATATGGAAAGGTGTCCCAGTGGATGAGGCACTTGCCTTAAGATGGCGCTAGGGACAACTAAGTTTTCTTTGTCTTGAGATAGTGTCCTACTCTGTAGCTCAGGCTGGCCATGAATTCGTGGCAACACTCCTGCCTTGGCTTTCCCAAGTGCTGGAATTATAGGTATGAGCCACCATGCTAGACTTGCTATTTTTTTGTTTGTTTGTTTGAAAGCGAGAGACAGAGAAAAAGGCAAATAGATAGAGAATGGGCATGCCAGGGCAGGGCCTCCAACCACTGCAAATGAAATCCAGATGCATGCGCCACCGTGTGCATCTGGCTTATGTGGATCCTGGGGAACTGAGCCTCGAACCGGGGTCCTTAGGCTTCCCACTAGGCTTGCTATTTTTTAATTAGAGCCTAATAGAAGAGCTCAGCTAACAAGAGGAATACATCCCTATGTTAGGCTAGAGCAGGTGGGCTTGGTGACATTGGCTTTGAGGACACACGTGGTGGTTTGGTTCTGTACTGGGTGTATTCTGTGCCCTCACCTACACCTGTCACAGAACCCACAGGGTATAGGGCAATGCCCTGGGCCTATCACTGATGTGAATGTCAGGAATAGTAAAATCAGGAAGTAGACCACTTTCTAGCTGTTGTTGTCAAATGCAGTCACACTGTTAATTAAAGTTACAAATAGTAGCCCTGATTCAGTTTCCTCAAACTCAGACCTCACAAGTATTGGTCTCATTGCATTCAGTCCACAAAGGGCTTTCCGTATCCAAGTAGTGATTAGTTCTGCCAGTAATTCAGCCCCAGGAGTCCCCCTGCTGCTTCTGGCCTTTCCTGGCTCCAGAGGGCCAGAATGCCAGTGTTAAGTTCATTCTCTCCTTCAGCAGTAGGGAAGTGAATGTTGCAGTCACCTTCTCTTTGCTGGCCCAAACACCCAACCAAAAGCAGCTGATAGGAAGGAAGGACTGATTTTGTCTCATAGTCTTGAGGCAACACTTGATGTCAGAGGAAAGAACGCGTGGAGGCTGGACGTCACCTCTGCCACAGCAAGAGCGTGCGCTGAGACCTGGCAAGGATGAACATTAACACCCAAAGCCCACCCCCAGCAATGCACCTCTTCCAGTAGGACCCCACCTCCAAAACTGTCACCAGTTGGGGACCAAGCCTTGAAAGCGAAGGCATTTATGGGGACGTCTGACCCACACCACCACACGTGGTTGCTTCTGAAGCTGGCCGTGCTTCTCAGTGGCCTGGCTGCAGTGGGCTGCTCTCTGCTCCGCAGCAACCTCTGGTCCTTTTTTTGGGCGTCCTCAAGCTCATGGGGGTCCATGTCTGTCATAGCTGTGACTGAAAACCGAGAGTCAGGCAAGAAGGCCGTCTTCAAAGGAGAAAATGCAGTGTTTTGCACAAAGGATGAAAAATGCCAGTGTTTGGCATGCGGCCCCGGGAGAACCGACCCGCTGTGGGTCATTAGAGTGAGCGAGCAGCACCGAGGGGCTGCAGCCCGCCGCCTGCTCTGCGCGAATGACTGCTGTGGTGCAGCTGCTAGAAATAGGTACATGTTTAAGCTGCACTGATGAGCATGCGGGCGATTGCTCCCTTTGTGTGGCGAGGTTGCCTCTGGGGTGTTAAGATGGACTGCTTTGAGGAACTGCTTACAAAGTTGGAAATTTCAAGGGAGAGTGTGACCAGTGAGCAGAGCCCAGTGACTGGATCCCTGTCGCATGGCCCACAGTGAGATGCCCACTGAACAGGAAGCTTTCCCTGTTGGATGGTTTTCACCATACTCTTCTAGAATGTCCACTGTATCCCCACTGAACATTGCCTTACGTGTTGCTTACATGAGTTGAGGCTGGTGACTGTCCCTTACAAAGTGTGTCCTAGAGGATTATGCACCTGATGGACAGGGCACCCCAAGGTCCATTTCTGCTGTGGAATTGTGATGCTCTGGGTCCCCTTTGAAGATCAGTGATTTATGAGAAAGCAAAATAAGCTGACCATCTGGTCGAGGGAGTTACTGGATTTACAGGTTCCTGAGCCTTAGTAGGTCAGTGACCTTCGCGAATTTCCGGTTGTTGGGTTCCGCCTTAGACGCTAGGTAGTTTAGGGAGTGTAATGGGAGGGTGAGCTTTGCCACTCACAATGGCCAAGATAACTCTGGCCAGTCTGAGTGACCCATCAGTTCACCTGGGAAGCGTTCACCTTCTAGGTGAAGGGAGCTGTGCTCAGAATTGATTCCAAGAGCAGGCAGAACCCTCCAACAGTGCTGAGAACGGTGACCCCCCCCATCCTGGTGGTGCTGTCCCCATAACTGCAGTCAGAACTTTGGGGTGAGGCGCCTCCTCCTGCTGTGACTAGTGAAGAGCAGAATGAGAGGATGTGAGTGAGATGAGGTGGGAAGGAAAATCTCATTCAGGAGCCAAGCAGATGCCACGCAAGCGTAGGGACCTGGGTTCAGGTCCTCAACAACCGTGGACAAAGCTGGACAACTGTCACTGTAGCAAGTGCTCAGCTTGTCTAAGCAGTCCTGGAGCTCTGTTCAGTGGAGACCCTGTCTCAATAAGTAATGCTGAAGAAGTGATGGAGGAAGACACCCACTGTCAACCTGTGGCCTCCACATGTGCGCGCGCATGCATGTGTGTGTGCCAACACATAAATGTGCAAGCACAGCACAAATAACACATGCAAATAAAGATATTTTATTTAGAAAACACATTTAAATTGAAAACCAGACCATTTTACCTAAATGTGTTGGGGGATTGTGGTGTACGAGCCTGGTGTACTTCTCCAGAGATGTCGACACAAACTAACCTGCCCATGCCTTCTCTCTTCCCCTGCTGCCTCTGCTCTCTGGCATCACAGAACACCAAAACTACTTTGGACTGGATGAAAACCTCGGCCCTGTGGCCGTCAGCATCCGGAGGGAGAAGGTGGAGGACCCCAAAGAGAAAGAAGGATCCCAGTTCAACTACAGGGTGGCCTTCAGGACGAGCGAGGTAACATGTGCAATGCTGATGAACTGTCCTGGGTAGAGTCCAAGCCACCTTCCGCATTGCGGCTTTAATTCACCTTAGGAAAGGCATTGAGTCTGGGGCGGATGGCTCAGTGGATAAAGCACTTGCTATACAAGCTTGCGGACCAGAGTTTGGATCCCCAGCAGCCATGTGAATGCTGAGTAGGCTCAATGGCCTGCCTGTAATCCCAGCACTTGGGAGGTGGTGTCCCTGGGGAAGCTGGCAAGCTAGAGTAGCTAAATGAGGGAGCCCCAGGTTCAAGTGAGAGACCTTGCCTCAGTAAACGGTCATTGAGGAAGACACCCAGTGTCCATGTTTGGCCTCCACCTGTGCCCACACTACAGGTGTGTGCATGCACACGCACATGCACACCACTCACACCAAAAAAGGCTTGAACTTTTTGATCTCAGTTATGCAACACTTCAGGAAGTTGAAGAGGTTACACAATTTTCAGTGAAAAAATTTGCAAGCATGTCATGGGTGTTAAGTGGCAATGGCTTACATGCTAGAAAGGATGGCGTGATGAAGGTGGAAGGTTCTGGAGTCTGAGACTTGAAGACAGACGCTAGCTACCCAGTTCACATCAGACTTTAACACTGGGACGCAGAAGGTGAGGTGTCCTGCGGTGGGGAGGCTTCCGCTGAGCCTGGCTCACAGAGAGGGTCACGCTGTGTACCCAGCCCACATCACACAGAGGTGCAGCTGTTCCTGGCTGGCCTCACTTGGCGTGCAAAGTGAGCTGGTTCCACGCCTGGAATAGCCCAGCAGCTGAACAGTGCCAGTGCTGGCTGCTTAAGGAATTAAATCCATCAGCAATCCTGGTTTTGCTCCCTTCATCCCCCCCCCCATAATCAGAACAGTATATACTTGGCAGGTGTTACACAATGTGCCAGCCGACCCCCCCCCCCAGCCCCCCAGTAAAAAGAGCCTTTTCCTGAGTCCTTCAGTCTGTATAAACACAGTGACCCTGTGTGTTTCCCCTGGGCTAAATGCTAGGTGTGTTCATGAGCTAAGCCCCACCTTTAGAGTGACTTGCCTGAGCACAAAGACCTAGAAAATAGCCGCACGTGGCGAAGGCTTAGAGCAGTCATTACATTGTGCTAATTGAGGAAAGCCAGTAGTTCATGACTTCTGTCATGTAGTCACCTCTCCGGGTCAGTAGTCATAGTAGGTGTTCTGGTCTCAGTAGATGGTTCTGTCAGCCCACGTTGTGCTGTCAGGTGTCCCTCTGACCATGCAGCTCCCAGAGTGGGGGTTGCAGGATCAGAGACTAGAACCAGATCCCATGGTCCACAGGCTTTGGCTTCCTCCCTTCCTGCCAGCTCTGAGACACACACTTAGGCCAGTGACTTCAGCCTTGCCAAGGACATAGCATGGACCATGCGATCATAGTTGCCCATCTCTTCCCTGATTCACTGGTCCTAGGTGTCATCAGCCACCCACATTCAGCCCCAGGAATGTTCAAGATAAGAAAGAGGGTGACAGAGAGGAAACAACATAGGTAACATAGGGAGACCATCAAAGAGGAAGGGTGGATGCTGGGGGACCCAAGAGGTCCCACAGTCGAGCCTCAATGCTCTTCCCAAGAGGTTCAGAGCTGTGGGGCTGTGTCAGGGTTTTAGCATTGCTCCCCTTTGCTTCCCCTGTTCTTGGCACACATCTGACTATTTCAGCCCACCTAGTATCTCTGGCGTCGCTACAGTGTTGCTGAAATAAAAGGAAGAACGTTTGACAGCTCGCTCCTTTCTTCCCCGCTCAGGAGCCAAATAGGCAGCCATACTAATCAGAGTGTCATGTTTGACCACAGCTCACAACCCTGAGAGGAGCGATCCTGGAAGATGCGGTCCCCTCCACGGCCCGGCACGGCACCGCCCGGGGCCTGCCCCTCAAGGAGGTCCTGGAGTACGTGATCCCTGAGCTGAGCATCTCGTGCCTGCGCCAGGCCTCCAGCTCTCCCAAGGTCCCCGAGCAGCTGCTCAAGCTTGACGAGCAAGGGGTACGTACAGAGTAGGGGCCAGCCTGTGAACTTGTGTCCACATGTCCCAGTCCGGGAGTTTCCATCTTTTTCTCTCTGTCACTGTGTGTGTGTGTGTGTGTGTGTGTGTGTGCACCTGTGTGAGTGCCCATACACATGTGTGCACATGTGGGTTGAAGCCAGAAGTCAAATGTTAGAAGTCTTCCTCAGTGGCTCTGCACTTTTATCTTTTCAGTCAATGCCTCTCACTGAACCTGGAGTTCACAGATTTAGCTAGACTAGCTGGCCAGTAAGCTCCAGGGAGTTTCCTGTCTCTGCCTCTCCAGTGTGGGGATTACAGGCATGGGCCACCACACCTGGCTTTTGCAGGTGAAGGTCCATTGTGCCCTAACCCATCAGCTCTGTTTCTTGGGCACCCCCGTCCATCTGGGCTCCCGCAGAGCACTGAGGCCCATGGCAGCTGCAGTCCTCTGGCCAGGAGACTCTCCACAGAGGGAAGCGCCACTGGGCATGTTGTGAGCCGGGCAGGTCAGAAGCTGTGCCTGACACTTGCAGGCTTTAGGGAACACCTGCTTATTTCCAGTGTGATGTCGAGGAGCCGGTTTGAAGGTTGGACTCAGTTCCCATCTCGTGGTTTGTCTTCAGGCTTCATGATGCTGGTCTTGTGTTGTGATGGAGTTCAAAGCTGAGCAGAAGCTGATATTTCAACTCTCGCAACTCTCCATGTGGCACAGGAGCCCAGTATCACTAAAGAGGCTGTTTGTTTTCATCCTAACACAGATCCGAGGCATTTTAACGTCCTGCAGTTCACCACCGCCGCTGGTGTATGAGAGCCTACACCAGGCAGCGCTGTTTTTGTTTGTTTTCCTGATAGGATGTCTGCCTCCTTGACACAGGGGTGGCGATGGAACGTTAGTGCTGGAAAAGCTTTTAGAGTAGTTCAGCTGTTTTATGTGTTGTGACACCTGCCACGGTTTCTGCTTTCTCGGGGTCTGTAACTTGCCTGGCCCACAGAGGTGGCCATGGGGCATCTCTGCTTCATTCAAAACACAGCTGGGTGCAGAGTCTCTAGCTTTCTCATTGCATTCTTGGAACCTGATAGGGTTTTCCAAGCAAGAAACTCCCACACCGTGGCAAACTGAAAGGGAACCAGGTAGGAAATGGGGCCTTAAAGGTTCTGTTACTCAGTGTAGACACTTTAAATGCCATCACTTTTCCTTTTTCAAGAAAACTATCCTAATTTACACATGCAGTAAGTTCATAGAATTATATAGGTTGGATATTTTTCCTATCTTGTGGGGGGGATGTATATCATGTATGTACATGTATTCTTATGTGCAAACCAGAGAACAACATTAGATGCTATCCTCAGGAACACTGTTCACATGTTTTTGAAACATGGTGTTTCAATGTTCTAGAGTTCTCCAGTTAGGGTAGAGGCTAACCAGCAAGCTCTAGAGAGTCTTCTGCCTCCACCTCCCCAGAGCTGGGGTTAGAGGTGCAGACCGCCACACGCAGCATGTCACACGGGCCGTAGGGACCAAACTCAGGTCTTCATGCTTGTGCAGCAGACATTTCCCCCATCCGAGCCATCACCATAGTCCTTTTTAAAAAAGAAGTTATTTAGATGATTGTAATAGTATCCAAATAGCCAGCAAATAGTATCCAAATGACCAGCTGCCCTTGCCCCATGGACTGTTATCCCAGCAGCACAGGTAGATACCAGCTTTGCCAGATACCTCCTGATACGGGCTGTGTGGCTGATCCGTAGAGCCCAGCTTCTGCCCACGCATCCTGAGTTGTTAGCACCAGTCTGAAACTTGTTAACAGTGACAAAGCTTCTGGCTTTAGTGATGCAACAGCCATGATTGATCCAACCCCAGGGGAAGGGCTGGGCGGGGGCTTCCTCTCCCTGGGTGCATGTGTCCAGCTCAGCACTGAAGCCACAAGGGAGTTTGAAGAGCGAGTGTTGTTTGCAACAGTGTCTGGGGACTGTTCCTGTCCCTCCAGGACTGTGGACTGGCTGTAGTTCTCCTAGCCTCCATACACATGTGCACAGATGTGCATGTGTGCCCCTCCTGCACACACACACATGCACACACACAAGAAGAAAAAAGAAACCTTCTAACAGCAGGCAAGACGCCACAACAACATGACGTCAAAGATGCAGAGTGGGTGTGTAGGGCAGTGCAGTACTAATCCAAATCCCAACAGCCACTCATGTCGCCACATCTGTGTGGTAATTGCCAGTCCCAAGTGTCCCTGGTGCTCTGCAAATTCTGAAACAGCCCCTGGGCTGCTCAGGACTGATTACTGTTTGTAATGAAAGAAGACATCTTTACTGTATTTTTTTTTTTTGGAAGTTTCCTTTTCTTGACTGTAGTAAAGTAGTAATGGATTAAAGAACCTAAAAATATAGTCATGATGGCACACCATCTTGCAGGCACAGTTAAGGCCATCCTCACTGAGCAGTGAGGAAGCCCACGTCTGATGGAGCCCAGGCCCCATGGTCCCCATACACCCTGGCATCTGTCCGCAGAGACCACTGATTCTGTCAGGGTGTGAGCAGGTGACAGTACCTTTTATAGCCTTCAGACACCCATCAAAGGGACAGAGCCATTTCTGCAGCCTGTGAGGTCATGGGGGGGGGCACCGCGCCCCCTCGCAGAGTGTGTTGTCCTCCGTAATGAGTTGTTGCTCCAGGGAACGACTGTCATTCTGCCTTACTTCACTGCGGTAGTCGGCCATGTATTTTGATCAAAGGCTGAGTTTTACCTCTTGGTAATAAAAACGAACACATTATGCGTGGATGTCTCCAGGGGTGGAGGATGTCTCCTAATCTGTCAGTCTTTCTGGCTTAGTTGCTGGTGGTAGGATTAAGGGCTCTGACTGCGTGAGTGAGAAGTGGTTCTCTGGGGAAGGGATCTGGTTTCTTGCTGGCTTCAGGGAAAGTCATGGCTTCCAGTCCGACAGCACTGACTGAGGTAGCACTCTGGCAGGGATCTTCAGTTGCTGCTAAAATTCTTTCTGATGTATCATTAATCATTAGCAATGTTTCCTTTTCAAGATAGCAAAATTTTGAGAAATGACTGTAATCGTATAACCCAACTTTACCTTTATGGAAGCAAAACATTTTTCTATTCATACACATGTATTATAATTTCCACTGGGATTCTTCCCTTACGAGACCTTAATTTGATTGGATTTTTCCCTTACAGTCTTACATATTTTCATGGACATTCAAATAAATTTCAGAAGAAAAAGGCATTAGAACCATAGAGGGGAATCTTTTTAAAGTTCATGGCTTTTTCTTCATCCCAGCTTGGAAGACAATTCTAATTATCGTATGTACTATGTAAGATTCAATATTTGCATTAAAATTTTTTTAATTTATTTTTCGAGAGTGAGAATGGGCACACCAGGGCCTTCAGTCACCACGTATGAACTCCAGACACATGAGCCACCTTGTGCATCTGGCTTATGTGGTTACTGGGGAATTGAACCAATGTCCTTTGGCTTTGCAGGCAAGTGCCTTAACCGCTAAGCCATCTCTCCAGCCCCCATATATTTGCATTTTTAAGTAAATGTTTGGATAGAACTCCCTATTCTTTTGGCAACCTGGCAAATCCTACTTGGCCATACATAGGCTTTCATAGAGTTTTGACTCTTCTCTGGCTGTTTGGGAGTTTTCTGGGATTAATGTTTGCTTGTGACATTTTGTACAGTAACAGTTTGTTGTTCAATTGTTGCTTAGTTTTCTGATGTGCTTTTCCAGAGCACAGAGTCCCAAGCTGCCATAGTTCTCGTGTTGCTGGACATGAGCATACGTGGTATTCTCAGCCAAGTAAGATGCACTTTTCTGCCACTACAGCTGAGCTTTCAACATAAGATTGGGATCCTGTACTGCAAAGCCGGCCAGAGCACGGAGGAGGAAATGTACAACAACGAGACGGCAGGGCCGGCCTTCGAAGAGTTCCTGGACCTCCTGGGCCAGAGAGTGCGGCTGAAAGGCTTCAGCAAATACCGAGCCCAGCTGGACAATAAGAGTACGTGTGTGTGTGTGTGTGTGTGTGTGTGTGTGTTCAAGTCTCCTGAGGTCGGTGAAGGAAGCGGTTGTGTAGCACCATGTACTTCCTGTCAGTAGCACAAAAGCTCAGGGGTTTTCTTCATGAGACACACAGCGATTTCCCTTCCCCGGTGTGTCTGAGGATCTTCCACTATTCCCTTCCTCTTCGATAGCTGTCCTCTTCTGTGACACCCTAGTTCCAGCACGCTAAGGACAGGTACTGCTTTCTTCCTTCTGAAGGGACACTGTGGTCTCTGCATGTGACTGGCTTGCTTTGTTTGTTTCCAGGTTGGTAGTGTTAACTGTGGACTTCCTCCTCACTGGGAATGGTGACGTGACGAGGAGCTAATGCACCCTGTTTTTCTAGAAGTCAGGTCCCTTTGAGTTGTACCCGGGGCAGTTCTTAGGTGCCAGGGCAGGCAGTGTACACATTCAGGCTTTCTGATCCCTTGGGGTGTGCAGACTGGTCCCGCGTTTTCAGTTAGGTGCTCATATTCCGCATGGCCCTTGTAAGGACCATAGAGTTTTATCTTTACTTAGTTGCTCCCAGCACCTAGTTACCACACAGGGTAGTTTTAATATTTTTAGGAAGTTTCCATCTTTCATCAAGTAATTAGTTCCTGCTCTTTTAATGGAAAGTGATGAGCAGATTCCAAAGCAGAAAGATCGGAGAGCACACGTGGCCCAGCCCAGGGGAACGGTGAAGTGGGGCAGTGGTGTGGCCCAGGACAGGACTGATGGCCCCAGGTTCCTCGCCTTCTGTTTTCCTGAGTTTTCCAGCTTCCCCCAGCATCTAGCCAACTTGGGTCCATTGTTGATACTGTCTAGTAGGGACGGTGCTTACAGTCCGTTCCATTTTGGGGGTTCTATTTTCAAGTTGGCATCTGCTTTGCTTCCTATAACAAGGGGATTTCTGGCTGTGCTCGGCTCCGAGTGAGAGTGCAAGCCCTGGATTGACAGGTTGTCTCTGATAACCCACAGGCACTTCATTTTCGGTGCTCTGCAAGACACGCAGATGTCTGACATTGCTGTGAAATTCAGGCGATATGTAAGGACCTTCCTTCTAAAATTCAGTAGATTGGGGTTCTAGTTTTAGCTGTATCTGCCCATGAGATGTGGGTCACACCTGAGCCTCGAGGTCATCACAAGGAGAGTTCAAGATGTGAATGGGGATCTTGGGGTGTCCAATCAAGCTCTGAAAGGTTGGCTTCTCCCATGAGCACAGGGTGAGTGAAGGAGTGGCCAAGGGAATAATCATGAAGACACTCTTTCCTAGCAGAGCCCAGCCCTGGCCACAGGCAGGAGTGACCCAACTGCTCGGTGGCACCTCTTTTTGAGTAGAAATGTTTGCAGTGCACCCCTGTGCAAGCCTTTCTAGCTCCCCTCCCCCACAGCCAGACTGATGTTTGAGATACAAACTTCAGAATGGAGACTGTTGGAAAGCTACCTTTTAAGCCAGGCCCATTACCCTAGCTACTTGAGAGGCTGAGGCAAGGAGGGTCCCAACTTCAAGGCCTGTCTCAGCAATCTAGTGAGAACTTGTCTAAAAATAGAAGAAATAAAAGGCTGGATGTGTAGCTCGGGAGGTAGAGTACATGCTTAGCATATGCAAGGTCTTAAGTTCAATATCCAGTGTCAACAAAAAGAAAAGTCACCTTATATATAGTATTGCTCAAAATAGACAAATCTGGTAACATTGGAATAATGTTGCTGCCATCGTCATTGCATTTCCCTGCTCTTAAATAATATTGTTCCCCCTGGTTTTGTTTGTGTGTTTGTGTGTGGGGCACGTGTTTGTGTGGGCGTTCATGCGTGTGTGGACATTTGCATGTGAAGGCCAAACGTCAGCATTGGTTATCTTCCTCAGTCTCTATGCACCTTTATTTATTTACTTATTTTTGAGATAGGATCTCACATAGAATCTAGAACTCACAGAATCCACCAGACTAGCTAGCCAGCAAGGCCCAGGGATCCCAGTCCTGGTGCATTCCACCACACCCAGCTTTTTAAGTGGGTGTTGGGAGCCCACACTCAAGTCCTGAAGCTGGCAAAAAATAAAAAATGATATACTTCAGGGAAGGAAATCTTTGTCAGTAAGTTTTGTTCCTATTCACATACTGAGTTAATCATGTTTCTCTTTCCTGTGTTCTGGAAGCCCCAGTGCTCCAAAATCACTACGAATTAACTGTAAATGCCCACACAGGGTGCAGCCTGGCTGCCTGCCCTCAGCCATGCTCTTCGGATAGGCGCCTCGTGCACGTGCCTTTCTGCTGTGCGCACCCAGAGGGCCCCTCCTCCTCCCTGGGCTTCCGTAAGTCCACGGTGCTGGAAAAGGCGCACACAGTCGAAGGCACGTGTGGACACCAGAGACCCTGAAGCCCGGCCCAGGGCGAGAGCTGCAGGCTGCGTGGAGCACGGGAAGCTCGTGCCCAAGCCTGCTAGTCCACAGCGTGGTGTGTGCTGTCAACCTGCTCTCCCTACCGTACAAAGAGCTTCCAGGTGCTAGAGCCTAGATTCTGTGCTTGCCTGACTCGCACTTGCAATGAATCTTTGTTTTCAGCCGATTCCACAGGAACTCACTCCCTCTACACTACGTATAAAGACTACGAGCTCATGTTCCACGTGTCCACCCTGCTTCCGTACATGCCCAACAACAGACAGCAGGTAAGTCCTCCCGGCCTCCCACATCCACTCCATGTCCACTATGTTCATTTGAAAAGGACAGCCGGTGTTGCCCAGGCAGGTGTCTGCATGTGGGTAAATGAGCTGTTTAAAGACAATGTCACTTGCAGTTGTAGCTGGTGCTGTTTCACTGTGTTCCTCTTCGGTTCTCATTGTTGTAACGACGGCATTGTTTAAGCCCCTTTTAGGTGGGGGCGGCGCTCCGCTGTGCATTCTGCTTTGACTGGCAGTCACTCGCCAAGACTCGAGAACCCTTTGAAAACTTGAATGCACACAGCATAAAATCCTTTATGGAACTTTTAGGCATAATGGGAGATACAAGTTTTTTTTTTGCAAAAATTTTGCAAGAAAAGAGACGTCCTTTCTTGAGAGCGCGCACATAAATGATGGCAGACAACGGCAGTGCCGTATCTGCTCCGTGTGCTTAGGAGGCTTTTGCTTGTCATAGAAGGCTGTCTGTACCTGGGGTACAGAGGAGCCCTGGGGTAAGGAAGCTCTGCTCCTAACTGGCTTGGAATCTGCCAGAGTGAGAGAGGAAGACTGTCTGGGTTTCAGAAAAGGTCCTTGGAGGAAAGTTTGTCATTTGCTAGGATGTGATTTAGGGATGTTTTTGTGTGGGGACTGAAGCCAGGGTTAAGGCACATTTTGTTTTCATGTTTGGGAAATTTAGATTCCCAAGGCCAGCCACCTGCTCCCTGCTTGGCTGTAATATTTTGAAGCACGCAGACCACATAAGGTGGCCTGATAGTTTCTGGTCCAGTGAATGAAACCTAGTTGTTACAGAGAATTTTCTCATCTTGTAAACACTCATGAAACCTATGAATTAAGTCAAAGAAACGAGCTACCTTCCTTCCATCCCCCACCTACTAGTTGCAAGAAGTGAGTTGAGGCATAGCTGGGAGGTGCCCTTGGGCCCCAGGAGTTTCACACTGCTTCTCTCTCCTCTCCCCTCAGCCCCCATGTCCCCTCCTGTCCCTTCCTTTCCCCTCCCATCCCTCTCCTCAGTCCCCTTCCCTCTCCCTCTCCTCTACCCCCCCCCACACACCCTCTGCCCTCCCCTCCCCTCAGCAAACAGGAAGGTGAAGAAGAGCAGCAGGCTGATTAAAGCTTTGTTAGGATTGTGGGAAGTGCCATGCCAAAGTGTGGGATAGTGGGATCCAAAGCCAGAGAGCAAGAACACAGAGACGTGGTCCCTTTATGTGTGTTTGGGGATGGGGATGTGTCTGGATTTCATGAGAAAAGTCACCTAGGCAGTGGAGGAAAGAGTGGGAGATAAGTCTTTAAGGAAGAGGGGCTGTTCTGCACTGCTCTTAGATAGGACCCAAGGTCATAACCCTGACAGTAGCGGGCTGGCTATTGCTTTCCTGACTGGCCCTGGCCTTGGGGAGCAGGGGCCTCTTAAAGTGATCTCATCTATTTTCTAATCCCAAAGATCATTATGTAAAGGTGATAAAGAAAGTTGGTGCACCAAGAAATGCACCAGTAACTTTGGAAATTATCTGTACCTGACACTGGATAAACATTAGCTGATCTCAGCTGTCATCCACGTACTGAGTCTGTAGCTAAGTGACGCCCCTCTGTGATTTTGGACACGCATGTTCCAAATCTATCATGCCTTGTGCTGATGCGTCCCACTCCATTCACCCCATGAATGATGTCCACAACTATGTTATTACCAAGGTCAAAATGTGGGAAGGGCCAGCCAGGGTGGTGACTACAGTCCGAGGCCACAGGACTCAGCATGTGGGATGGTTGCTTCCTGAGTCCTGCCTGTTCCTTCCCTGTCTTTTCCTTTGCACGAGGATATGTGTGTGGGTGGGGGGGACTTCTTAACTGGCTGCAGCTTGTCCTTATTGGATCTGATTTTCGTGTGTGCTCTTGTAATAAATCACTCTGAGAGGCAAAGTTCAGAGAGTTCACACCACATTGCAAGAGCTTACACCTGCCTCACAGAGGAACCCCACTGGGGCTCTGGGGACCATGAGGACCAGAGACCTGCTTGTGGAGTGTCACTGGACTCACTTGTCTGTCTGTCCACTTCTCCCGCATCTCTGTCCCTCTGTGCTTTCAATCCATAGCCACTCGGTTGCTTATTTCTGGTCCTAGGGTCAGAGAAAAGCTGCTCACCTTGGGGCAGCCAAGAAGCTCGGGAGGGTTGGGGCAAGGACGCAAGGTCCACACTTCCAGCATGTGTCCGCAGTGACCTGCTCCTCCAGTTAGACCCACCACCTGCTTTCTACGACTTCATAGTATGGTCAAATTATAATCCCATTAGTGGGTTAATCCACTGATTAGGTCAGAGCCCTGGCTATTCGCTCACCTTCCAGAAACTGCACTCCCGAGCAGCCCTGCATGGGGCCGAGCTTTCCACATGGGAGCCTTTGGCAGGTTTGAGAGATCCAAACCACCACAACAGAGACGTTTCTTCTGGTCAGACAGGCCTCACACCAACATTGAGCTCAACCGACCCCGTGGGGCATATTCCTCTACGTCAAAAGTAAAGCTGTTTCTAGAATGTTCCTCTCCTCTTAGCAGATGTGTGTTTATAAGATTACAAACAAATTGGTGTTTCTGACTACTAATGGCAGTGGAATTCTGGATTCATTCGTTACTCTGGATTGTATGAAAAGGCCAAGTTTCAGTTAGTTAGTTTGAATATCTTGCCTACGTAGGAGATGGTCTATTTGTTTTGTTGCAGAAATGCATGCTGCTGTGGGAGCAGGTGTCAAAGCTGAGGCCCCAGCACAGTGGCCACAGGCGCATCAGCAGACCTGCCCCCTTCCTGGACCACTACTTTAGTTGAAGTGCTTAAACGAAGAAACACCTTAAAGAGTTGGTGCAATTACTTGCTATGTTAGAGATGCCAGAGGTGTTAGGTAAAGATGAGAGAGAGAATGCGCAGGATTCCAAGTGGAAGGGACAACGGGCTGCGTAGCTCAGGCGCAGCCCTCAGCATCGAACCCTGGATTCCATCCCCATCCTCACGTAAAGGGGCACCCACCAACACTCTCCCTGAGCATCTTCTGTGCACGGCCCACTTGGCTTTCTGTGCCAAGCTGAATACTCGCTTCCCAAGAACTGAGTGCCAGTGACTTGTATATATCCCTGTACTGGTTGGTGTTAAGGGGACATTGTTGTCACTGTGTGTATATTCTTCCCACAGCTTCTGAGGAAGAGGCACATTGGGAACGACATCGTCACCGTTGTCTTCCAGGAGCCAGGGGCACTCCCGTTCACCCCCAAGAACATCCGCTCCCACTTCCAGCACGTCTTTGTCATAGTGAAAGTCCACAACCCGTGCACAGAAAACGTGTGCTACAGGTGAGCCATGTCCCCGGCCCCTGCCCCCATAGATCATTCCCTCCACTTTGGCTTCCAGATCTTCCAGCCTCCCCTCCCCTCTGCACATCTCCCTCCAGGAGCCCGGGGTACCCCAAGAACATCCGCTCTCACTTCCAGCACATCTTTGTCATAGTGAAAGTGCTCACTTCTTCTTTCCCTCCCTCCCTCCCTCCCTTCCTTTGTACCCAGGAACTCACGGCAACCCTCCCACCTCAGCCATCCCCAGTGCTGGTGTCACCATCTGGATAATAAGCATCTTTAAGTTTTTCTTAGTGCTGGGACTGGAACCCAGAGCCTTGCTCTTCCTAGGCAAGTGCCGATCCACTGAACTGCAACCCCAGCCAGGCCCCAAACTTTCTGATTTTCTTTCCCACTCAGCTATTTCCTGTAAGGAATCATTGCCTTCTCCTCCTTGTTGCAAATGCCTGGCATTCAGAGGGCGGAGCGCACATTTCGCCTGAGCAGCTGAGCCCTGCTCTGCTGCAAAACACAGCTGACACCAGGTGGTGTGGCTGGTCAAGTCCTGGACACTCCCACACGGGGCTGCTGAGACCAGGAGCCCGCATTTGCCTTAGTAACTGCAAAGGCCTGCGTGTGCCGTGGTGCCCCGGGGCTGGCCTGGCCTGCTTTGTCTTTGCCCCGTCTGGCACTTGATTTGAGGAGATGGCTTCACTGTATGTTGGTAAGAACACGCCTGCCACCCAAGTTTGCCTCCAGCCCTAGCACTTGCAGGGCATTCATTTTTCTTACCCTTCAATCTCTTGTCTTAAATTGAGGATCTAACACCTTCTTCAAAATGTGGTTACCCAGAGTGAGTGAATGAAACAGTGGATACCTGTGAAAGTTCCCGGCCATCATCTGGGCTGCTCTTCTTGGTCTTTGTAATTTTTTTTTTTTGAGGCAAGCCCAACAGACTGACTTTGTTTTTTAATGAGGGGAGAGAGAGAATTGGCACACCAGGGCCTCCAGCTACTGTAATTGAATTCCATAATTGTGTGCTACCTTGTGTGCATGTGTGGCCTTGTGCCATGTGTCACCTTGTGTGCCTGGCTTACGTGGGATCTGGGGGTCAAATTTGGGTTTGCAGGCAAGCATCTTAACCACTAAGCCATCTCTCCAGGCCCTCCTTCGTGTTCAAAGGCAGCTATCACCAACTGAGCTGCCTGTGTCTGGGCACCCCACCAATGGCATAGTCCTCATGGCCCACGTGGGAGTAAAGACAGCAAAGCCTGCTCTGGAAGGCAAGAAGACACCAGTCTGCACGTGGGACATTGGCAGAATGCCCCCGATCAATGCATGCCTATGAAAAGAAGGCTCTGAAATCACTAGCTCCTGGCCAGCTCGTTAATTGTCACAAGTGTCTAGCACAGAATCTGCTGCACTCCATCTAGAATCAGCCATGAGGGACACAGTTTCCTCCCTTAGTGACTTCTAACTTCTAGGCTAGAACACTGGCCTTAGTGCTCAGAACTGTGCGAAGAAAAGAATGTATCAGTTTGTGTTCTATAAAAGCAATATGCATAAAATAGGAAAGATGGGTGCCAACAGTCTTCTGGGATTTCAACCATTGAATGCTAATTACGAAAAATAATCTGAAATGAGCCTTGTAAGTGGTTGGAAACCTAGGCCTATAGCCCCACATTTGTTTTGTTTTGTTTTAATGTATAATTTTATTTATTTGCAAGCAGAGAGAGAATGGGCACACCAGGGCCACTAGCTGCTGCAAACGAACTCCAGATGCATGTACCACTTTGTGCATCTGGCTTTATGTGGGTACTGGGGAATCAAACCTGGATTGTTAGACTTTTTAGGCAAGTGCCTTAACCTCTGAGCCATCTCTCCAGCCCCTGTGTTTGGTACTTTTCTGGCTACTGTTTTGAAGTCGAAGCAAGTATATTAGTTTTCTTGTCACTGTGACAAAATAGCTGGCAGAAGCAACCCAAGAGAGGATGGGCTTGTTTTGGCTGGTGGTTTTAGCCCATCATGGCATGGGAGGCATGATGATGGTGGAGTTCGTGGGGCAGGAGCCTGTGGCTGGGGTCCTCACATGCTGGTAGATGAGGAAGCAGTGTGTGTGGCCAGAACCAGAAGTGAGCTGCACCTTCAAGGCCTGTCGCTCTCAGTAGCAAACATCTACCTGCCGTATGCCATGACCTTTCCAGACAACTCCGGCAGCTGGAGCTAATGGCCATTTCACATTCAAACCATGACAGATGGCTAGGTGTGTTGGCTAGCACCTGTACTTCCAGCATTCAGATGGCTAAAGTAGGAAGCAGGATTGCCATGAGTTCAAGGCCATCTGGCGACAGTGAGTACCTGTCTCAAAAAAAAAAAAAAAAGGATACATAATTATTATCGATCGATCTTTATGTTTGAATCACGAGGTGGTTCATGAGCATAATGTATCTATTCACTTTTGTGGTTTTTATTTCTTTTTCGAGGTAGGATCTTGCTCTAGTCCAAGCTGACCTGGAATTCACTATATAGTGTCAGGGCGGCCTTGAACTCAGAGATCCTCCTAACCTCTGCCTCATGAGTGCTAGCATTAAAGGCATGCACCACCATGCCCGTCTCTCATTTTTATTTCTTGTAAGTTTATTTTTTTGGAACTATTTAAATTTCTATGGTAGGAGTGTTTTTGAAACCAGCATAGGTCTTGTGTATAGAAACAAAGTACATTTCTGTTTTTCTGTGATAGAAGATATCATATATAGATCTTTCAAAGAGACAGACAGACATTGGATTTTGAGAAAGCAGATTAGGTTCACTAAATCTGATAATTACCGATGAGAATTTTTAAGTGAAAGTTAATAGTATTCCTCAAACATTTGGGGGTGCTCCATCAACTCACTGATCGTCTTAAAATTAGGAGAATAAGAACCTACAAAATAAGTGGGCTAAGGACTGGAGAGAGAGCTCAGTTAGTAAAGTGGTTACCTCATGAGTATGAGGACCAAGGTTCACTCCTCAGTGCCCACACAAGTGCCAGGAGTGGTGGTACATGCCTATAACCACAGCAGTGGTGAGGTGGAGACGGAGGATCGCTGGAGCCTGCTGGTGAGTTTCAGGCCAGTGAGAGACCCTCTTTCAAAGGAGAAGAATGGTACTCTTGAGACTGCCTATATCCTGGTCTGTACACGCACACACGCCCATGGTAGGTAGTAAGGGGGCCTGTCACATTTCAGACAGGAAGGAGCAGGAAGCCACAGCTCACCTTGATTCATTCTCCTTTCTTCCTTCTCAGTGTTGGAGTTTCCAGGTCAAAGGACGTACCACCCTTCGGCCCCCCAATTCCCAAAGGTGTAACTTTTCCAAAGTCAGCCGTATTCCGGGACTTCCTTTTAGCCAAAGTGATCAATGCAGAAAACGCAGCCCATAAATCAGAAAAATTCCGCGCCATGGCTACTCGAACAAGGCAAGAGTACTTGAAGGACCTAGCTGAGAACTTTGTCACGACCGCCACAGTGGATCCCTCTGCGAAATTCAGTTTCATCACCTTGGGTGCAAAGAAGAAGGAACGAGTGAAACCCAGGAAGGACGCCCACCTGTTTAGCATCGGGGCCATCATGTGGCACGTGGTGGCACGAGACTTTGGCCAGTCAGCAGACATTGAGTGTCTTCTTGGGATTTCCAACGAGTTCATCATGTTAATCGAGAAGGCGTCCAAGAACGTTGTGTTTAACTGTTCCTGCAGGGATGTGATTGGGTGGACGTCTGGATTAATGAGCATCAAGGTCTTCTATGAGAGAGGGGAATGTATATTGCTGTCCTCCGTGGATCGGTGCACAGAAGACATTCGCGAGATCGTGCAGAGGCTCGTGGTAAGTAGTCAGCTTATGTCTCTGGCCGTCCCAGGTTTCCATCCAGGTTCCCAGCAGGTTACAGTAGGAACTCCTTCCGTGCTGTGGTGCTAGGATGGTCAGATCAACAGATATGTAGCATATACATGTGTGTGTATATATATCTAATCTCCTGGCATGTGTGTGGTGCGTGTGCGTGTACACATGTGGAGACCAGAGGTCAGTATCAGGCGTCATCTTCAGTCACTCTCCACCTTCATTTTTGCTTTTTTGGTGTGTGGTGCTTTTGTTTGTTTGTTTGTTTTGAATTGTTTTTCAAGGTAGGATCTCGCTCTAGTCCAGGCTGACCTGTAATTCACTATGTAGTCTCAGGGTGGCCTCGAACTCATGGTGAGTCTCCTACCTCTGCCTCCCGAGTGCTGGGATTACAGGGGTGCGCCACCACCTTAGTTTTTGAAACAAGATCTCTCACTGCACCTGGAGCTAGCCAGCAAGCCCTAGGGGCTTCCCCGTGCCCATCACCACCGCAGGCTTTCAGGTGGGCACTGGGGGTCCCAACTCAGGTCCTCGTACTCGCACATAACGTGCTTTTCCACTGAGCCATCTCCCCGCCTCTCCCCCACCTTCATAGTAGAGGCTGAATTCTTTGGAGAGTTGCTGAGCGTGAGTGGAGGAGGCGAGTAGTGGAGACACACCGGTGACAGAGTGACTAAAGCTGAGCCAGCTTCAAAGAACATCAGGCCCATTTCCTTAGTATTTGAAGGAGAGGCAGAATTGTCCGGATGTTGTATCCATGTGACCAGTGTGACATGCTGTAACAGAATTGCAGTGACAAAGTTCTCTTTCCTGGTCTCTGCCTGTTTATGTGAGACAGTTTAATTTCATACTGAGCTCTGCAGAGTGCACTATTAATCTCCCAGCCACTGTTCCTGAAGGGTGTTTGACACAATTACTATTAAATCATAAAAACCTAAAAAAGTAAGACATAAAAAGAGACTTTTTGAAAGACTTTTTAAAGTGGGGGTCTTGATACATAACCCAGGCTCCCTTGATCTCACAATAAAGCCTGGGACGGTCTCACACTCGCCATTCTCCTGCCTCATCCTCCCAAGTTCTAGGACTGTAGCCACGTGCCACCATACCCACAATGTGACTTTTAATTCAGAACATCTGCATTATGCCCATGGTGTGTAACATTCCCATGCACCCTCTCAGTTTTAGCAAAGCAAGGTTGAGGTTTTCGTTTGAGCATATGCAGCAGAGCATGAGGAATAAATCAGGCGGTTCCCGGTTTTACTGCTCGGGTAACACAAGGTAAAGCTCTGGCCACGAAACAACGTCTCACTGCCAAAGGCTCAGGGTCCACTGCGGAAGAGGCGGCGGAAAGAATGTAAGAGCCAAAGGAAGGGTAGGACTCCTTACAACATGCTCCTCCAGACACAAAATGGCCTGGATATCCATGACCTGGCAGTGCATAGCAATACCCACACAAGACCCTCATAATAGGAGAAAAAGATGATGACATCACATTAAAAGAGAGACTAATGGAGAAAGACAGGGGATATGATGGAGAGTAGAGCTATGAAGGGGAAAGTGGGGGAGGGGAGGGAAATACTATGATTTGTTGTCTGTAAGTATAGAAGTTGTCAAATAAATATATATTAAAATAATAATAACAATAATAACCAAAAGAAAAAAACATGAGGTGCTCTAGAAATGTGGAGATCTATGTCCTTCATACTACCAAGATATAGCAAGAAAGAAAGGGGTTTAAAAAAATAACAAAAGGCCCAGGTGGAGGAGTTGAAAGGCAGGCACCAGTGCAGGAAATGAACAGAGACAGAGGAGGGCTGGGGGACGACCTCAGTGGGAAAGTGCTTGTCAAACAAAAGCGTGAGGACCTGAGTTTGGGTCCCCTGCACCCAGGTAGAAAGGTGGCATGTGTCTGTAATGTCACTGGGAAGATAGCTGGCTGGCTGGTCTAGCCGAATCAGTGAGCTCTAAATTCAGTGGGGGTCCTGTCTAAAAAAGTAAGGTACAGAGTGATGGAGGAAGACACTTGATGTCCCCCCTGGCCTCCACACACCCACACACATGAGGAAAAATCAAGCCCCATGAGACTCCAGAACAGCCCAGCGAATGCTCTAGAGTCTAACACGTGATGGTAAATCTCAGACAACAGTTACCCTTGCATCTGGAAGAAAGCATGACACCTTTGAGATGTCATCTGTGGTCAGTTTGCTTGAGACAAAATTGAAGAACAGGGCTGTGTGTATTACAAAAGTGCACTTTCAACAGTTTAAAGTGAGTTTGGTCCATACCTCTGAAAACTTGAATTTTCTAGAACTTCACCCCAAACTAGCACTAGCATTCTCTTTCGGCTGAGTACCAAATGCCATGTTTGTCTAGGAAAAGCTGACTGGCAACTTGTTTGCTGTTTGTAACCATGGAAACCCAGGCCCAGGTCTGAAGCTGGGAGAGCTGTACTCACAACCACGGGGCTCGTTAAATGGTATCTGTGTATTCAGAGCCCAATTCATGGACACGGAGCATTTATTAAACTGAAACTCCGTGCACTACCCCAGGGCCGCAGGGGTAGGAGATGATACCTCCCAGCTTGAAATTTCCCACAAAAAATGATGTCATCATCCTCAAATGATGCTTAATGAGCCATGGTCTCCTTTCATGGCTTGTAAGTTGCACCCCGTCAGCGCCTGTGAGGGCTGCGGTGACTCACTCTGCACGGGGAGCACCAGAGCAGTGACACCACCTGCCCTTCAGTGTTCTGCCTGAGGGGCTGCATCGACTCCAACTCTTCCAGAAGGGACAAGGGCACCGCAACTGCCAGTGCCCGCTGTGGCCCACGGTCCCAGGGGCCAGGTGGGAGGGGAAAGGTGGCTGCAGACACAGGTGGCCCTCTGCTGTGCCCCAGGGCCATGGAACACCGTGCCCCGTACACAGATGGCAGAGGACCTGCACAGTGAGCCTCCCAACCCTTCCTCAGTGCCCTCGGCGTCAGGGGAGCATGGGAGGCTACTCCCAGGAGAGAAGCCTGAAGAGACCATGTGGTGTGGAGAACAGTTAGCCGTTTTCTCCAGTCTGACCTCTGCTGAGGCTCTTCCTGAACACGGGCGACCACCAGGGTTCTTAGCAGCACTTTGGGATACATCGTTGCTTTTTGTTTTTAGATCGATGGGATTGTCCAGTAGGTTTTCAGTTTTGATAGTGGAGATGCTTAATGGTTTCAGAAGTTTCCATGCTGTCCGTGCTATCATCCATCTAACGGGATGGAATTCACATGCTGAAGAACCAGTCAGTGGGCTGAATGTGTACGAAACTAACAGGCTGAGGCTCAGTGAGAGGCAGGCTGCCTGCAGCAGGAGGCTGGTG
Organism: Dipus sagitta; assembly: GCA_036346955.1. Classification (NCBI taxonomy): domain Eukaryota; kingdom Metazoa; phylum Chordata; class Mammalia; order Rodentia; family Dipodidae; genus Dipus; species Dipus sagitta. The sequence goes on from CM070773.1 coordinate 171,361,915, forward strand.
CTATAGTCACCTTCACATTGTTGGAATAAAACACCCAACCAAAAGCAGCTGGTGGGCGGAGAGGCCTTATTTCAGCTTACAGTCTTGAGGGGAAGTTTCAGCATGGCAAAGAAAGGGTGGCAGAGCAGAGGCTGGGCATCCCTTCTTGCGAGGGCAAAACAGCCAAAGAGAGAGAATGAGCTCAGCTCTGGCAAGGGGGAGGCCGGCCTGTGAGATTCCCAAAGCCCCGCCAGGGCGCCAGCAACACATCTCCTGCAGCAAGGCTCCGCCTCCCCAGTTGCCACCAGCTAGGGGACCAGGCATTGAAAACACACAAGCCTATGGGCCATGTGATTCAAGCCACCACACTGGGCCTTTGAGGCTAGGCTGTTACTACTTTTTTTTTGCCAACGTTAACTGTGTTGAACTCAGAGTTTATATCCTTTTGTGTGACTTGCCTAGTTTGAGGGAAAGACTGACAGGTAGTAGGGAGGAGAGGGCCTGGTCTAGACCCTGTATGTCTGTCTCCAACAAGACCCAGTAGCAACTAGGGAGGAAGACCAAGGGTGTATCTTAACAGCCTCCTTCCCCTCAGATAGTGACGAGAGGCTGCGAGACGGTGGAAATGACCCTGAGGAGGAACGGATTGGGCCAGCTCGGCTTCCATGTGAACTTTGAAGGCATAGTGGCTGATGTGGAGCCCTTTGGCTTTGCCTGGAAGGCCGGCCTTCGCCAGGGGAGCCGACTTGTGGAAATCTGCAAGGTAGCCGTGGCCACACTGACCCACGAACAGATGATTGACTTGCTGCGGACGTCTGTGACCGTGAAAGTTGTCATCATCCAGCCCCACGATGATGGCTCTCCACGCAGGTAAAAAAAAAAAAAGAACTGCCTGGGTAATGTGTGCTATTTCTAGCTATCATGCAGTCTCCTCAGAAAGCATGGCCGGTGCCTCTGGACTGTGGTAGCCATGAGCACTAGAGCACTAGACTTGGGAGGAGTACATGATGTTGCAGTGAGGAACACATTCCGAGCAGTAACACTCACTCCATGAAAGCTGGGTCACATAGAACAAAGGAACAGGCCAGTGGACTCAATTGGCCAGCGAGACTTGAGTGTGAGCAACACAGCCTTCTGACCCTTCCAAACCTCTTGAATAGGGCATCTTTCTGTAACGGGATCCAGATTTGTGGTGATTGACAGGACGCTTGGTAGTAGGGTTCTGTCTCGGAAGGACTGTGGGGCCACACATGGGTCTGATGGCCGTACTGAAGCTTAGCGGTGTTGAGCAGGACCAGAGTGCCATGACCTTCCATGACAACCAGGAAAGGAGGCAGCTGGGCTGGGAAAGGAAGGGACACGAGTGGGAAGGGGAACGGTTCTGTTTGCTCTGACAGAGAATAATCATGGTCAGCATTAAGAAAACACCAGTGAGGACCACAGACTGTGGAGGTGGCTCGGTGTGGAAGAGCTCTTGCTGCCTAAGCATGAAGCCTCTAGGGCTAGAGACTGCCAGGCTCAACTCTCAGACCTGGTAAAAAGCGGGGTGGTTGTGACCATGAACGTTTTTAAGCCCAGTCTGTAGGGAGTGGAGACCTAGAGTCACAGAGACTTGCTGAGGGACAGTTCTGGGTTGGGGTAGGAACCTCATCTCAAGGAAAGAAATCCACGGATAAGCACAAGAGGATACTTGGTGTTCTCCTCTGGCCTCTGCTTGCACACACATGGGGCCTGTGCATTTTCACATACATTTGCATATAACCCACATCACATACACACAAAGAAAACACCAAACTTTAGGGCTAGGGAAATGACTCAGTGGTAAAAAGCTCTTGCTATGCAAGCCTGACCACTGAATTTTGAACTACAGAACCCCAAAGAGCTAGACTTATGTAGCTCATGTGTCTGCAATCCCAGTGCATCCGTGGCAAAGGGGCATTGAATAAGGAGATGCCCAGAGCCTGCATCATCAGGTAATCTGGTGTTCCCTGGGGCAAAACAGACTCGGTCTCAAAGCAGGAGACAATGAGTGACATACCGAGGTTGTTCTCTGACCTCCACACATGCACCACACACACACAACAAACACAGGCACACTAAACCAAAGGGGAGACTGCACCCTCTGTAATCCACAGCCCATCCCATACTGGGGGACAGAGGTCTGGTATCTTTAGCATAACTGCTCTCTCCATCCAGGGCCAGGTCCTGAGGCAGACTAGAGGGATGTGGGAAGCTGGGGTCCAGACCTCGTCTCTGTGATCATGGGGGACTCTAAACTCCCCTTACCACCTGTAAGATGGGGATTTTATGATGTCTACCTTATGGGATTTATATAAAGGTTAAATAGCATGATGTCTTAAAGCTTTTAAAATCTTCTAGCATATTTGATGCGTCCACATTGTAGTTTAGGAAAAAAGTAAACTTTATATTCACTTTCATTTTCTTTATGCTCAAAGGGAAGTTTTTACCAAAGCAGCAGGATGGCAGTGCCCACCTTTCAAACTCATGACCCAAGGGTGACTGTTTTCCTTCCTTTATCATTCAGACCAGTGCTGCCCAGTGGCAGCTTCTGTGGTGACACACTCAGCATCTGTGCTGTGCAGGAAATGGCTGTCACATACTTGAAGCATGGCTGAGTTTTTCATATTAATTAATTTAGATTTAATTAACTGCACATGGCTCTGGTGGCTGCCCTTGTGGAAAGGTCAGATCTAAACTGGGTCCTTTTAGAAAACAAAACGATCTTCTGTCATCTTAGTCTCTTGGCCAGTGTGCTAGGGTTGTACGTTTGTGTGGCATGTGTATGTTTATACATGGGTGGGGACACGTGTCTGCAGGTGAAGGTCAGAGGCTTACATCAGGTACCTTCCTCTGTTTCTCTCCTTGCTGTAGTGCCCTCTGTGTTGCTGGAATAATCCATCCAACCAAAAGCATCTCGTGGGAGGAAAGAACTTACTTTGGCTTCTAGTCTCCCGGGAAAAGATGGTAGAGCAGAGGCTGGACCTGGCCTCCTGCCACAGCAAGTAGAAAACAGTAGCAAGAGAGTGATCTTAGCTAGAGCTGACAATCTGGTGGCTAATAAACCTCACCATCTGACCCCAGTGACACACCTCCTCTAGCAGGCCTCCCAAATTGCCACCAGATGGGGACCAAACATTCAGAACATCCGAGTATATGGGAGACATCTGATGCAGCCCACCACACTCCAGCTTCTTCTTTGAGCTGGTCTCTTGTTGAACTTTGCATTCACCAGCTAGTTAGCAACCCCATAAACCCCTGTGTCTGCCTCCCCAGTGCCTGGCTTTTACATGGGCACTGGGGACCCAAACTCAGCACCTCCTGCTTACCCACCACTTTATCCTTGAGCCCTCTCCCCAGCCCCAAAAGTCTATTTTTATTAATCATAACATTGGCTCTCAGCCTGTTTGCACTTTGCACTGAGCTAAAGCCTCAGTCTGCCATACATTGAGTAGCCGTGTTTCCTGTACTGGATCGGTGCAGTACTGTTTAGAAAGCAAAGAGCTGGAATCTCTCTTTAGGTCTCACATCACATCCCATGAAGCCCCCAAAGTCTCCTCACCTGATTTGTTCCTTAGATCATAAGTACAAGAAAACGCAGAGGATGGGCTCAGCAGTTAAGAGAGTTGCTTAAGCCCGAGGACCTGCGAGGGCCTCAGACAGTCCAGACAGCTGGAGCCCACTACAAGCCTGGCCATGGTCTCACGTGTCCACAGCGCCATTCCAGGGGTGGCGGACAGTCGCTAGTGTTCCTGCACTGTGAGAGCCACTCCGCCTCAAGGAAGTACGTGGTTTAACGATAGAAAAGAGCACCCAAAGTCTCTGGCTGCCACACATGCGTGGCATGCCCATCTGCGCCCACACATGCATGTATGACACAACACACACACACACACAAAGAAAAAAACTGGTGCATAAGTAAAATAAAAATAAAGGTGAAAAACTATTTTACTAAAAGTGAGACTTGAAATACCTACAGGCAAATCTTTTTTTTTTTTTTTCCGAGGTAGGGTCTCACTCTGGTCCAGGCTGACCTGGAATTAACTGTGTAGTCTCAGGGTGGCTTTGAACTCACCGGCGCTCTTACTACCTCTGCCTCCTGAGTGCTGGGATTAAAGGCGTGCACCACCACGCCCAGCTCTAAGGGCAAATCTTTTAGGCCTTCCAAGCTAAGCTATTATGTAAGTGAAACTCCTTTACAATAAATTTGAAGCCACTTCTTTGATGGAAATAGAGATTTACGACTCCTGTGGTGAGAATCAAGTCTTCGGTCTTTCTTACAGGCCAGCTTATTCAGAACTGAGCAAAAATAATACCACGTTCTTCTTTTGGGTTAAAAAAAGAACATCTCTTGCCTATTTTAGTAGGTTTGGTCTACTATTACTCAGTGAGAAATTCTTTAAGTATTCAAAAGAGCTAGTTGAAAATGGTAGCATTCTCATTATGTCTCATGTTTAAAACATATAATTTCAAAGAATAGAATTTCCTAGGAAATAACTGAATGGTTTTTCAGCTAAAACAAACAAACAAAACTGTAACATAAAAGTTCTAGCTATTGTCTTTTCTCTCTAAGAACATGTTTTTCCTCTGTAGAGACCTACTTCTCTACCCAGATCTGCATGTAACTAATCCTTTATTTTCATTGTAATTGAAAGTAGTCAAGATATTGATTTGGTGGTCTTGCCTTTGTTTCCTAAAAGTCTCCTTAATATTATTTCTCAAATACGTAGGCTTTTCCTGCCTAGTTCATCTTCAGTCACAGTGTGTGTCTTTAACTCCCAGAGAGGGATCTGGATTAGCTGAAGGTGATTTGGCAGAAACATTGCAGACCTGGTAGGAACACCACATACCTGGTAGGATCACTGCAAACCTGGTAGGATCACTGCAGACCTGGTAGGATCGCTGCAGACCTGGTAGGATCACTGCAGACCTGGTAGGATCGCTGCAGACCTGGTAGGATCACTGCAGACCTGGTAGGATCACTGCAGACCTGGTAGGAACAGTGCAGACCTGGTAGGATCACTGCAGACCTGGTAGGATCACTGCAGACTGGTAGGATCACTGCAGACTGGTAGGATCACTGCAGACTGGTAGGATCACTGCAGACTGGTAGGCTCAGCGCAGACCTGGTAGGATCACTGCAGACTGGTAGGATCACTGCAGACTGGTAGGCACAGCGCAGACCTGGTAGGATCACTGCAGACTGGTAGGATCACTGCAGACCTGGTAGGCTCAGCGCAGACCTGGTAGGATCACTGCAGACTGGTAGGATCACTGCAGACTGGTAGGATCACTGCAGACTGGTAGGCTCAGCGCAGACCTGGTAGGATCACTGCAGACTGGTAGGATCACTGCAGACTGGTAGGATCACTGCAGACTGGTAGGATCACTGCAGACTGGTAGGCACAGCGCAGACCTGGTAGGATCACTGCAGACTGGTAGGATCACTGCAGACCTGGTAGGCTCAGCGCAGACCTGGTAGGATCACTGCAGACTGGTAGGATCACTGCAGACTGGTAGGATCACTGCAGACTGGTAGGCTCAGCGCAGACCTGGTAGGATCACTGCAGACCTGGTAGGATCACTGCAGACCTGGTAGGCTCAGCGCAGACCTGGTAGGATCACTGCAGACCTGGTAGGCTCAGCGCAGACCTGGTAGGATCACTGCAGACCTGGTAGGATCACTGCAGACTGGTAGGATCACTGCAGACTGGTAGGCTCAGCGCAGAGCTGGTAGGATCACTGCAGACTGGTAGGATCAGCACAGACCTGGTAGGCTCAGCGCAGACCTGGTAGGATCACTGCAGACTGGTAGGATCACTGCAGACTGGTAGGATCACTGCAGACCTGGTAGGCTCAGCGCAGACCTGGTAGGATCACTGCAGACCTGGTAGGATCACTGCAGACTGGTAGGCTCAGCGCAGACCTGGTAGGATCACTGCAGACCTGGTAGGCTCAGCGCAGACCTGGTAGGATCACTGCAGACCTGGTAGGATCACTGCAGACTGGTAGGATCACTGCAGACTGGTAGGCTCAGCGCAGACCTGGTAGGATCACTGCAGACTGGTAGGATCACTGCAGACTGGTAGGATCAGCGCAGACCTGGTAGGCTCAGCGCAGACCTGGTAGGATCACTGCAGACTGGTAGGATCACTGCAGACTGGTAGGATCACTGCAGACTGGTAGGATCACTGCAGACCTGGTAGGATCACTGCAGACTGGTAGGATCACTGCAGACTGGTAGGATCACTGCAGACTGGTAGGCACAGCGCAGGCGGGGGTGGAGCACCACAGGCATGGTGTGTCTCTGACTAGCGGTTCTACAGGTCATGAAGGTTTTCAGTCTGACATGCATCATGCAAAGCTTTCAATTCTATTTTCCAGTTTTATACAAATCTGACTTTGTAAATTTTTGAAACCATATTTTCACTTTTATTCTGGGTCCTCACCTCAAAAAGGATAAAAGAGAGTTTATTCTTGTGCCAAATGTAAATGGCCATGGCCAAAGAACACAGCTCAGGTTACCCCAGTTTCCATGTGCCAACGTGTTAACAATTTCATGAAGGGTTTATAGTTCCAGAACAAATACCATAATTCAAAGCACTTTTCAGATACATTGGTGGAAACATCAGGCGTGCAGTTAATAGCAAAGTGGGGAAATCTCCTCCACAGGCTTCAGATGCTGTCTGATGACATTCTTAGCCTTTGAGTTGGTGGAAGCTGGAGGTCTGCTCACACATTCCACAAAGCTTGTACCGGATAGTCACCAGGATGTTAGGTCAGACACAGAGGTGCGCAGTAACTTGCTGTGAAAGGGACAAAGGTAGCCCAAGGTCATCTGGCTCTGACCCTGCAACATCCCACCGCTCTGTGACCCCAGCTCTGGCACTCCACCCGACCTTGTTGGAAGTAGATGTAGCACTTTTCAGGAACTGTAGTCCACAGATCCTTTCTGCCTTGGACTGTCTGAGGGCCATGGCAATGGTCCTTGGGTGCTTAGGGTGGCCAGACAATCTGCCCCGGTAGCCTGGGCCCTTCAGGAGTCAGCCCCTAGCTGCAGACTGCACATGAGAAAGACTGTTTTCAGTCACAGCCACGCTCCAGCACAGCCTACCCTCTGCACTGTGGGAGTGTGTGTGTGTGTGTGACTGGTAATTGAATGCAGGGTCTCAGCAGTGCTGGACAAGCCCTTTGCCCTATTGTTAGGCTATATCAGACATGCAGGCTTCACACTTAAGGAAACCCTTCTGCCTCAACTTCCCACAAGCAGTACCAAGCCTGGCCTCCATTGTTAGACTTTTTAAGAACCCATAGAAGAGTGGTTAAAAGAGAAAACAGGCAGTCATCACCTCATTTTTATTGTATCTTTGTTTGTTTTTTTAAGGTGGGTTCTCTCCATATATAGTAGTCCAGGCTGGCCTTAAACTCACTTTGTAGCCCAGACTGGCCTCAATCTCATGATGCTCCTGCCTCAGCCTCTCAAGTATTGGTATTATAGGCATAATTTGACTCATTTCAGAAACATGTTTAAATGAAGCTTCTCTTAGCTCTGCTGCTCCTGTAGCCAAGTGCACTAGGACTTGCCCGAAGCTGTTACCACACATTAGGTTTGTGGTGTGGAAAATTACCTCCGTCTTTTGTAAATTGGCTCTTAGAATCCGTCAGGGAGGGAAAAAATTAATTTAAATGAACAGCTATGTGCTTGCACGTATACATGTAATTTTTTCTATGAAGTTGTCGTTAATGTAAGTGCCACGATGCCCACAGAAATGGCCAAATTAATTAATTACAAGGTATTTTAACAATTCATAAACTGTGAAAAAATGCTTCAACTTATTTTTGCATGTATGTTTTAGGAGATAGATCAGTAATAAAATAATGTGACCCAGAGCCCATCTGCCCCCCAGCCCCCAAAGCCTGCCCTTCAGTGGCTGGACTGTGGCTGTCCCCGGTCAGGAGGTGCTGGTTATAAGGCTGTTGCGGCTGCATTCACTGAAGTCTTCTGCGGAGAAGGCACTTAGGCTACATCAAAAGCCACCAGCATTTTGAAGTACCTCTCCCCAGCCGTTGGGAGGAGAGGACAGTCAGCTGTCCCCTAGCTTGAAAGGAGCAGAGCCAATTTGAGTTTTCCTGAGGGTGCTTGTTAGGGCTTCCTGCTAGGCTGGGACCAGGCTTCAGTTCCTGCACATTGAGAGTGAGCAGCTAGAAGCAGCTTGGGAATGGCTGTCTTCAAATGGAAATGAGCCCAAGGAGAAGGAACTGCCCAGGCTGCCAGACAGGAAGTGTTGCTTAGCTAAGATCGGTCCTGATTTGGCAAAGGGGGTGGCTTACAGCCACTGGGGTGGCCGAGCCCCTACCCCTCAGAGGTGATGACTTTCCAACAATGTCATTTTCTGGAAGGCGCATCATTAAAAGACCAATATCTAAAGGAAGAAGCGGCTCATCAGAATTATGCATGAGCTATTGTACAGTGCCCATGAATTTGGCAAATATGTCCAATAAAAATGGAAATGCAATTCCTTGCCGTGGCACATCTGTTTTCTGTGATTTTTCATGCTTTGTTGACATAGGGGGCCAGGCATGCATGTCTATGTGGTGCAAAACAGTGGGGATTTTTTTTGTCAGGGCGATTATTCTCTCTTCATTTGATAAGATTAAAATATTATTTTCTGTCTTCTGTTGCCTGACTGTCCAGCTCCATGAAGTACAGAGAGAAGGAAGGATGTGGAAATCAGAAGTAGGAAGGAAAACCAGTTTTATCAGTCTGGCACTGTGTGTGTGAGTTGAAATCTAGACTCAAGAAAGGGATTCAGTTACAGTTCTGTTGTTTGTGTGTTAGTAAAGTGTATGTGGTGTCTAGTGTCTGTGGACCTCTAGTAAGGAGTTTCATGTGAACCTTCCAGGACTTGAGGCTGTGTCATCCACGTGCCCCAGTGGCGTGGGATTGCAGAGTCTGTGTTCATTCGTGCATTCATTCACTCGTCACTCTCATTAGTCTGCCAGAAACTGCTGGTCACTTGGAACTTTGAAGAGGACAAATGTCATTCTCCCCTTCACAGGCCCCTTTAAGTTTGTCTGGCATTTTAAATAGAACACTTTCTGTTCACATTTTGGCTGTCTAAAACTGAGTTTCTCTGACAAAAGCAGTAACTTACCACTCAGTAACAGGTATCTCCCAGCAATCCGCACGGGCTCCTGCTTGGTAGCCAGCTCATGTTGGCCGTTTGCACGCTGAACGGTCACTAGCATTAAATGGAACACAGACAACTGTGACAACTGTGACACGTGAGCGTTCTGTTGGATTTTAGCTGGCCAGGTTCCATGTGGCCTTAATGGTGGACAGTGCTGGGTGCCTCCTCCTGACAGCAGCCATCCTTAACCCAAAGTCAGCTATCAAGTAACTGCAGAATCTCCTCTGTATAACTTTGAAGTGGTTTAGTACAATAAAATGTTGTTTCTGATGATAGCCTCTCGACAAAAAGAAAAAGGAAATAGTTGGTTACAGCAAGAACTCTGTGTGCACACGCATGCGTGTGTGTGCGCTTGTGTGTGCTTGTGTGTGTGTGTGTGTGTGTGTGTGTGTAGATCTGAATGTCAGTGGTGAGGGGACTGGGACACAGCTTCACACAATCTCACCCTCAACACCCTTAAGTTTCTAGGGACCTCAACTTGGGCTAAATCAAGAACTCGTGTCTGCAGTGTCAAAAAGAATTTCAGGAAGTGCCAATATGAAGCAGAGTTGGAGATTTCGTTATAGGTATTTTAATGCAGGCATAGGCGTATAGATTAGGGGAGAGAGGTGCTTAGAAAGAAGCACACCTAAGAGCGTGGCTGGGCTTTGCTGAGAGAAGGTTGCATTAAGTGCCTTAGCTTGCCTCATATGCCGTCTTCATGGCTCTCAAGTTAACATCTCAGAAAGGTTGCTAACAAAACAGTAAATAAAGGCCAGGTGTAATGGCGCACACCTTTAGTCCCAGCTCTTGGGAGGCAGAGGTAGGAGGATCGCTATGAGTTCTAGGTCAGCCTGAGAATTCCAGGTCAGCTTGGGCTAGAGTGAGACCCAACCTCGAAAAATGGAAAAAGGAAAAACAAAAAGATTGCTGAGAGCCCTTCTTTTCTTTTCCTGTGTGATCACAGGGTGGTTTTGGCGAGGCCTTGCATTGAACTGTCGTCTGGTCAGGTACAACAGGAGCGCAGGGGCTTAGCGCACGTCCTCTCCTACAGGTGGGGTTTCTTGCGAGATTCCTAGAACTTGGCAGGTTTGCTGCTGGGAAGAGATGTGAGTTGTGCTGGGATTCTTCCTTGGCTGGAGGGGAAAGGCTTAACAGGCTAGGTGAGACCTCCTCCTCTTTCATGTCTCCGTAGTCTTCCTTGTCCCTCTCAGGAGGACAGCCTCAGGGCTTAGGGCCTCACATCCCACCTTGATGGAGACAAGGTCTCTTGTTTTTCTGCCACTGCAAATGGGGTATGCTCACTGGCCCATGAGCTTCAGCATTCTCCTGGTTCCATCTCCCATTGCCGTAGGCTTGCTGGGATTACGTGAATTATGTCTTGCCTTATGTGGGTTTCAAAGATCTGGACTCCGACCTCAGTCTTAGGCAGCAAATTCTTTCAGACCACTGAGTCATTTCCCCAGTCCCTCAGCGAGAACCTTCTAAGCCTGCCCAGGTCTGTGTAAGGTCCTGTGTTCCCAGGCTCCCTGATAGGGCAAGAAGAGGGGTTGCTCAGCGTGGCATGGCCTCACTTGCTGTTCTGTGTGGCACTCACCTGTTCAACTTCAGACCTTTTCCCAGAGGGCCCGGTTGATGGGAGTGGGTCTGTGGTCTTCCTACCTGTCCTGTGCACACTTCTGTTTCTATCTGTAAAAGCAAGGTGGCAGGGAGGGGGTTCCTGAAAAGCAAGTTGCTCTCTTGTTGCCCTAGCCCAGGTCATGCACCGGCTTCACCTCTGTAGTGAACCCAAGTACTTGGTTATTTTCTAGTAGGAAGCTTTTTTTTTTTTTTTTTTTTTTTACGCACCAGAAAGATTTTGGACTCACGTGAATGAGCATCAGTTAGCCCTGTCACCTTGTGTGAGTTGGACTCTTTTTAGCTACTATCAGGCTATCAGCATAAGAGACATTAAAATAATTAAAATATCAGTGATTACCTTAATTCCTAGGGCCATGAAAAGGTTTCTTCACAAAATGCATAATATAGAAGAAGTAGGTAGTTCATTCGAGTATGCTCACTGGCTTCTGCTTTGTTTCCATCTCTCAGCACCTCTTGGAAAATGCACCTTACTGTTGGCTACCTTGACTGGACTTGGTGGCTCACTATAAAGTGCTGTGTGTTTTAGAAATAACACGGCACTAAGAGGACCCATGTTCCCAAGTGTCTCTGGCGTTACCCTCCCAACATCCCCCTTCTGAACAGTGTCAGTTTACTTGGTACTGATACAGGACCAGTGTTGGAGCCTTTTTTGGTTCTTGGATGGGCAATAACTCAGGAGCTAGGGTGCTGCACACTCATGGTCACACAATGACTTCACAGAGTTAGGGGTCTCTGGGTTCTTATCTTAATGAATTTTGATGAATGAAAACCACAGACCACTGGATAAAATTTAGGAAGATTTTATTATATATAGAGGTAGAGCTTAAGAGAAGGGAGGAATGTGGAACTCTTGTCTATAGAGGAAACAATAGGAGGTTCTTAGAAAATGGGAAAGCCCACCTAGAGACCCAGATAGGGTCTTGATGGGTTGGGGCCACATGGGGTGAGCACTCTGGTCCAGCCCTGAACCCCAGCTGTGCAGGCTCATCCGGGTTGTCATGAAGGGGGTGACCTCACCTCTTCATTTTCTCTTCCAGGAAAGCAAGAGATCAGGAAAATCAGCTGCTTCCGGCACATCCCAGTGTCAGTACCTCCTAACCACATGTCGTATGTGAGAACTGATGCTGCGTTGTGCGACAGGCAGCGGTAGGGTCCTTGCAGCATGTGAGGGACTTAAAGATGATCAGCTGACAAATTCCTTCTGACGTAGCCAAGTATAGTGAGTAAAGTTGTGTGGTAGGTGGTGTCAGATACGGTCAGTTTCGTGACTGTCATGTAACTGAGCACAGTCCAGGATCCCTGGCTCAGCTCATCTGTTAGCTGTCGGACTGACTTTCTGGTTTTGGACAGGAATGTGTACTGTTTCTTTATACATTCTCAGTTGTCTTGGTTTTTTGAGTTTTGTTTTGTTAACTTTCCCCAGGACATTCCCTCTGTCTTAATTTTAAGAAGTATATATTTTTAAAAAGAGCCATGTGCCCTCCTTTCACACAAGATGAAAAGAGCAAGGTAATAGGATGATGATAGACTGTCCTATAGGAACAGGCAGATGAGAGAGATTTTGCAGCTCTAAAGGTTTTGTTTTGTCTTGTTTTTAATTTTAAACTTTAGGGGCTGAGGAGATTTAGGGGCTGGGGAGATAGATGAGGTAGTGAAATATTTGTCTTCCAAGCATGAGAACCTGGGTTTGATTCCCCAGAACTCATGGAAATGCTGGGACTGGTGGTGTGCACCTCTACAATTCCAGTCCTAGGGAAGCAGAAACCTGGTGGGAGGGGGCATAATCGAGCCTCCTTGGCAAGTTCCAGTGCAGCACCACTAACTGGGAACCACGTGTTAAGCACATGAGCTTGGGGGGTATTTCATATTCAATCATAGCTGGCACCAAGGAATTAAGCGCTAGGTTGAGTGTGAGACCCTCTCTCGAAAAATAAGATGCATAGTGCTGGAGAGATGGCTGACTGGTGAAGGCATTTGCCTGCCATGTGTAAGGACCCTAGTTCAATTCCCCAGGACCCATGGAAGTCAGATGCACAAGGGGCCGCATGCATCTGGAGTTTGTTTGCAGTGGCTGGAGGCCCTGGTGTGCCCATCACCCCCCCCCCACCGTCTGCCTCTTTTTCTTAAATAAATAAGGTACAAAGCAACTGAGGAAGACCCCTGACATCTAGCCTCCATATGCATCTATCACACACACCAAAGAAGATGTTTGCATATGACTTTATGCAAGAGGTTCACAAAGGAATAATTCTGCTCTGATTCTTCCCTCCATCTTATGCACAACACTATCTTGGCTATTCATCAAGATTAAACATTTATGCAAAGCCTTATCTTCCACAACGCAAGTTAAATTATTGTGTCTTATTGAAGACAACAGTCTATGGCATGAATTAAGTAGATTGCCCTCTTCAGCCATCTGTCCCCCCTTTCCCTCTTCCCCTTATAAACCCACCCTGAAGAAATGGAAGTCCACACAAACCCCAGAAATTCAGGTTGCCATGGGGTCCACAGGAATCCAGGTTGTGGGTGCCATGAGGTGTCCGTGCTCTGCCTTGCCACTGCAAATGAATTGCCCGATTTCACATGAACATCAAGACTAGCTGGCCCGTGAGTTTCAGATTCACTGTTAGAGGCACTTTGGGAGCACCAATACATGCACCACTTTGCATCTGGCTATTTGGGTGCTGGGTCATTGAAACCCAGGCTGGCAGGCTTTGCAGGTAAGTGCCTCTAATTGCTGAGCCATCTCCCCAGCCTGGGAATATGTTGGCAGGTGTTACAGGAATGATAACCCACATCATCCAGCCGAGCCAGAATAAGCACCCGCTTCACCACGAGCAGCCGTGGGCACGGCCGTGAGCGGGCCATGTCTGGGCTCCTCTAAGGGGTTCCTTATCAGCCACCTCTTCTTGGCCCAACAGAGGCTGTTCAGAGCTCTGTCGGATCCCCATGGTGGAGTACAAGCTGGACAGCGAGGGCACGCCCTGCGAGTACAAGACCCCCTTCAGGAGAAACACCACCTGGCACCGTGTGCCCACGCCAGCCCTGCAGCCTGTTCCCAGGGCCTCACCCGTGCCCGGAACACCCGACCGCCTTCAGTGCCAGCCACTGCTCCAGCAGGCACAGGCTGCCATCCCCAGAAGCACTTCCTTCGACCGGAAGCTGCCTGATGGCACCAGGTAACTGTCACACCTTCCTTGGGCCCCAAGAGGCACCAGTCAGCGGTTGAAGATACAGAGACAGGCTGTGCATCCTCAGCCTGAGCCCCTCTGGTGCGGGCTAGCTCTGAGCTGTTGGCTGAGTGACGGGGCAGCATCAGGCACAGTAGCACTCCGAATCCAGCCTTTCCTTGGTGTCACAGGATAAGATGCAGTCTACCACCAGGGCCACTGCCTGTCCTCTTCCCAGGCACCTGCCCTCCATGGCGAATGAACTACCATGGGGAGGGCATCTCAGGATTGCTCTTCATGCACCTGTCAGAAGGCACAAGCATGTTTAGGGGCAAATAAAGCAAAATTAAGGCACGAACATGAACGATGTCCTCCTACCACATTAAAAGACACTGTGGGATGTGGCATGTCGTCTTTGTTTTTCTCACGCATTGTGAGAAAAGTGAGTTGAGTCTAAAGTTACGGTGTCTCACTCAAGTTGTCCAGGCTAGCCTCGACCCCACAATGCTCCCTCCTCTGCCTCCTGGGTGGCAGGACCTACAGGCTTGCACTACCAGCCCCTGCTTAATGTAAACTCTTCAAGGAAAGATTGCACATTTTTTGCATGTGTATATGTTGTGTGTTGCACATACATGCCACATAGGCATGTGTGTGTGCACAGGCACACATCCCATGTACACACCCGGAGAACAATGGGTTTTTCCTCCTCTGTTGCTCATCCACATGGTTTCTTTGAGACTAAGTCTCTCACTGAACCTGGAGCCATGGGTGTTTAGTCAGACTGGCTGACCAGTAGCCCCAATGAGTCTCCTGTCTCTGCCCCCTACAGGAATGGTGTGGCCATGCCAGCTCTGTAAAAGGGTGCCAGGAAGTGTGGGTGCCAGGAAGTGGAGCTCAGGGGAAATCAGGCCCTCACCCTCACATGCCAAGAGCTCTTGCCACTGATCCACCTCTATATCTATACGTTAAAAGTAGGGGTACATCTCTATAGAATGCACTTTAAAAAAATATTTAATTTTATTTATTTATTTATTTGACAGGGAGAAAGAGGGAGATAGAGAGAGAATGGGCACGCCAGGGCCTCCAGCCACTGCAAACAAACTCCAGACGCATGTGCCACCTTGTGATTTGGCTAAAGTGGGTCCTGGGGAATCGAACCTGGGTCCTTTGGCTTTGCAGGCAAATGCCTTAACCCTTAAGCCATCCCTCTAGCCCAGAATGCACTTTTAAAAGTTAAGCCCAGTAACATTAGAAGCTGGTGAGATGGTTGTTTGTTTTTTGTTTTTGTTTTTTGTTTTTTTGTTTTGCAAATCTCATATTAAGACAGCAAAATCGTGAGTTTTTTTTTTTTTTCTGTTAATTCTTTTCCTATCCTTTTGTCTTAACTTTACATGTCTCATGGCCTTGGTGGCAGGAGTTTCATTAGGACAGCTGGTCTTCTTGGGCTCTGGTCCAGTATGCTCGCCAGCACACGATGGTAGTCCAGCCTCACATGTTTAGACTTTGTTCTGATTAGCTACCCCTGGGCCTGTCGCTCGTCTCCCACCCTTCAGTCTCCTTATCTGGCAAATAAACACTAATAATAAAGGGCCTGTCTGTCCCTGAGGACTGACTGGATCCGGTCTGTGAAATGCTTACACTGGTACACAGAGCATCCGTATTTATCCAGATTAATAAATTTGAAGAATGTACCCTTCCTCTGCTTCCTCTTATTATTTTTTGAGACAGAGTCTCATGAAGCCCAGGCTGGCCTCCCAACTTGCTATGTAGCCAGGGATGACCTGAACTTCAAATCCTGTTGTTTATGTCCCCGAGTGCTGGAATTGCAAGCATGTGCCACCAAGCGCGGTCTGTGAGGCGCCAGGTTCCAGCACAGGGCGAGCATGCTACCAACCGAGCTGCTTCTCCAGATGCTTGTCTTACCTCAGAGCAGATGCAGGGGTATTTTAACTTAGCATTCATTAAATCACCTGGGCTGCAGACCACCTTACTTGAAGGTCACGTGGTTCGTGAGCCAGTCCCCCCTCTCCACGCTCGAAGACACAGGTAGCTGCAGTGCGAGGCAAACGTGGCAAACGCCTCTCCAGCCAGAGAGTTCCCACGAGTATCCAACAAAATTAGAAGCAGGATTGCATTAACAGTTCTGTGAAAATCAGTGACTTTGCCATGTTGGGTTTTGCTGTCTGTTGATTTTAGGTATAGAACCAGATGTAACCTGCATTAAGCCCCATATAACAGGAGTTAGCATTGTTCTCTGTTGTCACTGGAGATGTCATCATCTGCCCCTTAAAGCTTTAGACAGCCAACACCTGTCGGTCACCTCGCCCTCCCGGGATGGATCACCAGCCATGTAGCACCAGAAGTCTTGGGCGCACCCGTTCTCAATGCTATTGCATATCACAGTGCACTTTGTTCTCAGCCACTGTCTAAGAAAATGTGTCTATTAAACTGTTTGACCAGACTGGTCAGCCTGGTGGGTGCAGGGCCATGTTAACACCTGCCCTCCTTGCTCCACCCTGCAGAAGTTCTCCCAGCAACCAGTCATCCTCCAGTGACCCAGGACCCGGCGCAAGTGGACCCTGGAGACCACAAGTTGGCTACGACGGGTACACAGTCTTTCTACTTTTCTGTCACTAGGGGAGAAACCTGGGCTGGGGATTCATTCAAACCCATTTCCTGTGTGCAGGCTGCATGCAAGGCCAGCCAAGGCACATGAGAGGGCCAGGTTGGTCTTGAGAACAAGTCTCACACTATAGCCTCTGCAGGCCTCCAACCTGCTGCAGTCTGCCTGCCTCAGCTTCCCGAGTGCTGGCGTTATAAAGACACTGCCAGGCAGGGGGCTTCGGCTCTGCACGGGAGGAGGTCTCCGGTGCCCTCTCGCGATGCTTCCGTCCCAATCGGGAGAAGATCTTGAGCTTGAGCATGAAGGTACTGGAGACCATGGACGGGGACCTCAGAAGGACAGCCCCTCCGAGTCGGAGAAACGATGCTGACATTGAGGCTCTTCTGCTTCCCGCTGGAGAACAGTGGTAGAGGTCACCTGGCACACGGGGCCAGCAGTGGCCCTGGTGGTGTGTGCCTGGCCCCAGGAGCAGCAGCTCCAGGAACGCCTGTGGACACAGACACTGACCTTCTGCAGGGCGTGTGGAGAAGACCTGCCCCACAGTGGCCACCTGGCCGAGCTGCTCAGTGCGGCACAGCTCCAGTCGTCCATCGTCAGGGGCCGGGCACTGGCACGGACAGAACACGGCCATCCGTGGGAGGCCACCACTGCAGGGAGCCTTGGGGTTGTCTGAGTGCAGCGCAGAGCTCAGCTTCATGTAGCCCGCTCTTCCGGTTTGGGTTTAGGAATAGGTGCTCTATAGCCAGGATGAC
Source organism: Dipus sagitta (assembly GCA_036346955.1). Lineage (NCBI taxonomy): Eukaryota > Metazoa > Chordata > Mammalia > Rodentia > Dipodidae > Dipus > Dipus sagitta. The sequence goes on from CM070773.1 coordinate 171,379,268, forward strand.
ATGTGCCCCTCACCGTAGGTGATGGACAGAGCGCTCTAAGCTGTATGTTGAGTGTCTTTTTTAAGCGAAGTCACGTGTTCATCCTGGAGGTCCATGTTCTCTTTTTGTATACATGGAAAACTTTTTTTCTGGATTTTCTGTAAACCAGGCTCTATAATCTGTGTTCTGCCAGGAAGAATCACACTGTGATGTGCAGCACTTTGATTCTTTCTTTACAAGATTTCATCTTGGGGCGTCCATAAAGTAGAGCCCCATTGGATGGGTATATATATTATTCTTCCTTAAAAACATTGAAGTACAGCTGTATCGATGATGTGTGCGTAGGCAGAAGGAAAATTAAAAAAGGCATATGTGCTACACTTTAGCCGCAGCCCTGCAGCCCCCTGGGTCCGTGTCTATCATCCAGGTGCCTGTATCAACCCCTGGTGAGCAGGATCGGACTCCCCTTGCTCCGCCTGTCCTGGCAGCGTCAGCCAGGGCACTTCCTGCGCGGGTGTCCTGTCCTGCTGGTGGTACGCTAGAAGGGGACAGCTGGACTCTGCCTTTTTTTTTTTTTTCTGAAGCAAGTCCAACAGACTATCTTTTTCTCAATGTGAGAATGGGGATGGGGGTGGGGGGGAATTGGTGTGCCAGGGCCTCTGGCCACTGTAAGTGAACTCCAGATTCATGTGCCCCCAGTGCACACGGGCAGCCTTGCACGCCAGCGTCACCGCCTTCACCACTAAGCCGACTCTGCCTTCTTTGCAGGTGTGCGTCCCCTCTGCTGCTCGAGCACCAGGGCCCGGGCCCCGTGGAGTGTGACGGAGCCAGGGACCATGAGGACGCCATGGAGGGAGGCAGGCTGTCAGGTAACACGGAGCTGCTAGGGGCCCAACTTCATGGTGCTCCTTGATGGCTCTCTCCCCATTTTCACTCCTTCTCCACTCACTCAGCCCTTTGTGAGCAGCTCCCTGGAGCAGGCGGGAGTGCTCAGCTGGGCCACCTGGCATTGGGGGGGGGGGCTGTGCCAGTGAGTGGCTGTCAGTGGTGGTGGTACGGGTGTGGGTGGCTGTGTCGCTGTGAGTGTCTGTGGGTGGGCGGCTGGCTTATGGGGTTACTATGGTTGTAATGCCGTGGAGATAGCGCTGCTCTGCGGTGGTCTGCCAGACCCCATGGTGGACCCTTTGGTACAAACTGGAAGCTCCAGAATCCATGCTGCGTATTTGTACCCAACTCCTGTTTTTCTGACTTTGGCCAACACTGGAAATTGGAAATCCAGTTCTCCTGTCTTTATGAAACAGAAACCAAGTGGCATGGCGCACCTTCCAAGGTCCTGAGCTCCTACAAAGACAGAGCGCTGCAGAAGGAGGCGGGCTGCAAAGACTCTCCCAGCAAGCTCTCTCACGTAAGTCCTTCGTGCACGGCCAGCCACACCTTCTGCCAGCACTGACCATCCCGTGCCAGCACACAGTGAGGTGTGGCATGCCTGACCACAGGGCTCCAGAGTATGGGAGGCATCCTGGCACACAGTAGGGCAGCACACTGGTCCCCAGTACTCAAGCACATTCTGTTTGCCATGCGGGCACTTAGAAGAGAGAGTGGAAAGAAAGCTCAAGTTTGGGGGTTTTCTTCCTTCCCTGAGCTGTAAAGGGCCTGGAGAAAGGCCATGCAGCAGATGACTGGTACCTCTGCCTTCTGATACTCAGGGTTCAGGGGGCAGTTTCAAGATTCTGTCTCCAGGATGAGTCTGTTAACCACTTGCTCACGCCATGGCACAGTGCAGACATGGATACTAAGGCATGTATGTGATGACTAGAACTGCAACAGGGTCCGCTCACGGCTGTCATTGAGACGCGCAGTAACTAAGGCGCCCCTCGTTCCTGCGACAGCCGTCCAGGAAGCATGCTTCTGGGATTGCTTTCTTTATTATTATTATTATTATTATTATTAGATATGGACATATTTTGTATGTAATCACATGTTGGTGCCATCCTTTCCCTCCTCCTTACCCCTTTTCTGAAGAGGCCTTCCTCATTGGGGTTGCAGGTCAACCCCATGGGGATTGTGGGTCATGCATTATGGGGCAGCAGTCAGTTATGGGGGAGAGGCCATGTCTCTCTGCAAAATGTCCCAACTTGTGGCTCTAACAATTTTTCCATCTCCTCTTCCATGAATTTCCCTGAGCCATGCTGGGAGCATTTTAAGTCTACTTTAGTGATGGGCTCTTAGGAGCATCTAGATGTCTGGTTTGGTGGGTGCTGAGTGTCCTCAGTATCTTCCTCTATCACTTCTGGGATGCTTTCTATAAAACCTGGACAAAGTGGTTTTCACTGGCTTTTGTTAAATAAAGCCAGTTAGAAGTACTTTTGAAAATGCGCAGGTGAAGGTACAGGAGCCTCCGAAGGAAGTCCTTCCTCCATGTGTTGGCAGTGAGCAACATTTCTTCCCGAAGCTGAGGCCCTGACCGGGTCTTGAGTGAGCCTCTGTCCACTTATGTCTGTCTCTCTGGCTCTCACTCCATAGTTTGACAAAGGAAGGCGAGCCATGGTTGTTAGGATATCAGGAAAAGACCCACGGGCCTGGGGATTTGCTTAAAGAGCTGATGGGATGGAAGGAAGTGAGAGGTGGCTGAACCATTTGGAAATTGCTCAGAGTCCAAGTCCGAGTCCTGCTGGTTCCTCGGGCTGAGCTATTCCGAACGGCCTCACTGAGCAGATGAGGGTCTTGATTCTGTTATGTTTGCTGTTGGTCTCTGAGAGACCCTGAGCATCGAGTCTTCATACAGGTAGGCTCTGAAGAGTCCTGCTTCCTGGGATATAATCTGACTTTAGCTGTCCTGAGAGCATGAGCTCACATTTTCACACCATGCCTATGACCTCCTCAGTCTTCCCAAGAGCCGTGTAACACTGTATGCTCAGGAAAGGTTGGGGGCAGGGGTGGGGGCTGGAGCGATGACTTAGTGGTTAAGGTGCTTGCCTGAAAAGCCAAAGGACCCAGGTTTGATTCCCCAGTACCAACATAAAGCCAGATGCACAAGGTGGCGCATGTGTTCAGTTTGTTTGCAGTGGTTAGAGGCCCTGGTGCACCCATGCTCTCTGTCATCTATCTATCTATCTATCTGTCTATCTATCTCTATCTCGCTCTTTCTGTGTGCCTCTTTCTTTAATCTCTCTCATAAATAAAAAAAAATACATATTAAAAAAAAGATCCAGGGACTGGACTTGCTGAATGTCTTACCAGTCTTACCATCGACACTCAAACTAACTGCACTTGGGGTTGGCATATCATTCTCTTGACAAACGGTTGCCCTCCTCCTAGTGACTTTCCTTGTCCCTTCCCTTTCTAGACAGCCTGCTGCTCTGCCTTATGGCCAGAGACAGAAGGGGTGCTGATTTCTCTTGGGTGATGGGCTCATGAAGCAGGGACTATTTTGCTGAGCAAGCGTGAGGACCTGAGTTCTAGCCCCAGCTCCTACACAAAGTGCAGGCATGGCTGCACATGCTTTAGACCCCAGCACCGAAGGACCAAGAGAAAGAAAAAATCCTGGGGCTCCTGGGCCAGCCAGTCTGATTGAAAACAAGTTAGCTGAAGGTTTGGTGAGATAGTGCCTCAGAAATAGAGGAGGACACCTGACGTCTTCCTCTGTGTGTACACGAGTATGCGCATTTGCACACATGCGCGCGCATGCACACTCAAGATGTGATACTTCCCCTGGCCTAGGGAGGTCAGTGGCGGCCCTGGCTGTGCTTTGTGTGCCGTGGGGGCAGCCGGTGGGTACTAGAAGGTTCTCGTCTGCCCTCTCTCGTCCAGCTTGGTGACAAGAGCTGCTCCAGCACCTCGAGCAGCAACACACTCTCCAGCAACGCCTCCAGCAGCGACGACAAGCACTTCGGGTCAGGGGACCTGATGGACCCTGAGCTGCTGGGGCTGACCTACATCAAAGGAGCCTCCACTGACAGTGGCATTGACACTGCCCCGTGCATGTCTGCCACCATCCTCGGCCCCGTGCACCTGACGGGAAGCAGGTCTCTGATCCACAGCCGCGCCGAACAGTGGGCTGACGCGGCCGACGTCTCAGGAGCTGATGACGAGCCGGCCAAGATGTATGCTCTGCACGGCTATCCCGCCGCCATCTCCACCAGCGGCGCCCCTGAGGGCAGCATGGGTGACCTGAGCGAGATATCGTCTCACTCCAGGTGAGCCACCGTGCTCCAAGGTACACCTGCTCCTGTTCAGAGGGGGTGAGGCAAGGCCTGAGGCCTGTTGCCGCTGTGTGAGGTTGGAGGAAGTGCCTGTTCAGAAACCCAGTCACTCTCCTTTAAAATTTAAAGGAGAAATCAACAGGGATATTAAGTGCTCCGACCAGGTCAATCACTTCTCTCTCCCAGTACAGCCTGTGACTCCTCTGTCTTGGACTAAGGGAATAAGCTGGATAGCCTTCATTGTGTAGAGGCTTGTCCATTCTGCAGACCCATGTCCTACAACAGCTGTGCATATGATCCAACACATTGGAGGATGGTAATGTCATATCACAATGTGAAAAGATTGGGTACCCTTAGTAGAGGGAAGGCTCTGGAGTAGCTGTTCACAGGGAGCAGACCCATGGCTCCTCCTGAGCATGCAGAGACCCTCTGTGGACTGATGGCAGGCCAGACATGCACTCTCCGGAGAGGCCAAGAGCACGTATTCATTGGACAATTGGGATTTTTAACTAGAGTTAGGTAAAGCCAATCCTGGTGGTGTAGGCCTGCAATCCCAGCTACTCAGGGAGGCTGATCTCCAGTTGAAGGGCCAGCCTTGCCTATAGACTGAGTTCAGTCTGGGCATCATCGTGAGACCCTGTCCCAAGATTTAATTTATTTTATGATATAGTACAGTGGTCATGCATGTGGAAGGCCTTGGATTTAATCCTTAGTACAGACAAAAATGTTAGCTAAATATAAGGGAATTGTATTCTAAGTACAGTTGTTTAGTACATGCTTGTGTGTGGCATTGCGTTCCTGCTTGACGGCTGTACGTCAGTTTTGAAACTCATGATTTATGATTTCTGCCTTTACTCTCAAAGACTAGAGAGTAATCGTGTGCTGTGTGTCTGGGGGTGGGGGACTTATGCAGTCTTGGTGGCTTCCACCATTTTGTTCTACTTGTCTCCAAGGTTTTCTGTCACCCGGTTCAGGATCCCTGACTTCTCAGGACTATTTCAACCAGGACAGCCTGGACACATTAATCCCGAGTCCTCTGGGACTCGAGGACTGCGGTGGGCTTTCTCCACGGCTGCTGCCCAGCGGCCCCAGGAAGTCACGGTGACCAGCGTCTGCTCCTCAGCAGCGGCTGCCGCCTGGAACCCCCTGTCCGCCCCTTGACACTGCTAAATGACCTGAGTGTCACCTGGTACCACGTACATGACTCCTTAGGTAAAACTAAACCCTGGTTGGTTCCTACAGCCGAGCGAGCTTGGGTTCATATAACTCAAGCATCTGGAACTATCCAAGTTCAGCTTGAATGACATCACCCAGCCCTGGCCCTGTCCTTAAGCTGTGCACGGCAACCCTTACAGTGGTCAGGCAGGGCGAGCTTCACAGCCGAGTTTTCTGCGCACTTTCGTCATCAGTGCTCCAGGGCCCGGCTGCCACCCTGCTGTCCTGAGGCGCCACCAGTGCACACCCAGCACACGCGTACTTGGCCCCCATGTTGGAGGCTTTCCATGCAGCCAGCTTTGTAGAGGCGGGAAGGTCACCCTGTCTACCCGCCCGGCCCCGTGGCCAGCTCTGGCCAGGCACCACTGCTGAGTCTAATGGAGTCGCTACCTTTGTCTCTCCACAGCGGCTCTCACCATTCAGGAAGCCCTTCGGCTCACTGTTCCAAAAGCAGTGGTTCTCTGGACACCTCCAAAGTCTACATCGTGTCTCACAGTGGCAGTCAGCAGGTGCCCGGGGCCCTGGCCAAGCCCTACCACAGACAAGCGGCAGCAAATAAATACATCATTGGCTGGAAAAAGTCAGAAGGCAGCCCGCCACCTGAGGAGCCAGACGTGTCTGAATGTCCCCAGTAAGTGACTAGCTGTTTGTGGACAATCTCATACACCTTCAGAATTGACTAAGCAAGTATATTTCCCCACTTGATACATTTGGTGTTTGGTTTTTTGTTTGTTTTTGAGGCAGAGTTTCATGCTAACCCAGACTGACCTGGAACTCATTCTATAAGCTTCAGGCTGGCCTGGAACTCATGGCTATCTTCCTATCTCAGTCTCTTGAATGCTGGAATTAAAGGCATGGGCCACCATGCCTGGCAGTATAGGTTAAAAAAAAAACTCTTTAAATATTAGCATTTATATTTCTCTTTATATGTCCATGCTTCTCTTGCTTTTTTATGTAAAAGAAAAACAATGTATGGTTTTTGATTTCACACCCATCCAGAAACCACCCATAGTGGGAGAGGATGGTGATGGTGTGGGCATGCACCCTGTCACACCACCAAGGAGAGGACACTGAATTCCAGTCAGCAAGCACAGCACAAAAAAGCCTTTTACCTCATTGTTCTCGGCCACCAGGACTTAATTCTAGTGTGAGATTTTGATGGGCTGGAAAGAAAGATCATTGTGTCCATGAAAGAAAGGAAAACCGATCACTCACTTACAACACTTGAAACTGCCACTGGTGCCTCTGGGAAGATGTGGGCAAAGAAATCCCACTTCACAGAAACAGAGCGTGGTCCCTCAGGGCTCTTAGTTTATTATCAGAGAAGCCCAAGAAGCTATGTGTCCCAAGCACCAGAGCAGATACTCCACTGTGGTGCATGCAGTGTGGTGTGGGTGTGCGGTGGGCGTGTCAGCCTGACTGCATAACTTATGAAGTATGCAGTGACTCTTTGATCCTTCAGAGTTTAGGTCTGGTCTGTGGATGAGTTCTGTTTTTCTTTCTTACTTTGTATGTGTGTACGCGTGTTTATGTGTGCGGGTGCATGTGTGGACACGTACAGAAGACACCCGCAGGAACACTGAACATCTCCTTTGAGACAGGGTCTCTCACTGGCCTGGAGCTCACCCATGAGTTGACTGGCTGGCCTGTGAGCCCCAGGAATCCACCCACCTCCCCAGTGCTGGGGTCACAGGTGCGTGCCGCCGAGCCAGCAGTTTGGCGTTCCAAGATTGAATTCAAAGCAAGCACTTTACCAACTGAGCTACCTCCCGAGGACTAGTAATGCTTTTTGTCTTAATAAAATGATCCAGTCTTAAATCAAACATCACAGTATCATCCTCTAAATTAAAACTTATTTTAGTTTTTCAATTGTTCATGAAATCTTTGAACACAAAGAGCTCACGTTACTAATTGCAATTGAGTTGTCTAGGAAGGAATTTTCTACTGTACCTTTTTACTGTGGACGCAAATAGTAGAATAATGTGTGGGTATTTCCATGTCAAATATCATGTAAGTGCTTCTCAGAGATTTATCCCAAGCCTTTTTTTAAGTTCTGGAAAGCACTGGTATGAGCCTTTAAACATGACGTGGCTCTACTCTGCCTCCCATAACCTGAGTGCAGGGAGAGGGGCAGAAGTACGGGGAACAAGGGTACCGGCCTTGCTGAGAAGCAGTTCATGCACAGCAGAGGAGACTCAGCATGGCCCTAGTGCAGCCCCTCACCCCAGGTCTTGAGCTGATGGCATTGCCCCCCCTCGTGTCCTTAGCTGATGGTGCAGGGAGGGGCTGTGGAGGTCCTTCGGCCTCATCCAGCCCTCACTCGCTTCTTGGGGACGCTTTGAGGCCAGAGCGCACTTTGCACCCTCGTCACCTGGCTCAGTGTGGGACTCCAGGCCGGGCTCCCGTCAGTGTGGCAGCCACCTGCAGGCATCGCGGCTGTTGCAGGACATGTCCAGCAGTGGCACATTTCTAAGGCAAGGCAGCCAGACGGGGCTGCACCACTGGGTTTGGAGTCGCGTGAAAACGCAGTGCAGATGCCCAGAAGATCCTATGAGGAAGCCATCAGGGCCTCGCAGCATGCACCCCTGCTGGCTAAACACCAGGAGACCCCATGCGTACAAAATCAAGCACAGGTGTGCGTTCTCTCTAGGAGAGCCTTCACGCAGCTCCGACATGTTACTGCTTCACCATCATAATGTGGAGCCTTCGCCAGTCATTCCTGCTGGCAACACCCTATGTCGCAAGATCACGTCAGGAAAGAACCAGTTCCATCTTGTGCCTGTGCGCGTGTGTCCGCGCTGCCTCAGTGTCCCATTTCCCGTCCCAGCCGACCGGCACCCCTCGAGCCAGGCACTTCCCTGATCCGTCAGCCTAGTTCGCGCTCTCTAGGGGTGTCCCACCCTGATTGTGCCACCCAGATGTACACACGTGTGTAGACACATATACCCAGCCTGGGGGCTCATCCTGGCCCCCGTTCTGCTCAGCTCTGTCCTCACAGAGACTAGCACAGAGTGTAAACCCTTAGAGCACATTTCTGACACATCACTGGATACGTTTTTCAGAATTAGTTTATTCAGGTCCACCTAGAAGCCAGGCGAGTGAGCTGTAATTGTAATCACAGGCATGATCTTTTCAGTCCATGCGGCAACTGTTAATGAGGCCCAGGTCGTCTCCCACGTCTCCCTGACGCACACTGAGCACCTCCCAGCCCCACGTGTCAGGACACAGACTCTGGGCACTTCTCAGATGTGCTCTTCATAAAAGCAGCATGCGTCTCCCCTTGGAAGACTTGTCTGAAGAAGTCCCCCAAACTCGGGTTCTGGTGTGTCCCGTTTTCATGTCATAGCATCCCCCAAGCCAGGCCCCTGTCCAGTCAGGGCTAAGAGGTTCCGAGCCACTATGTGGTCACATGGTCGGTACTGCCAATGGTGCCAGGGGTGGAAGCACAGGCCATCTGTCCTGCCTCAAGAGCCAAGCCAGCTCTATGGAGAATTTCCCATAAGTCCTCCTTCATTATGAGCAGGCCTCCCCAGTGAGCTGTCATATTGTGACAAGGTAGCTTTGCTTTTGAGACAGAGGCATCTTGGTGGCATGCTGCCGTGACATGCAGGCCACCCTCTGAAGCCCACCTGTGTGGGCAGCGACGTCCTGAGCCTTGCATTTCCTCCGGCCTCCCCCAGCTGGCAGCCCAGCCCCTGACTGTCCAGGTCCCTGGGAGGGTTGCAGTGGGCTTGCACGGTGAACCTTCCCAGAGTGACTTCCCACTTTCTCCCTGGGAAGGAGCTGGACTCACATGGCAGCCTTGTCCATAAATACACTTACATCTTGATAATTAAGGAGACAGCTGCTTTGTTTATCCGAACAGCTTTGTGAAATCGCTGATTGTAAAGCATGCCTGGCACATGCTTCACCTGATTTTTTTTAAACCCCAGGCTGCCCGGGACAACCTTCTCTCTGCCCTGGCAGCCCTGGAGACCTACTAGCCAGCCTCAGGAGGGACCGTTAGGTCTCTGGGGGTACAGCAGAGCTTCAAAGACACGGCATGATCACTTCTGATAAATTATGAAAGCTGTTTTCTGACACAGTTTAGGAAAGGGAAAACATGGCCTTATTTTAAAAGTTGGTAGTGTTTTCTCACCCTGGGCTTTGGGGACATGATTTGTCTCTGAATTATTCAAAAATCAAACCACATTTAGTTCATGTCACAGAGTTGAGGGTTGGGGAGGGTTGGTAACACATGCAGAAGCACAGGGAACCAACCTGATGGCTCAGAAGGGTGGGCTTGCACGGGCTCAGCTGCTTCCCAGAGCGTCTGTCACACTCGGGGATGCCTTGCAGATGGGCCACTATACTGCCAGGGGACACCTTACAGATGGGACACTACCACCAGGGGGCCGCTCTACAGATAGGACACACCCCTCAGAGCCTCCTTTTGATTTGTTCCACTAGGATTTATAGCGAGATGGACGTCATGTCCGCTGCCACTCAGCATCAGGCCGTCGTGGGAGACGCCATCTCAGAACCTCAGCATGTCCTGTCCAAAGACGACTTCCTGAAGCTGATGCTTCCTGACAGCCCCTTAGTGGAGGAGGGGAGACGAAAGGTGAGTGACTGTGTGGGCTGAGAACCAGCTAGAACAACTCTGGAGTCCCCAGAATATGCCATCTCTAGTAATCCCCAACAGCACCGTTCAGAGGGTCTGTTGCCACTCACAGATGGATCTCAGTTTTGCAGTTCTAGGGATGGAACCCAGGGCTTCACACATGCTAAGTACGCTCTCTGCCACTGAGTGATAGCCCCAGCCCTGCCCCTGCCATTCTGTAAACTCACTTAGAAGCCTGAGGAGGCTGGAGCCAGAGGTAGTGCCCTCTTGGCGGGTTGTATGGACAGCCAGGCAGGCCCACCTGAGATCTGGGCTCCAGCCATGACTAGCTGTGTTGTGACTGATGGGCTCGGTGTGCTCATCTAGTAAGAGGAGGTGACACTGGCTGTATTCTGGAGTCTGACATGGAATTGGAAGTGACTTGCAGGAGCCTAGTCTGTGCCTGGACACAAGCAGCAATCAAATAGTAGGGACAGAATACTACTTGGCCTGCTCCAGATGTGAGCCTGTGCCCCATCCAAACCTAATAGGGTGCTTCCTGCTCGGGAATGGAGTGGGGTTGGACACGGCCTTGCCTGCCAGGCCTCGTGCAGCAGCCATACCTTGCACTGTGCTGTACAGCGTGGCAGAGCTCTCGGAAGGCCGTACTTGCACACTCAGCAGCACAGTTTCCGTTCCCCATGAGGAGGTTTTGCACTCTCAGCTGTGTTCTTGTTATGACCCAGAAGCCATGCTTGAAAACAATGCGAAATGTGCACAGGGACTTAACAAGCTTAGTCCACTCACCTCTTTGTCCAAGTACCAGAGACTCAGATGACAGAGCATGAGGCACGCACTAACCTTTGGTGCCAGAGCCTAGAGCAGAATCCCTCTATCACTTGAGGTCCAGTCCTCCCCTCCGAGGCATTGCCATGTAACTGGTCCCTGTGCTTGTGTCTTCCTGGTAGTGAACAGCACCACAGTTAGCTAGCTGTCTTGTATGCCCAGAGCAGTACATTCATTAGGCCCTACTTCCAACCCTCTTTAATCTGAGCACCTGCTGGCACTCCGGAGAACGTAGCTGGTGGGTGTGGAGGGAATCCCACAAGAAGTCATCCCCATGTGCCTGTTACTAAATGTCTGTCAGATCGCAGAGAAGATGCAGTAAGCTTGAGTTCAAGGGCAGACGATTCCATAGTGACAGTAGCAGCCTTTTAGTGGAGGTGAACTTGGGGTTGGTGTGTTTTCTCTTCAAAAACAGATCGCCTCCTTTTCACAGTACAAATTTAACTCCATAGTTACACACATTCCAGTTACCATTCATCATTGGGAAGGCTGGACAGAATAGAAGGAACACGTACAATAGGACTATTTTTAGCCTCCTCCCCACATTCAACAATGTAAATCGCCATGGCTATATTTGTTGGACGTCAACATTCTGGCTCTTGGCCATTGGGAAAGGAATGTGGTTTAATGTCTGAAGCAAGTGTGGGACTTTCAGCTTGATCGTGAGCCCTTGCTCTTCAACCAGGATTTCCCTGACTGCCTGCGATTTAACACGCAGTAGTGTAAAGGTTTCCCTAAAGCTGCTTGTATCCCATTACTATAACTCAATTTCCAACAGTTGGGAAACAGACTTTGACAAGTGATACGTTTTAAGTGGACAGTGGAATTTTACTGGTCATGGACCATTTTTCTTACACCTACTTGTATGTCTTGGGAAACACCAGTGTTCTGAAGTAGTTTGTCATATAGACTAGTTTAAACTTCACTTGCCATCAGTTGATACAGAAGTCACCTGATATTAAAATGTAGTCATTTTCAATTATAATCAAGCCTGAATGTATGCCTTTGAATTAGTGTTGCCTGAAATGGCAGTCTTGTATGTTTCCCAGGGCTCTCACCACTGTGAGGTTATCAGGCCTCCTCCTAACATTTCAGAATTAATAAGGTTGTGCATGTCTAATTCGTGGTAATACTTCACAAAATGTCAAGAGAGGAAACACTGAAATCCAATAACCTCACAGAAGTCCTGATGGCTACATGCCTGCTCAGCTTTTCTGAGCTCATGGACCCTATAGCTTAGTCCAGTGAACTCCAGACCTTCAGATTTTTATTTATTTATTTTGGTCATTTTGCTTGCTTGTACAAGTTCTTGCTATGTAACTCAGGCTAGCCTCAAACTTGGCAGCAGTCTTCCTTCAGTCTTCTCAGCCTCCCCAATACTAGAATTATGAGTATGTTCCACACTCCCATAACCTTCATACTTTTAAATAGGTCTATGTCCCCCCCACACCCCATGTCCCATCTTGCTTGGCCCCTAGTTTTCATTCTATGGGAACCTCTCTCCGCGGAGATCGCTGTACCGCACACTGTCCGACGAGAGCGTGTGCAGCAACCGCAGGGGCTCGTCCTTCGCCAGTTCTCGGAGCTCCATCCTTGACCAAGCTCTGCCCAACGACATTCTGTTCAGCACCACGCCACCCTACCACAGCACGCTGCCTCCACGGACCCACCCTGCGCCCAGCATGGGAAGCTTGCGAAGTAAGTGGGGACCTGGCTGCTTGGGTGGAGCTGCTGGGACACCTCCAGACCCACGGGCTCTGCAGGCTGCTCACCCCCAGCACAGGGGTGGGGATTTTATTCATTTTTATTTTTTTAATATTTTATTTATTTATTTGAAGAGAGAAAGAGTGTGTGAAAGAGAGAAAGAGAGAGAATGGGCACACCAGGGCGTCCAGCCACTGCAAACAAACTCCAGATGCATGTGCCATGTGCATCTGGCTTATGTGGGTCCTGAGAAATTGAGCCTGGGTTCTTTGGCTTTGCAGACAAGTGCCTTAACCATTAGGAAATCTCTCCAGCCCCAATGTGGGGATTTTAAAAACTGTATTTGTTTATATATGGGTGTGCCAGGCCTCTGCCACTGCAAACAAACACCAGACACATGTGTCACTGTGCATCTGGCTTTCCATGGGTCCTGGGGAACTGAACTCAGGCCAGCAGGCTTTGCCTTTGAATACCGAGCCATCTCTCCAACCCAGGTGTGGGATTTTGAGTGGAAGGTTTTGGGATTTTGTTTGTTTGTTTATTTGCTTTGGTTTGGTGGGATTGCAGTAGTTTTTTCTTGAAATTAACTTCCAAATATCAAAGAACCAGACGGAACATTTAACAGAAGAAAGCTCTGTGTGTTTAGAAGGAAGTTGGAAAACTTACAGACATTTTTAATCAGGTTTCCAAGAGTGATTTGTACTCTGTTGGTCTCTGAAGGATATGATGTGTAAAGTGTGACTTTTCAAAAGGGAAATGGTAGGGTGGGCTTTCTGGCAGGCAGTGGGCAAGGAGGAAGGTTGGGTACTCTGGCCCTCCATCTCTTCTTGAAGTGTGGCTCTGGTGACGGGAAGTGACAGGTGGGCATTGGGAGACCTGGGCTCATGTCTTTCCTTAGGTCCTGGTGCCTCATTTGTTCAGCTAACACCAGCACACTTGTCAGTCTGAGGATTGCTCAGTATTCCTTCAAACCCTAAAAATGTCAATCCTTGCTTCTTAGTACCCTAGAAATGCCTGACCTTGCTTGGTACTGTCCCTTTAATAACGTGCTGGTTTTGATCGCAACCCTTTAATGTTACTGTTTCCTAATTTCTGTTGCAAGGAAAGGATGGCAGTTTAATTAGAATATATTCATTCTGGTTTTATTATTTCATTATAGAAAGCATGATCTTTAGAACCAATCTAACTTCCATAATGAACATAAATGTCCCAGGCTCACTAAAATCAGACTTCTGATGATGTTTAACAGAATTGGAAGTGAGCCTCATCTTATGTAGTTCTTACCCTGCCTGTTACAAAGGTTCCATTTCAGCTGAGAAAAGCTTTGCCCAACTTGACGAGATGAAAGGTCAGACCACTGGGATCCTGTAGTCCCCAGTGCCCCTTAGCAGTAGTGACTGCCTGTGTGTGTTGTACAGTGAGCAGGGACCTGTGAGGCTAGCTGAGCCACACTCACCCTCTGCCTAGGCACCCACACATTCACCCACCTGGAACATCTCCCTGTCCGTATCAAGATTTTTATCTTTGCCTTTGCAAAGTGGCTCTGTGTCCTGGAACCTCATGGTGCTCAGAAAGAGAGAGCTTGAATTATTTTTCTCCAGTGACTACCCCACTGACTATTTGGGAGGTGGCTTTTTCCACACACAAATGCAGGACATTAGCCTCACATCCCATCTTCTGAATGAGTACCACCACTGCCTCTCCATTCCAACACCGGTCACTGTCCCCTCCATTCTTGGCTGGCCACTGTCTATCCCCTCCATTCTGACATGACTACTATCCCTTTTCTAACACTGACCACTGTTCCCAAGCCTACCCCTCCCCTGAGAAGGCCTCCAAGGAGAGACCCACAAATCTGAGGACTCTCTCCCCAGCTTGCAATCCAGCCTGGCTGATGGCACAGTCCTCAGCACGGCCTCAGCCCGTCCTGCCTTGAGTGCGCATGAATGCTGTCGTCGCAGAGGTGGGGGATGTGCCAGCAGACTGTTCCCTCACGGTGGAGGCTGGGAGCACACTGACAGACCTCAGCACATCTCCACAGAATCACTGGGCACTGGGCAGCAGCGCTGTCTCACTGGCGTCTGCAACAATGAGAGGTCTCCGCTACCGTGAGAGGTCTGCTGAGGCTGTGCTTGTGAAGTGGGAGCCGACTGTGGGTGTCCTTCAAAGCCACGTTCTCAAATGCTGCATGTCCCAGACCAGATGCCAGCATTTCACAGCTTCCCCAAAGGATGTAGGCACAAAAAAATCACAGGTGCACCTGGTTAATTATGCCCCTTAACTTAATTGCGAGCTCCGCCAGCCAGGTGGTCATTATTTTGATTGGTTTCATTACATACACCCGCAAGCAGCTGCACGCAGCACTCTGGGTGGGTTTGGAGAAGGCGAGTAAAGATGTCCAGTCAAGCCCTTTCAGAATTTGTTCTCAAATGCATAACGAGTCCTTAGCGACGAGTGTTATTAATGACCAGAGTACTTAAGAAGTCGTGATGAGAACTTAAGGAGAAAAGGAAAGAGGGGAGACAATGGTGCACCACTGCCATAACCGTGAGACCTGGCACGACGTGAAGGAGGGGCCAGAGGCTTCTCGTGAGGAGCGTCCTGACCAGCCAGCCGAGCAGTCCAGCGTGGCTGTGTGCGGGCGCACAGACGTGCGAGACCGGAGGACGGCTTCAAGGGTCACCCTCAGGAAGTACTCATGTCCTTTGAGACGGGGCTTCTCGTTGGCCCAGGGCTCGCCACTTCATCTAAACTTGCCAGCGAGCCCTGGGGAAGCTCTTCTCTCTGCTTCCCCAGTGCTGGGACTATAAACTCACAGCAGCATGTGAGTGCTGAGAATCAAGTTCAGGTCCTCCTTCTTGTGAGGCAAGCACTTTACCCAGTGAACACTGGCCCTGGCCCCAACTACCCCTTCTGCATATTGGACATGAGATGCTGTCATTATTTTCCTGGCCTGTTAGTTGAAATGCTGTTAGTGCATTCTTATAAGAAGATGGAGCTTGTAGCATCTTGAATTCCTGCTGTTTGGAGTAAAGAGCTTTGTTCTTCAGACTTTTAAAGTTACCAGGAACAAGAGATTGGTGTAAGCCTTGCTGTAGTACTTGTTAAAGGGACAGTCCCTCTGGAGAAGCAGGCATTTATCCCTTGGCCTGCCAGACTTAGGCTCTCTGGAGGAGAATGACTGTGGAATAACAGTGCTCTGCAAATGCTTAGCTTGGATGGCCCAGGCCCCGTGTCCTGGCTCCTCCTGGTTCATCCCACATTTGCTGCTTATGACAAGCCTCCTTTCCTCAAGCTCTCTGCTTTTTGCCACTGCAGCTTAGTGTTTCCCTTCTAATAGGCCACGGTTCAGGGATGGTTATGCACGCTAATGAATGGGCACAGGTGTATGTGCACATGTGTGCTGTCTCACTAGCTCACTGTCTCACTGTTTCACAGAAAATTTCCTAGGCCATTTTTAGGCTGTAACTAACTGGTCTACAGACTGAATCTGTGATGGACTATGTATGCAGACTATAGTGCTCATATTGTAACTGATTCCACATGAGGATGGTGGTCCCCATGCTGTGACTGACTGACTGATTCTGTGTGAGGATGGTGGTCCCCATGCTGTGACTGACTGACTCAATGTGAGGATGATGGTCCCCATGCTGTGACTGACTGACTGATTCTGTGTGAGGGTGGTGGTCCCCATGCTGTGACTGACTGACTGATTCTGTGTGAGGATGGTGGTTCCCATGCTGTGACTGACTGACTGGTTCTGTGTGAGGGTGGTGGTTCCCATGCTGTGACTGACTGACTGACTGGTTCTGTGTGGGGATGGTGGTCCCCATGCTGTGACTGACTGACTGGTTCTGTGTGAGGGTGGTGGTCCCCATGCTGTGACTGACTGACTGACTCTGTGTGGGGATGGTGGTCCCCATGCTGTGACTGACTGACTGGTTCTGTGTGAGGGTGGTGGTCCCCATGCTGTGACTGACTGACTGGTTCTGTGTGAGGATGGTGGTCCCCATGCTGTGACTGACTGACTGATTCTGTGTGAGGATGGTGGTCCCCATGCTGTGACTGACTGACTGATTCTGTGTGAGGATGGTGGTCCCCATGCTGTGACTGACTGACTGATTCTGTGTGAGGATGGTGGTCCCCATGCTGTGACTGACTGATTCTGTGTGAGGATGGTGGTCCCCATGCTGTGACTGACTGACTGGTTCTGTGTGAGGATGGTGGTCCCCATGCTGTGACTGACTGACTGGTTCTGTGTGAGGATGGTGGTCCCCATGCTGTGACTGACTGACTGGTTCTGTGTGAGGGTGGTGGTCCCCATGCTGTGACTGACTGACTGGTTCTGTGTGAGGATGGTGGTCCCCATGCTGTGACTGACTGACTGGTTCTGTGTGAGGATGGTGGTCCCCATGCTGTGACTGACTGACTGGTTCTGTGTGAGGATGGTGGTCCCCATGCTGTGACTGACTGACTGGTTCTGTGTGAGGATGGTGGTCCCCATGCTGTGACTGACTGACTGGTTCTGTGTGAGGATGGTGGTCCCCATGCTGTGACTGACTGACTGGTTCTGTGTGAGGATGGTGGTCCCCATGCTGTGACTGACTGACTGACTCTGTATGAGCATGGTGGTCCCCATGCTGTGACTGACTGACTGGTTCTGTGTGAGGATGGTGGTCCCCATGCTGTGACTGATTGACTGACTGACTCTGTGTAAGGATGGTGGTCCCCATGCTGTGACTGACTGACTGACTCTGTATGAGGATGGTGGTCCCCATGCTGTGACTGACTGACTGACTCTGTATGAGGATGGTGGTCCCCATGCTGTGACTGACTGACTGATTCTGTGTGAGGATGGTGGTAACCATGCTGTGAATGAAATGACAGATTCGATGTGAAGGTGGTAGTCGGTGAATGCATGATTGATATATTGTGTGGAAACACTTGTCCTCGTGCTATCACTGGCTGACCACCTTATGGTAGGTGATGGCAGTGTCTGCTCTGTGACTGACTGACCGTTTGTGGGGATGGTGGCACCCGTGCTGTGACTGTATGGCTGCAGCCCATCTTGTGCTATGCTTGCCTGACTTACTGATTGTGTGAGGAGGAATCTGTGTCCTGAGACTAACTGATTCACACTGTGTGAAGTTAACAGTGACCACGTGTTGACTGATTCAGGAAGGGACATGGTTTCTGCTGTGATGAACCACTTGATACTGGGATGGCAGCAACCCTGATGTGACTGGCTGACTTTTTTGTTTCTGATTTAGATGAGTTCTGGTTCTCCGATGGGTCCTTATCAGATAAGTCCAAGTGTGCAGATCCTGGCCTGATGCCTCTTCCAGACACTGCCATGGGATTAGATTGGAACCACCTTGTGGATGCTGCACGGGCATTTGAAGGTAAAGACACTCACATACCCTAGATCGTTGTGATGACCATGCTCCTGCAGGACCTATGTGACAGGTTAGGGAAGCATGACTATATTTGATCATCTGGCAGACGTTGAGCGCTTTATCCAGATTTCAAGGTGGAAACAGTGAAAGGCTTGGGCTTTGACTCAGTAAGCTTCCTAAAAGAGACATGTTGCTTTGTATATGAGAGCTCAGCAAAGGATCCCAAAACTTGAGTTGTAGCCCAGGAACCAGCTACTATGTGGGAAGGACAAGCCCCCTTTTTCCTCTTTGACTCTGTTTTCCCATGTAAAAAGTAGAGTTGATTATGTAGTGCGCACACTGTGCCTGTCCTTGAGACATGTTGAGATGAGAGATGGGGGTACTCTCAGGCCACAGCTACTGAGTTTGTCAGGACCAGCTGCCCACCAACTTGATGGCAACATGGACAGTGCTGGCTGGATAACTGCTTACACAAGTCTCACCATCACTGTGGCCCTCGACTTCCCTTGTGTCTGGGAGCCCATGGGCTATAAGGGGTCTGCCATCCTCAGAGAACCCTTCCAGCTATTGTGCTGACTTTGATGGTGGTTGGTGGTATCTGTCAGATGGTGGAAGCTGCCTCTTGGGAACATGTTTTTCCTGTTTGCAGGTACCTATAGACCAGGAAGACCCAAGGAAGATAACTGCTTCTCACTCCTCGGGGTTTTGGGAGTGATACAATAGAGCCAATAGATCATAGCTGTTAGGACGTTTCACCATTTGTCACACGTATGAATTTTCTCATTGCTGTGACCAGATACCTGACACATCAGGGCTCAGGAAGGAAAGAGATATTTCTGCTCATGACTTGAGGGGGATAGTTCATCCCAGTGGGGAAGGTGTGGCATTATGAAGCTCTATACCCATGGGAGTGTGCAGTAGCCACGTGCTCACATCTCAGCAGACCAGGAAGCAGAGAAAGAACAGGAAGTGGGGCCAGACAGTAGACTTCAAGGCCTCCCCTCAATGATCCACCTCCTCCAGCTAGTCCCTACCTCCTAAGGCTCACAGCCTTCCCACAAAATCACCACCAGTTGGGGACCAAGTGTTCAGACACACAGACTTGAAGAAGGTGTTTTACCAGAACCAGAACACACAGCATTCTTAAGTAGGAATTGGCTAAGGAGGAACTGACCATCTCCATCTTAAATCAGCTTTCAGGGGCAGTCTTGGCCTCTGACCACCGTGAGACTCTCCCAGTACTCTCTAGTCCTAACATGACCCACAGTGCTCAGGGCTCAGCCCCGCCATGTCACCTCATACTCTTCTCAGTTGCTGGTAGCTCTCTGCCACCTCCTGTGGCATCAGGGCTCAGGAAACAAGGTCAGATCTTGTTCTGGACGTCAGAGTACAGAAAGCTGAGGTCTGCTGCTGTAACCCCTCCTGACATCCCATGACTTGGCTTGTTGGAGAAGCCTTGTCAGGCCCATTTCCAGTCCCTCTGGGCTCATGTCTGGAGGCTGAGGGTAGTCTGTGATGTGGGCAACAGGATACCACAGAGTGTACAACATGACCAGGCCCTCTCTGCTTTCCTGACAGGACAGAGCCCTTGTGGACTTCCCCACCCCACTAGGTGCTCTCTCACTTCTGGAGACGTCCACATGTTGTGTTTCATTATTATAAGCTACTAACGTTGTGGTAAATACCTTACTGGGTCCAGACCCCAACACTCACTTTTGACATAAGAAGTAGTAGTTGGCACATATGAAAACAGGCTTTTTAAAAGAGAAGTCAGAAGTCTGCTGGAGTGAAACATTGTAGTGTAACTTTTTCCTTAGGGTGGACATGACCATTTCCATCTTAAGTCAGAGCAGCTGGAGGCCTTTGCTGCAGTATGACTGTTCCTCATGGAGGGGAGGAGGCTCCTGAGACCCTCACCTGAGATTCCCAGAGCTCTCCTACCTCAGCTGCATGTGGTTCCCGGAGTGCTAGAGAGTATATTGCATATGTGAGGTTGGGAGCAGGGACTCTTCAGGTCCTCTTTGATCCTGCCAGGAACCCCAATCAACTCATGGTCTCACTAAGCTGGACTTGAATTAGGGCTCTTTTTCTGGGGTGATAAAATCTCCCCAGAAAAAGCCACACAACAGACACCATAATTTTTACCAAATCTACTTTCTAAATCCAAAACATTAATTCTGCCCTGGCAGACTTGCCTCTTCCCCATTGGCCCACTTCATTCATGTGGCATGAGGTCATATCCACCTCTGTTGAGCTAAGTTGACATTGAACATACGAGTTGAAGGATTTCAGTTTTGCTGTGTCATTCAAGAATAAAACAGACATCAAATTAATCATCCCCACCATGGCTGCTTGAGTATGTTCAAAGAGTTAGGTTGAAGAATGGGACATCTTCCATGTGACCTCGGGTGGGTCACCAGGCATCTGCCCACACACATTCCATGAGCTCCTGCCAAAAAGGAGTGGCACCCTTAAATTCTCACACACCACAAGGCAGTGAGAACATAAATGAGAAGCAAAAGTCCAGCAAGAAACTCCAGGCTTTAGAAAGATCTTAAATGTTATTCTAATAATAATTGAAGTAGAATGAATTAAGGACTATAATGGGAGCTTGGTTTTTTAGCAAGTGATAGTAAAAAAAAAAATGCTGGCTACTATATGGACTACAGCCAAAAAGAATAGTTTGTAAGGAAAAAATACAATATTTCAGGAACATGTAAGTAGGAAATGTGAAGAGTAACTAACTCAACCATATTTCAAAAATAACCCACAAAAACTGAACAAAAAAATTACAGGTAGCCAGGTGTGGTGGCTCACGCCTTTTTATCCCAGCATTCGGGAAGCAGAGGTAGGAGGATCACCATGAGTTCTAGGCCACCCTGAAACTACATAATGAATTCCAGGTCAGCCTGAGCTAGAGTGAGACCCTACCTCCAAAAACAAAAAAATAAATAAATACAGGTAAAGAGAATGATGAAATCCATTTTAAAACAGCTGGCACAAGAAATTTTATAAATAGGATCAGCAGTCAATTTTTCTCTGAATAATGATAAACTGTTAACAACTGTGAACCACCACCACCCCCCCCCCCCCCGCCATGGAAGAGGTCATGAGAAAGAACAAGCTGCACTCTATGTAATAGAGGTGTTGTGTTAGTTGCTGTGGGCCTTGTCGCCCCCTGGAGAAGGTGCACACTCAGCCTTACTCATGCACCCCCTACCCCCACCAGCTACAGTGATGACTCATGACCCCGCAGCAGAGCCTCTCCTGGCCTGCGACATGGAGACCATACAGTGCTTCAGGGTCTTTCTTTCCATTGCAAAATAATGTACACCCAGCCTGAGCCATCAAGCCTAGTGAAGTCAAGGCACCCTGTCCTAACTTGAGAACCTCATTTCCAAGCTGGGACTGGAGGCACAATTCTGTCATCCTGGCTACTCAGGAGGCTGAGGCAGGAGGATCAAAAGTTTAAGTCCTGCCTGGGCAACAGAGTGAGTTCAAGGCCAGCCTGTGCACCTTAATGAGACCCTGTCTCAAGAAGGCCAGGTCTGTAGTACTGTGATAGAGCACTTGCCTAGCATTCTGAGGCTTGTGTTCAATCCCCATTCTGATGACAGAAGAACTTGGTTTCCTGTGACTCTCAGCTATCCAGTGTATTACGAACCAGCCAACAGACTGAAGGGAACCTAGCACGCAACAGTCTAGCAGTATCTAGCTCAGAGCACCCCTTCAGCTCACTGAAGTTCACATGCCCCTCATGTTAGCTGACCCCATGTGGGACTTGGACTTAACCAACACTTGCTTTTCTGTCGTCACCCAAATGGAGACCATGCATCTGTCCCCACACAGATACGTGCCAGTCTTCCATGTTTCCCCAAAATTCCATGTTCTCTGGATGATAGTAAAAAGAAAAAGAAATTGTTAAAGTCAGTCAAGTGACTGTATATGAACAGATTTCATGGGTGAGATCATTGAATGTTTCTTATAAGAAAAGAGGGAATGAGAAACAGTTAAAGGCCAGAGTGTGAAGGACTTTGAAAAGGCCATCAGAGAATGTCCCTAAATCCCAAATGCCACTTGAAACTGCCAAGTTTATAGCTGATTGTTTCCAGAGTTTCGGAGAATAATGATGCCCTTGTGTGAATTTTTCCTGAAATTCAGAAGTAGTTTTCTGGAATAATAGGATTCTTTCCTGATTAAATATATAAAACAAAGAGAAATGAGACAATCTCAGTCTTTAAGATTGACATGAGAATGCTCAATGAAGTTCAGTAGTAGATTGAAGATTATTCATTCTGACTGGCAAGAGTTTAACTGGTATAATATAAGAAAACTTTCTTATAAGTTATAATATGTGAAGTAATTAAAATGATACTAATTTTCTTCAAAAATATATCTTATAGGATTAAAGACCTGTTTCTAATGAAGATTAAGGTTTGAGGACTAGAGAAATGGCTCAGTAGTTAAGGCATTTGCTTACAAAGCCTAATGACTCTGGTTCAGTTCTCCAGTACCTACTTAAAGCCATCAGATGCACAAAGTGGCGCATGAATCTGGAGCTCATTTGCCATGGCTAGAGGCCCTGGTGCACCATTCTCCTCTTCCTCCTCCTCCTTCCTCTCTCTCTCTCTCTCTCTCTCTCTCCCCCCCCCCTTGCAAATAAATAAATAAATAAAATTTTTAACTTAAGATTTGAGAGATTTCCAAAGCCTTAACAAAGGATAATTACTTGATTCAACCAAACAGTTCAATAAATTATGGGGCCGTGTTTATAAGCAGAGGCCTTAAGTCTAGAAATTAAACACTGGTGCCCTTGAGACTGTGTCCTTTAATGTTATACTGGAAAATTTGGCATGGAAACAAGCAATGAAAAAATATATTGGAGGTTTAAAAAGGATTATTGCCATGCTTGTACACCTAGAAAATATAGGATCAAAATGAAAATACTACTGGTTATAAAATTTTCTGTGTTAGCATCATCCCAGTGTATTCCTGACTTTTCCAACTAATTTTCCTATATAACAGACAACTCCAAAATTAATAGCTGAAACTATCTGTGACTTGTATGTTGTTTCTTACAATGCTAGAGGTCAGGGAAGGCTCTGCCAGATGGCTCTTCTGCTCTATGTACTTTGAACCCCACTAGGGCAGGCTGTCAGGGGGTCTACTCCATGTCTATCTTCACTAGCCACCCCTGGCTATACTCTATCCTTAATGGGGTCATTGTACTTCCTCATGCATTGAGAAGTTCACAGGAGAGTGAAAGCTAGTTCTGTGGTTGTGTGAGGTGTTCTGGTCAGAGAAGTCCCAGAATGTACCAGTCTGTGGGTCAAAACAATCTCAACACCAGCTTCCAGAGTGAGGAGCAGGCCTCCTCTCTGGGACTGACTGACAGTGATTCTGCACACAGTATAATGGCCATGAAGGACACTAGCAAGATCCAACTATAGGTTCTTTGGGAAGTAGGCCTCTACTGTAATTATAAGGAGACAAACCAGGGAACAGTTCAGTAACTGAACTGAAAAGTCTTCATATATGTGAAGACAGAAGTGAACAGAGTGTTCCATGGTAAAAATGACAGTTCTTTTTGAATTAATTTGTAGATAAGTGCAGTTTCAATTCAACTATCTAAAGATACATTAAAAGCTTAATTGCATTCATTTGGAAAATAGATGAACAATGTTCAACAGAAAGCCCATTATAAATCAATAATAATTAAAACAGCATAATAATGATTCAAAAATAGAGTAAATTCTTTTGCAGAAAAATAACATAGAAATCTGCATATATTTGAGACTTAAATGAGAAGGGATTTATATACACGATTTCAATTAGGAACTAGAAAAGTCAACTTTAGAAATAAAAAATTATCATTTTTGGAAGCAAAGCAGTGCTTTAACTATAATGAGAGACATGAAATATAATATAGCCAGATAAACATAATTAAATAGTAAGGCCTTTTATGAACTTGAAAGAAGAGACTTACCTGAAAGGTGGACACACTAGGGAAAAGTTCATAATAAAAGTAATAGATGAAAGCAAGCCATCTGGGCTGGGGAGACAGCTGAGTCAGTAAAACACTTGCTGCACAAGCGTGAGGACTCAGGTTTAAGTTGCCAGCGCCCATGTAAAAGGCAGGTGTAGCAGTGCATGTTTTTAACCCCACGCTTGGGAGACAGAGACGGGGATCCTAGGCCTTGCTGGCTAGCTAGTCTAACTGAGTTAGTGAGCTCTAAGTTTAAGGAGAGACCTTGTTTCAAGAATAAGGTGGAAAAAAATAAGGTGGAGAGCAATTGAGGAGGATATTTGACATCAGCCTCTGGTCTCCATATGCATGTGCACACACGTACACACATGTGCATCCACACATTATGAACACACATATACATGCACCATACACAGGGTGAAAAGAAAAAGAAGAAAAATCAAGCTTTCTATAGTACATAAAGACACTTAGAAGGAAATACTGATGACATGGTAAACAAATGAAGTGGATGTGGCCCATGGATGAAGAGATATAAATGTGTGTGAACAGTGAAATTTCAGTGATAATGAGCTACCAGCACTCACCTATTGAATATGAAAAATGATGTAGCTGCTGTGGGAAGCCGTGGAGAATACTCACAGCTGGTGTTGTCCTGAAGATTACAAAGTGATCCATCTTCTTACTCGACTCTGGTGACAATGCATAACCAGACAGAGCAAGAGAAATCTAACCACCCTTTGGCCAGAAGTCTGTTTCCTAAGAATTAACTGAAAGCAAATTATGTGAAGAAAAAATAAAGATGCCTTAGAATTGGCTGATACCAAATGACTTGAATAAAAAGTTTGTAGTAGAGAAGTACTGTGTATTGTACAAAAATCAATTAAAAGTACATAGAGAATCAGCTTATACCCAAAAACCAAAATGCCAATAAGGTTAAAAAATCCTATTGGTCTGGGAGAGAGAGAGAAAGAAGATGTATGGGTGCTGGTGCTGTCATCCCAGCCAGAAGCTCCCCTGTGCTGTGGCAGTCATGTTTGAAGGCGTAGCTGGGCCACATGTCAGATTTTGTTTTAATAGATCCAGTTATCCTATTTGGTGTAGTTCGATAATACCCTGTGCATGTCTGAGCTCCTGCTCACAATTGCCCGTCTGGCACTGGGGAGGTGGCCCAGCAAGTAAGAGCACTTGCCCTGAAAGCATGAAGGCCTGAGACCGGCTGAGTTTGATTTTGGCATCCACATAAGCAGCTGGGCATGGCTACACATGCCTGTCACCCCAGTTCTCTAGGGAACAGAGACCAGAGCATCAGAGACCAGCAGTTCCAGGTTCAGAGACTGTTTCAAGGAAATGACAGATAAGCAATAGGAGGACACACAGCATTCGCTGGCCTGCACATAAGACATGCACATCTGCTTACACCCTTACATGAATCACGCACACAAAAATGGCCTGTCTTGGGCCAGGCATTGTGGCACATATCTTTAATCCCAGCACTCAGGAGACAGAGGTTCCTCACTGTGAGTTCGAGGCCAGCCTGGGACTCCAGAGTGAGTTCCAGGCCAGTCTGGGCTAGAGTGAGACCCTACCTCTAATAAACCAAATAATAATAATAAAATAAGCACCATCCTATCTAATTTGGCAATATATCAGTCCTTAAGCCGCCCTTCATGCAGTAGCTTATGCAATAACATCTATATAAACAGTCCCTGAACTACTCGGCTTCTTATGGCTTTTTTGACTTCCAGTGATGTGAAAGTGGTATGCCTTCCAAAGAACTGTACTTGGACTTTGGAATGCAGTACAGCCTAGTGCTTCCCACAGCGCCATCAGCCCTGTGACCACGGGGCAAGCAGTCTGCACTCTAAGCGCACTCTGTGGCCAACCTGATGTCCTACAGGCCAGGTGTGCTAAAGGTATTTCTGACTTAAAGATGTGTTCACTTAACCATGGCTTTACTAGGATGTGACCTCACGGTAAACTGAGGTACATGCCCGCAATAGCTCCACACCCCCACACACACATAGTCACAGGAGCAAAGCCTGCAAGAAAACCTGACTGTGGGTCCATCTGAGGCAGAGGAGGGAAGTGGAGTCTCCTTAAAAATGTCAGATTTGGGGCTGGAGAGATGGCTTAGCGGTTAAGCGCTTGCCTCTGAAGCCTAAGGACCCCAGTTGGAGCCTCGATTCCCCAGGACCCACGTTAGCCAGATGCACAAGGGGGCGCACGCGTCTGGAGTTCGTTTGCAATGGCTGGAGGCCCTGGCACGCCCATTCTCTCTCTCTCTCTTCCTCTTTCTCTCTTTCGCTCTCAAATAAATAAATAAATAAATAAATAAATAAATTTAAATGTCGGATTTCAAGTAACTCATTCCCCGCAAATCCAGGAGGTGGCAGAGGGGCTCCTGAGCCTGCGCTGCGCGGATGCTGTGTGGAGAGCAAATGAGACGCTGGCAGACAGAGAGTGGGCTGTGTGTCCCCAGTCTGAGAGTGACTGTTCTCTGGGATCCCAATGCCCTTAGTGGTGACCATCACCATGTCCCCAAGGCTGCTTGGGAGGAGGATGTGTATAGTTGCATGCAGAAAATACCTGTAAGTGACATGTGGCATTAACACCTATGCCAGGTACTGCCACAGGATAACGTGACCACAGAGCACATTTCACAAAGAAAATCAGTAAGTCTGTGCTTTTAATTCATGTGTCATATGCCTTTGATTTCTTAGCATAGTAATAAAATTGATGAGGACTTTTTTTTTTTTTTTGAGGCAAACCCAACAAACTGGCCTTTTTTGTGTGTGTGAGAGATAATTGAGAATAAGAGAGAGAGAAAGGGAGGGAGGGAGAGAGAGAACTGGCACACCAGGCCTCCAGCCACTACAAAAAGCCCCAGATGTGTGTGCCCCCTTATATGCATATGCAACCTTGCACGCTTACGTCTGTTGGTATGTCTGGCTTATGTGGGACTTGGAGTGTCAAACATGAGTCCTTAGGCTTCACAGGCAAGCACCTTAACCACTAAACCATCTCTTTAGCCTGAGGACCTTTGCAGTTTTAAATTTTTGGCACAAAGTTGATAAGGTTAATGATGTTTGACGTACATGTGTGTAAGCTTAAAACATGCTAGGTATCACTTAATCACATAATTGGTGAAAAATAGAGTAATGCTTGCTACAGAGATGAAAATGCAATTCAACTTAAACTAACTCAGTGGTAAATTAAAATTGCTTCATGCCAAGGCAGTTGTGTCTTGAGTGAAGGACAATCTGAAATCTCATTCTACCTCCCAGTTAGGGCAGATTCCATAGCATTGCGTTTCCGCTGTCCTCAGAGGACTGCCAAGGCCGGAGTAAGAGTATTCTGCATGGACAGTGCAGTGTGCCCTGTGTGCCTTTCCTGGCATTCAGTTGCCACAGCTGCCTACGGCCCAGTGAGCACAGATGTCAAGCCAGAGCCTCCCAACTGCTTAACCTAGCCGTAGCTCCCGCCTGTCTGTCCTGTTGGTCTATGAGAACAACTTTGGGGAAATTTAGCATTGCCTCTTGTTTGCACATCCTCTTTGGTGAGTCTCTAGTGTGTCCATTGCTACACTACTCCCCCATTCCCATAGCCACTGGCCACACTACTGTCTATGGCCCAGGGGGTGATGGACAGTCACCACCTTACCGCATCAGCCCTGAGCTGACATTGAACAACTCATCGATTATTCCTGCTCTTTTGTGTAGTGCTAGGTTCGTTAAAGTCTTTTAAAATAGAACTGGAGTAAGTTTAGGCATATTTAAGGAGTGGACTGCCTGACACATAAGCCATGTCTGGTGTCCACATTAGCCGGAACTGCTTAGCCTGCAGGAACAGGGAAGACAAAAGCCAGCAGGCAGCCCGCAGAGGGCAGGTGCTGGTCAGGCCTGCGCACGTGGGCAGTGTCCGCTGTCCCCAGCCTGCCCTCACCTGTGCTTTCATTGCTGTGTGTGTGGCTGCAGGTCGGTAGGCACTTGATTACAGCAGTGTCATCGCAGAAACAAGCTGTAGAAACCAAAAGCATCCCCTGGAGGTGTCACAACGCTGAGCTGTGCCATGAAGCAGCCCGGGCTCTGCTCGGCAGGGCAGTGTCTGCATGCCCCGTCTCGCCAGCCTAGCAACATATCCCTGGGGGCACAAGTCTGCAGCGGCTTCTTGCCCTGACTGTAGGACCATGCATCTCCCTAAGGACCATCCGGATGGGTGCTAGCTGCAAGTTCTGTCCCTGTCACATGAGTGGTTTTTTATCAGTTAAGGCAGAAATAGGTGGAGATAGCTAAGATGTTTGGGCTAAGGTATTTAGACTTGACCACCAGAGCCACGGACACCAAGAACAAAGGAACATGACCACATAATTGCCAGGCCACGCTATGAAGGTGAGCCCTTGGGTATTTTCCACAAAGTGAAAAAGCTCAGTCCTTCATATCTTTAACATTCCTTTCGTCAGTAGTGAACTGTGGGAGGAAGACTCGTCCTATGGCCGGGAGATGGCTTGGTAGGGACTGTGCGTGCTTCAAGCACAAGGACCTGAGCTCCATCTCCAGAACCCAAGCTTAAAAACAAGTTGTGGGCTGGAGGCGTGGCTTAGCAGTTAAGGCATTTGCCTGCAAAGCCAAAGGACCCAAGTTCTATTCCCCAGGACCCACGTTAGCCAGATGCACAAGGGGGTGCACGCGTCTGGAGTCTGTTTGCAGTGGCTGGAAGCCCTGGCGCACCCATTCTCTCTCTCTCCCTCTTTCTCTGTCAAATAAATAAAAAATAAACTAAAATATGTAAAAAAAATAAAAATAAAAACAACTTGAGCATGATAGCACACCCTTGTAATCCCAGCAGTGGGGAGGAGGAGAGAGAAAGATCTTGGGCTCATTGACCAGCCAGTCTGTAGTACTGGGGAAAAAAAGCCCACATCTTCTCTTGCATATTTATTTTTTTAATATTTTATTTTTGTTTATTTAATTGGTTTAATTTGGTTTTGCAGGCAAACGCCTTAACTGCCAAGCCATCTCTCCAGCCCACTCTTGCATATTTTTTTATTGATTATTTGAGAGAGAGAGAAAGAGGCAGATAGAGAGAATGGGCATGCCGGGGCCTTCAGCCTCTGCAAACGAGCTCCAGATGCATGCACCACCTTGTGCATCTGGCTTACATGGGTCCTGGGGAATGGAACCTGGGTCCTATGGCTTTGCAGGCAAGTGCCATGACCACTAAGCCATCCCTCTAGCCCCTCTTGCATTGAATGCTGTGATATTTTATTGGCCCTCACAGAACAGGGCCCTGTGGAATACCTCAGCTGCTCACGCTTCCCATTGCACCCTGACCAGGGCTTCCCCAGCACCTCACCTCACCTCCTCTGAACACCCAAGGTGCATGGACGTGGCCGTGCCATCACTGTGCTTCATCTTCATTAAGCTACAAATGACTTGACCATATATAGGAACCCTAATTCTTGAGTCCCAAGTTGCTAACATGGCTCCCTTGGGACTGAATATGGGTATATTTTGATCTTGGGCTTTACAGAAAGGTCAGTTGAAGGACATCTGTACATCTGTGGCAGGTGTTAGGAAGGGGCCGCAAACCTGCAGAACTCCCATGTGATGGGTCGCGGGGTGGCTCGCTCTGAGTTCTGGGAGGACTCCAGCTTCTGTGGTGACTTTCCTGCACTTTCTCCTGGTAGCCTCAGCATAACCATCCTTTTCAGTTAAGTGGTACTGCGTGACCCTCTGTCGACCGAACATGCAGGTGGCCTCATTTAGGAGGCCTGTGCAGCAGCTAGCGGGAGACAGAGCTGGGTAGATGAGCAGAGCACCCGGCCAGGGCCCTCGTGCAGTTTCTGCCCGTTAATCAAGTCATGGGAGGAGGGCCACTGCATCTCTCACATTCCGGCCGCAAGTGTGGATGTGCTCAGAGGCCAGGGGCAAGATGCCAGGGGACCAGTAGAGACTCCAATGGCAGTTTCCTGGGCCTCTTCCCACACCCTATAAAGAGAAGTTCTCCTGAGTGTCTTGAAGCATTTCTGGGCTGGTTCTCTCACAGTGTTGAATGCCAGGTTCCTGATGCCAGAGTAGAAATGTCCTCGTGGTGAGAGCAGGCTCCGTGTTCAGCTGGTCAAGGGTGTGTGCTGGCAATGTCAGTCCTCCAAGCTTCCTGCAAGTTTCTAGTGAGATGGCCCAGCTGGTCACTCTCATTACCAGCAGCCTGCTCGGATTTGTAGAGCGGGTCATAGAAGTGAACCCAAAATGGTACTATTTGTGGCTAAGCCCACGTATGTACGTGTTGTGTTTGCACACAGTGGGAGAAATATAACCTGTGCCTTGTGATACACTACTGCCCTGCCTGTCACCAGGATGCTTCAGACGTGAAATGTATAACCTCACCATGCCGTGACATCCCGAAATACTGCCTCTCCAGCCTTCTCTGCTTCCTCACATACAAAGAAACACGCGCACACATACGCACAAATGCTCGAGAGCACATGCATGCATGTTTACTGCATATAACCCCATCATCTGAGCCTCAGGACCCCTGAGCTTCTCGAGGTCAGAGAGATCTTCCTATTCATGGGAGAATTCTAAATCTTATTTCAGGTCTTGACTCAGACGAAGAACTGGGGCTTCTCTGTCACCACGCCTCCTACCTAGGTGATTGTCCAAGACCATGGGCTCCTGACACCCCATAGCCTGTTCTGTTCATTCTGTATATCTGCACGCCTGCATGGGGACCCAAATGCTGAGGGTGGGGTGCTCCTGGGATGTGGGCCTTGTCTCAGATTTCTTGGGTTCGGGGAGCTTGTGGTCATCTCTGTTGTTGCGTTCACCAGCCGTATCATCCAGCTTGTTACTCCACGCAAGGCCGCAGCTTTGGCTTTCTTGGGATGAGGAAAGAAGAGAGCAGATTGGCACTAGCAAATCCCAGATCTGCTAGCTGCACTCATGGATGTGATGTTTGTGCACGTGCGCGCACACGCGCGTGTGTGTGTGTGTGTGTGTGTGTGCGTGTGCACGTGCGCGTGCCATTGGCCCATGGGGGCCAGCCCATTTTGAGCTTTGTCATTGCCAGCAGCTTGCCTGGGTTTCTATTTCTTTGTTTTGTTTCAAATTCAAGCAGGGCAGTGTGGAGGGACAACAGATTTCATTCAGTTCATCTATACAAAGTCACCGTGCTGTGTAGCTCTCGCTAACCCTGCTTTCTGTATGTCCCCTGTCCCCAGACCAGAGGGTGGCCTCCTTCTGCACCCTAACAGACCTGCAGCACGGGCAAGAGCTGGAAGGGGCTCCGGAGCTACCCCTGTGTGTAGACCCCGCCAGCGGCAAGGAGTTCTTGGACACACCAGGGTATGTGGACCTCCCTCCTGCTGTCCCAGGGTCATGGTCAGCCAGGACGCACTGGCGCAGGAAGGCCAGTGCGCATGTTACCGTGAGACTGACTCGCTTCCTGCCGTGCTGGTTATGACAGTGTTGGG
Organism: Dipus sagitta; assembly: GCA_036346955.1. Taxonomy (NCBI): domain Eukaryota; kingdom Metazoa; phylum Chordata; class Mammalia; order Rodentia; family Dipodidae; genus Dipus; species Dipus sagitta. Next base: position 171,410,649 of record CM070773.1, read on the forward strand.
CAGTGTGACCACTCCACTGCATGGAACTTAGCTCTGGCCTACCCTGTCTCAGTTTAAACACTGTCTTTTATTTTCTTTTCAACCTATGTGTCTTACAGAGGCTTAGTCCTTTTGTAAACCACCAAAGTTCACCAAAGTAGCAGTTTGAGGAACACTTTTGCAGTCTGATAAGTGATTATTTGTCCCCTTGCTGGGGTATACACACATAAAATAGTAATTGTATTTTTAAATTTGTGTGTGTACTTGGGACGCATGCCTATATATGCATGTTTATATGAGTTTGAGCACTTGTGTGTATGAGTGCATGTCCATGGTGTGTGCGTGTGGAAGCCCGAGGTCCATGTCAGCTACCTTCCTCAGTTGTTCTCCCCCTCCCTTTTTTGTGACAAGGTCTGTCACTGAACCTAGAGCTCACTGATTCTGCTAGACTAGTTATCCAGCAGATCCCAAGGATCCTCCCATCTCCATCTCCTCAGTGCTGTGATGACAGGGTCACACCACCACACTCAGCATTTTCCATGGAGGCTGGAGATCTAAACTCAGCACTTAACCAACTGAGCCATCTCCTCATCCTATATGAAATAACATTTTGGTGAAAACTTTACTAACAAAACAGGTGCAATATTTTGGCTTTGTGTCTTATGTCCTGTTTACTTAACCACTTCAGGGAGCGCTCACCCTCCACACTGACAGGGAAAGTCAACCAGCTAGAGCTGGTACTCCGACAACTACAGACAGACCTTCGGAAGGTGAGTAATCCACTGGGGTGCTTGACCAGAGTTCTGTCCACTTGGCAGCACCTTTTAACTCTTATGAGTCAGTCAGGGAGACCAGGGACAAAAAATGCCCTAGACAAACCCAACACTCAGAAAGGAGATTCCCAGCAGGCTGAAATGGCTGTTTCCTGGGGTCCCAGGCCAAGAATGGAATGAGTGGCCCAAGTGCTTGCTGCATGGGTTGGGTAGTAAGGAAGGAAGCTTGGAAAGCCCTGCGCAGAAGGGGCTCACACCAGCCTGGGACTATGGTCTGCCTCTTCTGGGTGGGTAGAGGGTACCATAATCTCTGATGGGCAGACTTTCTGCTTAGCAACGGTTCCATTGTTCCTTGGGAGCACACATGCAGGGAACCAAGGGGCTGTGGTGGCTTTTGTCCCTCTGTCAGTGGTAGAAGTCAGGCAGGAATGAGGGGTGCTTATTCCCAGCTCAGTGGAAGCGGTGGACCTGTGGCCCTGTGGTGACATTTGTATCTACTCATGCAGGAGAAACAGGACAAGGCAGTACTGCAGGCTGAGGTCCAGCATCTGAGGCAGGACAACATGAGGCTGCAGGAGGAGTCACAGACTGCCACAGCTCAGCTCCGCAAGTTTACCGAGTGGTTCTTCAGCACCATCGACAAGAAGACCTGACCAGCCGCCCCCCACCCTCATGCAGGGACCACAGGGCTGGCCTGCCTGGTGTCCCTTGAAGGTCGCCAACCCGGCTTTTACATGCGCTTTCCACCACCTATAGGTAGATGTCTCACTGTTCGGCTCTGTGTCACGCCATTCACCCCAGCAAGACGGGCCTCAACTGCTTTTGGATAGCCACAGCGGAAGATGAATGTAACTCCTGGTAAAGGCAGATGTAGCCGGCTGCTGGCTGAGAGGCTCACCAGACAGTGCTCTGGCCTGGGCTTCCCTGGGGAAGAGTATAGGTGGTACTTTGTCAAGCAGGTGACTCACAGAGATGCTAAGCCAGTATCCCATAGCCAGGGTATAGTAATGTAAAATAAACATGGAGGCAAATAACCAGACATATACTTTAACGTTAAAGGTGCTCTATTTTTTTGGATGTACAGTAGTTTTATTTCCACAGCCACATTATCATAGCAATAAGAAGGGAGGCACAGTAAGTAGTTGGCAAGCTTTGTCAGGGCCGAAAGCACTGATGTGTTTAACACTAGTTTGAATGCTGTTACTATAGAGACTTATTTATTTGCAGGAACAAATGGTGCCTGATATTAACAGTGTTCTGTTTTTTTTTTTTTTTTTTGAAGAAAATAGTCTGCCTTGTAAACAGCTTGACCTTCGACCTGTCAGTAGTCACTTCAGCGTGTAGGCTCACTTTTGTACAGTCGCTCTGCTGATAAGAGTCAATCTGCTTTACCTGCTAGGGCTCCCCAGAGGCTGTGAGCCAGTGGAATCACGTGTACAATGTCAGATTTGTTTATCTTTGTACAGAAGCTCCGATGGATTGTCTTGTATTTAACACCCTTATTTAAGCTTATTTAACCTTAAGTTGTTAATTTTATAAGATTTGGTTTTACCCGCACTAGCTGCGATGAGGGAGGGCGATGGCGCTGAGCTCAGTGCTGACCGCACTCGCTCTGGGTGGACTGAAGAGGTGGGCAGACGAAGGCCTGGACGCTGTTAGTCACACGTCATCTGTATTGCTTTACCATTTCTAACTGTTACATTTGAGATGAACATACATTTTGCTTTTCTAATAAATGTTTAAAAGAAGTCCACACAAGCAACAGCGTCTGGTGTTGTAGACTGTGGGTGCTGTCTGAACTTAATCAGGTCATAGGATCCTGATTAAGTAGGTTTCACTACTTTTTGGAGAACCCCCAAAATTAATTAAGAGTGCCAAACTCCAAAGGCAGAAAAGCAGTGTGCTGCCACTATTTAGATAGATGGCCCTGACTCAGAGGAGAAAGGGCGTATGGGCTTCACACGTGCTGAACAGGGCGCATGGTAAACAGGTTGGGCTTTGGGAGTCAGACCACACAGGACCATGCCAGAGCCCATCGGTGGGTGCAGACATGAGGGACGAGGGGCCAGAGCCACAGCCTTGCGTCTGGGAAGGTAGCCTGGTGCCATGTCATAGCCAGGTGGTGCTAGTGTAGAGAGGGCACTGGTGGGCTGCATTCTGCGCCAGTTACCTGCACTCGTGATTTGATTAACCTCCATCAACTGTTTGGATAATCAAGAGACTCTAAGTCAACATAAGAAACAAGCTTTTATTTGTGAGTGTGTATATATACGTTGTGTGTGTGTGTGCGCTAGTGTGTGTGTGTATGTGTACATATGTGTATGTGAATGCAGACTACCGAAAAAAGGCCACTTATGACAGCGTTCTTTTTTTTTAATTTATTTATTTATTTTTTTGTTTATTTTTATTTATTTCTTTATTTATTTGAGAGCAACAGAGAGAGAGAGAAAGAGGCAGATAGAGAGAAAGAATGGGCACGTCAGGGCCTCCAGCCACTGCAAACGAACTCCAGACGCATGCGCCCTTGTGCATCTGGCTAACGTGGGTCCTGGGGAATCAAGCATCGAACCGGGGTCCTTAGGCTTCACAGGCAAGCGCTTAACTGCCAAGCCATCTCTCCAGGCCTATGATAGCGTTCTTAAGCACAATTTTGGTACTCAGGAAGTTGTGCCCCATGACCACCGTAATGGTTCATATTCCCGGTACTGGAACTCAGAATCCCACATGTTGTTTCTCACTGCCCCTCTTTCTCAGCCTACCCCGCCTCTTATCACTCTGTATCACTTACTTTCTCATTTGCTTGAACAACCTAGGAAAGGGAAGGGTTTATTTTGTCCTGTCATTGAGGAGGGTAGATCCCATCATGACAGGAATAGCAAGGCAGGAGCAGGGAGCTGATGGCCACCTCCTCACATCGGCAGGCAGGAAGCAGAGGGTGGACAGGCAACGGGGCTTTCCTCAAGCATGGCACTACTAGCTGAGGACCATGTGTTCAAGTGAGCCTATAAATCCTGTCACAAAAAAAAAAAAAAAAAGGAAAGGAAGGAAGGAAGGAAGGAGAGTCTGGAGAGATGGCTCAGCAGTTAAAGATGCTTGCATGCAAAGCCTGAAGGCCTGGGTTTGATTCCCCAGTACCCACATAAAACAAGATGCACAAAGTAGCATGTGTTTGGAATTCACTTGCAGTGGCACTACGCCCTGGTGTGTCCATTCTCATTCTGTCTCTCTCTCCCCCTTTCTTTCTACTTGCAAGTAAATAAATAAAGCTATTTAAAATAACATGATGGGGCTAGAAATATGCCTCAGTAAATAAAGGTGCTTGCTTGCAAAGCCTGACAGGCCAAGTTGAACTCCCAAATACCCATGTAAAGCCAGATGTACAGAGTGGCATATGTATCTGGAATTCATTTGCAGTGGCAGGAGGCCCTGGTGCACCCATTCTCTCTCTCCTTCTCTTTCAAGTAAATAAATTAAAATACATTATTTTTTAAATTGAGACTGGTAGAAGGACACCAAAAGTCAACTTCTGGCTTCTACATGAACAAGCACACACATACAGGCACCCACATACACACATACATGCAGACCATAGACACGGAAAAAATAAAAACCACCCTCGGGTTTTGTGACTCAGTGCACCAAGACTGCAGACAAATGCTTCCCTCGGACACTCACAGGGCTGTCTGCGCAGCACCACCAAGGTCATCCAGCCAGGCCGACGGCCGTGAAGCAGTGAGCGTGTGCTGGGGAGCGGCCTTCTCTGAGTGACCTCGGCAGCAACCAGCACCATTGGAATCACGCTGGGCTTTGGTTAAGTCCATTACTAGTTCCTTGTCTCTTTGCTGTGTCCAAACATCTGTCGAAAAGCAACTTAAGGGAGGAAGGGGCTGCTGGGGCTTACAGTCCTCTCTGCGGGAAGGCATGGGCAGGAGCAGCTGAGCAGCCTCTGCCTTCAGTCAGAAGGCAAAGAATGGACGGAAAGTAGGGTCAGGCTATCAAACCTCGAGGCCCACCCCCAGTGACCCACTTTCTCCAGCAAGGCTTCACTTCCTAAGGGCTCCACAACCTTCTAAAACAGTGCCAGTGGCAGGGAACCAAGTGTTCAAACACAGGAACCTAGGAGGACATTTCACATTCAAACAATAATTGTCAGGAGGCCCAAGGCACCAGCCAGCATTCCTGGTGGGTACAATGTGCCTGAGACACCTGAGTGCCTCAGCCCTGCCCTGCCTGGGTTATACGGGACCAGGTGGGGCGAGGGCAAATTGGATCTGGGAGGAGGGAAGGGCAGGCTTAGTGACCCATCTCCCTTGATACCTAGAAAGCCAGAGCTTCCTCCACAACCAGCTGGGAGGTGGCACCCCACAATCTAGGAGTTGCAGCCCCCAACTCCCTCAGAGCCATACCAAAGGCAGCAGTTAGCTGAGCCGTGTCCTCCATTTCTCCCCAGGTTTCTGATGACAAGCATCCGGCCAGCCTCCCAGCTTTCTGTGGTGCACAGCTGTATTGTCTCGAACCACCCAGCTCCTCACTCTCTCCCGAAAGCACCACCCCCTCTGGTTATCCCACCGGGGGCGCCTCACTTTCATGTCCTTTTTTGACACCTGGACCATCCCCACTTCTCCTACCATCCTCCCCACAGCCTCACTTTCACTCTAGTAGCTGCCCAGGGATTGGGGAAATAGTTCAGTGAAGACCTGAGTTTGATCCCTAAACCCCACATACAAGATGGGCACAGGGAGGGGGAATAAGGGGGACCCTTGGTGCTCACAAGTCAGCCAGTCCAGCCTAACTGGTGAGCTCTAAGCTGTTGAGAGACGCTGGCTCAAACAAGAGGTGGATGGCATTCCAGAGGATATCACTTAAGATTGTCCTCTGGCCCCCACAAGCATGTGCACACATGCACACACACACACACACAGAGAGAGAGAGAGAGAAGCATCATGTTCAGGTAAGACCTTGCAAGTGAACTTTGGAACAGTCCCTTCCCAGGCACGATGAGTCATAAACACTCAGGTGTGACTTCCGTCTCTAATGAACCAAAATGCCACCCTCCCCTGCCCAATCTCCTGAAAATCAGTCAATTCATCCACTCAACAAACCCTCACTGAGCACTTATTCCCCACTTGTCCATGGCCAGCTCTCCACCTGACACATGGTGCTTAGTTCACATTGGTGGCACCAAAAGCTGAGAATTGGGGTGCCCATAACCAGTGTGCTGGCACCCGTTTATTTCAGCAGCAAGGCTAGGAAGACAACGGGACTAAGAAATGATATGCCCTCCACCACCATAAGACCCCCCCCCCACGGCTCTGTGCCAAGCTGCCTGGGTCCACAACAGGACGCTAATCTTCAGGAGCTGCGTGGCCTTGGATGAGCATCGCTGTGCCTCAGTTTCCCCATGTTCAAATAATGTTGCTGATAGTACATACTTCTAAGTGCACCTGTGAGGAGTGAGGGTACACACGGGAGACAGGCACCTTCACAAGGCACCCGTCATTACACAGCGGCTGCTAATACCACCGGACACCCTGCTGGACCAGGTGCCCCTGGGCGGCCTCGCCATGCTGTGTCCCGGTCACTAAAACTGCCAAGCACATAGTGGGAGCTCACCAAATGTCCACCGACCACATGGGGACCTGGTGCTCCAGTATGAGTCACCCCCAGGCCAGGTGTGAAAGCATGATCCCCAGTGTGGTGCTGTCGGGAGGCCGTAGAGCCCTTGGCAGGTGAAAGACCTTTAGGTCACTGGAGGCATGTCCTTGAAGGGGGTCATGGGAACCCAGCCCCTTCCTCTTTCTCTTTGGCTTTCTGACTGATGATGTGAACAGCATTGGTTGGCCACAGGCTCTCGCCACAATGTGCTGCCTCCTCCCAATCTTGGACGGGAGCCTTCAGAACTTCCAGCCAAAGGCAGCCTTTCTCTGCAAGTTTTCACTTCAGACGAGTGGCGTGTTCCAGCGGCAGGAAGCTGCCCGGTACACTCGGCCCTCGCACTGCCCCTTGTGCTTTCACAGGCCGCTTTCTCCTGCTGGCGTGTGGGCTGCTCCTCCGCGTCCTTATTCAAATGTTTCCTCGGCACACCACCACCAAGTAGCAGGTGCTCGGGGAGGCTAGGTGTTTTGGAAAAGCAGCCAGGCAGTCGGCGCCCCACTCAGGCCCCAGAATGTATGTGGTGTCCCAGCCAGGACACTTGAGGCCACATTAGTTCAGTTCTCTTTGCTGACAGCTTTCACTATTGCCTACTCAAGGGGACAAGTGGCATAGCTGGAGGAGGACAACGGTGCTGTCGGAGTAGCCATCAATAATGCAATGGTTCCGTGCCGGGCCTCCCGCCGCAATTTCCATGCCACTAAGCAAATACGATGGGACATGTCAGCTGGTGTCCCTGCAGAGGAGCAGAGCCCCAGCTGGGTCTAGAGCCAGGGAAGAGCGGCCCCGAAACTGAGCCCAGTGAGGCAGTCCTCGAGGTTGACAGCCACTGCGTTCTTGCCTGAGCACACACAAGTGTTCATGTGTGCCTATGTGTCTACATGTGTGTTTGTGTGTGTGTTGTACATACATGTGCATGGGTGTGGATGCAGTCAATGCATTTGTATGTGTGTATGTGGGTGCTGTGGTGTGCATGAATGCCACTGTATGTGCATGCCTGTTTACATAAGTGTGCTTATGTGCATACCTATTTGCTCACACATGTTCCTGTGTGTGTGTAGAAATTGCCTAGAAAGCTAGTTCAGTAGTTTATACAATAAAAGCTTTTATGGCTGGGCATGGTGGTGCGTATCTTTAATCCCAGCACTTGTGAGGCCGAGTGTCGCTGGAAACTTTTCCCGTGGGGAGATGCAGACACATGTCTTCACCCCAAATAGGGCTCAGATGGCAAACCAAAGTATGATTACACCAGTACCAGTTTGGTGAACCAGTGAGTTTACCAGCAGTGGGGGGTGACTTACAGAGCATACTGAAGGTTTACTTATAGGAACGTGGGGCCCCCAAAACAACCACTTTGATGGAGATTCCTTTGTCCAAATTACTCATGGGATACTCCGCTGTCAGCTTTGGAATGAGGGCTTACTTACAGAGCAGGAGGACCCCAGAGCAGCCACACCAGGGAGAAATCTCCTTCCACCCTGGGCAACGACTTCCCTGTGGCCACTTCTAGAAGCTCCTTGACCCTGTCCAGGAGTGTGAGACCCCAGAGCAGCACCACAGTGGGGACCTCTGTATCGAGATTACCCCCCACTGCACCCGACACACGCCATGGATGCTCCTCCCTCAGCGTCAGGGTGAGGACTGACTTACAGAGCATGGAGACTCCAGAGACACCACCTCAGTGGAGCTCATTGATCCCTGATCTTTTGCCCTCTATATACTCTTTTTCCTCCTGAGGCCACAGGACTTTGTGCACTATTGTATACAGCCAGAACAGGGGACACCTGAATTTCAGGTAGGGATCTGAAAACCCTCCCACACCTTTTCTCGTGAATTGACCCAGTTGCTTTTGATAAAGCTGGCAATAGTCGTTTACACATTTCAGTGCAAAGGAAATTTGCCACACAACACTGAGGCAGGAGAATCACCCTGAGTTCAAGAGCAACGTGAAGTTACAGAGTGAGTTCCAGGTCAGCCTGGCCTAGAGTGAGACCTTGCCTCAAAGAAAAGAAAAGAAAGTTTTCATAGCAGGGCATGATGGCTCACACCTGTAATCCTAGCACTCAGAAGGCTGAGGGAGGGGGATTGCTATAAGTTTAGACCAGCCTGAACTACACAGTAAATACCAAGCTGGCCTGGACTAAAGAGTGAGGTCCTGTCTCAGACCCTCCCCCTCAAATATTTTTTAAAATATATTTTATTTATTTATTTACTTATTTGAGAGAGAGTGAAAGAGGCAGAGAGAGAGAGGGAGAGAAAGAGAGAATGGGTATGTCAGGGCCTCCAGCCACTGCAAATGAACTCCAGATGCATGCGCCCCCCTGTGCATCTGGTTTACATGGGTCCTGGAGAGTCGAACCAGGATCCTTTGGCTTTGCAGGCAAATGCCTTAACCGCTAAGCCATCTCTCCAGCCCTCAAATATTTTTTTTTAATTCTAGATTGATTAAAAACCTAATCCAAATGGCTCCTTCCCTTCACAACCATCCCCTTCCAGGTCTTGCTCCTCTGCCTGGAGACAAAAGCCTCTCCTGGCCCCGGGGATGACGGAGCAGTGCCAAGTCTAAGAATGGGTGCAACCTTTCAAAGTCAGCGCTTACCAAAACCAGGCAGTCTCTGAACTCCTGGCCCTCACCCCAAAGCACCCCAGCCCCCAGGAGAACCAAGGTCCCCAGGGATTCCAGCCAGTCACAGGGAGAGAGCCCTGATTGCGGTGACCTTCCCCTATGCAGACTGGCTCAGCTCGCCCCACCCCCACCCCAACCTTGACTGCCCAGGCCATCCCAGTGCTCATTCCCAGGCTTGTGGGCTGACTTGCCAGTCCAAGGTCACAGAGCTCTGAGGGGTCATGAGAATGGCACTGGAGAAGAGGAGGAGGAGGCTGAGGAGCTGGCCACAAGGCCACGCCACTTAGCAACTGCAGTCTGGGGCTCCATGAAGTGTCCTGACAATAGGCTGAACGTTCCTTCCAGTTTATTCTGCGAGCTGAGGTCCTGGCTCCCATTTCCTTCTCAGCTGCCTTTCCCAACACATAAACGGGACCAGTTGCTATTTGTTCTGGAACCCAACTCCATGGGTAAGCTTTCAAGTCATGGGAAATGCCTCAAAGAATAGCAGCTGAAGAAATGCTGTCCTTCCCGGGCAGGCCCTGGCTGGGGGGAGGAGCTGGCAGTGTCCAGGCGGGCCGCCTTCTGGGGAGCTCACAGGAGTCCCTGGGGTGACGACAGAAGACACTAAGGCAACCCGCGGTTCCCCTGAGCAACAAGAAGGGACGAATCCTGTTAACTCGATCCACTTTGACATTGCAACCTGTCTCACAGGCCAAGCAAGTGCTAGTGACTCAAGTCGCTCAAGTCACAGCAGCAAAAGATCCTCAGAGAGGCCTTGAGGCCCCTAGTGTGATCCCCTCCTGCTGGCAAGCTAGCTGTGTAATAACAGTATGATGGGAGTGGTCAGAAGAAGGATTAGCCTGGCATGCATCTTCCCTCCATTGGTCAGCACCAGCAGACAGAGGTCTCAGCCACTAGGCCCACCACATGTACTCCAGACTGGCAACATTGGGCCTGTGAACCCCACTTCTGCACCTAGCCAGAGACCCAGGAACCCATCTTTGCCATTGGCAAGGAAGCAGGGGGACTGCCTATTTTCACTTGAGGGCGATGGACCCTTAGTAATGGACTTAATTGCCAGCGCACTCCATCCTGAGCGGGCCTGTATCTCACCAATTGTACCATCCCCACAGCACCACCTTTGCAGAAATATTTGTTGTTGTTGTTATTGTTGTTTTTTGGAACATCGTCTCATGTAACACAAGCTGGCCTCCAACTTGCTATGTAGCTGAGGATGACCGTGAACCTCTGATCCTCCTGCTTCTACCCTCTGAGTGCTACGTTATAGGCATGCATCACTGTTCCCTGTGTTATGTGGTGCTCTCAGGATTGAATTCAGGGCTTCATGCATGCTAGGCAAGTACTCCCCACTGAGCTAAAATAATACTACAAATTGTGGGAATATGATGCCAACCCTCAATATAGGATGGACACATGGCTGCAGTGTCCTTCTCACCCTCTGATGACCTTGCCTGGCTCAGTCTTGCCCTCTGGCTTTGAACTGACCTTGGCTGTTGGTTCTGGCCTTGCTGGGTTGGTGTGTGTGCCCATGTCTCTGGATGGGCTCCGATGCCTGCTCAGATGCTTCCCATGGACTCTCTGAGTTGTAGAAAAATTTATTCTGTCCACTCTTCTGTGTCTTTCCTCGAGCGGCCTTGTGTAAGTGGGTCTGGTCCAAGGCGCTGTGTGCAGAGCGGGGGCAGTAACAGCAGCTTGCTGCTGTAGAGGGTCCTCATCTCATGAGATCGGCAACAGTGCCGTGGGGTTCTGTGATATCCGGCCCCAAGTGAGGCCCCCCAAGAGTGGGCATTACAGCCATGGGTGCGGTGATCCCCATCCACAGGCCCCTCCTTGCCCCCAGCCTGGTTGAGCGTCCTTTCCTCAGTGTTTCCTGTCGCTGCTGGCAGTGTGACACATTTCTAATCGGGCTGCTCACCTTTCCTCGGCCTGGGCCTCAGGAATACGACAGCGCCGGGGCAAGGGGGCTCTCCTCCCAGGGGACTGCCCATCATAGGCTTAACCAGTTTGTCAGGAGCCAGTTTTTGTCCTGAGCAGTAGAGCCACAGGGCACCCAAGGGCAGGGGCGCGGGAGCCGCCTTCCCCAATGCCCGGGGAGGAGAAGCAGGAGATTCCGCCTCAGAGCCTCTCCGGGTCGTAACGAGCCCTCAAGACTGGTCACTTGGGGCTGGGGGGAAGGTCGTCTGGGTCAAGCGCTTGCCACACAGCCCCGAGAACCTCAGTTTGGATCTCCAGCATTCACGTAAAAGACAGATGTGGCGCTGTTTGCTTGCTCTCTCAGTATAGGTAGAGCTGGGTGGACCCCTGGGGCTCCCTAACCAGCTCGTCTAGCTGCAGTGGGTTCTTCACTCAGGGACAAGATCATGTCTCTAGATCTGAGGTAGGGAGCGAATAAGAAAGACACCAGACATTGGCCTCTGGCCCCCACACGCACATACACACAGTTGTGTGCTCACATGAACACACGTGGAGGCACAGCACCCATGTTGCCGTTGAGTCAGGGCTTACAGAGTGGAAGGAACGCCTCTCCGTGACATGGCGAGCATGGCAAGGGCAAGGACAGACGGAAGGCCATGCGCCCTAGAGGGTCATCCGGGTGGAAGGAGTCAAAATGCTGGGCTGGGAGCTGCCCTGTGGAACCCCAAAGGCCCCTCCAGTGACGCACCTCCTCCAAGAAGACCCCACAGATTACACCAGCTGAGTCCGTGCATTCAAAACACATGAGCCCATGAGGGACATTTTCTAAACCACCACCAGACACACACAGAAGAAACCAGAACAGGTTGGCCGCTGTTGGTCTGTCATCTTTGTGGGCTTTGATGGGAAGAAAGATACCCAGCAGTGCAAGGTAAGTGAGCTAGAGTTCTGAAGACCTGGCTTCTTGGCCCCCTGGCTTCTTATGGCTTGCATCTTTTCACTAACCCTTCAAGGATTCCCAGTTCTTTTGCCCATATCCCAGGCCCTGAGGAAGCCCCCTGGCCCAGGCCACAGGCCCAAGACTGCTCTGAGCAGATGGATTCTATCTGCTTTAAAAAAAATATATTTCATTTAGCTCAGAGAGAGACAGAAAGAAGAAAGAGAGCTAACAAACAAGAGAGAGAGAGAGAGAGAATTGGTGTACCAGGGCCTCTAGTCACTGTTAACAAACTCCAGATGCATGCACCACTTTGTGCATCTGGCTTTACATGAGTACTGAGGAATCTAACCCAGGTTGTTAGTGCCTTAACCACTGAGGCATCTCTGTAGCCCTCAATCCACTTTCTTTTTTCTAAAATTGCTGTTACTATTTACAGTCACACAATGATCGAATGCATCATAATTGCTAGATAGGTCCCAGTTACGAACCTGTCACAGAATGGCCACCAAATGCCTCCCTATTAGCTCCACACGCGGAGAGACCTACAGCAGAGGGGGAGCGTGGAGGAGGAGTTCTGTCATCATGGTTAAGGTAAATGATGGCTAGGCTGTGAGACTGTCTCCATGTTCAAAGAGGAACGTAGTCATTGAAGATGCCTTTATTCACAAAGCAACTGTGTTTTCATTGTCATGTTTCCATGGTTACAAAAAAAAATGAAGGAGTATTCTCACTCAGAGGGTCATGATAGAAGAACGGTGGCTTCTTGTGAGTCCCAGGGAGTAAGAGTCACGAGACTTGACCTCAGCCTCTTCTCCGTCTGGACGTCCTGGAGGGGATGGCGTCTACTCACCTGCTGAGCTTCTCCTCTTCCACACTCAGAGCTCTCTGCCTCCATAGGTAGGCACTGAGAGAATCACATGTGACTTCTTCCCACTTTGGCATTCATCAAAGACCTGTAACTCCACCTAAAATATACGTCAAAGATCAGCTTCTTCCCTGATCTAGCACCAATTCCCATTCTGGTCCAAAGTGCCACCATCTCTCCTCTGGCTAGGAAAGTGGCCTGACCTGGTGGCTTCTGCCTTCTCTGACTGCCTGTGAGGCCTGCACCACCCTGTCCTGTGGAGCTCGCTGAAGCTCCTCCAGGTTCTCAGGTCCTCATCAAGGCCCCAGCCACCACCTGCCCTGGACCCTCTTCTCTTCTCACAGCCTTCAGCAGGGTGAACCCTCAGCCTGGTCATACTCCCGCCACCTTGGGGTCTTGCATGTGTTCCATGGCCTCGGGGCGCATGTAGCCTGGCTCCCTTCAGCCTCAATGTCACTTCCTGAAAAAACAAGGAGCAGCGCTCGTCCAGCAGCGCTCCCCAGCCTCCAGCCTCGCCACGCCTAGGGCTTTCTTACGCAGACGTTCTTCAAATGGCTATTGCAGTGTGGCCATTTCTTTTTACATTTATGTGTGCATGTGCATGTGTGTGGCAGCACAGCTGCACATGTGCACACTTGGATGTGTAGGCCAGAGGTGAACATTGGAGGTTTTCCTCAGTTGTTCCTATTTTATTCTGTTAGACACAGTTTCTCTCTGAACCTGGAGGTCACAGGTTCAGCGTGACTAGCTGGCCAGCAAGCCCCAGGGATTTTACCTCTCAAGCCCTGGGGTTACAGGTATCCCCCATCGCACTGCCCATTTACAAGGGAACTGGGGATCTGAACCCGGGTCCTCACATTTGCCTGGCAAGCACTTGACCCACTGAGCCAGTCTCCCCAACCCCTTTTGCCTAAGTTTGGACTCAGTGATTCACTGTTCCATTTGTCTCATGTATGTTAAAAAATCTTCTGGGGGTTTTTTCTAAGTTATTTTTTCTTATATAATAGTTTGAGAAATAATCTAAATATTTTACTATTCACCCATCCAAAGAGAACAATACCATGGAATTTAATGTGATTAGACTATCAGCCCAATGTTTGAATATTTTCACTCCCTACAAAGAAACCTTGTACCCATTACTGTCATCTTCCATGTGCTCTCAAGCATCCCAGCCCTGAGCACTGACTCTTCAACCTTTGTCTCTATGGAGTTCCTGAACATTCCATGTGGATGGAGTCATGCAACATGGATGTTTTACAACTGGCTTCTTTTTATTTAGTTATTTTGAGAATGAGAAAGAGAGGGAGAAGAGGCAGATATATATATGTGTGTGTGTGTATGTGTGTGTGTGTGTGTAGAGAGAGAGAGAGAGAGAGAGAGAGAGAGAGAGAGAGAATGAGTGTGCAAGGGCCTCTAGTCACTGCAAACGAACTCCATGCGGGTTACTTTGTGAGTCTAGCTTTACATGGGTTCTGGAGAATCGAACCTTGGTCCTTAGGCTTCACAGGCAAATGCCTTAACTGCTAAGCCATCTCTCCAGCCCAAGCCTGGCTTCTTTCACTTCGTATAACGTGTTCTAGGCTCGCCTACACTGAAGCAGGTATGAGCGCTTCATCTCTTTTTCTACCTATTTATTTACTGCATTTCTTCTCGTTGCCAAGTAACACTGAGCCATGTGGATCTATCACATTCTGTTTACGCACATGCCAGTTGACACACCTTCGTGTTGTTTCCAGTGCTGGGCTGTCAGGTATGAGCGATGCTGCCGTAAGCGTGCGCCCCTGTGTGCTGAGTCATCGTTCCTCTGTGTTTAACTTTTTCAGGAGATGCCAAACTTTTCCATGGCGGTTACACCGTTTTACAGTCACGAGGGCTCCGTTTTCTCCACATCCTTGCCAACATTTGTTGCTTTTTATCATAGCCATCCTAGTGGTCGTATGTGTTCAGTGTTGAGCATGGCTTGTGCTGCCAAGCATGTTTCCATTGGCTCTGTGCGTCAGTGGGGGGTACCCACTGGTAAGAGCATGACCACACCATGGTGGGCGTGCAAGAGATGGAAGCAGAAGCAGGCTTTCTCTGGTGGCTTCTGAACCTGCCGAACTGTAATGACTGTTTTGTTGTTTTGTTTTTGTTTTTGCTTTTTGAGATACGGTCTCATTCTAGTCCAGGCTGCCCCGGAATTCGCTACATACTCTCAGGCTGGCCTCAAACTCATAGTAGTCCTTCTACCTCTGTGTCCTGAGTGCTGGGATTAAAGGCATGCGCCACCAAGCCCGGCTGCAACAGCTCTTACCTGCTGTTGAAGCTTGCTTAGTTACAAGGCTGGTTTGTTCTTATCTTCACTAAATGGTTGTGAACACTCAAGGATCTCATTGTGAACATTGATTCAAATTATTCAATTCATTTTTATTTCTCATGTAGTACCTTTTTTTTTTTTTTGGTTTTTCGAGGTAGGGTCTCACTCTAGTCCAGGCTGACCTGGAATTCACTATGGAGTTTCAGGGTGGCCTTGAACTCACGGCGATCCTCCTACCTCTGCCTCCCGAGTGCTGGGATTAAAGGCGTGCGCCACCACGCCCGGCTTGTAGTACCTTTCAATGTGCAGTAAAAACCAGATTCCAGTTTTGTGTGTATGGGTGTACATGTGTGTGAAATGCACATGAAGGTGGAGGTCAGAGGACAACCTCTGGTGGCATTCTTCAGAAACATTGCCTACCTTTCTTGAGACAGGGTCTCTGGTCTGGAGCTCTGATTGGACTAGACTAGCTGGCCGGCAAGCCCGTCATGATCCGCCTGTCTCCACCCCAGTGACAGGGTTATAAACGTGAATCATCACAGCTGGCGTTTTAACATAGATTCTAGGGATTGAACTCAGATCTTCACACTTGTAAGGGCAAGTGTTTTACCCACTGGGACATCTTCCCAGGCAAGGTACTAGTTGCTTTTTTTAAATATTTACTTATTTATCTAAGAGAGAGAGAGAAAGAAAGAGAGAGAGAGAATGGGCACACCAGGGCTTACAAACACCACTGAACAATATTTCCAGCCCAGGTCCTAGTTTTGATGGAGGGACTTAACCAAGGTATGGGGTTCCTAGGCGTAAGGAAGCTACCCATGTTAAAATCTCTCTCTTGGGCTGGAGAGATGGCTTAGGGGTTAAGGCACTTGCCTGTGAATCCTATAGACTCATGTTCAACTCTCTAAATCCCATGTAAGCCAGATGCACAAGGGTGACACAAGCATGCAAGGTCATTCACATGCACAAGATGGCACATGTGCCTGGAGTTCAACTGCAGTGGCTGTAGGCCCCGGTGCACCTAGTCTCTCTCTCTATCATAATTCTTTTTTAAAAAAATCTCCATTTTAATTCCTTGTGGCTCCAAATTCTTTCATAATATAAAATTCATCCATCATGTGACCCTCAGATGAGTGGTTTGAATTGGTTTAGAGGTAATCTCAGGGTACTCATCCTTAGGAGATACGCATGTGTGTGTTGACTGTCCTTCACCCACAGGCTTTTGCTTCCCTTCTGTCACACTGCAAGTTTGTGTCTGTCTGAGGACAGCCACCATGTGTGACCTCCCCTTTGTCCTTCTCTAGTTCTCTTAAATAAACATTTCTGCCCTGGGCAAGGAGCTTCACTGAGTTCTGTGAGTGCCAAATGTGGGCGGCTTGGTGAGCTCTTAGACGGTTTCTTCCCAGGACGTTCATGAAGGTCATTTCTTTGCTCATGGAGGGAGATTCCCCAGGCGAGCTGGTACCTCGTGAACACGATGATGAATTCCGAAGGCCTCAGATTGCTGAGTTTGGCAAATCTCTGCCACACAGTAAAAGTTGCTAAGCATCTCACCCAGCTGTGGCCTTTTTTTCCCCTCCTAAAGCAATACAGTAGGACATTATTCATCTCTTAGAAAAAGACTATTAAAATATCCACAAGACAGTAAATTACATGAAGCAGGTGTCTGGAAGAGAAGAATAAACATTGCACAGCCAAATGTGATGATCCAGTACTAACCCCAGCTTCTGGAAAGCCTAATTTAGTTCTTGTTTCTCAATTAAAATGAGGCTCTAGGCAAACATGCTCTTGTAGTGGCTGGGCCTAATGATCCCATACAAAGGGCGCTAGCTGCACTTTATCTGCTGAGTTTGGCTGGGACAATTTTAGTAATTAATCATCCAATTTTTCATACAGACTTAACTATGGAGCCATCCCCCCTCCCCCCACTTAGTACGTTCACTACAATTTAGAATTGCAGAAACCCAGAGAGGCTGGGGGGAAATTCAAGGTCATGTTGTAGAATGGTTTGCTGCAGAATAGAAATCAGAGTCAGGCCTCTCTCTGGGAAAGCCTCAGATGCCTTCCAGGAGAGGCCTGTGCCTCTGGAAGACATGTCAATTAGCCACAGTCTTCTCTCGATCTACAACCATCTTCTTACATGTGGGGTCCCAGACAGCCACTGA
Source organism: Dipus sagitta (assembly GCA_036346955.1). Taxonomy (NCBI): domain Eukaryota; kingdom Metazoa; phylum Chordata; class Mammalia; order Rodentia; family Dipodidae; genus Dipus; species Dipus sagitta. The sequence continues at coordinate 171,427,862 of CM070773.1, forward strand.
ATTGCTCATAATTCTCAGGCTACATGAAAAAAAAAATATGCTTGGTGGGGTATATGCTCAATTGGTAAAAAGATTCTGTGCCTTAAAAGAAACTTCACATCATTTATCTAAAATTCATACATTTTAGAGAGAAAATTTGAGGTTCAGAGGCCCAAGAACATATCATAAGTTTATGGCATAAGCAAAATTAGAATCATTGTTTTTGCTTCCCAGAAGAATATAATGGGGACCTGCAGATATAGCTCAGTGGGTAGAGTGCTTGCCTAGCATACACAAAGCCCTGGGTTTGATCCCCAGCACCACATAAACCAGGTGTAGTGGTGCATACCTTTAATGCCAGCTCTTGGGAAATAAGCAGGAGGATCAGGAGTGCAAAAACATCCTTGGTGACATACTAAATTCAAAGCCAGTCTGATTACACGAGACACTGTTTCAAAAAATAGGGCAGGAGAGATGGCTTAGCAGTTAAGGCACTTGCCTGCAAAGCTTCAGGACTCATATTCAACTCTCCAGGTCCCACATGAGCCAGATGCACAGTGACACAAGTGCACAAAGTTGTGCATGCACACAAGGGGGCACACACATCTGGAGTTCGATTGTAGTGGCTGGAGGGCCTGGTGCCCAATTCTTCCTCTCTCTCTTTCTCTCATAAAAATATTAATAAAAACACTAGGGCTGGAGGAAATGGCTTAGTAGCTAAGGTGTTTGCCTGCAAAGCCAAAGGACCCCAGTTCGATTCCCCAGAACCCATATAAGCCAGATGCACAAGGAGATGCATGCATCTGAAGTTCATTTGCAGTGGCTGGAGGCCCTGGCGTGCCCATTCTGTCTCTCCCCCCCTCCCCTTTCTCTTTCTCTCAAATAAATAAATAATATATGTATATATATAACACTGAATATTAATTACTTAATTAAAATAAATAAAAATTTAAAAAGAATATGGTTCATTTTCCCCATTGGTAGCCTTACCGTATCTTGAGTGATGCCTGCAAACCAGTCTCTTTTGAGTGATGAAACCCAGCCCTGGGCCTTCTCCTCACTGTGTGCTGGTCCCCGCACCAGTCAGAGTACTTACTAGAGCCTAATGATTTTACTTCTCGTTATAGTCTTACCATCTTGGGATAGCCCTTTATCAGCAAGACCTTGCACAAAACTCACAAGGAAATGAGGATGGGTGGGTAGAGGGGGCAACCTCGCTGAACGTGGTATGCCACATGGTTCACATTTACTGTCACGTAAGCTCTGATAGACAGTCACCCTGCAGGAGAGGCTCATGCCTATCATAACAGCCAGGAAAAAAATGCCCCTTACATCATCTCATTTACAACGAACCTGGCCTGGATTTGGACCCCAAACAGTATTATTCCAAAGTCTATGCCTTTGCAGATTTAAGAAATGTCCATATTTATTTAGAGGAAAAAAAAGTAACCTCCCATAATTCTTGAATACATACCCACAAATTTCCTGATTTCAGTGGACTTCGGCTTGAGAGACGCCATAGTGGAATTAAAGTGGTACCAGTTATTAGAGCAACATGGCAAAGCTGTGAGGAGCCAGCAACTCTGAGGACAAACTGGCTGGCTGGGCCCCAACCCCAGCACATCTGGCCAGGCATCAGGTCATGCCCTTTAATAGCTCTGTGCTTCCTTGTCTGTAAAATTCAGATGGAAATAGCATACACCTCCATCAGCATTGTTATGGAGATAAAGTGTGCACTTAGCTTTAAAAATAGAAGGAGAGCTGGGGTGTCCTCTGTAGTAGAGTACTTGCCTATTGTGCCCTGGATTTGAACCTCATCTCTGCAAATAAGTAAATAAATAAATGCAGAATGAGGCCTGGGGAAATGGCTCTCTTGGTAAAGCATGGGTGCTGAGTCCACTTATAATCCCAGCACTGGGGAAAAAGAGACAAGGGAATCCTGGGGGCTTGCTGGCTTTTGGCCTAATCAGCAGGCTCCAGGTTCAGTGAGAGACCCTGTCTCAAAGAACAAGGTGAAGAGCAATTGACTATGATACCTGACATTGACCTTTAGCGTGCACACGCTCACACAGTACACATGCACGTTCATGCCCGTGCCCACATGCAAGCAAACACACATAAACATCCACCATATAATACACATGCAAAAACACATACAGAACGGCATCTGGTGTGAGGTTAAGAAAACAGGTCTTTGGTGTTCATCTATAAACTAGGAGCCCAGTGCAAGCACAGAGCACAGGCTGTAACTATGAGCTAATTGTTTCAGTGTGTGTGTGTGTGTGTGCGTGTGCGTGTGTGTGTGTACGTGTACGTGTGTGTGTGTGTGTGCATGCGTGCTGATTTTCATGGGATTAGTGAACTGATAATACATTTTCCCTAAAAGCAATAGATGCCATGCATTCAGATTCTTAGAACGTCTCCTCCTGGAGCTTCTGAGAACAGTGCCCTCTACTAGCCCCTGAAAAGAACTGTGGTCCACGGAAACATTGAGTGAACCTGACTGACTCTTGATATTAATAGTGGGGCCAACAGAATTCACACCCTCTTGTTTATGGCTCTGAACAAATTCTAAAGAGACTTAGGTCAGCTGGGGAAGCCACAATAGACAAATGTGTGTAACTCTAATTAGCACATCGATTATGAGTTGTTGGCCATTTGCAGACATGAGCTCAGGCTCAGTGTGCACATCAATTCACAGCCCAAGGGGAAGATCTGGGAACAGGCCATGCCCTAGTCATGGAGGAGAGGCAGCACCCACGCTCCTTGCTTCTTGCCACATTCCTGGATCCTAGATTCTATTCCAGGCAAGCATTCAAGGACATTGTCATCAAAGAGACATAGGCCCACTGGAGGTTTTGCTACTCTGTGCTACTCTGACCAGAGAAAGCATCTTAACCAGCACCCCCGCCCCTCTCCGTGGAGCAACTGAGACTTGTAGAGGAAGGGCTCGGACGCGGGAGGGGGAGGGCAGGTGCTCCCTTCCCCGACCAGCAGCATGCTGCGCCCCCTCCACGGCAACCAGCTTCCTGGTTCAGAACTCTGGTGTCGAGGTGCTCTTGTATCCACTGGAGAGATAGATGATCTCTTCAGGAACAAAGGCTTGTTAAGAGACGGGAAATTGGGTTGGGAAGAAGCACTTCTTTCTATGGGAGGGGAGGCAAGGAAAGGTATTCAGGGGGTTAATATGGTCAAAATGTATAATGTACATGGACGAAATTGTTAAAATAAGGAAATAAATGCATAAATAAGTAGAAGGTGAAGTTGGAGAAAATGCTAGGAAGATTACAGAGAACTGAGAGTGGCGAGTGGGAAAGAAGAAAGACATCTATCATTTCCTTCCCTAGGTCGCAGGGTAGGAAGGTCTTCTGGAAACCACACGGTGCCATCATTATAAACACGATGTCACTCAGACAGCCTGAACTTTCCTTCCAATTGGAAGCAGGAGGACTTGTTTAAACAGCCAGGAAGAAAGGTCATTGCTTTTCAATGCATAAGTATTTATCCACCTCCTCTCCCTGCCCTGTAAGGGTTCCTGTTAAGAATTCAGGATGGATGCCAGCTCCCGAGGTAGACAGATTTGGAGTATATGACAAATAAAGTAATCGAGACCCGTTATTAACAGCGGGCACATAGCTCCTGGGCTATTTTCTGGCTCATTTTCGATGTATCATCCCGATCTAAAAGAAGGAAATGTATTTTTTATGTCTAGGGCGGCCCCCACAGTCTGCGATGGATGGGACTCCCCTGACAAAGCATTTGGCTGCTTCACGGTTGGCAGGTGAGTAAATTGGGTTTTACTAGGTGCCATTAAATATGGTTTGGGGCTGATTTACTACCTGCTGGGTTCACATGGAAGTGGAGTATATAAATACACCAGGCCACCAGCATTCATCTTTTGTTCTTAATTCATTTCTGTTTCCATCAAGCAGACAGGGAGCGATGGTGCCTGTGATATGGAAGCAGGAGCTTGTGTGGGTATCAGGTGGGGGACCCCAGTTCCTTCCTGTTGAGAGGAAGGTGGTTGGTGTTGTCTGGGCATGTATCATGGGATCTTCTGGCTGTTGCCAGGCCTAGCCCAGGGTGACCCCTTTGGTGTTTGCCCTTGATGAGCTGGAGGAGCTCCTGCTACCCCTGTATGGAGATTTACATAGCTGCTCCTTCCCCACAAGGCCACTGTGCTCCCTGTCCATCTGCCTCTCCCCCACCACCAAGCATCTCCTATCCACCTGCATGGAGAGACCAGAGCCTACATCTGCTCATGCACTTGTGAGTAAGGACCATGATGGCTACCCCAGCCAGCCTTGTGCTGTTTGCTGCAGTCTCGTAGGAAGCCCCGCTGTGGCTCAAACGCCCAGGCTTCTCGGGCCCTCACCCTGTGCTCTGAAAAGTCACGCCAGCTTTAGGCACCTGTGATGGTTAGTATTGTCAGGCTGATGTGATCTAGAATCAACTAGGAGATAACCTTCTGGGCATGTCTGTGGGGGGCTCCAGATTAGATTAAGTGAGGTGGGCATCGTCCTGTGGACTGGAAGTTTGGACTGAATAAGAAGCAGAAGCCCCAGCATTCATCTCCCTGCTTCCCGACTGTAGAAGCGACGTGACCAGCTACCACCATAACTGCCCTGCCATGATATGCTGTGTCCCTTCAAACCAGGAGCCCAAATAAACCCTTGTTTTCCCATGTTGCTGCTTTTTCATGTGTGTGCACGTTAATATGTATGTGCACACATATTTGGAAGCCAGAGGTTGGCATGGGGATCTTCCTCAGTCACTCTACACCTTAATCTTCTTTTAAAAATATATTTTATTTATTTGAGAGAGAGAGAGAAGGGGGGAGGGAGGGAGAGAATGGGCGCCACGGGGCCTCCAGCCACTGCAAACAAGCCCAGATGCATGTGCCTCCTTGTGCATCTGGCTTACGTGGGTCCTGTAGAATCGAACCGGATCCTTTGCCTTTGCAGGCAAACACTTGAACCACTAAGCCATCTCTCCAGCCCTCACCTTGATCTTTTGGAGACAGGGTCTCTCACTGAACCCAAAGCTCACGAGTCTGCTAGACTCACTTTTGTTTCTACCTCATGAGTGTTGGGACCACAGGAGTATGCCTCCACACCCAGCATTGGCATGGGTGCTGGGGATCCAAACTCGGGTCTTCATGCTGGTGCCACAGGCATCTTATTGACTGACCCATCGCCTCAGCGTGGTAAGTTGCCTTTGTCAGCTATTTTGTCACAGCATTGAGAAAAGGGGCCCACACGGCATTCTGTCCCAATCTTGGCACCTGGAGCTGTGCCCACATCCACGGTGAGACTGACTCCGATGTGCTGAGCTGCTCCCCCGCGTCTCTCCATGTGTCCAGCTCCAGCCTCTGCTGCCCCCAGGGAGAACGGACCCTCTGCTGTCCCCAGGGAGAACGGACCCTCTGCTGCCCCCAGGGAGTGCGGACCCTCTGCTGCCCCCAGGGAGTGCGGACCCTCTGCTGCCCCCAGGGAGCGCGGACCCTCTGCTGCCCCCAGGGAGTGCGGACCCTCTGCTGCCCCCAGGGAGTGCGGACCCTCTGCTGCCCCCAGGGAGTGCGGACCCTCTGCTGCCCCCAGGGAGTGCGGACCCTCGGCTTTTGCTCGGCATTCGTGCTGCCTTAGACCCTCAACCACCCTGCCTAGCTTTCTGGTGTAGAACCCTTGGCGAAAACTAGTGGAAGTCTATAACTGTCTGCCTTGTCCACACCTGAGGTACTGGCTAGTTCTAGGACAACTGGGTGTAGCATTACCTCGCATTTGCAAGCGGATTCCTTGGAGCCCCCTCGTTGCCCATGCACTCACCACCTTGCCCCTGGTGCCTTCTGCTTCCCCTTGCCCTCATGCGTGTCCTCAGCCAGTGACATTTCCCTGAGCATGTATAAGCACTGGGATGTCAATGTCTCCTCTGCAGCCACCCTGAAGCCCTTGTGAAGGTATGACCTGCCAGTGACCTCATAAGAAGAGGGAGAGAGGTAGGAGGATGCAGGGTGCCCTGTAGCCTGCTGTGACGTCATGTGCTGATCAGGAACCCTGTCCCCACCAGATACAACCCTTCATCTGCACCTCAGAAGTCTGACCCAGCGCCCACCCAGGCACGGTCTGTGCTTGGGCCCTGTCTGGGTTGGAAGCTGCGAGCTGTCACAGACCCATGGCAGGGCTGCTATGGCAGACTGTGTGAGCCGTGGGCAGCCCACCTTCAATTGCCCACAGGGCATGGCCCAGGAGGTGCTGCAGAAACCTAACTACATGGGCCTCTGTGGGCTTTTTAAGAGCTTGGCATTAGAAGGAGCTATTTATTTTAAAACAAACTTTGGAAACTGAAGAAAAAGACTAAGTTTGGGGGGTGGAAAGCTTATTTGGGAGAAGCCAGAGATGGCGGAGAGACCGTTGGAAGGAGACAGAAAGCATCTAGGTGCGCCATAAATCACAGCCATGTTATTTTTATCTCATTGTCTTTTATTTTGTGTTCCTGGCACCAAACAATTCATCATTCCTGTTTCATACTAAGCATAGTAAAAATAGCACTTGGCCCAAAGTTTGAACAGGAGAGAGCAGTCTAGAAATCATGCAAAATGGAGAAGCGTCTGAACTCGCATGTTCCATAGGGACCCCACACCCAGCTGCAAGTGGCTTTGACCTGCACTGGTGCAAAAAGATGCAAGTGACAGATCTGCGGGTGAGGAGGCTCTTTAGGGTATTTTGTGTTAAGTCTGGGGAGTGAGTGAGCCTACGTCTCGTGTTTTCCTCTTTCTGCCCTCCACACAGCAGCATGCCGCACACTCCAAGATCTGTTCCCCCTTGTGCTGTAGTAAGTGTGAGGGGTGGGGACTGCTGTTTGCTGCCGCATGCAGGGCTCAGCTGTGCTATTTTCAAAGCTACCAACAGGGACAGGAGAGGAGAGGCTGACAAAGGCTTGTAGGCTTGAATACTTCCAGAAAAAAGCTTTCCCAGGCAAGAAGCACAAAGCTCACTGCTCCTCTAGCATTTTGGAACTCATTGAGTGAGTAGAGTTTTATTTGGCTCTGTTAAAATAAACACTAGGAAACCACTCTGCAACATAGGTTATGTTCTTAAAATCTAGCTCCCCAAGTTTGGAATCTTATTTAGACTTAGTGTTACAGTAACTAAGATTCTAACAAGATTGGTTTTCCTTTCAAAAGTAAACTTTTTGGTGTGAGGCTACAGTTCAGTCAGCAAAGCCCTTATCTCACAAGCATGAGGACTTGAGTTCAATCCCCAGTACCCATGGAAATGCCAGGCATGGTGGCACATGTCTAAAATCACAGTGCTGGGGAGGAGGAGACAGATCCCTAGAGCTCACTGGTCAGCCAGTCTAATGTCACCAGTGAGCTCCAGGAAAATGAGAGAGTGTTTCAGAGGCGCCGACGGTGTTCCTGAAGATCAGCACCCGAGGTTGTCCTCTGGCCTCTGCACTCACATGCATACACAAGTGTATCTACACCTACAAAATAATAAAAAACAAATGCCTTTTGTGGTACTTTTCATTGATGTCCCCCCAGTAGAAAAAGGAGTTTTATTAAAGCTTCTTGGATTTACGGCTGCCTGGCAGGGGAGGTGCTTCTGTGGGCGGAAGCTGAGGCCCAGCCCTAAGGTGTGGCTGTACCTGGATTCCAGCGTAAGGCATGCAGAGCGCTTGCACCTGGGTTCCTGGAAAGCGCTTGCTTACGCTGCTGCTGGCGCTCTTTCTCTGTGTAGATCTGTGTAAGGGGCAGCTCCTGCCATGATAGAACTTCCCCTGGATCTGCAAGCTTCAAATAAATTCCCTCCTCCCATAACTGTGTCTGATCCGGATGTTCATCCCAGCAACACGAAGCTACCATCTGACAAAGTTCAAAATGCCCTTATAGTGAGCGTTCTGGAGAAACTGGGCATATGGGGAACATATGTCAAAATAACGAAGGTTTTATAAGACAAATTGACAGCCAACGCTGTTGTGAATGGTGAAAACTGAAAACATTTCCTCTGAAATTTGGAACAAGACAAAGGTGCCCACCGTCTCCACTCTAAGTCAATAGAGTTCTCAAACCCTTAGCTAAAATGATAAAGCAAGAGACATAGAAGTGATAAAAATAGGAAAGGGTGGTGGCGCACGCCTTTAATGCCAGCACTCGGGAGGCAGAGGTAGGAGGATCGACGTGAGTTCAAGGCTACCCTGAGACTACACAGTGAATTCCAGGTCAGGCTGGACTAGAGTGAAACCCTACCTCGAAAAACCAAAAAAGAAAAATAAAAAAAGAGAAATCAGAAAGGAAAAAAACGAAACTATCCCTATTTTCAGGGGAATTGACCCATAGTCATGTCCTTGACTCTACAGACTACCAGAAAACTTTTGGCAAAGTTGAAAGATACAAAATCAACACTCAAAAAGAGTAGCTTTCATATTTTCCAGCAATGAACTTACTAAAGCAGAAATTATGAAAAATATTCCATTAACAATAGATTCCCCCCAAAAAATATATATTTAGGAATAAGCCTCACAAGGATGTGAAAGACTTCTACCAAAAACAAAACAAAACAAAACAAAACAAAACAAAACAAAAAAACTTCAAGGCATTGAAAAAAGAAATGACATACAAGATGTTAGAAAGACCCTCTCTGCTCTTGGGTTGACACAATGGCTATGTCACCACAAGTGCTCCCCTGAGCTGCTTCTTGCCGTCCTGCCCTGCTACTGACGTATGAAGATGTGAGCCTACTGATGGCAAAGCCTCTCCTCAAAGCTGCAAGCCTGAAATCAAACCTCTCCTCCCATAAGCTGCTTCTGGTCTGTACTTTATGCCAGCAACGAGAAAGTAACTGCTACAGAGAGCGGCTGGCGATGTGGGCGTGCTGCTCCCGAGGAGGCTGGCCTGAGCACGCCGGGCGGGTCCTGCTCCTGCCCCTCGGCTCGCGGCCAGGCTCGCTCCATCCTGGGCTCTGCTGTCCATGATACCTGCGTGTATCTGAGTACCCGCCAGCCTCAGCGTGGACTCCCACCGTGGCATCAGCAAATGTGCCCACACCACAGACCCTTCTCCAGCTCAGCCACTGCACAGGGAAGGGGGCTGTGGGGCTGGAGAGCTGACAGCTGTGCTCCAGGACGCCAGGATTCCCTGCCCAAGCGTCCCTGGGTCTACATTCAGGACCTGCCTGTGTCTCATGCCTGAGGATGTCACCCCGGGCAGGCAATGTGGCCTATAAGCTCACCTCCAGGTCACAGGAGGGGAAAGGGGTGATTGTCTGTGAGGTGTGGACCCAGCCTGGTGACATAGGCTAGGCACCCACATGATTCATGGGAAGGCAGTCCCAAGGCAGAAAGCACTGAGGATCCAAAGAGCAAGTGGGGTTGAAGACAGGAGTGGAAACAGATTCTAAACGTGAACACAAGCCTTCAGGATATTTGTAAACTGAGTTTTAATTCACATATCATAAAAATCACCCTGGTAAAGTATACAGCGTTTAGTACAGTCACAACATAGTCACTAATTACAGAGCATTCCATTATCCCTACCCAAAGAAATCCCGCACTCATAGCACGGGGTGGCTTCCTGTCTGGTTTGCTGCTTCTGCATATTTCAGAGGAACAGCATCCTACCAAAGGTGGTCTTTGGTGTCTGGTGTCATTCACGTAAGCACAATGGTTTCAAGGTTCATCGTGTGGTAATGTCATGCTTCAACTCGTGGATGCTTCAACAGTGGCTGGGTCATAACTCATTGCCACACATGTGGTTCATCCACTCAGCAATTGATGGGCGTTTGGGTCATTTCAACTTTTTGACAGTTGTTGTCAATAATGGTGCTGTGAACATTCCTTGGTTTTTGAGCGGTTTCTGGGGAAGGAACTTGGAAGAGGAATTGCTGGGTCACACGATTATGCTAAATTTAACTTTAAGATCTTTGATAGGAGAGATACCAGATTCTCTTCCAAAGCGACTTTATGATTCCCCGTCCCTGCCTTTAAGGAGTGTGGGTTCCAGTCCTTCTGCTTTCCCAGCTACACCTGGCATTTCCTGGCTGCCATGTGGACTGGAGCCATCCTGCATGTGCAACGAGCAGTACGCATCTCATTGTGGCTTGGCTGGCATTTCCTTCACCATGATGAACATCTCTCAATTCGGTTTTGTGGTCACTTGTGTATCTGTCTGTTCCAATCTTTGCCCATTTAAAACGACCTGGGGCTGGGGAGATGGCTTGGCGGTTAAAGGCTCTGCTTGCCTGGGTTCAGCGCCCCAGTACTCAGGGGCACATACATCTGGAGTTCATCTGTAGCAGCAAGAGGCCTTGACATGCCTGTACTCTTTCTCTCTCTCTTTGCTCACAAATAAATACAATTTTTTTTCTTTTTATTATTAAGAACATATTTTGTATGGCTACATCATGTGTTCCTACCATTTTTCCCTCCTCCCTGCCCCTATTCCACAGGAGGCCCCTCCTCAGTAGGGTTGCTGGTATTACCCATGGGGTTGTGGGTTATGCCTTGTGGAAGCAGCAGTCAGTTATTGGGGGGTGACAATGCCTCTGGTCACGACATCCCAACCTGTGACTCTTACAATCTTTCTGCCACAAAATTCCCTGAGACTTAGTGGGTGTGTTTTAAGTCTACCTCAGAGATGAGCTCTTAGAAACCTCTGGATTTCTGCTTTGTTAAGTGTTTAGTGTCCTCAGCATCTGTCTCCTTCACCCTGGCGCTGATTGTCAGGCTCACCATGGAAGCAGCAATCTTGCTGGTCTCACCAGTTCCTCTGGGGTTTCTCCTGGGTCTTGACTGGGATGCAAGGGCTGGTTTATCTCTTCAGGTCTCGCTGCCTTCTGAAAAAGAAAAACAGATTTCTGTGCGCGTATCTTCTGGAGCCACATAAAATATTTTTAATCTCATGTCTTTTTATTATTGAGGTGCAGAAGTTCTCTACATATTCTGGACACTATTTTGTAAGTCTCTTCTCCCTTTCCTTGCTTTGTCTTTGCACTTTCTTTTTCTATTTATTTTTACTTTACTGACAACTTCTATACTTACAGACAATAAACCATGATATTTCCCTCTCCTCCCCCACTTTCCCCTTCATAACTCTGCTCTCCATCATAACCCCACCCTCTCTCCATTAGTCTCTTTTTTATTTTGATGTCATCATCTTTTCCTCCTATTATGAGGGTCTTGTGTAGGTATTACTAGGCACTGTGAGGTCATGGACATCGAGACCAATTTCTGTCAGGACAGTTGCATTGTAAGGAGTGATACCCTTCCTTTGGCTCTTACATTCTTCCTGCCACCTCTTCCACAATGTACCCTGAGCCTTGGAGGCTGTGAGATGTTTCGGTGCTGCACACTCCTCCGTCCCTTCATCTCAGCACTATGTTGCCTTTTGGATCATCCCAGTGGTCATCGCCATCTGAAAAGAGAAGCTTCTCTAACCAGAAGTGAGAGTAGCATTAATATATGAATATGAACATTAAGTGTAGTGCTTTCAGGGCAGTTTGGTGAGAAAAAATATATACATTTAGCCAGACAAGAGCAGGCTTTATACCTCTAAGGCTTTTGATTGGGTCTTCAGTACCAGACATGTGTTCCCTCACATAGAGCGGGCCTCCAGTCCAATTAGAGAGCACTTGGTTTCCCCCAGAGCAGACATGCCACTATTGCACCTGTTCAGTTTTTGCACTTTCTTGACGACATCCTTGGAAGTACAATATTTTTCTTAACTGTGATGATGTCCAACTTTTTCTTGATTGCTTCTGCTGCTTGTCCTTTGAGTCTCATAGCTAAGAAACCATTGTCTAACGTGAGGTCATTCAATTGCTTTCTTCTAACTCCAAGCCTTTTTGTCTGTGCATAACTGGGTCCCACCACATAACCTAGGCTAACCTTAAACTCTTGAACCTCCTATCTTTGTCTCTTGAGTGCTGGGATTACAGGCATGCACACCACACCTGGATTCTAGAATGTTTTGCAAGAATAGTCACCAGAAAAGGAGGGGGGCTGATTTTGTTAGTTTAGTTTAATAATTGGAAGTGTGTGTGTGCATGTGTGTGTGTGAGCGTGCACATGTGTGTGTGTGTTGGCCAAACATGAATATATGTGCATGTGGAGGCCAGAGGTTGACATCCAGTGTCTTCCACGATCATGCTTCTCTTTTACTGAGACAGGGTCTCTGGCTTGAGCCCAGAGCTTCCTGGTTCAGCTAGTCTAGCTAGCCAGCTTGTCCTGGGCATTTCCTATCTCTGGGATTCCGGGCAGCCTCTATGCTCATCAACATTACATGAGTTCTGAGGATCTGTACCCAGGTTCTCAGGTTTTCACAACTAGCACTTTACTGACTGAGCCATCTCTCCAATGCCCAAAGGTTGAAATATTTTCCAAGGCAGTCCATGCTATCCACATGCCCCAGGCCCTGCAGATGGACCTTGCTGTCTTCATCAGAATTAACCTCAAAGTTCTAAAACAATGGCTGCAGTAATTCTTTCTCCCTCTCTCACTCTCACATACCTGCCTCTGTTTTCTCCATCTAGGAAAGCCCTCAACCTAGTGCACTTTAACTAAGCTTTGCTGTTTCTGCCATCAGGTCTTCCCCAGCTCTAGACACCTGTTTGACTCTTAATCACAAAACTGTGCTTGAGGTCTGGAGAGATGGCTCCACAGTTAAGAGCCCATGCTGGGGAAGCATGAGACACTGAGGGGGCCTGAGATTGCCTAAGTTCCATTTCCCAACACTCACAGAAACAGCTGGGTAGGACCATGTCTGTCTATGAGACCAGTCCTGCCAGTGGGTGTGTGTTGAGAAAGCACAGGGAAAGTGGCAGCTCTAGGCTGAGTGTGAAACCTGTCTCAAGAAAACAGGGGGGTAAGTGAAAAAAGGAGGACACCCAAAGTTGTCTCTTGGCCTCTGAATGCATGCATATAGGCTGTGTGTTTATATGCATCATATACTACACAAACATCACATCATGCACCATCTTACACAGACTCTACACACATATACACATACTGATGATAAAATAAAATTAAAAGAATATCATAGGGTAGGAGAGATAGCTTAGCGGTTAAGGTGTTTGCCTGTGAAGCCTAAGAACTCATGTTTGGATCTCCAGGTCCCACATAAGCCAGACCCACAGTGACACAAGCTTGCATTGTTGCACATGCGTACTTCTGGAGTTTTTCACAGTGGCTAAAAGCCCTGGCATGCCCATTCTCTCTCTCTCTTCCTCTCAACTCTTTCTGTATCTCTTTCTCTCTCTCAAAGTAAATAAATAAGAATAATGGATATGTGTGTGTATAAATGTGCTTGAATCTTACTTTACCATTTATATTTTAGTGCAATTGGCTCTAATCCTAAGATGAACTCTGCGATTCTTTGTTTTATTTATTTATTTTTTAGTTTTTCAAGGTAGGGTCTTGCTCTAGCCTCGGCTGACCTGGAGTTCACTATGTAGTCTCAGGGTGACCCTGAACTAATGGCGATCCTCCTACCTCTGCCTCCTGGATGGTGGGATTAAAGGTGTGCACCACCACACCCAGCTGTGATACTTTTTTAATATCACTATCTATGCTCTTGGATAGCTATTGAGAAAGAAGTCACCATTAAAAGGCCGCCTGGGCTCCTGTTGCCCGGACAGCTTGGGACCCTCAGGCCAAGATCTAGCACAGTCAGCAAACCCAAGTCATACCACAGAGAAGTGACTATCTAGGAGGGAGGTCACTGCTGAGTGAGATCTGTCAGCGTTAGGGACTGTCCCTGGGTCACTGAGCTGTAACAGAGCTGTCTCATTCTGTGAGCCTTTAACCTCCAGGGCTGGGATCCTTCCCTCTTCCTCTCTAACCACCAGGGCTGGGATCCTTCCCTCTTCCTCTTTAACCTCCAGGGCTGGGATCCTTCTCTCTTCCTCTCTAACCACCAGGGCTGGGGATCCTTCACTCTTTCTCTTTAACCTCTCATGCTGTGGTTCCTTCATTCTTTCTGTCTTGGGGCCTTATTCCCTGTGTGGTTCTGCTGTCTCTTACAAGAGCCAAACCCAAAGGCTGCCTCCTCCAAGGTTTCGGCTGCCCCTTTCCAATTCTTCCTTTTGCTCACATGTCCACGCTGCTCTTTTGTCAATGGTCATGTAAAGTCAAGAGTGTCCAGATGGTCTTCTGAGAGCAGCTTTTTTTCCCAGCTGGGTGAGGTGAGGTGAGGACAGGTGCCTGAAATTCTCAATTCCTGCTTCAGTCCATGCCCGTTGGAGAGATGTCAACAACACAGCAAGCCCAGCCTGGGCACAGGCCCAGCTTCCTGTTGTCTGTCAAGGCGGAAAAGGCAGGAACAGGAACCCTGTGGGCACATGAATGAGCCGAGAAATGACAGCAATGCCACAGCCAGGTCCTGCCCAAGGCCTCAGCAGACTGACTCTTCAGAAGCAAGGCGTCCAAACCCAGTTGTTCTCTTGCAGCCGTGTCTCTGAGATGTACACTGCTCATGAGCAGTTATTTTTCTGGATTTAAGAGTCCTGGGGGCTGGGGAGATGACTCGGTGTGTAAGAGCACCTGCTGCCTAAGCACGAGGGCCTGAGCTCAATCCCCAGAACCCAAAGGCATGGGGTAAGGACATGGCTCGGTGAGAGGGTAAAGTGCTATGCAAGCTGATGACCCAGGTTCAGATCCTCAGAAGTCACATAAGGGTGCTAAGATTGCAGATGCCTTGCCTGATTCTTCAACCAAGAAGGATTTATCACTAGGAAATGCCAGGCATAAACCAATGTGTTAAGGTTTGAATGTGAGACGTCCCCCAAGGCTCATGTATTTTAAACACTTGGTCCCGTGGACTGCCTGGGGAGGAAGCGAGGGCCTTGCTGGAGGACGCAGCCCCTGGGCAGCCTGGTCCTGTTTCCTGAAGATGTGAGCAGACATGCTCGCTCTCCCAATGCCACAGCCACGAGCTGCTCCTGCCACCGTGACGGGCTGTGTCCACGTCATCACAAATCAACCTCTTCTCCCCCAATCTGCCTTAGCCAAATATTTTGTCACAGGGATGAGAAAAGTAAGTAATACACAGGGGAAATAAAGGCGAAAGTGTCCCCGGTCTGCTCCCTGTCCCTGGTGCTGAGCTCGGGGGATTTTAAAACAGAAACCAATTCAGAGGCTGATGGCCAGAGGAGCTGGACTCTCTATCTGCTGGGGATTAAAGAAGGGCCTCTTCTCTCCACTGGCAAGCAGACGATTTACTTCCAGGTAGATAACACCTTGAGTGGCACTGGCCAGCGCTATGACACATGCATGGAGGTCCCCGCTCTCACCGGCTCTTACCTGGGGTGTCCGCCTGCTCTGGCCTCTGTAAGGTACATTCTACCAACAAGCTAATTCTCTTCCCACTGGAACACGAACCTCTAATCTTTTCTGATTGTTATTCAGAGACGTGTTTCCAGCCAAAGTCTAATTGACCTTCTGAGTATAGATTTCTTCCAGGTTTCTTGGGAGCTGTTTCATTAAACGGATGCTAAGCGCAGCTCAGAAGGGGAAAACTCCAGCTTCAATGCAGAAGTCCAATAAGGGACTTGGGACTTTAGGACCAAGGGCTGAGGCTACTGCTAGCACAGGGACTCCTCACCAAAAGTGCTTGTCTAGTAACCATCACTTATTGTGCAATTCACAGTCCCAAACGTGACACTCTCCGTTTTCCCTCCACCCTCGCAGTCAGCATTCGGGGCACCTTCTTTCCGTAACACAGGATACTTCCCCCAGGGAGACTGATTGGGAAAGGGCTGGTCAAATGCTCGGAAATGGATCATACCCCTTTCTTGAGAAGGGCAGAGGACAAAAGAGTCCTGTGCTCTGTGTTGGCTGATGGGTGGATGGGGAAGTTGGGAATTGAGTCCCTGGCAGGGAGGAAGTTAGTCTCGGGAGAACAAGGTGATTCCTTAAGCAAAAAGATAAGCAACTGAGGCTCCAGGTAGCATTCAAGACCTTGTGTTCAGGAGCTCCTAAGACAAGGCGATTGTGTGCCATAGTACTTCCTCACCAGACCCCAGGGGCGCACCCCTTATTCCAACAAGAAACTCCACCATTGTATCACATGCCTCCATTTTGCCTAAAAGTGGGAGCTTTGCTATTTTTTGCTTTCTTAAGGCAAAGTCTTGCTCTAGCCCAGGCTGACCTGGAATTCGCGATGTAGTCTCAAGGTGGCCTTAAACTCACAGCAATCATTCTACCTTTGCCTCCAGAGCGCTGGGATTAAATGCGTGTGCCACCATGCCCAGAAGCTTTGCTATTTTAAACACCCCCCCCCCCAAAAAAAAAGAAAACCAGGAGTAGCCAAGCGTTATTAGTGAGTTTCAGGCAATGAAGGACTCTGTCTCAAAACCAGGGGGATGGCAACTGAGACAATGAGACCCAAGGTTGTCCCCTGACCTCCATATGCACATCCACACACACACACATGAAAATGCACATCCACACATATGTATACATGTATGCATTAAAAAAAAAAAGACTCATGCAGCCTTGACATTTGAGGCCAGAGTTAAAAGCTCCACACTGCCAGCTGTGACCCAGACCCACCAATGACAGCTCTGCCCTCATACTGTCACCTGCAGCAGCCAGACTGGAACGGTGCAGTTAACACCAGGAAGGCTTATTCCCTTCACACATGCTCCCCCTCAGCCTCATTTCCAGAATGTTCTCTCCAGCTCCTGCCACGATCGCTAAGACTTTAACTCGTCAGCTCAGCTGCAGATGGTGGTGTCCGCCGGGACCTTGCTGGTTATTAACTATCGCCAGCGCCTCCCTGGGGAGCAGGCTCCAGCTGGCTTAGGCTTTCTATGTGTGATGGTTCAAAGACGCGGCCTCTTCTTATGGCCAGACGCCCTGATCTAGGGCTGAAGTCCAGCCAGACACCCTCCCTACTCTGTCCAGGCCAAGGATACTTCAGGAGGCTGTCAAGAAAAGCCACAGCACAACTGCCTGGGCACGGCTCCCCTCCCGTCGCCCTGTCTCTCCTGACCCTGCAGAGAGCAGTAATGGTGACACCTGCAGTGACAACGTAGCCTAGCCTAGCACTCTTACCACAGCCCAGCAGTGATTAAAGAGAGACACTGGGGGCGGGGACAGGTGGCAGAGCCCCCCCCCCCCCAGTAGTGGGGCCATTAGAAAGAGCTTGGGTCTTCCGTTTCTTCCTGCTTTCCATGCTGGGAATCTGGCTCCAGGCCCCATCAGATGCTGGCAGCCTTGCTGTTCGGGGCCCTGTCTTGCCAGTCATACTGGGATGGCTGAGGGAAGGACAAGGAAAATCAGGATTTTACACTTGGACTTTATCTCTTGTATTAAATGCTCTGTGGAGTAAACAAAGCTTAACTGTAAACATTTAGCCCCGATGATCCTGCTACAAGAAAGCAAATAGGAATTCCTATGCTGGAGGTCTCCTCTGTTCTCCTCCAGCAGGCACCTGGACCTCCCTGATGGCCATGCGCCAGCCACAGTGAGGGGCAGCACCCGAGTGACCTGGCCTCAGTCTATCAGGTGTTTGCTCCAGGACTTCGGGAGATCCAGAACCAGTTAGCATGAGTGATGATGGTAGAAATTAAGACCCTCATTAAAGGACCTAGCTCCAGTAATACATGTGCCTCTACGTCTGTCCTCGGGTACAAAACACCTTGGTGAGGATCCTATTGTGTGTCTGGGCTTGTTGTATCTAGATGCCCACTGAATCTATATGTCTAGTTGCCCACTAGGTGTATTGTGTCTAGGCACCCACTACGTCTTGTGTCCTGGCCACATGTGCACTACCACGCCCAGATGGTACTCCTTGTTTTAAGCCTCACACGCTTCCATAGTCACATGGTTGAATGGGTCATAAGACAAATGGTCTTTGTTTATCAAGCTATTCTCCAAAGCTCTATCCAAAGGGAGCTGAGTGGCCAGGCGATGCCAAAATATAGCTTCAGATGAGAGTCATGCCTCTTTGAGCAGGAAGTCCAAGAGATAGGACTATCTTTCAGGGACACACTAGAAGCAAGGAGGTCATTCACACGGAAAGTCTGCAGGAAGCCCAAGAAGGAAGGGCCCGTGACCTTGAACCCAATACACAAAGAACAGCTGTGCTTAACATGCTCCAATATCCCTGAGCATTCTTGTTGTGGGTCCCAGAGCTCCTGGCCTTTCAGGACTGGGGTGTGTATGTGTGTGTGTGTGCGCGCACACACATACATGTGTATGGTGTGTTTACAAGTTTGCGGTGCATGTGCACTTGTGTGTGCAGGCCAGAGGCCGTCACCAGGTGTCCTCCTCGATTGCACTGCACCTGATGTATTGCAGGTCTCTCTCGAATCCAGGGCTCACGGATCCAGCTCATTGACCAGGCAGCCAGCCCTCCTCTCCACCTCCTGGGTGCCGGGTCGCAGGCTGGCTGCCATGCCTGACGAGCTCTACCACGGGCACTAAAGCTCAGGTCTTCACACGTGCATGGCAAGTGCGGTATCCCCTGAGCCATCCGGGGTCCCGTTCTTGAAACCTCCATCTCGAAACATTCCTAGAGAAGTGACCACACTCATGGTGCACATTCACATGATGCTCGCTGCCTTAGTTATTGTTCACGCTGTTGTGACAAAAGATCTGGTGAGAACCAACTAACAGGAAGAAGGGTTTAATTTTGGCTCACAGTTTGCGGGGATACAGTCAATGGTGGTGGAGATGGTATGGTAACAGGAGAATGAGGTAGCTGGTCCCATTGAGTCCCTGATCAGGAAGCAAAGAGAGAGAACAAGGCTGGTGCTCAGTCCAGGACCCCAGCCCATGCAATGCTGCCACCCACATTTATGGTGGGTCTTCCCACTTCACGTAGCCTAATCTAGAAATTCCCTTACAGACATGCCCAGAGACTTGTCTCTTAGGTGATTTTTAGATCCTGCCAAATGGACAATGGAGATTTAAGCATCATATTCATTCAGACGTGAGCTGCATTAGACTATGGAGTGGGGCCTCGGCGGGTGGCTGGTTGTGAGGAGGCAGCTGGGAGCTGAAAACTACTGGCTAAGGGCTGGAGAGATGTTAAATGGTTTAGGCCTTTGTTTGCAAAGTCTAAATACCCAGGTTCAATTCCCCAGTACTCACATAAAGCCAGATGCACAGAGTGGCACATGTATCTGGAGTATGTTTGCAGCAGCAGGAGCCGCCCCCTCTCTCCTTATAAATAAATGACAATATTGTTTTTTAAAAAAATTACTAGCTGAGCACACTGAGTGCCCACTTAGCGCCACACCTCGCCATATGTTTTCCATGTAAACGTGTGCTGGCTGTGTCCTGCAACTCTGAGGCCAGTGCCGCATCACCCTCGCGTCTCAGAAGACTTGGAAGTGGAAGCTGAGCCGCGCTCCTTTCTCCAGGGGAACCGTTATGACCCTGGCACTGCCATCTTGTGCCCTTCTGCCCTGGTCCCTGCAACTAGCCACCTCTATCCAGGACTCACAGGTCTTTGGCAGCAGTCCCTCCCGGCGTGTGACAAAGGTCTCTTCTGTCTGGGAGATGTCTCAGTGGATAAGGCACTTATTGCAGTTACCTTCATGTCGCTGGCACAAAGCACCCAACCAAAAGCAGCTGATGGGAGGAAAGTATTTATTTTGGCTTACAGTGTCGAGGGGACACTTCATGATGGCAGGGGACAGCGTGGCAAGAGCAGAGGCTGGACATCACCTCTGCTACAGCAAGTGGGAAACAGCAGCAGGAGTGAACAGAACCCTGGGAAGGGAGAGCTGACTACAGCACTTCTAATCGCCCCCCCCCCAACACAGCTCCTCCAGCAAGGTCCCACCTCCCATGTTGCAATCAGCTGGAGACCAGTGGGGGACATCTGATTCAAACCACCACCGCACTTACAACACAAGCATGAGTGCCTGAGTTGGGACCCTCAGACCCCACATGAAAAAAGTCAGAAACTGTGATATGCCTCTGTGACCCCAGCATACCCTCAGCAAGATGAGAGGTGGGAACTCCTCTGAGCTCCATAGGTGTGCCAAGGCACATGAGAGCCCATGCTCACACACACACACACACACACACACACACACACACACACATCAAAATAACAAAATACAAAATGACAAAATGAACAAAAGTCTAGTGATATAACTCAAAGGTAGAGCACTTGCTGAGCATGCATAAGATTCTAGTTCGAATCCCCAGTACTGCCAAAAAGAGAAAAAGAAAAGGAAACACATGCGTGAGTAAACAAGGCACACACATCCTACGTACATCCCCGGGTTTGCTGAGACTTTGCCTCAGGCTCAGAGTGTCTCCTTCTTTCAAGGTGCGCCGCCTTTGGTGAGGCAGAATCAGGCGTGTAAGAGTTCAAGGTTAAGGGAAGGCCTGATTAAAGTACAACCATCTTGGGCTGGAGGGATGGCTTAGCAGTTAAGGCGTTTGCCTGCAGAGCTGAAAGACCCAGGTTCAATTCCTCAAGACCCACATTAGCCAGATGCACAAAGGGGCGCACGCATCTGGAATTTGTTTGCAGTGCCTGGAGGCCCTGGTGCACCCATTCCCTCTCTCTCTCTTTCTCCTTTCTCTGTCAAATAAATAAAGATAATATATATATATTAAAAGTACAACCATCTTTTACCAACCCAGCTCCCATTTTTTGACTGACTAGATGTGTCTGCCTGTGGATGATGTTCCTGAAACATGTGCAGTGCCCCCTTCATTACCACGTGGATGCTTGAGGCAGGGACAGTGTAAATGTGTGAGTATTTCCATGGAGCTGAGAGCCGGCGGCGCTCCCCAGCCTCCCCCCCCAAGCTTACCAGCTTCTCATTTTCTTCTCCCTGGACACCAAATTAGCGGGGTGAGGGGACTCGGCTGAGCAAGGCAGAGCATGCGGGCGTGTCTCTTTGAGCTCTCTGGTGAGCAGCTGTTAACTGGCTACACACTCCAGATCATGGGGCCCATTCCCTCCCCACCAGAAGCCAGGTGGGTACTGATACTGTAAGGTGGGGGGGGGGTGATCTCTACACCCATCACCATGCCAACAGCAGGCCTTCATCTGTTCAGGAAGTGGGGACACTGAAAGGGCATGCACTGCTCAGGGACAAGGGACACACACAGGGCTCCTCCCAGAATGCATCTCTCCTTTAAACGCCCATGGTGTCTGGGAGAAAGAATCACACCCCTTGTTTCTTGTCCTCTCTTCCACTCTCTCTCTCGCCATCCCTCTGTCCCTGCCCCTCCACTCCCTGGAGCTCCAGCCTCTGCTTGCAGTATTCTATGCAATCCTCATCTCTCTCTCTGGTGGCATCTGAAGCCCCCGGAAGACGTCGAGGAGCTTTTCATGGTCCTGCGTAGAGCGCCCGGCCCTTGCTGAGCAGTGCTATTTGTACACAGCTGAGCAAAAGACTCCCCTGTCAGGGCCCTGTGCACAGAAAGAACTCCAGGCAGCATGCTACCTATTTAGGGTCTTACAAATTTCACGTGTCTTAGGGGTCTCCTCCTCCCTCCAGAGGGACTGACTGTTCCGATCCAGAGGAGAGAGCTCTGTAACAGGATGCAGTGAGATACAGATGGCTCACACTTAGGACTCATTGCTGTGGGTGTCACCTGCGGCACTGTGTCCTGAGCTCTCTGTAAGAGTAAATGCAGGACAGGAACAAGGGACATGTGGCCCCTGTTATCTATTGCTCAGAACCCTGTGGTTTTTCTCACATATGTAACTTTGTCATATACCCTGAACTTCACATTAGGTGAATCTTAAGATTCTTAAGGATGCCGGGCGTGGTGGCGCACGCCTTTAATCCCAGCACTTGGGAGGTAGCGGTAGGAGGATCGCCGTGAGTTCGAGGCCACCCTGAGACTCCATAGTGAATTCCAGGTCAGCCTGGGCTAGAGTGAGACCCTACCTCGAAAAACCAAAAAAAAAAAAAAAAAGATTCTTAAGGATAAGGATGTCCTAGAACTGTGCGACCAGAGAGTCCCCACTCCCCTTTCCTTTCCCGTGACAAGCCAAGCAATGGCAAAGCACCTCACACGAAAACCTACAAGGTTACTAGGCGGGGCTTGGGGTGCTGGACAAGGACCCATCCCACAGTGTAACAGGGTGCTAAGGGTCCAGGAAAGTCCTTGAACCCCCAAACCTAGGTTCTTTTCTAATTTTAGTCAAAGAATTGAATAAAAAAGAAGACTGAGAAGGATAATTATTAAATTATTATACTTACTGAGGGAAGTACAGAGCCAAGGAAAGGTACCCACGTGACTAGAGATCCCATGTGGAGGGCCTGGAAAAAAACATGGAAAGAAAGAGAAGAGAAGAGAAAGTTCAAGGAGCTCCTGCCATGTGCGGAGCCAGAGGGGATGAAGGACCCATGGGGAGAGTGAGGGCCAGGGGGCCCAGCCAAGGGAAAAACTCGCCCACACCTAGAAGTTTCCAAGTGGTCAGAGTCTGCCCTCCCCTTGCAAAGGTGTTTATGACCTTGAGGTGGTGGGCTGTCTTCCGGCTCAGGTGACAGCTGGTTGGTTAGGGCTAAGGGCTGTCTCAGGAAGAGGCTAGCCCTGGCACCAAGTTCCAGGGGCTGAACTTGACCAACCACAATGTTTAAATCCTATGAAAGACCTCCTTCCCAGGAGGGGGTCACTGAAAGGGCATGCACTGCTCAGGGACAAGGGACACACACAGGGCTCCTCCCAGAATGCATCTCTCCTTTAAACGCCCATGGTGTCTGGGAGAAGAATCACACCCCTTGTTTCTTGTCCTCTCTTCCACTCTCTCTCTCGCCATCCCTCTGTCCTGCCCCTCCACTCCCTGGAGCTCCAGCCTCTGCTTGCTGTATTCTATGCAATCCTCATCTCTCTCTCTGGTGGCATCTGAAGCCCCCGGAAGACGTCGGAGGAGCTTTTCATGGTCCTGCGTAAGAGCGCCCGGCCCTTGCTGAGCAGTGCTATTTGTACACAGCTGAGCAAAAGACTCCCCTGTCAGGGGCCCTGTGCACAGAAAGAACTCCAGGCAGCATGCTACCTATTTAGGAGTTTATAATGGAATATAGCACTTCTAATTAGTTCTAGAATGGTCTAATTGTTCCCAACAACATGAATGTCTTATTAAAAATCATTGCCTACATTTTCAGTATGAGGCCTACATTATCTCCCATGGAGTGGGCCTCAGATTCAGTCAGAGAGCCGAACAGTTGGCCACAGCAGCCGCAGCCAGCTAGGCCGGGACTTTGCCCCTGCGGAGCACCTGTAATGTGCACACTGACTGAGATGCAGAGGCAATCTCTAGGAAAGAAACATGAAACAGCTGGCGGCGGGGGGGCGGGGGGGCAGGGATGTCTCTGCCATGAAGCAAAAGCTGAGAGTTGTGAACTACAGTGGGCACAGGGGAGCCTAGGAGAAATGTGTGTCAGGTGGCTGTAACTGTGCCAACTGTGTGGGAGGAGAAAGAGCTGCAGGAGGAGGGGAGGGGCTGCCCACGGGGAGTTAGGAATGAATACGATAATGAGGGAACCAATACAAAGGGCTAGAAAGTGCTGTGTTGTCCTGTATCTGAAGCCCTTGCAAGACAGTCCTGCTTGAGGGGGCTCTGGCTCAGCCAGCAGGGTTTGCGCCCCAGCTGAGCAAGGGACCCCCTCTTGGGAGCCCTGTGCCCAGAAAGAACTCCAGGCAGCACGTCTGCCTATTTAGGAGTTTATAATGGAATGTAGCGTTTCTAATTAGTTCTAGAACCGTCTAACCATTCCACCAACATGAATGTCTTGTTAAATATCATTGCCAAGGAAGAAAACACACACTTGTGTGCAGGCAGACCCAGCGACTCTGATGTGAGCCCAGCTTATCCGCTCTGCCACACCTGCAGGGCACACGTGGCATTTGCAGTCCTGTCCCCTCAGAGCAGCATGAAGGGGAGCAGGTGTGCAGGTGCCACCAGTAGGTGTCTAGGCAGGCTTTGATCTTGCAGGTCTCTGAGGTACAGACCCAACCTCCTGTTTCCAGGTTAACATTAGAACAGGAAACATCGCGGTTGTTCCTCCATAGGATTGAAAACATCATACGAAAGGGGGGAGAATGGAAGTATCGGGACTTTCGTTGCTGGAAAGTGAATCTGTTTCACCTCTGGTCCTGTGGAAAGATATAACATCTTAAGCTACCCAAAAACATAAGATTCTGGCTCCCTCCTTTAGGAGTTAATTCAACTGAGTCTGCCCACCACCTGGCCAAGAGACCACCTCTCACCTATAGACATGCTAATGAGGCGGGAGGAATATTTAATCCCTTAAATGTGCTTAAGCCTTCTGAAGCCCCTCCCTTGGCACAGTTGCTCACAGACCCTCATGGAGTATCCCTGCTTTTCTGAGCTCTATGGCTGCCACCCAGTGGGTGCCAAGTGCTTCTGGGAGTCATGGCAGTTTGCAGAGAGACAGGGGAGCTCTCAGGAGCCAGAGCCCTCCAAGAGGCTGTAGGGAAGGAAGGCCGGCCTAAGCCCTCCTTAGAGCCAACTCCCAAGTCCTGGTAAACAGAAACGACCTGTGTGGGAAGTGCCTTGTCTCTTCCTTCCTAGCAGCGCTCTGGACTCCTGGGCTCTGAGAAGGCCGCTGCACGCCAGCAGGAAGGCCTGGCGTCAGGGGACACAGCTTCCTCCCTGCCTGTGACACGGTGGTGACCTTGGGGCCCACAGCCTGGTGCATGCTCACTGGACCACACCACCTCTCTGACAGAACCAAAGCATGTTCAGGGCCCTTAAATGAAGCCTGGGGGATACACAGATGGACGAGACCGCCGGCGTGTTGTCCTCCTGCAATGGCCAGGTGAGAGCCGACCTGCCCCCTTTTCCCACAAGCACTGGTGCTCTCTCTCTCCTGGAGGCTCCTGTGGCCGGGACGGAAGGGTTTCTGTTGGGTCAGATTCAGGGCTGGACCAACTAGGCGATGTGGAAATAAAGAGAGAATGTAGGAGCTCAACAGCAGCCTGTTGTTCACTGGAGAGCAAGTGACCAGCGAAGGGTTTGGGGCTGTGGGCCCAGAAGCATCTGAGCTGCATATTTAAGGAAGGGACATGCAGGGCCCATGATGGGGGGAGGGAGAGGGGACAGGGATGCAGCAGGCCCATGTGCTCTGTTTTGACTACTTTGATGATAGAGCTTTGCATGGCTCCTTATCAGGCTGTGGTTTGGGAAGTTATTTACAAGCCAAAAGAATTTCCCCTGTGCCAAAGCCTGTTCCAGGGACTCTAACGATGGCGGGACCCCAGACTTAGTAACCCTTACATTTTCAGCTGCTCTTCCACCAGGCATGTCAGGTGCATTAGAAGCAGTGCTACTCCCCTATTCATTTTGGCTGGAGGTCAAACAGAAACACTTCTTTCTCCCAGCTCGTCCTCCAAGGCTGAGGCCTAGGGGTGCGGCTCTCCCTTTCTTGGGAGGGTGAAGTGTAGAGCAGCCAGCACCAATGTCCCGGGGAAGCTTGCTCAGGGCTCCACCCAGCTCCGCACACGCCTGTCAGAGGTAGACAGGGCAGAAAGGCGGAGAGGCCACCAGGGAAAGGCAGGAAGGAAGAAGGGATGTAAGAGAAGACGGTCGGCCGTCTCTCTGATGTTGCCATGATTTGAATGGAAAATGTCCCTCGCAAGTTCCCGTTCTGATGGCCGAGGGTCAGCAGATAGGCTTCTCAGAAGTGATTGGATGAATTCCTTGATACATTTATGATAAGATGGCATTACGGGGAAGTGGTGAAAATTAGGAGGTGAGGCCTACTGTTTGAACCCAGAGGTAGTCCTTTTAAGAGCCGCCTTGCTGCCCCACCTGAGGCAACCTTGAATTAGAACCTTATTCTGAGCCTGTAGGCCTCCCCCAACCCCTACCCCTGCCAAAGCAGTAACAAACAGCCCCCGCAAAAGGCCTTAAAGGTCCAGAGGCCTCCTTTGACTCCCACTCTCTTCATCGCCTCCACACTTCTCTCACACTGTCTGTGTCCAGACACACCCGTTTCCCCCAGAAACTCACAAAAAGGACTCTCTGGCTTTGTTCTTCAGAATTTCTGGGTCTGCCTCTTTCTGCCGCCTGTGGCATGGTGCTAGGATTGTCTTAATAAAGCTCCAATTCTAGAAGGGTAAATTAGGTCAGGATTTGTCATCGAACCACCCTGCAATCGTCTTTAAACTATCTATCAGCTTAGTTGAAGGAAGTAGGTTGGTGGAGGCGTCTTTGTGGGGGTTGTATCTTGCCCTGGGTCTGGCCCCGCCCCCTCCCTCTCTATGCTTCCTGTCCACCATGATGAGAGCAGCCTCTGCCTCGGGCTCCTGTCGCCAGGGTGTTCTGCCTCACCATGGGCCTAGAATCAACAAAGCCAAGGATTGCAGGCTTAAACCTCTGAAGCCATGAGTCAAAATCCAGCCTTCCTCTCTCCAAGGGTTTTATATCAGGTGTTTGTTCACAGCCAAGAGAAAGCTAACAGAAATGACCTTATCTGTTTGTCTCCATTAGTTATCTCAGAAGGAAAGCACTCAACCTGTCAGGAGAAATTCACACCTACTCTCTAAGGGAAACAGGAAGACAGGCCCTGCAACCTTGGCTGGATTGGAAATGAAGCCTGTCTTGTCTCTGCTCTAAGTCACCGTCTTTGCCTTAGCCTCTGGATCAGGATTTCTTCTGCTAGTGTCAGTGAGTGTGTGATGAAGTCTTGAAAAGCTTGCATGATTTCTTCTTTCTCCTGACCAGGAAAACGTGAGTGGGTAAGTTTAGCCTCCCTTTTCCTCTCCTGTCTCATCTCAGCAAACCCAGGCTATGCTGGTTCATTCCATAGCTGTTGAAAAGGCAACAGCCACACAGCCTTCCCCTGTCATTTGCATCTTAATGCTCTAAACCAACAATCACCCAGCCTTGTGTGGGAAAAAAAAGGATATGCAGAATTCAGGGCTAATTCTACATCCTGATGAATGAGACCTAACTATAGGAGCTATAGCGATGAGGCTTTAAAGAAAACATGCTGAAATTAATTTACCTCTGAGAAAGGAGCCAGATGGGAATTGAACTTAAATACTGATATTTTCTTTAGCTGTAGTTTAGAAATTGCAAGAAACCTGCCTCACCTCCAACCCTGTGCCCCCCTCAGCTTTAGCTGGGTTTTATGATTGCTGTGTGCAACCTCTACTGCTCTCTGAGCACTCACTGTGAGTGAAGTGGGCTTGGAACCTTCCAGAGGGTATGATGGATGGGCACTGGCACCTGTTCTGAGGGTCCATCCTGCTCTCAAGGACACTATCTGCCACCCTAAGACCTTCTAGATTCTTCTCCGGGTTCTGCCTGGGACCTACAACTCCATTAGGAGCTGGGAGCAACTGGGCCTTTCTGTCCTTGGGAGATATGCCGAGTCTTACCACCCTGCAAACCTCCATGACTTCCCAGAGCCTTTATCCCCCACTCGGGGTAATGCCCTGGTGGCACTTGAACACCTATTACCCTTTGTGTTGCTCTGTGAGAACAGCCTCCAGGGTGTTGCATGTGCCCCATGGGCTTGGGGTGAGGTGTCCTGCACTTTCTGTGTTCATTGTTATGACCCTTCGGCTCTCAGCAGTGGTGTGGACAGCCCTGTTGTTTACGGAATTGCTTCTCCTAGAAGTAAAGATTCCTTGCTGAGCCATGCTCACTGTACCTGACTTTTTCTCCCCTTAAAAGAGCTCTTTTACTTGAAGGTTGTGCATTCCCTAAAACGCTACCTGTGTCACTGCTCACCACTCAGCAGGTTCAAGAAGAAATACTAAGTTGTGAGACCTCATCCCCAAACTCCTTCCACATCCAGGGCTACAGAGGTGGTTAGTGGGGACTGTAGCTCTGAGTCACCCATGACTCGCCAGTCCCTTGAAGATCACTGTGGATACATTTACACTATCCTCTTGTTAAGGTTGGGTGTGAAATGTGCCCCCCACAAAGCTCATGTGCTTGAAACTCAGTATGCTAGGGGAGGTTGCAGAACCTTCAGGAACCTCGAGGAAGTAGGTTGCTGGAGGAAGGGCCTTGGGGATCGGAACATGCAGCACCACACGACACATTACTGCCATCACAGGGACTAGGCCACCTTAAACCATGAGCCAAAATGAACCTCTCTTCCCTTAAGTTGCTTTACAAAGCTATTTTATTACAGTAACCAGAATAGTAGCAACTAATCCACTTCCCCTCAAAAAAAAAAAAAAAAAAAAAAAGATAAAAAAGGTCTCTAACCTTAAATTTGGCGTCTGACAGTGATTTGAATTGCTTTAGAAATAGACGCTGGATATGTCTACATGCAAGGCCACCTGACAATACTCCGTTTCAATGATCATGCACAGTTAAAGAAGCACAGTCATGTTAAATGCTCTAGCCAAGTTCAAGGTCAGCAAATGTGGAGGGCTTGCATAGCAGACCAGGTATCCCTGTGACCTGCAAGTTACAGGGAAAATGGTACAAGATGCTCAGTTAAATTTGCATCACAGGTGAGACAAATAGTTGCAGTATCACAATGTCACAACTATGATGTGGGACAGACTCCTGTGGACGCTAAAAATTATTTGCTTATCTGAAACTCAAATTGAGCCAGATTCCCTTCATTTTGCCTGCTGGCTGTGCTGCCAAGGGACATGTGATGGCTTGGACATAAAATGTCCCCCATAGCCTCATATGTCTATGATTAAGCTTCATACTTTATCCTCAGCTAGTAGATCCTTTGGGAGGTGGACCCTCGCTGGAGAGGTGTTTCACTGGTGGAGTTCTTCACTGAGGCTTATATGTCATGTCTCCTGGATTTTCAGAGCTAGATAACTCTTGCTGCTACCTCTCAGCTGATGTGACAAAATGTGATGCCCTTGCTCTCTGGTTTTTCTATGCTTTCTCCACCATGGTGATGAGATTTCCCCTTAGAACTGTGGCCTGGGGAGATGGCTCAGCAGTTCCAGAAACTTGCCTGCAAAGCCTGCTGGCCTAGGTTCATTCCTCAGTACGTATATAAAGGCAGACACAAAAAGTGGCACATGTATCTGGCATCTATTTGCAGCAACAAGAAGCCCTGGTATGCCCACATGCGTGTGTGCACATGCACAGACACGCACACGTGCATGCACACACAAGATAACTACTTTCAACACTGCAAGGCTAAATAAACCCTTTCCTTCCATGAGCTGCTTGTGCCCATAGGTTTGGTCCCAGAAACTGAGAGGGACTCTTCTGGCAGCTTTGGTAGATTGGCAGCTAAATAGGGAAGGCTCACAAAAAAGAAGACTTATGTCACCCTGTCACCCTGCCTGCCTCAATAGCACAATGGGAATTCAGTGTCTGCTCCTCTCACCCAATCATCTGTCTCTCTACGATGTGCCCCACCCAGGTGTGGGAAGACCCCTTCTGAGCCCAGGCCAATTGGCTTTCACACCTTACACAGGTGTGCCAACCTCTTCCTGAAACAATTCCCTGACTCCAAATGAATAGTCTTACCTGGGCTCACGGGGGATTTTCCTTTCCTCTCTCTGGCTGTTCATATCTCCATGCCAAGCAACCGGGGTGGGGAGGGCTATTTGTTGTTACTATTTTTATGACCTTTTGATTTCCTTTAAAGCCCATGCCTTTTTAGAAAAATCCCTTTCTGGGCTGAAGAGATGGCTTAGCGGTTAAGGCAATTGCCCGCAAAGCTAAACGACCCAGGTTTGATTCCCCAGGACCCACGTTAGCCAGATGCACAAGGTGGTGGATGCAATGTGGAGTTTGTATGCAGTGACTAGAGGCCCTAGTACGCCCATTCTCTCTCTCTCTCTCTCTCTCTCTCTCTCCCTCCCTCCCTCCCTCTCTCTGTCCCTAATAAGTAAATAAAAATAAATCTTAAAGCAAGAAGAAGAAGAAAAATCTCTTTCTACATTTTTGTTTCCAGGGCCCATGTTTATTAGACTCCCACCTGGGCTCTCCAACCACATGGGCATAGTCATCTCTCCACCTTCCTCAGTTCATGAGCCCCTCCTCTCCCTTGTATCCCGGATATTTCTAATAAAAATCTAATAGTTTGCAAATTATTCTTTGTAGTCTTGTTTTATCCCTACTTTTTTCTTTACAATTTTTTATTAACAATTTCCATGATTATAAAAAATATCCCATGGTAATGCCCTCCCTCTCCCCACTTTCCCCTTTGAAACTCCATTCTCCACCATATCCCCTCCCCCTCTTAATCAGTTTCTCTTTTATTTTGATGTCATGATCTTTTCCTCCTATTATGATGGTCTTGTGTTAGGTAGTGTCAGGCACTGTGAGGTCATGGATATCCAGGCCATGCTGTGTCTGGGAGGAACACGTTGTAAGGAGTCCTACCCTTCCTTTGGCTCTTACATTCTTTCCGCCACCTCTTCTGCAATAGACCCTGAGACTTGGAAGGTGTGATAGATATTGCAGTACTGAGCACTCTTGCCACTTCTTTCTAGCACCATGATGCCTTCTGAGTCATCCCAAGGTCACTGCCATCTGAAAAGAGAAGATTCTCTACCAAAAGTGAGAGTAGCATTAATATATAGGTATGAACATTAAGAGGAGTACTTACTGGGCAGTTTGATAAGCATAGTATATACATTTAGCCAGATAGCAGCAGATGTTGCACCCCTAGGGCTCATAACTACCCCTGTTTTAAGTTTTCAGTATCAGGGATGAATTCCTTCCCATGGAGCAGGCCTCCAGTCCAATTAGAGGGCAGTTGGTTTCCACCATGACAGACGTGCCACTATTGCACCGGTTGGCTCATTTGGCCTGGCTGGCCAAATATAAGGCTTTCAGTGTCCACTGTTGAGTATCTTCACTGGTGATTTCTCTCTCTCCCATTGAACTGCATGCACAATGGCTTCTTCCAGCTTTCTGTCAGCTGGTCTACATGGAGGAGATTATCAGCTCAGTTCCAGTAGGATTTCTCAGTAGCCTTGCAGCCCAAGTATGTGGAGTCATCAGCAATAGGGTCTTACCATCTATTCCTGGTGGGAACCAAGGCCCTCGGCAATGGCCTGTAATGTTTTGGGGGCATCAGGGACCTCCCTGGCCAACAACTCACTGGAAGGTATCCCATCCCTGGCACTGAAATTTTTCTAGCAACAATCTATGGCTCCTGAGTGTTCCATTGTCCAAAAAAGTAGGATTCCATGTGACTTATTTATGTCCTCTTAGATTTTGATTAGCCCTCCCTCCACCTTTCCTTTACTCAATCTCTTCCCCTGACCTCACTTGGGCCTTTTCACCCCCATTAATCTATTCTTCTACTTACATATACATATATTCAATATCATCCTATTATTCCTATTTTGATTTATTTATTTATTTGATAAAAGCAGACAGAAACTCAGGGTTTAGAGTTTAGGGACTCTTTCTGAATTCCTAAAACCCCATTACACAACAAGAAATTAACTGCTATGGGCCAGGCTTACCTTGTCCTCTTTTAATGAAGCTGCTGCCTTCCTTCCATTCAGCTTTGCTTTTGCAGAGCATGAAACTGGTATAGTTCAGAGGAATGCCGGCCTCTTCCCTGCTGCCCTTTACCCAAATATCATCTTGGTTTAGCAGAAGATTAGCTTGATTCTTCCCCACCAGAGGAATGGATGCTGAACTACCCTCCCATCTCTGCCTTCAGTAAGATGAAACACCGACTCTAGCAAGAACTAATCCTCACTGTCAGAAAGAAGCAAGACAGACACATCCAGCTCTGTCTAAGTTCACTGGTTTGACACACACATCAGTGTATGTTACCCAGCGTGGGAGGCAAGGCTTGGGAACAGATTGGAATATTCTTCTGGCTGGGCATTGCTAATGTCAGGCCACGTCAGTAATGGAGCAGACACCCTGGGATAAGACAGTGCCACACAAAGCTGGGCCAGGTGTGTGCCTGTCCCTCCAGCATGCCTCCTGCTAGCTGGCTGGGGCTGGATGTTTATCTGGCAAGGAGAGTAACCCAAATGTCTTCTGACAGGCCCAGGCTTCTGCCAGGGGCATGGGCTTGGTGAACCAACACATGGAAGACAGAAGGTTGTCTCTATGGCTTCTTGTCATTGAAGGAAATAAATTAGCAGGCCAGAAAACCTGGCAGCTTGGGTTGGGAATACTGTGACGGGACAGAGGAGTACTGTGATGGCATAGTAGAATACCATGTTGTACAAGGGAGTACTGTGGTGGACCATGGAGTACTGTGATGGACAGTGGAGTACTATGATGAGACAGTGGAGTACTGTGATTAACACTGGGGTACTGTGATGGATAGTGGGCACTGTGATGAACTGTGATAGACAGTGGAGTACTGTGATGAACATTGGGGTACTGTGATAGACAGTGGAGTACTGTGATGAACACCAGGGTACTGTGATAGACAGTGGAGTACTGTGATGAACACTGGGGTACTGTGATAGACAGTGGAGTACTGTGATGAACACTGGGGTACTGTGATGGATAGTGGGCACTGTGATGAACACTGGGGTACTGTGATAGACAGTGGAGTACTGTGATGAACACTGGGGTACTGTGATAGACAGTGGAGTACTGTGATGAACACTGGGGTACTGTGATAGACAGTGGAGTACTGTGATGAACACTGGGGTACTGTAATAGACAGTGGAGTACTGTGGTGGGATATGTACAGGGGAGTACAATGATGTACAGTGGAGTACTGTGATGTATAGTGGAGTACTATGATGGGACAGTGGGAACTGTGATGAACATTGGGGTACTGTGATAGACAGTAAAGTACTGTGACAGGATAGTGGGATACTGTGTTTTACAGGGGAATACTGTGGTGGAGAGGGGAGTACTATTACGGGACAGTGGGAACTTTGATGAACCCTGGGGTACTATGATACAGAGTACTGTGTTGTATAGGGGAGTACTGTGATTGACAGTGGGGTACTGTGATAGGACTGAGGAGTAATGCATTAGGAATGTGTATGTCATATTAACTATGGATATGATCAAAGAGATTGAGACACGGGAATTTTTTTTAAACTCAATAATGAGGAAAATCACTTAGTTGAACCAACTCTTGGTCATTGGGTGTTGCAGTCAGCTTCAGTTGTTGGGATGAACCTCAGACCAGACACAGTTATGGAGGAAGGGATTTATTGAAGCTTACAGATCCAGGAGAAGTTCCATAATGGCAAAAGAAGCTGGCCTGCCTTCACAGGTCCACAGAGAGAGAGAGAGAGAAACAACCACCACCATAAGCAACCACACTTCAGGAACTCCAGGCAGAGCTCAAGCACTTTACATATCTTTTTCCCCAAGCACACCTTAGGGCTGGACTCTAGGATCCGCCCTCAGTGTCGCTTCCTCCAGCCAAGTGGCTAGAGATCTAAATTACAAGCTTTAATGAACTCCTAAATGCATTGGGGACATCCATTCAAGCTACTACAGTGGGAGTAATGGCAGTTGATCCAAGATTCAGCTGCTATTTCAGGCCTTGTGGTCCTGTGTTTTCTGTTCAGAATTGCTGGGGCCTTTCTCTCGCCTGTAGTTCCGGTAGCTTCTTTTAGGTAGCTATTGTCAGAGCAGCATACCTGAGACCATCCTTTGTGACCACCAGGCTTACTTACTGTTCTGTTGTTTTTGTGATGGTTGACACTAGTGACACCATTTAATTTTGACAACTTTCACATTTCTCCTTTTGATGAAGAATCTCTCTGGAGCTCTCAGCCTTAAATGTGACATCTGTGTCTTACCCTCCAAGGCCCAGGGAACATTGCAGAAGAGGGATTGAAAAAATGTAAGGGCTGGGCATGGTGGTGCACACCTTTAATCCCAGTACTCAGGAGCAGAGGTAGGAGGATCACTGTGAGTTCGAGGCCACCCTGAGACTACATAGTGACTTCCAGGTCAGCCTGAGCTAGAGCAAGACCCTACCATGAAATAAAAAATGTAAGAGCCAGAAGATGGGGAAGAGTGTTATGGAATGCTCTCTCTTGGACATGGCATGGTCATTGCACCCATAAACATTCAAGACTCTGTTGTGGATGGGGAGGAGCTCATGAGGCCCTCCACCTCCCTGAGGAGCTCTGGGCATTAATGGTTTGGAGAGGGAGAGACACTGTCTTCAGTAGCGTAGTCACTGGTAAGCTACTCACGCTCCAGGAAATAACCTCACACCCACGCTCCTGCAGGCAACCTTCATTAAACTCAGTGGGTAACAACAACAAAGACATGAAAGTAGGGAAGGGGAGCATTTGGGAAGAAAGACAGGTCTAGCAGAAATGGGAGATGACCAAAGTGCATTACATACGTACAAAAAAGGTTAAATTACATACATAATAAAGTTTCTGTGACTACATTACTATCCAACCTGTTCTTCGCCTTCCTGGGCCTTGAACTCATGGAAAATGCCAATCTCCCTGGCTCAGTCCACAAGGGTAGAGTCGTGACGGCATACCAGATAGGGTTTACCAGGGGAGCAAAACACAAAATCCTGCCTTCCACATGCATGGTCCTTACCTCTTCTGTAGACGTGGATCCTAAAATGTGTTCGGGCACCCAAGTTAGCTTTCTCCTCTGAATGGTCGGGCCAGGATTGGGGCCGAGGTGACGCAAAGTCACTGCATGACCACTCTGTGTTAACGCAGCAGAGCAGACTCTCAGCTCAGTGTTTGCTGGGAAGGGACACTGTAAAGGGATGGTCAATGTCAGTCTCCTGTTGACAGAGTGTCAGAGAAGCGGTGACCCCCGACCTCCCCCCCATGCTGATTATCAAATACCAAGTGGAAGATAAAGAAGCCTGGCTCTGCCCACTCCCAGCTCCCATCCTCTGTTTGCTGTATTCTGAGTCAACAGGGATTTCACAAACAGTCATTCTCTCTATTTTTGCCTGCTTGTTCCAGCAGTTTCTTTGTGAGCCAAGGACTGTCTGTTAGGACCAGAGCAGGTGGAAGGAGAATATCTCGAGAGAGATGAGGCCCAGTGGCCATTCAGGCTGAGCATGAGCCCGGCTGATTCAGTGGACTTTCTGGAACTGTAATGACATGCCTGAGCTTAGGTACTCTAGAAGGAAAACAGGTTGATTTAGCTCATAGTATTGGAGGTTCAAGCTTGTGAGAGTTCTGTGTGACTGTTGCTCTTCTATCTCTCCCTGCTTGCAAATAAATATATAAGAATATTTAAAAAAAATTTTTAAAGCCAGGTGTGGTGGTGCACACCTTTAATCACAGCACTCTGGAGGCAGACATAGGAGGATCGCTGTGAGTTCGAGGCCACCCTGAGATTACATAGTGAATTCCAGGTCAGCCTGAACTACAGTGAAACTCTACCTCAAAAATAAATAAATAAATAAATAAATAAAAGAATTTTAAAAAAATGGCATAGAGGCCTCCAAGGCAAGAAGGCAGAGAAGAACCTACTTCCAGCTATGTAGTTGGAACAGGGTCTCCCAGGCTGAGAAGACCACCTCTCCACAGCCCACCTTATCCACATTCACCATAGGGTAGATGAGACCACGCCTACAGAGCTGGGGGGCTTCTTTTCAAAGGATCCCAGGAAACTGACTGGAGGTGGTCCTGTGGCTCCTGGCCCTGGGCCCAGCAGCCCACCTGTCCTCCCTGCATTCCTTCACATCTATTACGTGTCACCAGATAAGTCATGCTCCAGTCAATTCACACGGACGCCTATGGAGACACATCCACAGTTCACCATTATACAAACCTGGGAGCAAGCCAGGCTGTGGGGTGTGATGTCACTGTCTGAGCAGAACAAACATGTCCAGGGGTCTGATGGGACTCTCTGAGGAGTGTGTGCAGAGAGGATGTGGCCAGAACAGGCAAGCTTCCTGGTGCCCCTGGCATGGGGTTAGGATAATTATGTGGGATAATTCCAGGCTTGTGATGGAAACAGTGAAGCAGGAAGTAGAGCCTGGGGTTCACCCCTAGGTTTGAGCAGAGGGAAGTTTGTGCCTCTTTCTTTCATTTCCCCAAACCTTCCTTCTCCACAAATCTAGAAAAGGTTTCAAGGAGGAACTTCTGTCAGGCTGAATTGACAACAGAACCTGGTGACTGGTCCATTTCCCTGATAGAGCCTTGAAGCCGCTGTTCTCATTTTCTAGTGAATCTCAGTGAGGAGTCATTCACTGGACGCAAAGGCACAGTGTGTGTCCCCTGATCTCTAACATTCACAGCCCAAACAGCTGGAAGAGACCTTTCTCTGTCTCTTCCCATTGGTCCGCTTGGCCTGGAGCAGTTTAGGATTTGCTGACATCTTTTTCTTTTTCTTCTTAGTTTTTTCAAGGTAGGGTCTCACTCTAGCCCAGGCTGACCTGGAGTTTACTATGTAGTCTCAGGCTGCCCTCCAACAGCGATTCTCCTACATCAGCCTCCCAAGTGCTGGGATTAAAGATGTGAGCCACCACGCCCGACTTCTCAGTGACATCCAGTAGTTGGCCCTGCGAGGGCCTTCCAGCGACTACTTGTCTTAGCTTCTTCATTTGAGACAGTCTCATGGGTGTTACACTGGCCTTGAACTCACTATGTAGCCAAAGATGACCTTGAACTGATCTCCCTGCCTTCACTTCCTGAGTGCTGCGATTATAGATATGCATCGCCACATTCAATTTACATAGTGCTGAAGGTCAAACCCTGGCTTCATGCATGCTAGGCAAGTCCTCACCAACCGAGCTATATCCCCAACCACCCCGGTGCCTCCAAATTCTGGTGAATCTTCTTCCACAGGAATCTTCATCCCTTCCTTACCCCAAATCCTTGGGTCTCTCACACACTACTGGCTATTTTTGGACATTTTCCAGCTTTCTTTGTTTGTGATTTTAAAAAACATTTATTAAGTAGAAACTTTGTATGGAGCCGTCACGAGTTGTTCCCGTTCCCCTGCTCCCGGCCCCCACTCCACTGAGAGCCCTCCTCAGCAGGGTTGCTGTTGCTCACCGTGGGGTTGTAGGTTATGAGCTGTGAGAGAAGCCATGATTGTGGATGCTCCTTCCGCCCCGCCTGCAGCTGTGCAGGCTGTGTTGTAAGGCTACTTTAGTTCTAAGCTCTCAGCAACTTTTAGATTTCTGCTTTGATACCTTTTCAGTGTCCTCGGTGTCTGCAGCCATAACCCCGGTGCAGGTTGTCAGGCTCGCCTTGAGAGCAGCACTCATACCTAACTCGCCAATTCCTCTGTGGTGTCGCCTGGACTGTGGCTGATGTGTGAGGGGTGGCTCATCCCATGATAGGGAGTCAGCTATCTTTTCTTCTCATCCTGATGAATTTTTGTTGTCCTCAGTTTTCTCTGCCTTTTGTAAAAGAAAAACAGATTCTCTAACAACTACATTCTCCAACAGAGAGTGAGAAATGCATAGGTTAAAGGGGGTCAGAGAGATTTTGATGGCTGCAACATCTCTTCTGGCCAAAGACTAGTGGGAGTGTCTCACTAGAGTCCATGACTCTCATCCCTGTAAGATTCTTAGTTTCCAGTACCAGGCATGAGTTCCTTCCCAACTGAGTGGGTTTCTTAGTCAGAGAGCCATTGGTTACTTGCCTAGACTAGATGCCACTATTGCACAGGTGTGTACATCTTCTCTGGCTGGTTGGTTTTGTATAGCAGGGTCCCCTGCTTGTTCACAATGTTGGTTGCATTTTCCAGCATGCAACGAGCCAGCCATCAGGGAACTGGCTTCCTTCCAGATTCCAGCTCTCCTGACATTCTGTGTCAGCGGCTTGTGGCGTCTTCAGCAATAGGGCCTTAACTTTTACCTCAGGTGAGTAACCAAGTACTTTGACAGAAGCCTCTCTTGTTTGGGGGGCCTCATAGTTCTCTCTGACCAATAGTTCAATGTGGGTTATAACCAATTTTTGGCACTAAACAAGCTCAAGCCAATTGTTTAGGATTAGGTTTCATCCCACCCTCTCCAGAGCCTTTCTGTCCAGATGATGCCCCATCCTCTTATTGAGGGTTGTATCTTTTAGTCTGTTGTCCAGGAGAAAGGTTTCTATGCTACTAATTCATTCTGGCCTCAGTTTTGTGTATATCTCCCCTGCCCTCCCATTTCCCTCCCCTCAAACTCTTCCGTCTCTCTTATCTGTCCCTGAAGTTGCCTGTCAGGTGTACCTACAATGCAAGCTGTTACAGGTTAGGAACCACATATGAGGGAGAACATGTGATGTTTGTCTTTCTATGCTTGTGTGAGTTCATTTAGCATAGTCTGTTCCAAATTCATCCATTTTCTACAAATTTCATTATTTCATTTTCCCTTATTGCTCAGTAGAATTCCACTGTGTATATGTACCACATCCACATC
Source organism: Dipus sagitta (assembly GCA_036346955.1). NCBI lineage: Eukaryota > Metazoa > Chordata > Mammalia > Rodentia > Dipodidae > Dipus > Dipus sagitta. The sequence continues at coordinate 171,466,033 of CM070773.1, forward strand.
TTCATCGTCTGGGTTGATTCCAGTTCTTAGCTATTGTGAACAGAGCTGCTGTAGACACGGTTGAGCAAGGAACTCTGCAGTGAAGAGCAGGGACTTTAAGGAAGATGGTCGGGAGAGTTATAGCTGGGTCAGATGGTAGATCTATTTCAGCAGCTTTCTTTTTCCATCCAAATAAGAAACCTAAAATTTTTTTCTAAAGTTATACATTAGTTCTCAAAGAATAGTCATAACTAGATTAAGATTTGTGGGTTAGTTTGGTAGCTCAAAGTGCCTGTTTGGGATGACAATAGGCATTTTAGATGAACTTAGGGGAAAATATTATCTGCCAAAATGTCAATTTCAGAAGGCTCCCCCCAGCAATATAACCTACATGGATCATATAATTTTACATGAAAGTTTCCAATTCCACTGTCTTGTGTTTCATGTTGAGAGACTTTTGCATTTTTCCTTTGAGTACCAATTTCTTACTAGTACTGTTTCTTACTGCAACAGGTTTACAGGATAGGTCTTAACTATTTTTTGTGGTGTAAACTGAAACATACACATTGTGCTTCTTATGTGGGATATATGCAGTGTCACCCCTTGTTTCATCCTTCGGTTGTGCTGACCTGGGGAATGCTGGTCATGTCACAGTCAATTTCAGAGTGACCACTCCTGTAATTAACTTTCACATGTTCATAGGAGTATGTGCTGTGAAGTGATCTGAAACTTGTGATTTTTTTTGTCATGAACTGTACTGCTCCTAATATTGTAATGTAATAAAAACAGTTATGGTGGCTATAAAAAAAAAGATACAACAAACTCACATTTGGCTCCTACTGACCACTGTGATTTCAGTTCAATTTCCATTGTTTATTTCAACACATTTTTCAAAGAAGTGATTTTCATGGGCTACCTACCTTTTCCACTTGCTAACTTCCGGGGTAAGTGGTAATATGCCACAGACCACAGGCCACAGACCCCTGTTCTTGGTCTAAATGCCTCTTTTTAACTTTTTAATTGGATATATATATATATATATATATATATATATATATGTATACATATATATGTGTGTGTGTATGTGTGTGAGTGTGTGTGTGAGTGTGTGTGTATGACGATATTAATCCCCTTCCACCACCTCCTTTGTACCCCCTCCACTGAATCTCCTTCTTTCCAACTTCTGGAATAATGCTTGTCCAAATGTCTGGATACCTGGCCTAGCCAAGTTGACATAAAATTAACTGTAGAGTCAGTATTTGGCCTGACCTCTCGCTAATTAGGTCCCTCAGTGAAAGTTGCTGTTACTATGTGGACACTATTGCTCCTGACCACATAGCTAACTCCTCCAGCAGCTGTATACAGTACATTTCCGGTTGGCATGGTCTAGACAAGGATGTTTTTGCTGTGACTGATGAATATTTCCCACAAGATATTCACTGGCTTTCTCTCCACTTTATTTCCCATGGATTCACCCTTGATTGGTGGGAGTTCTCTTTGCCAGAGAAATGTTCCAAGTCTATAAAAGTTTAGGACGATCACAGCCATGCAATTGCCCTTTGATGTGATGGTGTGGCCGGCGCAGCGTCTGCTAAATAAAGATGGAATTGGATCCAGCGACCCTGGACCAGGGAAGGCGGGCAGCAATGTGGCAAAGATCAAGTGATTTCATATACTTTGCCTAAAGGGTTTAAAAGTCTCCATCAGTTATGCAAAAAGCTTCTGAAAGTAAATGGTGTGAAGGCTGGAACCAGACTAACCAATGAGCTAATAACAGACATGTGGGCTTTCGGGGATATTAACATAAATAAAACTCATCAGGAGAAATAATTACACCCCCCATCATGGCCCACCCTCTAATTCTCTTGGGCATTGAAAAATAATGGAAAGGTTAATACAGTTCTCACATTTCCATGCATGTTATTATTTCTTGCTTACACAAAAAATTACATGAAAGCAATCACATACTGGGGCTCAGGGAGTGGATGACACAGACATACTCGGATAAAAGCTTAACCAAAATAGAAAAGCAATCTGGCATTGCTGACAATATTGTCACAAAAATATTACATCTTATGAGGGGAATTTCTCAGAATTCAATAACAACATGTTTAACAGCTAAATGGAGTCATTTGCATATTGCTGAAAAATAAAAGTACAATAATCTCATGTTTGCTGCCTAATAGGATTTCCTGGGGCTGTGCTTCTGGGAAGTTGAGTCCAATCTTTGCTCTCTGCACATTATTTCCCTCCCTGCAGGATTCTTCTTCTCCACTAATCCCCTTTCTCCTTTCTGCCCTACCTTTATTTTCATAATTTTCCCCATCCCCCGCTCACTTTCTTTCTTTACTGCCATTGGTTTTATATTGACTCAAAGTGACTCCAAGTCACTTTAAGCCATTCCTGAGCATTAGCAGAGAAAACAGCCGTTCATTTCTCCCCTTTTACTTCTTGTGTGTGTGATGTGTGTGCACACATGGTCATGTGTATGAGTGCAGGCACGCACACAGTGCAGGGTGCATGTGAAGGTAAGAGGGAAACTTTGGGTGTCTGTCCTTGTCTTCCAACCTGTTTGAGGCAGGGTCTTTTGTTCACCATGGCATTCACCAGGCAAGCTGGCCTGCAGGATTCTGGGGCATTCTCCTGCCTCCCTCTCCCCTCTCACCTAGGTGCACTGGGATCACACATGCCCAACACAGTTTCTAACTGTGGTGCTTTGGATCAGATGTTCCATATAAACTCGTGTGTTCTGGATGCTTGGTCCCCAGCTGGTGTCAGGGAGGTGGAGCCTCGCTGGAGGAGGGGTGTTCCTGGGGGTGGGCTTTGGAGCGTTATAGCCAGCTCTCCCTTGCCAGAGCTCAGCTCACTCTCCTGCTGTTGTTGTCTGTGTTCTGTGGCAGAGGTGACATCCAGCCTCTGCTCATGCCATGCTTTCCCCTGGCATCATGACACTTCCCCTTGAGACTGTAAGCCGCAATAAAATCTCTCCTCTTGAGATGGAGAGAATGCTCAGTGGTTAAGACACTGGAGTGCAAAGCTTAAGGATCTGTGTTCAACTCCCCAGTACTCATGCAAAGCCAGATGCACAAAGTGGCACCTGCATCTAGAGTTTGTAGATGCTCTGGTGCGCCCATTCTCTCCCCCTCTCTCTGCTTCTCTCTTAAATAAATAAGAATAAATAAAATCTTTCCTCCCATCAGCTTCTTTGGGTCTGCGTTTTATTCCAGCAACGCGAAGGTAACTACAACACTGCCTCTATGTGGGTTCTGGGGATCCAAACTCGGTTTTTCACACGCGTGCAGCAAGTACTTTATCCACTGAGCCATCTCTCCAGCCCAGCTCATCCTTGCGCTTACCAGACCTTCTTTCCCTTCCAAGTCTGGTAGTGTTGTCATCGCTACAGTGTGAATTGGTGGACAATGTCACACACTAGGAGATGCAGAGAAGATCTACCAAATTCTGGGAAAGAGGGCCATTCCCTTCCGACATTGTATGCGCATGCATGTGTTTCAGAGTTACATGTGGTTCGGTTATTTCCTCTTATTTTGCCTCAGTCATTTGGCTAGCCACTTTAAACTACCAGGAACAGAATGACACAATGTGACATTCGAGAGGCAGGGTTCAGTTACAGGCTCTGCCACTTATTACCATAGTGATGGTGCGGGCAGGAAGGAGTACATTCTAAAGACACACTTGTGCCCTTCCCTCAGACTATCAGACTATAGAAACAATGAGCCCCAAGAAATTGGAATTTCCCCAGGAAACTCATGCTGTGAGAAAGAAAAGGATAAAGCTTGGTGTCAGCCAGAGCAGAAACTTTCTGGAAAAGAGATTTCACACAGCACTGACAACCTGTCAGACCACATAGAAGATACCGGAGCTCAGACAATGACGGTGGGCAGGATGCCCCTTGATTGACACTGCTTATCAGTACCTTTTACTTAAACCCAAACCTCATGCCAGGACTCTAGAGATGTGCTTAGGTATGGGGCAGAGCACTGGATCTCTTTCACATTGAACAAGTCTCCATTCTCTCTCTCTCTCTGTGTGCGTGTGTCTGTGTGTGTACACACACAAACACACACACACACACACACACACACATATATATATATATATATATGTATATATATATATATATATATATATATATATATATATATCAATCACAGGGTCTCAAGCCACTTCAAACAAACACCAGATGCTTGCACCATTTTGTGTGTGTGTGTGTGTGTGTGTGTGTGTGTGTCTAACTTTACATGGGTTCTGGGGAATCAAACCTGGGCCATCAGGCTTTGTGAGCAGGAGCACTTAATCTCTGAGCCATCTTTCCAGCTCCCTTTTCACTATTAAATTGGCTCTTTCAATCAGCTTATTGATAGCAGGTGGCCAAGCCTGCTATGTTTGGGCTATCAATGAACAGTCTCTAACTCCAGCTCTTATAACACTAGATTGAGACTACCAAACTTTCTGGACTTTTCTGCTGTTTAGTTTCCTCATCTATGCAGTGGGAATAAAAATAGAACATCATGGGCTGGAGAGATTGCTCAGTGGTTAAGGTACTTGCTTACAAAGCCTGATGGCCTGATTTTGCTTCTATAGTGCTCATGTAAAGCCAGATGCATGCATCTGGGATTCATTTTCAGAGGCAAGAGGCCCTGGCATGCCCATTCTCTCTCTCTCCTTGCAAATAAATAAATAAATAAAAATAAGACATCACTCCAGGAGGCCCTAGGAAGAGCAAACATTAACACCTGGCCTTGCACAGAGCATGAGCCTCAGTCCTTAGACCAAGGTACTCAGAAACATCGCATGCCTTTCCTTGCAAATATGGAGCCTCTCTCTCCAGTTTGCCATCCCATCTCACATATTTGGGACATGAAGTCTCTCCAGGTCTGTCAAAGGCTCCCTGGCACCATAAGGCAACAGTCTGATGGAGGTACTTGCTCACTGCCATCTGTCCCCCACGTTTCTGTTGGGGTGGCATTGTTCTTGCAAGCATGGGATCTTTTATTTTCTTTGTTTTTTTTGAGTTAGGGTCTCACTCTGGCCCAGGCTGACCTGGAATTCACTATGTAGTCTTAGGGTGTCCTTGAACTCACAGTGATCCTCCTACCTCTGCCTCCCGAGTGCTGGGATTAAAGGCATGCGCCACCACGCCTGGCTCAACATGGGATCTTTAAATCAGATGTCTCTGAATTGGATTCTTGGGAGAAACTGCAAGCCGGTATGCCTGTGACCCCCATCTTGTGAGATGTTGGATACCTGTGATGGTTAAATTCTATTGTCAACTTGATCAGATGAGAAATCAAGTAAGAGGAAGTCCTCTCGGGCAGGTCTGCAAGGGCATTTCCAGCAGGAGGCACTAATGGAGGAAGACCTCTCAGAGTGCTCAACCCCTCCAATGGCTGCCTGTATTTCATTTATAAGGAGGATCCAGGAAAAGACGGTGCCACTTCCCTGTCAGCCTGTGCTGCTTCCTGGCACGTGAAGCTCCCATCCTTTGCAGCCATCATTTCTGAGAGTCCAGCTTCTCGGGCCTTCCAACGTGGACTGAAGACCAGTGGCTCTCCAGATTCCTTCAGGCCTTCAGAGCCATATTGCAACTGCTGAAGCATCCAGCCACGTGGAGTGAGCAGCTACAGGGTTCCCAGCCTCTCCAGACTGCACGCAGCTGTGCCTGGGCTGTCCAGCCCATCTCCTGTGAGCTAGTCTAATCAGTCCTCTCTATAACGCGTGTTCATTGTACCAGCTCTACTCCTCTGGAGAACTCTGATGGATACAGAATCACATGACCTGGTCATCCACGTGCCTTAGGTGACCTGCCTTGGTTTGTGCGAAGTCTCTCTCTCTTTCTTAAACTCAGGATCAAGTGGCTCCTTTCCTCCCGCTTCTTTCAAGCCTGCTTCCCTTCTACCATCTCCGAGAATCCTCTTTTCTCTCTGAGATTAGCATGTGGAAAACAAGCCTAAGACATCTTGCTGGTGCAGAGAGCCTTCCAGCCACCCTGATACCCCTGGAACAATCCAAGGGCAAAGGAGGAGGAACACACTGGAACCACTGTGGTGGGGAGAAAAAGAAACCGGGGGGAACAAACCTATGAACCAACCTTGAAGTGCTTCTCAGCTACTCAAGTGCTCACCTGTGGGTGTCTGGGTCCTCGAGGCCACGGTTCCGCGAAGGCATGCAGGCAGCCGTGGAGAGCAGGGTCTTGAGCGGCCATGAGCACGGCAAAAGAACCCTTTCGAGAGGCAGTCTCAGTGAACAGCCCGTGTATTTGTCAGAGAAATGGGTGTATAAACAGTTGAGAGAGGGAAGAGGGTCCTAAGGGGATTGGTGAGCTCAAAGCTTGCTAGCTGATGCCTAGGGACGGTCATTCCAGCATGTAGGGAGAGAGTCAGGTGATCTACATAGTGGCAGAAGAGGGTCACAGGGGAATGGGCTGTGTGAAGGCTGGGACTGCTGGCTGATAAGGAGTTTCCTAGGCAACTGGCCAAAGGTCACAGGGCTATGGGCAGAGCCTAAGTTCAGGTGTGCCAGGCTTGGAGAGGGAGTGGCCTCCTGTAGCCCGGGGGTCCTTAGCCGTGCTTGGCAGCTCAGGCCCCTCTCCTGAAGGCTCCAGCCTGTGCCTGGCAGTGCCCAACACTCACCACTTTGTTTCCACCTGGCTAAAACTGCTCTCGGTACCCATGGTATCATGGTCCATGCTCCTGTCTGGAAGCAGACTCTTATCCTACCACTCACCATCCTCTAGTGCCCTCTGCATGTTGTGTGGGCTTCTCTGTTGTGATGTTCATATTGCCATCTTTGGGCTCCAATGTCTTCCACCCTCCAGGCCTCTCAACAAGCCATTTTCAGGGAAGTCACACCCACCGCTGATGTTTCAGCATCATTTCACATGCTGATGGCGCCTCTATTCAGCCACCTCTGGCTACGAGTGTATGTTCATCGTGGCTCCCCCATTAAGAGCTGGAGTTTTCTCTCCAGCTTGGTCTTTGGTTACCTGAAGACTTGCTTGCAGAGCACAATATAGGAGAGGCGATGCTGAGCTCTTCTGGGCTTGTACTGTTCCCGCTTCTGCGCACATCTGCATTTGCTCCTGGCTCCCCTCCCCTGCTCTCCAAGGCTCTTGATGTTGATAGGCACCCCATTTCCTCTCTGATCCCCAGGTCAACTGCCAGCCATGTGACTGACAGCCTCTGAAAACAGCCCAGCCCCTGAGGATCTGATCCCTTGGCAGGCTTGTAGGTACATGAAGCAGCCAGGCACAGGCCAGCAGTGCCCCGAGCTGGATTGAAGTCATGAGGAGCAGCAAAGATCTCCTGTGTTAAGCCACTTAGTTCCTGGGCGATCTGCTCCATAACAAATGTATAGTAAAGTTTTGAACACCTCAGAGACTCACAAGCCCAGTGGTCCCTGGACATCTGAATTTAACACATCCTACACTGACTCCTCTTCTCTGCCTCACTGGTCCCCAAGCTGCTATCTTCCCATCTTGTCTTTGTCTTTGAAAACAGCTACAGTTTTATCAGAAACTCAGATGCAATGCTGACCCCTGCATCCAGCTTTCCCCGTATCCATCTCTCATAAGAGCCATCAGTTACACCTTTCAGAACCAGTTTTGTGTTGTACCTTCTGGACACCCACTGGGGTAATACCCAATGACTGTGTCACACACAGTGCCACACAGCAGCACCAGGGCTCATAGCAAAGGACGTAAGTTGTCCAGACATCCTTGCTTCTCTTCTGAAACCAAACTTACCACACCTCTTCCCTGTTAGACTCTCCACACCAAGGTAAGCTCTCCCCATAAAGTAGACCTACGTCCATCTTTGCATTTCCCAGAATGCACAGTAGGCAGGCAAAAAGTACTGGATGGATCGTTGAACACTAATGCTATAAAATGTTCAAATAGGCTCATGATGGTTAAATCTCATCAAAATGCATACTTTGGGGCTGGGGAGATTGCTCGGTGGTTAAAGCTGCTTGCTGGCAAAGCCTATTGATCTGGGATCAATTCTCTAGCTCCTGTGTAAATCTGGACATATGCGTATGATGTTTATTTGCAGTAGCAAGAGACCCTGTCACCCCCCCAACAAACACATGCACACATGTATGCACACAAAGTTAAAATACAGACTTTAATAAAATGCTATTTTGTATAATTTTATTAGTGATAGTACCTGCACAACATGTGGGATTCGTTGTGACATTTCCAAACATGTGTGTGATGCACACTGATCAGAATCAACTCCCTGTCACCCTCTGTTAACCCTCCTGATCTCCTTCCTCTTCTCCAACAGTCCACCTTCTACCTTCTATCTTCTTTTTCTTTCTAGATTCTACATATAAGAGGAGACATGTAATGACTGTCTTTATACATCTGGCTCATTTCACTTAACATAGTGATCTCCAGTTCTGTCCATTTTCTTGCACACAATTTCATTCTGATTTATGCTGAATAAAAGCCCTTTTTTGGTGTGTGTGTGTGTGTGTGTGTGTGTGTGTGTGTGTGTGCATTTTATATATCCATTCATCTGTTGGTGGATATCTAGGCTGGTTCCATGTCTTAGCCATTGTGAATAGTAAAATGATAAAAACGGGTGTGCCAGTATCTCAGTGGGATGTTTACTTAAAGTCTTTCATATATACCCAGGAGTAGTTTTATTTTTAGTTATTATTAAGACTTTTCATTCTGATTTCCATGGAGGCTGCACCAGTTTGCATTTTAATTAAGAGTGCAAACTCTATTTTCAGTGTTAACCTAAGGATAAAGTATAGTTTCAGGTCTCAAGTTAACTAGCCAATGAAAAGAACTGGTCTGAATTTGACTGTAGGATGCAGACAGGTCTACCTGACACTACAGCCCATACCTTGCCCTCAGTTTCTGGTGATAATTCACTGGTATGTGCTTGGTCATGAGCTGTGTTGGTGGAATGTGTAACGCTCTATCCAGCACACAACAATGGCACAGCATGTGGTTTGAGGCATGTGTCCTGATGGTCCTCAACTCCTTATCTACCTGGTGTTTGAACTTTTTTCCTCGGAGGTCTTCTTCCCTTCAGGCTAAGGTTTGATCTAAGACAAGTCTCCATGGGTAGACCCAAGGTGAGAATGAGGACTTATGTCCACTTTGAAGGGAAAAGGCTTATAGGACAGAACCACGTGACAGGCACACTATTGAAGGAGACAGGAGAAGCTAGCTTCTTCCAGGCAGGCAGTCAGGGCAGGATCCGAAGAGAAAACCAGATGTCACCCTGTCTGCCCTGGTAGAACTGGAACTCATGTCTGTTCCAGTTACACCTATGATGGCTGCAGCACCCCCTTCTCTTCCTCGATCCAGCCCACTACCCAGGGGGTCAGCTGACGAAGTCACAGACCAGTACACACCTGAGCCTGATGACAAAATCCACCTCAATTAACGATAAAGGCCCTCTCTTCCCTCCCTTCCACTTTTGCGACCTGGTTAGCTTCTGGCTCCTTTCATCTGAGCAGTAAGGGTCTCCTCTCCTCTCTCTCTGTCTCTCTCTCTCTGTCTCTGCAGTCTGACTGTTGGGGGGAGGAGGGCTGGGTTACCTGTCAGGATACTCTTTTGCTCGTTTCACACACGTATTCTGTCTCCAGATACCTTCTTCACTTTGTTTTGATAGTCCTCTAAACTCTGGGTCTACCACATGTGCAATAACTCTCTAGACTTTCTTCACTACTCATTTTTCTAGCATCTGAATTTTCGGGTCTCTGCTCCCTCTGTCATCTTTCTTAGGCTCCGAGTCCATCACCACCTCATCCCCTCAGGTCTCCCGTGTGGAGGCTCTGAGCCGACGCTTTCCTGCTCCCACGCAAGTGTGTTTCTTCTCAAACTTTTTGCGTGGGCTTCCAGATTCTGTCTTCCATGTGCACATGTAATTGTTGCAGCCCTTCCCTAGATACCAATTTCCCCTAGATAAACCTCACAATTTGTAATTTCTACATAAATAAACTCATTAATTCATAAGTTATCTTTTCAAGGTCATTTTGTATCAATTCTTTGTTAAAATAGGATAAGGGGCTGGAGAGATGGCTTAGCGGTCACAGCCTTTGCCTGCAAAGCCAAAGGATCCCGGTTCAGTTCTCCAGGATCCACGAAGCCAGATGCGCAAGGGTGCACTTGCATCTGGAGTTCGTCTGCATTGGCTGGAGGACCTGATGTGCTCATTCTCTCTCTCTCTCTCTCTCTCCCCTCTTTCTCTCTCTCAAATAAATAAATAAAATATAAAAAATAAAACAAAATAGGATAAGGATTCCAAAACTGCATTTCACAGGTCTGGGGGAGCCCCCTGCCAAATATCATTGGGGGTGTAAGTGCATCTTGGGTGGCTGACATGTTTGGAGGACGGGTGGGTAAGAGGTGATGAAGTATCTTCTCAGTAGAAAGAGAACTGTGATTAAACAGACATTCTTCTATTTATCCTTCTTTATGCTCCTCTCTCTCTTTCTTTCTTCATGTTTTTTTCTGATGAAAATCATGGAACCACACCTGCTTTCATTTAGAGAGCAGTTGCTGAACACATAAGGACTTAGAAAAATGCATGCCTCGAGTTCTTAGGTTTTGTTTCTTTCCTTTCCTTTCCTTTTCTTTTCTTTTCTTTTCTTTTCTTTTCTTCTTTTTTTCCAATATAGACTTATCAGAAAACCAACAGAACATTGTTTCTGTGGTCCACTCACCAGTAGAGTGGTTTTACTATATAAGCATTTCATTGTAATCACAGTCCTTACATCAACCTACTTCAGCAGCGCTTATCGTCTATATGCCTCGTTAATGGACACAAAACACAAATTCCATGCAATGCATTCATGTGCATTTGCATATGAATTAAGAAAGCAATAACTGTCTGGCATGCATGCAGAACAAGGGCGGGAATTTTGTTTTTACCTCCCCTCCGTACCTTGTGTGTGCCAATGTGCAGCCACATTTTTGCATGGAGAACTATTTCTGACCTGTGAGAGGTATGCACCGAACTATTTCTGAAGGTGCGGGTGAGGCTCGGGTGGCACTGTGAGGGCCCAGCCTCTTCACGTGCACCAGCGCACGCATGACGCAGAGACCCATAACACGTAGGTGTGGTATGCCATGGCAGCAATGAGAGAGGGGACATGAATGGAGGCACACTATGACACAATTCGCACACTTCACATACGGTGGTAGAATATGAATACTGAGTAGACTATCATGAGTCAAAGATGGATATTGAAGTTCTGAAAATAGCCACTAATGAAAAGAGATGCAATCTTAAAAAAAAAAATGGGGCTGGGGATGTAACTCAGGTGGGAGGGTTTTTCTCAGCACACACACACAGCCCTATATTTGATGCCCAGCACCGCATCATTCCTATGCAAATGCCTTGGAGTTACTTAGACACACCTTCAATGCCAGTGCTGGTGGGGAGGTGGAGACAGGAGGATTGGAAGACCATGCTCATCCTCAGCTAAAGAGCAAGTGTCGGGTTCAACTTGGCAAATAACCTGGTTGCCCTGAAGCCTTCATGATCCATGTCTGACCTGGACCTGAGACCCCAAATGACAGCCTCTACCCACTAAACCCTTTAGATGGAGTCCTGCGGTTGCTTCCTCACCCCCCAGCCAGGTAGATGCTGTCTTTAATGGTGGCACGTCTCCCTGTGGAATGAGGGGCTGTGGGTTCCTTACATCAGTCTACTGTGGACAGACTTGAACAGTCAACCTTTGCTTTACAAAGAAAACATTCCCATAGGTAGCTTGTTGAAAGGTCATGGAGGATGGGCCCCTCCCTCATAATCAGCAGCTAACAAAAACAGGAAATGAAACTGTGGACTGGTTACTGGCCAAAAAATTGGGATCTGGGCTGGATCTCTGGCCGTAGATGACATTCTGAACTTCCAGAAGGTCCTAAGATTAGAGTCTAGCTGCAGGCTTTCTGGTAAAAAGCAAAGACGTGAATTGTCCCTCCCTTAAGAGTTAGTTCAAGTGAGCCTGCCAATTACCTGGTAGGAAAAATGCCCTCAGAAAATCTGTCTGTTACAGGGATGCTAGAAAGCAGCATAAAGCCAAGCGTGGTGGCGCACACCTCCAACCCACCACTCCGGAGGCAGAGGTAGGAGGATCACTGTGAGTTTGAGGTCACCCTGACACTACATAGTGAATTCCAGGTCAGCCCAGGTTGAAAAAGAAAAGAAGGAAGAAAGGAAGGAAGGAAGGAAGGAAGGGAGGGGCATGAAATCTTGCCTAAGCACATAGATTGGCACAGTGGTCTCTCTGGCCACTGCCCACTCTCACCCAGTGTTTTCCTCCATAGGGGTCACTCTAGCCATTGTCCACTCTCATACTATGAGAGTGTCTCTCCCTACAGTGTTCCCTTAGGCCACTGCTCACTCTCACCCCTGCAGGCTACCCCCCACCTGTGGTGATTTGATTCAGGTGTCCCCCATAAACAGGTGTTCTGGATGCTAGTCTCCCCAGCTGATGGCAATTGGAAATTAATGCCTCATAGAGGTGGTGTGTTGTTGGGAGTGGGCTTATGGGTGTTATAGCCAGTTTCCCCATGTCAGTGTTTGGCACACTCTCCTGCTTCTGTTGTCCATCTTATGTTGGCCAGGGGGTGATGTCCACCCTCTGCACATGCCATTGTTTTCCCCTGCCCTCATGGAGCTTCCCCTAGAGTCTGTAAGCCAAAATAAACCCTTTTCCCCCAAAAGCTGCTCTTGGTCGGGTGATTTCTGTTACCAATGTGAACCTGACTGCAATACCACCTCACTCTGAAATAAACTCTACCTCTTATTGTGGGGTTTCGAGACCCCTAAGCTAAGCCCGCCGGAAGTGACACAGACTCCGCGGCTCACAAACCCCACACCACTGTCTTCTGCACTGTGCTCTGCGGGTCTCATCTGAATCCTTTCAGCGGGGATCACCAGGACCAGGGAGTACAGAGCAAGTCCCAGAATCAATTCTCACTGATTCTACTGGACTGAAAATGCCCTATTTTGTGGGCTGAAGATGTGAGTCGGTGGCAGAGAGCTTCCTTAGCATGTGTAAGTGCCTGGGATCCTTCCCCAACATTGCCCAAAAGGACGACCACCAGCAACAAAAGATTGGGTTTGTTCAACTTCTGTGTGTGTGAATACAGTTCTTAAAAATGCAGTGCTGTGCCCCAAATTAGATCACTTGAAAAAGTTACAATCGCTGGATGCTAACTTTTCGAAATAGTTCAATTCCAGGCCAGTTTCCCTTTGCCAGACAGAGTATGTTTGGTTTATAAACTCAGCGAGCTTGAAGTTTTCCCCAGAAAGGTTTCCAAGCTAAGGTCTTCCTTGGATCATGATTTAGGAAAAACCGGGAGCTGCTGTCCTGCTGTTGGTCTGCATCTAGGGCATGAGTGCAATGGAAAGGAAATTGACGACCCCCACCCCCTTTCCCTTGAGGACTGTTTTCTGCTTTCTATTCCAGTTACTGTTGGTAGGCTGCTTATTTTCACCACTTCTGTGCGTTTTGCAAACCAAATAAACAACTCTGGCTGCTGGAAGGGTGGGGCAGCCTCCTCACTTGGGTTCTGCCCCTACACCCGCGTGTGTCTTTAGAGTAGAGATGAGGGGTAGAGTCAGGAGAGGAATGAGAGGGACAGAGAAGGGGACTCAGGAGCCGGAGGAGCTGCCACTCACCTGGGACTGGTGGAGGCATTCTGGGGGTCAACATACCAGCCAGAAAACTGCGGCCAGCCTGCTATTCTGGAGGTCACAGGCTGGCTGGGGATTAAATCAACTCTCTTGGGAGGTTTCCCTTTGCAAGCTCTTTTATTTAGCAAAGGGAGGAAGGGCTGGCAGTTTGCCTTCCCCTGACTTTGGAGAACTGGGAATAAGTTCTTTCATTCCCTGAAGTGTAAGGAACAAAAGGAAAGTAGGTCATTAACTGTAAACCACCTCAACATGCCAATCCATCTATGCCTGGGAATGCTCAGTGGTGCCCACCACTTCACCCCACACTGCTGCCTTCCAAACAAATGATGTGACTGCAGAAATGGGGTAGGAGAAAACGGCCCAGAGGTGCAGCCGGGCCCCTGGCCTTGGCGCTCCGAGGAGTCCCTGGAGCACATGTGTGGGCTATGCAGCATGTGGCTATGAGCCTCTCGGACATTCCTCCTTGCTGTCTGCTGGGGCCAGAGGGGCCTGGTACCTGCTCTGCCCGGAGTCACAGGTTCTTCTGCCTATTACAGGATTCGGGCTCTGGGAGAGATACGGAAGAGAAACTGTGCTCTGGGCTTAGAACTGCCCGGACCGTCTAGTCCTTGTCCATGTTTAGCAAAGAATTGAACAGTATGGACACTGAGAAGAGTAAGTTACAGGAGAGTCATTAATGGAGCATGGCAATGCAGCACAGGAGAAAGAGAGATTTTTATAGGCCATCAACCAGGGACAGAGGCCACCCTGCCTACCATGGCAGGACTAGAACCCACAGTTGACCCAGTCTCATCCAAGATGGCTGCAAGCATCGAGGCCATTGACAACGTCCAGCTCTTCTGCAAGTTTCCCTGGCTTAGCCCACCTGGGGCTAGCCCCTCATGAGTCAGCCTGTTGAGTCCATCAACCAGCCAGCTGTCTCCCTTGCACACCTTAGTCTGATGACAAGGCTCATTCAAATTGGATGTCTGATCCACATAAAGGAGCCTAACCACGTGTGCAGATCTCACGGCCTCTTCTTCCTGTGGATGCACTGATGTGTAAATGGCTCTCGGTCACTTCTCCTCCCAGCCTGGCTGGGAAGGGGGCAAATTTCTTTTGGTCAGAGTTCTTTCCCACCTTGTTTTGGGTACTTTCTGGTTTGCTGCATGTATGACGTCTCTTTTACCTCTGAGTCCATCACCGTCTCCTAATCCTCTCTGTTCTCTGACATGAGCAGGACCTTAGAGCTTGGGTTTTCCTGCTTTGCTTTCTGTTTTGTGTGTGTGTGTGTGTGTGTGTGTGTGTGTATACGTGTGCACATGAGCATGTGTGGTGTGTGTACATGTGCACACATGTGCTGTGTACACACGCATGTGTGTGTGTGGTATTTGAGTGTGTATGTGCACATGTGTGTACTTGCACATGTATGTGTGGTGTGTGTGTATGTGCATGTGCACCCTGCCTTCTCCACGTGCTTCTTCCCCAGAGAAGGGAAAGAGATTTTCTCCAGCTCCCCTTCTACTCCTGCAAGGCGGGGAACTGAGTTTGGCCTGGGATTCCCTGCTGGCCTTCCCTCTGGGTCCTATCTCTTCCTAAAATAAATCTCATAACTCATAATTTACCCCTCTCTGAGTCCACACATTTTCAATTCTTTGCTAACTCGGATAAGGACCCAAAAGTTGGTGTCCACAGGCCTGCCTGGGATCTCATGCATCTTTATGGGATTTAATCCCTCCCTGGACCCAAGATCCTTCACCAGAAATAGGAGAGAAGAAAATGCAAGAAAACTCTCAAGTCAAGAGGAAGTCCTCCCTCCATCCAGCACCACTGGGACGGAAGAGAAAAAAAATCAGATTGGGAAAAAAAATCTCTCTCACAGAGGTGGGGTCTCAGGTCATTTATATGAATTAGGCATCTAATTAGAATAAGCATCATTACAAGGTCCAGGTATATAGGAAGGGCTCTGATCGGTTGATGGACACCAAGGAAGGACTGGCTGATAAGCTGACTCCAGAAAGGCCCTGCTGCAGGTGCTAAGAGCAGAAAAAGTTGAGGAAGAAACCGGAAGCTGCTGCTTTTGCTGGCAGCCATCTTGGATGAGACTCCATCAGACAGGATTCTAGTTCCGCCAGGGCAGAGTGGTGTCTATGTGTCTTTGGGCCAGTACCTAGAAGACTACCTACCACAGCAGCAGGACCGTCCACCTTTCAGTGTTGATGCAGGGGGTCTGACCCCCGGGGGCCTCTTTGGACGGGAGATGGCAGTACAAACAGTGGTCCCTCCAGGCAGCTCTGTCTCTGGCTTTCTCACAGATACCTGGAGACTTCCTTCCTCAGGATGACGCCCAGTGGAGTGGTCCGACGGGCCTGACTGCCAAGTGGAGCAAGCACAGGATATGGGTTTTGTTCTCAGAGGACCAGGTCCACACCACAGTCAGGCCTCTGGCATGGGATGCTCCCTGAAGGGCGGCTCAGCCAGAAGTGCACTGGTGTGAGGTGCTGGGCTCCTACCCAGTCCTGAAAGGAGAGAGGCAGCCATGGAAGTTTGTCAGACCGCAGCCCAGTGTAAGTTTGGCTCCCAGGGAGGGAAGAGCCAAGCTGAGTTTGCCTTGGGCCAACCCCATCGAAATGCCCTGAGGCCAGCGAATCCCCAACACCGTCAAAATACAGACCCATAAGTTAAGTGTTCCTTGGATGCAAGCTCAGTGCTGGAGATAAAGTCCCCTGGGAGTGACTCTTCAAGACAAATGTTGGATCTGAAGGTCAAAAGAAGCTTCTGAAGCAACAAGGAAGATGGTTTGGATGTAAGATGTGCTGCTCCTCCCACCTCAGGCTCCTGTGTTCAATCAAACATTTGGTTCCCAGCTGGTGGCACTGTTTGCAGAGGTCGTGAATCCTTTAGGAAGTGGGGGTGGGGGAGGGGACGCTAGCTGTCCTATGCAGGCCACTGGAGGTGGGTCCTAAACGTGAATTCTTCCCCTGGTTCCCATAGGAGGGCTCTGCTTCCTGATCAACCAAGATGTGGGGAGGCACCCCGCATGCTCCCACCACCTTCCACCAAGTGCTTCCGACACCATGCTGTCCCCTTACTGCTGCAGCAAGAACGTATCTGCCACTGCTGGCCCGGATAAGTGCTTCCTCCCAAGTCCAGGGCTTGCTTAGTTTTGACCCTGCCTGGTTTCCTGCCATAAGCACCTTGGAAGGTGGTAGATTGAGCGTTTCTCCAGTTTGGTGAGGTGGTTTAGGGGTAATGGGGCCATCAAGAATAGAAGTGAAGTATAGTCTTGAGCCTGTGTGGGGGAGTCAGGTCCCACTTATGCTTTTCCCTAAAGGAATCCTTTCAGCCTCTTCCTTTCTAAGACCAGAAATGTCAGAAGAAGGATCTGGTCTTTCCTTATCTCTTTCCTAGATGAGACAACTGCCACCTTCCAAGAAGTATTGTTCTCCTTGCAGGAAGCCTGGTGGCTCCTGGACATCTGATGTGGAAGCTGGACTTAGCCTTCCCCCACCTCCAATAAATTCCCATAAAAGACCCTAATCAGAGACACCAAGTGGGCTTCCTCATTCCAAGGACCCCTTCCTGCCTTGCAGAAGAAGCTCTGCCTTCTTTCCTTCTCTCTAGTGCTATAGTAATATCTTTTTTTAATTTTACCCTCTGTGGTCTGTGGATTTCCTTTCGACCTATGCTGAACCATGGGGATGCTCAGGTCTGACTTAGAAGATCGGATACCAGCCTGAGACATTTGTGATGCTGGTGTTGGATGGAGCTGTCTCTGATGGGTGTACCTTTCATGTCTGCTGATGAAAGCATAGCTCTTGGGCTGGGAATATGGCTCTGTGGGTAAAGTGCTTGCACAATAAGTACCTGCAACCTGAGTTTAATCCCCAGCACCCATGAGGAAATTGAGCATAGTGGCTGGAATGTTGCAGGTTCGGAGCCAAATTGTCTTGGGGTATCTTAACCCCCTTTCATAGCCATTCAGTGCCCACCTCTGTGTCCACCATAATGTTTTTGTGACTAGCAGGTAAATCCTTTTGGAATGTACAAGCAGATGCCTACCTTCCACCAACCTGAAGTCAGCAGATAACATCAGATTTATAGCACATTCTCTCAACCTGCTATACCTTCCTGATATTTCCACCAACACATTTTTAAATACCTTGATTTATGATTTTCTTTTATTATTACTATAAAAACTTCATGAAACTGTTACCATGTTGGAACATGGTATTTGGAACAACTTAAATCTGTGTCTCTAGACCAAGGTCACTCATGTTTAGGTCAGAATAAAATATCTCCTAGTCCCTTTGAGGTGAGACCCATGTTTTTGTGTTGACAGAGTCATTGAAGAATGGGTGACCTGTGACATGAGACGGACCTTCCAGTGTCCACCTGGACTGTGGCACTCAGGTCTGTGGAATTTATCATGAAACCAAACTTCCTTGAGTTTTGAAGGTGAGCTGTGCTGTCAGAACAATAATGTAAGGAATCGTGTGAAGACCTGAGCCTGTGTTACCCTGCCTCCCCTCCAAAAAAAGAAAGAAAAAACTGCACTCAATCTGAAGGTCAAGGTAAAGGCTGTCAAGGAAAGAGTCCACAGGGCTGGCCCAGCACCAAGCTGCAGGCTGGGATTCACTGAACCCTGAGGCCGAATCAGTGGTCAGAGCTGTGCGCTGAATTTTAATCAGAGAGTCAGTCACTCCCTTCTTGGTCTCCTGAATCAAAGTTAGATGCTCTCACATCTGCCCTCCTATGCCTCAGCCTAGTGGACTTAAAATGCCACTGGGAGGGGCTGCTGGGAGGTAACTTTGCTCAGGGTTTAACATGACCACTGTCATGGTTGTGCCATGGGCTGGTGTGGTTACCTCCAGAATGGAAGGGGTGGAGCTACGGTCACGGCAACGAATACAGTGACAGTCAGACCCATGGCAAAGGTTCTGAGGCTGTCAACACTCAAGTGACAAGACTCGCTTGAGATTTCAAGTCCCACACCCTCCTGACCCAGCTACACGGGATCTTGGAGGAGGGTCCTTGGTGTAGTCCAAGGTAGAAATCACCCAACCAAGAGCAGCTTCTGGGAAACAAGAGGTTTATTTTGGCTGATAGGCTTGAGGGGAAGCTCCACGATGGCAGGGGAAATGATGACATGAGCAGAGGGTGGACATCACCCCCTGGCCAACGTAAGATGGAAAATAGCAACAGGAGAGTGTGCCAAATACTGGCATGGGGAAATTGGCTATAAGACCTATAAGCCCGCTCCTAACAATACACTCCCTCCAGGAGGTGTTAATTCCCAAATCTCCATCAGCTGGGAACCTAGCATTCCGAACACCTGAGTTTATGGGGGACACCTGATCAAACCAGCGCAGTCCTCTAGGGAGTGGAAGGTTGGCCGAGGGTGGCACTCCAGGGATGCAGCCTTGGTGAGTCCTTGCCTGTGCTGGGCTGAGACCTCCCAGTGAGTAGCTCCTCAGGTCACGGACTCCTGTGTGGAACCCGAGTTGACTCATTGGTTCACCAAACTAGACTTGGAATGGAATCCTATCTTCGATCTGTTGGTTCCCTCTTTGGGGTGAATAGATGGTTCTTCACGTCTCCCTAGTATAAAGTCGATGGCCGGCCAGTCTAGCCTACCTGCCAGCTCTCACCCACTCTCAAAGGAGGTGAATAATGTTCCTGAAGGCAGCACTTGAGGTTGTTCTCCACACGTGTGTACATATGTACACGTGCACCTGCACAGATGAACATGCACACACATACATATACATATAAACATGCACACACGTACATACACAAAACATTTTTACAACACAAATTATCCTCCACATGGTTTTTAGCTGCCTTGGAGGGTGACACCACAGAAATGCAAATTATCTTTTTTCTTGAGATTTTAGAGGTTTATAGATACCTAATTTTTTAAAAAATATATATTTTTTATTTATTTATTTGAGAGAGAGAGAGAGAGGGTGGGCATGCCAGGGTCTCCAGCCACTGCAAACGAACTCCAGATGCATGCGCCCACTTGTGCATCTGGCTTACGTGGGTCCTGGAGAATTGAACCAGGATCCTTTGGCTTTGCAGGCAAATGCCTTAACTAATAAGCCATCTCTCCAACCCAATACCTAATTTTTTGAACACATCCTACAGAGCAGAGAGGTCAGAACATCACAGGGAGAGACATGCCTCCCCCTGCCTTGTTTCTCTAGAAAGACAGGGAGGCATGGCGATGGAATTGGGAGAGGGAGGCCTACCAAGGTGTCACACACTTTCTCCTGACACCTGAGAACAGGTAGGTGGGCATGCACAGGACTACTGGAAAGTTCCATCTCATTTCCTCATGGAAGTTTACATTCGAGGGCTGTTTCTCATGTCTCCACTGCTGCTTCCCCTCTTGCCATGAACCAGCGTCCCCCAGTCTGCTCATGGGTTCTGCTTCCTCAAGGCTAACTCATTCATTCTGGGAATGGAACCCAGGGCCTCACACATGCTAGACAGTGCTCAAGCCCCGAGTCCATTCCAGCAGCAGCTTAAACGCTTAAGACCTTCATTTAATTAAAGGATAAATGCATCTTTGTCCTGTACAGAGATAAAGAGAAGTTGAAGTCATTTTAGATGGGAATGGATTCATGGGCTTGACAGCCAGAGGGGCCAGCAGACCCACAACTTACATTCAAGGACACAAATGGTTATGAGCCGATCTCTGTTCCATCCGTTGACTTCAGTGGCCAATCCGCTGCTCTTGCTACTGCTGCTGCGGGCAGCCATTTGTGCTAATCCAAAGTGACACCCAGGTTTTTGACAATGAAGTGCTCAATCTGGCGTGCTGACGGTGACCTGGGGTGGACTGGTCACTTGCTTTTGACAGCAGGGCACAAGAGAGAAGAGCATAGCACTGTTTAGCATGAGTGGCAGAGCAATGGAGGTCAGCCCTGTCCCAGACATGCCTGTGGCTCTGCCAGTCAGGGCAGCCAAGCCAGGCTCACTGCCTGGGACCCTGGAGGGCATGTTGGCATAGGTGGGCATGCAACACAAGCATTGACAGGGTTTCATGGAGCAATATTCGCTAGTCAGAGGCTATCCTCTTCAGCTGTGTGAACAAAAAGAGGTGCTGTAGATGGGAGATGCGAGCCCACCTCTCACCCATGCCCTACCCCCTTCAGCCCGTGGCAGTAGGAGCCTTGTCAAGGTTCTCTCTGGGCCTGAGAACGGCTGGACTTCTCTGGCCTGTGATTCAGTGACAGCCTGCTGCCTGCTGGGCTGTGCTGGAGGCACACAGCTGGATGGGAAGTCAGGTGCAGACATGTGGAAGCTTTGCAAGCCCCAGAGCACCGGGTCTGGCCCTGGACACCAGCATGTAATTACCTGTTCCAAGGCTGTCTTAGAAGGTCATCACATGCCTCACATGGGGCTTAGACTAATTAAATTAAAACAAATCTGACGGAGAAGAAAAACGACTTGCAACTTAGGAGGATAATAAGGTGACCATGTGTGGAAATGTTACTTGAATCTTGCTTCCAACTTATTTGAGATTTTTTCAGGTGCAGCCCCTCTGCACAGCAGCCCCTGGATGGATGCCTGTGTCCCTCCCCGCACCTCAGGGCAGTGGAATGCATCTGGGGCTGTAGGTAGCCTTTGGCAAAGTCCAGGCGGGACCCAGCAAAAGGTTCCCCTTTCTGGCCATTCAGGTGGAAGCAGTCACATGCATCTTTACATTGATCTTGGAAATTGCATCTTAGTATCCAAACTGGGATGCCACTCCATCTGCACTGTCCCTTTGACGGACTCATACTGCCCAGGCCAGGTAAGTCCTTGGTTTGTGTGTTCACAGCCCCGACATGGCCACACATCCCCCACCTGCAGTTATGGTGGTTTATGTTTGCCGTATGACATTGTCCATGTCTTCTCAGTAGGACACAGATTATTGGTGAATGGAACCACCAAGTGCTGGTCTGGGAGAACATTTTGTATGTGGAAGGAGACGCTTTTGTCTTGTTCACTGTGGAGTCACTGGCTTCCTGATGACGGGCTCACATCCTTCTTTCTACCCTAGACACGGGGGCAAGGTAGTCACAGACAGTCTTTGTCCATCTTTCTCTCCGTAAACAGCGTTCGTGTTAAGAGTGGCCCTGTTCTCCCTCATGAGATGTGTCAGCAAAGCTTTGCAGGGTTAGTGTGATACAGATGGTTTCAGAGTTTGGAAGGCACCAAGGGTTCCAGGTTCTTATGTCCCGAACTAGGAACGGAGCACAGAGTAGCAGTAGAAGCAGAGAGTTTATTAGGAGACATCACTGCCAACGACGAAGGTGGTGGACTGGAGCAGAAGAAAAGAGTTTGTCAGGTCACTAGTCCTGATGTCGTCACGTTTGCTGAGCTCGGGGTCGTTTGCATAGTGCGGCCTTCTCCTGCTCTGCTGCTGTTTTTCTACAGGCTGTTTCCTGAGTCATGAGTCCCAGGTCTCATTAGGATCTTAAATTTCCACCCAGGGCTGTGTGCTTTAGAATTATAATGAATAACCGTTCTGCTAGGACACTGGGGAGCACTGCTACCCCTTCGAGAACTGCACCAAGTAGTTTTAGTTGGCCTGAGGCTTGTGGAGGTCCAGTCTTTTCCTTGTTTCTTTATATGCTATTTTTTTTCATGATAGGGTCTCACTCTAACCCAGGCTCACCTGGAACTCACTTTGTAGTCCCAGTCTGGCCTCAAACTCACAGCCATCCTCTTACCCCTCCTCTGGAGTGCTGGGATTCACCACCAGGTCAGCTTTTAATTTTTTTGTTTATTTTTATTTATTTGAGAGCAACAGACAGACAGAGAGAAAGAGGCAGAGAGAGAGAGAGAGAGAATGGGCACACCAGGGCCTCTAGCCACTGCAAACGAACTCCAGATGCATGCGCCCCCTTGTGCATCTGGCTAACGTGGGTCCTGGGAAACAGAGCCTTGAACCAGGGTCCTTAGGCTTCACAGGTAAGCGCTTAACCGCTAAGTCATCTCTCCAGCCCCAGGCCAGCTTTTAATATGTTAATTTTACAAGGACTGCCAGACCTCATTCAGCACTCTGCTCTCCCTCCTCAACTGCTTTCAGCAGGTTAACTGGGGATGTCCGGACACAGGGATAGAATCTATCCGATTACAGTTCCACCTTCACTTGGTGTGATATTGCCTGGCCCACAGACGGTCACTGTAAGCACGTATCTAATGACTGTGACCCCGGGCAAATTCAGCTAGATCCTGCCACCACGCAGTGAACCAGGGTGTCAGGACAGTTGGTGCAGAGGGTGAGAAACCTGTTGTCCCCAGGAGCACTGCAGCGCCAGCCTTCTCTGTCACGCTGGGGTTCTGGGACCCGCCCTCCATCCTGATGCAGGAGACTGGGCTCTGCGCTTACAATCCCTCAGGCTCATGACTCTCAAACCTCCAGTTCTTGTCTGTTTTTAGCAAAGAATGAAAAACCACAGACACTGAGAAAAGTGAGTTATGGAGGATTTATTAAAAGAGACTTGAAGTGGTGAGAAAAAAAAAGAAGCAGGAAAGTTCCCAAGCCAAGAGGAACCCTTCCCCTCTCCCAGACAATCTGGGAGGAGATGAGAGTAAACTGGGGGAAAGTCTCACTCACGTGGAAGCGTAGATCAGGTCCATTTGTATGAATTAGGCACCCAGTTAAGGAGCATCTCATTGTCAAGCCTAAACAGACTTGAAAAATCTTGACTGGACGTTGACCTAAGAGGAATGCCAGCTCAGGATGGCCCAGCCACACATGCTGAGCCCAGTAAAGCTGAGAAAGAACTGCTGCTATGGCTAGTTTTTGTCTCACTGGATACATTTGGGCCAGTTCCTAGCTGACTGCCTACAAGAAGAAGCTACCTTGCTCCTAATCTGTGTCACTGTGAGCTAACCATACCAGATCGCGGGTAATATCATCAGCCTGGTCTGTGATTCAGTGACAGCCTGCTACCTGCTGGGCCATGATGGAGGCACACAGCTGGATGAGAAGCCAGGCACAGACACGTGGAAGCTTTGTAAGTCCCCAGAGCACTGTGTCTGGCCCTGGACACCAGCGGGATTTGGCCTTTTTATAGATCTCCACACATGGTTCATAGGCCAGCAGGGCTGGTTCTTGTAGGAACCGCCAGTTTACATGCCAGCAGCATGCATTCCTGTGTTTTCCCTTACCCCCACTCTAAAGGACACATTCATCCGGGTGCCTCACACCATAGCCCCCAGACCCATCAAGCACTCTCTAACACGTGCCCTGCTCTGGGCTCTGCTGTGAGTCCACATGGGCTCTGGCCAGGAGCAGCTCCCAGAGGAGTGCTCTGCAGGCTATCTGAGAATGCAGGGTTACCTCAGGCGGGCCATCTAATGCCCCACTGAGTGAAAACGAAGGGCAGAGGGGAGGACTGTCTGGGAAAGGGGTTGAAGGACTCCAGGAGCTAACGGTTCCAAGGTGGGGGCAGGCAGTTGCCTACCAGAAGGATGAAGACGTTCTAAAGCATCTTCAACCCTCCCCGGGAGACCATGTGAGGACCTGCGTGTCCCTAAGGAGGTGACACCACCTGAGGCCAGCAGTTACTGCCCTGTCCACAGCTGGCACAGGGAAAAGCTTTGAAGTGACCACGGAGTAATCCCGGGACGAAGAACGAGAATCCCTTACAGGAAGACAGTCAGCCAGTGGGGTTGCTGGGTCTGGGGAAGGCAAAGGCATGTAAGCCCAGGCTCGTATCCCACCTGAACACCTTGAGCTACCAACACAGCAATTTTGGGTTCCCTGTGTGCCAATGCACCAACAATTTAGGGTGTCACTGGATCCTCGTCCTATGAATCTGAAGAATGAAATGAATGGAGCAGAGGATAAGGTTCAGAAAGATTTTATTACAGTTTAAAACTTTAGGAGGACGAAGAGAAGGGTGTTTAAGTCTAGAACGTAGAGAAAGAAGCAAGGTGGAGGTCTTGCCCAGGGAGGCAGGAGGGGGCTGGGAAGCCCACCTCGTACTCAGATCTGGGCTTTTTTTTTATGGGGAGTGGCTACGTGAGGGCGAACAGGTGGGCAGATTGCTATGGACAAAGACCAGATTTCACAGCTTTGCCAGTAATCTTAGGTAAGGATCAGTGTTTCTGTCCTCTAGGAAGGGTGCAAGCTTAATCTAGAGATCTTTCCTGGAGGGTGCAACATCCAGGTTTCTGCAAGCTTAGTGACATTTCCTGCTTTTAGTCAAGGAATACAAAACCATTACTTTTGGGGTTCTGTTACCCTGAATTCCTAGCCCATTTCTGTCTCCTATTATTTCCCCGTTCTGAAAATGTAGCACTAACTGCCGTTAGGGGATTAGGACAACAGAGGGGTCTGACTTCTTCAAGATAAGAGGGGCCGCTAGGTGTGGCAGTTGGGGTGCCCCTCCAGTCGCTCTATTCTACAGGACCACAAAAGTTTGCTGGTCTTATAGTGTGGGAAGAAACCTATGATTTCCAGATAAAGACATTGGTGGTGGGGGCGGGGATGGGAGAAACCAGGGAGAAGCCAGCACCAGGTAAATTGGGGTCTAGAGAGGTCTTCAGGGGTCCCATCCATGCAGCTGTCACATTTTATTCTCATGATGGGAGCAGAAGGCAGCAAAGAAGCCAGTCCTCTCCGATCCCTGCTCGCTCTGGGGACAGCGGAAGACACTGCCATCTCCACATCTCAGCACCATCAAGGAGGCTCCTTTTATTCTCGCCTCTGAGGGGAGCTGGGGCGGTTTCTGAAGACCGCTAGGGTGCAGACAGCAGGCAGTACCCAGTGCTGTAATGTTTCTGGCCCCTCTGCACCCTCCTCACTGCAGCAGGCCCCCTGAAACCAGGGACCACGGATGCCCAGCTAAGCCGCACGGCACTGGCCCGATTTGCACACATCTTCTCAGAATCCGCCGTCTGCCTCCGTCGCCTCCTCTCTCTGCCGCTCTCCCTGCCGCTGGGCCTCTACAATGTCCACCCGGTGTCCATCCCCCTGTGTCCGGCTGTCCCCAAGTCATGTGACTGCTGCTGCGTTCTGGGCTCCTGAGTGCCTCTCAGGAACCTTCCTTTGCTCTCCCAGTTGCTTTTCTTCTTGCTCTCTGTCCTCATTACTGACCTCAGAGGGGCTTGGGTGGGGCCCGGCATAGAGGACTGCTTTCTTCTCCTTTCAGAAGACATTCCATGGGGCTAATGTCTAAGGCTCCTCTCTGTGGCGTTTTCTTTTAAATTTTGTTTTGTTTTGTTCTGTGTGTCTCTGGTTCTTTTCTTCTTTCTTTTCAGTCTCCCTCTGCTGGGGTCTGGAGATTCCGCCTCTCCCTCTTCACCCTGGGGTTTTCAGTCACGTGACGGCAGATCAATCGATCCTTCTGCAATAAAGCATGCTCCATAAATGGAAAATGCTCTAATCCGGGCACACAGTAAAACTTGCAAGTTAATTTAAAAGACATTTCACAGGCTGACACTTTTTGCCTCCAGCATTTGGAGCCGTGGGTCCCCATGCCAGCTGGACTTCACCATTACTTAGAACACCGGGTATGCATATATCAGGTTCGTGGGCCTTGGTTTCCTTGTTTGAGACAGGAGAGGCTGGATCCAGTCTCTAAGCTCCCTGGACATTTCCAACTGCTTGAATTCTAAATGCTGTTCCTGCTGCGAAGGTTCCAGTGTCCTTCCTAGTCCTTCCAGGTCACTCTCTCTCTGTCTTTCTCCCTTCCCCACCCCCCCTCTCACCTCTCATGGATGCATTGTGTCATGTCCATCCTCACAGTGCTCAGTAACTCAGCCACAGTCACGGCTCGCTGAGACATCCCACTCCTTGTCTCTGGTGTATGGTGACGCACTGCTTATGTCTGCTGCGTACTGTGTCTGCGTAGCCTCTGACTGACACCAGGCAAAGCAGACACACAGGAGAAGCCACCAGAGGCCCAGGACACAAGCCGCTGCTGGGCCTCCCACAGCCCGAAGGAAGCACAAGTGCTCCCTCCCATGGGGCTTTGTTGATTCAACTTTGTGGGGCCCAGAGAGGCCCTTGGCTCACGCTCATGGCGCTGGTCCACAGCCCTCAATGGCATCTGCAGCCACATCCGCTCTCCCAGCAGCCCATGTGGTGGAAGGATCTCGGTTGTGGTGCAGCACCATTGCACGCACAGATGCTCGGTTCACTGACATTTCCCCACATTGCTCCCGTTTAACCACCATGGAGTCACGGCAGTCTGGCATGGAGCCCTGACAGGTGAGACCATCTGCTTTACAGAAGAACATGCAGGAGCTCAGAGAGGTTTCAGACCTCAGGACAACAGAGGGAACATCAAGAGCTCCCAGTTAGCACTAAGTCACCTAACAAGTATTATTATTATTGTTTTTTTTTTTTTTTCCCAAGGTAGGGTCTTGCTCTAGCCCAGGCTGACCTGGAATTTACCATGTACTCTTAGATTGGCCTTGAACTCTCAGTGATCCTCCTACCTCTGCCTCCTGAGTGCTAGGATTAAAGATGTGCCACTATGCCCTGCTACAAATTATTTTTATTAATATTTTATTTTTATTTATTTATTTGAAAGAAGGGGGGAGAGAATGGGTGCACCAGGGCCTCCAGCAGCTGAAAATGAACTCCAGGCCCATGTACTACCTTGTGCATCTGGCTTCCATGGGTCCTGGAGAATCATACCTGGGTCCTTTGGCTTTGCAGGCAAACACCTTAACCACTAAGCCATCTGTCCAGCTCCAAATTATTTTTTTCTGAAGATGCACATGCAGAAGAAAGCCCGGGCTCGGACTCCTCCAGCAACCTCAGTGGGATTCTGTGGCAGGAAAACCGTCCTGACTTGGCACCTTCCTCTCTGAGACCTGAAAATATTGCTGTACTTAGTCTCCTGTCAGTCTCCAAGCACAGATACCGTGCTAGATGCAGCAGGCTCCTCCATGCCCAACCTCTGCTGCTCCCAGACTTGAATGTACCATTGGAGATGGGGTTGGGCCTCAGTGTGATGCAGAGTCAGCTCTGAGCTCTAGCACTCCTCACAGCCTCTTCCCTCGGGTGTCACACCTTCCTGCTTTGTGTGCTGCCCTGACCCCTTTTCTACTCCAAGGACAGCAGGGGTCACAGGTGAAAAACCACTTCCCTGTCAATCTACCACTTCCGTACCGAATACAAGCTTCCTGTGGGCATAATATCCCTTACCATAGGCCCTGGTCCCTTGCTGCAGGCTTGTGTTTGATCAAAAATATACAGGTATTGGGCTGGATAGATGGTTCAGTGGTTAAGGCACTTACCTAACAACGTGGGTTCAATGCCCCAGTACCCACATTAGGCAGATGCACAAAGTGGGGCATGCTTCTGGAGTTCCTTTGCAATGGCTAGAGACCCTAGTGTGCCCATTCTCTCTCTCTTTGTTTATATTTCTCTGCTTGCAAATAAATAAATAAAATATTTAAAAATATACATATATAATGGTTTGAATGTAATATGTCTCTAATGGTGAAATTGAAGTGTGGGAGATAGAATTTGGCTAGACAGTTTAGGACAACAGGACCCCAGTGTGAATAGCTTTCTCTTGGCTAAATGCAGGAATTGTAGAGAACAATCAAGGTCATTTTATTTTATGACTGATTAGGAAAGTCTTTTCTTATCTCTGAGCCTTCAGGGAGTCCTTCCACCCTCTTCTAAGAAGGCTCTTCCTGAAGAATTAAGATTTCTGGGAAGATTGCCCTTTTCTAGCAATCCTGACCCCAGACACAGGATGTCAGGACTGGACTGACTAGGCCAGCCATCCATTCAGGGTGCTCACATATAAGTCCCCAACTTGAGTCTCAAAGTGTGCTTCTCAAACCCCTGCTTGCCTCCCTGGGCAGTAGCATTGCCTCTCTTCCTTTTCTTGAGTTCTGACCACAATCTAATGAAATCTTTCTGAACCTCATCCTCTGCTCTGTGGATTTTCTTCATTGAATTCAAAAGATGAGACCCTGGAGGCCAGTGACTCTGGAAGTTTTGTGTGACTGCTAAGTTTTCCTGCTCTATAACTCATGAATAGTAACTCAAGAGTCCAACCAAGAGCCAAGAAAGGCTCCATTGCTCTCAAGCTCTCAAAGACACTCCAAAATTCCCTTATCAAAACCAAGAGTGGGCTGGAGAGATAGTTTAGCAATTAAGACACTTGCCTATAAAGCCAAAGGACCCAGGTTAAGTTCCCCAAGACCCATGTAAGCCAGATGCACAAGGTGGCCCACGCATCTGTAGTTCATTTGCAGTGGCTAGATGCCCTGGCATGCCTATTCTGTCTCTTTCTCTCTACCTACCTCTCCCCCCCCCAATAAATAAATAAGATAAAATAAAATAAAAACCAAAACATGGGCTGAGACCTCCCCTATAGCCATGGGGCTTCACCATGTTATGTAAAGAGCAGCTCACCCCTGCCCCGCCCAGCAGCAGCTTGGTCCCTCAGCATGCAGCTCAAAGGAGGCCAAGAGATGGTCTCAGGGAGAGACAAGCCTGCCCCCGCCCTTGCCCAAGAGGCTTCTGATGGCATCTGTGAAGATGGAGATGCCATTTCCAAACAAGGTGGCCCTCTGAGGTTGTGGGTGAGCATCCCTCGGGGGATCTCGGTCCACACAGCAGAGCGGGTGTCTATCCGCTCACTTCTATCTTTGGAACTTGCTAAAGCCAGTGTGTGTGGAGCCCACACTTAACAAGGAGCTCTTGCTTTAGGACTGACTACCCTGCACAGCATTCCAGAGCGCCAGTCAACAGGCCATGGCATTAAGCCAGGTTCATCTCCTCGGGGATTAACTTTGCTTTGGCCGATTAGCTCCAAACACTTGCATTCGGATTAGGGAAAACATTTTTGTCTAACTCAGCAACCCCGAGACAAGGTTATTAACCTCAGGATGAGATTCACATTCTCTCAGAGGTTCCAAAGACATGGCTAGAAGCCAGAAGACATCCTCTCTCCCTCCTTCCTCCTACCAAACTCCTCGGTGACTTTGTTTACATTTGATTTTTATTACAAAGGCAGGATGATGAAATGCCGCATGCTAACCACATTACCCACCGCAGAGTGAATGATGGTCTTGCTCTGTGGAACTTATGTCCCATGCATACATGTTATGGCAGGAAGAAAAATGTTTGCGGATGAGCACTTGCTAACCTCACCTGGCATGCATGGATCAAGTCTTTATCTCTCTCTTAGCCTCAGCCCCTACCCTGCCCTCACTTCCATGCTCTGCGGTGGCCCTGCCTGTCCTTGACCCTCTCCGCTCACTCTCAGTCCTGTTCCCTACTTTTATCTTTGCCTGTACACTGTGTGTGTGCTGAACGCACCTGTATGTAACCCCGCAGTGCCGGGTGCTTGCCTGCGGTGGGCAGAGTGGGACATTGAGCGTTCTGCTCCGTCCCTCATCTGCCAGGTGCTGTTTGAGCGAGCACCCCTTACTGATCCTGGAGCGTACTGGAGCCCCAGCAACTCTTGGGTCTTTGTTCCCCTATGGGAAGTGTATGGCCATGCTCACCTGGGGACTGAATCAGGCCCTTATGTGGGCACAGTAAGTGTTCTAACTATGGAGCCTTCTCCCCAGTGCCCACCCTGCCCTGCTCCTTATTGTTGCCCCATGAAAAGTTAAAAGCCTGCAAGAGCTGATCTGTCATCACAGCTTAGTGTGCACCTACAAAGGTCCTGAAGAGAAACGGGGTTCTGACGTCAGCGTGAGCTCCCACTGTCACCACTCGTCTCCCCACAAAGTCAACATTTTAAGTGTATAGTACGTATAAGACATAGCCCGTCACAAGGAATGGGGGTCTCTGTGGACCAGAAAGGGATAAGTATCTCTAAATGACTAAGGCAGAAGGAAAGCCCTCACCTGTGAGTCTGACCCTCATTCCCTCAACAAAATTGGTCCAGCACAGGGTGAAACCCACAGGGTAGAGATGGGTGTTCAAGCTGAGGTGGGCGCAGTGGGCTGAGCAGAGCTCAGCTGACCACGCAGGGCTGTGTCCTGGGTGACAGTGCTCCTGGGGGCCCAGGGCTTCGTTACCTTCAGCTTGGAGTAGTTGGGTCCTATCCCCACCGGGGCCTAGGCTGAGGCCACAGGAAGGCTGTCTCAAGAGTCCTCACAGCACATGTCAGGGCCAGCGGGTTAGCGGGGAATGAACTCAGAGATACTTTCCTATCTTCAAGGAACGAAAGAGGAAGCTGCCAGCAAATGCAAATGGTGGGGGTAGAAAAACAGAAATATGGGAACTGAGGAACAACACTGGGGCAACCCTGGCTGAATGTTCATCTGGGTATAGAGCAAGAGTGAATTCACAAGATGGAAGATCAAAGTCAAGGAATTTTCTAGAAGTGATCACAAAGAAAAGGAGATATGGAAAAGGGGTGGACAAGCGCTTCATTTGTAGGTTCTCTTACTTGCTCCATGAGTTCTAGAGTTAAAAAAAAATAGACAGGATTCCCAAGGACAATTCTAAAAAACTAAACATTCTTAGGCATCTTCCAGAAAAAAAAAAATAAAAGAGGCCCAAGTTAATTCACAACCACCCACATGCATACACATCCCACAGAGGCATCGTAAAATTTCATCCAGACATGCACATTTAAAAAGTAAACAATTCCTCTGTCTCAAAGTTATCTTTTCAGGGAAGACTTCTATATTTTAAACCGCTATCCCTCTCGGCTTCTGGGTCTCGATGGATGCCAGGAGGCAGCGGCCAATTCTCGCACTTCACTCCTCTGTGAATCACTGTCTTGGGGTCAGCTCTCATGCCTGACTTTTCCCAGAGCCTCAGAAAGCAGGGTGTTCTCCTTCCTTGGCCTCTCAGCATTAAAAGGCAACTGTGGGGGGCTGGAGAGATGGTTTAGCAGTTAAGGTGCTTGCCTGCAAAGCCTAAGGACCCAGGTTCGATTCCCCAGTACCCATGTAAGCCAGATGAGCATGGTGGCACATACATCTGGAGTTTGTTTGCAGTGGCTAGAGGTCCTGGAGAGCCCATTTGCACACCCTCTCTATCTTTCAAATAAATATATAAAATAAAATTTTTAAAAAACTTCAAAAAAGAGATAACGTTGGAAAGTGAGCAAGGAATTAATAGATATGCTTCAAATTGCTCTTTCTTAATATTAGTGTCTTTGCTCAAAAGTATCAAATAGCTTCACCATCTCTTTTCTACCATAAAGAAGTTCTTGTATGTGTTTCTTATTTTTCTTTTTTTTTATTCTTTGTTATGTGTTTGTTGTTTTTGAGCTATGGTCTCCCTATGGAGTGCAGGCTAGAACTCTCCATCCTCCTGCCTCAGTCTCATGTGTGCATCAGCACACGTGGCTCCTTGGATTGCTAAGGAGCATCAGCTGTCCCTGCTGGGACAACATATGTGACAAAAATCAGCTTAAGGGAGGAAGGGTTTGTCTGTCTTGCAGCTCCGCGTGGCAGTGCTTCGCGGCGGGCAAGGTGTGGCCGTGGGAGCTTGAGGCCGATTCTGCTCCCAGTGAGGAGTGCAGAGCACTGCTTGACAACTGGCTTTCTTCTTATTATTCAGTCCGGGCCCCCCAGCCACGGCATGGTGCTGCCCACAGTGAAGGCGGGCCTTCCTCCCTCAGCCTGACCCCTTGCAGGCTTGCCCAGGGGTTCACTCTCTCAGGTAGTCCCTCCCAGGTGACTCCTAGGTCTTACCAAGTTGACAATTAATGCACACCATCACAGTTTCTTCTAACTGAAACCTCTGGAAATGTTTCCTCTCAGTTATCCATTGCTTTTCTCTCTGTGGCAGTGGCTCTATAAACAGGGCAAGGAAACCCACTCTGTGTTCTCTGTCTCTTCACTTCCTCTCTGCTGCCGTGACAATGTGATGGGCCCTGGCCCCCTGCTCCTGCCTGCGCTTCCCCACCATGACGGACTCCAACATAGGCTGAAATGAGCCTTCCTTCCCTGCGCTGCTCTGGGCAGGAAACCGACACAACCTCAGATGGCCTGCAGCTCCCAAGCAGCAGAAGCCGGCTTCATGGACAACAGACGTCCTCGCAATCGGGGTCATTTCAAGAGCTGGGGCAGAAGAAAGCTTTGGGGTGTTTGTTGGGGGAGGCGGAGAGGTAAGACAGCTGTGGATATATGTGAACAGGGCACACCATGGGGTCCCCCGACACGAAGGTACTGAGTTTGAGGGTGTCAGTGAGGGTCTGAGTATATGAAACTAAATTTTTTTCTATTTTTAGCAAGAAGAAGATCGGGCAGCAGAGATTGGGAATGTTCATGAAGAGTAGATAGGCCTCTACAACAAAACCAGATTGAACCCAAGAGAGCAGCCTCCTTTAGCCAAGAAAGTAGGGGTCCACAGGCCAGCATAGCATGTCCAAGTTCAAGATCACCTGGCCAGGCCACTCTCTAGCAGCCTCAGCCACTCTGAATTCAAGAGGGCTACAGAAAGTCATCCCACCCCTCCTGAGCTCCAGGCTATGATAGCCAATGTATCAGAAACAAACTGCCCAGACCCTAGACTCAAGGATCTTATAGGATAGTTTTTTTTTTTTTTTTTTTTTTTTTTTTTCGAGGTAGGGTTTTGCTCTAGCCCAGGCTGACCTGGAATTCACTCTGTATTCTCAGGGTGGCCTTGAACTCACAGTAATCCTCCTACCTCTGCCTCCCGAGTGCTGGGATTAAAGGCGTGTGCCACCACGCCTGGCTTGTTGTTTTTGAGATGGGGTCTCACTATGTAGCCTAGGCTGGGCTCAAATTCATGATCCTCCTGTCTCAACCTCCCAAGTGCTAGGATTACAGGCCTATGTCACTACATCTAGTTTAAAAGGTATTTGTGTGTGTGTGTGTGTGCGCAAATGTGTGTTCATATATGTGTGGATGCATGTATATGTGTATAGGTGTAGGGCAGGGATCAATATTGTCTTTCTCTATTGCTCCCTACCTCATTCCTTGAAACCAGGTCTCACAATAAACCTTGACATTACCAAGTTGTCTCAACGAGCTAGACAATGAGCCCCTGGAATTCCTGTCTCTGCCTCCCAAGAACTGGCATTACAGGCATGCATCACAACACCAGGTGTGGTATGTGGTTCTGGGGATCAGAACTCAGGTACTCATGTTTGTTTGCAAAGCACTTTGAGCACTGAGCCATTTCCCCAGCCCTCATTACACTGGCTTTTAAACACTAGTGTTGAACTTCAGAAATTGCAAAAATTACACCGCAGAATGAAAATACATAAAATAGGCATGCCCCACTTCTTTGTTTAACTCAGTGGATCCTGTTAACAGGCTGGTACTAGCCAAGACATGCCCATTTGCAATGATTACTTGCAAAACACTCACCCAGCAGTGGTCCGTGCTAAGGACATAACGGACACCTTGCATGCCCTTGTCCTTTTGCTGGTCCTCATATGGAGGCCAGATCTCTGGTTTACTGGGGTCTTTTTGTTGTTGTTATTATTGTTTAGTTTTTGTTTTTCAAGGTAGGGTCTTACTCTACCCCAGGCTGACCTGGAATTCACCATGTAGTCTCAGGGTGGCCTCAAACTCATGACAATCCACCTACCTCTGCCTCCCGAGTGCTGGGATTTAAGGCATGCGCCACCACACTTGGCAAGTTCGGACCTCTGTTATGTCATTTCTTTGGTCCTAAGCCACTGACTGTGCCTCTTGATACCAACATGGCCCCAGTAATCCAGTAGGAGCATCTGACAGCCCTTCCTCAGCAACCCCAAAGTCAGTGCCTCGTTTCCTCAATGATGCAATCCCCTCTGACCGGAGGTTCTCTGCACATCCTCCCATGTCCTGCCCCTTCTCTCCTGGCAGAGCAAAGCGGTGTCAGGAGAGAAGAGAAGCTAAGACAGGCCCAGAGGAGCTGAACGATGAGAAAAGCAGCCCTCCATCCAGCACACTGGCCTTGGCTTTCCTGGGAGTGGTAAATACCATCCACTGAGTGGAGGTCACTCAGGGGCCAGGCCGGCAGGAAGGACTTTAATATAAGCGGTTCCCACCTTGGCTCTGCTGCAGACCTTTCGGACTCATTTTCTTTCTTTCCACAGATAAACAAAACCGGAAATGAAGTTCAGAAATGTACAAGGCATTCCCTCAGGCATATAAGGATCCAATTTAAACCTCCTTCTTGCAATTCTTTCTCTGCTTGATACAGTAAGAGCTGACCTTAGAGAATACTTCTGTTTCTAAGGTGGAATGTGCCAACTGCTCACTGAGCCCAGCCCAGCCAATGAGTACCTTCGTGAGAGTGCAGGTATCCACTGTGGGCATGTTGCACACTCTCCCATGCCCCGTAACCCTGTGTAGACCATCATTCCCTTGAAGGGCCGGCAGGTGGAGAGGGACTGGAGACTGTGGGGCTGGGTATCAACTGGGCTTGGCTTGGCTTTAAGAACCAGAGGGTCATAGAATTTTCAGAAGATTCCCTAATCCATCACTTATGAGATGCGTGTTATACTGGAGGAAATACATCTTATTACATCACCAGGGGACCACTTTCACTGTAGCTTCCAAGAGCCTCTTGGTTTTTTAAAAATATTTTTATTTTTATTTATTTATTTGAGAAAGATACAGAAATAGGCAGGGAGGGAGGGAGAGAGAGAGAGAGAGAGAGAATGGACACTCTAGGGCCTCTAGCCACTGCAAACGAACTCCAGACACATGTGCCACCATGTGCATCTGGCTTATGCGGGACCTGGAGAATCAAACCAGGGTTCTTAGGCTTCACAGGCATGTACCTTAACTGCTAAGCCATCTCTCCAGCCCGAGCCTTTTGTTTTGATTTGGCTGCAAGAATGGAACCCATTTGTGTTGTTGGCGGTGATTAAAAGAAAAAATAGCTATCAGGGTCCATGGGGTTTGCTGGCAAGTGCCTTACTGGCTAAGTCATCTCTCCAGCCCCACATAAGGCCGGAGGTGGGGCATGCATCTGGAGTTCGTCTGCAGTGACTAGAGGTCCTGCCATGCTCATGCTTTCTCTCTCTCTCAAATAAATAAATAAAATTTTAAAAAATAAAAAGAGGGGCTGGAGAGATGGCTTAGCAGTTAAGGCAGGCGCTTGCCTTTGAAGCCTAAGGATCCATGTTTGACTCTCCAGGTCCCATGTTAGCCAGTCACACAAAGGTGAGGCAAGTGCAAGGTCACACATGCTCTAGCCAGTCACACTAGGTGATGCAAGTGTCTGGAGTTCGTTTTCAGTGACTGAGGCCCTGGCACACCAATTCTCTCTCCCCCCTCCTCTCTCTCACTCTCGTTCTTGCTTTTGCTCTTTTTCTCTCTCTAAAATAAGAAAATAGGGCTAGAGAGATGATTTAGTGTTTAAGGCACTTGCCTGCAAAGCCAAAGGACTCACATTTGATTCCCCAGGACCTACCTACATAAGCCAGGTATACAAGGTGGCACATGTGTCTGGAGTTCATTTTCCGTGGCTATAGGCCCTGATGCACCCATTCTCTCTATATCTTCCTCCCTTTCTCACACACACACACACACACACACACACATAAATAAAATAAAAAATATTTAATAAATAACTAAAGTTTTTTTTTAAAAATACTTATCAGAAGCAACATAGGGAAGTGTGGCTTGTGGTTTAACAGGGCCTACTCATTCCATCACGGCCGAGAGGGCAGGGCTGTTTATGGAGGCAGGAGCACGCGGCTGGGACGCCTCACATCTGGAAAGACTACAAAAGCAGAGAGCCAGGGATTCTCTCTATAACTTTTTACTCAGTCTGGGACCCCAGCCTGTGGGAGGGTGCTGCCCACGTTTAGGGTGGGCCTTCCCTCCTCAGCCAAACCTCTCTGGACCCTCACAGACACTCCCATAGGTGTGTCTCCTAGGTGACTCCGAGGCAAGATCCTTTCCTACAGTCTCCGGTGATTCAGGCTGGGTGTTCGCATAGCCAGGAGGCTCCAGTGCTCTGAAATCCAGGCATCTATCTGCTTTGCTCCCCCCACTGGTCAAAAAATGGCATCTTCCAGGCTCCTACTTTCTTCTTTAAATAGCACCTGATTAACCAAGCACATGACCTGTGGTTAGGGGGCCAAAGAGCCTGAAGGGCTCCCTTTGATCAAAGTTTCAGCTGTCAGCTAGAGCAGGCTGGTTTTGTTCCACAGATATGGGAGATTATTAACAATTGTGAAGCCCCCACACTGGCCACATCTCACCGTTCTGCTAGTGATGCCAAGACACTCATGAGCACTGGCACTCTTGCCCATCTGCCACTGGCCTTGGAAATGTATGAGAGCAAGAGAAAGGAGCACCGAGTAGAGAGGGCAGAGAAGATTCTCCTCAGCCAAGTGGAGGACACAGATTCAGGGTGGAGGCGATGCTGGTTCAGATCCTCCATGCCTTCCCCCTTCAGACCTGCCCTCATCTCACGCGTCAGTGGCTGTCACACGGCGCCTCGGGTGTCTGGTGAAAGGATCTGGGTGGGTAGTCTCTGCTTCCCGAAGGCCGGGGTTCCCTTGTGGCTGGGGCTGGAACAAGGGTTTAGTAGAAAGGACACAGAGGCTGCAGGGGCTGATGACAGGGCCCATTCAGAACCTCACTGTGTGCATGCCAGCAGGGAGCAAGGCCTCACGCAGGAGCGAGCTTGAATCCCGGTGTGAGGAAGCTTGCTCCTTTGGCGTTGGTCTCTGAGGACTCCAGAACTTGTCTTCAGTTCCAGACATAGGAATTGAGGCTTCTACTCTGAGGTTTCTCCAACAGCAAACCCGAAAGCCTTGGGGGTGCCTCCTGCTCTGGGCCACCTGGGCAGGCCCCTTGACTGTCATCATCTGGTCCTCAAAGGGTCTGGGAGGGAGAAGCGAAGACTAGGGATGTGAGCTCCGAATGAAGAATCCCAGATTCTAGATGTGATCCACTCCACGCTCCCTTACCTTGTCACTTAATGACCATCTTTCCCCCTGTCTCATGAGCTCCGAGAGGACATCATGGGAACGGTTTTTCTGTGGGCCTGTTCTCCAAAAACCCTGTCTCTGCGCAGAGAAAGCCGCTGTGCTGGGCCTTGGCTGACTCTGGGAACTGGAGAAGTGACAAATAGGCCAGAAGTGAGGGTCACTTGGGATAGATCACATGCACAAGTTTCTCGGGATGGACAAACAGTGTGGGTTTTCTGGGATAGACAAGAAAGATGTGTGGGTTATTTGGGACAGCAGACAGGGAAGGGGAAGAAATGTTGTTGAATTTGTGGGTTCCGACCCCGGCGCATAAAATAAGCCTGTGTCATCATCTCACATGACACTGTAGTGAAGAGAGCTGTGTGTCTAAATGTGTCAGCTTCTGTCTCCCTTTCTCCTTCATATCTGCCCTGACCTGGGTCACTTGTGATTTCTACTCTGGGATTTGGTGGGTTTCAAATTCATTTCCATTTAAATCACATCATTCATGGCTCAAAATACTGACCATGGGCTAGAGAGATGGATTAGTGGTTAAGGA
This sequence comes from Dipus sagitta, assembly GCA_036346955.1. NCBI lineage: Eukaryota > Metazoa > Chordata > Mammalia > Rodentia > Dipodidae > Dipus > Dipus sagitta. The sequence continues at coordinate 171,504,075 of CM070773.1, forward strand.
GCTTGCCTGCGAAGCCAAAGGACCCAGGTTCAATTCCCCAGGACCCATGTAAGCCAGATGCACAAGGTGGTGCATGAGTCTGGAGTTCATTTGCAGTGGCTTAAGGCCCTGGTGCGCCCATTCTCCCCCACCCCCCAGCCTCTCTGTCTCTCAAAATAAGTAAATAAAATATCTTTTTAAAAGGTTTTTAAAAATCCTGATCATGCACTGCTTCATCTCCTGTTTCCCTCCTTGACTTGAAGCAAGAATATATCTCACATTTATTTCTCCATCATGCAGGAAAAATAGAAATGACAAATTAGTATTTGAAAAATAAACATGTCTCTCGTTCCCTCCAAGAATCACGACATCTTTTAGAAGAATTTCTGTGTGTAAGATATCTTTAGCCATTTCTTCATCGTCTTTAAACATCTGTCAGGCTGTCTCCTTGTAGACGTTTGCTAAATAATATGGTTTATTTGAGATAACTGATCATAGGAGTCCTTTTCATATATCCTCTCAATGACATTTTTAATCATATCTTCTTTCAACTTTAAAGACCAAGTGATTTCCTTATCTCAATGTGATTTATTGTTTGAGTTGAGCCAGGGGCCTCCAGGCTCCTTCACTGAAGGTTCTTATCGGCCAGCGAAGTTTACAGTCACAGAGTGGACAGAGAACAAATGGCCTGACCACTGCTTTGTGTGAGACTTTTCTTCAAACGTTCTTATCTGACAAATCTTGTTCCCAAAACCTCACAGAGGATGTGATTTCCTGTTAACCTCAGAGGTACCACAAGTGACGTGGCAATATTTTGAATGCTTTTTCTCTTTTCACTGGCTCTAATCCTCGGTCTATTCTATTTCATTTTTTGGATCCTGTTAGGTTTTGGTTTTTTTTTTTTTTTTTTTTTTTTTGTCTTTTTCCTTTTGCTTGTTCCCATGAGTTAAAACCTTTGTTGTTCAAAATTTTTTAACTCATGCTTGGCATGGTGGCACATGCCTTTAATCCCAGAACTTGGGAGGTAGGAGGTAGGATCACCGTGAGTTCAAGGTCACCCTGAGACTACATAGTGAATTCCAGGTCAGCCTGGGCTGGAGTGAGACCCTACCTCAAAAAAAAAAAAAAAAAAAAAAAAAAAAAAAAAAAAAAAGTTTTTAACTCATGACTGCTTAGGTGAAAAGCTGAGAAACTATAATGAAAAGGACACCAGAGTGAGCCGGCTCTGAACACCCAGGCGCTGGACTACGAAATCTCAAGCTCTGTCCCCGGTGACTCCAGCTCAGCAAGGCTCCACCAGCTGGGGACCAAGTAGGAAGCTTGATCACAACCCTTGAGACTTGGGGACATCTTACATTCAAACCATAACATTGCATGAGGAAATGGTTAATTAGCTTGCATGAATCACTTAATTACCTATGCATGTACAAAACAACACCTAAAATACGTACCATTTTATTTAAAATTAAAGACACAGGCCTGGAAAGATTGCTCAGTGGTCAAGTGCACTTCCAGCACAAGCGTGAGAGCCTGAGGGGGCCTACGACCACCTGAGTTCAAATCTCCAGGATCCAGGTTAAACAGCTGAGTGTGGCTATGTGTGTGCCTGTACCCCAAGTCTTATAGGGGAGCAGAGATCTGGGAATCAATCAGATGGCTCATGAACACATGTCAAGCTCTGGGCTTATTAGACTCCACTTCAGACAAGAACAGTGGAAGGGTGACGCAGCAGGACACCACATTCCCCTCGGGGCCCTCCTAGACGGATCCCCTGCCACAGGTGAGCATAGGGGTGCCATACATACACCACACATACACAGAAACACACACACACCACTGTGCACATGCACACACAAGCAAAACAATACAACCAATCTTAATCCTCTCTTATCCTCTCAAAGGCACCTTTTCAGTGCTACTCCCAATCTGAAGTCACATCTCGTCTTTCTGAAGATCTTTTTTTGCTTTTGCATGTCTATGCATGTGGTGTGTGTGCATGTGTGTATGTGTGTTTGTACATGTGCATGTGTATGGAGGCCAGAAGTCAATATGGGGGGGTGGCCTTCCTTAGTCACTCTGTAATGGGGTGCTCAGAGTCCAGGAAAGTCCTTAAACCCCAAACCCTAGGTTTGCTTCTAATTTGAATCAAAGAATGTAATAAAAAATAGACTGAGAAGGATAATTATTAAATTATTGTATTTATTGAGGGAAGTACAGAGCCAAGGAAAGGCACCCACGTGGCCAGAGATCCCACGTGGAGGGCCTGAAAAGAAAACGTGGAAAGAAAAGAAAGTTCAAGGAGCTCCTGCCATGTGGGAAGCTGAGGGGAAAGGTCAAGGACTCATGAGGAGAGAAAGGGCTGCGGGACCTCCCCTGAGGGCAACCCAGCTGGGCCCAGCACAGGAACACAACTCACCCACAGCTGGAAGTCCCCAGGTGTTAGAGAGCCTGCCCGCCCCTTGCAAAGGTATTTATAACCTTACAGTGGTGGGCTGTCTTGTGGCTCAGGTGAACCAGAGGGACAGCTGGTTGGTTAGGGTTGGGGGCTGTCTCAGGAAGAGGCTAGCCCTGACACAAGTTCCAGAGGCTAAACTTGACCAGCCACAATGTTTAAATCCTATGAAAAACCTCCCTCCCAGGAGGAAAAAGAGGTCTAGAACTAGGCACGAGATAAGAAGTCTGGGCATCTTCGACTTCTAGCAAGTCAGACTTTCCTGCCTTTTTTACTTGCGGGGTTCCAGTCACCTTAATTGTACTCTCCCTCAACTCCCCACCTTATTCTTTGACACAGGGTCTCTCACCAAACATAGACTTCACCAATTTGGCTAAACTAGCTAACCAGACAGTCTGCCCCTCAGCATGCCAGCACACCCTACATTGCAGGTGCTGGGGATGCCAACTGAGGTCCTTATGCTTCTGTGGCAAGTGCCTTGCCCACTAAGCCATCTCCCCAACTCTGACTATCTTTATTCTTATCACATAAGCAAGTGTCATTTCTCATGTTGAATAATAGCAACCTGTGACCAGGTCATTCCCTATCAACACGTTTCTCCCTCTCCCTCTTCCCTGGGTGACCTTTCCACCAGCACCTTCCAAGGTATGACCCACAGGGCCTCCTGCATCTGGAGATGGCAGTGGCCTCCTGCTGTGGAGACACCTGGAGACCTCATTCCACATCTATGTGAAGGCCAGAGGTTGATATTGAATGTCTTTCTCAATCACTCTCCACCTAATTATTGTGATAGGGTCTCTCACTTGAACCCAGAGTTTGACAGCTCATCGAGATGAGCTAGTCAGCTTGCTGCAGTGGTCCCCAGTCTCCACCTGCTGAGCACCTGGATTACAGGTGTGCACCACCATGCATACCTGACATTCATGAGAGTTCTGGGGGTCCAAACCCAGGACTTCACACTTGTTAGCAAGCACCTTACCCACTGAACCATCTTCCCAATCCCTACAGTCTTTCTTTTAAACACGGGATGTAGATTCTGTCTTCTGCTGTCCGACTGACACTCTCGGCCTTATGGAAATGAGAACAAGCTGCTTCAGGGTGGTGGGCTGTCATGACAACAACCTGGCTCCCACAGTGGCCCCCAGCTGAGGACAGCTTAGGCTTCCCAACAGCTAAGTGCCACACAGGTAAAATACCTGAGAATAAAAACACTCGTGGCCTCTGGTTTCAATGGCCTTACATCTCGGAAGGGATGTGGGCGATGTGTTTTATGGAAAGAGGGAATCCATTCGTGGCCCTAACTGACTCAGGGCTGGGGAGTGAGGCCAGAACGCACGCTGCGGAGCCTGCAGCCATGTTAATGGGGCTTCTGTCACACCAAGTACAAGTCACTCTAAAATAACACAGGGAAATCCATGGAGCGCTCGAGACCAGGGTGGAGACTTGTTCCCACAGAATCAGCTGTGCATCACTTCCAGTGTGTGTGCACTGTGGCACTCGGGAAAGGAGGCCATGGGCTCTCAGAGGAAACCAGGACCTGTGTGCGAGGGCTCGCACAGGGACCATTTTAAGTCGCTCCACAGGGGATTCCGTTACATCAGTCTCCACACAGAAGACTTCCACGGAGCCATTGTGACACATTATGACTTGGGCTATTAGGAGCAGAATGGTTGGACACCTCTCCTACAGTCTAGAGACCTGCTTCTCAGGGTGGGTCTTCAGAGCAGGGGAAGCTGCACACCAGTGTCCACATGCCACTGGCCCTCACATGGCAATTTCCTTGCCAGAAGGATGGAGCCCTGGCCACTCCTTTAGTGACTTCAATTGATGGAGGCCAGGAGGCATTGATATTCTGTGTTATAAAAGGCACATTTGGGCTAAAGAGATATCTTAGTGGTTAAGGCACTTGCCTGCAAAGCCTAAGGACCCAGGCTCAATCTCTCCAGCTCCCACATAAGCCAGATACACAAAGGTGAGGCAAGGTCAAGGTCACACATGCCCACTAGATGGCGCAAGCGTCTGGAGTTCAATTTCAGTGGCTGAGGCCCTGGCTCACCAATTCTCTCTCTCTCTCTAAATATAAAAGGAAAAAGCATAAAGAGAAAAAAACATAAAGGGCACATTTGACCTGTACGTTGCAGAAAGGAATCTGCGTGTACATGTTGTTGACGGCTCGGAGCATGCCCACTGTTAATAACGTGCTCGTTCTGTGCTCACTCTCCATCCCAGGCGCTCCTGGAGGAGTAGACACTGACACGATTCAGCACAAGTGGTGTCTGAGCCCAGACATCCTGAGAATGAGGGGTGAGTGCAAGGGATGATAAGGAGAGGCGCAGACACCACAAGTCCTAGGAATGTGGCTGGACTCTTGACCAGAGGGTGAGCCTGAGCCTGGAATGACAACTGCCTTCATTTTTCCCTGCACTATGTAACGTGCTGACTGGAGATGAGAGAGAAGGCAGGACTTTTAGGATGTTAACCCACTGCTTTCTCAGCTCACTGGCTCTGAATAAAGCACAACTAAAAGAGCTTCCCATCCTGTGTCTGTCCATTGGCGCTTGTGGTGACTGGCAGGCAGCACCGACGCCAGTATTCTGCTTTCGTGATGATGAGGTTGTCTTGAGTTCACTCACTCATTCCTTCATTGTTATTGAACTAATCTGGGGTACACATTGCCTAGTGGTGGACAGAGCAGACTGGGTCCTTCCCCAGGGAGCTGGTATTGATACGTGGTGTAACATATTTTCCAGTTGAGGTGGGTTACGGTCCAGGAATACTGCAGCAGGATGTGGTTCCCTGAAAGCAGGACCATTGGAAAATAAACTGCCAATCAACTCGGGCAGAAATTTAAATTTAATTTCATGCTACACTTGAAGAGCTTTCGTGTATTTTTTTAAAAATATATTTTTATTTACTTATTTGAGAGAGAGAGGGAGAGAAGCAGAGAGAGAGAGAGAGAGATAGGAAAGGAATGGGTGTTCCAGGACCTCCAGCTACTGCAAACAAACTATAGACACATGTGCCACCTTGTGCATCTGGCTTATGTGGGTCCTGGGGAGTCGAACCTGGGTCCTTTGGCTTTGCAGGCAAGCATCTTAACTGCTAAGCCATCTCTGCAGCTCTTATGTACTTTTAAAATGAGGCACAACGTTCATTCAGAAAAGTTCTTTAAAAATATTTCTCTTCTCTTTGAAGCATGGCCTTTTTCTTGTTGCACACGCCAACCCCTCTGTCTCCTCAGCTCTGCTTGATTTTCCTTCCTGCTTGTCGCTGAGGATCAACTGAAGCTATTGCTAGATAAAATATCCAAACATATCTTCTTCATCAAATTGTGTAAAAATAATCCTCAATTCTTCTTTAGTACATTTCTGAAATCTTTTCGACCAATTAAAAAATTACTTATTGATAAATCTCTATGTTGGTTACTTTTGAATTTTAAATTGGATTGAACTGGATTGTGATTTAAATAAGTCTACAGGGCTGGAGAGATGGCTTAGCAGTTAAGGCGCTTGCCTGCAGAGCCTAAGGACCCATGTTTGACTCTCCAGATCTCACATAAGTCAGATGCACAAGGTGATGCAAGCACACAAGGTTGCACATGCGCACAAGGTGGCTCAAACGTCTGGAGTTCAATTGTAGTAGCTGGAGGCTCTGGTGCACCCATTCTCTCTCTCCATCCGTCTCTCTCTGTCTCTCATACAAAAAGTAAAAAAAAAAGTCTCCATAAGAATGCTATATTAGTCTATTCTCAAAATTTTTCCATGGGTTGAATATATATGTGTGTATGTGTGTTTGTGTATATGTGTGTGTGTGTGTGTGTGTGTGTGTGTGTGTGTGAAAAATAAAATTTTAAATGCACATTGTGGATAACTAAGAAAGCAACTGAGACATGCATCTTCTCATTCTCAGGCTCCATGTATTTGTCGTGTCATTTCGGGGTAGAAGATGAGAACTGTCTTAGTTCTTATAATTTTACCTACAGTGTGTTATCTAGTTTTCTCTTATGCTTACTACATGGCCTGAAAATCTTTACTACACATCAAAGATGATAATCTGACAGTTTGAATTTAGGGAGTTAAAATGAGTGAGCACCCGATCAGGGGGGGTGTTTCGGTGGGTTGTTTGTCGTTGCTGAAGTTAAGGAGATGCTCCTCCCAGTGCTGGCTTGTCTAGGGTCCAAGACTCAGAAGGAGCAAGACAAAGGCATCCGAGGAATGTAGCAGCACCGAAAAGACCAGGGGTTTAACCTAAGCTACCAAACACATGCCCAGGTCCCAAGCAGGACGTTCATAAGCCTTGTAGCCACTCAGCCGCCCGGGAGGCACCATCGGTCTGTGCCTTGTCCCACGTCTACTCTGAATTAATCCCCATGACCCCCGTCCTGTGGCCTTGGGCCATCTGTGCATCTAAACCACAGGAGGGCAATAGGAGGAAGGTGGCCAGACCTGAAGGACAGAGATCACCCCTTGGGATAGCTGAACCCTTGCAAACAGTGAGCCACTCTGTGATACCAGCTCAGGTACCAGACTCAAATGTGCCCAGGGCCCAGTCACATCCCGCACAGTGTGGCAGCCAAATAGCTCCAACTTACTTGACCGAAACCCTCTTTCAAGACTGCCATTGGACTGCCACCCACAGATTCTGCCTGAGGGTCTCTGGGGGGGGGGGCAAAAGAGATTGCTGCCCCTTCTTTTGCTAACTCACTGAGGAAAAAGTATGGGCAAGTGAGTCAGATGTTGGATAAATCATTACACATACATTGGTGTGCTTGCGTCTGAGAACAAATGGAAGAAACAACAACCGCTATATTGCTCTGCAAGTTTTATGACTAATCCATTCCCTACAATGTGTTTTAGCTAAAAAGTAATAACTCTTCATTAGGAGGCTGCCCAAGGGCCTTAAGCTACCATGGAAACAGATTTCATAAGACAGACTTCTATCTTCCCTCAGAGGGACCACTTCATCCAATGCCTTTCCAGAGCATTCAGCATTTAGACAGGAATGTAGTTGTATGTGCCCACGCCTGTGCCTATGTGGCTGGGTGTGTCAGGCTGTTTTCTGCTGTTTTAACTGAGTACCTGACATGTTCCATTTACACAGGCTAGAGATATATTGGGTCTACGGTTCCAGAGGTTGGTCAGGACAAAAGCACCGGGTTAACATCTGCTCTGCTCAGTGGGGGCCTCAAGCTGCGCTGTGACATAGTAGAGGGTGTCACGTTATACATGTAATTGTACATATACATACATATAAACAGTGTAGCTATTGTTTTTCCAGGTTGAACATAGCCCATGCCATCTTGAAGCAGAGCAGCTATGATCACTGCCTTAGGCACTCACAAGACCAGGCCCATTAACTTTCCCATGTGGAGGGAGAGAGGAGGTTAATGGCACTCAGGAGACTCTTACAAGGTCTTCACAAGATCCTCACAAGGCTCCTCCTCATGCCAAGATTCCAGTCACTACAAGGTAAATAATTGAGTGGGGTGGGACCGCCTGGTGGTGTATCTGTTCTGAGTCATCCATGTCCCTGTAAATCACCTCCCAGCTGCACTTGGTTGGAGTCCTTTCTTTGGTCTGTTGGTGCCCTCTCTACTTGGGGTGAACAGAGATTTCTTTTTTATTAATGTGTATATAGTATGTGTTGTGCATGTGCGTGTGGTATGTGAACTTGTGAGTGTAGATGTATACACCCTATATACATGCATGTGGCGTGTGAACTCTTGAGTATAGATGTGTACACCCCATATACATGCATGTGGTGTGTGAACATGTGAGTGTAGATGTGTACACTCCATATACATGCATGTGGAGCCTGAACTCATGAGTGTAGATATATACACCCCATGTGCACAAATATGGAGGCCAGAAGATGACAGATGTCCTTCTCTATGGCTCTTCCATCTACTTTGCCTAAGGCAGCATCTCTCATTCAACTGGAGCTGCTGTTTGTGTGTCAGCCCGTCTGACCAGGGAGCCTCACTGATCCTCTTGTCTCTGCCCCCACCTCCTTCAACACTGGGCTTACAGGCATTCATGGCCATGCTGGGCTTCTTAAGTCAGTGCTGGGGAGGCTTGTGCAGCAAGTTCCATAAAGGCTTATCTCCTAAGACTCACAATAAATATGCACACAAGACAGACAGTCTCTGGAAAACCTGTGCCCTTGGATATACTTCTCTCTCAAACTCGGCCCTCACCTTTCTCTGAAAAGAAGGCATCACAAAGACCTCACCAAGTGTCCCTCATTATCGCTGGCTCCATACCCAGGGGGCCCAACAGGTGCAAGTTCAAATAGAAAAGAAAATCAGATGACATTTCCCCTTCCCACCCCTGACCCACTGACATCCCGTAGTGGAGTCTGGATGGGAGGGAGGGTATGTGCTGGCACACCTGAACCTGGTGTCACCCATGGGCCACAGGATCCACAGTACCTGGGGAAGCGGGGCAGGGGAGGGAGGTGAGGATGGATGCCCCCAATCCCATGCAAGGGTTGGGAAGCTTATCTGGATTGGGACACCCCTTCAAGGGGGTCACTGTCTTGGTGTTTTGCTGCTTAAGAAAGTGACTGGTGAACCCATTTCTTTCTTGGTATTGCATGTATGTGTCCATGGTGCTCCCATGTGATATGTGCTCATATGTAGATGCATGTGTGCATGGTGCTCCCATGTGATACGTGTTCATATATAGGTGCATGTGTCCACAGTGCTCCCATGTGATATGTTTTCATATGTAGATTATGCAGGTAGGTGCATGTGGAGGCCAAAGGTCGATGTTGAGTGCCTCCCTTGGTCGTTTTTGCCTTATTTACTAAAATAGGGTCTCACATTGAACCCAGTGGCTAGTCTAGCCACCCAGTTTGCCTCTCAAATTCCCTGTCTTTACATTCTCCACACTGGGGTTATAAGCATGAAACATCATATGAGCCTGACATTTGCGGGGATCCAAACACAGGTCATCATGCCTTCATGGCAAATGCTCGACTCCCCATTTCTTAAAAGCCAATCCTGGGACTGAGGAGATGGTCCAGTGGTTACTGGAAGTTGCTTGCAAAGCCTGTTGGTCCCAGTGCAATCCCTTAGAAAGCAAGATAGACATTCAACTGCAGTCGCAAGAACTGCTGGCGTGCACATGCACACGCACACGCACATGCACAAGTACACGCACACACACACTCCAACCACAGGAAGTGGAGACCATGGTAATGATAAGAGAAATGGTGGCACTTCTAACACCTCTTTCTCTTGACTCTTGATCAAACATAAAATTTTACAGCAATAACGTAAATCGGTCCTACTGTGTGCTTTCTATGTGGACAAGGTTTCTCCAAGCCCAGCAACTCTGCCCCATACTTGAACCTCACTGTGGCAGCCAAGCTGTCATGGCATCAGGCTGGGACCTAGAATCACAGATCTATGGATTTTATCCAAACTCAGTTGTCCCCTGGCTCAGCAAAGATGGGCGCTTATGTCATGAGTTGTAGCTTAAATCTCATTCAATGAGGTTCTCTTCTAAGTCCCAGGCCAGGTAATTCTGAAATTAACATTCACACAGCCTTAACTAGATGTGCCACCACGGCCACGTTCCCCTGAGCTCTGTTCAGTCCAAAGCACCAGATTTCTGAAGGCAGGTGTAGTACTTGTGGCAGCACTTAGAGTCTACTGCACATTACTCTTTACTGGCCTGGTTGCTTTGCTGACATTGATTCACTCACTCTACAACATTAGTGTGCCATTGTGAGTTCTCATCCAGTAGATGAGAGAACTAACACTGAGAGAGGGAAAGGAACTTGCCCAAGATCACGCAGCTAGCTGGGGAGGAAGCACCATTCACTCCAACAATTCTATAGTGATCTTGGCTCTTTCCTGAGAGGCTCTTCTGCTTTCTGTACATCTCAAAGCCCTGAAAACAATGCTGTGCATGAGGAGGGTCCCTTTCCTAGCCAGTCATTGGCCAGAAGAGAAATGGGGCCAAGAAAACATGGAGATAAGCTCAAATGAGTAACAGCAAGAAAATGCACAGCACACACCATGCTGATGGTATTAAACATCATCTTAATGTAGTATCAGACCATTTCTATTTCCGCTCTGAGAACTCTTCTCCTCTCAGGTGACCTCAGAGTAATGGTTATTTCCTAAAGTGCAAATTCTCCTGGAATCTATGTGATTCTTAGGTGCTCATATAGGTACCCAGAAGGGCTGAGTGAGAGAAGGTCGCAGGTCCATAGACCTGGATACAAGGGTATTTTAAACCCAACACCCTCTTCATGGCAGCATACAGGCAAGGCTGGCTTAATCCCACACTTGCATCACAGTTCACAGATCTTCCAGTCCATTCAACAAACATCTGGCACAAGAATGCTGAGTGCAGCTCCTATCCAGATCAACATCAGCCTCAAAAAGTGTCCCTTGGCTGGAGAGATGGCTTAGTGATTAAGGCATTTGCCTGAGAAGCCTAAGGACTCATGTTCGACTTTTCAGATCTCACGTAAACCAGACGCCCAAGGTGATGCAAGCTCACAAGGTCACACAGTGTACAAGGTAGCACACACATCTGGAGTTTGATTACAGTGGCTGGAGGCCCTGGCACAGCAATTCTCCTTCTCTCTCTCTCTTCCTCACTCTCACTCTCTCTTAAAAAAAAAAAAAAAAAAGCCAGTCTGTTGGGATTGCCTCAGAACAATGTCCCTCATAGCATTTCTTATTATATTGCAAAAATGTGGGAGTCAAGCCGGGCGTGGTGGCGCACGCCTTTAATCCCAGCACTCGGGAGGCAGAGGTAGGAGGATCGCCGAGAGTTCGAGGCCACCCTGAGACTACAGAGTGAATTCCAGGTCAGCCTGAGCTAGAGTGAGACCCTACCTCGAGAAACCAAAAAAAAAAAAAAAAAAAATGTGGGAGTCATACCACAGGAAGCCTACATGTTACAGAGTTGTCCCTGGGAAGCCCTTTCTTTCCTTTTTTTATTTTATACTTACAAACAAGTACAACCTGTGTTGCAATTACCTTTTCTTTTTTATTATGGTGTGTGTCTTAATTAAGAAAGTATATCAAATATAAAAAGACATTGGGTCAAAACAGGCAAGCCATCTCCACTTTAATGGATACAATTGTAGCCATGTGGATATTTTGCACTTCTTTTAAGGATTCATATTTCATTTTTGTTTGTCTTCAGGGAGCGTGCGCACTCCAGGTCATCACACCAACAGAAGGGGAACTGCTGGCTTCAGACTTGTCACATGTTCTGGCCTAATACGGCTTGAGGTTTGCTGAGAGTCCTGCAGGTCAGCCGCTCACTGGGTCATCAAAGGGCAGAGGACAAGCCGGCCACTGGGTCATGAAAGGGCAGTGCTATTTCATATTTCATGTTCACACCCAGCCATTCTCATCCACAAGTAGGTAGAGCAGTATGACTGTGGGGGGGGGGGGGGGTTCTTGCTTAAGACTGGGTGAAAAACTGCTTCAATAAGTACCCCAGCTCCACGTTTCTGTCTTGTGATGCCACCATGGGAAGCAGGGCGAGTGGCCTCCAGCAGTCGCCTAATTAGACGACCCCAGCCAGCAAAGAGAGCCCGTCAAGTGGAGCAGAGCGTTTCTCATTTCCTTTCTGCCTCCAGCTCACAGTGGCGGCTGGCTATAACCCTTCGTGATTTACGCTGCTCTGAATTCCAGCTTTGGGAGATAATTGAAAAGCAGAAAAGAACAAAGAAGGGAAGTAGACATGGATGGTTAACCCACCTGCTGACTCCACTGTGGAGGAAGGTTTTTCCAAACACCTAATTTAGACAACCTCAGGGTCCACATAAATGTCAGGTGGGCGTGGCGGCCTGTCTGTCAGCCCAGCAGTAGAGAGGCGGAGACAGGATGGTCCCTGGGGATTGCTAGCCGGTTTGTTTAGTCAAATTGGTGAGCTCCAGGTTCAGGAACAGACTTTGTCTCAAAAAAAAAAAAAGTGAAGACTAATAAATAAATAAATAAATAAATATCTAAAAAAAATGAAAGCACGGGTAGAGAGATGGCTTAGTGGTTAAGGCACTTGCCTGCAAAGCCTAAGGACCCTGGTTTGATTCTCCAGGTCCCACATAAGCCAGATGCACATAGTGGCACATGCATTTGGAGTTCATTTGCAGTGGCTAGAGGCCCTGGCGTGCCCATTCTCTCTCTCTCTCTCTCTCTCTCTTTCTCTCTCTTTTCCCCTCTCTCTTTCTTTAACAAATAAATAAAATAAAATCTTTAACAAATATGTGAAGAATGATTGGAGAAGACATCTGATGTCAACCTCTGGCCCTGACATACACCAGCCATTCTCATCCACAAGCAGGTAGAGCAGTCTGAGTGTCAAGCTGGGTTTCTCACTCACATTGTTTGTTATGCTTGTGTCACTGAGACCAAATCTTCATACAGTTGTACACACAATGTGTGTGTTCGTGTGTGGGTGTGGCTTGCATGGATGTGCAATGGTGCATGTGTGGAGGTCAGAGGACAACTTTGGGTGCTGGTCCTCACTTTCCATTGTCCTTGAAGCAGGCTCTTCCCTTGTTCAGCAATTCATTTGCCAGGCTAGCCGGCCTGTGAGCTTCTGGGGGAGTCTCCTATCTCTGCCTTTCTTCTCACCATAGACTTGCTGGGATTACAGAAGCCCACCACAGCATCTGTTTTTTATTGTTGTTGTTTGTTTGTTTGTTTGCTTGTTTGTTTTGAGGTAGGGTCTCACTTTAGCTCAGGCTGACCTGGAATTCATTATGTAGTCTCAGGGTGGCCTCAAACTCATGGCAATCCTCCTACCTCCACCTCCCGAGTGCTGGGATTAAAGGCATGTGCTGCCATGCCCAGCATCATCTGGTTCTTACAAGGGTTCTGTGAATCCAAATTCAGGTACCCATGCTATGCAGCTGAGTCACCTCCACTGAGCCCCATCTCCCCAGCCTTCACTTCATATATATATATAACTTTTATTTACTTATTTGACAGAGAGAAAGAGAGAGAGAGAGAGACAGAGAGAGAGAATGGGCATGCTAGGGCCTTGAGCCACTGCAAACGAACTCTAGATGCATGCACCACCTTGTGCATCTGGCTAACGTGGGTCCAGGGGAATTGAACCTGGGTCCTTTGGCTTTGCAGGCAAATGCCTTAACCACTAAGCCGTCTCTCCAGTCCCCCAGCCTTCACTTTTGAGACAGAGTGTCATGTAGTCCAGGCTGGCCTTAAACTGCTGTCCACCCCCCTCCGACTTCCACCTCCAAAGTGCTAGGATTACAGGTAGGCACCACCCTCTGGGTTTTAGTAGTGGCTATGTATAAAAACAGAACCACAAAGCTCCTAAAACTTTAACAGTAGGCTCCTGCTGGTGGGCAGAAGCTGCCTCCAGTACAGAGGCAAGCTATGTCTGCCTTCATCCCTGGGGTGAGGCACACTGTCATTCTACTCCTCTCCTGCCAGCCTGAGGGGACACTGAGAGGCAGTGACAAGGGTTGAATCCTCCCCCCCCCCCAGTCTCCTCTAAGCCTCCAAGCTCTTATTGAGGGAAGAGCGATTTCTGATGTGTGTATACCTACAACCCTGGCTCTGAGTCCAGCTTCTATGACCCCCAGATGGGGACAGAAGGAGCATCCTATCAGGTATGGAACACTGGACAAACTCCTAGTCTTTTGCCTGTCTGGGTCTCCACAGACCTCACGAGCACAGGCTCATAAATTTTACAACATCCACAAAACATTTCTCTTGGAGGAGGGACATTATAGAGATAGTTAAACCAGACCCTGAATTCCCTGGAGAACTATTTTTATAGCTATTAATCTCTGTAGCAGGCACAATTTACAGCCCTAATAGCTATCTCTTTGTGGCTATACGTACTCATAAATAAATCCAATATAAAAAAGAAGGTATTTAGACACAATTGAAGTAACTCTTATTCTGGCGAACGTAGATGACTCATTTCTTCTCCCAGAAATGACTATCTTTTGTGTGGTTTTTGCTGTAGTACATTCTGCAAGAAGTGTTTTGAGAACAGCAATCACATATTCTCCAAAATAGCAAGAAAACCTCACCAGGGACTCATCAGATGAATATCTGAGGGTCCTTTTCAATGTTGGAAGCCACGGCCCCAGCACTTGTCCTGGACCCCAGGGGAGTTGATACACAGCAATTAAACAAGCACGGACTGTTACAGAATATGCACACTCTCTACCATCTACATGGTTTCCTCTCACAGACAAGTCTATTGATAACATTCAGAGGCTCCGACAAATGATGTAAGCTCTCACATCCCAGGCTTTTTCTGGAAGTCCTCAATTTCTGCCACATTTGCTCACTGGATTAGAGACTCTCCTATTTCTATATGCGAGTACTGAAATAACTTCACAAGCCTGTATGTGAGCCCAGTTATACTGAGAGACAGGGTCTTGTGATGCAGTTGTTCACATAAAACACAGCTCTTCCCTAAAAAGGAATAAGAGAGAGTTTATTCCTGAGCCGAATAAGAGTGACCACGACCTGGGAGCATGGATTCAGGTTGCTCTAAATAATATGTCCCGGTGTGGTACATTTTCATGAAGTTTTTTTTTTTTTTCTAGTTACAGAACAAAAGAGAGCCATACATCAAGGCAATTTTCAAAAGATATCAGGCAGGCAGGTCACAGGAGAGTGGGGAAATCTCCACTACAGGCCTCCGATGCTATCTGATGACATTCTGAGTCTTTGGGTTGGTGGGAGATGGTGGTCTGTTAATTGAAAACACCAGGTAAAAAGGTTTTGTCAGGACTGGAGAGATGGCTCAGCAGTTAAGGCACTTGCCTGCAAAGCCTAACAACCCAGGTTCAGTTCCCCAATACCCACATAAAAGCCAGACGCAAAAAGTAGCTCACGCATCTGGAATTTGGAGCATCTGGAGGCCCTGGCGTGACCATATTCTCCCTTCCCTCTCTCGCCCCTTGCAAATAAATAATTTTTTTAAAAAATGGTTTTCTCTGATAGGCACAAGAATTTCAGGTCAGACACAGAGGTGGGCAGTGAATGGCTGTGAAGGGGACGACGAGAGCCCAGGAAAGTCCGCAATAGTCCACCTCTCCATTATCACAGAGTTCTAAGTAGTCCATCAGCCTTGTAGAATCTGCAACATGGATGTGGCTTTGTGCTGCAAATTTCAGTCCAGGCCACCCTCAAACTCATTACCCCCAACTTCCTGAGCAGTCTGATAAGCACGCTCGTAGCAAAGTCCTGGAGAATGGTGGGTCACCAGCCCATTCTGCTCAGCCTTCGCCATCAGGAAATGCGCACCTTCCCAGCATCTCCGCCCCCCTCAGTGCTGTTGTGCAATTCTTTACACACGGAAGCAGGTTCTGGTTGCAGCTACCAGAGCGGCCTTTAGAATGCAAGTATAGCCAGTGATGAGCTATAAGGTATGGGCATGACCGTATCCCAAGAAAACTTTATTTACAACACGACCAGCTATGACCCTCACCGTCTTCTAAAATCTCTGCAGAGTAAATCGTGTCATTAGGAACTACTCGGGGTGGAGGGAAGACCTTTCTGAGACGGCGCTTTCCTCCCTGGCCCATCAACCAATCGAGGTCCTTCAACTACACTTGAACTTGGCAACAAGATTCATGCCAATGGGATGCCCAATTTATAGGAAGACCTGATCCAAGAAGCCATTCGGATGTCCCCAGTTTTTCCCTCTTGGGACCCCTCCAAGCTGTAATCCCAGCACTTAGGAGGCAGAGACAGGGGTTCCAGCACTCACATACATATGTGTCAACTGTGCTGGGAATAAATCAGATTCCAAAAGGGCCTGCCAGTCGGGGAAGGAGCTTGTGAGAGTTAAGGTGGAAGAATGAGAAGGGTCCTTCTCGCCATCCCGAGTTACACCGCAGTTCCCTTCTAGTCCGGCTGGGACAGGGCATCTGTGTCTATGTTGCTGATCTCTATCAGCAAGAGGTGGTGACCTCCATGGGCCAGCGGGTCAGGAAAGGCCTCCCCAGCAGGGACCTGTGACCTCTATGCCTGAACTGGGCCAGAGATCTCTGAGGGTGTTGGGCTTCTGGTTAATGGAGTGGGGGGGATAACCCAGGGCTCCACACAACTAAGAGTTCCACCAATGAGCTGCAACCCTAGCCCTGAACATCTGAATTTCACAGTTTTACACACTACCACACACTGCTAAGTAAAGAAAAACAAAAAGAAAAAAATGTGTTTTTCTGAGACTTTGGCTTTAGAAGAACTGAGAACTATTTGAATTTTTTTTTAAGTCAGGAAACACAAGTACATACACACACATGTGTGTGTATACACACATGCACATGCACACATATGGCAGGGGATACAGAGGCAAAAATAGATCTATATGTTCCTGTGTTGTAAATTTACTAAAATAAAGTATGTGCTTGATAGACGTGAGAGTTGTGGGCGTGAGAACTAAAACCGTGTCCCCATCCGCATGGACTCCGATGGCAGGCAGGGGCCCATTAGGAGACGCAGCTCTCCAACGCAGCACACATGCTCATGGGTAAGGGACTGTCACGAGGCTCACTGGCTCTCCAGGAATTTCATTAAAGGTCACTAGGGGAAAATGCCAACTTTGGCATTCTGCTCACATTCAAATCTTCTCTTCCATTCTTCTCCTTACGCATCACCATTTTTTACCGTGCAGCTTGTGCTGCCTGACATGGAAGCTATGCCACATGAATTAAATAATTATTAAGCAGTGAGTTAGAATCAAGTGAAATTAAATATTGTGGTTCTCATGAAACACATTTTCACTGCTCTGTGCTTCCATATGTCCAGCGACTTGCGGGTGGACAGGGCAAGGCGGAGCGCAGGCGTAACTGCAGAAAGACTGTGGATCCCAGTATTTCTTGGAAGACTATACTAGAGGAGAGGGAGGATGGCTGGTTTGGGGGACTGCATGCTCTCCTTCTCACTCACTCATTCACACACACACACACACACACACACACACACAGCCTTAATAGCCTTGCCTCTGAACACCTTACTGTTCCCAAGCCACCCAGAGAGAAAGTGGTCTGATTGCGCAGAAACAGGAGCCAGGGCAGGACAAAATTCAAGAGACAAAGGCATTTGCTTGGGCTTTTTCTGGAGACAGCTCTCAATGCCTAGCCCAGACTGGCCTTGAACTTACAATGTATCTCAGCTTAGCCCCAACCTCCCATCCAACCCTCCTGCTGCCATACGCCCCATGCTGGTCACAGGCATGAGCCACAAAGCCTGGCAGGTGTCACTGTTGAGGCACTGGCAGGTGAGTTAATTTCTTCCCCATTCTCCTGTATGGTTAAACTCCCAGGATACCTTGCTGGAAGGGAATCCTAGATGTTCACTTTCTGTGTTGGAGCCAGACGGCCCTGAACCTGGACTGGCGCCCACTCCCATTACAGTTAAGGACTCATCTCTCTCTGCGAAGGTCCTTGAGAACCATCAACGAAAGAGGTTTTTGAGATGCTTTCAAACATCAGGAGACTCATCCAAACAGAAGCTGGCCCAGGAGTGCCAATTACTCCCTCATTTGATCTGCATGACTCCACACAGTGCAGGCTGAGCCTCGCAGAGTGAGTGTGAGACAGTCTTCGTCCATCCCCACAGGGTGTGGGGAGCCCCAGGTTCTGATCCCTGGACCAAGGCCTTACTCCAAGACAGGAAGAAAGCACAGGAGTTGCTCTGGACATTCAGCTTTTTTTTTTTTTTTAAACTTATTAGTGTGGTCTGTCAGACTGCTGCCTACATGATTTTTATTTTATTTTATTTTATTTTATTTGTGTGTGTGTGTGTGATGTGAATGGTGGTATGGTGAGTGTGGTATATACACATGTATATACATAGGCAGTGTACCCCACATGCTATACAGAGTGGAATGTCGCATATTCTGCTCCATCATTCCTTTGCCCAGTTGCGTTTCAAGCTGAAATCTCATTTTAGTGATTCCAGACCCTTTAGGGCTCTGAAGATTCTCAGGTCTCTGCTGTGCTGTGGACTGGGACCACAGGTGCTCACAACCACACCCAGCTGCTTTATCTGGGATCAGGAGATTTGAACTCTGGCAGCCTTGGGCCTCCTCAGGCTCTCGGGCTTACCCAGGAAGCGCACTTAACCACAGAGCAATCTCTCCAAACCCCTTGTGCCTGATTTAAAATGAAAAAATCCACACTGGAGTTTCTAACTCCCCACCCCTCCCAGATGCCCCAAGAGCCCCCACAGGCTTTTTCCTTTATCTTGGAAGATTATACTAGAGGAGCGGGAGAATGGCTGATTTGGGAATCTCTCTCATTCTCTCTTTCTCACACACACAGCCTGAACAGCCTTGCCTCTGCAAACCCAACTGTTCCCAAGCCACCCAGACAGCAAGTGGTTTGATTGGGCAGAAAGAGGAGCCAGGGCAGTGTCCTCTCTTCCTCCCATCACTACAGGATGGTCAAGGCCCAGGCCACATGGCAGTACAGGTTCCGAGGCCAATGGAAGCCAGGACCCAGGGAGGGAGCTGAGTCTTCTCTGTCGTAAGTGGTCCTGAGATGGATGAACCACTCAGAGAGGAATCAGGCTATTAAGAAATCAGTTGGGCTTCAATGAATATTCAAATGAGAGAAATGGAGACCAGGATGTTAAGAATTGGTTTTAAAATGAAAAGCCAGGCTGGAGAGATGACTTAGCAGTTAAGGCATGTGCCTGTGAAGCATAAGAACTCATGTTCGAATCTCCAGGTCCCACGTAGCCAGACTCACAGTGACATAAGTGTGCAATGTTCCATATGTGCACAAGGGGGTGCACACATTTGGAGTTCGTTAGCAGCAGCTGAAGGCCCTGGTCAACCCATTCTCTCTCTCTCTCTCTCTTTCTCTCTCTCTCTCTGTCTCTCTAAAATAAAACAAAAAAAAAAATGAAAAGCCAATCAGGAACAGAGGGACATAGACAGTGGGTGCACAGCCTAGGAAAAGCTGTGTTGATCTGTGAAGGGCAGGAGTTCCAAGTGTCAAAACTGACACCTGTGAGGCTCAGCCTTTCATGGGGGCAAAGGGTCAACAGAAAGGCTAAAGAGGTCAAAAGAAAAGTGGTAGCCAGGTGTGATGGATCACGCCTTTAATCTCAGCACTTGGGAGGCAGAGGTAGGAGGATCACCATGAGTTTGAGGCCACCCTAAGACTACATAGTGAAATCCAGGTCAACCTGGGCTAAAGTGAGACCTTACCTTGGAAAACAAAACAAAAAGTGGCAATGTATTCCAAAAAGCAGTGGCCTTTTCTTTCAGTCCTTACTGCTCACAATTGTTCTTCTGTGAATTACAATAACCTACAAATGGTATCTCCCTCCCTCCGTCCCTATCCAGGCTCCTTCTTTCTTCCTTCTTTCCTCCCTCCCTCCTTCCATGTCTTTCCTTATCTTCCTCTTGCCTCCTCCCTCCCTTCCTTTACATGGGTTCTGGAGACCCAAACTCAGGCACTGCACTTGCGTGGAAAGTGCAGTATCTACCGAGCCACCTCACAACTCTACTTTTTATTTTGACACAGGGTCTTGCTAAGATAGCCACTCTGACCTTGGACCCTCTCTGGTCAAGCAAGCCTTGAACTCAAGATTATCCTGCCTGGCCTCCAAGTAACTGGGAATAATAGGCCTGGGACACTAGGTCCAGCTTCCCTGTAACTCGTGTGTAATGGGTGTGTGTGAGTAAGCATGCACATATGTGTGCATGTGTGTGGAGGACTGATGACACCTCAGGTGTCCTTCCTCGGGCACTGTCCGCCTATTTTGAGACAGGCTCTCTCACTGGCCTGGAGCTCACCGATTAGGCTAGGCTGGCGAGCTCCTGGGATCCTTTGGTCTCCACCTCTCTAGCACTGGGATTGTAAGCATGTGCTACTATGCCTGGCTATTTTACATGGCCTGGGGGCTCGAACTCAGGTCCTCATGCTTGCAAGGCAGGTGTTTTCCTGACTGAGTTTTCTACCTGGATCCCCTTCCTTGGCAATCCTGACACTATCTTGGTTACTATTAGCTTGGTGTCTGAAAGAGGAAGGACTATCGGTTTTAGATGACGCCTCTGCAATGATGCACATGTTGTCCTGCATTGCTGAGCAGGACTCTGAGCAAAGCGGGCAGACCCGAGATGCTGGCAGCCGTGCCAGCCATGCCAAGCTCCGCTCTGCTTTCAGCTGCACATTGGCATTGCAGGCCAGAGAGAGAGAGAGGGAGAGAAAGAGAGAGAGAGAGAGAGAGCTGGTGCTTTTAGCCAAAGCAACCTGGGAGTCCCTGGTGCAGTTTTTATCTTTACAAGCCACATTTGGTATGAAATTACTCGTGGCATTTCCACGGTGTCTTTAGTGAAGGCACGTAGGTAGCTGTTCTGTGTCCTAGGTGAGCTCCAGAAGCGAACACAAACTTGGGGAGCTCTCATCGTTGCCAGAGACAAAATGACGAGCAGATCTGAAGAGTATCAGAAGCTCTCTCCTAAATTAAAATCACCTGGATTTCTTGACAACTCCTGGGGGACTTTGACACATCCCAGAAAGAAGGGAATGACTGTCTTCCTGGAGTCTCTAAGGATGTCCAAACTTTGATTTAAGCCCTGTGAGAAGGAGCTGGATAAACTCCCTTCAGAAGGACAGACTCCCCATAGGTAGGTGACAGATTGTCTGAAGTCTCTCTGTTTCCATGACAATCCTGTAACTGACAGCCCCAACCAGGTCAGGACTCAGGTCCCACCCCCACACTCAGGGAGCCACAGTGACAGCACATTAACCTGTAGTGCTGGCAGCAGGATTCCAGAGGTTTGTCAGGTCAGAAGACGCAAGCAGATGGTCCTTAACCGGCTGCACACTAACCCTTTACTGACAGACAGGAACATTGTCATGTATTTACCTGTGACATATCAGGCATGCAGACATGCACATACCTGTACACCATCTCTTACGTGTGTGTGTGTGTGTGTGCACGTGCATGTGCCACGGCATATACAGAGGTCAGAGAAAAGCCTTGGGGTGTCAATGCTAGCCTTCTACCTTGTTTGAGACAGGATCTCTCTGGTCTGGTGCTGCAAACATCACAATAGCTGGTCTGCGAGCTTTGGGATTCTTCCGACTCTCCCATTGCCACAGGCACATTGGGAGTACAGGCACATGTAATATTGTATCCTGCTCTCCACGAGTCCTGGGGTTCTGAACTCTGTCTGCAGGCTTGTGCAGTAAGTGCTTTTAACCACTCTGGTGCTTTGAATGTGAATATATGTTTCCCAAAGCCTCAGGTGTTTTTTAAATTTATTTTTTTATTTTAGAGAGAGTGAGAGACAGAGAGAATTGGCACACCAGGGCCTTGGCTACTGAAATCGAACTCCAGACCCTTGCACCACCTAGTGGGCACACAAACCTTGAACTTGTCTCACCTTTGTGTGTCTGGGTTACATGGAATCTGGAGGGTCAAACATGGGTCCTTAGGCTTTGCAGGCAAGCGCCTTAACCACTAAGCCATCTCTCCAGCCCCCCTCAGGTATTTTTGATTAAGGTTAAGCTTTCTGCTTAAGTCTCCAGCAGCCTACAACTAGCCTACTAGAGGAGGTGCCGCTGGAGGCGGATCTGAGTCCAGTCCTCAGGTGTGTTTGGGGTGGGTCCGGCCCAGAGGTGTGTGGAGAGCAGCTTGAGCTCTGGTGGTTTCTGCTTGCTGGTGGTGCTGGCTGGCGGTGTGTCTCCCTGACTGGATCTATGAATGAGAGCCAGCTTCTTCTGCCGCTGATGGAGCGACCCCTGAATCCGCAAGTTTGAAATAAACCCTTCCTCTCATAAACTGTGTGTGGTTGGATGCTCACCCTAGCATCATGAAACTGACTACAACAACCACTGAGCAATTTACCAAGCCCCTACCATCTCTTTGTTTTCTGTCAGTTTATTTAAAAACTACCTCAGTAGATTTATGTGACCAAATACATATTATGATGATTGAAACAAAGTGAACCCTTAGATTTCTTTCTGGAGACCAGGCTAATGTTTAACAGTCTCTCTGAACGTCTACAACACTGGCCATCATCCACCACTCCAGGCCAAGTCCAGCTTGCCGCTTATTCTGAATGGCCCATGTACATTTTTAAAGGGCTGAAGAGAAATAGTTCACAATGCTTGAAAATTATATGACATTCAAATTTGAGGGTCTACAAATAAAGTTTTATTGTCATACTGTGTGTTCGCAGCTGCCAGGGGGTATTTTCTTGGTAAGAGAGCATGGTTGAGTAGCCACTAAACACATTATAGAATCCAACAAGCCTAAAATATTTACTCTCTGGCTCTTTACCCAAAGTTCGGCAGTCCTGGCACAACGCATTTTGCATTGTTGCCATCGTTTAGGCCTTTGTAGCTCCCTGGCCAGTCTACAACAGCACTAGCATTGTGGAGACTCTATAAGAGAAGCACAATTTTATTAATACCACCTAGATTTGTGCTACCTCACAGAATCCCCATTTTTGGATGAGTATCACTTTGTTTATCACATTGAAACACACTATTTCCTTTATAAAGAAAAATATTGAACTCTCCTGGAAAATGACTTTTCCACATCAAACTTCTTTTGGGGCACAATAAACTTGCATACAATGGTTTTGATTAAAGTAAGACATTAAGTACTATCAGCAAGGACAGAGTTTCCTTCTAAAAATTAAAACCTCTTCTTTAACTGGGCATGGTGGTGAATGCCCTTATTCCCAATACTCAGGAGGCAGAGGTAGGAGGGTCACTGTGAGTTTCAGACCAGCCTGGGACTACAGAGTGAGTTCCAGATCAGCATGAGCTACAGTGAACCCTTGCCTCAAAAATATTTCTCCTTTAATTGGTGAGGAATTATGGAAGAACAAAACAAAACAAAAAGCCATTATTCTATTGCTTGAATCTAACCACTGTTCTGTCCAGCTGGCCCCAAAGGGACTTAGAAGTGGGACAAAGTAGTAATGAACTCATCACTTTGGCTCAGGAAGGCCCAAAGCACAAACATTTTCTATTTTCATCCTCTGAAATGTTCACTGGGAGGGAGGGGATGTGGATAAAGACAGGATAGCCCTCAACCAGAGCCACGGGTGAGCGCTCGACAAAGGCAAGAGATTTCTTTTGTCCAACAATTCACGCTTTGCCCCAGTTAAGCCAGGCGTGGTGGCACACACCTTTTAATCCCAGCACTTGGGAGGCAGAGGCAGAGGTAGGAGGATTGCTGTGAGTTCGAGGTCACCTCGAGACAACATAGTATATTCCAGGTCAGCCTGGGCTAGACAGTGAAACCCTATCTCGAAAAGTAAAGCATAACAAACCAAAAACTCTGCCCCAGAAAATGTCAAGGAGCTTCCCCTGGGGGTCTTAGGAAGTGCAGTTCAGAAATTCAGACAGCTCCAAAGAAACCAACGCTCTGAAGGCAACAGAGGGAGTGGGAGTTCCTTGGACAAGAGGTGGGGTTCTTTGCAAAGCCACAAACATTTCTTCGTTGGAAACTTCTGTTGGAGTAGAGACGCCAGGGGCCGTGGGGAATACGGAGACTGTTTACACAGTAACATGCCCACGAGATGGGAGTCTGGACACACCTTGGGCTGCAGGTGGGGTGTCAGGGATGTAGGTGACTGAAGCTCATGTTCCCAGGTGGCAGCCTGGGGTACACAGAGTCCCCTTCCCCTAACAAGCTCCTGACTACTTTGAAAAATCTCCCCTGGGAGCCTTTCCTTTGTTGCCTCACACTTTTAATGTTTTGATAAAAGATAATAACCTTACTTAGTGTGGTAGGATGATATGTTGATATATTGACGTATTGATTGATTGATTGATTGATTGTTTAAATGGGCAGAAGAGTGATGGAACAGGACATGTTTTGCTCTGGCCACTAGAGGTGAGTGCCCTCCTGGTGTTCTGGAAAGACACTTACACAAGTATGCACACCACCCCCCCCCCACACACACTACATTACATTAAAAACACAAGAATATGCACGAATGTCTCCTGGAGCCCCAAGATAATAGGCAAATGGCCATGCCCACCTGCCATTTACATGAGTGCTGGGCATCTGAACTCAGGTCCTCACAATTGTGCAACAAGTGCTACATGTACTGAGCCATCTCCCAGGCCCTAGACAGTAATAGTTTTAAGGACAGTGTTCCCCATAAGCTTGGGTCTGGGGTTTCCCTCAGTTCCCCTCAGTTTATTAGAGAGAGAGAGAGAGAGAAAAGGCAGATAGAAAGAAAGAATGGTGTTACAGGGCTTCCATCCACTACAAATGAACTCCAGACTCATGTGCCACCTTGCGCACCTGGCTTATGTGGGTCCTGGGGAATCGAACCTGGGTCCTTTGGCTTTGCAGGCAAGTGCCTTAACCACTAAGCCACCTCTCCAGCCCCCCTGAAGCTATTTCTCAAGAACAAAAATCAAAGGGAGGTTGGAGGTACTGCATTAACCTCCCCAGGGACATTGTGTAGGTATAGTCACCATGTGGACAATGGGAAATGAAAGCTTTCCATTGCAAAGAAGATTCTAGATCAGTGGTCAGCTCATCTTCAATGCCGAGAGTGGGAACATTCTGGCAGAACCAGCAAGGTGCCCAGGGCTTATTCCATTCCTATCTGCTGAGCGTGCTGTTTAAAGACTGGAGTGCCCTCGTCTCCAGTACCTTCTCAGATCTCTGCAGGAATCACACTTCTGACAGGGCCGATTCTCGTCAGTGGACTGCAGAGCAAGTCCCGCCTTACTGGAGTCTCTTTTCAACCTGCTTAATTGCTGCCCTCTGGCAAACGTGCTGCCGTCTGCTACCACTTTCCTCACACTTTATAAAATCAAAGTTGAACTGATGGCCCTATTAACATTCCTGCTTTGGTATTGGCTGTGGAAAAATAGACCTCAAGAAGGAAAAAAACCTATCTGGCCTGCCAAAAAATATTTAGCTTCCCTTACTAAAGATCCGGATTTCTGAAACATTTTGGCCTAAAGGGGAAATTCTGAGGAACTGATGTGAATGTTTGCTTTGAGAGAGATCCCCCCCACCTTAAACTGTGGCTTTATTAAATTTCCCAACTTAACTTTGATCTATAAAGCGTTCTGGAGAAGGGCCTGGATGAATGTTGGGCCCTATAACCAGCTTAAGATGGGCTTGTTTCATCAACTTGGAGTTATAGCTTCTTCTGATGAGATTCCTTATTGGAAATCTCCTTCTTTGTTTCGTGGTCTCTCCGTGCTGTTCTGGCCCTCAGTCAGCTGTGTTCTGAACATAACATGCGGTCTCTCCATTCGCCAGGCCCGCGGTGCCAGGATGGGCCAAGAACGCTTGTACAGTGCTTGTGGGAGACATGCCACTAGGTGTACAGGGTTCAGGTTATGAGTAGCATACTAAATCCAGGTTACCCCCTGCCTTCCAAACTGGGGGGTCAGATAGCAAACCCCTGGGCAACAATTTTTTTTTTTGGCTTTTCAAGAATGGTCTCGCACTAGCTCAGGCTGATCTGGAATTCACTATAAAGTCTCAGGGGGCCTTGAACTCAGAGCAATCCTCCTACCTGTGCCTCCTGAGTGCTGGGATTAAAGGGGTGTGCCACCATGCCCGGCTAATATTTTTGCTAGGACCCGTGTACTGTGATTTGAATCTGAAATGTGTCTCATAGGCTCATGTGTTTGAACATTTGGTCCCCAGTGGCTGGTGGTGTTTTGGCAAGCTGTAGAACCTTTAGGGGGTGGAATCTTGTGGGAGAAAGTGGGACACTGGGGGCAGGCCTGGAGACTTCATGGGCTGGCCTAACTTCCTATCCACTCTCTGCTTTCTGACTGTGGGTACAGCGTGGGCAGCTGCCTCACATTCTTGCAACCACACCTTCCTCATCTTCACGGATAGTACCCTGGGAGCCCACAGAAATCGTTTCCTTTCCAGATGCTTCGTGCCTGGTCTTTGAGAATGCAGCAATGAGAAAAGTAACTCCCACACCTGTGAAATGTGCCCCAACCCCAGCCCCAGGCTCATGTGCTGGGGCGTTTGGTACTCAGCTGGCTGTGCTGTTTAGGAAGGTGTAGGCCTTGCATGGCTGGTGGCAGTGGGCCTTGACAGTTTCAGCCCGGCCTCCCTTCTGTCCCAAGCTCCTTGCTTACTGGCCCTCCAAGGCATATGCAAGCCCTGCTGTGGGACTTGGCACTATAACTAGTCCTCTGCCCACCACGCTGCCCCTGCTGTAACAGACTAAGCCTCATACCTGCGAGCCATTGCAGATCCTTCCTCCCTCAAGTGGCTTCCAACAGGTGTTCTGTTATGGTGACAAAGTCACTAACACCATCACAACCTTGCGCACATATCAGCCATGATCAAGGCTTCCATGGAGAAGGGCTGCTTTCTTGACTGCGGTGTGGGGGACCTCGTCTTAGAGATCGCCCCAGAACTGAGCTGAGGGTGACATTGTGGCGCTGTGAACGGAGTTGAAAGGGGTCAAGGGAACTGCATGAGAATGCATTCTGAGGTTGGAGAGATGGAAGGCACTTCCTGCTGGATCTCTCTCCAGACCCCATGTAAGCCAGACGCAAAAGGTGAGGCAAGCGTGAAGTCGCACATACCCTCTAGGTGGCGCATGCGTCTGGAGTTCAATTGCAGTGGCTGAGGCTCTGGTGTGCCAATTCTCTGCTCAAAATTTTTTTAAAAAGAAGGTATGCTGGACAGAGCAGGCAGTGGAGAAAATTAGCCCAAATGGAAAGTGAGATTTGACAACATTAACAAGCACTTTTTCT
This sequence comes from Dipus sagitta, assembly GCA_036346955.1. Lineage (NCBI taxonomy): Eukaryota > Metazoa > Chordata > Mammalia > Rodentia > Dipodidae > Dipus > Dipus sagitta. The sequence continues at coordinate 171,531,211 of CM070773.1, forward strand.
GTGGCCTGGAGCTATAGTTTCAATGTAAAATGCTCCCACAGACTTAGTCCCCAGCTGGTGAAGCCATTTGGGAAGGTTGTGAGACCTGTAGGAGGAGGAGCCTTGCTGGAGGAAGTGGGTCACTGGGAGCGGTCCTTGAGGTTCTACAGCCTGGTTCCACTTGCTATCTGCTCTCTACTCCCTAGCAATGGATGCAATGTGACCGGTGGCCTCAGCATCCTGCTGCTCTGCCTTTCCCATCACGCTGGACTGCAGCCCATGGACCTGTAAGCCCAAACAAACCCGTCCTCCATTAAGCTGCTCTTGACAGACATTGGCACAACAATGAAAAAGTAGCTAATACATGGGTCAAAAACCTCATATGCATGTGATTGATGTGATTCTCGTGTCAGTCCTATGAGGTGTGTGCCATTATACCCCCTTCTAAAAAATATTTTTTTATTTATTTGTGAGGAGAGAGAGAGAGAGACAGAGATTGGGTGTTCAGGGCCCTTTGCCACTGAAAATGAACTCCAGACAAATGCACCACTCTGTGTATCTGGCGTTATGTGGGCACTAGGAAATTGAACCCAGGCCATCAGGCTTTGCAAGCAAATGCCTTTAGCCACTAAGCCATCTCCTCATCCCTACACTCCCTATGGATGTGGGGATACCAAGGCTATAGGTGTTGGGTGACATGCCTGGGGTCTGCAATTGATGAGTTCCAAGACTAGAGCTGAAGCTGTGTGGTCCCCATGACAACACTTCTGCCACCTCACTCCATGTCCCACTGCCCACATGCCCAAGGTGGAGAAGTGCAGAGAAGTGACAGAGGGACCCAGTCTATGTGTCACAGGAAGCCACAGCAAGTAAGCAAGCAAGAGAAGGAGCAGCCCAGCCCTCTAATGACTCCATCACTTTAGGAGTGACCATGGGTAGGAAAGCCTTGGGGGTCCAAAGACAAAAAAGGAAAGACCTTTTAATTTTATTTATTTATTTATTTGGGAGAGCAAGAGAGGGAAAGAGGCAGACACACACACACACACACACACACACACACACACAGAATGGGCGCGCCAGGGCCTCCAGCCACTGCAAACAACCTCCAGACGCATGTGCCACCTTGTGCATCTGGCTGACGTGGGTCCTGGGGAATCGAACCTGGGTCCTTTGGCTTTGCAGGCAAACGCCTTAACCGCTAAGCCATCTCTCCAATCCCGAAAAGACATTGTAAGTGAGAGACTGGAAAGATCTAGCATTTCCCTATTTCTACACATTCATCACTGGTCTTTACCTTCATGCTTGCTTTCTTTATTTCATAAGACCTTGCATTTTGCTTGAGCAGAGCAGCAGTTTCCTCCTTGAGTTCCTCTTTGGGACACTGCCATCACAGATGCCGCAGGCACACATGAGTGCCACCCATCCATACGTTTGTGTCAGTTGGTTAAAGGGATAGAACGGTTTTTTCCTCATGATTTGGAACATTAAGGGCATTGGGCTGAAGCATGTGTGTGTAAGGATGTATGTCCCAGGTAGCCTGTTCCTGACCCAGTGTGGCGGGGGGGGGGGGGGTTGACAAATGTGGTAAGTGAATGCCAGAGGCAGGCAGAAGGACCCCTGGGCATCAGCAATCATACAGAGCCCCCTGGCAGGCTGTGCACAGCTCAGCCTTTCAGCTCTGTCTGGGATCACATGATCTGAGATAGCTACACCCTTACTCATGAACATCAAAGTGGGTTTAGTAGTAGCTACCAGGATGACCTGTGAAACTGATGGGCTACAGGGACAAGGTCTAGGGTCTGAACACTCAAGAACAGGCACCCCACACACTTGCCCAAATCTATTCATCCCCCTTTCCCCCGCCCCCCAGCATCTCTGCCCCTGTCTTTTTTACACAGCTCTGCAAGCAAACTGTATTTATTTACTTTTCTCCTCACTGTGACCCACTTCCTGCCAGGAAGCTACGTAAGGGAAGAAGGGTTTGGGGCTTATTGTTCCTGGGTTAAACAGTCCACCATGGCTGGGGAAGGTATGGGAGTGGCTGGTTAGCTTACCTCTGCAGTTAGAAAGCAAGAGCAAATGGGAAGTGGACCAGGCTGTAAAGCCCCAGGGCCAGCCCACAGTGAGCCACTTTTTCTAGCAAGGCTCCATCTCCGGAAGGTTCCACGACCTTTACAAGCAGCGCCATCAGCTGGGGACTGTGTGTTCAAACACATGAACCTACTGGGAACGGTTCACACTCAAACCACGCGCGTCATTGTTCTCTATGGGCTCACACCCCACATAGGTGTTAAATCCTTCCAGGTTTTAGGACCCCAGAGGTAGTCACAAGAGTCCTCAGTCCTAATGACAAGGTCCTATCTGGATCCAGGTGCACTTTGAATTTTTTCTCTGGCTGGGGCTGCAAAGAACACGCTGAGAAATGCTACAGAAGATTCTGGAAGCAGGGGCTCAGCATCAGAGAAACACCTGCCGAGGACATTAATAGCATCCTTGGGACACGTCCATTGGGCCATAACTTTCCACAAAGCCTCTGGGAGAGTACAGTTTGTCACTATCTTTTCAATAGAGGAAAGACAGCTGCAGTCTAACTGTGGTTCTCACAAACATGGGGACGTGCCTTGCTTGGCAGACTCGAAGGTCAGGTCATATTACTGCCCCGCGCCTGTCACTCCCCTCTCTCTGCATTCCACCCCCTCTGCGAGATGGTGCTATGAACCTGATGACTCCAGTATGGACGCAGTCCCTGAAAACAGCTGTAGGGCACAAGTCTCTCTTCTCTCCTCTCGTTGGCTGAGACTCCACTGTGTTTTGTTGTGAAGAAACATGGAGTAGTGTTGTAAAGATGGCCACCCTTGGCCAGAGCTTGCTTCAGCTCGGCTCAGAACCACTGGATGGGCTCCATGGCCCACGTCCACACCAACCAGATCCTAAAGGCATCCAGCCCAAGCCGGATGAGTCAGGAATGAATGGAGGCCTGGTCCCCTCCCACATCCCTCCCAGAACCTGTCATTACCGTGTGGCTTGCTTGTTGCATCCTTGGTGATTCAATATTTTATGAATGACACCTTCCAAGATCTGTTGGCCCACTCTGCGACCGCCTGCCTCCCTGACATCCTGTGTCCTCTCAGGGCATGCACACTGAGTCAGTCCAGATGGCCCTGGCTCTTGCCACCAGCTCCCCTGCCTTGTCAAGCCAGACAAATGCAGCTTTTTGACCTCGGGGAAGTAAGATGGCTCAGTATTTTATCGCCCTATGGGTGCATACGTGGCCCTACCCCGTACTTGGCAAGAGCTGCTGTTGGCATATCAACTGGGGCCCTGGGGCCCCTTCCCAGCTTCCTGTGGCTCACTGGCCTTGCCAAAGTATTCACTCCCTCCCTTTTTAGTCCAGACTGCACATTTCTATAGAAAAGCGTGCCTTCTAGAGGTGGTCTCGCAGTGCATCTGAAATCAATGTCTGAACTCTACTGTAATCCCTGAAGCAGAAGCTGACGGTGAATTCAGACGAAAGGCAGGGCCAGAGGTGCCTCTGTCTTCCCGGATGCCCAGTTCTCCCTTGAGCCGCACTGCTCTCCTGGAAAAAGGACCCTGGCATTCAAACCGTGTGTGTGTTGAGTGGGGGAGGGGTCTGACGTAGCCATGCCTGTAGACTGGAGCATATCCCAAATCTAGAAGGGTCCCAAATAGCCACCTACTAGTCTCTAAGGCAAATGAGTCACCATGGCTCCACGAAGTGGCTGGTACTGAGTTTCCGTGGTCAGTTTCACACACATGAAAGCTACACTAACACTTTTGTTGCTTCTTTAATGCAGTGATCAGACCAAGTGCTTAAAGACTAGTGGGTGTCGCAGGGTTCTGCCTCTCCCTGGCCCCGTGACTCTGGGCAAAAGAGCTCAGAGCTCATGAATGTCCCTCTCTGCCGAGTGAACGTGACTGATTGTCACAATGCTGATGCGGGTGCTAAACGGGACTGTGCAGTGCCTATACATGGAAGCCATGCATAAACGCCAGCCATCCTTTGGTCATTGTGCAGGTGATGACTTTGCAGTAGTAAAGCTGCCCCCCCACCCCATGGTTCCTAAGCTCAGCCAGAATCTTCAGCATGGCTCTTCTTCACCCGCCTCTTTTTTGTCTTCTGAGTCTCAGTAGAATTTGTTCTGGAAGGAAGAATTTGGAAAAGTATCAGTGTCCCTTTGTACTTGGCTGTCGCTACCTCCCTGGCTAAGTCACCTTGCAAGAGCCAGGGGTGGGTGGGGCAGGCTGGTTTGTAGAGCACTGGGGAAGATCCACTTGGCCTCACCTCTTCCGGATCCTCCTCGCCACTCCTCATCCGTAGCCAGTCACCCCTGGGACCCTTCCTTTCCACACAACCTTTACAGGAGGGCCACTGACTGGCCACCTTTCATGGAGAGTCAGGCCAAGAGTGGCTCTCACCTGTTGTGATGGTTAATTTTGGTTGATAACTTGACCATCTTGGAATCACCCAGGGGAGACACAACCAGTGTCTGTGAGGAAGTTGCATGAGTTTAAGGCAAAAAGATTAACCCTGAATGTTGGGGGCATCATCCCACTGGTTGATGTCAGGAACCTAATAGAAAGGACAAAAATGAGTCTAGCCCCAGCATGCATCTCTCTCTCTCTCTCTCTCTCTCTCCTCTCCCTCCTCTCTCTCTTCTCTCTTCTTCTTCTTTTTTGAGGCAGGGTCTCTCTCTAGCTCAGGCTGACCTAGAATTCACTATATAGTCTCAGGGTGGCCTCAAACTCTTGGCAATCCTCCTACCTCTGCCTCCCGAGTGCTGGGATTAAAGGCGTGAGGCACCACACCCGGCTCTCTCTTCTTCTTGACTGTGGACGCAATCAGATGAACTGCCTCCTGCTTCCATGACAGACTGTACACCCTCAAACGAGGAGTCTAAAGAAACACTCCTTTCATTAAGTTGCTTTTTTCAGGTGCTTGGTCACAGCCAGGGGAAATGTAATTTGTCTGAATTCTGCCTTTGCACCCAGAGAGAAATGGAGTCCCTTACAGGAGAGGTGGTGTCTGCGTCATTATGGAAAGTGGGTGTGACGAGTAAACTTCAGTGTAACTGGGTTTGGATTCCCCTGGGAGAAATACTCTGGGTGTGTCTATAGAGCATTTCCAGAGAGGATTGGCTGAAGAGGGAATACCCAGCCTGAGCGTGGGTGTCATCATCCCATTAGCTGCGGTTGCAACTGGAAAAGGTGGAGGCTGAGGGATGCAGACAAGGCCCAGGGTCCCTGCGCTCTGGGAGGGGTCTTCAACAGAGTGAGAAGTCTCAGACATGTACCCTTGCCTCTGTGAACTCCACCATCCCTTCCCTGCCAAGATGGACTAGACTCTCAATCCTTGAGCAAAACTAAAATATTCCCTTAAATTGCTTCTGGTAGATATTTTGTCATGGTGATGAGAAAAGTAACTAGGACAGAGGGCAAGGCAAGAGAGGTCAGCGTCCCTGCTGCTCAGGCCTGCTTATTCCCGAGTCGGAAGGCAAGGTTTCCACGGTGACCTGCGGTCCACTGCTACTCCACTATTCCACCATCAAGCAGGGGCTGGCTCCCAAGATCACTGGCTGTCCAAGGAAACAAGTGGCCTGGGGCGCAGTCATTCCCGCTCCAGAAAACCACTTAAAAGCAAGTACGCCTGGCTCTGCCTCTCCAGCCAGCAATGGAAACAGCCATGCCAGCGAGGCGGGCTAACTCATTCACTGGACTAATTCGGGGTCAGAGAGAAAGCACAGACCTTCGGCACTTCTGCTGTGATTCCGTTGTGAAGTTATTTCCTCTGAATTGAAAGATCCCTTCCTGGTGAGAGGATCATAAGACCAGGAGGCTGATGAAACTCCCGGCCTGGGACGCTCCTAAAGCTGCAGGAGTCACAGGCTCCTCCCCAGGGTTGTATAAACTGTAGGCAATCCCTGGGAAAGGAGACTTGCTGGTGCAGCAGCCTGCTGGCTGACAGGCAGCCCCCGGGGACTGTTTGGGTGAGCTGTCACCCACACTAGAGCAGGGATCTTGGTTATCCATACTTCTGTAAACAACCGCTCATTCATGTTCCTGTGAGTAGCTCCAAAAAACTTCACCAAGCTCCCTTCAGTTGGAATCCTTTTGTTGTTGTTGTTTTGGTCAGGGGTGGGGGGGTCTGTTGTCACCCTATCTGAGGTGAACAGATGCTGGTTCACACAGCAGATCAGGGATGATTCTGTGTCGATTTCCTGGGAAGGAAAATCCATGCTGAGATTTGGAGGGAGAGAAAATAACAATGAATAGAGCAAAAAGACAGAGCACTTGTCAAGACAGATCGTGCTTAGAAGAATGAAGACTCCTCACCTGCTTTCAAAGGGAAAGAGATAGTGGTGCAGCCGGTCCCTCATCACTCGGGCTGGGTGTGGCCGCAATAATTAGTCTGATGGCCACAGTTGTCCACTCGCTCTTCAAGCCCTGCTCTGTTGTCATTAGCAATAGAGATGGAAAGCAAGCAAGCCTAGGAAACTTCTTCAAAACAGCCAGAAACAGCAAAGCCAGGACCCCAGAACGTCTATGTCCCCGTGAGCCATGACAGTCTTACTTCTAAGGCTGAGGGTTAATTAGCAGACACTGTGGCTTAGAACAGCATCCCGGGTGACCTCATTACTACCCTCACTGCTTTAAATGAGTGCAGTTAGGGGCGCGCTGGAGAAGACACCCCGCACTCCCAGTGGAAGCATGGAGAGGGAGGAGAGGCAGGGTGGACGCAGGAGGGGCTCGCTCATTAGCACTGACATCAGGTGCCAGGGCAGGTCGCCTCCGCGCCCACACGGCAGGGCACCTGGAAGCTTGAAAGCTGAAACAACTTCTGCACTTCTTTGAAACAAATGGAGTGCTCAGAAGTGGTCTCTTTCCCGACTCACCCTGAGCCAAACTGGGAGAGAGAGAGGTACTCACGCTGGTCTGCCACATTCTTAGTGCCTCGCTGCCAGACATGGTGGTCAGAAAGTCCCCCGTAAGATGAAGGGCACACCGACCTTCCGCGGCCTGGCCTGGCCTTGGACTTGTCCCTTGGGCATAGGCGGTTCCCTGTCGCCTCTCCCACTGGTCTCCAGTCTCTGCATGCACATTTCTCACTGCTTCACCCAGTCCCCTTCCACAGCATTCCCTGCCAAGCCCGCTAGCGGAGCTCCTGCCACCTCCTCCTCCAAGGGCCACTTGCTATGGTAACAGAATATTTTAGGACAAATAGAGCATGGTTTAATGCATCGTTATGACCCTTAGGCATCACATCTCAGTCCTGAGACATAACCCATGGCGGTCATTCAGGGTCCGTATGTGATCATAGATCTGGCTTAGGGACTGAGCCTGTGGGAGGTGCAGGTGACACTGCACACACCTGTTCATGGCGGGGCTGGTCCTCCAAGGTAGACTGCTGCATACCTCTGGTCTCGGGGTACAGGCTGTGGCTTCAGCCTGCTCCCCACATAGGCATGGAAAAGAGCAGAAAATCTGCCTCAGCTTCTTCATTAAAGTGCGTTTTACCTCTCTCCTGTTTGGTTGGTGAGCTGCAAAGGGAAGGGCAGTGGTAGAGCGATCTCATGTGTGTGATTCTTGTCACCAAAAATCACCGTGTGACGTGATACTGCCTGATCACTCGGATGTAAGTGGTGGAATTTATTGTGTCAAAACATAATTAAATGTGCACCCAAAATCTGTTACACACACTGCAGTTTACATACCAGTGAAAATCATTCTATGTCAAAATGTCTCTGGAAAAGCTGAATATGAATATAAATGTGTCCTATCTCGTAAATGCACCAGGAGATGCGGCTCTTTGATGAAAGCCTGTAAGGCCTGGAGATGTGCATCAGTGGTAGAGTCATCCTTAAGACCCAAAGTAGTAACCACAATAATAAGTTTTAAAAGCCTATAATAATATCTGTTGTAGTTGCCTTCACAGTTCTGGGACAGAACACCCAACTAAAAGCAGCTGATGAAAGGGTTGATCTTGGCTCCCAGCCTCCAGGGGAAACTTCATCACAGCAGGGAAGGATGGCAAAGCAGAGGCTGGATGTCCCTTCTTGTCACAGCAGCTGCCAGAAAGCAGCAAGAGCGTGAGCTCATATCTGGCACAGGGTGAGAGGACTATAATATCCCTAAGCCCATCTCAGAAACATACCACTTCCTAAATTGCCACAAGCTAGGGACCAAACATTTTTAAACACATGAGGCTATGGGGGCATCTGATTCAAACCACTACAACATCTATTTTTAAAATAAGAGTTCTTAAACTGGGTGTGGTGGTACACGCCTTTAATCTCAGCACTGGGGAGGCAGAGGTAGGAGGATTGCCACGAGTTCGAGGCCACCCTGATACTCCATAGTGAATTCCAGGTCAGCCTGGGCTAGAGTAAGACCCTACCTTGAAAAAACCAAAAAAATTAAAATTAAAAAAACAATTCATGAAATGATTAATTGCATCTAAATTAGAATCTTTAGGTGGTCTATAATTTGTATCGTGGCTGACTTGAACATGCACACTGAATCTCTGTATATTCTATACACAAAATGTGATGTGTGTTAGTCACCTTTCCATTGCTGTGACAACTACTACACAGAAACAACTTAAAAGGAAGGAAGAATGGAAGGAAGGTTTATTTTAGTGCATGGCTTCAGGGACTTCAGTCCATGGCCAGTTGCCCCTTTACTTTTGAGCCATGCAGAGGGAGCATGGCAGAGAGGAAGCAGCTGATGTCATGGCATCTAGGAAAGAGAGAGAAAGGTTCCACCACTCCAAAGCATCGCAGACTGGAGACCAAGCCTTTCCAGAGAATGTTTAAGATCTAAACCACTACACGGTGGCAGTCACCTAGACTAAGCCCTATGCCCTGGCCTCCTGCTCCAGTCTGTAGCAGTGAGCAACATCAGTCCTACTGACAGCCAGTGAACTTGGGCCACCCCCACCTTCCATGGAAGGACACTCCATGGAGCCATGAGCCAGGGGCCCCAGAACATACCATATGCCGGCAGAGAAGCATTTCTCCCTGTGGATGGCCACTCTAAAGAAATAGCTCCATGTATAAGCAGTAGAGGCTTTTTGAGTGGCATTTCCTTTATCTGAAAGCTGTTTTTCTTATTTTTATTCTTTTATTTATTATATAGGAGACCTAAAAGAGACCTGAGCAGACTGCTTCTGATGGACTTGGTAGTGACTCCACTCAGTTGTGAACAGAGAGGGTTGTAACCTTACAGATTTGACCACAATTTCTTGCCCAGCTTCCTGAGCTTGAAGATCTCTTGAAAACAGTTTTTTATTATCCAGAATGACTGTTTTTAGAGGTCACTGACTGCGACATCAATCTGTTGCTATTTTTATAAGCAAATTCAAAAACTTGAGTGTAAAAAATGTGGAGCAATTACATCTGTAACATTTGTAACTGCCATGTAGGACTTTGTTTTAGGAATGATCCTAACAGGACTAAGATGTTGATAGGAAACACCATATGTGACAGTCACAAAGCCAGAGGAGGAAGAGGGGCCAGCCAGTTCTATTCTTAGATTTCCCCTTTACACTAATATCTTGTGAAATGAGTGAGATGAGTCCCACAGACTAATGTGCTTGAATACTTGGTGCCCATCTAGTGATGCTGATTTTTTTTTTTTTAATGAGACAAAGAGTGCAAGAGAGAGGAAGAGAGAGAGAATTGGCATGCCAGGGCCTTCAGCCAGCACAGTTGAACTCCAGACATGTGTGTCATCTTGTGCACACTTGTGACTTTGCATGCTGGCATCACCTTGTACATCTGGCTTAAATGGGATCTGGAGAGTCACACATTGAGTCCTTAGGCTTCACAGGCGAAGGCCTTCATCACTAAGCCATCTCCCCAGTCCTGAGGTTGAAGTGAGTGGCTAGGGGTGGACGTTAAGGGTTATAGCCAGGCCCCATTTTTGATTCTCAGTCTCCCCTTCCTTGTTCTGTTGAGATGTGAGGTGGTGAGGAGGCCCAGCCACACCCACAAGTTCCCCCTACCGTGAACACTACCACGATGGACTGTTCCTTCTCAAACCATGAACCAAAACAATGAACCACCCCTCCCTTAAATGCTTCTTGTCAAGGATTTGGACGTAGTGATAAGACCCAATGCAGTTGGCAATATTGTTGGACTTTTTTTCTGAGCAGTTTCTGGACCATTGAAAAATATTCTTTCCTGCTTCTCTTCTCTCTCTTCTTCCCACCTCTCCTCTCTTTTCCCTTCCCTTGTCATCCCTTCCTCTCCCCTTCTCTCCTCTCCCTCCAGCTTCGAGTTCACTTTCTCCTCCCTCCCTCTTCCTCCCCCCCCCTCTTCCTCCTCTCCCTTCTTCTTCTCTCTCTTTCTCTATCCCCTCCTTTAGTTGTCCGGAGCTCCTGGACCTGACTGAGCCACTGCTTCAGCCTTCTGAGCAGCTAGGACCGCCACCTTCCCGGGTACTTAAAAGGTATTCTTTAGCCACTACGTTAAATTTCTGCCTCACATGTTATTTCTTGTTGGTTACTATGAAAGGCTTTATGATGGTTAATCTTCGTTGCCAACTTGACTAGATTTAGAATCACTTAGGAGACACATCTGTGGGCATATTCATGAGGGGTTTTCTAGAGAGGGTTAACTGAGAAGACCCACTCTGAATGTGGTTGGCACCATCCCATCAGCTAGGGTCCTGGACTGAATAAAAAGGAGAATGTGGGCTGAGCACCAGCGTTCATCTTTCTCTGCTTCCCGACTGTGGATGCAGTGTGACCAGCTGCCTAATGCCCTGGCCACCATGTCTTCTCTGCATGAGTCAAATGAAGTCTTCATCTCTCAATTTGCCTCTTGTCAGGTCAAAGCGATGAGAAAAGCACTAATACAGGTCCTCTGTGATGTCGGCCCTGGACCACAGGCTTCCTTCCTCCTTTCTGTCCGTTTGCTGCTGCCTCCATACTGGCCATCACGACTTCTAACACTTCCGAGGAACTTCCTGTCTCTCTTGATCTGAAAGATCTATAATGTGGTAACAGCAGATCTTGGCACTGCCACTGTGGCTTCCCTTGTAGGCATAGTGTGTGTGCATTGTGTGCATTGTGCGTGTGTACATAGTGTGTGCATAGTGTGTGTGTGTGTGTGTGTGTGCTACTTCAAGTGTCATTCCTCAGTAGACCTTAACCTTCTCCTTTGAGACACGATCTCTCATTGGCACCTGGGCTTACTGATTCAGTTAACCTGGCTGGCCAGCAAGCCCCAGGAACCTACCTGTCTCTGCCTCTTCAGGTCTGGAACTACAGGCATGATCATGATACCTGGCTCTGTAGATAATTCTGGGGATCAAATGCAGGTCCTCACCCCATACAGCAAGCATGTTACTGACAACTATCTCCCCAGCCTGCTTTCCATGATATTTCAGGAATAGAGCCCTGTGGTCTGACTGGTTATGTTCCTGCCACTCATTAAACTCAGCCCTGGGCTGGGGAGATGGCTTAGTGGATAAGGCACTTGTCTGCAAAGCCTAAGGACCCAGGTTCGATTCCCCAAGATCCACATAAGCCAGATGCACAAGGTGGCTCATGCATCTGGAGTTTGTTTGCAGTGGCTGGAGGCCCTGGTGCACTCATTCTCTCCACCCCACCTTTCCCTCTTTCTCTCTTTCATAAACAAATAAAAAATTAAGAAAAATATTTTTTAAGAAAAACTTCAGCCCTGAGCTTCCAGGTAACAAAGTTCCCAAGGTCATGGATACAGATGGTCTTGCTGTGTAACAATCCATTTCTCTTTCTCTGTCTCCTTTCTGAGCTCAGGACAATAAACATGAATGTCATTGCTATTTATGTTTTATAAATGCTAATGCCACAGTGTGTGGCACATGATGTAAAACAAGTGTGCTCGCCTGTGACAATGTATTCGTTTAATTTAGATGCTAAGTACAAATGAATAATGTGCTCAGGAAGGTGCTGGATGGTGAAAACGAGCCCTTAATTCTTCAGTGGCCCAAGAAGATCACAGGAAAGCATTAATGCTTTTTAACGGTCACTTCACTTGAGGTAAGCAGAAAGCCAGTATCAGTCTAGGATATCATTTGCCCCAATTCAGAATAATCACTCCAATTAGAGAGCCTAGTGACATTTGAAAACCATTGTTTTCCTCATGTTTTAGCACATGGATGATGCTTCTAAGCTTTCATGTGGATGCCTGGAGTTTTTAAACTAGAAATATCCATGGGGTCATCTGTCCAACAGCTATTACAGCTCAGATGACAGAAAGAAAAGGTACGAAAGGACTTCACACAGTAACACAGCCAACCAGGGCCGAGCACCTTTCAGCATTTCACGGGGGAATGTCCAGAGAACAGACCTCCTTCTCTCGTGTACATGTCATGAAAGACTGTGGCAACCACAGAAGAAGACGTTTTCAGGGGATTCGTCATGCGGTGGCACATGCTCTCCTGTTTTGCTTCTTCTGACCTGCTGGTCCCTACAAGGTTCCTGGTTTGGTGACATCGCTCTGACACGTCATAGAAGTAGGGCTGGAGTCTGGGGCTAGAGAAGGATGGAAATGGTTCACTGGGGAAAGAACAGTAGGGAAGTCAGTCCTACAGCAGGGCTTTCTGGTTTGGCGAGAGCACATGCCACACAGACTGTCTCATACGATGGGGCGGGGCAGCTGCGGAGGCTGCTCCTGCTGCAGGCAGCTGATTCTGGGACTGTTGAATGTCCCAAGGGGCCACCTGGCAGTCCCAAGAGCTTCATACATCAATTCTCCAGAACATTTGTTCCCCTTCCCAAAATGTGGTTTGAATAGCTCAAGACAACATGTGGTATCTCTGACTGATGGTGTATCAACCCCCACGTCCCTGCACCAAGGGCCACTCTGAGCCCCAACTCTGACAAGTCACCCCGAGATTCAGCTCTAAAGGGGTCACTACAATACATACCAGCTCTGAAGGTCACCTTGAGGCCCAGCTCACTGAAGCAAGCCTGGTGTGGATTTCTTTTCTGTTCCCTGAGTATCTGCAGTTAGTAATCTGAAATTACTTTTTTCTATTTTGTCTATTTTTTGTTTTATTCTCTTTATTGACAAATTTTTACAAGTATACAATGCATTTCGATTATAATCCCTTCCTATTACTTCCCCTGACCCAAACCCAGTCCCCCTTCCACTGAACGCCTCCTTCCCAGCTGCCACCTGTCCTACTTTGATGTCTTATTTCCCATGTGTGGGTGTGACCCACTGATTTTAATCACAGTGGGGGATTACTTACCTGTGGCTCTCCCGCTGCAGAAAATGTCTCCACTCATCCAGTAACCATTAACTACCAATAACTCCACAGGGAGCACTGGCAGGGGCTCATTACCCTCCCCCCCCCCCGCCACCGTCTGTTGAAATGTTGCTGGGCCCGTTACTATGCGGCTCATGACAGCTGCCATGACGTCAGGAGCGCAACGGCCGTGTCGTGTCCAGCAGACAGTATTCCACAGCACTCCTCCCCATCCGCTAGCCCTGGTGGTCTTTCCTCTCCCCCTTCAGTAGTGATTCCCGAGCCTTGGAGGGGACTAACACAGACTCTTAGTATCGAGCACTCCACAGTCATTGAGTCTCCTCACTCACCTGGGTCACCGTCATCCGCAAAGAGAAGCTTCCCTAAGCAAAAGCGGAAGTAAGGCTCATCTGCAGGCACCAGTGCCCACGTTCACAGTTCAGCTGAGTGAGCACAACCTGTCCATCACCAAACAAACATCATTGCTTCCCTGCAGAGCCCATGATGTCCCAGCCATCGGCACTTGACTAGGTTTCAGAACCAAGCACGAGCACAGCGGAGGTCACACAAGCAGTGAGGCGCTGTGCTGACTGAGCTTAAACATTTCCTTCTCCTCAGGGGCCTTGGGTAAGGCAGCTGACAGTCAGGTGAGAGCTCAGTGGTTAACCCTGTGGGGAGAGAGAGACAAGGTGTGACCCCAGAGGGCATCCTTCTTTTCTTTTAAGTGTTTCCTCAGCTGAGAGCCACCCAAAGAGCCCAGGGAGGTATTGGAAAGTTCACGTGACCTACCCTAAAAGAAGCAGCGTGTGGGCACCAGTGCCACACCGGGACCCTCTCTCTGTGAATGTGAATGTACTTCTACTGAATTTCCTCTCTATATCACCTCTGCTCCTTAACTAGATATTGGGGCTGAGGAGATGAGCCAGTGGGTCAGGTGCCTGCCTCATGATCACGAGGACCTGAACTCGATGCCCAGAACCATGTAACGATGCCACATGTGCTGGTGCACGCCTGTAGTCTCAGTGCTCAGGAGGTGGAGACGTGTGCGAGGCAGTGGTGACATGAGCTCAAACTGTTGTCGGTGTTCAGTGGACATGGAAGTCGGGAAGGATCTGGAACTCTGGTGGCCTGGCTGCTTCTCACTGAGAAAGAATAAACAAGATACATCCCCAACTAATGCCAGTTTGCCACTTCAGATGGCTCTGCTGGTCTTCTTCCCTAGCGTTCATGCCCCACCCCCAGTAGCCACAGCCCTACTGCGACACCTGGGTGCCACACCCCTGAGTGGCACTGTGTTCATGAGTGCCACCCGGTGGAAAGGATGGCACACCTCGACTATGGCTTTTTCTCTGTGAGGTTCCTGCGCTCTCTTGCAAGCCAGCTGACGGCCAGCCCCGTGAACAGGCTGCGGTGAGCACCAGGGCCTGCCGACCATGCTGCTGCTTCTGCCCAAGGAACGGCTTCTCGGTGAGCGCGTTGCTTTAGGTGTGCTTCAGTGTTGTTGAGTGTGGGGTGGCCTTGATGACGACCATGGAAAAGACGGCTTGTTAATACCAGCTCCCAAGAGGTGGGAGGTAGAAGTGATGCTGGACTCTTGAAGTCCAGGGAATGATTAGATATCCAAAACGATGCAGGAGACCCCAGGCCCATGGACCCCAAACTTGAGTCCTTCTCTATTTTATCAGAGAATTGAAACTATGGACTCAGAGAAGGGTAAATTAGGAATTATGAGATTAATTTTGGGGAGAGTTAGGATCCCAAGGGAAGACAAGCAGGAAGGCCCAAGCCAAAAAGAGTTTCCACCCCTCCCAGCCAGGCTGGAAAGGTGTGTGAGTGGGGGGGGGGGGTGCGAATGAAGAAAGGGTCCTCGCATTTCCAGGGAAGAAATCCCTGGAGAAGGGGCTCACACATCCATGAAAGCAAAGCAGGAGAGCCCCCTGTTGCGGTCAGGTCGGCATTGCTGGCAGAAATCACCCAACCAAGAGCAGCTTGTGGGAAAAAGAGGCTTATTTTGGCTTACAGGCTCGAGATGGAAGCACCATGATGGCAGGGAAAACGATGGCATGAAAAGAGGGTGGGCATCACCCCCTGGCCAACATAAGGTGGACAATAGCAAAAGAAGAGCGTGCCAAACACTGGCATGGGGAAACTGGTTATAATACCCATAAGCCCGCCCCCAATACACTGCCTCCAGCAGCCGTTAATTCCCAAATCTCATCAGCTGGGGACCTCTTATTCAGAACACCTAAGTCTGAATCAAACCAACCCCCCTCCAAACAAGGAAGGAAAGTGCCTGGACAAAATGATGTCCAGCCCAGCTGGGAATGGTGAGAGAGGAGGCCAAGAGTGTCCCCTCACATGAGGGAAGAGCCACAAGCTTTCAAAAGGACCAACAACCTGCAAGAGGACAAGGGGCCAAGAGCGCCCCTGGGGCAGGCTCATTTCTACAGGTCAAACATCTGAGGAGAATGAGATCATCATCTCAGGTGTGTAAGGGAGAGACATGATTGGTCGGTGGGCTCAGGAGGCTGACTCAGCAGGGTCCACTCAGGTGTGCTAAGCTGAGAGCGAGGCAGGAAACACTGCTGAGGACTGGGGCTTACAGCCATCTTGGATGAGACTGGATCAGACGCAGGTTCTCGTCCTCCAGGGCAGGCAAGATGGCGTCCATGTTTCACTAGTCCGGTCCCCAGCTAATCACCCCATAAAGAAAGCTGCCTTGTTCCTACTCTCTATCAGATTTTGGGGTGCCATTGCTTCTGAGCCTAGGAACAGAACCAAGAATACATGTATCTCATAGCAACACATATTTAGAAGCAAAGGGGGGAAGAGAAGCCAAACACTGAAAGAGTTTCAGCGAACCTGGAAATTACCGCCTGACAAACACAAGCATTATGTCACTCAGGAACCTTCACCGCAGCATAAAGTTCTTGGGCAAGTGCAGGATGAGAAACAGGATTCTTACCTAGTCCCAAGGACACAGTTGTTCATGTCAAAGAGGAAGTTATTTACAGTGAAGGAAGCTGGCAGCCACCCAGCTCAACTGAGCCATCAATGTCACCAGCACCAGGAAGGGGACAGGGCGGGTTGGTGGGGCATGCCCCTCAGGGGAGCCCCTGGGAAGTACACAATAAGCTTGCATGGTGTGTCTGCCAGAGGGGGAGCCAGGGCCTGAATCTAATCACCAGGAAACAGCAGGCAAACTCATTATTCAAATGACCGACCAGCATTCCTTTATATTTATTTATTTCTTTGTTTATTTACTACGCTGAGGGTTTGACCCTAGAGTCCTGGGTGTGCTGGGTAAATGTTCTACCACTGAGCTACAACCCCAACCCTTTTCTGTATTTTTTTATTTTGAGACTGGGACTCACTAAGGTCCCTAGGCTGTCCTTAACTCCCTAGCACTGTCCAGGCTGGCCTAGAACTTCCGGTCTTCCTGTCTTAACATCCACAAGTAGCTGACATGGCAGGTGTGTGCCCACTACACCCAGCTGGCCAGTATGCTTGAAAAATGCCAAGATAATGAGGCAGAAAGCAAGGGACTAGATTACAGTGGGCCAGGGACCGTGACAACTAAAAGCCATGTGTGACGCTGGATTGGATACTGAATAGGATCAGAATAAGGTCTCGTGACAAGACAGTAAGATTTAATCGGCCTCTGGCTTCTTCAAGGTGCCCCGTGGCCACACAAGACACAAACATGGGGAACTGGGGTGAAGACTGTGCCAAGAATTCACCTACTCTTTGGATACGCTTTTTGTAGATTGGAAATAATTTTAAGTGGAAAGCTGAAATATTAAAACGTTTAAAACAGCATCGAAAAACAGCTATGAAAGAAAAATCAAATGCCTGGCCAGGAGTCGTTGGGGCTGCCTGTCTGGTAGCTGCTGTCACAGAGACCGGGAGAGCCCGCGCAGAGCCAGGCCGCCGTGGCTGCCGCGTTCCTTCAGTGCCGGACCCACGCCCTTGCAGCAGGAAGGCAGTGAGCATAGCAGATGGGGTTGCACCTTCTGGAACACCAGGTAGGACAAAGTTCCTAAAACATACTAGAAGGGGGGGCGGTACAAACATTTACATTAGCAAAGTGGGTACTTTTGTGGTTTTATACGTGTGTGTGCGGGTAGGTTATGTACATGCATGTGTATGTGCATGTAGAGGAGCATTTAACGTCAGATGTCTTCCTAAATCACTCTCCACTTTATTTTTTTGCGGGGGGGGGTTTCAAGTTAGGGTCTCGCTCTAGTCCAGACTGACCTGGAATTCACTGTGTAGTCTCAGTGTGGCCTTGAACTCATGGTGATCCTCCTACCTGTGCCTCCTGAGTGCTGGGATTAAGGGCGTGTGCCACCACGCCCGACTCCACTTTATTTTTTGACACAGGATCTCTTGCTGAACTCAGGATGTGTGGATTCAGCTAGACTAGCAAGGCCCAGAGATCCTCCAGTGTCCATCTCCAGTACTGGGCTTACACTACCAAGCCAGCTTTTCGTGAGTGGCACAGATCTGAACTCAGGGCCTCACACTTAGATAAGCAAGCACTTTACCTGCTAAACCATCTGCCCAGTCCTTGTTTTTGTTGTTGTTTTGTTTTGTTGTTTTTAAACAGGGTCATTTTCTTTCTTTCTTTCTTCCTTCCTTCTTTCTTTCTTTCTTTCTTTCTTTCTTTTTTCTGGAGACAAGTATATTTAGCCTAGTTTGGCCTAAAACTCACTATCTATCCCAGTCTAGCCTAGAACTCATAGAAGTCTTCCTACCTCAGTATCACGAGTGGTGGGATTATAGTTTTAAGCCCCCATGTCTGGAAAGAGTACAACTTTTTGCTTAAAATGTAGTTTTAAAAGTTGTATACTACTAAAAAATCTCCAGCTCCCAGAAGGCCACTCAAGTATTTTAAGGTTAAATAGCTCTTTGAATGAGCCATCAGCTGTTCGTGTTTCTTTCGTGCTACGTGGATGCTGAGGTCTGAATACCTGGGAGTACATGGAGTGAGGAGATATGAGCACGAGAGTTTTACACAGGCACTTTCTCGGTGTGGGGAAATGCTCTGAGCGTGGGCACTGGTGGTAAGACACGATGTTAGTGATAACCATATCCTTACCAAGTTCTCTACTGGAAATAGACTGAATGACTCAGACGTTTCCCACGACATCTAACATAAACTTGACTCATCACAGTTCTCAAGTAGATTCTAATATGATTTAACACTGTTTATCCTCAGTTCATTTGTTTTGGAATGTTGGCCTATACATTAACTCTTTTTTTTTTTTCTTTAATTGGCTTCAGATTTTCCTTGGTTTCTGTACTCTACTTGGAAAAACCAACAGATCCAATTCATCAATACAAATCAGTCTTTGACTCCTACCTTTTCCCCCCTTAAATCCTAGCAACCATATTTTTATCAGAGTCGTGAAGGGCAGACCCGGACCCTGGCAGTCCTCATACGAAAGCCTTGCCGTCCATCTCCAGCAGGTCACTGGATAAGCCAGCAAATAGCAGTGACAAGCCTGCGAGTAATACTGCATGGTAATTAATAGTGAGCAGTCATGATGAGCAGTACCAGTGAGTGGTCACTATGACTAATAGTCAGTGGTGATAGCACACAGTAACAAGGAAGAGTGGCTCAGCAGGAGGATGAACAAGCAGAGGTGGTCCGGTGACTCCCAAGTCCACCCTTTGGGTCGGACATGAAGTTGAGGTTTAAACAGAGGTCAAAATGGAAGTATTGCTAAGCAGCCCTGGTCCAGGTGTGGTCCTGCCCACTATCAACTACCTCTGTCTGGGCTCCCCTCTTTCCCACAAGGTCTTCTCACAAGTTCTCACAACAGAGCGAAATCTCTTCTTGGCAGATTTCGTTTATCCTGAGGCTAGTACCAGGCTTTCGCCTTTCCCATGCCCCAGCATGGGGTTCTGGGGAAATCCCAGTTGTTTGGGGGTGTGCCTCAATAGTCTTATATCTGAAAAGAGGGCACAGGTGTCTCTTGAGGATGTCTTTGCTCCTACCAGGGTAGTTACATTCTCACTACTGATAGCTTTCAGTGGCTGGAATATTCACAAACGCCCTGGTGAGGCTGTTTTGGCTCTGGCCTCTGCTTGAACCCCAGTGTAGAGAGAGGGTTCCAGACTTCTCCTCCCTCCCCAGCATGTCTAAACATATTCCGACTATCATTTTTCACCTTGTGAAGCAGGGGCCCGCTACCACATTGAGGACACTTAGCAAAGCCTGCAAGACAATTGTTAATTCACAGGAAACACACAGGATGTTTACAATAACTCTGTAGATTATAAACCACACAGCCAGCATAGCATGTGTCTTCACTCATGTGTACACACACTGTGTGTTTACAGTCATACCTCGCAGAGTAAAGCGTGGAAGAAGTGGACAGCTTTCATGGTGTCTTAGCTGATCACATGAGCTCTTAAGTCCCTGACCATACACAGATGCCTCAGAAGTGGTAGGAGGCATTTAAGTGCCAGATAGATTCTGAATATTGGAGATTGAGATTATAAAACAGTGGGAGGAATATTAAAGTTGAATTTAAAGTACATAGCACTTGGGCTGGAGAGATGGCTCTGCAAAGTCTAAGGACCCAGGGTTTGATTCCTCAGCACCCATATATGGTCAGGTGCACAAGACGGAGCATGTGTCTGGAGTTCATTTGCAGTGACTGAGGCCCTGGCATACCCATTCTCTCTCTCTCTGTCTCTCTCACTCTTCTCCAGCTTCCTTTGCTTAGAATGGGGAGTAATGTTGTAAGTAAAGGAAGTTGGACGGACTCAGGATTGCACCCTCGGTGTCCCCATAAACTCAGATCCTTTGAATGCTATCTTCCCAGCTGATGACAACTTGGGAGGTGGAGCCTTGCTGGAGGAGGTGTGTTGTTGGGGTGTAGGGGTGTTGGAGCCAGCTCTCCTTTAGCTAGAGTTCCGCTCACTCTCTGGCTGCTGTTTTCCACCTGCTGTGGCAGACGTGATGTCCAGTGTTTGCTCGGGCCATTTTTTCCCTTGTCATCATGGAGCTTCTCCTTGAGACTATAAGCTGAAACCAGAACTTCCCTCCCATCAGCTGCTTTTGTTCAGACCACACCCTCACTGGTACTGACAATGATAACATATTCATCCTAAAAACACAAGGCACCATTGAAGGAGGTTTTTCTTTTTAATAACTTTGCTTTTGAGACTCAGGCATGGGTGTGATATTAAAGGACACTTGCAGAAGGTTCCAGGTTCTTGGCCCCAGGACAAGGAATCGTTCCACAGACACAATGTAAGGAAATAGGAATAGAGACAGTTTATAAAGAAGAAGAAACGGTCCCCTGAGGATGAGAGAGTCATCATTTGGAGACACAAGGACCTGGACATTCGAGCAGGTGTTCTCTCAACTCGGATCTATCCGTAATACACTGCTATGACTAGACGTCCTGCGAGCCCTGTGTCCCTGCTGGGGCAGCTCAAGGAGTTCCCAGGACCTCGGACCTCTTTTCTGGGAGACACTTCTGTGTCCACTCCCTGGATATCCAGGTGTCTGTCTCGACCGTGGTGACTTATCACGTGTGATCCCGTCGCTGCTCCCAAAGCCGTGTTCACAGGCTGCTCTGAGACAGACGGAGAGTGCAGACGGCTCCACACCTTGTCTTTTACCCGACCCCACCTCTTTCTCTAGGACAAGAAAACTGGCTGTACGAGTGGTTTTCTTGTTTGTACATTAGCCTCCAGAGAGTAAGAACAGGTGGCCAGATACACCCTCAGAAAGAAGCAACCAGTGTCAGGGTTCATGTATGTGAAGCCAGCAGTCAGAAGCCTGAGGTGGGAGGACCCGAGTTAGAAGTAAGCCTGGGCTACTGAGAGAGACCACGTCTCAAACACAAAATGAACAGGGCTGGGGGGCTAGCTCAGTCTATAAAGTGCTGGCTTTACAAGCAGGAGGACCTAAGTTTGATGTTGGAACCCAATTAAAAATAATCAGGTGTTGATGATGTGTGTTGTAATCCCAGTACCAGGGAGGTCGAGATGTGGACAGTTGGGCTCTCTGGCCAGCCAGTCTAACGGTCTACTTGGAGAGCTCCATGTCAGCAAGAGACCCTCCCCCACCCCCCAAAAAAGAGTTAGCACCTGAGAAACAACACCTGACGTTGTCCTCTGGTGCACGTGCGCTTGTGCACACACCAAACAAACAAAATTAAAAGAAAAATCAAAAGAAGGAAGAAACACATTAAGCTGAGGAGGGGAGAGGGAATAGAATCCCAAGACTACAAACATTTTCTTCTCAAACTTTGAAATTTGTGAGGGAAAAATAAGTCTCCAATTTGGACAGATTGGCATTTATTTGGCAACAAATGAAAAGTGTTAAAATAATCCAAGACTTATCAAAATGTTACACCTGCCCAAGGTGTGTCTATTCATCTCCAGAAGAAAAACAAATATGTGTTAGTAAATGAGCAAAATGTGGCTTTTGGAGGGAGTGTGTTTGACAAGTAATTATAGAGTGTCTACAAAAATGTAAACTAGACAAATCTGCTCAATCTGCTCCTTGCTGGTGTTCTTGAACTTGAACTTGAGCCAATGCCAAAGCAGCCTCCCTCCCTTTCCTCCTTCCCTTTCCTCCTTTCCTTTCCTCCCTCCCTTCCCTCCCTCCCTCTCCTCCCTTCCTTTCCTCCCTCCCTTTCCTGCCTCTCTCTCTCTCTCCCCACTCCTCCATTTTCCCTTCTTCTCTCCCCTCAATCTCACTCACTCTTCCCCTCTTTCTTTCCCGTTTTCCTTTCAATGGTATAATGTTACCTTTGCAGTGCTATAGGCTTTAAATATGTTTTTCCTAATTGATAGTGGTTTGCTTACACTTTTCTTCCTTCCAAAGATCCAGAACTGTCCTGTAAGAAGTCGTGTAGCGGCTCAAGAGGTGAGAAGCAGCAACCGTGAGGAAGCCCTTCACACACGTGTGGCCTAATCCCTCTGCCCGTGTTTCTTCACTGGCCATTGCCACCTCACTGCCGAAGATCTATAGCCTGTCCATTCCTTTGACTACTGGGGAGCTGGGACATTTAAAATAGAAGATATGCAAAAGAAGAAATACTTCAAATTGCTTGCTTTAAAGGTGAAATGTACAGGCTAGTGACTATACACAGGGTCTGGAATCTCAGACATGTGGTCTCACTCCTCCACGCCACTCAGCAAGAAAGTGGAGATGCTCAAGTATTCGGGTGCTCTGGATACAAAGCAAGAGGACACGACCATCACCACTTGAAGAGGAGCAGGGGTCACTAGGTTGGTATACTGGCCAAGCTGGCAAAACCCAGAGACCCATCCAAGAGCCAAGTCTTTTGCTCCAATTCCATCACTGGCCCAACCCCCCACTTGTACATAAGTGGAACCCTCTGAGCCACAGCTTTAGTTCTGAATTCTGTGTGTCTCTGTAGGGCAGTTACATGAATATTAAATCCGTGCTTGGGGACAGGACCCCAGGCAAGTGCTGGGATTGCTCTACTAAACAGCCACACCCTTGCTCATGCTGTTCCTTTTGCACCCCAAATTGAAATGTGTCTCCCACCTACATCCCACTCAATGAAAACACCACACAGTACATTTGTTCTCTGAGAAGGAATGTCTTCATGCACTCAGAGAAACGTGTGGCTCAGTCTTTGAATGGCTATGTAAGCAGAGATGGTCTGTCCCCTTGTATTAATAACTCATTCATTAATTACTGGTTCCAGCATTCCAGAATTATTTTTAGCTTGCATCTTAGGAAGAGAGAGCAGTCAGTGTACCAGTTATGCTGGTGACAACAAGCATAAGGAGACCTAGAGCACTCCTGTATCGTGGGCAATGCATGAGGAAGCGGAAGGAGACACTCCCGCTCCAGCTTGGCCAGCCAGCCTCAGTTACCTTGTCTTGACCGTCCCTGTATCCTGAATCTTTCCAGTGTCTAGGCATTGTCAGCATGGCAGCCTTGGGTGGCAAGTGTTCAAAGCAGTTCATAGAATGAAGCACTCATGGGTAGAAAGATAGTGCCAACAGCCAGCTGGGCAGCACGTGAGAGCAATGGGCAGTGAAGGGCCAGGGGCCCAGGGCATGTGGTACCCTTAGCTGGAGCTGCTATGCCCCACCTGCTCAGGCTCGTGCTCACTTTTCAAATGACAAACAGCCTATGCTACCTTCACCAGGGATAGACTGGGTCATACTGACAGCAAGGCACAGGAAAAGTACATGGAATAAAATTGAATACAAGATATTAAAATAAAAATACTGGGGCTGGGATGATGGTTCTGTGGGTAAAGCACTGGCTGCGAAATCAGGACAACCTGAGTTTGTATCCTCAGAGCCCACAGTAGTGTCTGTAATCCCAGCATGCCTACAGAGAGATGGTGGGGACAGAGAGATGGAGGGACAGAGAGATGGCGGGACAGAGAGATGGAGGGACAGAGAGATGGCAGGACAGAGAGATGGAGGGACAGAGAGATGGTGGGACAGAGAGATGGTGGGACAGAGAGATGGAGGGACAGAGAGATGGAGGGACAGAGAGATGGTGGGACAGAGTGATGGTGGGACAGAGAGATGGAGGGACAGAGAGATGGAGGGACAGAGAGATGGAGGGACAGAGAGATGGAGGGACAGAGAGACGGAGGGACAGAGAGACGGAGGGACAGAGAGACGGTGGGACAGAGAGATGGAGGGACAGAGAGATGGTGGGACAGAGAGATGGAGGGACAGAGAGATGGTGGGACAGAGAGATGGAGGGACAGAGAGATGGAGGGACAGAGAGATGGTGGGACAGAGAGATGGAGGGACAGAGAGATAGTGGGACAGAGAGATGGAGGGACAGAGAGATGGAGGGACAGAGAGATAGTGGGACAGAGAGATGGAGGGACAGAGAGATGGAGGGACAGAGAGATGGAGGGACAGAGAGATGGTGGGACAGAGAGATGGCGGGGACAGAGAGAAGGGGAGAGAGTGAGAGATGGTGGGACAGAGAGATGGAGGGGAGATGGAGAGAGATTCTCAGAAGCCCCTGGGCCAGATAACAGAGAATCTGCTCTGAACAGGGTGGAAATAGCAGAGTGACATCCAAGGCTGTCCTCTGACATCCCCATGTGTGTGCTCACATGTACACATCATGTACATGCAACATGCACACAGACTCAGAACCAAAGACAGGCATTAGAACTTTACTCGCTTTCAGGCACGCGGGTGGCCATGGTGGTGGGCAGCGGGGCTTGCTGCCTCTTCCTCAGTAAGTAGGCCCTGCAGAGGCCAATGTCGGCCCAGGAGGTGGGCCGCCCACAGTGCTCTCTGCTCGACATGCAAGTTTCTCCCCACCACCGGGGGGGGGGGGGGCGTGTGGATGTGCATGCTCCCGTGTGCATGTTTTATTTTGTTGTAAAACCATCAGCACTTGACAGCACCGAAGATTCTCCAGGCTTGGCACAGTAATTGTAACTCCTGACCAAACTTTATTAACTTTTTTTTTTTTTTGGTTTTTCGAGGTAGGGTCTCACTGTAGCCCAGGCTGACCTGAAATTCACTATGTAGTCTCAGGGTGGCCTCGAACTCAAGCTATCCTCCTACCTCTGCCTCCCAAGTGCTGGGATTAAAGGTGTGCGCCACCACGTCCAGCTATAACTCCTTTTTGTTGGACTCAGTAGTTGAGTATTTTCGAGTTCCTTGCCCCAGCTCCTTACAATGCATCATAATCATCCCACCTCTTCACAAAACACCCATGGGACACCTGACTAAGACTTTATCTGGACAAAGTCAGCGGGACACCCGGGAACGCTTATCCAGGATCACTTCTCGTAACGCAGGCTGACCTGGCCCCTCGGTGTACCTGCCTGAGAAACCCAAAGCTGCCGACAGAACCTGCTATTTGTTCCAGCAACACTGGCGTCCAGCCCCCTGGGTGGGGCAAGAGCCTGTCTGTGCTTTCCAGGAAGAGATGCAACCCACCCAGCGCCATCGTTATCAATCCGTGTTTCAGCACTTTCCTTTTTCACACCACGGGGCAACTATGTCCATACCTAAGCATGCTTTGGGGACCAATGGCCTGAACAGCACTATATAGTATGAAAGGGAAATGTCCTTCACAGACTCATGTATCCAAACAGTTGGTCCCCTGGCGGTGACACAGTTTTGGGAGACTGTGGCATCTTCTGGCCCCAAGGATGAGTTGGTGAATGTAGACCATAGGCACTGGGTTGATGGGTTATAACTCGGTCCCGCTGCTCCTGCCCTGGTCTCTCAGCTTCCCGACGACCACTTTGACATGACTAGCTGACTCAGCTGTGAGCTGCTCCCATCACCGAGCCTGCCCTGCCACAGACACTCTATTCCCTGAACCTTGCACCATAACAATGTACCCCCTGCCCCTGCCATAAGTTGCTCCTTCTCAGTATTTGGTCACCACAATGCTAAAAGCAGGCACTATGAGCACCTTCTTCTGGGGAAGCAGAAGAGAAGCTCACACCCCATGGTCTGGGCCTCCCAGGACACAGGTGTTAGCAGGGTGAGTCAGAACTCAGCCCCATAGTCCTGGCCGAGATGCCAGCCCCTGGGTAGGCATGGCTGCCTCATTGCATATGGCATTCCCATCTGACAAGCTGGCTTTGCTCAGATCTCCTGGCACAGACCCAGGAGATAAAAAAAAAAACAAAAAAAAACCGCAAGCAGGACAGATTCAAGCCACTCATGTCGTCTTAAAATAAGCAGCTCGGCTTTAAGGGAGTGGAGCTATTTTTAATGATTACTTGGCAGCTGTTCTTAAATGGCCTTGCCATTCTCAGAAGCTGCCTGTGATTCGCTCCTGGGCTGGGCAGGGGATGGGCACATGGGAACTCCATGGAGTCAGAAATGTCCCTGCTTATGCTGGGGGCTCCCTAAGCCCTCCGGGATGTGAAAAATGAGAGTCCACAAATTCCATAGCCAGAGGGAACACGAGCCATGGGTCATACACTCTCATGTCGCCCAGTGTGGGAATCAGACACCGGAGACTGAAGGCTTCAAGGTCCTAGGATTGTCCCCTGTGTCTATGCGCCCTTGGGGCCTTGCAGTCAGTTTCTTCTTGTAAGTCTTTGTCTCACATTTTCTCCAGTTCTTTCTTCTTTTTTTCTGATGTTTGTATTCCAGAAAATAATAAAGTATGTATAAAATTTTTAGTTTGGTTTAGGGGAAACTACTACTCTTGTCTGGCTACTTGGATATACCATGCCCACCAACCTGCCTTCTAAATACTTATGTTTATGCCCATATCTTAATGCTGCTCCCACCTTTAGCCAGAGATGTCTCTCTTTTCCCATGGCCATGACCACTTGGGAGACTCAAAACTCAACAGGGTGCTGAGAAGTGACAGTAGAGTGTTCAGCATTAAGTGAGACATCTCTGTCATACCCTCCAAGGCTCAGATACCATTTTGGAAGAAGTGGCAGAAAGAGTGTAGGAGCTAAAGGAAGGGGAGGAGTGCTTGGGGACATGGTCATCCAGACACAAGTGGCCATGACACTCATTACATCACAGTGGCTGATGCTACCTACACAAGATCCGCATAACAGGAGGAGGAAATAATGACATTAAATATAACAGAGGCTAGATTGAAAGAAGGAATTCAGTGGAGGAGAGATGGGGGAGGGGAAACAGAGGATGGTGGGAGACAATTATGATCGTGGTATATTTTGTACCTTCATGGAAGTTGTCAATAAAAAGTTATAAAAATTGGCTTTTTAATTATTTTCCTTTGTTTTTCAGAGTTGCTGTTATTCACTTCAAACAAAAGTGTGGGAAAGGAAATGTCCTCAACCAGGAGCATGTTTCCTCGCTCAGTTTCCAAAGCTGACCACTGCTTTCCTTGCACTTCACGTGTATTTGTCTGTTTATTTTTGCAGTGCTGGGATTGAAGCGAGGGCCACATCCAAGCTCAGCGCATTCGTTACCTTCAGGGTGCTGTGACTAAACATCTGACCGGAAGCAACTAAGGGAGGAAGGGTTTATTTTGGCTCACAGTTTGAGGTCACAGTTCACGGTGACAAGGAAGGCCTGCCTGGCAGCAGGAGACAGGAGGTCACGCTCAGTCACAGTGAGCAACAATGCTGATGCTTGGCCAGCTCTCTAGTGCGGGCCCCTGACCTGTGCCAAGCCACAGCTAAGGCGAGTCTTCCCACCACAATTGGCCTAATCAAGATCACCCCTCACAGGCACACCCGGAGGCTTCTTTTCTAGGTGATTCTAGGTCCTGTCGAGTTGATGATCAATATTAAACATCACATTTGCTACTGAGCTGTATCTCCAGCTCTGTTTAACTTACTTTTTTTTTAAATGTATAAACTACTGTGCAAGATTTGAGGCAGATGAGGCAGCCAGCAGTACCATTTTGCTGGATATACTTCTAGAAGTTTTCCAAGCATATGTGTGCCTATATTTGCATATCTATGCTATTTATGCATTGGTTTCTTTCTAGGTACACAAGCCCGCCCTTCCTGTCAGTGTACTTCCCCTTGCAGTTCTGTCTTGGCACAAGCACCTTGATCATAGCTGCTCGGCATTTCTTGGATGGAAACACCAGAATTGATTTGCCTGCTTCTTATTAATGGAAGCGTCCTTTCACAGCAATCCCAGGAAGCGTCTATTTCTAGCTGGAGCTCTCTACTGTGTGGATTGAAAATGGGTTATATGTGACCCAATTACACTTGTCAAACATTCTTCCCCACCAGCGCTGGGATTTATATTTAATATGGATAACAAATATATTACATATGTATCATATCTCTCTTTTTGAGATAAGGTCTCATGTACCCAAGCTGGCCTTGAAATCACAGTGTAGCTGAGGATGACCTTCAACTTTTGAGTCTCCTGCCTCTGCTTCCTGAGTGCTGGGATTACAGGTGTGCATCGATACCTTCTCAACTTCTTATTGGGGTGTAGGAATCTCACTATGTAACCCATTCTGATCTCAAATACTTGTGATAATCCCGCCTCAGCCTGATCTGATTGCAGGCATGCCCCACCATGCCTAGCTGCCATTTTCACTGTGTCTAAAAATGGTTCAGTGGCCTCAGGTACCTTCTCATTGTGCCAACCTCACCGCCATCTTCAGATCACTGTCATCTTCCTAATCTGAAACCCCACGCTCAGTCACCATGGACTCCCCATCTCCCTGCCCTAGCGCCTGACAGCCACTCTCCACTTCCTGTCTCCATGAGTGAGAGTGCCCTGTGTGAGAACGGTCCTGTGTGTCCCCACACGTCTGGTTTGCTTTAGTTAGCCTAGGTTCAACCATGGATCAGAATTTTCTTCCTTCCTAAAGCCAAGTGACACTCCATGGGTGGATAGGCCGCATTTTGTTGCCCATTCATCCAGGGTCTACATTCAATGGATGCAGCTTAATTCTCAGTGACAGGCATGTTTTCTGATGTTCTGATAGTCTAACATACAATCAGAAGATGGAGGGACACACACTCAGCTCATTCATAGGCCTGTCATCTCACTGTCTTGTCTATCAGGCCAGGGGTGTCCTAGGTTCTGTCTTTCTCTACAATGCTTCTGGCAAACTCTTTTGGGCAGAGGAAGGCATTGCCATACTCCTCACCAACCAATCCCAGGTGGCTCATCTTGCACCACAGCACCCCCCTGTGGCAAGTGTGGCTCGTCACCCTGCCATAAGAATGCCAGGTGGGTTGAACTGATACTGAACACCAGGTGGGTCAAGAGCACCATTCCTGTGGCATTGCAGTGTTGTGCAGTGACCTTGTAATGTCCATAGAGATGCGTGGTGAGCATGGCCCCATCCCTTCTTGAGCCCGTTGCCTTTCTTCAGAGGGTGGGCTGCTGCTACTGTGTGGCCACTTAGATCTGGGGAGACCCTGTCTTTAAAACTCCTGTGGGATTTTGTCTGAATACTTGAATTGATTTTGTCTTTAAATAAAGCTTTCCTTATAAATAATTATACAGTGCAATACAAATTTATTCTTCCTCGCTGCCTCTAAACTCCCATTTTTATGTCACAGTCAGACTAATAAATGGCATAAATTGAAATAGAAGTACAAATGTATTAACAGCTGTCCTGTGTTAGAAACCAACAAATCTGATTTTTAAATAAAGTAAGGGCAATTATTTTTTTAAGATATAGCTGAATAGAAGCACTGGAATATTTACATTATTGTTGTTGTCTGAGAATCTTGTTTTTCTGCATCAATCAAAAATGACTGAGACAGACAAGGCACATTCGGGCCGGGGAACCCAGGCTGGGAGTAGGCCCTCTGTGGTGCTGGCAGGAACAGGTGCCTGTTTGCCAGACAAGAATGAAATGAGCTGCTGCCCAGGCTACCCACAAGCCCCTTCATCCTGCCGCTCGAGGAAAGTCTTCATTCAGGTACATTTTGTCCAAACAGCACTTGGAGCAGCTCCACCAGTTCATTCCAATCAATGTATAGGGCTGGAGAGATGCTCAATGGTGAAACGCACTTCCTGTGCAAACATGAGGGTCTGAGGGAGCCTAAGACTGCCAGAGGTCAACACTCCAGATCCCACATAAATAGCTGGGCCTGGCTACACACACCTGGAATGCCAACCCAGAAGGGGAAAGAGACCCAAGAGTTGTCAGAGCCCTGGAAGCTCTGGAGTCAGTGAAGAGACTGTGACTCAAGACAAGAGTGGGCAGAAGAGGGATGTGATGGGACTCCTGATGCTTGCTCTGCCACCATAGGTGAGTGCATAGGGCCACAAAACACATGCACGTGCGCGTGCACACACACATCAATTTATAAAGGTTTCTTATAAAAAGTGCTCCCTTCCTCATAAGGGTTCCCCAGCACCTTCAAGCATGACGTCATGTGGAGTGCAGACACCTTTCCTAGAAGGGAATCAAATCAGAACAACCCGATCGCACTGTGTTTCCCGATAGAGGATTTCCTGGGTTGTTCTGGTCCCGGTTACCATTTTAATCCCTTATTATAATGTTTTCTTAGAAAGGACCATGGCCTTCCTTTCAGGAAAATGAACAAAGTATAATATATTTTAAGGGGAAATTAAGAACTTCCTGGATAAAATTAGAAGTGTTTGTTTAGGCTCATGGATGGAAAATAAATTCAGAAATTGTGAATCTCATTCAAAGGCCCACAGAAGTCCCGCGTCACCGCCAACTTCAGCCGGACAGAAGAGACAAAGTTCTCAGAACTGAGTCTGCTGAATTCCAGGAATGAAACAGCCAGTGAGCAGCACGGTCCCCTGGGCAGCCGTGTCCACACACAGGGTCACAGGCACAGTGCCTCTGTAGGTTTAGACATGCACAGTGATTATGTGACATAATCTCAAACTGGCCATGACCCCTCTACGTGAAGAGCAGAGCGGGGGCTGGTGGGACAGTGGGGCAGAAGGCAGGGGCCAAGTGAGATTCAGAATGGCCAGTCCCAGTCCAGAGCCACGAACAGGAAGCTTGGAGAGGGAGAGATGGACGTGCCTGTTCTCTCTCTTTCTGTGTGTATGCATGTGTAGCGTGCGTGCGTGCGTGCATGTGTGTTCATGTCTGTGTGAACACACGTGTATATGGAGGTCAACGTGGGTGTCTTCCTTAATTGCGTTCCACCTTATGCTTGAGAAAGAGTCTCTCACTGTGCCTGGAAGGCAATGATCTGGCTAGACTAGCTACCCAGCAAGCCCCAAGGAGCCTCCTGTCTCTACCTTCACAAAGGTGGGATGACAGGCTGCCCTGCTGCGCTTTTTAGTGGGGTCTAGGAATACAAACTCAAGTCCTTATGCTTGTGTGGCAAGTACTTTACCCACTGAGCGATCTCCCCAGCCACCCCCACCCCTATTTGGTCATTTTGTGGCAAGTCAGTGGTGGCCCAGCCAGTCAGCCTTTGTTGGCAATTAAATTATCACAAAGCAAAGAAAGTGAACGCGTCACAGGAAGGTCCTACCAGCCTCTGTGGATGATTTCACTGTGCCCCACGTTACAGCAACCCATGCTCCCCTAGGAAGTTACACAGCTAAAAGCAGTGATGGAAAGTTAGCTCATAGATATGCATATGTGTGCGCGTATACATATATGCATCCTTGTATAACTGTGTATAGATTGAGGCATTGCCAAGACAATGAAGAAGTGAAATGACTCCATCGGATGTTCTTTCATCTCACGGGGACAACTTTCGACCGCTGCAGTCCACAAGGAAAGCAGGTTCCATGTCACTGTGATGCTGAGCAGAAGGGGGGCATTAAGGTCACTGCAGAAGGCAAAGCGCGCCGGGGAAGCTCTCGCCTCCCATCCTGACTTTCCCAGCTGTGGCGCGGACTTTGGCCTCTGCAGCTCTCCCCGTGTGAAGGCTCTTGCTCCACTAGGCATGGGGAGGCCTGGATGCCCTGTAGACATCATCTGAGTCTGCTCCCAGATGACTTGGACTGTCCCTCCACTTCCCCTCCTAGCCTTGGGCCAGGGCCCATGCTCCCAAGTAAACTGAGGGACAGTAGAACTGGACAACAGGCCATTTGTTCCAGGACAGTATAAGGAGCAGAAATGTGGTGACCATTCTGAGAAGGAATGACCATATCCTACTGACCAGACTAGACCCTGCTGTCCCTGGAAAGGACTTCACACACCAGTGACAGCATTAGGAGTTCAGCCTCCTCAAGTTTAGCACATGGCTGGACACGGACAAGAAAGTGAAGTGACATCAAATCATGGGAAAGATATTTACATTTAGAATATATAAAGAACACTGCAACTTACAAAAAGAAACTGACCCAATTAGAAAATGAGTAGTACATGGGCTGGAGGGATGGCTTAGCGGTTAAGGCATTTGACTGCAAAGCCAAAGGACCCAGGTTCGATTTCCCAGGACCTACGTTAGCCAGATGCACAAGGGGTACACCCATCTGGAGTTCATTTGCAGTGGCTGAAGACCCTGGAGCACCCATTCTCTCTCCCTCTTTCTTTGTCAAATAAATAATTAAATGAAAATAATTTTAAACAATGAGTAATACAAGAAGGAGGAGTCAGGTTCCTCTCAGGCTCCTGTTACCGCCTGTGGGCACCCCCTGTACACTCCTGCAGGCTAACATGCAGTGAAGCCTGACGATAGGGCTGACGTTGTTAATACATACTTATCTTTAAGACGTACATTTTATGTGCTGTTCTAAGCACAAACCTTAGATTATAGGTTAAAATTTCTGATGCTCTGAAATCTAATGATATTCTAACCTGCTTTTGAAAATGTGTTTCAAAGAACTTACAGAAAGGAATGTTCCAAAATTCAACAGGTGATAAATTCTATAGGCATACACTGGGTAATGTCATAAGTCAAGTGTGATTGTGATTTTCTTAGGCTACATTTATTTCAAAGAGCTTCTTGGTGACACAAAGATAATAAAAGAGAAAACTTTAAGTACTTATACTAAGAAATTGTGAGTGCTAAATACTAGCTTAAATCAATGGGCTATTTAATAAAGAATGGTTTTGAAATAGCTCTATAAACTTATAATAACATAAAATGGTTAAATCTTAAATTCTGGATTAAATTAATGAGATGTTAAGTAGACGGTGATATTTAAATTTTTTTATTTTTATTTATTTATTTGACAGAGAGAAAAAGGCAAAGAGAGAGAAACATAGAGAGAGAGTGGGCACGCCAGGGCCTCCAGCTGCTGCAACGAACTCCAGATGCATGTGTCACCTTGTGCATCTGGCTTATGTGGATCCTGGGGAATTGAACCTGGGTCCTTTGGCTTTGCAAGCAAGTGCCCTAACCACTAAGATATCCCTCCAGGCCTAGAAAGTGATGTTTAAAATGGTCCGACCCAAAGGACATTTCTCGAAAGAAAATGCACAAATGGCCAATAAGAACACAAAAAAGTTGGTAAAATGTTTGCCTTACAAATGTGAAGATCTGAGTCCAATTTCTAGAATCCGTATTTTTTTTAAAAAGTCAGGGTTGGTGGCATGGGCTTGTAATTCCAGCTTCAGGGAAGTAGAGACAGGCTGGCCAGCCAGTATAGCCTACTTGGTGAGCTATAGACCAGTGAGAAACCCTGTCAAAGAATTAAATAAAAACCATGACAGATATCACACCTCACAAATTAGGATTGCTAAAACCAAAAGAGAAGAAAAATGTGGGCAAGGACATGGAGAGCTGAAAATGCTTCCACGCTTCTGGTCAGAATGTAAGAACCACAGGGTGGAAGGAGTGCTTTGGAACACTGTTCTCCTGACGTGGACCAAACGGTGCGTCCATGACCCCACGGGGGTCACTGATAACCAAGACCAGCATGGGTCTGAGCTCAGCAGCATTTTGACACGGAGGACTGAAAGGACAAAGGAACGAGGCAGCAAAACAGAGGAAGGACTTCCTAGAAAGAGGAGGGTCCTCAGCGGAATGGGGACGGGGGCAGGGTTGAGGAGGATAAGGTGATGGGGATGCAATCAAATTCAATGTGCTCATATATTAAACTCCTCAATAAAACCATGATGCGAAGACAGTTTGCTGATTGGTCACAAAAGCTAAACATAGAACTGCCACCTGATTACAGTCTTCTTCCCGAGGTATGTACCCCAAGAAGTTGAAAACACGGGTCAAATGAATAAAAGCACACGCTTACGTCAGCAGTTTTCACAGCCGCCAGCACAGAGCAGAAGCTGCTCGAGATCCATGAAGAAGGAGGCGGTAAGGAGACTGCGCGTCCACACGGTGGAGCATCGTTTGGACGTGACTGAAATGAGAGATCGCTATGAGCTACAAGGTGGGTGAACCCCCAGTGCCTTCTGCTAAGTGAAACTGTCCAGGCTCGCAAGTTTCCATATTGAACCATGCCATGTATTTGGAAGGTCCAGAATAGGTGGCCACAAAGACAAGGAACACGAATTTGGTGGCGGCTGGTGGGAGGGGATTGCTTATCAGTTATGAGGTGCACCCGGGGTGGTAAGATGGGGGTTCCATCGAAGTGGCAGTTGCACGATGCGGACGTACCCACTGGGATGGGAATACACATGAGGTCACTGAGTGATCCTCTTCCAAGTGGTTCATTTTAGATGAGTTTCATCTCGGTAGATTATTTTTTGAAAAGAAAAACACTGATCTCGGTTGCTTATTTGAAAATCAACTACACATTTATTTCAATGAAATCTGTAAAAAGAAATCAACAATATCACAGTTGGCTGACAAATGTGGACATCTATCTAGCCCAGGTTCTATGTGGGAGCATTTTTTTTTTTTGGCTGTCATTGGGAACCCCATTCAATAATTTTGATTTGCCTGACAACCCTTGCTGTATGTCAGTCAATCTGACAGCATATGCCCACTATATCCTCTGGGCTAGGCACTGAGGAAGTGAGACCTGCAAATATTGAAGGGTTACAGAGATGGCTCAGTGGTTAAGTATGCTTCCTGCTCAAGCTGAAGAGCTTGAGAAGGCCTGAAACTGCCAAGTTCCAATCTCCAGACCCCATGTAAAGCAGCAGGGTGGTGGGTACCCATGCATACCTGTTACCTAGTCCTGCAAAGGGAGCAGAGATGAGAAAATTGTCCTGGCAGAACAGTGCTGGAGTGGGACACCAGTGTTCTGCTATGGCCGCTGCAGGTGAGTGCTTCCCAGTACAGGTGAGAGCATGGGGCAATGCACGGGCATACACACGTGCATACGCCACACACACACACACACACACACACACACACACTCACAGAAAGGTCTCCCTAAAAATAGCAACATAAAACCTTGGAAACCCATCAACCACAGGCCCTTTCACTTCTGGTGTCTTTTGTGAGTTTAGTGCTTTTGTTTTCTTGTATGTCATTACATTCATGGCATGAAAATGTATGTTTACAACATACAAATTATCTACAGAGAAAGAAGCCTTCCCGTCACTGTTAGTGGCATTTCAAGAAGCAGAATTAGGAGCTGGAGAGATGGCTCGGTGGGGAAAGTGCTTGCCGCACAAGCGTGAGGCCTGCGTGCCATCGCCAAAACCCACCCGGATGTCAGATGTGCGTATGGGCCCACTTGTAAACCCCACAGGGACAGGGGATCCCTGGGGCAAACTGGTTAGCTAAACTAGACTGATTGATGACCTCTGGGTTCAGGCAAGAGGCCCTGCCTCAGTCAGTAAAGTGGAGCTCCAATGTCAACCTCTGACCTCCACATGCTCGTGCACACACACACACACACACACACACACACACGTGCATGCACAAGTGCAGATGCACATTGACACACTCCTGCATGCCACACACACACATGCACGCACACAACAAAAGCAGAATTAACTGGGTGGGGGAGACGTCGACCTCCCTGCCTCCCACATTTTCCCCTGGCACCCATGATTATTCCTATCTTCTCTTGGTTTATAAATGTTCCAGTAAAGCCCATGCTTCCCAACATGCAGCTGGATAAATTGGAAAAAACTCTCTTACTTTCTTCTTCTTCTTCTTCTTTTTTCTTTTAGACTAGCTAAGATAAAATGTCTTTCCCAGCGAGATACTATTATTATTCTTGGACCATTCTCTATTTTTAAATTTGGGGCTGGATCATTGCTTTTGAGTTAGGTCAACTAAGCTCATTTTCCTCCCCAGCCCACTTTATTTTTAAAGTCTCTGTCTGTGTTGAATCTGAACTTGGCAGGATCAGTTTCTGGGATTATCTTGTCACCACAGACAATGCTCTGGTGCCCTCTCTCTTGATGTTGGTTGGTTTATGGGTTTTACTGCCAGGTTTAAAAGCTAACTTTCTGGCCTTTTATCTTTTGAATGTTCTTGTAAGAGAAATCAGGGCAAAAGGGGGTGTTAAGAAAAGAGGATCCCAGAAAGAAATTTAAACAGGTGATTCATCTCAATATGCTTAGGCTGATATCAAATAAATACATATTTTATGGGGGAGAAAGAATTAGATTATACACAGGAACTATCAGCCATCTGACCGAAGCCCTTCCAATGTAATTACACCACACTGCGTCTAATGGCTGCTGGTTGATCCAGATATTTGGCACAGAGGGTCAGATCCTCCTGGGATGTCACAGCCCAACCACAGCTTCCTGCCCACGATCACTTGCCAGTTTTATACCAGCAATTAGGCTTAGCAGGTAACTCTGAGCTTTCACTAATGAACAATCTCTGGCTGGTAAGTTCCATTAGCAACAGAGGCTATCTCAAGCCAGAAACCTGTAGGGTTGAAAGATTCCTTTACTGAAATAACAGGAATCAAGTTCTACCTGAAGAGAAATCCCACCCCCCCACCCAACACACACACACAAACTCAGAAAAGGGCTGGAGGGATGGCTTAGTGGTTAGGGTGCTTGCCTGTAAAGCCAAAGGAACCAGTTTTGATTCTCCAGGACCCACGTAAGTCAGATGCACAAAGAGGCACATGCATCTGGAGTTCATTTGCAGAGGCTGGAAGCCCTGGCACACCCATTCTCATTCTCTCTCTCTCTCTCTCTCTCTCTCTCAAATAAATAAACTTTTAAAAATCAGGAGAAGGAAGGATTTTCCATGAAGCCACGGCTTGCCTCTCCAGTTCTGAGAGATGCTCCAACCAAGCCAACTCTGTGGAGGAAAGACACGCCTGGCCAGGAGCTCGGGGGTCGGTGGAGAAATCCGAGATCCCCTCTGGGGACGCTGAATCCTGGAACTCCAGTGCACGCAGACTGCAGGCTTCCGTGGTCTCCTTAGGTCAATACCATGGAAGCACAGAAGGCCCTCCCCATGCTCAAGCTCCGATGGCAGTGCTCTCATGCTCCCTCCGAAGTGAGCTCCCATTTCCTATTCACCTTTGGAGTTTCTGTAGGTCAGTGTCTTCTCTCTGTAGAATCTACTGAGCAGAACGTACCCCAAAACTGGACAAAAAGGAAAGTCAGACCCTGTGCACTCTAAACCTCTCGATTGTGACCTAGTCTGCCTGGTCTCTCAGCAGGACAGCTGACATTAACAATGGAGTATCTCCCAAGGGTCCTCGCAAGTTGAATTTCTTGTGTTGGATCCACGGAAAATGAGGGTAGAATTCCAGCCCATCTGAAGACCCAGAGCCATGTTCTAAGACTCTCAGGATTTCAGCGACACCCCTTCCATAAGCCTAGGCACCATGTGACGCAGAGTCGTGATAAAGTTTCCCATTCCTCACGCCTCGCTCCCTTGGGACACCGACTCTTCACCCATCATGTTCTGCAGCAGGCAGAGTGATTCACGGTTGAGGGCTTGGGAGACAAATTGCTTAGATGGCCAAGAGATAAAGAATAGACCAGGGCTGGGGAAGTGGCTTAGCAGTTAAGGCGTTTGCCTGTGAAGCCTAAGGACCCTGGTTTGATACCCCAGGACCACAAGGGGTAGCGTCAGCACAAGGGGGAGCATGAGTCTGGAGTTCGTTTACAGTGGCTAGAGGCCCTGGTGTGCCTATTCTCTCTGTCTGCCTCTTTCTCTCTCTCTCCCAAATAAATAAATTAAATATTTTTTTTTTAAAAAAAGAGTAGACCAGTATTTCCATGGGGCCCCCAGACATCCCACTTCCCATTCCTCTCCTTCAGTGTTCCAGAGTCTATGGCCAACTTCAGATACCCTTCATCACAGAAGATCATCACGAAGGATCATCACAGAAGATCAGAGACAACGTTTGCTCTCCCCGGTGAAAACAGTGAGTTAGGAGCACAGCTTGAGATACTGGGACCCATTGCTGGGAGGAGCAGTGATCAGGGCACAGCTGCTGGGTGGTGAAGCATCACATCCTCCTCTCAGGAGGAGGAGAGTAGCATTGCGGGCAGGGGATGGGGAGTGAGCTTACATTCCTGGCTCTGATTCCCTCACCAGAGCTGTGGCTGCTAAGAGGCCATAGCTGAGTCTCACCTAGCCCCGAGTGAGGCTCTTCTGGTATCACATTTCTCACAGCTAGACTTGAACTTGGGCGTTGATTCTTCAGCCCATGTGGGGTCCAGATGTGGATGACTGACTCCTTGAGATGCCAGTGAGTTATTTATGAACATTCTTTAGCACTCTGTGATAAGGTGATGGTGACTGGAGAATCGGGAGCGGAGCTTTTAAAGGAGTTGAGCCGCCTCAAGTAGAAAAGTGATGAAACAAGAAAGACTGCAAATGTTCTGAAGACTGGACAAGGAGTAGCTAAAGAAAAATGGGAAAGACCCAAGGCCCGGCGCTGGGAGACCTTGGTTTGGGGAGCTTCCTGCATGGCCAACATCGGTGACAAATGTCTACACATGGGAGACAGGAAGGGCAACTGTCCTCATTGACTGGAGATGCTCATGTAGTCCATCACAGTGGTCATTAATCGTCTTTTCGTGGCAACAACAGTGACAGTCACTGTGATAACTGATACTTCCCAGATACTTCCCAGATACTTCCCAGAGCCCCGCTCTCTGAGGGTCTTTCCCTGGCTTCTCTTGGCCTCCATGTGCTGATGTTCATTTTCCATCCCTGCCCAGGGCTCACCATGATGCTGTGGTGCTTACAGAAGCGTGCGCACTGCATATTTTTGTTGGGTGGCTTTAACAAAGTTTGCAATGTCACTCAAGAAAGGGTATCTATTGGTACCCCTGCTATTCAGCGAGATGATTATCCCCGTCACTCCTGACTCCATATGCCAAGCTGAAATGGCATCTTGATGTGGTGTCTTCTGACCTGCCACTGAAAACAAAACACACTCAAAGGAGCATGTCAGTTGAGAACACATGATGGCCTGGAGGGCAGGGAATTAGTTTAAGTGCTTAACATGGTGTCTGGTACTTCAAACACATGATCTCCAAATGTTCTTTCTGTCTTGAATGCAAACATTCAGCTGGACAGAAACTTCTGCTGGCTTTAACCTCCACCTATGTGCATATGGATGGATGGATTGTTGCTATCTCTGGCCTGGGGAGTGGACGGTAGCCTCCTAAGCAGGCTTCCCTTTCATGCTCTCCCTTCCTTCTGTCTGTGCTTAACTCGGCAGCAACCAGAAGAATGCTTTCAAACATAATTCAAACCATGTCTTGCATCTGCTCAGAACATTCCAACAGCTCCTGTATCAACTCTGAGTGAAAACAAAAATCATTCAATCCTGGAGTCCAACCTAATTTGGTCTCCCACTTGTTCCTCCCACCCCATGCCTTACTCTCTGCTTTCTGATGCTGCCCCATCACTCTGATGTCCAGCCTAGGTCTCCACAGACTTGGGCTGCTCCTTTCATGGGGTCACCTCCTCCTGTAATCGCATGGCTTGTCCCCCCACCCACTCTGCAGCTTTCCTCAAGCTCTCCCAGTCTACTGTGAGCACCCTATGCAGAAACCCATCTTCCTTTGCTCCCAGGACCCTTGGCTTCTCTGACCAGCCCTTTACCTCATAGGACGTCAGCCCTAACCTGCTCTGTTTCACACACTGAGACACATGCTCCAGGATTGCAAAGGATTTCGTGGGGGGGGGGGCACTACTCTCTCCTAACTACTCAGCTACTGTCTCCCCATCTTGGGTACTTAACAAACACTTTCTGTGTCAATTAACTACTGGGTGTCTTTTGGGAAAAGCCAGTTTTGGAAATCGGTATCTCTCCTTTTTCACGAATATGTTTTGGAGGGAAAATAAAGTAAATGACCCAAAATATTTCCTTCATTTCCAGAACCCAGTTAACATTGAAGAGTCATTCATAGGGCATTTATAAAATGCTGGGGATGCCAAAAAAAAGTCAATATAATAGATTCCTTCATTTGAAAAATTCCAAATTTGATGGGAGAATTAGATATGTGAACCAGTAAGGGAACCCTTAGG
Organism: Dipus sagitta; assembly: GCA_036346955.1. Taxonomy (NCBI): domain Eukaryota; kingdom Metazoa; phylum Chordata; class Mammalia; order Rodentia; family Dipodidae; genus Dipus; species Dipus sagitta. The sequence continues at coordinate 171,571,149 of CM070773.1, forward strand.
GAGGATACCAAGGGAGACAGGTGAGTGTTCACTGGGTCCAACAAGTCCCAGTGGTCCTGGAGTGAAAGCGGGAGGTGGGGAGCAGTGTGGGCGGAAAAGGAGTCAATACACAGGAAACCACACAGATTTGAAAGCTGCGACCGGGAAGACAAGAGGGAATTTACAGGTCAAAAGAAGGTATGAGATTCCAGGCAAGGAGGGCATAAGGATTTTGGGGTCATGAGCATGGCACAGCGAGAGGGCAGGCTTGGAATTCAGGGTAGGGGAGATACATCTACCACTTATAGGAGCCTCTGGCTTGATTTCAGGAGAGTGGTGATGTGAACTGCATGAACTTCCTACACACCACAATGTCAAGGGAGGGCAGAGGTGGGAAGAAGGCGATGGAAGGCTCTAGAATACCATAGAATTGTATGGTTGTGCATGTACATTGGGGTCTGGAGCCCAGGGATCAAGGATTGTGGTGGTTTGATTCAGGTGTCCCCCATAAACTCAGGTGTTCTGAATGCCAGGTTCCCAGCTGATGGAGATTTGGGAAGTAACACCCCCTGGAGGCAGTGTATTGTTGGGGGGTGGGCTTATGGATGTTATAGCCAGTTTCCCCATGCCAGTGTTTGGCACACTCTCCTGTTGCTATGGTCCGTCTTATGTTGGCCAGGGGGTGATGTCCACCCTCTGCTCATGCCACCGTTTCCCCTGCCATCGTGGAGCTTCTCCTCAAGCCTGTAAGCCAAAATACACTTCTTTTTCCCCACAAGCTGCTCTTGGTCGGGTGATTTCCACCAGCAATGAGAACCAGACTGCAACAAGGCTCAAACACTTTCGAGAGGCCTTGTGCTAAATACTGATTTATAACTTGGTTTTCTTTCAATTCTTCATGTCCACTTAGGCAGCAACAGCCCGTTCTCACCGTGACCTGCTCGGCTGTGTTGCATCTCGGCCGCACCTAACATGCCCTAGGACTCACCTTCACAGGCGTCTAGCTTGCAGTGTTTCACAGTATCTCTGCCTCCTTCAGTTGCTTTGACCATAACTCTATCAGAAAGTACCCCAGGTAATTTAACCCATTTTGACAGCTAGCAACTCGAAAATAACTCATTTTGCTTGTTTGGTTGTCGTTGTCATTGTTGAGACACAGAAGCTCAGGCTGGCCTTGAACTCACGATCCTCCTACCTCAGCTGAGCGCTGGGATTGTAGACCTGTGCCACCATGCCCAGCAAAGAAATAACCTTATGGCATTTATCATCTCCATTCAGCCAATGTAGGAACTAAGGTGTCATGGGATCATTTCCTTGCCTGAGCTGCCGGGCCCCAGGTCACCTAGTTCCAAGCTCACATCTGTGTGTCCCTCCCAGCTCAACCCACGGGATCAACATTCTCCATAAAGCCTCATGGAATCCTGCGGCTGGAGAATGTTTTCTGGCCACATGTTTCATCCAGCGCTAGAGTTTTATCAGGTGGGTGAGGCTCCTTATAGCCAAGGGCTCGGGCCTTTCGTAACCTGCCCTCCTAGGAGAGCAATCCTGTCCTGCACAGCCAGGCTTCACGCTGCAGCTCATTCCCTTTTAGCCCCTCGGGCAGGTGGTTCGGTGACAAGGAACACCTACCTTTCCCATGTGGGCTCACTGGTCCCCGAGACTCTGCCCCATGCCCCAGGGCCCAGGTATGTGTGTGCAGATAGGGTGTAGGCCCAGGCTCACACTATTGCCTCAAGCGTCCCCATCAGGCTCAAAGCCTGGACCCCATACAGCCTTTAGCCGTGTTTGCCCAGCCCCTGCCACCCACAGCCTGCTTCTGATGGCTTACTCCGTCTGATGCCAGCAGAAGCCACTGGCTTAGGACTGGGTGGATGACATCACTGCCTGAAATGTGAAGAGGAAAAGGTCAATTTTCATCCACTAAATGTCAAGCGAGCAGCTTGACGGATTGCCTTTCCTGACTTGCCAGAATCGATAGGTTGTTAAGCCATCTTGTTGACACTGATTTAATTCGTACAGTTGAATTCAAAAGGAAGAAGGCAGATTATAACAGCAAACATTTAGGCCTTAAGCATACATCTTGGGTTTATGTGGTCCCCATGAGTCATTAGCTCATCTTCCAACCTCGCTCGAACCCTGTGACATATTCTTACATCCCCAGCTCCCATGGGAGGAAAACAGACTTCAGAGAAGTTACATGTCTCTCCCAAGCCCATGCTGGGAGTGACCGCTCCAGAATTCGGGTCATTGACTTAATCGGTACATTGTCCTCTTGCTGATGTGCCGCAAAGCTGCCAGACCCCATCGTGGGTGGAAGCCCATGGCCCTCTGAGAAGACCAGAGCAGGAAAATACACTGGGGGAGACCCTGTACGCACAGCAGGCCAGTCGTAGCCGGAGCATGTCAGAGTTTCCCTTTGTTACACAGGGACAAAGAGCGTCTGGAAGTCACCCGCTAAGCCACAGGGGAGTTACTTCCTTGAGGTTTTATGCTTTGAGGCTGGGGTGGGGGTCGGGTTGCTGTGTGTCCACAGATATTTATTTACTTGCCTCGGTTGTGTCCACTGGAGCCTCTAAGCTTTGAACTTGAAAGACTCTTCAAAGGGCGGCATCCTCTCAGAAGCCTGGGCTCCTAGCAGCCTGCAGCCTCTCCGTGGGTCCCCACCCCTCTCTCGTTCCCAGTTTCTTGGTGGGGAGAGTGGATTATCTTTTGTTTTCTCCCCAGCTGCAATCCCCACCTTGACTTTGACCTTGACCTTGAAGCCATGGGCTGATTTGGTGTTTAGCACCTGCTCCTTGACACACTATCCTCCGGTCAGGGAAGTTTCTGGGCTATTTTGAACACTTTAAACACTTTGCTTTGCTTTTTTCTAGTTCATTGCTTTTGTTTCAACAGGTTGAGAAGCAGCCCTTCTGAGAAGCCAGTTCCTCTTCCAGGACCTCTGAGGGTCTCTTTGACATATTACAAGAGGAGAGAACCAAAACAGCCACTGGGAAGGTGGGGTGGGGCCTGGGGAGCTGGCCAGGTTAATACAGTGCTTGCCGCACAAGCTGGAGGACTTGAGTCTTATCCCCAAAACCCACATTAAAAAAAAAAAAAAAAAAAAAAACAGGCATGCTTGTAATCCCAGTGCTGGGAAGTGAAGACTTGGATCCCTAGGGTTCGATGGCCAGCCACTCTAGCCTAATAAGCAAGTTCCAGGTCAATGATCCTGTCTCAAAAAAAAATTAATAATAATAGTACCAGAGGAGCAACACCCAAGGCTGTCCTCTGCCTCCACACGCATGCGCCCCTACACACGCATGTGCTCCCCCCAGAAAATTAAAAGGTAAATAATTTTCTCAATCAAAAGGAATTCAAGAGCTATTTCTGTTTCCTGGTCTGGCAAGAGGGGGAGGGCCGTGACATTATGAGATGTCGTCAGTCTTTGGGGGGCTGGCACAGGCGTCCTGGAGGCAATAAATGAAAAACAGTTCGGCCACCTTTGCAAGAAACATCGCAACAGGACAGTGTGGATCAGGAGCACTTCAGGGCACAGAATTTAGGGACGCTGTGTCTAGGGAGAGCTGGGCGTCCCTAATGCACGAAATGACAGAGGATTGGGGCTTTGATGGGTGTTCAACAGTTCCTATTTGGACAAATTCCCTTGCCAACCAAGGTCACTCAAAGAATACCAAGGGTTTGGTAGTTAAAGATTTCAGAAAGAAAGCAGAAGAATCAAATGATTATTCAGAAAAAAGAAAATCTCCCTACCCTTCTTCATGCTTATTTTCTGACTTTTACTCTGCTTTCCTGTTTACTCAGGTGGGGAGAGGTGAATGTTGGTGGATGGAATACCAACATGTTAATGCCTCGGTCATCTCAAGGTCACCTTTGTCTCAGCATGTGGACAGGTCTCTCTGTGGCTCAGTTTCCCTCTTGTTGTTGGACAGGGGTGAGATGTCATCTAAGACAAATAAAATCTTAATAAACATAATTAAAAAATAATAAAATCCTTAACAATAATAAAAATAAAATACTTAATAAAATCCAGGACTTAATAAAAATTCAGGTTTCCAGTTACATTTGACTCTTGTATGTTTCCTCCTAGAAAGAAATATTGCAGATACAGATAGACCACAGATCATCTAAGAGAAGGGCCAGACTGGTTGACAATGTCTTCTTCTGGAGCAGGTGGACAAATTTCATGCAGACCAAGGAGGACTGTTAGCATTTGAGGTCAGCAAAACACTGAAAGGGACAAACTGGTCTTGTCTTAGGAATATTCTCATATGGCACTTAATGTCTCTTTTCAGAGATGCTGGAATGAGAGGTTGATTGTTTAAGTGTGTCCACGGAGGTCTTACCTGCCTTTGCTGTCCACAGCCCCAGCGGCCAGACTCCCAGGAGCTCTGTCTCCTGCACTCACTGCAAGGCCAGCTTGGAGTCAGGCGCTTGCTCCTGTTAGACTGTCCTGTGGCACCATAACCCAAAGCTATGCTCTGTTCTTTTTGGGATGTCACACATACAATTCCTGCTGGGAACTATAAAGCCAAGAGAACCAAGGGTCAGTGAGGAGATTGATTTTCTTTTTTTTTTCTCAATTTTTATTAACATTTTCCATGATTATAAAAAATATCCCATGGTAATACCCTCCCTCCCCCCACTTTCCCCTTTGAAATTCCATTCTCCATCATAGAGGAGGTTGATTTTCATTGTCATCTTGCCAAATGTACTTCTGGGCATGTCTGTGAGGGTGTTTCTAGAGAGGTGCAAATGAGGAGAGAAGGTCCACCCTGAATGTTGGCAGCACCATGCCATGGCCTTCAGTTCTGAATTTAACTTTTAAAAAAAGTGAGCTGAGCACCCGCATTTATCTCTCCCTATTCCCTGACTGGGGCTGCAATGTGACCAAGCCTGGTTCTCTCCTGAAGTCTTCCAAAGCTCTTTGAGAAAGAAGTTGGCTGGGGCCATGTATGACCTCCATCCAGGTGGCTTCCAGGGGACTGGCCTGACGTGAGAGGAAATGGGGGATGAGATCACATGCAGGAGAGCCACCTGGATGTGGTAGCATCTGTGTAAATTCTCTTGGCAAGCAGGCATCTGTCTAGAGGTCACGATACCTCTGCCAGATCTAACACGGAGTAAGTTCCAGACCAGCCTGGCCTATTCAGAGAGTCTGCTTTTGTTTTAAGCCTTCCCCCTGAAACCCACTAAACTATAAATCCATGGGCAAATTAATCAACTCATGAGGTAAGAGTCATATGATCAAATCACCTCCTAAAGGTCTCATGTGGTAGTATGACGCAGGTGCCCCCAGCTGATGGTAATTTGGGAAATAGAGCCTTGCTGGAAGAGGTGTGTTCTTGGGGACACACTTTGGGGTGTTATTGGCTCACTCTCCTGCTGCTGTCTTCTACCTGCTATGGAAGAGGCAATGTCCAGCCTCTGCATGCCACGCTTTCCCTGCCATCATGAAGCTTCCCCTCGAGACCATAAGCCAAAACAACCCTTTCGTCCCATCAGCTGCTTTTGGTCAGGTGTTTTGTCCCAGCAATGAGAAGGTGACTATAACACTTCACCTCTGAACAGTGCTACACTGGGAACCAAGCCTTCCACATAAGAGCTTTGGGGAGACAGTTAAGAGCCAAACCACAAAAAGTACTCATTCCTTCCCCAAACCTCTCAGGATGTCTCCTCCATCGTGGGACAGAGAGTGTGTCACTGACATTGAGTCTTTATGCAGATGAGGAGCCTCTGGTGCATCCACTTGGGTTGAGATGCTTAGACTGGACTCCTCAGAACCCTTGAATCCTTCTCTGACAGTCTTCAGACTGCCTTGTCCGAAAGTCAGTGCTGTGAACTTTAGTTTGTTGGTATTTTCTTTTTACGGCACTTGAGCCTCTTTGCATGTCAGAGAAATGCTTCAGCTCTAAGGTATGTCATCTGTCTTTAGCTCTTTCTCAAAACTGACTAACATAAGAGTAGAAGTGTATATTTAGTAAGCCGGAAAGCACAATATTATTTATTTAAAAATATATTTTACATTTATTTGCCTAGAAAGAGAATGAGAGAGAGAGAGAGAGAATGGGCACACCAGGGCCTCTTGCCACTGCAAACAAATTTGATATGCATGTGCCACTTTGTGCCATGTCGCTTTACATGGGTATTGGGGAATCAAACCCAAGTTGCCAGGCTTTGCAAGCTGTTACCTTTAACCACTAAGAAATCCATTGTCCCAGCCCTTATTATTATTATTTTTTTTATCATGTGGTGATGTTGGGATTGAACTCAGAACTATGTATGGGAAACAAACACACCACCAACAACCCAGTCCTCACTTGGATTTTTTAAAATCCCCTATGGAATATCCCCACTCCTGGCGCCAAAACCCTGTATGTTACAGCCATACAGCATAGCATTCCCCAAAGTAATGGCATAGAATGACCAATTTCTTCTGCTCACAGGTTCTGAGGGTCAGAGATTCAGATGGTGCATAATGGCTTGGCCTCGGTATGAAAGTCTTGATGGTCAAGGGCAGGTCAAGGGTTGGCTGCTAAAAAGAAAAGCCCCAGCAGAGTTTCATATTGTTATGAAAAATAGTATTCGGCAGATAAGGTGATGGACAGTAAAGAATTTTGAATAGTTGCGATGTCTGTGACTCTGTTTCAGTAAGTGTAACTTAATCATGGAATGCTATGAAGAGAGGTCCCCTGAGAATCTGCTTAATGGGAAGAAGGCTATATGGAGGAGTTTGTGCAGGTTCTCAACAAATTTGCACTTTTAAGGGAAAAATATGGACAGGGAGCTGGAAGGATGGCTTAGCAGTTAAGGCATTTGTCTGCAAAGCCAATGGACCCAGGTTCGATTCCCCAGGACCCATATAAGCCAGATGCACAAGGGGGTGCGTGCATCTGGAGTCTGTTTGCAGCAGCTAGAGCCCTGGTGTGCCTATTCTCTCTCTCTCCCTCCCTCCCTTTCTCCCTCTTTCTCTCTGTGAAATAAATAAATATATGGAGAGAAGTTATATCTGGCAGCACAAGCTTGTTCATTCTAGCTCCTAGGGAGGCTGAGGCTGGGCTAGAGATATTCAAGGTCAGCCTGGACAACTTAGTGAGACCTGATTCAAAATTTTTCAGAAAACAAAAAGCATGAAAAGAGGGCTGGCAATGTAGCTCAGTAGCAGAGCATTTGCCTAGCATGTTCGAGGCCCTGTTGTCAATCCCCAGTACTACACACAAAGAAGGACAGGAAGAAGGGAAGGGAAAAAGAAAAAAGAGTGCAATGAAACTGGCAGAGAAAGGACAAAACAAAGGAATGAAGAGAAGAATGGGGAGTGAGTAAAACAGACAGGTGCAGAAAACTGAAAATAGATCATAGGATCAAACTGTGTGGCTTTAGGGTCCTGTCTGTCCTTAAGTGACAGAAGAGACATTTCCTAATAACCTCTGTATTTAAATAAAGCCTGCCAGCCTGTCATTGTGAATCCCCAGTGGAGTATTCTTTGGAGAGAAGCATTTATTGGTCTACAGCATCCCGTTAATCTCCCACATCCCAAGCATCTGGTGACAAAAAGCCTTCAAAGATACGCAGAGCCATCTGACACTCCCAAGCCCCGTGGAGTCTTTCAGTTAGTGGTGGGAATTACACATGCACGTGATCACAACATGCAGTCCATCCCTTCAACCCATGTGATTACCTTTTTTTTTTCTTTTTTAAGTTTCTGGTACCAGAAAAAAAGAATGTGAGACCATTCAGCAGCTAATCCTAGAATCATGACAAGTAATAAATCTGCCTGCTGAAAACTCTGTAAGAAAACTTCCCCTGGAGGCAAAGGAGGGAGGTCGGAGGTAAATCCCCGCACCCCCCCCCCCCACCGCGCAAACACACTGACATCAATATGGAAACTTTGCCCCCAGCTCAGATTTCCTACTTTATCCTTTTCCAAACACACAGTCCAGATAATGCCACAAAGCCATCTTTACTGAGACTGAATATTTAGTGCTGTATGGCCTGCGAATGGCACTGGAAGACCAGTTGAAAAATGCCACATTTCTGGGTTACTGTTATTTTGTAAAGGTAGCAGAAACAGTAAGATGTCAATTTTTTTTCTTGCCTCTAGCATGAAGCTTCTACTCTGGGACAGGAAATACAGAACTCCAGCCGACTTTATTGAACAATGGAAATTTAGTCATAAAACATCAGCCCAGTCTGGATGTGACTCACACCTATCTATAATCCCAGTGTTTGGGAGGCTAAGGCAGGAGGATTGCCTTGAATTCAAGGTTAGCCTGAGATACATAGTGAGACCCTGTCTGAAAAAAAAATGGGTCTGGGGTGATGGTTCAGACAGGAAATTCCTTATCTTGCAAACATGAGGACTTCAGTTTGCATCCCATAAAAGGCAGGATAGGGTAGGTAGCTCACTCCTATAATCCCACCACTGGGGAGGTAAAGATAGTGGGACCCTTGGAGCTTTAGAAAAATGAGAGACCCTGTCTCAAAGGAGGTGGATGGCATTCCAAAGGATGACATATGAGGTTGTCCTCTGGCCTCTACACCATGCGCACACATGTACACGTACACCTGCCCACACAGACATGCAAACATGTATACACACATGCACACCACATACACACAATGAAGTAAAAATGAAACAAAATGCTAGCCCTAGGAAGAATGAGCACTACTTTGTAAGTAACAAACTAGGTAGGTGGTTTGGAGGGAAGAGGTGCACTGACTTGAGAGGACAAAGCCTGGGCCCCCCATCTGTAGCACTGCCTTATCCAGAGCATTGGAAAGGAAATGGACCAGGATATGGTACATAATTTGACCATTCAGTATCTTCTGAGGGACCAGCGCTCATCATCGTGAGGGCTTACAGAGCTGTTTCCTCTGCATCTTCTGATGGACCAGCACTCATCATCATGAGGACTTACAGAGTTGTTTCCTCTACATTTTCTGAGGGACCAGCGCTCATCATCATGAGGACTTACAGAGCTGTTTCCTCTGCATCTTCTGAGGGACCAGTGCTCATCATCGTGAGGGCTTACAGAGCTGTTTCCTCTACATCTTCTGAGGGACCAGTGCTCATCATCATGAGGACTTACAAAGCTGTTTCCTCTGCATCTTCTGATGGACCAGCACTCATCATCATAAGGACTTACAGAGTTGTTTCCTCTACATTTTCTGAGGGACCAGCGCTCATCATCATGAGGACTTACAGAGCTGTTTCCTCTGCATCTTCTGAGGGACCGGTGCTCATCATCGTGAGGGCTTACAGAGCTGTTTCCTCTGCATCTTCTGAGGGACCAGTGCTCATCATCATGAGGACTTACAGAGCTGTTTCCTCTACATTTTCTGAGGGACCAGCGCTCATCATCATGAGGACTTACAGAGCTGTTTCCTCTACATCTTCTGAGGGACCAGTGCTCATCATCGTGAGGGCTTACAGAGCTGTTTCCTCTACATCTTCTGAGGGACCAGTGTTCTTCATCATAAGGACTCACAGAGCTGTTTCCTCTGCATCTTCTGAGGGACCAGCACTCATCATCGTGAGGACTTACAGAGCTGTTTCCTCTACATCTTCTGAGGGACCAGTGCTCATCATCATAAGGACTTACAGAGCTGTTTCCTCTGCATCTACTGAGGGACCAGTGCTCATCATCATGAGAACTTACAGAGCTGTTTCCTCTACATCTTCTGAGGGACCAGCGCTCATCATCATAAGGACTTACAGAGCTGTTTCCTCTGCATCTACTGAGGGACCAGTGCTCATCATCATGAGGACTTACAGAGCTGTTTCCTCTGCATCTTCTGAGGGACCAGCGCTCATCATCATGAGGACTTACAGAGCTGTTTCCTCTACATCTTCAGATGGACCAGTGGTCATCATTGTGAGGACTTACAGTACTGTTTCCGCTACATCTTCTGATGGACCAGTGTTCATCATCGTGAGGACTTACAGTACTGTTTCCTCCACATCTTCAGAGGGACCAGCGCTCTTCATCACAAGGACTTACAGAGATGTTTCCTCTATATCTTTTGAGGGATGAGCGCTCATCATTGTGATTTCTTACGCAGCTTCTTTTCTCACCTCCTGAGCAGAGCTTCTGCTCCTCAGTGTTCTCAGCAGAAACCTGCAGTTCTGTGCTTTGTCATCTGCTAGTCTCGAACTCTCCAAGAAAACTGAGGACACTATTCATGCCCCACCTTAGCCTAGTCCGCTTTCCCACCCTCTTTAGCTTTCCACCAGATACACTCTGAAGCCAATGTTTCTCCCAAAGCTCCCTCCTTGAGCTTTTGCTATTTTCTTTCCTTTTGAGCTTTTAAAATTACCTTACAAAGATATAGACTTTATTATGTCATTGTGTGTGTGTGTGTGTGTGTGTGTGTGTGTGTGTGTGTGTGTGTATGTGTTGTGATGTTTTCTTTGAATTCATCCCCCTGGCCCACTCTCTCCATCTTCCCTCTTGTTAGTCCCCTCCTTCCCACATATGGTCCCCCATTTGCTTTCAGGTCACATGTATTCTATTACCTTTTTGTTCCTCCTTATCCTTTCTTCTTCCTTACACCCTTCTACTGTCTCCCCACAAACCCTCATGAGAGGTTGCCTCAAGTGACACCTGCCATGTCTTTGAAATGTTTTGCTGTATAGAATTGATCCCCACTCCAAATTTTACCCAACTTGTCCCACGAGGATATGACATGCCCATACAGCTAATATGCCTTGACCAGGCACATAGTGCTAAGGTCTGCAAAAGGCAGATTCAGGAAATATTGATTTATTTTTCTTTGCTCTAAATACTCCAAATGAGAACTAGACTGAGATCCACATGACAACCAGGTCTGAAGATCCAGGTGAGACATGTCCTCAAGTGATCAGAGTGGCCACCTCCAACCTCGGTGTGTCCAGAGACAGCAGTGGGTCTGTACCCATCCCTGCACACACCCACCCTGCACCAATGCATGAGTGGTGGCTGAGGGAGAAGGAACACAGGGGACAGAATTCTTTCTTAATGGCAGATGCTCATTCCCTCAAGCATTTCTGTTTAACATCTCTTTTAGCCAGTATGGTCTTTTCTAACTTATTTGGGGCAGGGGGAGCCTTCCAAACTAGAAAAAATTGGGTGATTATTTGTACATACTAACTGAAGGGTATTATTTATGTTTGATCCATTAAGATGGATTCAGTAATTCTATCTCCCTGTATGTTCTGTCTCCTTTCCCCCCTCTCCTCATTTATTCTTTTTTTCTAAGAAGAGACAGGACTCAGATCTTAACAGCTGCATGTAGATGTCACAGATGGTGAGGATGAGGCTGTGGTCACTCTGGAGCCATCTGGGCTGGAAAGAGAGGGCAAGGAGTCTCCTCACCTGACAGTGATTGACCTTGGTGATAACAACCTGGCTTTCATTCCTCTGCCCTCAGAAGGTATCCTTATGGAGTGGCACATCCCTGACTCAGGGTGGGGATCTCAGCAGCTTCTGTGAGAGCTGGTGACCTAAGAGTGTCCTGTGCTGGACTCAGTGAAGAGAGAGGTCTTCCCCTTCCCTGCTGAGATCTGAAGAGGCCCTCTGCTCACTTGCAGTTTCTGTTGCTCAGCTCCTTTGACAGAGTGTGTATCAGACACAGGCTTTGCTTAAGACTGCATGTTCATTCCCAGGCTTGTCTAAGGCAGCTGGACTGGGGACATGCGGACTTAAAGCAGGACAGAGTCAGAGTTTTGTGTGACCTCACCTACTGAGGCTGGACTGAAGCTGGCAGGACTCAAGTTAAAAATAATCATCATTTTACTGTTATTGCATGTGCATGTTCGTGTGTGAGTGGTGTGTGTGCATATACATGTGTGTAGGGCAGAGTTGAGTATTGTCATCCATAGCTCTCCACCTTATTCTCGGAGGCAGGTTTCTCACTAGACCTAAGGTCGCTGCTTCAGCTATGCTAGTCAACAAGCCCCAAGGGTCCTCCTGTCTCCACCTCCCAGCACTGGAATTACAGTGCACACCATCATGCCTGCATTTTATGTGGGTGCCGAGGACCCAAACTCAGGTCCTCATACTTATGCACCAAGCACTTTACCCACCTCCCCAGCCTCCTCGAGCAAAGACTTAGAACTTCCTGGTGGAAAAGGTCAAGAAACATTAAAAGTGGCCGTGGAGTATCTTCCTCTAGAGATGAAGACAAGAATCTGAGAGAACATAAACTGTGCATCAGCCTGAGGCATTGGAAATGCACCAAAAATACCACCATTTTACTTCTACTCCAGCCACTGGCTCGGGCACACACAGCCATCCGTGGCCACCACGGTGCTGAGGAGTGGACACCTTCCTGTCCTGGGGAGCAGGGACTTCCCACTGTGCACATTCTCACTTTCCTGAAACAGCTCACGGGGTTGGGCGTTTGAAAGAGCAGAGTGGGAGTGAGGCTGGATGACAGCCATGAGCAGGGCTTTGACCTTGAACAAAGGGAGACATCAGGAGGTACAAGACCAGGTGGGAAATGCTGGTTTGGACCATGGGGGTCTCCAGAAGAAGGAGGGAACAGGTAGGAGGAAGAGGCTGGTTTCTGCATGGCGGTGTTGATGGGTTAATATGGGAGGTGAGGGAGCCTGCCTCAGGGTATCTCCAGGGTTCTGGGCTAAGTGGTCATGAGGACGTTTGTGCCATGTGTCGAGAGAGGCATGCATACATGCACCTGTGGGAAAAGTTGGATGGACACAGTAAGTACCTGGAAGGGCACCAGAGCCACGACCTCAAAAACATGGTGCCAGGGCTGGGTGTGGTGGCACACACCTTTAATCCTAGCACTCAGGAGGCAGAGATAGGAGGATCGCTGTGAGTTCGAGGCCACCCTGAGACTCTGTAGTGAATTCCAGGTCAGCCAGGGCTAGAGTGAGACCCTACCTTGAAAAACAAACAAACAAATAACAAAACAAAAAAAAAAAATGTGGTACCTTGGGAGTGAAATAGCCGAAGTGGAGAGTCTCCCTGAAAGTGGCTGGAGGAGCTGGGACTCCCCTCTCTCTTTCTTGCCTGCAGCAAGCATCAAGCCCAGAAAGGTCACTCTGGGACCCTCTCCCTCTCTCGTCCCCTAAAGACACTCACGTTACAAATGTCCTGCTTATGGCCACAGGGGAGGAATGTCATACAGGGTGCCAAGAGAAAACTGAACACGCTGCCCCGCTTGTTATGGGAGTTTCCCTTGTCCTCTATAATCACACTGATCCTGACGGAAGACAGATCTCTGTTTCTTGGCCTCTTCACTTCTAAAGTCCCCAGGTTGGTGAAACATTAAAAACAAATTTGTAAGCTTCCCTCTTGTTAATCTGTCTTCTGTGATTGCAATCTCAGCCCTGAACCATGGGATGGGTGAGAGGAGATATTTATTTTTCCTCCCCTACATATTCACTTGCTTTTTCTGAACCAAGACAGAAGGGAAACATTTGGGCTGGAGATAAGCTTGGAGTAGATCTGTTTATTCATCATAACCACAGTCAAAAGGCCAATGAAGGTCCAAGTAGAGCCCAAGAAATAGGAAGACGAGGGCAGAGCAGAGCCCAAAGGGAAGCCTAGTGTCACCAGAGGAGAAGAAAGCGTGGTGATAGCAGAAAGACAGGGTGGGAGAGGAAAACGGTCAGGTGTGAGGAGGTTCAGCAGGGCGGGGGAGGAAGGTGGACAGGGAAATTGAACCTGGCTGGAGGCCTGTAGGGAAGTGCTACGGGACACAGGGCTGTGGGCCGCAAAGGCAAGGGTGGGCATGCGCAGCGTGCAGGCAGGCCACCAGGACGTGGGTCCCCACCCCTCAGAGGTCAACATGATCTCTGGCCTGGACGTACGGGCTTGCTGGTGTGGGGGCAGGTTTGAGGGTGACTATGTCCTGATCTGTCCCTTCCAAGACACATAGCTCAAGAGACAGGAACTGTGGGTGTCCACTGGGGACACTCAAAACACACCAAAGTGGTGAGAAGAAGTGACAGCGGAGCGTTCAACACTAAGGGAGACATCTCTATCACTCCCTCCAAGGCTCAGGGCCCATGGCAGAATAGGAGGCAGAAAGAATGTAAGAGCCAAAGGAAGGGGAGGAGTGCTTACAATGCTGTCTTCCACACACAAAGTGGCTGCGGCATTCATGGCCCCACAGCGGCCGATGCTGCCTACACAAGACCTGCATGAGAGGAGGGAAAACGATGACATCAGAATAGAAGAGAGACTAGTGGGAAAGAAGGGGTTCAGTGGGCATTTGGGAGGGGGCAAGAGCAGGTAGAGAGAGGGGATTATGATCATGGAATATTGTTTACTTTTATGGAATTTGTCAATAAAAATGTTTTTAAAGTAAAAGAAAAAGGAACTGAGCTTCCAAAAGGGACTTTCCTGCCTTTAAAGTCGTCCTATACCCCATCCACTGTCCACTTTTCTCTTCTGGAACCCATTTTCATGAAAACCCCTCTTTAGCCATCCTGTACACTTGATGACTCACACAGCAACCTAACTTTTCAGTGGTCTCAGGAGTTTAGACCACCCTCTTTCCTGACATGGAGGGTCAGAGACAAAGGAAAACACTGACTATTGGCGGGTTTCTGAGGAATCCTCAAGATCTCTCTAGAGTGAGAGAACTCGACTCCAAGCCTGTGTGGATGCCATTCTTGCTCTACCTTAGCAGGTAAGGACAGTGTGTGTGTGTGTGTGGGCAGCACTAAGTATAGGGAGAGTGCGATGAAGGAGGAAGATGAGGGTTGGCACTGTGTGGTGAGCAAACCAGCCAACAGCTCTGGTCACCCACTGTGGGCAGTCATCACAGCTCTCTGAGCTTGACCCACGAAAGAGACTGGGCCTTCTCAAAATCAAATGAGTAGGGATGGAATTACTACAAAACCTCTCATCCAAACTCCAATCTCCCTCCCTACAGTGCACCAGAAATTCTAGTTTTGTAGATCCAAATTTACAAGTAACATGTGATTATGTTATTTCTCCTGGAGTGATGTTAGAAAAATGTCAGTGCACAGGCTAAGAACACAGCTCAGGTGTTAGAGTGCTTGCCTTGCATACACAAAGTCCTGGATTCCATCTCCCACACCACATAAAGTGGACATGGTGACTCATACCTTTAACCCTAGCCCTGATAAGGCTGACACAGGGAATCTTGGGGTTCACTGGTCAGTCAAACCAGTGAGTTCTAGGACTAGTGAGAAGCCATGTCTCAAAGAATATGGTGAAGAATGAATGAGGAAGACTTCCAGTGATGACCTCTGGTCTTGACATGCTCACAGATACGTGCACATGTATACATGAATACTCACACACACCATGCACATGAAAAAATAATTGAGTGTAAAATTCAAGACACCTACTTGTTATTTCTTATAAGTTACTTATTAAATATTAATTAATAAGAACTGTCTTACTGGGTTGTTGCTTCATGAATAGCTCAGTCTTACAAAATAAAAAATGACTTCAGGATTTCATTACAACACTATTATGAACTTAACACTTTGACCTGTATCCTTAAATGAGGGAGGATGATATACTTTATAAGTATATTGCCATAAATTTTAAAAATTTTAAAACCTAAAAAAAGGAATTTTGGGTGCTGGAGAGGTGGCTTGGTGGTTAAGGTGCTTGCTTGTGAAGCCTAAGGACCCAGGTTCAATTCCCCTGTACCCACATAAGCCAAATGCACAAGGTGAGGAATGCATCTGGAATTAATTTGCAGTGTCTAGATGCCCTGTCATGCCCATTCTCTCTCACTCTGTCTCTCTGTCTCTCTCCCTCTCAAATAAATCAATATAAACTAAAATTAATATATTTTAAGAAAAGGAATTTGCTTAGAACATACTCAAGATATCTTTTCCTGACCCCACCTTCCGTGGTTTGAATGAAATGTTCCCCACTGGCTCATTATTTTTAAGGCAAGTCCAATAGACTGGCCTTTATTATGAGAAAATAAGAGAATGAGAGCAAGAGGGGCGGGGAGAGGGAATTGACACGCCAGGGTCTCCAGCCACTGTAATCAAACTCCAAATGCGTGTGCCACCTTGTGTGCATGTGCAATCTTGCGCATGTGTCACCTTGTGCGTCTGGCTTACATAAAATCTGGGACGTCAAACATGGGTCCTTAGGCTTCACAGGCAAGCACCTTAACTGCCAAGCCATCTCTCCAGCCCAGCTCATGAGTTTTTAATACTCAGCTGGTGGCAATTTGGTTACATTGTGTGGCCTTTGGGAGATAGCACCTGGCTAGAGGAAGCGTGTTGTTGAAGGTGGGCTGTGGAGTAATATATCACAGCTCCAAGCCCAGTACTTAGATGACTTCATCCTAGCTGATGTGACAAGATGTGACGCCCTGGCCACCTGCTCTGCCACGTCTCCCTGCCATGATGGGTCCTCCTCTTGAAACTGTGCTGAGATGAACCCACTCCTTCTGCAAGCTGCTTCCAGTCAGGTGCTCTGTCCCCAGAACGAGAAGGTAAATGGAACCCCGCAGAGGCACGTCTGCAGGAAAACTCCATCCATTATCTGAGTTGCGTGAATCCAAGTAGTCAGACACTGAGACTCTCCGAACCTAGTTAGCAATGGTTTATGTTTTAATGAGAAATGCCTATTGGTGGCACTGTTTGGGGAGGTTGTGGGACCTCTGGAGTGGGAGGCATGCCTGGTGGAGGTGGGTCACTGGGGGCAGGCGTTTGAGGGTTGTTGTCCGGCCTTGCTTCTGGTCTGGTTCTCTGCATCCTGACCATCCCAGATGTAAAGAGCAGCAGGTCTGTTCCTGCTGCCACAACTTGCTGCCAAGCCTTACCCAGGTGCTGATGGTTCTTGAACTTATGAGTCCAAATGAACCCCCCCACCTCTGCTGGTTCTGTCAAGAATTTTATCACTCTTCCTGAGACTACATAGTAAATTCCAGATCAGCCTGAGCTAGAGTGAGACCCTACCTCAAAAAAAAAAAAAAAGAAAAGAAAAGAAAAAGAAAAAGAAAAAGAATTTCATCACTCTTGAACCATGAGCCCAAATGAACATGGCCCACTTCCACTGAAGCTGTCAAGTATTTCATTACAGCAATGAGAAAAGTAACTGACACAAATGGTGAGTTCATTTCAGCAGAGTTTACCTAAACCCACAACGTATGTCAAGATTTAAACTTTGCTTCATGGTCCACATTGCTCTCTGAATGCAGAGTTGTTCAACTTAGGTTCCAGAATATTTGACATGGGATATTAATGCTGATATCACACACTGGTTATCCAGCTTTCTAGGAACTGACTACTCAGTCTTCTAGGAAAATTATTCTTCCTGGAGTTTGCACACACACACACACACACACACACACACACACATGGTGATACACAGATTTCACCAACACAATGCAGGCAATGACAAATAATTCCAATGGGATGCCAATAATATGGGTGCATCTGCATTTATATGGGTAGAGCAGTATACAGGCACAAATATATGAATGTTTCTCTTTAAATCATGCACTGCTGAAGAAATCACTCTTTTTTCTTTGAGGCAGAGTCTCACTCTGTAGCCCGACTGATCTTGAGCTCACTTTGTAGGCTGGCCTTGAACTTACAGCAATTCTCCTACTTCAACCCTCCGAGTGTTGGTATTATAGGTGTAAGCCACCATGTCTGGCTAGTATTGCTGAATACACCTTGCAAACACTTCTGTAATCCTGTGGCAGATGAATTGACCCTCTCCAGTGCTGCCCTCCAATAAGGCTCCCACATCATGGCTTTTCTTGAGCTCTCATGGTTCTAACTCTTTTTCTAACAGGTTATTAGGTTATTTGAGTCTTAGAACCACCTTTTGATGTGTCCATTTTTCCTATTTTTCAATTTGAATTTATTTTATTTATTTGGGTGAGAGGGAGGGAGGGAGGGAAAGAAAGAGGGAGAATGGTTATGCCAGGAACTTCAGCTGCTATAAATGAACTCCATATGTATGCATCACCTTGTGCATCTGGCTTACGTAAGTCCTGGGGAATTGAATCTGGGTCCTTTGGCCTTAACTGCTAAGCCATCTCTTCAGCCTGAACCTGAATTTTGAATTTAAAAACATGAGCAGGATGTGGTAGCACATGCCTTTGATCTTAACACTCAGGAGGCTGAGGTAGGAGGATCACCATGAATTCAAGTCCAGCCTTGGGCTACAGAGTGAGTTCCAGGTGAGTCTGCGTTTGAGTGAGATCATACCTTGAAAAAACAAATAAGTAAAAAAATAAATGGACAGATAGACATAAAAGCAATAATTGTAAGTCCACCTGGCTCTGAGAATGCTGGTTTCCACCTGGTGCTCACCTTCTGGAAGGCCACCCCCCCCCCTCGCCCGAGACAGCCACGTTAACAAAATTCAAGAAGTCTCCTTTCTGTTGACACACCTGGTCATGTTTCTGAGCATTCAAAACCCTACATTTTCAACCTTCTGTTTAGTATGGAACCAGGAGTTTTCCAGCTCCTATCTCATCCTCTGTAACTTCAAGGGGAATAAAAAGAAATTCATCTTCTTAATAAAACACTTAAATTAGAGTGGAGAAAATCCTTTTAATCTCACCACTTTAATGCTGTGACTAATTTGCATACATTTTGACATTTTTCACATTTAGATTTTTCATAACTGAAATGAAAAGTATACAGATAATTTAGTATTTCTTTTTCCATTGATACCATATTAACATTTTTATGGGGTTTCAAACTTTACAAATCATAACTTGTAATGACTATACAATATTCAATTGTGCTACTTAGCCATAATTTGCAAAACCACTCTGCACTTTAGTTGCTTTCATTGCTCTTAGTATTTATTTGATTTCATAATATCTTGATTTATGCTTTTTTTCCATATTTGAATAGTTGATGAAGATGGACTCTTAAGCCAGGCATGGCGCACGAAATTGTAATCCCAGCACTCAGGAAGCTGAGACTCAGATGGTGTGGACAGGCGAGGACCCACCCAAAAGTCTTCTGAGGTATACACGCACAGAAATAATAAAAAATGCTAAAGGCACATCACAGAAAAGATACAGAAATGGCTACAATGCCTATCAAAAGGTGTTTGACATCATCAGGAAAGTGCATATTAAAATCACATACCCATTACATTGGCCACACACTGTAGAGCAATCAGATTTGAAGACTTTATTAGTGGGAGGGTAAGACAGTGTGACCTCTCAGGGAGACATTCTGGAAGTTTCCCTACAGTGCATTTTATGCTGCTGTTGATTTAGCAGTTTCACTTGAAGGTGTTTGCCTATGAGAAATGAACATGTTTTCATGTTCACAACACTTGTACAAGTGTTGCTCCTGGAAATATTCAAAATTATTCCAGACTAGAAATAACCCAAATTTCTATTAACAAGCAACAAATAAGCAATATGGGGTGTGTTTCTACAATGTAATGCTGCTCAGAAACAAGCTATGACTACACTGCTCTGATGACCGTGTCAGCAGGGAAATCTCGCTTTACAGGAGCAGCGTTTTCTGAAGTCTCTGCGGGAGTGGACGGTGCAGACCACTGCGCCTAGTGAGCACGCGGAGCAGGTTCCTGAAGGCTCTGGTCCCAACATTTTTAGCCTGTGTGCATGTGTATTTGTACATGTATACAATGCACATATATGTGTGGGAACATGTGTATGCTGGGGCAGGGGCCAGAGGACAGCCTTGGGTGTCCTCCTCAGGAATGCTACACCCCTCTTTTGAGACAGGGCTTCCCATTGGCCTGGCACTCACCAATCAGGTTAGACTAACTAGCCAGTGACCCCTAGAGATCCACTTGGGTCTGCCTCCCTGGTGCACACCACCACTCCCAGCTTTCCAAATGTGAATCCTGGGGTTCTACTCAGGTCTTTATGCTTGCAAGGCAAATACTTCAATGACTGAGCTATCTCCCAGCCCTTACAAATGATTTCTAAACAAATGTGCAAACACAGCACCCACAAAACATGAGACCCACTCCAATTCTGTCTACAATATCCCAGGACAGATGGAACAAATGGCCAGAACCGCCGTTGTGTGGCTGTTTCTGCTTAAATCATGCCTCGCCGAAGACATCACTCTCTTTTTTTCGAGGAGAGTCTCACTCTGTAACCCAGACTGATCACTGGTGACCACAGTGGATTCCCCTGAGACATGCTGTGTCAGTGAGGGGAGAGAGGACAGCATGTGTGCAAATGGGGTCTCTGAGACTTGTAGAATGTCACTGTATGAAAACTAAACTCCAATCAAATATAGTCAATGGTACTAACTC
Organism: Dipus sagitta; assembly: GCA_036346955.1. Classification (NCBI taxonomy): domain Eukaryota; kingdom Metazoa; phylum Chordata; class Mammalia; order Rodentia; family Dipodidae; genus Dipus; species Dipus sagitta. Next base: position 171,591,350 of record CM070773.1, read on the forward strand.
AGCATCCCTGTCCACAAAAATGTAGCATTTATCAAAATGAAGGGCTGGGCATGTAGCTCAGTGGATGGCACTTACTCAGATTATGCCAGGCCCTGTGTTTCCTCTCCAGCCTCACACACGCACACACACACAATTCTTGGGAGAATTAGAATTGGCTTAGTGGTTAAGGCATTTGCCTGCAAAGCCAAAGGATCCTGGTTCAATTCCCCAGGACCCACGTTAGCCAGATCAAGGGGGCACAGGCGTCTGGAGTTCATTTGCAGTGGCTACATGCCCCGGTGCACCCATTCTCCCTCTCCCTCTTTCTCTCTCTCATAAATAAATAAATAAATAAAATATATTTAGAAAATATATCCCTTTGTTGAAATAGCTTTCTCAAAATCACACAATCATTTTACTGAAGAGCAAGCAAAAAATTAGACTTCCTTATTTTCTTTACTACTATATCATGAGAATAGCAATTGATGTCAGCAAATGTGGAAAACACTTTAAGGCATGACAAGACCTAGTGTTATAACAACGATTTTTTCTAAACAGTCAAATTGTTAGCAATAGAATTTTCTTCTTAGATTGATACAGTTCAAGTAATTCTAAACTTAATCAGAATAATCAATAGGGAAGAATATTAAGGCAATTCTGGAAGAATTGTTTAAAATGACAAGAAGTTATCATTGCATCATAATGTAACCATGGTAACTGTACAGGTATGAAGCACATAGATATCTAATGGGCAGGACATTGCCTCTGTAAGCTGAAGAGGAAAGGAACCATAGTTGTTGGGGGAACAAATGCAGTTTAGATTCTTACTGCACCACACACTGGTGAAAGTTTTGATATAAACATTCAAAAGTGAGGAACAAGATGTCAAATACACATGAAATACTCAAGATTAATATTCTAGGCTTAGAAGCAATGAGAGGAAACCTGCTGGAAGAGGAGACAGGTGGAGAATTCCTGATTTGTTTGTTTACAGTGACCTTGTATTGATTGCTCATCAATTCAGAGATGAAATCAAGAGGTGGGATTTACCACAGAAATGCATCCTTTGAAATAAAATTTTAATTTTAATTGAAGTATAATATTTGTATAGACAGGGGCATGAATCATAAGTGTGCCATCATTAATCCTTCCTGAGTATAAATGTAATCTGCATTTCAACTTCTAATACACACATTAGATTTGATTAATTTCAAACTTGTACACAAGAGAGTCTTGTATAAATTGCCTTGTGATGGCTCAGTCAACACTGGTGGGATTGCTCCAGGTTCTCTCAACTCTGTCGAATTTACTCTGCTGCTTACAGTTTGGGTTGCTTAGTAATGTTGATATAAATACTATTGCATATGCCTTCTGGGACATAGATGCATGCATTGAACCATGGTAGGATGGCTGTTTTGGTTTCATTTTGCATGTTTACGTGTGTGTGAACAGGGGGAGGGTGCTGTCCCGAGCCTGCCCTCTTTTCTCCTCTGGTGACCTGTCTGACCACCAGCAAAAGAAGACAAAACAAAGCCCTCATGGGTCAACCTTGATGAATCATTTTTTCAGAACTCCTTCCCTGCCTTCTGCCCCCTGCCCTGGAGAAACACCTGCATGCAATGCTTGGCCCACGTGGCAAGACTCAGAGGACAGGGCTTGTATCCGTCACTCAACCCATACAGCTAGACACAGGAGAAAGACCTGCTATGTCATTCAGCTCATGTGGGCATTCAGAGGACAGGGCCCATATTCAGTGCTTAGCCCACGTGGCTAGACACAAGGAAGAGGCTTGTATCCATAGCTGAGCCCTTGAGTCTGGACAGAAAAACAGAAGCGAGCTAAGGAATATTCCAGGTATCACAGGTCTGACTTTGCTAGCCAGAGGCCCTTTGGTCCTTTAAATCTTCTTTGTTCTTCTGTTGACATTACTTATTCATGATTACATAATTAGTTTGTGTCCTTTGGTCTGCTCAGCAGATGTAAAGTAGGGCAATGTGTGTGTGTGTGTGTGTGTATGTGTGTGTGTACATTAAATGAGTATGGGGATATGTAAAATCCTCCCAAATCAAAAGACCAGCCTTATGTGTTTTATAGTTTTAAGATATTCAAGGGCTGGAGAGAAGTCTCAGCAGTTAAAGGCACTTGCTTGCAAAGCCGCATGGTCTGGGTTCAGCTCCTCAAGACCCACATGAAGCCAGATGCACAAAGTGGTGCATGCATCGGGAGTTTGTTTGCAGTGGCAGGAGGCCCTATTATATGCCCTTAACACATATTCTCTTTCTCTCTCTCAAATAAATAAAAAATATTTAAAAAAATATTTAACTCACCTCCTATGTGTTCTTATAGGAATGAGGCACTTTGATTAGAATTATGATACTCAATTATGACATGGGATATCTAAGGTTCTGGATCCCAGGCACTAGCTGAAAGATGGCAGCTCTCTCCTGACAGGGCCATCAGACCTGACGAGAGCTCCCGGTCCACCTCTGCACTCTGTCCTCTCCCCTGAGACACACTACTGAGGATGAAGCAACCCTCAGAGGGTCCAGGCTGGGGGTGCTGTGACACAGCCACCCTATGCTCTCCTCTTCCCCCTCCACAAGTGTATCCAGACACGCCAACATACACATTCAGTCCCAGTAGGGCCTGTGTCCTTCTTAAGACTCACCTGGCCTGAGTCTGAGGAGGGAGAGACGGAACAGAGCAGAGCAGACGCAGGCCATGGGAAGATGCCGAGGAGGGCCGCGGAAGGACGCCCCCCACCCGGGGGAGGACGAGGACGCTCTGGGAAGGGCAGCGGCACAGGCAGTGCCCGCAGCTGAGTCCCAGTCAGCGGGGCCTTGGGCTGGGCTAGCGCACGGGTAGGTGCTGTGGTGCGCACCGAGAGGAAGTACTGATGCTCTTGAGCAAGGCTGCTGAGCAGTTCTCAGGGGGACAGAGCCCCGTGTTCCTGCCCTGAGCCCTCGCCAGCAGACTGCATCTAAGAGCTTGAGTCCAGCCTGCCAAGGTCTCATGTGTCTCCACCCTGACACCCTTGAGGAGACTAGGGTGTAGGACTCCCCAGCCAGTTCACAATGGATCGCATGGCACGGGAAGGGAGGTCCTGGTCAACCGCGCCGTTGCCAGTTCTCCCCTGATCAACAGTTTAAGCAATTTTAGGGAAAACACAACCCACCTGGTTATCAGCTTTTCAGCTGCCAGCGGCTGAGGCAGCGGCTTGTGTCTTGGATATTGGAATTATACCACGGAAAATCCGGAATGATGGAACCGAGGCTGACCTGATCAAAATTAAAATGAGTCAGTGGGAAGTCCTTCAATCAGGTCAACATGATATAAGAAAATAGATGTAGCAATCTCTATGTAAAAGACCTGCCAGCCTGAGTCAAATCCACAGTTATTGGAAATTTTCTAAAACGCTATAGAAACCAAAGGCATGCTCACAGACACACCTAGTCACAGAATATTGTGACTGAAGGTGACATTAGAGGTCATCTGACCCTTCTCTTTTTTAAAAAAAATATTTTTATTTATTTATTTATTTGACAGAGAAAAAGGGAGAGAGAGAGAATGGGCGCACCAGGGCCTCCAGCCACTGCAAACAAACTCCATACACGTATGCCCCCTTGTGCATCTGGCTGATGTGGGTCCTGGGGAATCGAACCTGGGTCCTTTGGCTTTACAGGCAAGCATCTTAACCACTAAGCCATCCCCCCAGTCCCCATCTCTTCATTATAGCATAGTGACAAGTCCCTAAATATTAACACAGGGTAGGTTAAAAGGCTATGAACCAAATTCCATCTTGGGTCTTGAAATGTCTCCACAGCTCCATGTGGAGCCTTCAGGAGGTGGAGCCTGACTGGTACAAGTAGGTGACTAGGAGCCTTTGAAGGTTCAGTCCTCCCCTGGTTCTGGAATGTTCTCTCTGCCTCTTGCTCTGCCCCATGTGCAACTCTTGGGAGCAGAGACTGAGCCCTCCTCCTGCCACACCTCCCTCATCATGGTAGACTGAAACCGTGAGTCAAAATAAACCTTTCCTCTTTGAAATTGTTGTTGTCAAGGGTTTGGTCACAGCGACACGGAAGTGACAATCACACACCTGCAGTGCCAGCTCTAACCAGTGGGGAGTCCCAGGGCCGCCCACTCAGCCTGCGGCTCAGGAGCCTGCATCAGCGCCTGGGCACTGTCTTCATCTATGCATGGGCTGATGGACTGGCATGGGGAAGAGCCCTGTGATGGACGAGAGTGGGAAGATGAATACGTCAGCCCCCCACCCGAGGAGGGACATGCTGAGGGGTGCGTACTTCAAGGTTCCCAGAGGATCAAGTCTGTTGCCGACTGTTGCAGTCAGATTTGCATTGCTGGCAGAAATCACCCAACTAAGAGCAGCTTTGGGGTTTATTTTGGCTTACAGACTCAAGGGGGAAGTTCCATAATGGCAGGGATGGCATGGGCAGAGGGTGGACATCACTCCTTGGACAACATAAGGCGGACAATAGCAGCAGGAGAGTTTGCCCAAAACTGGTAAGAAGGGACAACTAGCTATAACAATACACTGCCTCTAGGAGGCGTTAGTTCCCAAATGCCCGTCAGCTGGGAACCTAGCAGTCAGAACACCTGGATTTATGAGGTACACCTGAATCAAACCGCCACACGCACATGGCAGTCACCTGCTCTGTAGCACACCCTTGCTTGGTGGATTAGTTACTTTTCTCATTGCGATGACCAAATACCTGACAAGAAGCAATGGGAGCAAGGGCGGGTTTGTTTCAGCGACAGTCCGTGGCGTGGGAAAGGCGTGGAGACGGGGCTTTGCAGCTGCTCCCCGCAGCCACCACAGTCATCTTGAGGAGGCAGAGTGTGGAGAGCTGATGTTCGGCTAGCGCTCGCCTGCCCATGGAGCCCAGACCCCAGCCTGTGGACCGGTGCTGCCCACGTTGAGAGTAGGCCTTCCCACCTCAATTAGTCAATCTAGAAACTCCCTCACAGACATGCCCTGTGGGTTGTTCCCATGAATTCTAAATTCTATCAAGCTGACATTCCATGTTCACCACACCACAGCTGGAGTCCCCACTCCTCTGCAGGTGCTGCCTAGAATCACCTTCCAAGTCAATCGTGTTCAGGCAGATCCCATCTCAGAATGAGGTTCTGGGGCATCCCCACCCCAGCTCTGTGTTTGTCCCCACAGTACATGACGGTGACCATCAGCACAGCCCCTGGTGACAGTGGAGGACAGCACAGAGCGCAATCCTGACCGACCAGGAGGAGACCTGAGGACAGATACCAGGCGCGCAGGGTAACGCTCGCAGCAGTTTCCATCATGTCACTGGGACAAAGAAACGGATCCGAAGCAGCCGATGGGAGGCAGGCGAGGGTGTTTCTGCGTGGCGGGGAAGAGCATGGAAGAGCAGAGACTGGACATCACATCCTGGCACAGCACCTGGGAGGGAGCAGAGCAGCAAGACAGCTCAGCTCTGGCCAGGCTAGAAGACCCATGGTCTACCCCAGCAACACACCTCCCTCAGCAAGGTGCCACCTCCCAAACTTTCACCAGCTGGGGACCAGGCTTTCAGGACACAGGAGTCTGTGTGGGACATGTCATTCAAACACCCACACTGCGAAATCCCAGCAGTTAAAAAGGAGTAGATAAAAGGCGCCAGGCCTGGAAAGAGAGGGCATGGGGCCATGGCGCATTTTCGTTGCATGGAAGAGGCTGAGCATCGAAGGGAAACCACCACCATCAGTCTAGCATTCATGAGGGCACGGTTCAAATCTGCCACCCACTAGAGGGTCATCTTAGACACACTGAGAAGGATTTTTTTAGGGCCAGAGAGAGGTCTCGTCTGGTAAAGAGCTTGCATTGCAGCACAAAGACCTGAATTAATCCTGAGAACTCAAGTAGCAATAATCCAGGTGTGGTGGTACACACTTGTAATCCCAGGGCTGAGGAGGTAGACACAGTAGGGTCTCTGGTCTAGCCTATGTGGAGAGTTCCAGGCCAATGAGAGACCGGCTCAGAAAAAGGTAGATAGTGCCCAAGGAATGACTCTTGAGGCTGTCCTCTGGTTTACACACACACCTTAAATGTTTTTAATTAACCTCTATAATTTAGGAACTGTACTCCAGTTATATATTGGATCAGTGAGACTCATTTTTAACAGTCGAAGGTGTTGTCATTGTACAGCATGAGCTTCCCTATCAAGGGCAGGTAGGTTCAGGTTGGAGCAGGTCGAGCGTGGTCATCGTTATAACATCATGGTAATAATCCGTGCAGTCGGGTGATGTCGCTGGTTGCCACGTGAGGGGCCATCCAGATGGATATGTGGCCATGCCCTCTGCACCATGCTGCTTGTTGGAAAAGTGATAAATCAGGGATGGTTTTCTGGGAATTGCAGGGTGCATGCCATCACAGCAAAGTCCTCGCTAGTTTTCTTTTTTGTTTGTTTGTTTGTTTTGTTTTTCGAGGTAGGGTTTCACTCTAGTCTATACTGACCTGGAATTCACTATGTAGTGTCAGGGTGGCCTTGAACCCACGGTGATCCTCCTACCTCTGCCTCCCGAGTGCTGGGATCAAAGGCGTGCGCCACCAGGCCCGGCTTTTTGTCACTAGTTTTCTTTACTCACACAGGTTGTAGTGTATCATTTGCCTCCTATGGTTGTCCTCTGGCCCTCAATGTACCTGCATGCATGTATGCACATGCACATACACACCTATCCCCCCCCCCAACACACAGGTGATAACTACCCTACTTTGGTTCACTGTATCATTGTGGGTTGCCTCTGGCCTTCACATGTGTACACACACACACACACACACACACACACACGGTGAGAGATAGCCTCCTGTTGTTCTCTGTGGGACTGTACGATGCTCATGATAAGCTGAAACACCCCCATATCAATCAAGTCACTCGCTGCCAGGCAGGGATCCCAGCAGAGACCACGTGCTGCTGCAGTAAAACCTGTGTTTCCCTCCCCAGAGCTAGCTCATTTCAGCAGTTCTCCTGGATGTCACTGAAGAATTGATTTAAACAGCAAGATAGAGGAAACGTTCACTGTCCAATTACCTGGGAATGTCTAAGTTATAGTGGATCAATTTGATGAAATGTATAGCAATAAAAACAATGATGGTAACAATTATATAGCAAAATGGAAAATACCATAATATTGAACATAAATGGAAGAATATAAAGTATACTGGTGTAGTTTAGTGAAAAATCATTTTTGTATGGATAAATTCTAGAAAAATTTGAATAACAAGTCATGTATGAATCTTCATGAACAATTTTTCATTTTTCTTGTCACGAATAAAATCAAATATGAAAGAAGTCATAAATGACATCCAACATGAATCCAACAGCTGGGCATATGTCTGTGTTTTTCTATGTGTTTGGATGAGTATTTATCATGTATACTAAAAACAAGAGTTCCAGAAGTCAACACTCAAAATCTTTATGAAGCTTTTAAACCTCTGGGTTCATAAAATTCCTTGTGTATTGGCAGGACACTTTCTGTGGTAGGAGATCAGTGAATGTTTCAGAGAGTGAAGGTTCATCCTGACGATGAATACTTTAGTTGCCATATCAGGGGGACGTTAAGGAATTTTCCAGGCTGTCCTCCTTGCTGTTGTCTGTCATAACCTCAGTAATATGAAAGTGTGCTTTGAAATGTCTGCAATTGACCACATTTCCCAACTTCTCTTGGGTCCCTCATCTTAAAATTGCCATCATTTAAAGTTTAGGCATGCCTTATGCTTCTTCCTAGCGTGTGTGTGTGTGTGTGTGTGTGTGTGTTGAGGCAGAGTCTCAGGGAACCGAGGCTGGCCTTGAACTCTAGATCCTCCTGCCTCCACCTCCAAGTGTTGGGATTATACGTGTACACTGATATGCCCTGTGTCTCCTTTTTTTGTTGTCATAGGAAACAGTCTTTTCTTACACTCCACTTTGAGATTATCGTTCCTATAGCTGTTGACTTTGGCCTGTTACCAAAGAGGCTTTCCTGCACCCTCTCCAAGGTTGTAAACATCAAGATCATGCCTCTTCTTGCACTAATCCTGACCTCCACGTATTTCTCTTGCCCCAAAAGAACCAGCCCTTTTCTCCAGTGATATTCTTACTGGTGTTCCCCACATGCTAATGTTGCTGATGGTCTCGGTCTGGGTGTTTCTAGGTTCAGGACATCTTCCTCAAAGAATCGAAGAAAGACACACAGACAGCAAAGCAGCAAACTTTAGGGAGTAGAGCGATAGTGTGAGCTCGGATGCACTGCCAGTAGGGGCAGCTGCCTGAGCAAAGAGGACTCAAGGCTCTGGAGCTCGCCCAGGGTTCTTTTGAAGGGACCCATGAGAAGGAGGGGCAGTTGCCAACAGGCACGGTATGGGTGGTTCTCCATTTTGACAGAGGGACTTGAGTTCTATAACCTTTTCTGTGCTGTGCATGTCCCTTCCCATGATGCATCTGACTTTACTCATATGTATGCCCGAGTATGTATAGGCACAAGATGGCAAATAGGAGATGCTTCCTAAAAGTTCATTAGAGAACACAACATGCCCCTGAAGCCAGTCTAGGCTAGATGGCTCCCCATCTCCTGATCTCAGATATAGGGGAGAATGTGTTTGAATAGAAACTGATCGCAGAAGAGGAGTGACTTGTGGATTCTAGGGGAGGAGAGACACATCCCTTTGTTTGGAGTACACTTGCAGCTCGATGTAGGCAGGACTATCAGGTTGTCTACAGGGAGAAGGGTGTGTTTACTGCCCAACCCAAGAGGTATCCTGGGTTGGCCATTTCTCTAAGTTTGCCTGCCTCAGTAAGGCCACTTTTAGTTTCCTTATCAAGGGACCTGGAACAGACTTTTCTATGGTTTCTGATTTACTGCTATCTGAAAGTAAACACATGCACAGTTTTCAGTATGACTTTATTGTACATGCTTGGTGCCATGTAAGTTACCACAGAATTAATGAGTCAATAAACCATCTGACCCCCTCCTCCACCATCTACACTCGGGAACACAAAACATCCCCAAGGAGCACTGGGGCTTGGATATCAGTTTTAATTTCACAGTGACAAAAAAAAAACCCCAAACTTAACAAAGCAATAAGTTATATGACAAAATTCACAGATTAGAAAAGATGAAGTCATTAAAAATAAGTGTGAATTAAAAATACCAGAAGGCCCTGGCCAATGAGCATATAGTTGCTTTTGTCCAAAGAATGGTCTTCCCAGTACATGAACTTGTTCTGGGAAAGACCAATTATCTGGGGATCTGCCAAAATTCTGCTCAGTCTCAGGCTGAGAGTGCTTGCTCCTTGGATGGCCTTTGGGGTGGCTGGGAGTGGCTGGGTTGGGGTGGAGGGTGGAGGGAGAAGGTGGGCTTGCTGTACAGGCTACACAGTGGGGCTTGCTGGGGTTGTGAGCATACTGAGTTTCTCTGGGTTCAGTGTATATGACTTGGGCAGGATTCACAGGGTGGTCATGTTTTTAATCTGGTCAAATAAGTAAGTTCCAAGGCTAGAAAGACAGACAGGCCATCAAAGGCACTTTTAAAAGGACATTGGTTAGGAGTAGCTGACTACCTCTGGATGCCAGGTTTCCCCACAACACCCTTATTCCCAGCTTGGGTCTTAGAGAAAGAACGACTTTGCCTTCCTAAGACACAGGAGCACGACCTGTGACCCCCACCTCCTGGGGCTACTGTGAGGAGTGCAGGGCATCGTGAAGGCTCAGTGCATGTGGCCCTAGGATTGGGACCAGCCTTACTGCAGAGGAAAGCAAACATTCATTATGATATATTAATTTGATTTGGAAAATGGTCAAATTACATCTTGAAATTTCAGGAAGTGGGAAGGAACTGGGCCCATTAGTGATAAAGAACTTGGGCATGTGAGGACCTGTGTCCCAGCAAAGTGGCAGTATGACATATCCTCTCTCACCCCATGTCACAGTGAAATCAGAGGTGGTTCACTGTTGCCATGTTAACGGATCCATGTCGGCCCTCCGCAACAGATGAATGGCTACGGGAAATGCCACACACACAATGGCATTTTATTCAGCCACTGAGAATGAAAACATGCCATGTGCAAGAAAATGGATGTCATCGTTTTCAGTATGTTCTTATGCTGGTGTCTTGGCTTCATAATAGCTTCAATTCAAGCTGTAAGCACATTTTTATGTGGCCCTGGTAGAAATGTCCTCCTGCATGGCCGAGGAAACACAGACCTTCCAGGGCGCATGTGGATAATGTGAGAGGGGTTCCTATGAGAAAGTAATGTGGCCGCAGAAACACTGGTCGTTGCCAGCCTTCCTGGAGGACACTCTCAAGCCAGACAACGACTGGAGATGAGACACAGCATGGAACGAAAGCACCGTCCATCTGCCCCATCCATGGCTCTCTGGATTGAGCTCCTGTAGGAAGCCACAGCAGGGATGGTGGCCAGCCGCCTTGGGTTTGGTTTCCTTCAGAGATTCTTGCATCAGAAAAGACCTTAGCTGCAGCAGAAAACACAATGATACTGGGAAAAGTGACATCTTTCCAGCACAACTTCATGTAGCGGAGGCTGGAATGGAATCACTGTCACCGTCTATGCTGGATGTTCCCATGATGACAAGAGAAAGGAACCCTGGTGGCATTCAGAAGAAAAGTCATCAAGTTATCACCTCATAGTGGTTTGCAAGGTCCCCATCTCAGTCTATGAGAATGAATAGGCCATCTTCCTATAAGACTTCAAGGCCTGTGTCTCATAATTGATTCAGGCACATGGGAAATGCATGCGGAGGGGTGGTACCAGAGTCCCACAAATGACATATGGTCCACCTCCATCCCCAGCCTCCACTCCACACTGATGACACGTGGCCCTCCTCTCCACCTCAGGCCTGTGCTTCCCAGGCACCAGCTGGTGGGCAGGAAGCCACAGTCTCTCCTTCCCCAGGCTCCTTTGCTGGCTGGAGCTGCAGGATCATGGTCTGCAGTGTCTCTTTCACCATCTGGAGCTCCCCCCGGAGAGACTGTGCATGCTGTTAAGGAATACGCAGGAGATGATCAGCCCTCCACAGCCTCCCACCCCTGGGACCTAGGAGCTTGCTGTGAGCAGATGGACACTGACATCTAATTGTGGTCTCATAGTCTCCCAAACTGTAAGAATTATACAGCTAAGTAAAAATTAGACTTCCTTAAAGAGTGACTGTGGTTTGTGTGAGCCCTGAAGTTACTAACTCTCAAGTTTGGTTTTGAAACTTGGAAGGCAGTTTCAGTCCTCAACATGAGACAGATGGCCAACTCAGGAGTTCAGTGACACGTGGTTAGTATGAACACAGAGCTGCTGAGACATTGCCAGGGTCACAGCCAAGTCAGTGGAAAGGGAAGGATGCTTAACCGCAGAGCCTCCTCGAGACACCTGGGATTGGGAGCCACCATGAACACAGAGACTCTGCTCAATATCACTGGTCAGTTCCATGTCCTGGCAGTGATCCCTGCAGTGGCCCCTGCTCACACAAGCCAGTCCCAATTCCTGTCAAGCTGTGTCTCACCTTCCCTCGGCTGGTTTACTCACGGGTACTAGCAGAGTGACCCCAGCTTCGATGGAAGGCAAGGCCCTTCCGTTGTCTGAGCCACTTGGTTAGTTTCTACATGAATGGATGGGCTCTTAATTTCCTAGTCTATGACATTGTTTCTTATGTACAGAAAACACAGAGCTCAGCAAATAATGACACAGAGTAAACTAGGCTTCTCTCCCAAGCAATGGATTCTCCTCTGGGCATTCAAGCAGGAGAACAGTTAACCACTAGTGAGCTTTCTGTTGCTCTATAACCAGACCCTTCTGTCCCTTCCTGTTGTCAGAACATTAGGATCATTGCAAATGAAAAGTGGGCTTAGCAAGCAAATAAGTACAACTTCGTCCAACAGGGATGCCAGGACAGGAGCGCTATGTTGATCCCCCCTGACAATGGCTAAGCCCACACATGAATTCAAGCCACTAGACCATGACCAGGTCAGATACGGAGGAAGGCAAGCCTGACATGATGGTCACGGGCCACCTACACTGCAATGCTTCCTACCTGGGTTCAATGCCAACACAGGATCCAAGGAAAGCCACACCCTGGGGTTTTGTCTGGCGAAAACAATTCCCCATCATTTTCCAATAAGAAGCTCCAGACTGTCCAGTCTGGGGATTATACAAATCCCAAACATAGCTTCTCCCAACCAGAGATGCTGAACCCCCTGCAAGTTTTAGTTCACGATTTGCACTTGAACTTGAAGGGCATAAGGAGAACAAAAGAGGATCCAACATTTATCCCTGTATTTTTTTTTGGTAAGAAATTTGGCCTTTTTATATCTCTCCAGGCAGATCTACTAATCTTTATGGAGACTACATATGACTTTATGGAAATTAAATCATAGGTCTCCAGCCTGAGTTCCAAGCTGTGATTGATCACAAAGTCCATGTACACAGCACCCAAGAGCTTCCTGAATCCTGACAAAGTCCTGAGATCGGATTACCCCTGACGGGTCACCTGGGATGATGTGGGGCTCTGTCTGTCATTGCCTAAATAATGATGGAAGGTTTTAGAGAGAGAAATTAACCCAACATGTGATACTTCTCCGAAAACTTCTAGCACACAGCAGTATAAACTAAAAGGGTTAGAGAGAGAAGCTGTGACAAAAAGCCCTGCTAAATTATAAAATTAAATTAACACATCAGTCCCTCACACAGTATTTTCCATTAACACATTGAAGAGTTAGAAAAAATGAAATTTGAACATACAAATCTCCAGGGAAATTGGGCAAATCATTGCATGTTTAATTGTCCAAGGTGGAAAATACAGAACCCCATATCTTATTCACGGAGGTGGGGTTTAAGTGGGCTTGGCTTGGTTCTGTGCGGAAGCCTGCTGCACCCTCTGAGAAGCACTGTGATGCTGAAGCTCCTCGTCAAACCCGCGGGCCGGCTCCGTCACTGCAGCCCGGGCGTCAGAGACCCTGCAAGCTCAGGGTGAGCCTCTGTCATAAGAATCAGTACTCCAGTCACCTTCTTAGCATTGGGGAGATGGCGCAGAAGGAAAGGGCACTTTCCATACAAGCACGAGGGCCTCAGAGGACCTGAGACCTTCTGAGTTTGATCCCTGGCACCCACGTAAAATCTAGACCCCTGGAACCTCACACATCTGCATACACATGTGCATGCCATGCCATGCATACCACGCACGCACACACAGGCAAAGAGGTTAAAAACTGAACTAAATCACCATGCCCTTATTTACAAAATGTCACTCTCTAACCCTTGCCCTGAGTGATTCCTTACCAAATGGGAGTTCCAGAGCAGTTCAGATGTACCAAAATGGAAGAGTTCAGGATAAAGTATGGAGCAGAGAATGAAAAAAAAAAAAAATGGCAAGCCACTGAGCACTTCTATGGAATAACCCTAAATTGGAAAGAAAAGAAAGAGCCGGGCGTGGTGGCACACACCTTTAATCCCAGCACTCTGGAGGCTGAGGTAGGAGGGTGCTGTGAGTTTGAAGTCACCAAGACTGAGTCTACAGAGTAAATCCAGGTTGGCCTGGACTACAGAGCAAGACCCTATCTTTAAAAACCAATAAATAAATAACTAAAAGACTAGAGATAAGCTATGTAGTGGTAGACATTTCAGGGGGACACAGTGGTAACGTGGTGACAATGTTCCAGGTAGTGGCCCTGGGAGGAAGACATATTTAAGTATTTAAGTTTCCCATGCTCTGTGGTGCTCATGAGCCCCAGGCTCAATGAGAGACCCTGTTCAGAAAAATAAGGTGAAGGATGATTGAAGAAGACACCCACGTCAACCTCTGCCCAACACACACACACACACACACACACACACACACTTGAAAATGAAAGCAGACAGGAGCCCTTTGGGGCCATGGAGTTTATGCATGAGCCTGGATGCATTTAGTTTTTGCATGCCATCAAGGCTACCAAGACGAATCAATTGGGCATTGCACATTCAAAACGAGCAGAGAGAATAGGATTCCCAGAGGGCTTCCGGACAGGAATGCAAATACCAGGCAAACAGAATCAGTCTGCTCCCACTTCATTGATGACTCAGCAGAAGTGGGCAGAACTGCCCGGAGGCTTTGAAAGATAACCCGGATGTGCACATCCCAGTTGTACTTCCTTTCTTCCCATAATGTGGTGTAGAAGCCAAAGGAAGAAAGGAAGGAAAGAAGGAAGGAAGGAAGGAAGGAAGGAAGGAAGGAAGGAAGGAAGGAAGGAAGGAAGGAAGGAAAGAAGGAAGGGAGAAATCCTGTTTTAAAATCCACTGGACCTAGCCACTTGCTAGGGAGAATGCTCTGTGCATAGAGGCGCACGTACCCTGAAGAACGTGAATCAGATTGCAGGAAGACTGTGAAACCCTCCTGCAGGATGGACTGACACGCATCTTCCCGCACAGTGTCCTATGTGTGCGTACGTGATCATGTTCCAACGTGGATTTGGACTAACCACGCACCGCAGTTCCACGCATGCACAGCGGGCCCTGGCAGTGTGCTTAACGGAACCAAACCAAACATCCCCCTTGCTTTGTATCTCCTTCCCCATTGCTGGCAGCAGGCTGTTTCTTTCAGCCCCCTCAGCATTGTGTCTTTGATCAGAAATAAAACACAAGCCAGTCACTGTTTGGCTACGGGATTCCCGTAGCCTCTTTGGAACACGAGATAAACTGGAATTTGGACTGGCAGCTTTTGTTTGTTAGAGAGCCCCACAGAGCTGTATGGATACAGTGTCCAGTCTTAGACCCAGTGTTCCACTCAGAGCCAAATGCCACTTTACATGAGTTCAAAGACACCTCTCTGGGTTTATCCTCACTCAGTGATGCACAGCGTATCCTGTGCTTCAGAGGAAAGTGGGGGTTGAAATCTGTACTGTGATGCAGATTATACTTGAGGAGCGGGCTGATGTTAGAACCCAAACCACTGTTTCACACCCTGGCTGCTCTATGGTTTGTATGTGAGAATGACCCACAGGCTCAGGTGTGTGAACACTTGGTCTCCAGCTGCTGGTGCTGTCTGGAGAGGTGTGGAACCGTTATGAGGTGGGGCCTAGCTGGAGGAAGTGGTCACTTAGGTCCTAGTAAAACCTTGAGGGTTTTATTCCCCTTACTTCCCATCATGCCTCAGGCTCAAGCTCTCTGCTTCTGGAGTTGCCAACATGTTACATGCCATAGCATGTTTCCACCACCACGGATGGTGTCACCAGCCACCATGTCTTCTCTATCATAATGGACTACATCTTCTCAGTCATGGGTCCAAATAAGCCTTTTCTCCTGTAAGGTGTTTCTATCTGGTGTTTTGTCACAGCAATTAAAAAAAAATGACTAGTAAACTTGGTTTGACATTTCTCCAGTATATCTCCACTTAGCTTGACAAGAAAGGGTGGGGGAGGGAGGAGAAAGGAAGATTGGAGAGAAAGGGATAGGAGGGGAAGAGAGAAGAAAGGACAGGGAAAGCAATGGAAAAGGGAAAAATACTTTTATTATCCTTACTTTTTATTATTTAATATTTTATTTATTTATTTGACAGAGAGAAAGAGAGAGAGAGAGATAATGACTCAGACAGAAAGAGAGAGAATGGGCACGCCAGGGCCTCTTGCCACTGCAAACAAACTCTAGACACATGTGCCACTTTGTGTATCTGGTTTGTTGTTGTTGTTGTTGTTTTTGGTTTTTCAAGGTAGGGTCTCACTCTAGCCCAGGCTGACCTGGAATTCACTATGGAATCTCAGGGTGGCCTCGAACTCACAGCAATCCTCCTACCTCTGCCTCCTAAGTGCTGTGATTAAAGGTGTGCACCACCATGCCTGGCTGTGCTTCTGGTTTTATATGGGTACTGGGGAATTGAACCTGGGTTTTGTAGGCAAGTGCCTTAACTACTGAACCACCTCTCCAACCCATAACTTAATTTTTGAAAATTAATTCTCCCTCCTGATGGTCCTTCTGACCATGAGGGTCAGGCAGGCATTTGTTGGAGGTGACCCCAATCAGCAGGGCAAGTTCTAAGCCTTAGTTTTTCTCCCTGCTGAGGCAGAAATAACAATCCCTTTTGTGGTGGTTTGAATGTGAAACGTCCCTCATAGTCTTAGGTGTTTTGAGTGCTTGGTCCCCACCCAGATGGTAGCAATTTGGGGGGCGTGAAGGTGGAGCCTCGCTGGAGGAGGTGTGTTGCTGGCAGAGGCCCTGCTGGGGGCTAGCTAGCTCACTGAGACTACTTCCTTCCCATCGGGGTGGAGCTGCGACCCAGGCTTCCTGCTTAAGACTGTTATGCTTTCCCCGCCGTGGTGAAATGTCCCCTCAGAATAGCAAGCTGAAATAACCCCTTCCCATAAGCGGCTGTTGGTCAGGGTCTTGTCCCAGTGATGAGAACACAAATGCAACACCTATCTACTTACGAAGTCTGCTAAGAACTCGATGACTTTCATATAAGCCATGGCGTGGCTACTGACTGGTTCCTCCAAGCACTCATCACAGAGCAGCTGATTCAACACCTTGACACCACTTAGGTATAAATGGGAGGCTGTTTGACCTTGTGACAAAATGGTAAGCACAGTGAATGAAAAGGGACAAGGAGGGTGAGTCCTTGCTCCACATAGGGACATGTCAAACCCACAGATGGAGCACAGCCTCATTTAACCTCATAACTTAAAGGTGTGTGTTAACATGCTGATGTGACAGAGAGGACACTCACTAGGGCGCGAACAGGCTTGGCCACTTGTCCCCAGTGCTGCAGCTGTTGGACCTGGCTCAGGCTGGCTGTGGAAAAGCTCACAGGGGCCCCTTGAAACTGTGCTGTGCCCCTTCTCTGCCTCCTCTCCTGCTCCCCAGGCTTAGGAAGAAACTTAACTCCCTGGCATCAAACCAAGCATCCAAAACAAGAGCCCAGCCCAGACCTGAGTGCAGCCCTCAGAACATACAAGAGTATAACCTGGTGGGAACATGACCAACCTGCAATCTGCTCATACAGTAGAGTTCATAGTTAATAAAAACTATAAAAACTTTAAAAAGGATATGTGTGTCTCTATCTCAGCTTCTATAGAAAGAGACGTAGCTAATGATGATTAATACATTTTGTTTTTGTTTTTGTTTTTGTTTTTGTTTTTGTTTTTTTTGTTTTTTTTTTTTTTTTTGGTTTTTCGAGGTAGGGTCTCACTCTAGCCCAGGCTGACCTGGAATTCACTATGTAGTCTCAGGGTGGCCTCGAACTCACGGCGATCCTCCTACCTCTGCCTCCCGAGTGCTGGGATTAAAGGCATGCGCCACCACACCCGGCTTTGATTAATACATTTTGAAGTTCACACATTAGTAAATAAATAACAAGATATTAACAATGAAAACAAGGAGTGCTGATAAAGTGAAACAAACAGCCTGCTAAGTTATAAGAAAGGACAAAGTCCAAAAGCTAGAATGAGAAATTTTGAGTCCATAATTAGCCTGTAAATCTGAATAGTTCTGATTCTGATTAATCTTTGGCTATTCAAAATTACTCAAACACACAGACATGAAGTATAGTAAGAATGGAAACTCTGAATGGAAATGCAGCAAAGATAAGCAACAACTAGGGCTAGAGAGATTGCTTAGTGGTTAAGGTGCTTACCTGTGAAGCCAAAGGACCCAGGTTTGATTCCCCAGTACCCATATAAGCCAGATGCACAAGGGGCTCGTGCATCTGGAGTTTGTTTGCTGTGGCTAAAGGCCCTGATGTGCCCATTCTCTCTCTGTCTCTCTTCTCTCCCCCCCCTCTCTCCTTGCAAATAAATAAGACAAGCAACAACTAAAATAGCTAAATCCTCATTGCACACACACCTGAACCCACATGTCCTCCTGACACTTTGCTCAAGGACTAGTTTTGATAGAGGTGTCTGTAATGACATACTGAGCAATGACATACTAAGTCTGGTGCAAGAAAACACCATCATTAGGAACCAAGAAGGACTAGGTGCAGCTTAACTATAGGTATGTGGTCAGACACTGATGAAGGAGGGCTGAGGAGTTGGCTAAGTTAATGAAGGGCTTGACTTGTAAGCATGAAGGCCTGAGTTTGATCCCTGAAACTCATGTAAAAATGCCAAACATGAAGACATGGTGCAAATTTTAAGACTTAAAAAAAAAAAAAAAACCAAAGAGCCTTGCAGGTGCTCAATTAGCAACATGGAAAGGATATGAAAGAGGTCTTCATCTTGGCTGTGGGTTGCTGTGTGAAGTTGTTCTTCCAAGTGCATTAACTTCATGCCAATGGCTTCACATTTGTCTCTGAGGTCCACAGAAATGATGGAGGATTCCTGGACAGAGAAAAAAAAGTGACCACATGTCAGCTATGCAATCCTGTGGGAGGCTGTTTCCTCTGGAGATTGTAAAAGGCAAATGATTCAAATGATCTGAAGGGAACACAGAGGATAAAGGTTGTTCTTGGGGAGACACAGGCAAGTTCAAGTCATCAGTGTGTAATGAGTCATGTCTGCGGAGTTCTACAAGTTGCCACCCTGCCTGCTCATTTCAAGCTAGTCTTCAACATGTCACTGCCACAGAAGGGTGTATCTAAGACAGTCCTGCCTCATCCAGCAGAATTCACGAGCTGACAGGAATGTTAGCAAAAGGGACAGGGCTTGTCACCAGAGCAAACAGGGTGATCTATGAGAAAAGAAGCACAGGGATTCAACAGGACACTGGGTATTTGTCCACAGACTGGCCAATGCTCCTGAAAATCACACTCTGAAAGAAGTTTTAAATACTATGAGACTATTATGCATTCAGCTGCCACTGCCACCCTATGTTGGAGTGTGGGCCCCATAAGACTAGAGACAACGATGCCCAAGAGGGTTCCTCCTAAGGCATCAGGCATGTAACAGGCATATTCAATGAACAGACAGCTGGTCTTGCAGCTCCCTTAGCCTCCTGAGTTCCCTTTCACGCATGCATCCCACACATGATCTCATGTCACCTTTTCCTATAGATCCACCATGAGCAGAGTCTAACCTTGGCCATGGCCCTAGCTGGTCTAGCACACACTTCCATGCAACATCCTGATCCTCCTCACGCACTCTGAGCCTGTTCCCCCTGCTCTTCTGCAAGTGGACACACCTCCACCCTTCTCGCTCTTCCTTGAAGGCCCACATGGTAGACCCTCGCCCTCAGGCACATCAATTCTGATATGTGCTATGTGTTCTTGAGGGCCTGAATTCCTTTAGATACGAGCCATGCTCTAGTCATTCACCCCAGGATCTCACCTGCCCCATAGAAGACCACAAATTCTTCAAATAAATAACCAAGGAAAGAAAATAGGATATTTTAAAATAAAGGTGGAAACAAGCAAGCAATGAGCTTAAAATTAAAACTTGGCCAGAGGAAAACGCAATGTTTTCCAAGCTAATTACAAAAAAAATCCACCTCAATAAGCATGCTAAAAGAATTTTGCCTAAGAATTAAGATGCACGTTCAGATTAAATGGCAGAGGTACTTAAAAAGTTGCAACTAACATCCAACAGCCACAGAAAAGTGCTCATGTTGGATAGCACTGTTCAAAGACCTTAGAGATCGTGTACAATATATCATCATTGGAATCCAGGAATAACAACTAAATCCAGATATGTCTTGATGTTTGTTACATTCATTCTGAACTCCAAAGTTTATGTCCTCCATGGTCAAGTATTTTCAAATAAAGCAGTGCTAATGGGAATTATAAGTAATAATTGTAAATACTGGAGAAATCCTGTGTGTACAAGTAACACATATTGAAAAGAAAGAACCTTTCTGGACAACACCGAGGACATGTGGGTACAATTAAGCAGGTTTGTGGGTGCAGCACGGTGAAGGTTTGCTCAGAACTGACCACAGCGGTGAGGAGGAGACAGCAAATCCACACGAATGACAGGTACGTGAGTATGTACCGATCCTGAAAGCGATGACGTTATCATTTGAAGATGTGCAATGAAGAGGAGAGAAACTAACTACATGCGAGGGAAGACACTGACGATGGGTCACACTGTGGTCATGCATGGGATTCACAAGACGAGGGAAGGGAACATCTGGAGAGCAGTGACTGACGGAGGCCGCACCACGAGTGACACTTGAAGGAGAATGACATGGTGTTTGTTGGCAAAAGCATATGACTACAGAACACTCAGAGGGTGAAAACACTCAGCTTCAGAGCAGGAAACAAAACAATGACATAATCTTCATCCTGAAGCATCAAGAACTATAAGACCAAATCTGAATTAAACAAATTGAAAATATTATATATACATATATATATTCCCCCAAACATGCCACCCCTGCCTGTTTTACTTTGAAAACCGTTAATGGTAGTGTGTATTTTGGAAAGCAATCTCAGACCACGGCAAGTGCTTTAGGTTGTCTCTATGCTGGGACTCAGTATTTCCACTGCCCACAATCTATCACACACACACAAAATAACTTACAAATTTAAATTGAAATAATTTCTATCAAGCCTTTGTAGTAAGCTTGGAGAGTGATCATATACATACATGCTAAATTGAAATCAAGATATAAAAAGAAAATCCAGGGGCTGGAGGGATGGCTTATTGGTTAAGGCGTTTGCCTGCAAAGCCAAAGGACCCACGTAAGCCAGATGCACAAGGGGCGCATGCATGTGGAGTTCATTTGCAGTGGCTGGAGGCCCATTTTTTTTTCTCTCTCTCTCAAGTAAATACATAAAAGTTTAAAAATATTTTTTAAAATATATGAGGACAAACTATCAAAAGCATTAATTCCAACCATAATGGAAAACTATGAAAGAAATGCACCTGAATTTTTGCTTATTGTTTATAGATTAAAAAATTCACAAAGTAGCATAAGGAAACAAAGCAGTAAGAATATAAAATACCATCTCCTGTGACAAGAACTCTGGCTAAGTGGTCTCATATGAGGATGTCTTTCCCAGATATAACATAAGGAATCTCTACTAGGCTCCTGGACCAAACATTGTGGAGCACAATCTTCCGTATCCAGGCATTCTAAGTCTGTGAACCCCACCAAACTTGGATAACCATATGGATAACCACTTGGATACTATACCTGTACTGAATATGTGTAAACCCGTACTCTCCTTTGTCAGCTCTCCCTGAGCCGTACACTGCACCAGATATCTGCACAGAATCTACATCATGCTGACTGCTGTAAGTCGTCCAGAGCTGGGCTAAACTACATGGGAGATGTACTTAGGGTATCTGCCAGCACTGTGCTCCTCGCATCCCCCCTCAGGTGCCAAAGTCAGCTCTCGGATCCTGGAGGGCTCAGCCTCATGATGGGATGACATTCCCTCTGGGGCCCAGGCACCGGTGGACCAGAAGTGACCATGGTGACAGCCACATATTGAGCTTTGGACTACAGGAGTGCCTGTGTGTCCATAACACATCATGCTGGG
This sequence comes from Dipus sagitta, assembly GCA_036346955.1. Taxonomy (NCBI): domain Eukaryota; kingdom Metazoa; phylum Chordata; class Mammalia; order Rodentia; family Dipodidae; genus Dipus; species Dipus sagitta. The sequence goes on from CM070773.1 coordinate 171,612,727, forward strand.
GTCCATGGGGACAACAGCAAGCTTTTTCTCTCCAAACAAGGTGACCTTGAGTTTTCTCCCTGTCCTTGCTCCCACCACCAATGAACAAACACAGTCACTCTTCACAGAGTTCCCCTTGATGTAAAATGCAACTTTCACTTCCATTTTTATTTTTAAATTAAGTATAACAAGAAACAAAACAAAGAAAACCCATGTGCTTGATACTTGATAATTGAATGTGCCACCTAGTACAAAACCCCCGAAATTCCCAGCTGAGAAGGGTTTTGTAGGACAGGCAACTTTGGGTATAATTTGAAGTATGGGTGGCTCTGTGTTTCAAAGTGTCTTTGAAAACGCTCCAGTAATTTGCCCCACTGGACAGTCTTTTCAGCAATTCAAATTATTGCTTTGTTTTCTTTCTAGACATACAGCTCATCATTTAGGAGCAACTTGTTCCCCTGTGGGTCCGAGGAAAGACTCCACAGCAGTAAACAGCCCATCACCAGCTCTTCCCTTCCAGGCCTGGCTCACATGCCCCTCCTCAAAATCTTGGTCCCCTCCCAGCCAAACTCGAGGTTAGAGGTGGGTTTCCCTGGCATCCACCTGCTGGTCACACCCACTAGGCATCAAAAGATGTGATGTCCTACCACCACTACAGCCCTGGGGACTGACTCCGAGCCTCACCCAGAAGTCCTCAGTCAGCGTTTGTTACCATAGCAATGCAGGCTCCCCTCTGCCAGAAGCAACGATGTGGATTATCTCAAAAGACGAATGCGTGAGAGGCTCGGCCCCTAGTGCGGCAACATAAGAGTTGTGGAAGGAGCTGGAGAGAGACCTGGGTCAATACAGTGCCTGCCTCCTGAGCATGAGGACCTGCATTCAAACCCCAGAATCCACACAAGAATGCTGGGCAGGACAGTGCACGCCTCCAGTGCCAGCACGGGGCATGCAGAGATGGGAGAAGCTCTGAGGCTCGCTGACAAGCCCGCCTGGCCTACGTGACAAGCTGCAGAGCCTCTATCTCCAAAAGAGGTGGACGGCCACTGAGGAACAACACCCAAAGCGGTTCTCCAGCCTCCGCGCACACGAGTGTGCACATCTACGCACACATGCATGTGCGCACATACTTATACACACAGAGGAGGTAAGAGGCAGGGCCCGATGGGAGGTAACCAGGTCACTGGGTACCGCCCCCAGGAGGGATTAGTGCCAGTTGCCTGGGGCTGAGAGCAAGTTCTCTGTCTTCCTGCCTCGCCAGGTGATTTGTTCTTCACGATATGAAGCCATGATGTGACAGAGCCACAGGAACCTTCATCCAAGAGTTGGGTCAGCCTCCACCGCTGTCAGCTAAATAAAGCTCTTTTCTCTAGAAAGCACCCAGCTTCAGGCCCAGGAAGTAGTCCAGGTCAGCGGGTCTTGAAGATACTTTATTGGATCACAGCATCCAAATGATGCTCTCACCACGTCGGGGAGGGCCGCGAGGGAAGGCCTTGCCAAATGATGCCTGCCCTACCTCCGAGCAGCTGAGAAGATCCTGTCTGGGGCAATCCCCCTGCCTCTGGGACAACTATTGAGGTTTGCACGATCACACCAGAACTACACACACACACACAGAGAACAATTTTTTTTAAATTTGGTCTCAGGAGAAGCCCTCAAATCATCCAGGCTATCCCTCTACCAGCTCCACCCACCCGTCAGTATTTCAAACATAATTAGCATAAGCTGCCATGTGATCAAACCGGTAGGCTTCAGTGCTGGGCAGAAACAGGCAGCTGTGTTGAATTAGAGATGATGTCAAATTTCTGTCCCGCTCTCCCAACTCAAGGAGCCCGATTTAAACCAGTAAAGGGGGTTTCCTTTGGTAGACAGGACTTCTCCATTACAACTCACCTTTCCACAAGCATTTATCTACAAAAGCATGCCTGCAGATCTGAGGATGAACCGGCTGGCCTGAGCAGATCCTAAGCTTCAGGCACAGGTGAAAGGCCTTCCTCGGGCCAGTGTCTCTGAGGCCCTTTTTACTTAGCTATATTTCCAATGAGCAAGGGTAAGTCCTTGCATAGGGCATTTGTGAAATACGAACACTTAAAAGCTCAAGGGCTGGAGAGATGGCTTAGTGGTCAAGGTGCTTGCCTATAAAGCCTAAGGCCCCAGGTTCAACTCCCCAGAACACACATACGCCACACACACACACACACACACACACACGAGTGAGGCATGCACACAGACTGGTGCACGCGTCTGGAATTCCACTGTGGTGGCTAGAGGCCCCGGCACACCAATTCTCGCTCATAAGAAAGTATAAGGGCTAGACAGATGGCTTAGCAATTAAGGTTCTTGTCTGCAAAGCCAAAGGACTCAAGTTCGATTCCCTAGTACCCACATAAAGCCAGTGCACAAGGTGACATGTGCATCTGGAGTTCATTTGCAGAGGATAGAGGCCCTGGTGCACTCATTCTCTCTCCCTCTATCTGCCTCTCTCTGTGTATTTCTCAAATAAATAAATAAATAATAAAAATTAATTTTAAAACAGTTTGAAACTGGAGTTCATCTTCAGAGGATAAAGAACACACAATGGTCTGTTTTGGTAATAGCATCTGGTAACAGTTTCTCATCGGGCTGCATCTAGTGTGCTTAGGAAATCATATTTTTTGGTGTGTGGTGTGACGTGTGATGGGTGTGTGTCATAGGTGGAGGCGTGTGCAGATGCATGCACCCCGTGCATGTCTGTGAGAGGCAAAAGGAAAGTACCTGGTGTCCTCGGTTGCCCACCTGCATGTTTCCTTGAGACAGAATCTCTCATTCCACTTGTGGCTGCTGGTTTTGGTCAGTAGCCCCAGCGATTCTCTGATCTCTGGCCCTCGGGGACTAGGGTTACGGATGCTCATGGCCACACCCAGCTGTTTCCATGGGTGCCAGGCAGTCTCAGGCTCTCATCCTTGCAAGGCAGGTGCTCTGACCTGCTAAGCCATCTCCCCAGGCCCCAAATCACATTTATTTTTATTCTAAATAGAAAATGTCTTTGGAATAGGAAGCTGTTGAGGTTAATTTGTTAAGTGGGCAGTCCTGCTGCAGCTGCCAGCTCTGTGTAGGGAAGGCCCCACAGGTACAGAGCTCACAATTTCAACAACGCTGTCATCAGGGGAGACCCAGCCAGACTGCATCATAGACTGAGATTAGTTTTTTCTTCTAAATTTATTTTATTTATTTATTTGTAAGCAGAAAGAGAGAGAGAGACTGGGCACTCCAGGGCCTCTATCCACTGCAAAAGAATTCCAGATGCATGTGCTACCTTGTGCATCTGGCTTACGTGGGTCCAGAGGAATTGAACCTGGATCCTTTGGCTTTGCAGACAAGTACCTTAACCGCTAAGCCATCTCCCCATCCCTTGAGATTATTTAAATAGTTGACTCCTTAAATTCTTATCAAGAGTCATTCCAGAGCTGGGGAGATGGTTCTGTGGGTAGCACCGATTGTTGTGGAAGCATGAGGACCTGAGTCCCATCTCCTTCACCTACATAAAAACATGACTGCACACACATGTAAGACCAGCATTGACAAGGGGGACAGACAGGAGATCGCTGGAGCTCACTGGTCAGCCAGTCCAACTACAAAGCAGCAAGCTCCAGGTTCGATGAGAGCCTCCGTCTCAATGAAAGGCAGAAGAGTGATAGAGTGATAGAGGAGGACGCATGGGATCATTTTCTGGCTTCCACATGGGGTGCATGCATCTGTACACACACACACACACACCACTGCACACCACAGTACATACACACACCTGAAAGAGAACTGATTGTAAAGGAAGAGGCAAGCTGAGATTCACAGTGGAGTCAAGTGATTGAATAAGAGAAAAGTAACGGAGGTGACTAATATCTCATTGGTAATAGTCATCTGGGAGAGTGACAAGTACCTACCATGATGGTCATAGAGGAAATGCACTGTGTGGGGACTGGGCTCCAAAGCCATTTCCAACCCTCACTGTTGTTGGGTAGGGGGCTGGAGGACAGGATACACACCCCACGCTCTTGGGCCACCATCTTGGATACTGCTCTCTTGGCTGTAACTCAGCAGGTTCACCCAGACCCGGGTGTCTGTCAGCTGTGCGGTACGGTATCTGCAAGAGCTGCCTATCCACAAAGCACCTCACTCTGACAGCAAAGGCCACAGGCTGCATAATGAAGAAAGAGCACGTGTCCAGGCAGTCTTCCACAGTAGCTGCTGGGCAATCTGCATTTGTGGACTCCAAGGCTCAGCACCATTTAGGTTTGATGAGCACTGCAAACCCTGCCCTGCTTGCACACATACTTACAAAGCAAAACTATATTCTGAGCCCCGGGATGTTCGTTCTCTTGTTGAGTCTCACTGCTTCTCCTGTAGCTGGAGGTAAACGAGATGTGATTACCACCGCCCATAAGCTTAGCAGACGCATTAAAGCATTTCCTTAGCTCAGATTAAAATCGCAGCCTCACATAGGTTGCTCTGGGCTGTTTTCCAGAATATTTGCTTGGCAAATACATTCCAGGAATGTTCTATGGTTTTCTCTTTTTAAAAAATATGGTCTACATTAAAGAGTCATTACCTCAAATGCCTATCTGTAACACAAAGAACATCCCTCACATCTATTTAACGTAGATTTTGTGATAAGCGTTCATCTATCCACATATGCGCTGAGAGCTACAGCCATTGTGTAAATTCCATTAGGTAGAGAGGCACAAATTGAGACAGCACGGGTGCGCCTGGATCGTACTGAATAACAGAAGTCTTCACCCAGATTCCAGATTGCACGGTCACACCCCGAGTGAGTGGGGTTTTCTTTTTAAAAGCATCCAGATGTCTGAAGGGGCAGGAAACATCTGCAATATTTAGATTTCTTTAGGTCCGAGCAAGCGGCAAGTTGCCTTCAAAAATCCCCACACTTGTTTCAAAGGTGACCCAGAGAAGTGAGTTCACCAAGAAAAGTGCTCTCGGTTCAGCTTGATGTTAGGACTTGAGAGATGGCTCAGCAGTTTAAGATGCTTGCTTGTAAAGTCCAATAGCCCAGGTTTGATTCCCCAGTTCCCACAAAAAGCCAGACGTACAAAGGGGTATATGCATCTGGACTTCTTCTGCAGTGGCAGGAAGCTTGGTGTGCCCATTCTCTCTCTCTCTCTCTCTCTCTCTCTCTCTCTCTCTCGCATTAAAAAAAAAAAAAAATCCAGGCGTGGTTGTGCACGCCTTTAATCCCGGCACTCGGGAGGCAGAGGTACAAGGATCACAGTGAGTTCGAGGCCATCCTGAGACTACTTAGTGAATTCCAGGTCAGCTGAGCTAGAGTGAGACCCTACCTTGAAAAGCAAAGAAACAAACAAAAAAAGGCAACTTTGGAATCGCCTCAAAAAAAAAAAAAAAGAACCAGTGCACAGAAGAAGAGAAAATTCAATGGAGGGAGGTTGATGACTGGACTATGGGGACAAGCCTGACGGTTGCTGGTGTCCATGCAGGACAGTCTGATCCATGGCCATACTGCCCTGAATGCACCTGATGTCGTGTGGACATGCTGAAACACTGCCTTGTATATGACAGGTCATACTGGAGGCTCTAGGCTGTGTCTCTGTAGAGCTCCAGGATTGGACATTAAGGTAGAGCAGACCAGAGCTGGAGATGGTCTTCTGAAGAAAACTAATCAGCAAACGAGGTCCACGGAAGCAGGGACCACTAACCTGATCCCCATTCTAAGAAGGTTCAGAGTCTGGGACAGCAACAGGAAGCCAAGAGTCAAGAGCCCTTCATATAAGAGAATGCAGTCACAGCCTGGACACAGAACCGCAGAGCAAAGCCGACATGTTAGAAAAGATTCCAGTATCACACCTTACCCACGTGGCCTGATGTTTGTAAAAAACTGAACTTCTGGGCTGGGAAGGTGGCTCAGGGAGCAGAGCTTGTCACATAAGCATGAGGACCAGAGTTTGGGTCTCTAGCACTCACATAAAGTCAGGAGCCGCAGCATGTTATCCCAGCACTGTGAAGGCAGAGACAGGATGATCACTGGGGCTTGCTAACCAGCTAGTCTAGTCAGATTGGTGATCTCCACATCCAGTGAGAGACCCATTCTCAAGAAATAAGGTGTTAGTCAGGTGTGGTGGCACACGCCTTTAATCCCAGCACTCTGGAGGCAGAGGTAGTAGGATCACCATGAATTTGTGGCCAGCCTGAGACTACATGGTAAATTCCAGGTCAGCCTGGGCTAGAACAAGACCCTACCTAAAAAAAAAAAAAAAAATGAAAGAAAGGAAGGAAGGAAGGAAGGAAGGAAGGAGGAAGAAAAATAAGGTGGAAAGATTGAAGAAGACACTTGACATCAATCTCTGTTCTACACACACACACACACACACACACACACGAAATATACAATACGCCCCCCCCCCCATTGAATTTCTGAGTGCTTCTTGTAAGCATGTGACCATGAGACACTAAGAATAGCTGTCTTCAGATGCAATGTTGAGTCTTGATTCCCGATGTGGCCCCTCCAAGCAAACATTCACTTTTTTACTCTCTACTCCTGGACATCTGTGACTTGCTTCAGCAATGGACACTTCAATGGGTGGCACCTGCCCTTGCCCTCATGGGGCAATTATGGACCATTAACTATTGGTCAAGCTACTTAAGGTCTGGCTCCCAATTATTTCAGACAACGTGGCCTGCTCTGGTAGAAGCAATGTCTCCCTTGCATACACAGAGACAGGGATGGCCCACAGGGAAGGAAGTGGCCAATGGACAACAAAACAAAATAACCAGTGTGGTGGGATGGAAATGTATTAAGTCATTCTTCAGTGAAAAGTGAAAGGCAGCAAGTCTTGGTAGGGTTAGGACAACGCCATGGGTTGAAGGTCTACACTGCTCAACCAGACATTTCTACCTGCTCTAGCTAGATGCATAGTCGTGGCTCACAATTACCCTGGGGAGGACACAAATGTTCTTTCTTTAACTGTACTGAACTCAAGAAGTAGAGGAATCTGATATAGTTTGGATAAGGCAGAATGTAAGTTCATTTCTAGAAGTGCAAAACCCCGGGATGAAAGTCTCTCAGCTGCTCAAGGGACACCAGTGCGTGTCGGTGAAGCTGAGCTGCAAGCACTGTGCATGTGTCCTTGCCCCCCTGCGGCCCTGACCACTGCGCTACCCATTGAACCCTTAGTCTTCCACGAGCAAATAAGGGATTTTCAAGGTGGAAGTCTCCAGGAACCCCCAGGTTGTTTTCCTCAGCAGCAATAAGCTGTGGTTAATTAGTGGAAGAAGTGCTCCCACCCTTGGGCCCCAGAGCACGGAGGGTGGTTCCACAATTTTCCAATAGGAAGGGAAACAGGCAGATCAAAGGAACTGACTTCCTTCCCTGGGGCAGGTGAAGGAGGCTGACAGCAGGCAAGGATATTAATTAACTGAGGGGACCAGCAGGACTGTGAGGCAAAGCCTTCCCTTCCCCACCTGCTTCCTCCATCACACCCAGAGGCCAAGGCCGGGCCAGGAGCATAGAACTCATATTCCTGCTGGTTGAGTGGTTTCCAAGCCTACTTATATGCCAACTGTACTTAAAATCCTAAGTATACAACTTAAATAAATCCTATATTGAACAATAAAATATTTGTGGGAAAAGAATGTTCTTATCTCTAATAATAAAAAAAAGAAAAGGTGAAAATCTTGGAAGGATTGAGTAATATTAAGTGAGGAAGGGAGGAGTCTGAGGACTGTCTTGTAAGTGCTTGTAAAATTTTCAGTAAAATTTAAGGAGTTCACATCCAGAAATTGTACATGATACCTTATAGGTAAAGCTTATGTAATCAAGGTTACAGGAAAGCTACTCAGCAGACCCATAGAAAAGACTCTGATCCTATATTGAACAATTAGCAAATCAATGTGGTTTTCAGTTATTGAAAAAGAAGTATTTTTTGTGTGTTTGTTTGCCTGTCTGTCTGTTTATTTTGAAGTAGGGTCTCACTCTAGCCCAGGCTGACCTAGAATTCACTCTGTAGTCCCAGGTTTGAACTCAGTGATCCTCCTACCTCTGCTTCCGAAGTGCTGGGATTAAAGGCGTGCACCACCATGCCCTACCCAAGAGGTTAAGAATCTGAGAAGACAACATTGCTGCAGCCACCCACCCCTGGTCCGGTATCAGCTGATCCCACCCTTTGGTCCAAGCACACTTCTCCATGGCTGTCATCTCAATTCGTTTTTCATTACTGTGGCCAAAATACCTGTCATAACCAACCTAAGGGAGGAAAGATTTCTTTGAGCTCACAGGCTCAGAGGGTTCAGTCCATGGTTGTTTGTCCCCATTCTCTTAGTAAAACGTCATGGCTGGGGGACTATGTAGTGGAGGAATGTCTTCACTTCATTGTGGAGAAGAAGCAGAGGTGGGCGAGGGCCAGAAAGAAGGCTAGGATACAATACCCTATAACCTACTTCTTCCAAGTGGGTCCCACTCCTCAAGATCTCTGAATTTCCCATAGTAGTACTACCAACTATTAACCAGGTCACAGTATATGAGGGAGAGATACTCATATCCAAACCATAATATTCTGCCTCTGGCCCTTCAAAGGCTCATGGCCATTTCATGACATAAAATTCATTTAATCCATCTCTATGAATCTTAAAATTCCAACACTGTCCAAAAGTCTAAATTCATCTCTTCTGAGTTCTTAGCTATGAACCTCTTTACAGAGGAAGAAAGAACAAATTATAAGACTTCCAAGACACAATGATACGAAGTAAACATTCCTATTCCAAATGGGAGGAATGAGGACACGGAAACGAGAAACCGGGTGAAAGCAAGGCTGAAAGTCAGCAGGGCAAATGGGAAGTCTTGCGGGTGCACGTTCCGCGGTGTTTGGGGCACGAGGTATAAGGACGTGAGCTCCCAAGGGCGTGGGGAGCCTCACAACTATGCTCCTTCTCACTGAAGCTCACTGGACCTCTCTCTTGGGCTGGCTCCACAGTGAAAGCCTGTGGGCTTTCCTCAGAGGCTGGTCCACGGTCCTGACATCACCAGCCCCAGGTTTGCCATCACAGCTTAAGTTTCTCTTTCACAGCTTTATATTTTTCAGGGGACACCTGCAGGGAGCCCAACCCTGCCACACTCTGCCTGACTTCCCGAGCCTTCCTGTGAAATCTGGGTGGAGGCCTCTGTGTTTCCACTGTGCTTACATTCTGCATCAACTTCACAGGAATGATGCCAAGGTCTGCTGCCATCTTTTATCTATTTATTTATTTATTCATTCATTCATTTAACACTGAGAAAGAGGCAGAGAGAGACACAGAGAATGGGAGCACCAGGGCCCCCAGCTACTGTAAATGAATGCCAGACGCATGTGCCACTTTGTGCATCTGGCTTATGTGGGTCCTGGGGAATCAAACCTGGGTCCTTACGCTTTGCAGACAAGTGCCTTAACAGCCCATGCTATGTTTTTAACATATTTATTTATTTGCAACTAGAGAGTGACATATAGAAGAGAGAGAGATTGAGAATGGGCATACCAGGGCCTCTAACCACTACAAACAAACTCTAGATACATGTGCCACTTTGTGCATCTGGTTCTACATGGGAACTGGAGAATCAAACCCAGGTTGTTAGGCTTTGCATGCAAATACCTTAACCACTGAGCAATCTCTCCAGCCCTCTGTTGCTATCTCAAATATTAGCCAAGTCCACTTGACCAGGGCTGCGGAGGTCTTCGAGTGCATAAGCATATGGAAATTAAACCAAATTCTGCAAAACAAACTTTGAGGTAGTCTGTTTAAGCAGGGTGTTCCAGAAGCACTCTCTCCTGAAAAGCTTTTAGAATGAATTTACCCTTTTATACTCTTGAGCCTGACATGGGTGGAGTCTGGCCAATTCCTGAGACTCCCTCAGTTCCAAGGCAAAGTCCTGCTTCCTTTCTGGTGACTAATCCTTTTAAGAACCAGGTCCTCCTTGTCCACAGCTCTAAACATGCTCCCCTTTCCGGTCAAACTCCCCATGTGTCAAATCTCTCTGCTCTGATTTTCACTCCTAACCCTCACTATAAACCTGACTAAAAGAAAACAATGGAATCCGTGCAATGGCTTAGGCATTATGATGCCTTGAAGTTCCCTCCACCAAATTAATTATTCTATTACTTTAAAATTCAGATTCATTCAAAATCTGAGGACCCAGACAAGTGTGTCGACACATTCAACACTAGACTATAACATGCACAGCCTCTGGTCAAATTGGCAAGAGTCCTCATTTACATCTAGAGCCTCACAAGTCTGGCTTTACTCCCTGTAGTCTCATCCAGTTCTCTGAGCTTCCACCAGAGTTGCCCATTAACTTCTGCTTACTGGGGGCTGGGAAGATTGCTAAGTGGTTAAAGGCACTTGCTTGTAAAGCCTTCTAATCTGGGTTCAATACCACCTATATGAGCCAAAAGCAAAACGTGGCACAAGCATCTCTCTGGTGTTCATTTGAAGTAGCAGGAGGCCTGATACATACCCCCACCCTGAACATACATGCAAATAAATAAAATAAAAAATTTAAATGTAGAGAAGTTCTTTGCCAGACTATAGCATGCACAGCCTGTGGTCAAATTTGCAAGGGTCCTTATTCACATCTAGACCCTCATGAGTCTAGCCTTCACTGTATTCCTAGTCTGGTCTTCTGAGCTCATTAAATTCTGCTTATAGAGAGCTGGAGAGATGGCTAAGTGGTTAAAGGAGCTTGCTTGCAAAGCCTGCTAGCCCAGATTCAATTCCCAAGATACCTATGTAAGGTGGACACAAAAAAAGTGGTGCAAGTGTCTTGTGTTTGTTGGTAGCAGCAAGAGGCATATGCACACACACACACATGCAAATAAATAAATAGATTTCTTTAATGTTCTGCTTACAGTAGTCTTGAGTTTCCATAGCCCACTCCTCCAAAACTTTCCAAGTTCCTCCCACAAACCACTCTACAGTCTTAAGGACCATATGATCAGGTATATTTATAGAATATACCTGATATCATCAAGTTTTTGCAATAGTTAGCTTTTCATTGCTAAGAAATGCCTAAATATCTACTAACCACATATAATGTGTCTATGTTTGTCACATACTAAAATACCTATCATAAACAACTTAGGGAGGGAGAACTTATTTTGTCTCATGGTTTCAGAGGCTTCAGTTCGTGAGTGTTTGGCCCCATGAGCCTGGGAAGAACTTCGTGGCTGTGAACAGAGGCCCTTTCTCACCTTCTTAGACAAGAAGCAAAGAGAAAAACAAGAAGAAGCCAGAGCAAACAGACCCCCAAGGACATGTCCCCAGTGACCCACTTCTTCTAGCTAGGTCATAACTCCTGAACAACCCCAACCTCTCAAAAGAGCACCACCAGTTGGGGACCAAGCCCTAATACATTGAACTTTTGAGGACCCTTCTCATCCAAATCATACTGTCCATTCTCCACAAAACTTGAGAACAAAAACAGTTTTCCCTGGGACACTGGTCATTTGTGAACTTTGAAGAGGGGCCCAGAGAAGAGAGAAGAGAAAGAGCAAGAAAGAGAGAATGGGCCCACCAGGACCTCCTACCACTGCAAACACAATGCTTCACTTTGCGTGTCTGGCTTTATGCAGGTACTGGGGACTCAAATGTGGCCTGTCAGGCTTCATAAGGAAGCACCTTTTACCACTGGGCCATATCTCCAGGCCCCTGAACTTTGATCAAATAAGTGTGCCATGCATTTCCCTTGTCAATCTGTCTTTTGGGTTAGGAACATTGATCAGAATCCCTGTGATCGGTGAGGAAAATCTCACCATTCCCTCCCTAAACCTTCAATAATCAGAATCTGAGCCCATAAAACTACAGTGTCTGCTTGTGTCTCATTCCCGATTCCTTTTTGACAGACCTCCCCGGCACCCTGGCCACTCAAACGCTTCATGTGAGTCTCCACCTTGCCAGTTTCTCTCTGGCTTCTGGTAGCCTCCCTGGTAGCAGCTACTGGCTCAGAAAGGGAGCAGCTGGGGTGGGAAGTCAGAAGGAGTGACGCTCTCCAGGAAACTCGACAGGAGGGGAGCGCATTAAGTAACAGATAGCGAAAGCAGCTGCCAGGACAGGCTGCAGACGGGCCAGAGTCGGTAGAAACAGCACCTGCCTGGGGTGGGAGCCTGGCTTGCTGATTTCCCCAGCTCCTGTCCTCCCCGCCACCCTCTGCAGTTTCTGTGACATCTACAAGCCAGAGCCAGAGCAGCTTAAAGGCTTGGAGGAAAGCTATAATGGCTCTGAGGAAGAAAGGAGCTCTCACAGTCAGAGGAAGTGCACATGCGTGCTGGAACTGGCCCTCGGCCTGCTGCTGACTCCCCTGGAACAAAGCCCCAGCAAATGACTTCCCCTTCAGGGGCCCCCGCTCTAAAACGGAGGTAAAGGCGCTGAGCATGCTGGCAAGGACCCTCAGCCGCAGGGTGGGTGTCCATGAGTGACAAAGCACTTGGGGAACAATGTGTCACCAAAACATGGGTATCACCCTGTTGGCCAGATAAGCGCAGGAAAAGCTTTCAAACCCATCTCCCTGTGGGCCTCTGTAAGAAGCCCATGATTTTTTCATGGAAGATTTCGGTTGAAAAGCAACTGGCTGCCTCCAGGGCATCATGCTTCCATAGAGAAACCGGTGCGGGGCGGCCACGGCCAGCAGGACCGCGAAGCTCACCCACGCAGAGCCGCACAGCAGAGAGGCACTTTGCCCTAAGATCAAGCCATTGTTCTTCTTTTTTCATTTTTTTATCATTAGATATGGACATATTTTGTATGTAAACATCACGTGTTGGTGCCATCCTTTCCCTCCTCCCTGCCCCTTTTCTGAAGAGGCCTTCATCATTCTTTAGAGTCCGGTCACCCCCAGGAAAAGCAGGGCAGGAAGACAGAACCATTCCCCCCACCCAGTCCCTGGGCCATGGCTTCTCTGGACCTTCGTGATCTGAAGCCTCTCTTATTAACACTTCTGCACTCAGGGACTCACTTCTGCTCCCTAATAAAGGGAGGGAAACATACTGGTTTGTGTATGTGTGTGTGCACATACATGGGGGGTGGGTACATGTAGGTACACATGTGTACATGAATATCCACAGAGTTCTTCTGTCATATCATATTGTCCTTCACCTCTTAGGAACCTCAACAATCATCTTTTTCTTTCTATAAGTGGTGAGCTTCAATCTTTTCATTTCAAGTAGACAATTTTGAAATTGCAATTACAGCCCTTTGGGGCCATTCTTACATTAAATAGTGTTGCTTAGTGCTGGAGAGATGGCTTAGCAGTTAAGGCATTTGCCTGTGAAGCCAAAGGACGCAGATTCGATTCTCCAGGACTCACATAAGCTAGATGCACAAGGGGCACATGCATCTGGAGTTCATTTGCAGTGGCTTCAGGCCCTGGCATGCCCATTCTCTGTCTCTCTTCTCTTTCTCTCTCTCTGCTTGCAAATAAATAATTTTTTAAAAAATATAGTGTTGCTGGACTGGAGAGATGGCTTAGCGGTTAAACACTTGCCTGTGAAGCCTAAGGACCCCGGTTCGAGGCTCGATTCCCCAGGACCCACGTTAGCCAGGTGCACAGGGGGCACACGCATCTGGAGTTCGTTTGCAGTGGATGGAGGCCCTGGCGCATCCAATCTCTCTCTTTCTCTCTGCCTCTTTCTCTCTCTGTCTGTTGCTCTCAAATAAATAAGAATAAACAAAAAAAGTTTTAAAAACTAGTGTTGCTTAATCCCCAGTACCAGGACGCTAAGCCAATCTACCTAGTAACCATGCTGGCTCCGCGGTGAGAGGGTGGACACACTGGACAAAAGGACGATTCACCAATTCACGTTCTAGGTGTGTCAGAGAAGGAAGGCACCAACTTGTACACATCACATGTTGGTGCCATCCTTTCCCTCCTTTTATAATGTAAAACTTCTTGTTTACTTCTGGAATTTTGCTGTTTCATATTTGCAGACTACAGTGGATGATGTGTCAAGGAAGCCCTAGAAAACAAAACTGTGTAGGAAGAGGAATTACAGAGCGAACCCCCCAGCAAAATGGAAGCAGGAGCACAGTTTCTGAAAGCCAGTAAGAGAGCTCAGAAGTCCTCTGAGGACATAGCAAACACATGGTGGGACACCTCAGAAGCTGTGCAGGGGGTTCTGGAGGCGCTCAGGGGAGCTGGAGCATGGAGGGGCCATGGGAGGATGCTGGCATTGGGCCTCAGGGAACGCTTTGATCACGCTGTGACAGGATTCAGCATTTCCTCATCTGTGACCTTGAGTTTCACACATCTCAGCAGATACAGCTGCTTTCCCACCACCAGATCATGAAATTGATCGGTGCTATCATCTGATGGAGGAAGAACATCCCCCCACCCCCCACCACTGCTAGCTGGGAAAGTCATCCTCGAGTGCCCAGAGCACAAGTGGGGAAGCGGGAGATGGAGGGGTGGGGCTCATGCTACACAGAACCACTGGCCCAAGAGACAACAGCAGAACTGGACAGCTTCCCGGACCGCCGCACCCTTCTCCCCAAAGCAGGACATTCCTCTGAAGCATGCTTAAGACCCTTATGTGTGAGGCTCTCTCCCTCCATCCGGGGCAGGGGAGCGGCCTCACCTCTGAGGACTCCAGTACAGAGGAGTGTGATTCACAGGCCTTGTGAGTCCCCAGGGTCATTGCCATGAGACCATCTTCCCTCTGTCCAGTCACACTGTCCACTTCCTCATCAACCTGCGTATGGGTCGTGTGGATCCCCTGTGTTGCGTGGTAGCCTTGAAGACTTCACATGGGTTTGCAGACTTCTCTCTTGCCCTGTTCCTTTTACTGGGGGCACATCAGCTACAAACTCTGCAAAGGTGGGGGGAGGTACAACTTCCTGTCTTTCTAGAAGCCTAAGATACAGAGGGAGGAAGGAAGGGGACCTGGAACACACCAGCACTGCTGAATCCTTCCTGGCCTCCAGCAGGAATCCCGAATCAGTGACTCCAAGCCACGTTTGGGAAGGCCCCCTCTGCCCAGCCCTGAGCCCCTCCCAGTGCTGCCATGGTTGGGACACAAGCGTTCCTGAAGGCTCATTTCCTAACTTGGCACTACTGGGTTGTGATGTGATTAAGACACGGGACCTAGTGGGATGTCCCTAGGTTGTTGGTGACGTAGGGATGGGACCCTAGTTCCTTCTTTCTCTCTTTTGCTTCCCTGCTGTGAGGGGAGGGGCTTTGCTCCACCCCGTGCTTCTGCTATGACTTACTGCCTTAATACCAGCCCACAGCAACAGGGTCAGCCATCTTGGACAGAGACCCCTGAAACCACGAGCCCAAGCAGACCCTTTCTGCCTGACGTGACTCTCTCGGAGCGTGATCACGGTGCTGGAGACCAGACTTACACAGAGCCGGTCCTGCCTTCCAAGCCACAGGCCCAGGGTTAGCAGGGTCACCCAGGCCTCCCATCCATAGTTCATACCAGAATGTCCTTTCAAGCCATCCTTCCACAGCAGGTGAAGGTTTCCAACACTCTTTCCCAGAGCACCAGAGGGACTAAACACAACTAGGGCAAAAACAGAGCTGCTCAAGTCAAGTTCCGCAAAGAACCAAGCAAAGCCAAGAGGTTAGGGAGGAGGGTGGCTAATGTCCATGTGTCTGGTGACAACTAGGCCAGAGTCACAGCCTTACCCAGCACACACTTCTGCAAAGACACGATCCTGTGATGGAACCCTTGTAGCTAAACCTTATTATTTCAAATCAATTTAAGTCATTTTTCCTTTAAGAGCTACCCCTTGCCTCAACATCCCTTTGCATATTTATGTGTTGGGGGGTGAAATGTGAGTATGTTATGCATGCATGTGTATGGAGGCAAAGAGATCACGTTACAGATCATCTTGTACTGAGATAGTCAGGTCCTCATGCTTGCAAGGCAAACGCTTTACCAGCCCTTGTCCCTAGCCCTTGACCGCCTTAAACATGCTCATGGTTTCCCGTGGCACACGTGTTTCCACTGCAGAGCTCTGACGAGGCTCTGGATAGCAGGGCTTGGATAACACAGGGCTTCCACAGAGATCCTCCTGTGCTGAGGTCAGTAGGGACCACAGTGGTACTTCTCATAAGGACATCCATTCAAGAACGGACCAGGGCCTCTAGCAACAGAAGGCAGAGACCTGATGTGCTCAGCAAAGGGCCAAGGTTCTGTTCTGTAAAGGCCGTGGTCCCCACAAAAGGACAGGAAGTCCAGAGGGCTGCCTGAGGAGCACTCTCCCCTCCCGTCTACCCCACTGTGAGCGCTCGCAATGGCTGGGGTGGGGAGGGGGTTACAGCAGGCTTGGGGTGATGTGAGCCAGACAGCAGCTAGAACCAGACACTCCCACACAGGACACATGGACCAGCCCGCCAGGCAAGGAGCTGGGGAGCCGGGGTCAAAGGCTCATCAGGAAAGCATCCTGAGCTTCTTTCATTGAAAGGGGGCTTAAAGAATTTAAGTAGGGGCTGGAGAGATGGCTTGGCAGTTAAGGTGCTTGCCTGCAAAGCCTAAGGACCCTGGTTCAACTCCCTAGAACCCACGTAAGCCAGATGCACAAGGTGATGCATGCACACAAGGTGGCACACATGTCTGGACGACGTTTGCAGTGGCTAGAGGCCCTGGTATGCCATTTCTCTCTCTCTCTCTCTCTCCCTCTCTCTTGCTCTCTCATAAATAAATAAGTTTAAGTAGCTAGGCATGGTGGCACAGGCGTTTAATTACAGAACTTGGGAGGCTGAGGTAGGAAGACTAACTAAATTTGAGACCACTTTGACACTACATAGTGAATTCCAGGTCATCCTGGGCTATAGCAAGACCCTACCTTGAAACCCACCCTCCCTCAAAAATAAATAAATAAATAAATAAATAAAAGAAGTTAATAAACATGGTTTAACTTGTAGTGCATGCATCTTGGGTCAAACAGTGGGGATTTTTGCTTTTTTTGTCTTGTTTTGCTTTTATGAAAATAGCACATGGCAAACATTCATTGTGATTATGGGTTTGGAAAAAACAAATAAAAGCATATACATGTACATGTGAATATTTGATTCTAATAAATAATATCTTGAGGTATATAGATTTAAAAATATCATATGGAATATATAGCTTATACAACAGCTATATGTTATATATGGCATGTACAGCATTGACTATATTTATTCTATATTATTTTAATTCTAATTATAGAATAATAGGGTTAATAAATTAGAATAAAAATAAAGGCTGGAAATATTACTCGATGGTTAAAGACATTTGCCTGCAAAGTCTGCTGGCCTGGGTTCAATTCCCCAGATGCACAAAGTGGCACATGTGTCTGCTATTCATTTGCAGTGGCAAGAGGCCCTGGCATGCCAATTTTTTCTCTTCCTCTCAAATAAATAAACATATAAAAATAATGTTAATATGTAAAAATTTTTATCTTTGCTCTTCTGCATTTTCCATATCTACAAGCATTGTGTACTGTTTGGTAATCATATTCAAGAGTTAGATGAAACGTTAAGAACTTTGATGTTTGATGGAAAAGCCTCCCAGTACTGCGAGCTCCTATTTGGTGCAAAGACCTCAAGCACCCGACAGAGTGCCCCACCCAGAAGCCACGCATGAGGACAGACCTCTTTGTGGTCACTTCCAGCGCAATGTGGAGAGGGGGCCAGGTGACCCTTGTGCTCATGGAATGTCTGCAAGGTCACCTTCCTCTCGTCGTCAGTGTGGCGTGGTGGAGGGACAGGCGGAGTAGTCACCCTGGCCGTCTCCCCTCTGCTCTCCACTGGCTCCTCCTCTTCCGCACACAGGCAGCTCCCTGCTTCCTGGAGCTCCAGGCTCTGCATGAGCAGCCGACAGGCCTCCAAGTCAGCTTCCCACACTCTCGCCAGCAATGGACACCTGCAGCTAGGACAGAAGGAAGCCGGCATGAGGCTCAGCTATCCCACCACCAGCCTATCTATCACAGCTGGTCATCCCACACTTAGCAACTTTATTTCACAGAGACGGAGCCTGTCAACAAGGGGCCTAGAGGGGCCAAGTCTGTGCGTCTCTAGTCACAGAGCCATTGAAGTGGGTTCTTCCTCGCTGCCTGGTCAGCAAGGCCACCCAGAGTCCTGTGGGAGTCTCCAAGTGCCCCAAGTCCTACCCCAACTGTGCCCAGCCTGCTGAGTCACTTGAGTCTTCAGATCTCCCCCAACTCCACCCAATTAGGAACCACTAGAATGTCACCCTGCCATGCTTACCATCCCACCTGCACATACTGTCACCTTCCAATCTCAGCAATACACATAACCCCGTGCGGAGGCCATCAGGGACCAAATGCCTCCTGCCCCCTGCCACAACCATTCCCACCAACACACACACACACACACACTCATCCTCCTACAGAAACCACCATGTCTTCAGATTCAGCTTGGAAATCCTGTCCTTGGGGAAAGCTCCCTACATCACAGCTAGATGCTCAGGGTGCCCTCCACGCCTCCTCCAGCCCGTCCGCCACTGCTGGTGCGCGTTCCGGAAGTGCTCATCGCTCCTCTGACGGGCAGGCTTCGTCCCTCACTCCCTGCTCCACTGCAGGAAGTACGGGCGCGCACCGAAACTCACGCACAGTACACCGGCACACGGGAACAGCGGAGCGTGGCGCGGACATGGACCGAGCAGATGCCACACAGCCCCAGAAGCAGAGGACCACAGGAGGGACACTCCTCTGGGGAAGGACAGATCTCTGTACACAAACAGCTCACCGGCAAAGACCGGCCGAAAAGTGCAGAATGTGAACTGGTTAGTGAAAAGCGTTTTTCCTTTTTGTAGAAATCCGGGGTTTTATTCATCCATGAAATGCCATGCTAGATATTTATTTATTCTACATTTATCTTCATTTATTAACCTTTTCTTTCTTTTGCGTATCATCTGCTGTCCAATCCATCCATTGTGTCCCAAATCTTAGTAACCTTTCAATTTGATTTTTTTTGATATATTCCAGTTCTCTGTTGAAATCCTCAGATCAGTCATCAGTTTTTATTCTTTTTTAAAGTTAACTTATTTATTTATTTGAGATCAACAGACAGAGAGAGAGAATG
Source organism: Dipus sagitta (assembly GCA_036346955.1). NCBI lineage: Eukaryota > Metazoa > Chordata > Mammalia > Rodentia > Dipodidae > Dipus > Dipus sagitta. Next base: position 171,631,760 of record CM070773.1, read on the forward strand.
GGCAATGCAGGGCCTCCTGCCACTGGAAACGAACTCCAGATGCGTGCGCCCCCGTGTGCATCTGGCTAACGTGGGTCCTGGGGAATTGAGCCTTGAACCAGGGTCCTTAGGCTTCACAGGCAAGGGCTTAACTTCTAAGCCATCTCTCCAGCCCCAGCTTTTATTCTTTAACATATTAATTATTATTTCATTTGCTTAGTTTATTTATTTATTTATTTATTTATTTGAGACATGGTAGAACAGCTCACCAGGAACTCATGGCAATCTTCCTGCCTCAGTCTCCCCAGAGCTGGACCACCAAACCTTCCTCAATCTTCATTATTTTAAATCTCATACCCATGGATAATGCAGTCAGAGGAAGAAGGAGGTATTAACAATATTAGATGATGCAAAGCTAAGAACATTTAAATATTGACAAGGGACATAAAGCCACCTGTAGAAGTAGAATAAAATAAAATAAAACAAAACAAAACAAAGTAGGACACACTGAGGCTTGTCCCAGAGACAGAACAAAATAGCAGCCAGAGTGGGAAAAGCATTATACTCATAGGAACAAAGATACTGTGGCAGAAATGGTGAGGCAAATAACATATTTAAAATGCAGCAACAGGGACTGAAGAGATGGCTTAGCAGTTAAAGGCACTTGCCTGCAAAGCCTGCTGGCCTGGGTTCGAATCTCCACCCACTCATGTAAAGTTCAACCCCCAAAGTGGTTCAAGCATCTGTCATTGCATTTGCTATGGCAAGAGAACCTGGCATACTCATACATGCACATGTAAAAGAATAAAGTTTTTTAAAGTGCTGCAACAAATTGTCAATCAGGATTATAAAACTGGGATGGAGAGATGGCTTAGCAGGTTAAGGCATTTGCTGCAAAGCCAAAGGACCCAGGTTCGATTCCCCAGGACCCACATAAGCCAGATGCACAGGGGCCACATGCATCTGGAGTTTGTTTGCAGTGGCTGGAGGCTGTGGGGCTTTCTCTCTCTCTCCTTGCAAATAAATAAATAAAATTTATTTTTAAAAAGATTATAAAATTATTTTCAATGTCTTTCAACATGAAAGTAAACCCATTTTTAGATGAGCAAACACAAAGAGAAAATCTCATCCTCAGAATATCTCACAAAAAGGAAATGACCCCAGCCAGAAAATGACATGAGCCAGGAAGTGACTGACAATGTGGAGTGCAGTGCGTGGAGGAGTCCAGAAGTACAACGTGGTGATGATGTGAAAGAGTTTCTGTTCTTTTTCTTTTTTCCCTTTGGAGGTAGAGTCTCACTATTTAAAACATATGTAGGATTAAAATGTGTGACCAGGGATGGAGAGATGGCTTAGTGGTTAAAGCACTTGCCTCCAAAGCCTAAGGTCCCAGGTTTGAGTCCCCAGGACCCACGTAAGCCAGATGTACAAGGTAGCACATGTGTCTGGAGTTCGTTTGCAACAGCTGAAGGCCCTGGCATGCCCATTCTCTCTATCTGCCTCCTTCTCCTTCTCTCTCTTAAAAAAAAAAAACAAAAAGTGTGAGCACTAGTACAAAGGGAAGGAGGAAAAGAAAAAATTGAAATATTCTCAGGTCCTTATAGTGTCTGGGAGAATAAAAGTGGTCCATGTATAAGTGAGTAATGAGTAAAGGACTCGTACTGAACCACATGGTCACCATAATCACAGAGTTCAGGGCCGGGCATGTGGCTCAGTGGGCAGAGTGCTTGCCTAGCACTCAACAAAGCCCTGAGCCCAATTCCCACACTTCATAAAACTGGGCGTGGCATGCAATGCCAGCACTTGGGAGGTGGAGGCAGGGAGACCATGTGGTTTAAGGACATCCCTTAAGGTTTTTTTGTTTTGTTTTGTTTTGTTTTGTTTTTTTGCATTTTCAAGGTAGGGTTTCATTCTAGCCCAGGCTGACCTGGAATTCACTACGGAGTCTCAGGGTGGCCTTGAACTCACAGTGATCCTCCTACTTCTGTCTCCCAAGTGCTGGGATTAAAGGCATGTGCCACCATGCCTGTCTCCCTTAAGTATTTTAAACAAAAGTTATTAAAGAGACATGAATGAACATGGTGTGCATATAGGAAATCTGTAGAAAGATTTGTGCCTAAATATATTGGAAATTACTTTGAACACAGATAAATATTTCATTTAAAGGCAAAAAGCTAAGATTAGTATATAGTCAAAATCCAACTGTATGTTGTTTACAAACACATACATTAAATATCAGGACACAATCACATAAGTGAAAGGCTGAAAAATACATGTCATCAAAGTATGATTACAAGTAAAGGAAGTAGGGACAGGACTGTGATCTGAATGTGCAGTACGTCAATTGGACCTCACTATAGAAAAAAAAGAGAGCTGGAGAGATGGCTTAGCAGTTAAGTGCTTGCCTGTGAAGCCTAAGGACCCCGGTTCGAGGCTCGATTCCCCAGGACCCACGTTAGCCAGATGCATAAGGGGGCGCACATGTCTGGAGTTCATTTGCAGTGGCTGGATGCCCTGGGGCACCCATTCTCTCTATATATGCCACTTTCTCTCTGTGTCTGTCGCTCTCAAATAAATAAAATAAACAAAAATATTTTTTTTAAAAAGAAAGAATCGTGATGACTGGCTGACAGATACAGAGACCAGTTTCAGGTGGATTCTAGATCAGAACATGGGAGTTAAAACAGCAAGATTTCCAGAGGACAAACACGATAGTCCCGTTGTGACTTTGGACTAAGCAAAATAATAGTAAAAGAACAAAACAAAAGAAGCAGAATACTAATGGTATAACCATAAGTAATAGCTTAAATCAGTGCTGAGAATTCGGATAGAGTTGGAAAAGCCATGAAGGGACAAGACAGCCTTGGGGTCTGGAATCACCGGTTTCCTAATCTGAGGTGTGAAATGGTATCTCAGGGGTCCAGACTGGGATTTCTCTCCAGTATCTTTTCACACGGCTCAGATGCCAGCCGATGGTCTCTGCATCTCCCTGCCTATCCGCTCCTTCCTCCAAGGCATGTGCAGGAAGAGAATTTTAGCCAGTATCTGTAACTTTACTCATCTCCCTAAATTTTCCTTTTCCTTGTGTGTCCATTCTTATATTTTATGTCCTCTACACAAACTAGCCTATCTCTCATGGGTTTGAAATGTACAAGTACATGTGTGTTCATGATTTCTAAAATGGCTTGCAAGACCGCTGGTTCCAGTAGCCCTCACTTCTGGCCATTGTGCATGGATTTCTTCTGCCTGACTTACCTTGTCCATCTTATCAGAGGCCAGCTATCGTGTTCGTCATTTCGCAGAAGGACTTTTCTTCACTAATTCTTGCAATTGATCTTGGTTCTCTAGTTCGTCAACTTCTGTCCTTTGCATTTCTGTTGTTCTCATCTATATGGACTTGCTGCCTTACTTTTTATTAACTTTGGTTAAAAGTACTTAACTCATTTTTCTTTCTCTGATTTTCCTCGCTTGCTGCTTTTTTTTTTTTTTTGAAGCAGGGTCTCACTTTAGCCCAGGCTGGCCTCAAACATCAAACTCACAGCGATTCTCCTACCTCAGCCACCTGAGTGCTGTGATTAAAACGTGACCTACCACATCCAGATTTTCTTTTTTATTTTTCAAGACAGAGTCTTACTCTAGCCCCAGGCTGATCTGGAACATACCTTGTAGTCCCGGGCTGGTCTTGAACTTAAAGTGATCCTCCTATCTCTGCCTCCCAAGTGCTGGAGTTAAAGGCATGCACCACCACACATGGCTGTATCCAGCTATTTTAATCTTCCTATTTTAATGCTCCAATAAATGTACTTAAGGTTCTGTATTTTTGTCTGTGCAATTCACTCACTATATTCAAACATGTGAATATAAAATTTTAAATTGGGCTAGAGAGATTGCTCAGTGGTTAGGGCACTTGCTTGCAACATCTGATGTCCTGAGTTTAATTCCTCAGTACCCAGCACCTCTGACTCCACCGGCCAGCTCACTGAACGGTTCTTCAGGGGAAGCCATTTGGCAGTCAAACCCAGTGTACTGCAACTGACTGAAAATCATGCACTTTGCAATCTTTGCATTTCCCTCAGACTCTCCTTTGGGCTCCACATCTGAGCCATGCTTTCAACCTCATCCCTCGTCTGTTCAGGATGTCTAGTCCAGAAGGCACTTTTCCAGGCTTAGGTCACCTGACTGTCACTGTTCCCTCCTCAGCAGCCTTTTACTTAACAAACGAGGTCCTTTCCCAACCCGGTGTTAGCTCCTCCACTGACCACGAGTACCTGGCAAAGGGCTGATGCTGAGACGCACCTATGCTCTTCCTGTGGCCGGTGGGGAAGGCCCCTTGTCTAGAAACATCCCTCCTGTGGAGACACAGCCTGCTCCTCCATGGACATGTTTGAGAGCAGACTGGCAGGAGGCAGGTGTTCAAGGTCATGGCATCTGCTTACACTCTCCTGGCAGTGCCCCAAGGACACTGTTGCCGGACTTCCCCCCACCCCCCCACCAGCCTCACTGCCATAGACCAGGAGCTCTAGAAGTTCTGGATTTTCCTGGGTAAGGCAGAGAGCCGGGCACACTGGAAAGACGCCTGCCTCACCTGCTTCTTCCACACCTGAATCCAAAGCCCCTGTGTTGCCAGGGGCTTGCACAGTTGATCTGGACTCTGATGGGCCCCAAGGTGGACGCAGGGCTGGACTCGCAGGCAAAGCAGCAGCCTGTTCTCTTCAGGCTCTCAAGGAAAGGGTTAACAACTTTCCACATTGTGGGGCCTGGGGCTCCATAATGCAGTGTCTATCGCAACTTGATGAAATATAGACCATGTCCCTGTTGAGAAAAAGTGGGGCTAATCCTAGATTTCTCTTAGGATGTGCACGCCCACATTTAGATGCCAACTGCATAGATGCATGCTGCGTGGTGAATATGTGGGCACAACACTGCCGTGTTTCCTCGTGGCCCACGTGGTTTTTTCAAGTGCTGGGTTTCAGAAACATCTGCTTCTTGCATCTGTTTGTACTTTAGAGAGTCGTGGTTGATGTGGAAGTAGCGAGATGCCTGCTCTTCCTGCCCAGGAAAGTAATTGGGTCATTAGCAAAAATCCCTCCACCAAACGATTCTTGGCTACCCGAGCTGCGCAGGATCTAGGCTGTTTTGAGCTGTAACGAGGTGGCTTAAAGGTCCATCCTCCATATTTGGGGCATGGTCTTGAGCGGAGACTTGAAAGCCAATATTTCTGTTGCTCCTAAAGAAATAAAGGGGGGCCCAAGAGACCATCCAACTGTGCATGAATCCCCATGGGACCGAGTGTGGCTGTGCTTTGCTGGGGAACAAGGGGGACAGGGAGGGAGGCAGTGAGTAGAAGAACACCCCAGAGTCCCAACACTTGGGCTAGCCCAGGAGGACTTTGCAAATTCATGGCCAGTGTGGGCCACATAGTGAATTCCAGGCCAGCCTGGGATAGAGTGAGACACTGTCTCAAAAAAAAAAAAAAAAAAAAAAAAAAAAAAAAAAAAACCAGTGGGCCCACTAAGTTCCAGCACAGATATTTGTAACTTCAGCACCCATCACCAAACCGTCCCTCCTCATTTATTAATATTTTCACCAAAAGGGAATTAACATCTTTGCCATGTTCTCTGAAAACTTTGAAGATAACCGTGTCTTTTTACAGACCTAAGATGGAATAAAATACCAAAACAGACAGGGAACAGGAGATGGTTCTAAATTTTCACTGTGAACCAATGAAGCAAGAACGGTTCTCACATCCCTGTACTCATTCTAATCCCTAGGTAATTTAATCTCCAATTAAGAAAAAAAATGTAATTATTATAAAGGTTTGAATCTTATTCTTTTGTCTTCTATTTCCAAGGAAGGAAAGTTAACATCATTTTCTATGGGGAAATGACTTTTTGAAATAGTGCTTTCTGCCACATCAAATGCCTTGTTCTAATATAAAGAAAGAAAATATCGGAAAGACTGTGTCACTAGGAATCATAGTGAACGCTTCTGGCCTCCAAGCTAACAGCATGTCTTCTCCTTTTGTCCTTCCTAACAGAGCTGGTAATCAAGCATCTACCCTCAGGACAGAAGATGGTGACCTTCCCTTGGGCTCCTCAGGACAAAAGATGATGACCTCCTCTTGGGCTCCTCACAAACAGTGTAATGAGATTAAAGAGATCAGCTTATGACCACCTCCTGGATAGGTTTCTACAGTTACTAAAAGAGAAATATACATCAAGTGAAACCAATGGCTCACTTTGCTTCCAGCTGACCTGCCAGTGATGACAAAAGCCACCTTGAGCAGAACAGTTATTCATTGTCCGTAAAGTAAGAGGTACTTTTGGGTTTTGCTTTTTGTGTTTCATTCAGTTGTGCACCAAAGTGAAATAGGAAAGAGATACCACAGAAATAATTAGAGAGTTACATAGACTATGCATTATATTCTCTGCTTAGGGTATGAATAAAAGTCTCTATACAGTCCCATCCAATCAGCTAGTGATGGTTAATATTAACTGTCAACTTGACAGGCTCTAGAATCACATAGGAGAGTATTGAGATTGGGTTAATGGAGGTGGGAAGACCCACATTAGCTGTGGGTGGCACCATCCCATGAGTTTGGGTCCTTAGGCGAATAAAAAGGAGAAAGAAAGCTAAGCATCAACATTCATCCCTCTCTGCCTCCTGACTGCAGATGCAGTGTGACCAGCTGCCTCTCACTCCAGCCACTATGCCTTCTGTTCCATGATGGGAGCCAAAATCAACTCCCTCCTTCCCTTCCTCCCTTCCTCCCTCCCTTCCTTCCTTCATTCCTTCCTAAGTTGCATTTGTCAGGCATTTTGAAACAGCAACAAGAAAAGTAGCCTGAACACAACTCCTCTCTCTGTTTATTTTCATTCTATTTCTGCCATCCTGTCTTGCACATGCAATCACATGCAATCCCTCCCTTGAGGCTCTTCAGTGGGTAACAGAATTGGGTATGCAAGCATGGTCCCCAGAATCCATGAAAAATGAGGCACACTGAACATGGCTGCTACCCTGGTGCTGAGAGAGGGGGAGACAGGACTGCTGGGGCTCCCTGGTCAGCTAACCTAACCAAAACACTGGGAGCTCCATATTCAGTGAGAGACTCTATCTCAGAGAAACAAGGTGAAATAGCAGTAGATGGACACACCCAACGTTTTCTCTGGCCTCCACATATCAACACACACACATACGCATATACGTAAGCATCTCTCCATTAAGAATAGTCCCTGTCTGTCCCGCAACCCTTCTCTCCCCATGCTTAGCATAGAGCTGACATATACTAGCCACCAACACATTTTAAATGCATGAATCGATAAAGGTCAACAATCTTGGTCATTTTTAAACATTTTCTTTGCCTCAGTCTCTATGTCCATCTATTATAAACCAACAATATCATTCAGATATTTTCCTCCATTGTAACTACTGTACATCAGTTAAGGAAACTATAATTAGTGATGTGATTTTCTGCCTTCAAGTGCCTTTTCCTTCCAATCCGTAATTCCTCCAACAATGTCAGTGGCTCCCTCTGCGTACCAAGTACATAACAAGGTCCTTCATGGCCTTTCCTATGACGACCCTGCCTGCCCTGGGCTCCTCCCACCGCTCCCCTGAGACTCCTTCAGATGCCACCGGAATGACTTGCTCACTCTTCCAGGACAAGCACACAGTGCCTAATGACAGATGGCTACCCATCCATTCCAATCCAACCAATTCTTCAGGGCCCATGCCACCTAATAAATAACTCGTATCCAAACCCCAGACTGTCAATGACGTCCAAACTGCGTGACATTTGCCAGAGCTCTTCATTCAGTTACTGCGTTCTGTTCACGCGCATGCCTTCTTCTGTGCGAACTACTCAATGAGACATGAGGATATTTCATTCTTATTGGGGGGGGGGACATAGGAAATATTTAATGAGCTGAATGAACTGCCAGATAAACTGGAAAATGGTTGTTTAAAAATATCCATCCTGGCAAGGGTTAATAGGGAGAAAGCTTTCCTCCTTCCTAGTAAACAATCCCAGTGGAGTGGCTACATTAAAAATTAAAGACGCAGAGTAAGCCTCAAAAGGCCAGTCTGCTTGATTTCTCGGCTACTTAAGAACCAAACACAATTTTGAAATTGTCTATCATTTAGAGGTGGGGAAAGCCTTTCCAAGCAACACACAAAGCCTGTATATCAAAAGGGATAACGTAGTGAAATCTCTCTCTCTCTCTCTCTCTCTCTCTGTACATAGACTGAAGTTTGAATATACATGCATATATATTCAACCTACCACATGGCAAAAGCACCATGAGTGAAAGTCAAAATACAAATGACAGTTTAGGAAAAAATATTTTTCACTTATAGCAGAAGCTCATGAGCCAAGTTCTTATCCAGCACAGGATTTTGAAAATCAATACATAAGAAGCACAAGTATCCCCAGAAAAATAGGTAGTTTGGGTTGAGGAAGAAATGTGGTAGAGGCAATAAATGTGCGCAAAGATGACTGGCCACCATCAATATAAAGATACACACACAGAGACCAAAGTCCCAGTAATGTAATTGTCTTCTGGGAAGTGGGAGTGGGGGGCTGACTGTGTGCCCCCATAGAGTCGGGGGCTCTATTAAAGGTTGTGACCTGGCTCTCCAGCTGCCTGGCTGGAGGAGGTGTCACTGGGGGCAGATGTGAATTCCAGCCCAAAGGTGTGCAGAGGCCTGAGCTCCATGGGTGTCTGCTGTTTGCTGCTTTTTGGTGTTTGCTGGCTTATGGTGGTTTTTCTCTCTCTGCTTGGATTTATGAATGGGAGACAGCTTCTTCTGCTGTTGATGGAGCGTCCCTAGATCTGTGAGCTTGAAGCAAATCCCTTCCTCCCATGAACACCGCCTGGTTTGGATGTTCATCCCGGCAACACGAAACTGTTGAGTACAGCAGGCAAATCAACACCCTGGCTTTTTCCTTACTTCTGTGGGGTGTGTGTGCATGTGTACAGATGTGTATGCTCCGTGCATATGTGTGGAAACCAGGTATCCTCCACCCAGAGAAACACACGAGGACAGACGACAATTGCAGTATTGGAATTGGGCATCGGAAATGAGCTGGACTCCGTCTGATCCATGGAGACACACTGGGCGGCCCTTCCCCATGGATGCTGGGAAGTATGGGACAGTGTCCTGCTAGAAGCTCATGCAAGTTTCCTAAAAGCAAAGGAGAGGGACAGGGGATTCACATGCCTACAGTTCTCTTGGAAAATCTTGTTAAAATGCAGGTTCCTGGTTTGCAGATGAAGGTGTTGGTGCCTGAGATGCCGCATGTTAAACATGTCCCCGTGGTGTCATCGTCAGTGCTCCACGGAGCATCCACTATGAGCAGTAAGACATCCCCACATGCACCTGAAAGACCCACACACAAAGAAATCTGAATGGGCACAAGGACATAAGACAGGCTTGGGTAGGTATGGCAAGCATGTTCTAAGACCTGTTGGAGTTTAGGACGAGTTCGTTACAGGTCTTGACCAGCCAGAAAGCCTGCTTAGCTGTAGGGCCTTCCACCACAGCTGAGGAAACCCCACCTGTGATAGTTAAGGTGTTGTCAACTTGATCTGTTTAGCAATCCACAGAAATGCCTTTTGGGTGGGTCTCGGAGGTTGCTTCCATGAAGGATCAACTAAAGGAGGAAGTCCTTCCCCCAGAGCGGGCACCTCACTCAGAGAGGGACTTCAGATAAGGAAGCTCTGGGTGAAAAGAGCCCCTTCCTTCCTTCCACTTGGCTGCCTTCCAGCATGGACTGAAGACCAGTGTCAACTGAAGACCCGCGTGGATCGAAACCCAGCAGCTCCTCAGGAAGCCTCCAGGCTTTCCGGGGACATCTGCAGTGCCGGGTCGGGACTGCTGAGGCATCTGGCCAGTGAGCTGAGCAGCTACCAGGTTCCGTGATTCTCGGTCCTGCAACTGCTATTGGACTACCGTAAACTAATCCAATTAATTCCCTTTTTAACATAATTCGTTCTAGCAGTTCTGTTCCTCTAGAGAACCCTGACTAATACACCACCCCAGTGCCTACATCCTTCTGGCTTGTTCTGAAAGAAATCCTGCCATGAACCCGTTTTTTCTTTCATTGTAACGTTCATCCACCACCTCTGGAAACTTGTCTTGAGCAGCACTGGGGGCCGGGACTCATTCTCCTTGTGCAGAACTTGTGGGTGCTGATCACATGTATAAAAGAACGATCAAATTGGAATTTCCCAGGCAAACTGCACTCAAGGTAGCTGGAGCAAAATTCATTGCCGGTTACCGAGGGTGAAGAGTACGCCATCCCCCGTAACCTGGTACATCTCTCAGCTACTCAAGATGCTAAGGGCACTGGTCACGGCTGAGGCCATAGGCTGAGAGGGAACCTGGGGACTGTCAGAGCCCAGAGCAGACTCAGAGTGAGCCACGGCATTGTGTACCCACAGCTCTATCTGTCCTTGCACACAGAGGATCATAACAGCTGAAATCTAAATTGAAGTCTAAATATAGCACAATAAAATGACTTTCTTCCTTCACTCCATGGAGAGCAAACAGCCTGACATCCACCGCAGCAGGGCACAACCCACTCCCAGACTTCACATGGACAGAAAGGTTACACAACCACCCCCGTCTTGGCAAACACAGGCCCATCCCAAAAATGAGGAAGGAAAAGCAATTACCCGGTTGCTGGAAACCAATCATGGGTATTTGATTATGATCATTAATGGGAGAACAGGAGACAGACCGCTGAGTGGCGAGCAAGCTCTAAGTGAGACTGTATGAAGCTCCTGCAGGGGGATTAATTTTTGTTTTCTTTTCATCTCTCAGCCAGTCATCTGGATGTGACACTGAGTCTAAGCATGGCCTGTCACATCCTTATCAGTATTCAGTGTCACTGTATGGTGGTCACATTATCTCTGCTGGATGTACCAAACGACGGGCCTCTAGCTGTGGGGATCATTTTTCCCAGATTCTAACGTGAGGCGAATGGGAGCGGGCAGCTGACTTCTCACAGGCAGGAAGCGTATCTTGCAGCATCAGAAAGACATTCTTCAAGCAAATATTTACTTGTGTGTGTGCTCCCCACTGATGTTGAGCACACAGTACCAAATCTAGGGGAAGCAGGAGCAGTCATCAAGCCCTCGGCCCCACCAAGCCCTGCTTGTAGAGAACAAAGAAGACAGGGAGGGGCAGGAGGAATGCAGGCAAAGGGGAGCGGGGCCACTTCCCTCGCGTTCTACCACACCTGCCGAGTGAGCCCCCCACACGCTGTACCCCTCCACTGAGCTTCATTACAGCACAATGGCTGCTTCGAGATCCAAGTCACCATGGTGGCATTGGAGAGCCTTAGATGAGAAGAGCTGAGAGCAGGGGAGGCCAGATGAAAAGCCAGATGGAGTCGCCTCTGTGTGCCCAGGAGGCACCAGGCACCCCGCGGCCATGACCTTCACTTTGGCGCAGGTTCATGTGAGGTGACCCTGCTGTGATCTTGGCCTTGCAGGTGAGGGCAGGGCTCAGGGGACCTGGCATTTCCTCAGCTCTGTAGTTAGTGGCCGCCACAGTGATCAGTCCCACTCCAGTGACAAAGCCTGAGGGCACCAGACTGTTCCATATCTCTAAGACACATTCCAAAGCATCTGTCCTGGGACATAGGACCTCCCACTCCACACACAAGCCAGTCAGCGCCTATGGAGGCTCACACACTTAGTCCTGTTAATGCCCCTGCATGTAACCCACAAAGCCACACTTCTTCAGATGCGTCTTTTTGTGGTAGTCTTGCTTATTTCTGTGTAGGGTACAGGAGCACCTGGGAGGCAGATTTGGAGGCAGCCCACAGGCACTTTCCCTCTGATCCAGCCCCACCGATGGGGTCACGGCCTGCCTGCCACCTCCCTTCCACTTGACCCTGCATAGCACTGAGCTCTGAAGAGGCAACCCGAGCACATGGCCACAGGAAGGGCTGTGTGGCGGGCTGTTGTAACCACCCTTGCATGTAAGGAGGGACAAAGAAAAACCGACTGAAAACTGCAGGAGCCTCCAGAGTTTCTGAGAACGATGGACAGAACCAGGCCTGATGGCACAGAGCCTACCATCCCAGTTCTAGGCCTACCTGGGCTACAGAGGGAGGTCAAGACAATTTTTTTTTTAATCAAAAGAAGGCTGGGGAGATGGCAAGATTGGCAAAGAGCTTGCCTTGCAAGCATGATGGCCTGAGTTTGTTCCCTGGTAAAATCCATGTAAAGTGCCAGCCGTGGTGGCACGCGTCTGTTATCCCGGCACCGGGGAAGCAGAGGTAGGCAGATCCCTGGACTCTATGGCCAGCCAGTCTAGCCTAGTTGGTGAGCTCCAGGCTGGTGAGAGATGTTGTGTCAAAAAAGGTGGACAGCAACTGAAGAGCAGCACCCAAGACTGTCCTCCAGCCTCCACACCCATGTGTGCACACAGAACGCACATGAGCACACATTAAAAAAAGAAAGGAAGTCAAGAAAGGAACACAGCTCAGTGCAGACTGGAATGTGGGCCAGTGGATAAAGCACTTGGCATGCATGTGGGAATACCTGAGTTTAGATCCCCAGAACCCATGGGAAGCTGTGGGATGAGCGTCTAAACCCGGTGGGCACCTATGGAAGAGACCCTGCTTCAAACAATGACTGACACCCTAAGTTGTTCTGTAACCTCCATACGCATGCCATGGCACCTGGGTACACATGTACATGTGCACACAGAGAGAGAGAGAGAGAAGCCTGAGTTCATTTACAAAGTACTGTCACCAGTGTGCACCGTGGAGCAAAGTTACCCTAAAGCCACGTCAAGTAACCAGGGCATCCTTTTTATCACTTATTATCACAGCCACAGGATAATAAAGAAAATAACAAACCCATTGTTGTGTGTACTTGTCACACGTCATCATCTCAATGATTCTCATCTTCAGCTCAGTTCATGAAAGATTTCTACTGGGGACTTTGCTCTTTAAGAAGCAGTGCTAAAAGGGCTGTGCATTCTGATGAATGGGGCTGTGAAGTCTTCCTTTGGGACTTAGCACACAATACAGTCACAGAAAATTCTCTCAGCTCAAGAAATGTCATGTTCACGTCACTGGCAACAGACAGGAATGAGTTTCTGCCTGAGGTGACCTTGATAAGGGACTTAGAGCCACGCTAACGTGAGCTCCAGCTGTTATGAGACGCACCCCAGCATCTTCAACCGTGACTCACCCCCTCCTCACTGATGCCCTTCCAGCTGCCACGTGACGTAAACTGGTGGAGGGGACTGGCAGGAGAGAGAGGGAGCAAAATGAGTCACAGAACCCACTGTGCGTGGTGCTATGCCTGGCCTGGGTTTGCCATAGTGGTGGCACATGATCACCAGTGGGGCGGGCAGGGTCACTGGTAGCCTTGGAAATGCCCAGGTGCTAAAATAGACATCTGAGAACCGAGCAGCAGCAATGCTCACAAACCCTGCATCTGTTTCTAACAGGGTTATGCCACACCAGCAAATTCAACTATTACGCCGTCTCAACAACACTTTTTTTTTTGTTTTGTTTTGGTTTCGGTTTTTCGAGATAGGGTCTCACTAGCCCAGGATGACCTGGAATTCACTATGTAGTCTCAGGGTGGCCTCAAACTCACAGTGATCCTCCTACCTCTGCCTCCCTAGTGCTGTGATTAAAGGTGTGCGCCCTCACGCCCGGCTCTTCAACAACCCTTTCTTGAGTCATGAAAAGTCTCCTTCTCTACCTACTGGGGTTTCTATTGATATCCAATTAATATTTCTGAAAGGTTTCTCAATTCCTAGCCAAAATGTATCAAAAACACTCAAGCTAGAAATTTCTTTGAGTTTGTTAAATTCATCTTAACTCGGACATTCCCTATTGCTTAGTAATCACTGATTATCTTTGACAGGGTCTCAAGTAGCCCATGCTGGCCGTGAACTCCTGATCCACCTTCCTCCACCTCCCAGGAGCTGGGATTACAGGCATGTACCACTACACCCAGCAATGATAATTGTTTTTAATTTTACTTTTTAAAAAATTATGTTAGTGTATACATCCATACATGTTGGTATGTGTGGAGTTTGTGTGTGTGTATGTGTGTGTGTGTGTGTGTGTGTGTGTGTACGTGCACGTATGGAGGTCTGAGAACAACCTCAGGTGTTTGTCCTCTCCCTCAACTGTGCTTGAGACAGGGGTTCCTTTGTTATTTTCTTTTGCTGCTTTGTTTTGTGCATAGCAGTCTAGCTGACCCATAAGCTTCTCCTGACTCTGCCTCCCATAGCCATATGTACGTTGGGGTCATAGACACATATGTCACTTTGTGTCTGACTACAGCGAGTGTGGAACACTTGGGCTGTGGTTGGTAGCGTTTGCAAGCAAGCACTTTTAACCACTGAGCAGCCTCCTCAACTGGGTTTTTAAACACGTAACAGGCACCTTGAACTGTGAACCACTGTGAAGATCTGTGGGATTGTCCTCTGAGCATGACAGGGACTGTGCCATCTTAAAATCAGAGCAGTTGTGATCACTTGCATGAGATCATGAGACCAGAACCTTTGGAATTCCTTTTTTTATTTTGGTTGTTATATATATATATATATATATATATATATGAAAGAGAGATACAGATAGTGAGTGAGTGTGGGCATACAAGGGCCTCCCACCACTGCAAACGAACTCCAGATGCATGCACTACTTTATCTATCTGATTTTACGTGGGTGCTGTGAAATAGAACCCAGGCCATTAGGCTTTGCAAGCAAGTGCCTTTGACCACTGAACCATCTCTCCAGCCCCACCTTTGGTATTCCTTTCTCAAAGCAGGGAGAGGTTCGCACGTGCTGCCCCTTCCTGAGAATATGTAAGTTGTTAATAACTGCTAGCGCTGACTCTCTCTGGTGGTGTCCCTGCCTGTAAATTGCCCATGTTCCAGTACACAAGCCCGTTCAACTCACTGGTCCACTGATGGACACGGACGGGATTGTTTCTCTGGTCTGTCATCCGTGCCCATGTGGAATGAATAGATGTTTGTTCATGTCTCTCCAGGAAAATCATGTAGCGTAGGCTATCTTAACACTGCTTCGTGTACATAAGGGTTGAAACATCAGTGACAAGGAAGATGACAGTTGATTCAACGCCTCCTCACACGGACTCCAACTCCCAGCTCTGAGACACTGAGACCTGAAACCACCCATGTCACCTAGCTTCCCTTGCGACAGCAACACCCAGGCTTCTCTTCCAACCCTTCTTCACTGCCTGGCCACATTCTTCTCTAGGTGACACTTCTGCTGCATCAGACAACTTTCGAGAGGGAGGCAATCCATGCAGCTGCCATCCTCCCAGGTGTTCTGAGGTCCAGAGGGTCACCAGGTGGAGGCTAAGAGCTCCCGGAATCAGGAACCAGCCGACCTCCGCACTTGAAGGCCGCCGGCTCGGGGCTCTGTGTCTCACAAACTCCACTGAAAGGCGCATGCTATGGAGGCCATCAGGTGACTCTGGGGTCTCAGCTGGCAGGTGCTGTGGGCGGGGAGCCCCTCAGGCTCTCAGCCTCGTCACAGCCACTGACGAGAACGCAATTACCTTGTATCTTTCCTTCCGCCCCGCGGGAGCTGAGAACAGCTGGGCAGAGGCGAGTAGTGGAGAGAGAAGAGCGTTCAGATAATATGGAGCTGGAGTGCTCGCCATGAGCATTACAAGAAGACGGAAGGTTCCCTCCCGCTTTTGTCAAACAAGGGCTGCTTCCCATTGCGGGGAGGTGATTTCAACACTCATGGTGCCACACTGCTACTGGTGAACAATACCTAACACTCATCCGGCCATCACTGCGTCCAAGCATCCTTTCCCTTTTTGTGAATTTCCATTTTATGATGGAAAGCGGAGCCTTGGAGGGTTTATCATATTAGTGAAGAACCACAGCTCATAAGTGGTTACATTTGAATCCAGACAGTCTGTTTTTAATGCCTGTGTGCATGTTCATGTGTGTACAGGTGCATGTGTGTATGCCAGTACATGTATATGTGCATATGTATGGAGGGCATCGGACAAGAGCTTGTATGTCTTTCAGAAATACACACACACACACACACACACACACACACACACAGGGCAACAGAGACTATCATCGGCCTGGAGCTCTCCAATTAAGCTACACTGGCTGGCCAGTAAACTCCCAGGACCCTTGTGTGTGGTGGTTTGTGTTAGACGTCCCCCATAAACGTGTGCTCTGCAGGCTTGGTTCCCCAGCTGGTGGCAGTTTGGGAGGTGGGACCTTGCTGGAGGAGGTGTGTCACTGGAGGCGGACCTTAATGTTTACTGGTCCAGCCCTACGGGGTGGTGGCTAGCTAGCACATCCACACTGCATCCTTCCCCTGTTGCTGTGACAAGATGTGACCCAGGCTTCCTGCTCAGCCCTGCCATGCTTTCCCCGCCAAGAAGAAACTTCCCCTCAAAACTGCAAACCCCAAGTTAACCCGTTCCCCCCATATGCTGCTTCTGGTTGGGTGTGAGGCCCCAGCACACGAAGGTAATGGCCACAGCTCCCCACAGCACCCTCCTAGAGAAGAGCAACCCAAGGTTTTCAGCTGCTTCTTTTCCAAACCCATCAGGCCACAGGGTACCCCAGACACTGGGAAGAGGAAACCAAGACTTCCAGCTGCACCCACCACCTCGCTCAGTCACTGTCTTGCAACATGAGCGGTGCACTCAGCAGGCCACCGACTGCACTGGGTTTTCAGAACCACCTTGTGTGTAAGAAGCTGATTCAGCGATGGATAGTCTGGGAGAATGCAGAGTATACGAAAGCAGCCATCACCTTTGAGGGGTCAGCACTGTCCCAAGAAGGCTTGGCAGTCACCACACGTTCTGTAATATACACTTGTTCTCCTTGGTGGCTGGTCCCAGGGTGCAGATACCACCCCAGCTGCCCCTGCCCCTCTGCCTTGTGGTTTCTAAACAGCACGGGTTCAAAGCCATCAGAGCCAGGCCTGCCAGCAATTGGACACAGGCAGGGAAAGAGCCTCTCGGGTGGGGGCAAGACAGCTGGCCACCATCCTAGTCTGAGATGTTTGGGAGGGCTCCTAGGCACAGACAGAGATGAGCTCAAGGGACAAAGCTTGGTTTCTCTGGGACACTATGTGGCTGAGTGGGCAAAGAGAAAGGTGAAGGATGAGAGCTGAGACTGAGCAGTTTAAACCATCGTTATTCATTCATCAACTCATCACTTATTCATTCATCATTATGCTTCGAATGGTAAGTGTCTCCCATAGGCCCGTGTATTTGACATTTGGTCCTCAGTGGTAACTCTGTGTTGGAAGGCTATGGGACCTTTGAGATGTGTGGCTTCACTAGAAATGGGTTGTTGGCAGTGGACATTAAAGGCGATATCTACTTCTGATTTCAGCCTGAGTTCTCTCTTCCTCGTCTGGCTTTGATGTGAGAAGCCCCAGCCACATGGCTGGCCATGTCATCATGCCTTCCTCACCAGGGTAGATGAAATCCTCTAAAACAAAGAGTGAAATTAAACCCTCTCCCACCCTCAACAAAGACAACAGCAACCCACTCACTCAGTCATTTAACGAACCGTTCGCGCAGCTTGATTTCAGGGCACTGACTCCTGCCCCGGGAAATCCCTGAGGAAACACTTCTGAGCAAAACAACCCCAGGCAAGGAGCCCCATACAGAGAGAGTGGGGCTGCGGATGCACATTCTTTGGTTCTGGGGAGTTTTAAAGAGATAAGGCAGGGCTGGAGAGATGGCTCAATGGTTAAGGTGCTTGCCTGCAAAGCCTGGGTTCAATTCCCCAGTACTCACATAAAGCCAGATGCACAAAGTGACTCATGCCTATAGAGTCTGTTTACATAGGCAAGACAAGGTGGGGTACCAAACAGACAAAACTGACAGGACTCAGGAACAGTCAGAGCCAGCTGGAAGCTGGTTCCCCTCCAGGAACAGGTCAGGTGGCTACAGACCCAGCCAGCACACAGGAGGGTGAGCTCTGGGTGTGACTGTCCACTCAGCCTTGACAGTACGGCAGGAGGCGCAGAGAGCTGATGCCTTCCGTACGGATTTCATTACATTTCTCCAGGGTGGTGGCAAAGACTACAGGTGCCTTCCTGAGGCTGGGCAGTTTATCGGCACAGAGCTTCCGTTGCTGCAAGTGTCTTTCCACCTGCTCGTGCTGGTGGGGTGACAACTTACAGCCCAAGAGCCTAATGTGACTATGGCACATGTGGGGTGTATGTCTAAAAAAGAAGAGATTAAGATGGAGGGGGATGTCAGAAACTGCACTTAGCAGAGCAAAAAGGCCAGTCTCAGATCTGAGCCCCTGACCCACTGGCACACACTTGACCCAGCAGCCTGTCACAGCTCCTCCTGAGACTGGGGGGTCAGAAAATAAGAATGCTCAGGCACTGGGTGGGAGGATTTGGTTTCCAAACTAAGAGTGACCCTGCACCTTTGGGATGAACCCTGGCTCCCCCCCGGGAAATGAGGCTCAGCCAGGCAGCTCCACCCTGCCTCTCTCCTGGGAGAAGCCGCGTGTGAGAAGACGCCATTGTCCTAGCACACAAAGGTTTAAGGCAAAGCTATCCAGAGCCACTTAACAATTTCCAAAATAGTAGCAAAACGTTTCCATAAAACCAAATGGCTCCCAGGGAAGAAAAGCTCAGACTACATTCTCCAACTTGTTTCCTTAATTAGGAACAGATCCTGGCGGCTGGAATTCATTTCCAGAAGTAGACATCCACGAAAACCAGAAACAGCTTGACGTGCTGTGGCATACATGCTAATGCTTCTCGAATCTGAATTCCTAATTGGGTTAAAAAAAAAAAAGACAAAAGCAACCAGGAATTTTCACGCTGGTTTTGATTCAGGATTCAAGACAGAACTGATGAGGTACATTTTCTACAATCCTTAAAACCCCTTCAGACACTGGGGAGAAAGGAAAAGCAGACCACAGCATGACTTCTGAATCCAACATACGAAAGAGGCTCTTCTCCTTTTCTCTGGGACATCAAACCTCTCCCGTACTCTCCCCAAGATGCTTTTAAGCATTTTCGTCTATTTGCTTTGTAAACGAGGAGGCCTGGGCTCAAGACACGTTGGCATGGCACCTGCTCCTCCCCCTGGGGAGTCAGAGCGTGTTTCCATACTTTTCTTTGTTTGTTCGTTGTAGTAACTGGCAACCCTTTTCTTCTTTCTTTCTTTCTTTTTTTTTTTTTTTGTTTTTTGTTTATTTGTTTGTTTTGTTTTGTTTTTCTAAGTAGGGTCTCCCTCTGGCTCAGGCTGACCTGGAATTCACTATGTAGTCTCAGGGTGGCCTCGAACTCACAGCGATCCACCTACCTCTGCCTCCCGAGTACTGGAATTAAAGGCATGCGTTACCACACCTGGCTCAACCCTTTCCTTTGACTTAGCAAAACGGTAGTATCCTGAGGCCACTCGAAGAGCCATGGAGTCTGAAATGCAGAAAATCCTACCTGCGCAGGTGCTCCCCGAGTGTTCCCATGTACTTCATGGTATTCTCCTTCACACTTGCTTCTGCAAGACAGAAAACCAATGTGAATGTGAACACAGCCAAACGGAACAACAAAAAAATAAATAAATAAATAACTGTTGGGGCTGGAGAGATGGCTTAGCGGTTAAGCACTTGTCCGTGAAGCCTAAGGACACCGGTTCGAGGCTTTATTCCCCAGGACCCACATAAGCGAGATGCACAAGTTGGTGCATGAATCTGGAGTTCATTTTCGGTGGCTGGAGGCCCTGGCACACCCATTCTCTCCTTCTCTCTCCCTCTCTCTTTTTCTCTCTCTCTGCTTCTTTCTCTCTCTGTCTGTCACTCTCAAATAAATAAGAATAAACAACAAAATTTTTAAAAACATAACTGTTCATCTAAAAAACAAAAACAAAAGATCATGGTTAAGACTGTAAGAATCACAACATCTTATGTTTGGAAAACACTTAGTGCATCCAAGTGGCTGCCTGGAGTCGTGCACTGGCAAGGATGCTGGGTCAGTGCACATGCAGCTGACATCAGACATGGGGTAATGCTCCCGAGCCACCCTGACTTGATACTTTCACACACAGCTCACTGGCAGTCCACCACTCTGTGTGACAATACCTTCCTTCCACAGGACCAGTGTCTCTATTGAGGAAAAATGTTTTATGTTTAGAAGTAATCCATTCTATCAAACTAATGCTTCTGCTAAGCAATTACATAGTAGATGTTTGACTCCTTATTACAGTTGGAATGGGGAATGGTCCCTACAGGAGCATATGCCTGAATACTTGGTCCCTGGCTGGAGGTACTGTTTCAGGAGTTCTGAAACATTTAGACTACTACCTAGCTTACGGAGGAAAGGGTTTATTGCAGCTTACAGTTTCTAGGGAAAGTCTCATCATGACAGAGAAAGCATAGCAGAGCAGACTGCCAGGGTGTCACATATTGTCACAGCAGCAGGAAGAAAATTGTCTGAGTGAATTAGTTCTGAACACCCAGTGTACTGAACTAATAAACCGCAAGGCCGACCCCCAGAGACACGCCTCCTCCAGCAAGGCTCCACCACCCAAAGTCTTCAATAGCTGGGGACCAAGAGGCTTAATCTCAAACACTTAGACTGTGGGTACAGCTTACATTTAAGCTATCACAACAGCCTAGCATATTGGTTATAACATGATATTGCTCACTGCAGCTACAGTGAGATTTACAGTAAGAATTCCAAGCAAAAAGTATAGTAGAAAGATGCTGAAATGTGGGGTTTGGCAAGGAAAGGGGAATGAGCTAATTTAAAGTCACAGATAAGGTGTCTGTGAATAAAATAGACAAAACGGGGCTGAAGGGATGGCTTACTGGTTAGGGTGCCTGCCTGTAATGGCTAAGAACTCCCGTTCGAATCTCCAAGTCCCATGTAAGATAGACGCACAGTGACGCAAGCGTGCAATGTCACATGCACAAGGGGCGCATTCATCTGGAGTTGGCACTCAGCAGCTAGAGGCCCTGGCATTCTCTCTCTCTCTGTCTCTTTCTCTCAAAAATAAAAAGATAAAATGAAATAAATAGACAAGTGGCAGTGGAACAAAAACCAAAGTGACCATGGACAAATCCCCATTAAAGACAAAGTACAAACACCACCATCAAAGGCTCCAACACATAAAACTGAAAGGGCACATGAAAGATTTTCCTTTAAAGAAAACAGTGCCTGAGAAAGAAGAGCCTCCAGGGCACCTTGTTCAAACAAGACCATCTAAAGAAGCATTTTTCCTGTGCTGCCATGCAGACACTCAGATGCCAAGAGGGCCAGACTGCGTCTTGAACTGGCAGCATATCTGTGCATTGTCCACATGGTGCTGGTTTGGAGGTATGCATGATCCAAGAGTTACAGGATGATGGAGGCTTGCACCAAGGTTCCACAGAAAAGCCCGTGAAGACAGGCAACGCATTGCAAGGAAAGCCCCGAGAAGCTGATGTGTGAAGCTTGGATAGCAAAGCCTAAGTTTCACTGGAGACCCCAGGAATGAGGAACATCTGACAGAGAAAGCTGCAGGCACTGGATGGAGCTGGCCCACATGACAGACCCTATGTGCTGCGTGTGGTAGGACTATAAGACTAAAGGAATGGGCTACCCAAGCCTGCCAGAGCTCAGATAATGCTACCACTTTCCCCAAATGCTATACGTGGAGTATCATAATCAGGTCTCAGTGAAGGCACATTCAATGAACACGGAAAATTCCAGAGCTAACAAAATGATTAGATTTCAAATACAGTAAATTCAGGAGAGGTCAGAAGCTGTGCTGCCAAAAAAAAAAAAAAAAAAAAAATTAAAATACAAGGGGCTAGGGAGATAGTGTAGTCAATAAAACATTTGTCTCACAAGCACGAGGACCTGAATCCCTAGCACCCACATAAAAGCTGGGTATAGCAACGCATGCCCACAATCTCAGCACTGGGGAAGCAGAGACAGGAGGGCCCCTGGGGTTTACTGGCTAGCCAGCTAAATCAGTGAGCTCCAGATTCAGTAAGACTGTCTCAAACAACAAGGTGGACAGCAATTGAGGAAGATACCTGGTATCGACCTCTGGCTTCCACATGAATTTGCACACACATGCATGCAAATTACATGTACACACAAATGCAAAACAACAAAACTATCAGCTAACCAGCTGCAAAGAACAGCCACCAACAAACAGAAACCTCATTGCATACACACCATAGGGAGAATGCTATACCATATCAACATAAACTATAACTGTACAAAATATATATACATGTATGGGAGAAGGTGAGTTTGAGGTAGGTGGTGATGACTAAATTGTTTAAAATATTTTATTTATTCATTTGCAAGCAGAGAGAAATGGGGAGAGAGAATGGGCACTCCAGGGCTTCCATCCACTGCAAACAAACTCCAGATGCATGTGCCCCCTTGTACATCTGGCTTATGTGGGTCCTAGGGAATTGAACCTGGGTCCTTAGACTTCAAAAGCAAATGCCTTAACTACTAAGCCATCTCTCCAGCCCTAAAATTTTAATGTTTATACCTGCACTGGCTCACTCTTCCACGCAAAGTGTTGCATATATGTGGTTGCAAACAGATTTCATTTGAATGTCCCATCCCATGCTGCCCCCAGGTGTAGTGGCTCTGGAATAAATGGAGCTCTCAAAGGAGGATCTCAGAGGTAGCAGTGTTCCATCCTCCCAAGTTTCTGGCTCTTCACTGTAGACTTCACAGAGCTGGAGCCAAATCAGTCATCACCAAGTGGACTCTCTGTCCGTTGGCAGGGCTCCAGACACAGGTGGCTACTAATTTTTCCCCTGTATCCTTTGATATGAAAGATTTACAGAGAGGAGGGAAATGATTGCATGTAGGCTCTGGTGGATGAATGAAAGTGGTAACATAGAGAGGGTTGTTGCTTGGGGTTCCAGCTGACCCTCATTCATACAATCACATAACACATTCGTCACATGCTGGAGCTAGTGTTGTTCCCAGGGATGCAGAGAATGACACGCTGGGCTCAAGGAAACCAGGCCAGTGACAGGACCAGCCACACAGGGGACCACGCAAACAAGAGTTGCACTCGGTGAGAGCCGCTCCAGGTAGCATTACTCCTGGATGCCTTGGGGAGGTGAGAGTGACTCTTAAAAGAATGGACTGACCAGAGGTCTTAAAGGGATTTCCCTGATCTCTGGTTCATGACCAGGCTTTGCACAGAAAATAAGATGTGTGTTCCAGAATATTGGGCACTGACTGTTGGATCACTTTACATCCCAGGAATTTTCAAACAATTTTCCCCAAGTTTGCCTTGTGACTGGTAAAGCACAGCAGTGTCTCTAGAGGACAAGGCCCATCCCAAAACACAGATTCCACACTGCCATAGCGGCTACCAGTTACATGCGGAAGTCGGCACAGAAGTGAACCCTTCCAGTCTCCTGTGTAAGACGAATGAAAATGCAGAACTTCGAACCAGAAAAAGCGCCAAAGAGCAGAGTGTGAAAACATCCTTACGGCTGCTGTGTCTCCTTGAGACCGGGTTGTCCTGGAAGAAAATAAATCCAAGACTCCCACATCGGCTCCACAGGCCCGGCCCGCGACACAGCGCCTGGCTGGAGCTGTCCTGCCTGATCCCAGGGTCACAGCTCCACCCGACCATCTGCCACAGTGACTCTCTCACTGCTGGACAAACATCCAACTAGAAACAACTTACAGAAGTCCAGGGAAACACCATCCGTGGAAGAAGCCGGTGCACTCCCATAGATCCGAACACAGAGACCCTCCCCACACACAGCCAGCACCACAAACAGCCAGAGCTCCTGCTCACTCTCAACACTCCTTAGGGCTGGACTACAAGATCTGCCCCAGTGACGTTGCCTCCAGCAGGCCGCTCAAAAGTTAAGTAAGAAGCTGAGCCTTAATCACGAACCCCCGAGGCTATGGGGCACATACATTCACATTCACACACTGTCCCTGATCCAGGGCACACCTGAAAGACCAGCCAGAAGGTCACTGACAAGAAACAGCCCCTGCTTTGATACAGGAAGTGGACAGGAGGAAGGAAGCACCAGGGGGCGCACGAGCCCCGCCAGCTCAGGAACCAGCTGATGCGCCATGACCACTCAGGCTACACAGTGGACAGATGAGGTCCGCTGCCCTCCACCTGTGGTGTTTGTCACCAGCTAATTGGGTGTCACGTGCCTTGGCGATTCTCACTTTGCCAGATCTGACCTGCACCTACGCCATCTCCCGACGCGAGGAACACAGCCTAACGACTAAGCAGCCAATGACAACAAAAGCCAACAGCTCACGGTCTGCTTAGGTCAGAGAACTCAGCGAGTGCGCTCTGAGCAGCCTCTCTTCCAGCCACACTCCTGCGCCCTGGCCACATGTTCTAGATGGAAAGACCGGCTGGCCCTCGGCAACCCCTGCTGACAGCAGCTCCTGGGCCTGGTTCCGGCTTTCCAGTGCACATAAATGGTGAAATCGTGACCAGAAGATTTATTTACAGTATTTCAAAAATTGCTTAGAATGCACATTTATTTGCCTTAGCTAGTTACATGCATCTGAGAATATACAGTCTCTCTCTTTAATTTCTTCTTTCATCTCTTACCCATAGGCATAACACGTGTGCAAACATGTGCTCACACACATACATATGTATGCATGCTCACACACCTGTGTACATATGTGCACATGCACTCTCACATGCACATGTATCTGTGCATTTGCACATACACATATTTACATGCCCTTAGACATGTGTACCTATGTATGCATACACACATGTGCCCACGCAGATTCACTTCTCTTCATTCTTTTGACAAACAGAACAACTGTCTTTTTGAAATGGAATACTATCTTCTCAAATATCTGGTTTGGGAAAACAAAGCCCCAATTCTCATTTGATCCCCTAGACTAAGGAAAGCAAGACCATGCTGGTGCTGGTGGGATGCATTGCTGTTGCATGTTATTGTGCTGAATTCTCACAGTGATCCCCGAAATCTCTTCTGAGGATGAAAATTAAAGGCTGAGGGGAACTGATTTAGGAAGAAAATTAAAAACAAAAGAAAAGAGTTCAGTGTTAGGCACAAGGCTGTGGCCTAGGTCCACGATGCCTAACTTATGGATTTCACTGAAGGAATCCTCACGCCACGGAGGGCAAAAGCTTGCTTGTCCTTCTGCAGCGGGGCTGTGTGCGTGCTACCCAGAAGGTCTGTGTCTGGAAGGGGCTGTGATTGCTTGCAAGGGACAGAGGGTTTCTCTGTGCTGGGGCCCTGGGAGGAGATCCTGCAATGTTGGTAAGAAGGCAGCTCTGGGCCCAGAACACAGCTCTGTGGAGAACCAAGCCACTCCTGCCCCTGTGTCTGCTGTGGGACCCCTCCTGACAGCCGGGGACAGCCCCAAGACTTCCTCCTTGTGTCAGTGGGTCTTGGCATGGGGGCTCTGAATACCTCCAACTATTGTCCCATACACATGGAGTGTCACAGCTGGGCCCACCACGTCTACGGTGTGGTCTGAACCAGGTGCCTCACGAGCCCATGTGATTGGAACGCCTGGTTGCCAACTGATGGCAATGAGGGAGGTGGAGCCTTGCTGGAGGAGGTGGGTCGCTGGGGGCAGGCTTCGGGGTGGTACAGCCAGCTCCCCCATTCGCCAGAGCTCGGCTCACTCTCCTGCTGCTGTTTTCCACTTGCCATAGCAGGGCTGACGTCCAGCCTCTGCCTAGCAGGCTTTCCCTGCCATCATGGAGCTTCCCCTGCAGACTGTGAGCCACAAGAACTCTTTCCTTCATCAGCTCCTTGTGGTTGGGATCTGTATCCCAGCAATCGGCAGGGAAATGCATCCATGCACCACAATTTCCATCTAACACTCTACCCCTCTTCCTGGAAAATAGGCCTCCCTCCTCGGGGTGCTGGTCTCCCTCACCTGCTCCTCCATTGGCCAATACATCCTGGAGGACGTGGCACCTTACCTCTTCTGCCCAGGCCTGAGGCCATCAGCCTTGGTTCATGTTCGAACTGACCAAGGAAGAGTCGGGTCTCCAGGGCCAGCTTTAGAGAATCAGGAAAGGGCTCTGGCAGCCACATGCTGCTTCACAACACTGCGAGACTGAAGCTGACTGACCTGTGAGCAGAGCAGAAAGGACAGCTCACAGGGCTGATCCCGGCACCTGCTGTCATTCCCATCTCCACGTGCCTCTGCTGTGGCCACCAGAGCTAACACAGAGCTGCTGACCCTAAGTCCCATGCCTTGGCTTCCGTGGCCACTGGATAGAGACCTGTCCCTAAGACCTCTGTCTCTGCTTCCATGTCCACTGCATAGAGACCTGTCCCTAAGACCTGTGTCTCTGCTCCCATTTCCCCTTCAGAGACGTGTCCCTAAGACCCTTGTCCCTGCTTCCATGTCCCCTGCCTAAAGACCTGTCCCTAAGACCCGTGTCCCGGATTCCATGTACACTGCTTAAAGACCTGTCCTTAAAACCCTTGTCTCTGCTCCCATATCCCCTGCACAGAGACCTGTCCCTAAGACCTGTGTCTGCTTTCATGTCCACTGCATAGAGACCTGTCCCTAAGGCCAGTGTCTCTGCTTCCATGTCCCCTGCATAGAGAACTGTCCTTAAGTCCATTGTCTCAGCTTCCATGTCCCCTGCATAGAGACCAGTCCCTCAGACCTGTGTCTCACCTTCCATGTCCCATGTGTAGAGTCCTGTCGCTAAGACCAGTGTCTCAGCTTCCACGTCCCCTGTGTAGAGTCCTGTCGCTAAGACCAGTGTCTCGGCTTCCATGTCCCATGTGTAGAGTCCTGTCGCTAAGACCCATGTCTCGGCTTCCACGTCCCATGTGTAGAGTCCTGTCGCTAAGACCAGTGTCTTGGCTTCCACATCCCCTGCGTAGAGTCCTGTCGCTAAGACCAGTGTCTCGGCTTCCATGTCCCCTGCATAGCGACCTGTCTCTACGCCCAGTGTTGCTCCTTCCATGTCCCTTGCATAGAGTCCTTCTCAAGTCCTACTTCTCCACTCACCAACATCCCCTATGGCCCCTAAGACCACACATTCTCTTCCTCAGGCTCCTATCCTATGACACCCTTTCCTCCTCTGACTTCTACATTTTTCATGTCCTCAACAACACCAAGGTCACTCAGAAAATGGACCATACTCCACGAAAGTTGTGAATTCTCAGGGTTGGAAAAATAGTTTAGCCGTTAAGGTGCTTGCCTGCATAACCTAGCACCCTGTGTTCATTTCCCCAATACCCTCGTAAAGCTGGATTCACAACGTGACACATGCATCTAGAGTTGCTGGCAGTTTCTGGAAGTTGTGGCATGCCCATTCTCTCCCTCTCTGTATTTCTACCCTTGTAAATAAATACATAATTTTTTTAAATGTGAATTCTGTCTTCTTGAGCTGCAGTACCTTGTAGAGTCCTTGGGCCCCAAGGAGATGCAAGTTCCCAGTGCTGCATCCAACACGGTGTGCCATAGCCAGGCTAGATGCTCCACGGGTACTGAGCACCAAGCCTAACCAGGCACTTTGCTCCCCCTGGTACCGAGCACCAAGTACAGTCAAGTACTTTGTTCCCATTTGTGCTGAGCACCAAGCCCATCTGGGCCCTGCGTCCCTGTAGAGAAGCATGGTGAAGAAGTTGTTCATGCTCTTGGGGAACTGACCGTCAACGAGACAAAATCAGAACACACACCAGGCTGCTGTGCCTTCAGGAATGAGTGACAAGTGGTCCTAGAAGTGGCCCCAACTCAACCCAGACTGAGGTGTACGGAGGAACTACACAGATCCAAGAGAGGTGAGACCAGGCTAGCCAGCAGAAGGCCAGGAGGAAGCTCAGCTTAGATTGCCGGCTCCAGGACTCCCCAGAGACACTCAGCCTCCAGGATGTGGGTATGAACCTCCTACGCTAAGTTGTGTTTGCACGCATACCTGACGCGCCAGCTCCCCTCTGGATGACATCAAACCTAATGCAATAACAACGAAAGAAACCAACAACCACACGTGTTCGGCAGAAACATGAGTTCTTTCACCTAAGGTTGGTGACTCCATGGAGCAAAACACAGGAAGGAGGAGGACCAACTGTACACACAAGTACGTTGGAAAGAAGAGGACAGAGCGAGGCAGTAACAGGAATAAGACAAAGAGAACACATCTGAGATGGCACACTGTCACTGAGTCACTGTCCCCATGCTTGTCATTGGTGTGTGTGCCGCAAAGGTTCATGTACTGGAAGCTCAATGCCCAGCTGGGGAAGGCGCTGGGAGCTGGTGGGCCCTGTAAGAGTTAGGGTACTGAGGAGGTGACTGGGCCATTGAAGGTGCTGTCACTGGAAGAGATTCGTGTTGGTCTCCTGGAGTGAGTTCTCTCAAAGATCGTGCATTAGGAACAGCAAGCCTGCCCCCCCCCCCCGTCCTTCTCTCCCTTCCTTCCTACCCTGAACTGTGTTCTCTGCCCTGTGGGGTCTTGCCATGGGGAAGCCGGGAACTATGAGGCCCTCATCTGTGGCTTAGCCCATGGGGCTACCTCGTCCTGGACCTACAACCTCCAAAACCGTGAGTCAGATGGATCTGTGTTTATATGCCACCTGGCATCAGGTGCTTACCATAGCAACATAAAGTAGATATCACATTGTTTGGTGGGCACCTGAGTCATGGAAATCAAAACAAAATTGCTTTACATGAGGACTACAACAGACCTTCCCCCACCTCTGTCATGTTGTGACAAAAACCAAAGGAACCTGCATGTCAATGTGATTCCTCCACCCGAAAGGAAGGTGGGGTCTGGGTGGCAAATATCTGGAATCCAAGAGAAGGACCTGCCCTTCCCAGTGGATGCCTTCTTCTTCGGGGGCCTGGGAACAGAAGACTCAGCCAGTGGCTCTGGCTCACAGCACCTCACCCCAAGGTGCTCACGAACCACAAATGGCCAAGAGACTCAGACCTCAGGATAAAAAATCCCCAAGATGAGCTCTTGCATGGATCCATTGTGCTGATGAAGTCAAGAGTCCGAGATTAATCCTGAAATAAAGCTCTTTGCCTTTGCAAGCGTGTTTGGTTCTCCTTGGTGGTCACTGGGGGCACCAAGAACTGGGCATAACATTTGGGGGCTCATCCTGGGATCCCCCAGAGACCCCTGAGGACCACCAACACGTGGAGCTCAGGTCGCCGGCTGGTAAGTGTGCTTCTGTGTTTTGTCTTTCCTGAAAACCTATCCTTCATCCCTTCTTCTTTTTTTTTTTCATGAAAGAATGCACCAAACACATTCGCATTTATTTTTTTTAAGCAAATGACAAAGACCCAGTTTACCAGCTTTTTTAAACCTAAGCTTAACATTACATATTTAAACAATTGTCAGAACGTACGCAGTTGCCAGCATTCATGCACAACTAGAAACATCCTTAACTTATACTAAACCAGAAATGTATTACCATTAAAGCAGTAATATCTTTCATTACTAAAATACTGAAAAAAACTGCAGTTATTTCTGTGGAGGATCATCCTGGCAATGTTAACTTCACAGCAGGCTGACACTACTCGGCTCACATTTCAGACACAGTGGAAAGCAGGTCCATGCTGTGTGAGAGTACAGTCTCGTCCTACACTACTCGTCACAGGCTCACCTTAGATTACGTTTAATAAAAAGGCAAAGTGCATACAGAGATTACAATTTTGAAGACAAAAAAAAATGTTCCTATTGTGTGGTCCCAACAATAAATGCAAAAAGTCTATGACAAACAGGGGCTCCGATGAGCTGTTTATAAATACTTTAGATTAGGTAGAGTTATACTGTAAGTAGAGTTCGTTTGAAATCTTCAAAAAAAAATGTTCCTGTTAATCCTCAAATGGTGCTTGTTATTGTTTAACATTTCTGTTAAGTGCGTGCGTTGAGTTACTTGTTATCCAAGCGTAGCAGCTGCTCCTTACCATTTATCGTTAAGGACTTTAACTGGCCATCTTCTTCAACTTCTACCCTTTCTTCACCATTCTCCACAATTCTCTTTGTAGTGATTTTTCTGCCATTAACTATTTTGGTAGAAGTGGATATCGATTTGAAGTTGCCCATCCCACTGACACCAAATGAAGTTGAAGAAAATGAAGTGAGACCTCCGTGACCTAGTGACCCGAACGAAGTGAACCCTGTTGGATCAAATGAAGAAAATCCACCTCCAAATGATGGAAACCCAGTGAAGGCAGAGAAGAAGGAGCCCGTGCCTCGGTTTCTGCTTCCTCGGGGACCTCTTCGGTTCCCAAAAAAAAGTCATCAAATGGGTCTTCAAGGAAGTCAAATGAAAATGGGTCCCTTCCACCAAAAAATTCCCTGAAGACATCATCTGGGTTCCGGAATGTGAAGCCAAACTCAAAAGGACTGTCAAAATGACTTCTACCTCCTCCTCCACCACCATTTAATCCTTCTTTGCCGTATTTTTCATAGATGTCTCGTTTTTTAGCATCTGATAGCACCTCATATGCCTCGGCTACTTGTTTGAACTTTCTCTCTGCTTCTTCTTTATTCTCAGGGTTTTTATCTGGGTGCCACTTTAGTGCCAGTTTCCAATATGCCTTTTTGATATCCTCAGGTAAGGCATGTCTCTGCAAGCCTAGAACTTCATAATAATCCACCATGTTTTAGCAGATTGTTGGAACAAGTCCGAGGACGCGGCGGGCGGCAAGGCGGGCTCCTGGCAGCTGTGTCGGCGTCCTCATCCCTTCTTTCATCAGATAATTGCAGTTGGGCAGACGCGTCCCTGGAGGCCACTCTGTCTGGACGGTGGGTCCTGCATGCCCCAGGCCTGCCCAAGGGGGATTTCATTCCCCTGGTAGATTTTCAGAGGCAACGCAGGTCGCTCCCGCAGAATAGTGAGAAGCCGCTGTCTCAGTTTCGGTTTCGTAGTCTCTGGCCAGCTGATTTTTTCTTTTCTTTTCTTTCTTTCTTTCTTTCTTTTTTCTTTTTTCTTTCTTTTTTTTTTTTTTTTTTTTTTTGCTGTCTCTTTTTCCTTTTCTTTGTTGAAATTACTATTTGTGTGACTGGACAGATGGGACAGACGCAGACTACCCTGCTTTCTTTACTGATGGACCACTTTCAGGACGTTAAAATTAGGGCTCATAACCTCAGTGTAGAAATAAAGAAAACTAAACTTATCACTCTTTGCAGGAGCGAATGGCCCACCTTCAATGTGGGCTGACAGATCATATGGCGAGTCCAGGAAAACATCTTTCAGGGACCTCCTGGCCACCCAGACCAAATCCCCTATATTCTGGTCTGGTGGGACCTGGTGGAAGATCCTCCCTCTTGGGCTAAACCTTTTCTTCCCCCTCCACAGTAGACCACCACTATTATACAATTAAGAAGAAAGATAAACCAGACGACTCCTCCTCTTCTTCCCCCTCCACCCCTCACTCACAAGAGTAAGAATTGATCTTCCCTCCTCCATATCCCCCCTTCTTTCCCCTTCAAGTAGCCAGAGTCGTTGGACTCCGGCAGTCATCTCGGCCATTACCTCCACGTGTGCTAGAATGGACCCCTGGTGAGTGCTGGGAGTAAAGAAAGAAAAAAAAAGTCACATTTAACTACAGCCTATAAAGAACTGAAGTTTTATGTAAAAAAAAAATGTCATACTTTGTTACTGATATCATAAATATAATTACTGAATTTATGTTCCAGGTCAACTTCAACTTACATAGAGGATTATTAAAAACAACAGAATTCTCTCTGAAGTGGTAACTTATAATTTGTCAAGTATTTAAAAAAAAGATTGTAATGTCCTGTTACTTAAAAGGAGGAGGCAACTGACCTGACTTCTATGCCAGCCAGCCTCAAGATAGCAACAAAATTTGCCTTAGTTACTCCTAATAAAATCATTTCCAAGTGCCTTATTGATATTAATGACATAAAATTGTCTTTAGACTACTCACTTATTAGTGAGTAATAGGATTAATCAATTTGGTGCAGTTTTTCATAATAGCCTTATAAGAAAAATGTTTAATAATGGGGTGAGATGAGTTGATTGAAGGAACTGGGAAGGAATTTTTCAATGTTGGGACATAGAATGCTCGTTAAAAATGCTTTTTGAGTGGTACTTAGATCAGAATGTTAAAGTATGTGGATAAAGATGTGCGTATGCAGGAAAGAATTTTCAGGCTAAAATATGTTGGGATAGCTTGCTTAAGCTTTATCAAATTTAAGTCATGGGTAAAACACAAAACTGTTTTATGTTAATAAAAATGTCTGTGGTACATAAAATCAATAGCTATCAAGTTTAAGCCAAAATCACTGGTTGTCAAATAATGCTTTTTCTTTCAAAAAGATTTATCAAGGGTTATATTAGAATTTAGCTAACTGTTTTGGTTTAAAAAAAAAAAAAAAAGACCAGATTCTGCTCTATTGTATGTAAGTCCAGTGCTTATAACAAAATTAATTCTTAAGACATATTCCCTACTTTAGGGTACAGCCTCATGTTCAAACAATGGTCCTCATCTGAGAAAAAAAAAATATTCAAGCTCCGTGGTTCTGTTTCCAATGTTCTCTGGGTAATTTGTACCCACACAGGTATCTGAACTAATCAAATATGTTTTCAAACACAGGTGCTAAGACTTTATACTGTCTTACTTGACCTTTTCTGACAATTTCTAGGTTTAATTTGTTAGTTTGTAAATCAATTGGTACTGTTTTCAAGACTGGTAAGGTTCTGCCTATATTTATAAATGTTAGATATTTAAAATGTGAGATCTGCCTACTTTCTATACCTCACATATAAGGCTTATGCTGCCACAGTACAACAAAAATTTAAAAAATTAGACAAAATGATTTTTGAAGCCCTTGTGCCATTCTTTAAATCTACTTCATTAATCAAATGTGCTCTATATGTACATACATCCAGGCTAGTGTGACTTCCTTTCTAAGTGTGTTTATTACCTACGTAGAAGCCAACGCCATTTGGAATCATCAGAGCAAGAGGCACCAATATTTTGGCCTGTGCTCCCAGGTCATGAGGCCACTGGAGATGATGGGACACTTCTACACTGGCCCTGTGGTAAGTCACCTATCTTCCTGAACAGGGAGGGTACGGAGACCCAAACAAAATTGGTGTACAGTCTGAAACAGGAGAGTCACAACTGAGGAGCAATCAGTCCTCCCAACTTCCCAAAGAAGGGAAAACTACTTGGGCAACACAACCCAGACACATCCTAACAGACATAAAACACCAGTAAGCTATGGGGCTATTCCTGTGTCCCTAAAGTCTCTTTGGAGAGCCATTAGTGACCTCCAAAATTAATCCTTAATTAAAATTTGGCTATCTTCATGGTCTTAAACATTCAAAGAGAAATGTTTAACCAAAGATAAAAAATACCTTAAATATATGACTGGCCTACTAAGTAATATAACAAGAGTTTTCCAAGAGGGGAAACAAACAAACATTAAGACATCTTTTCCCCATAGTTCTAATTCTATAATTAAAAAAACTATAGATGTCAAAAGGGTTATTTTCAAATCTAAAATATATAAGTTCTGAGACCAAAAAATATATTTATACAGCCTTTAATGTCACCCAATAGCTTTCTATTATCAAGGTTAAATGTTGTGTATATGTTTCTGATAATTCTGCTAATATCTCATCTGTTTTACAAACCAGGTCGAATACTACTGTGCCATTTAATAAACAGTTCTGGAAGAAAATCTCAGCCAGTTCATCCTCAGATGGTTCTGAGATGATCCAAGCCTGTCTACCTGGATTCCCTCGACCTCAAAAAGTAGCTTGCTGTGTGCTCACTTCTCATTAACTCCTTACTTTTATTCTTTCTCCCCAATGTTCTCTCCCAAGGCTATCTTCCTACACTCTGGGGTCCATTACAATAGTTCCCCTCTCTGGGAGAGACTCTTTAACTGCAACAAGTCCCCACTTCATGTCCCATTCAGCAGGAAATAGTAAATGATCTGATGTCTTCGACCCAGTCCCCTAAAGCAGTTAGAGTGTCTTCTCAGGAGAGGGAGAAATAAAAGGGGATTAGATCTACTCTTCCTACAACAAGGAGGACTATGCCAAGCCCTGGGAGAGCAATGTTGTTTTTGTATCAACAATTCAGGTATTGTTAGAGATAGCTTAGCCATGGTCCACAAGAAACTAGAGGAAAGGGCTAAAGCTAGACAACAGAATCAAAATTGGTATGAATCCATGTTTGATTGGTCCCCATGGCTAACGACCGTGCTTTTAGCCCTAGCTGGACCCCTGATTCTATTATTGTTGTTACTAACCCTTGGACCCTGCATAATCAATAAACTAATCTCTTTTGTCAGGGAATGAATTAATGCAGTTCAACTCATGGTGCTAAGAACCCAGTACCATCCTTTACAACCTCTTCCCTAATAAAGACCCAAGATTGGATCCTCTTTAGTTACAAGTATAGGGGGGAATGAAAGACCCAGAAACCAGACGCTGCCCCAGCTAGGCCTAAGTTTCAAATTCCCACTTAGGCAGAGGACCTGAGTCAGCCCCTAGACATGTCCAGGCATGCCCAAGACTTGTCCCTTCTGCCTCTCTTCCCCAGCCAATCAAAAGAATACAAGTACAGTTACTGTTTAAACCAACCAATCATGTAACTGCCCCCTATTTCTTTGTTCAAATCCCTATAAAAACCCTGTCCTTCTGCTACTCGGGGCTCTTGCATGGATCCACTATGCTGGTGAAGTCAAGAGTCCAAGCTTAAGCCCGAAATAAAGCTCTTTGCCTTTGAAAAAAAAAAAAAAGAAATCCCCAAGATGACCATGAAAACACCTGTGAGACCAATGCCCACATCATGGCAAAAGCAGATACTGACCCGTGTTCCATGTGTTCCTCGGGAAGCTCCCTGCCCTGATCAGCCGAGCTCTGTGCGTCCTGCTGTTGTGCAGGTCTGAGTTGCTCCCCACCTGCTGGCTGAAGGACATGGTGGAACCCGACAAGCAGGTCAGCTGGGAAACCAGAGGTTGAATGCCAGTGGGTTTGCTGTGCCCCCACCTCAAGTGAAGACAAGCAGCAACACCAAAACAGAGTCTCATTTTCTCTTTGACTTTTAGAAATCTCATCTGGGATTGTGCTAATGAGAAGAGAGCAACACAAGGGGGCTGGGGAGATGGTTCAGCAGGTAAAGGGCCTTTCTCACAAACGAGGTGACCTGAGTCTGGTCCTCAGAAACCATGTAAAAATGACAGTCACAGTGGCACGTTCATGTAACCCCAATACTGGGGAAGCAGAAACAGGAGGGTCCCTGGAGCATGCTGGCTAGCTAGTCTAGCCTACTTGGGGAATTCTAGGTTCAGTGGGAGGCCATGTCTCAAAGGAGGTGGACGGCAACCTGAGGGTGAGACCCCAAGTTGTCTTCTGGCTTCCACAGGCATGTGCACACACCACCTGCTCACGTGCATGCACCCCCACACACAAACATGCATATGTGCATGTACACACACATATACATGCATAAAAAGCAGCATACAGTAACCTGCAACATCACAACAGATTATAACAGGACGTCCTTTCCTCCCTCCACTTCTCACCCTCCCTCAAGAGCACGAGGTCCATGAGAATTTAAAAATAGCTGAACATGGATCTCAAGTAGAGTAAACCAAATGAGCCCAATTTTCTATGCCTTTCATTTTAAATTATGTGCTGAATGTCTAGGAGCATAAAGCGTAAGTGAGGAGGATACGACATTTAAAATCTAATTTTCAAAAACTGGGTCCTAAGGCAGAACAGTGAAAATGCATTTATACATATAATTATGCCTGCAAATCAATAATGGCAGAAGCAGTGCCCATTCGCCCATGCAACAGCCCGGCCATGGTTTACCAAAACACACAAACCAATTGATTTATGTGGCGGGTGTCTGCCAAACTCCCAGGTGGTGCACCTAGTCCCCAAGCACCTTGTGAACTGATGAGGAAATCGTATGCGAAAGAGGTCTTTGCCGCATGGGGAGAGAAGGGAAGGAGAGATGCTGGGAAGGAGGAGCCGCAAGCTACAAGCAATCCAGTCTCTGTGGAGGTGGAAGGCAGGATCTGTGGGACCAACTGAACTTAATCCTACACCAGGAGAGACAGAGCCTGTAACAATAAAGAATTGTGGACCAGATGCTCATGCAAGGGCTTAGAGGAGCAGGTGGGCATATGTGGGAAAGTTGAGGTCCTGGCTGACCGAGAAGGGGAGAAAGAGTGAGAGGGAAGCAGTAAACAGTGAGGGTGAGACAGACAGAGGGTGTGTTAGGATGGCCCTGTGGACACTTGTGGCAGTGTAGACTGACTCTCCAGTGAGCAGTGAGGGTAAGACAGACAGAGGGTGTGTCAGCCACTGCCAGGCACAGGCTGGAGCCTTCAGGAGAGGGGCCTGAGCTGCCAGGCATGGCTAAGGACACCCCCCCCCCCCCGGCTACAGGAGGCCACTTCCTCTCCAAGCCCAGCACACCTGAACTTAGGCTCTGCCCATAGCCCTGAGACCTTTGGACAGTTGCCTAGGAAACTCCTTATCAGCCTTCACACAGCCATCCCCCTGAGACCCTAGATCACCTGACCCAACCCCCGCCATTGCCTACGTGCTGGAATTAATGTCCCCACATGCTAATTAGGCATCAGCAATGAACCTTGTACATGCAATCTCCTAAGAACCCTCCCCTGGCCCTCAGATGCTTATAAACCCATTTCCCTGACAATAAACCAAGAGAGATTTTCACCGAAACTATCTCCTGAAAGTCTTTGCTTTCACACGTTCACCACCTCGGTTGCCTGGGATGCCTTTGGGAAATCTCGGCTGACCCAAGAACCCAGGAACCCACAGAGGTGTGACAGGATGGCCATGTGAACACCCACGGCAGTGTAGACAGACACTCCTCTGAGCAGTGAGGGTGAGAAAGGGTGTATCAGGCCAACTGTGTGAACACCCACAGCAGTGTAGACAGACACTTCTCTGAGCAGTGAGGGTGAGACAGTGTCAGGATGGCCGTGTGAAGACCTGTAGCAGTGTAGACTGACTCTCCTATGAGCAGTGAATGTGAGACAGAGAGAGCGTGTGTCAGGATGGCTGTGTGAACACCCGCAGCACTGTAGACTGACTCTCCTGTGAGCGGTGAGGGTGAGACAGACAGAGGGAGCATCCCAATGACCTTGCAGAGCACCCTGCTGCTACGGGAGTGCGGACTCTCCTGTGAGCACAGGGAAACTAGGTGAGGGTCCCATAAGAGAAGGTTGTGGCCTATCCTAGGCCACTAGATTCATGCTCTGTAGCCTGGAGCGGGATTCGGTAGATGAGGACCCACTGAATACCACCACTGTGCTGCACGAGGCCAGGATCAGACGGTGCAGGGAAGGTGCATGTGTGGTCCAACGTGGCGTAACTGTAGTGATCTTGGAGTATGAGCGCCACAAGTGCCCCCAGGTGACCCTTAGTCAGCTTTCTCCCCATATTTCCAGAACACCACAGACAGATAAAGCCAGGACACAGGAACGTGAAACTGAGGTCAGGAGAGTGCCTGACTGATAGCAGCTTGAGGTGAGCCAGGTACATGCCACCTGGGCTGACATCAGTTCTGTCCTGACCAGCACACATGCCTCCTGACCAAGGCCTGATTACTTGCCGGTCTTGCTTCTCCTCAAGATCATCCGGAAATTCTACAATAAACCATGCTCTATAACCCTGGGTCTTTCTCTGTCTCTGATCTCCTGGCACCTTCGATCAGGTCTTCACACAGTGGATCCAGGCTGGTCCAGAACAGGTGATTTCATACAAGAGATCCTGAGGTAGGATCAGCAGGGTTAGATTAAACTCAACCGTCCCCTCAACTGCTACAGAGCTACAAGCGTGAAAAGTAGTGCTAGATCAGCACGTGTGTCCAAGACTGCTTAGAGTGTGCCTGGCACTTGAGAACTGCTGCATTACTACTTGCCAAATAGAAAGAATTCAATAAAAGACACGAGCTGACCTTCCAAGCGTGGCCTGGTCTCCTTCCTCTGCCATCAGCTCCCTGCGCCCCTGCCCCTTGCCGGTCCACACATGCTCACGGGCTCACAGCCCTCCATGCCCAAAGCCAGCAGTCACAAGCCGATCACTTCTTATGCTTCCACATTCACACACTCTTCCTCCACCTCACACCTCTGCCACAGCCAGCCGGTGAACACTCTCCACTCCTAGGGGCACAAGTGTTTAGAATGAGCCCACCTGGATAATCCAGGGTGCTCTCTCCTTAGCTGGACCCATACAGTATTCATGGATATGAAGTCCTCGTGGCCCTAGGGATTCGGGCATGGAGATGCTAGCTATACATATTAGGAACAAGGTAGCTTTCTCTTGAAAGGGTAGTCAACTAGGGGCTGGTTCACAGAAACATGGATGTCACCTTGACTAGCCTGGCCGGACTAGAACTCGTGTCTGATTCATTTTCATCCAAAATGGCTGAAGGCGTCAACTCCTCAGTGACAACTTCACCCTTCCTAAATCAGTTGCTCCCAGGCCCATCAGCCAATCAGGTTTGTTCCCACATACCCCAGCCTGGTGATGAGGCTCATTCTAAGTGGATGTCTGACTCCTATGTACAGGCCTAAAACGCAAGTATGAGCTCCTTCTCCCTTTCTCTCCCCTCCCCTCCCCTCTTCGTCCCTTCTCTTCTTTGTCTTCCCTTTCTCCCCTTCCTTTCCCTTCCCTCCCTCCCATTCCCTTCCCTCTCCTTCCCTTTTCTCCTCTTCCTTTCACTCCCTTTCTCTCCCCTCCCCTCCCCCTCCCTCCCCTTCCCCAGAGGCTTCCTCCCTGGGAGAAGCTCCTCTCCATGTAAGGAGAGTTTCCCACCCTCCTCCTTTTGTCTTGGACATTTTACATCTTTGCATTCCCTCATACCCTGACTCTCCTTAAAATAAATCTCTAAACTTACCCTTCCCTGAGTCTTTGTTTTCAGTTCTTTGCTAATGTGGAGCAGAACTTGAGACTTAAGAGCTGCTGGTGTGGGAGTTCAAATCCCACTCAGAGCTCTCTCGCCCATCACTGGGACCACTATGCTGCCTACCACACTGGGCATGTAAAGTGAAAAGAAAAGGTGCCTGGAGACAGACTCCTAGGAAAAAGAAACCTTAAAAGATGGGTCCAGGAAGAGGAGCCAGAGAAGATAACAGAGATGGGTGGTCACAGCAGAGAACCTGGGAGGGCGCCTCCACAGCCAGTGGGAAGTAAAGTGTCCCAAAGCTGGCAACAGACCCAGAGGCCAAAATACGCAGAGAAGGGCTGCCTGGGTTCTGTGATAAAAGTCACTGTTGGGGGCTGGAGGGGTAGCTTAGCAGTTAAGGGCTTGCCTACAAAGCCAAAGGACCCAGGTTTGATTCCCCAGTGCCCATGTAAAGCCAGATGCACAAGGTGGTGACGCATGTGTCTGGAGTTCATTTGCAGTGGCTGGAGGCCCTGGCATGCTCATTCTCTCTGTCTGTGTGTATGTGTGTGTGTCTAAAATATAAATAAATAAATAATTTTTAAAAGTCACTGTTGGCAGGCTGGGGCTGTAGCTCAGGTGGTAGAGTGTTCACCTGGCATGCATAATGCCCTGGGTTTGACTGAAAACCTGGCCTGGTAGTTCATGCCTGGAAGCCCAGCACTTGGGAGGTAAGAGTAGGAGAATGAGAAGTCCAAGGTCATTCTCAGCTACATTAGAAGCCAGCCTGGGATACATGAGATCCTGTCTTAAAAAGAAAATGAGATGAATGCTCCACAGCCAACTTCACCGTGTCCATGCACGTGCAGGAATTCCTGTCAGGGCGCTGAGCTCCTGTCCCTCGAGGCTCCCCTGCTGAGCTCTTCTTCCATCACCAAGCCTTTCCTTCCCTCAGTGATGCCCCTGTGCCCTGCAAATGCAGGCTCAACAGCCCTCAGCCTGCCCACCTCTCTCAGGCCCAGCTGTGAGGTTGGCAGAAGAGCCTATATGTCTATGCCATCAACCCAGCGTGGCACAAAACCTCAGCAACCAGCAGGCGTGCACCTCCGCTCAGCCCATTCCTCACCCCGTAGACATGGTCCCCTCCTGCTGGAAGAAACAAAGTCCTGTGAGCACCGGAACCAGAGGGCCAGATGCACTCTCTTGAGATAGACTTCTGCTCGTAACCAAAAGCACTCAATGCCAACAGAAAATCTAGTCTACACCCCCCGTGGGACCTGGTATTTGTTTTAAGTATTTAAAACACATTAGGCTTGACACCAGAGTGGCTAATAAGTTAATGTCCTAGGTATTGAGGAGGAGGTAAGTATAAAATTATTGGCTTAAAATGATCCCTGTGAAACCATTTCTTCTAACAAGATCATAAAATGCATTTTCCCAGTGAGTCATATATAACTGGCTCGACTGTATAATAAAATGGGGATACAGGTTTAATGGAAGACCAAGCCTGTTAGACTGCACATTAAGGTGCAATTTCTGCCTGGCACTGCTATGCCGAGGGACTGCGTGTCTGCTGGCTGGCATTCTTTCTGCTGTTGATCTCAGAGGTAAGTGCTGCTTCTGTTCATCACATAGACACATGACAAATATGGGGCTGGATGATGGGTCCTTTGACCACAATGATGGAGAGAGAGAGGGCGTCTAAATCCAAGCTTTGATTTTACAGACATTATCAGAAAGGCTGTTACTGTGTTCGAACCCCATTCCAGTTCAGACAGAAAGCTCATTCAAGGAACTATAAAAACACATAGTCCAGGCTGGACTAGAACTTCTGAGTCTCCTGTTTCCATCTCCCCAAGGCTGGGCTTACAGTCATTCACCACTCTGCCCAGTTTATGCAGTGCTGGGAACTGAGCCCAACGGGCTTCATGCATGCGAGGTCAGCAATGTACCAGCTAAGCTACATCCCTAGCCCCATTTTGTTTCAATATGAGAAAAATTAGGTGACAACCAGTTCACAAATTTGTGTAAAACCAGTCCTGCAACCCATTTCCCAGGCCATCGTCCCCTCTGGCGTTTAACCATGCAGTCCTTTCTGACATGCGCCCACCCAGGGCCGCATGAGATCAATGCTCGCTACTCGGTGACATCTCACCCCTCCTGGGTCCCCTCAGCTGGACAGGGGCAACAGTGCCTAAATGTCAGCCTGCGGCAGCCATTGGGGCACTAAGAGCAGGGGCTCAGAGGGGACGGGTAAGGGGATGCATGATGGCCGTGCAATGGAGGCAGTGAGGCTGGGGATCCATGGCAGGGCACTCACGGTGCCCACTCTGGCAAGACATGGACGAGCCCCAGTTTAGGATCAATGAGAGTCCAACTCAGGTGCAAGAACTCACTTTGGAGGCCCAGGGAGGTGGTGGGAGCTTTACTGAAGCTTCCCAGCCCTGTGAGGACACATCACCCCACCCAAAGGGGTTGCACTCTGAGCC
Source organism: Dipus sagitta (assembly GCA_036346955.1). Classification (NCBI taxonomy): domain Eukaryota; kingdom Metazoa; phylum Chordata; class Mammalia; order Rodentia; family Dipodidae; genus Dipus; species Dipus sagitta. The sequence continues at coordinate 171,673,073 of CM070773.1, forward strand.
TAGGACTGCCTGTCTCCTTCTGCAGCTTAACTAACTGAGAACAATCTAGAAGCCACTCAAATGCTAGCGAGAAGGAAACCCAAGTATAGTCACCTCATACACAGCACCTGTAAGTTTCATACATTCAACTGAATATTCTGTGAGTGTTTGACACACTAAAAGTTCTGGCAAATTCTACCTTACATGTGCACTGTATTAAATTCTGTTCAGTTCCAAACATTGTTCCCAACACCTCACTTATGTACTAACACTGGGACATGCCATAGTTCTGCGGGGTTGGCTTGGCTCAAAGCCCCTCAGGAAGTCCAGGTAATAGTATGTCTCACCTTGCTATATGAAAAGGTCCTAAGTCTATCTAGCACAACTGTCCTTGTCAACTTGTTGGGGGGTCCCCATGACTATAGGCACACAGGGCTGTGGTGTCTGTCTCTGGCTTGGTCTCTCCATGAGCCTGTCCCTACTCCACAATTGGCCCTGTCCTCAGGGTCACCAAGCTACTCCTTAAGTCAACTCTGGTAGGAGATATTCAGCCCAAAGTAAGCTGAACTTCAGAGAAGTGAGGGCAGAGCACCTATGAAGACAGGGGCCAGGACAACACCACCCCTCTGCCAGGAGAAAACTGCTTGCCCAGTCCCCATGTGCCTGAGTTGGACCCTACTAAATTTATGATATCATACCAAGTCATCTCCACTGATGTTTAGAAACATACAATTTTAAAAGATGACAGGTTTTAAAATGAGCTTGAAAATATTTTGTTTTGTTTCCGGGAAATTCATGAAGCTCCTTGCATAAACCCAAAGATCCTGTGAAACTCCACAAGCTCAAGGACAAGATGGATCCTTATGAAGATGTGGCCTTGAGCTTCAAGACTGCAGATGAGTCCTGCGCCCTACCAGCCCAGCCACACAGCACAGAAATGGGCATCTCCAAAGCTCATTTCCTTATCTGAAAACGGGGTGACACCATGACATCGTCACATAGCAGCTGACAGGCATCCAGGCGACCCTGGGTCTCCACAACAGCTACTGTCATCACAGCAACTCTTACCACGACCCCCGTGTTCACCACGGTGAACCATGGTGACGATGGCAGAAGGACATTAAACTCCATTTCACACACTGTTACACTGGATGTTTCTTTTTTTAATGTTTATTTATTTGAAAGCAGAGGTGGGGGGTGGGCATGCCAGGGCCTCCTGCCACTGCTAATGAACTCCAGATGCATGTGCCACTTTGCGCATCTGGCTTTACGTGGGCACTTGGAATTCAAACCCAGACCATCAGGATTTGCAGGCAAATGCCTTTAATGGCTGAGCCATCTCTCCAACTCTACTGGATGTTTCTATAGAAGTATGAATTGAGTTTGTGAAAGAAACTTCACAATTTAATTAGCACCCACCACGTTGAGAATCAGAAGCATGACATACTTCTTTCACAGGGTACAAGAAGAGAAAGGTTGAACTGTAGGATGCTAATAGTAGGCCACATTTTTGGCATCTATTGTGAGATAAATGATTAGGACTCATCTAGGATTACTGCAAGGGTGAAGTCACCCATGGGTGTAGAATGCTGAGGAAACATAAGTGACTGGCTGCTGGAGAGCAGTCAGTGTGGCAAGAGAGGTTTGTGTCATGCGTGCCAACTACAGTGGTGAGCGGAGCCACTTAATACAGTGACAGAGAGGCACAGTAGAAGGACATACTCCTTGAAATCAGACAAGAGGGGAGCAGCCACAGCCTCTGCCATGCACTTAAGTGTGTTGCCAAGCTTGAGGCATTTCCTCACATCAAAGAACAGAGAAGTAATTCCTATGGACAAGGAATAAATAAGTAGGGTCTCCTCTTGTGCTAACAGAGACTCCATGATTAGCATCTTTTGGCCTTGTTACAGCCTTTACTCCTCTCCTATTAGTTCTAGTATCACACATGGAAACATTGGTCTTGTTTGCCAAGTTTCACATTAAAAAAAAAAAAAAACACACAGCCAGGTGTGGTGGCACAGGCCTTTAATCCCAGCACATGGGAGGCAGAGGTAGGAGGATCGCCATGAGTTCAAGACCAGCCTGAGACTACATAGTGAATTCCAGCCTGAGCTACAGTGAGACCCTACCTCGAAAACAAAACAACAACAACAAAAACACATTTTCCACTTGCATCTTGTCAGTTAATAGACTGGTGCTGCTTACATGGTTCTAAGAGAGGACAAGGGGCTTATTTTCATCTAGTAAGTTAACAGTTTCCCCTGGTAGTCTTCTACACATGTCCCTGGCCTAAGTCTGGGCACTGTGCTTGCAATTTGGAAGAGTGCCACGAGGCGCCAGTGCCGAGCAGTTTGACAACCAGGAGCAAACGTTGAAACTCTAAGGTGGATGGATAGTAGAACTGCTACTGGGAAGCAGCCTGCCTGGCCTTGAGCTCATCCTCCTGGTTGTGGAGGGTGGCGGCTACTTCCTCCGAGGTAGGTGGTTTCCGAGCTCCCGGAACTCCATTCAGACCTCAGTTTCTGCACAGATGGGGCTCTGCCATGCCTACACTTAGGTCTCAAGCTAACAGCATGACATGACATCTTTTCCTTCAGTCAAACAGCTACAGAGGGTGAGCTCCACTCCTGAGCTCACCCTGAGCCACCTTGTCTTTGAGAACCCTGGGACCCTATCCTACCCCTAGGGAAATGTTGTAGATAGTGGTTGGGATTTCAGAGTAGCAACCCCAACCATGTGAGGTAAGATGAGGGAGGGCTGCCCAAGGGTTCATACTGCCTGCCTTGTGTGCCACTTTGTGGCATAGAGCTCTGGGTATCCAACCTGACTTTGGTGTGCCAGGGTCTTTGTCTATAGACAGGGTCAGAGCCCAGGAACAGCCTGCCACAGGTGCAGTGGGGGGGGGGGGGGAGAACAAGTATGCTAACATGTGGGAATTGCTACTTGACCTTGGAACACCTGTGAGGGATTATGTAGCTTAGGTTACCTTCTAGGCATGCCAGTGAGAGATTCCTTGAGGTGGGAAGACCCACCTTCACTGTGGGCAGCAACATTCCACGGGCTGGTGTCCTGGGCTGCATAGCAAGGAGAGAGCTTGAGCCAGGCGTGGTGGCGCACGCCTTTAATCCCAGCACTCGGGAGGCAGAGGTAGAAAATCACTGTGAGTTCAAGGCCAGCCTGAGCTAGAGTGAGACCCTACCTTGAAAAACAAAAAACAAAAAACAAAAAACAAAAAACAAAAAAAAAAGGAGAGCGCTGGCCGAGCACCAGCACTCATCACTAGGCTTCCTCACTGAGGCTGATGTGAGCAGCTGCCTCACGCTCTTGATGCCACGCCTTCCCCGCCATGATAGACTGTGACCTGGAGCTGTAAGCTAAATAAACCCATGGGCTGGAGAGCTGGCTTAGTGGTTAAGGTGCTTGCCAGCGAAGCCTAAGGACCCGGTTCAATTCTCCATAGCCCACGTAAGCCAGATGAACATGGTGGCACATGCATCTGGAGTTCGTTTGCAGTGGCTAGAGGCCTGGTATGCCCATTCTCTCTCCCTACCTCCCTCCCTCCCTCCCTCTAATAAATAAATAAAGATAAAATATTTTTTAAAAAAATCCTTCCTCCCTGTTGCAGTTACATCCTCTTTCCAAAACACCAAGCCAAAGGCAGTTAATAGGAGAAAAGGGTTTATCTTCACCCCGTGATGGCAGGAAAACACTTCATGAGCAAGACAGCAGGGCATCACATCTTGTCTAGTCCCAGTGAGCTAGCTTTCGAACACCCAGTAGGGTTGGACTAACAGTCCTCAAGGTTCATCCCCAGTGACACACCTCCTCTAGCAAGGCCCCACCTCCCAAAGGCTCCCCAGATGGGGGCTCAGTATGAGATCTAATCTTAAACATATCAGGCCATGGGAGACTTTTCACATTCAACACCACACTCCCTTAAACTGATTTCATTAGGTATTTCATCCCAGCAATGAGAAAATAACTGGTACAGCTGGTTCATCTCAAATGCCCCATCTTGTCCCGGCTCAGAGCTTCCTTGGGCTGGACTTCAGAGCTAACACCACCACCTTGCATGATGCCTCAGCTGGTAGGACCCCTCTCCGTGACTCAGACACCTAGACAGGTAGGCAACATGTGGCAGCTCCCGCCCTCCTCAGCAAATGCTCCTTGCATAGAATAGGATTTGGGGAATCACAGAATATACACTTGTACTTAGCCAAAGGGCCAAGAAGTAATGGGATTTGGGTAATCAGAAGAAGCTCTCCATCAAAAGGGGAAATGAAGAAAAGGTGACGTGCCCTCCTTCAAAACAACATTGTCAGGCTCAGCCAAACTTGCTTCCCACTGGTTTCTACACCTCCTAGAGCCCCTTGTCATGGCCCCTTAGCTGCTTGAGCCTTACTAGGCTTTGCGGCCCAAGTCAGATAACAATGTCTCTAGAAACCATCTGTCTTCCCTGAGAACTTTCCCCACAACACTTCTGACAAGCTCACGACTTGCACATTTTCAGAGCCAGCTGGTCTTTGCTTGAAGCTGGTGCATGGTCCATGGTGGGCAGTTTCATGGGGGCTCAGGAAGCCTGGGAAGAGCAGTGTGGGCCCCGACGGACTACGGACTGGACAGCATGAATGACTTAAGCCATCCATCCAGGGATAAAAGGGCATTCTTTGGGCTGTGAGATTTTGTATTGTGATGGAGATGATATGGGAACAGGATTTCCATATTTTGTCAGGAGTGGGGGAGGCAAGGAACAGAGGAAGGGTGACAGAACAATGACTGTCCCGCAGGCTGCTCTGCAGATGTCAAATACATTTTAAACAGGAAGGCACAGCCTCCGCCTGGAGGAGACTTGTGCAGGGGACAACCAGTCACCACCCACATCATGGGCCTTTGTACATTACTTACTGTTCCTAGAAGCTTCCTAAGCTGGAATGGAGGCTCACATCTTTCGCCCTGCAATTGGAAGATTGAGGCAGGAGGATTGCAAAGAGTTCAAGGCCAGCCTTAGTTACATAGTAAGCACCACGTCCTGGGCTACAGAGTGAGACCCTACCTCAAAATGATGATAATAATAATAATAACAATAAAATAAAAATAAGTAAGAAAGCATCCTCAGGGTATGAATAGCATCCTGGGAAACTTGGCCTAGAACATTATTAAATGAATGTCCTGTCACCTCTACCTTTGTGCCTTTTCCAGTTTCAATATCTGAAAGTAAGAATCAAGTTTTTTCTTTCTTGTTTCAAATGCAACATGAATGGAACATATTCTTTTTATTTTAGTTAAAATTTAAAAAAAACTTAGGTGCTTCCTTAATGCAGTAAATACCACATAAATCTCATAAAATAAAAAAGCGCTATTAATAACTTAAATAATTCCCTCCCACCACCTTCAGATGGAGGAGGGCTTTGAGGGAGGCAAGCTTCACAAAGAGGCAAAAGTAGAAGCCACAGGACAGTGACAGGGGTTTCCTTGACTGGTATCAGAGATGTTGTCAGGACATAATTGATGTTGGAAACATGACGAAGTTCCAGGCCACGTTCATTCCAGGTGTGAGGAAGCTGAAGCAGTAACTTCAAAAAGAAGCTGTCACAGCAAAATGGTAACACTACTACTACTAATAATAATAATAATAACCCAGCAAGTGTGCACTTGAATGTCCCTAACCTAGACTTCTGCAAGGATGCTTCATGCTTAGAGGCAGGGTTGGCTTTATTTCCATAAATAGAAGCCATGTTGCCGCTACTACAGTGAGGGAGGGAACACAAACAGACCAGGAGAATGCTGGGCCTTCCCATTGGCTGTGGCATAAAAGGGAAATTCTGTCATGTCGCTGAAGAGAAGCTAGCTGAATGGGCCATGTATACCCCCATTCCAAAGCTTCCTGAGTTGGCTGAGGAGAAATTATAGCAATGACATCCATCTTAGGGAAGCCACAAACTTAAAAGCATTGTGACCCTAGAATTCCAAGTGAGACTCACAAGAAGCTAAGAGATTTCTGAGCAAAATACAAAAAGCAATGGAGACAATGCTATACCCCCCCCCCGCCCCAGGAGAGCCCCAGCCTCAAATGGCTCACTTGAAGGGGTCAGGAGGGAACTTGAGAGCTGAGCCTGCCCTCCATCCCTCTCTTCACCCACGTTCTTAGACAGTGGATGGATTCTCTCCATCCAACCTTTGAAGTCCCAGGAACTCCTCACTCTACCCCCCTTAGCTTTGTTCCTGTGGCTCTTACAGGGCCATTCCTGCCAGTTCCTTCTTCAGTCCAAGCTCCTAACATTTGGACTTGAAAGTGACCACTGAGATTCCACTTGATCCAGGTGATAGGCTCGGAACAGATAAGCCAACTTGAGAGATCAGCTGCCCCGGGGTTTGCCGGCGGCAAGCGGCTGTGGAGAAGGGATGCACAGCTATGGCCCACTTCAAGAAAGAACCTTCGTCCCTGGCTGAGCTGAAGCTTCAGCCTCAGTCTGGCATTCCACATCAGTCCACCCCAACGTTCATGTTCAGGGTGGACACAGGAATAACACACCGCTGTCCCTTGTATAACCGACTGTGTGCTGTAGACAGCCCATTGACCCAATGGTATTAATTTGCGTACTGCCATGTGAGCTTCCTGTTATCTTAAATACATCCAAAACAAGGTGTGTAGATGAGCTCCCACTTTCTGGGAAAGCAGTTCACAGCAAGAATCTGGTGGTGAAAATATTCCTAGAAGTACAACAGACAGTTCCCTGAAGGACGGCACAGACTTACACTGGTAGTGGCTGTGTGACAGTTGTGGTCACCAGCATTCACTGAGGGTCAAGAACAGTACTACTTGCCTAAGATTGCTGTTCCAAAGGACCATGAATCGGGTACTTATGTTAATTCATTTTCTCACCATCCCAGAAGCTGGAATTCCAAATCAAACTATTGTAGGTAAGGTCCTCTTGAAAGCTCATACAAACATCCTACACTGCTCCCTGGCTTCAGGAGTGTAGTCATTATTTTCTTGCTTCTGTGACCAAATACCTGATATGAAATGACATAAGGGAGGTAAGGGGTAATTTTGGCTCAAAGTTCAAGAGGATACAGTCCATCATGGTGGCAGGAACAGGAGGCAGACGGTCATGTTCAGCCACAGTCAGGAAGCAGAGAGAGATGAATGGTGCTCCGCTCTCTCCTTTTTTATTTTTATTTATTAGAGAGAGAGATGGAGGGAAGGAGAAAGAGAGAATGGGCCTCTATCCACTGCAAATGAACTCCAAATGCATGCATCACCTTGTGCATCTGGTTTATGTGGGTTCTGAGGAATCAAACCTGGGTCCTTAGGCTTTGCAGGCAAGCACTTTAACCACTCAGTTATCTCTTCAGACCCACTCTCTAATTTTTATTCAGTCTGGGATCCCAGCCCACAGGATGCTACCACCCACAGTTAGAATGGACCTTCCATTCTCAGTTAACTTAATCTAGAAACTCCCTTACAGACTTGCCTAGATATTCGGCTCCTAGGTGACTGTAGATCCTGTCAAGTTGACAACTGAGTTTAGCCATCACTCCTCTCTCTGCCCCATCTTCATGTGGAACCTCTCTGTATGCCTCAGATCCCCCTCTATTCCCACTTGACATATCTATGGGTTTAGGGCCACTCTAAGTCCAAGGTGGTCTCATCTCACAATCCTAAAGCCTGCCAGAACCTTATTTCCAGGTAAGACCATGCTCACAGGGAGCAGGGGTGGGCACTTGGACATACCTGCTGAGAGTTGTGACTCACCCTGCTATGGGCTTCATAGAAGGCACTTTGTATGTGTCATCTCACAGGTGGATGGAACCTCTGAGGTCACCTTGCCCCACCTCCTCCAGAACACAAGAACACCTTGTTGATGACCCCAGCAAAGGCATTCAGCCATAGCTAGACAGTCATCAGTGCAAGAAAACTCAAGCTGTGATGGAAGACCTCTATCATCAAACTTCTCCAGTGGTTCTAAGGATGTTCCTGGTGCACATGTCATAACAGGGGAAGGCCTGTCACCACCAGCTTTCAACAGCACAGACAGAGGCAGAGGGATATGTGACTGTTTCAAGAACTGCAAGTGATCATTCAAGATAAAGACTTCTCCAACAGACTGGGGCTCCTGCCCTTGAATGAGAGGAACTTGGATTATTCTGGGAAGGGTGGGGAAGAGGCAGAGCTCCAGGGTGAATTCTAGAGTCCCTCCACATGAGCACCATTAGGAACCACAACAACCTGTCCCCATGCGTTCCATGGCACCTTCTTCTTGTCCCCAGTATATAGAGCGAAGGAGACATTTTTACAACCTTTCTGGGCCTGGAGAGATGGCTTGGTGGCTAAGGCATTTGCCTGCAAAGCCTAAGGACCCAGGTTGGACTTCCCAGAATCCTCATAAGCCAGACACACAAGGTGACACATGGGCACAAGGTCACATGTGCACAAGGTGGAGCATGAGTCTGGAGTTTGCAATGGCTAGAGGCCCTGGCATGCCAATTCTCAATCTCTCTCACAAAAAAACTTCCTGCAAAAATTCTTATGCTGTGCCACCCCCAGCATCTGCTCACTCTTATGATGGTCCAGGGAATACGCTCGTGTGCCCTGTAAGATTTAGGATTCCTGTGTTGAGCGGATGGCTCAGTAGGTAAAATGTTTGCCATACAACCATGAGGACATGAGTTTGGATCCCAAGAACCCACATAAAATGTTAGGCATAGTGGTGCACAACTGTAATCCCAGCACTAGGGAGGTGGACACAGTAAATCCCCAGGACTCACTAGCGAGCTAGTCTAGCCAAATTGAGCTCCAGGTTCAGTGAGAGACCCCATCTCAAAGGTTAAGGTAGAGAGCAACTGAAAAAGACCACCCCGACATCAACATCTGGCCTCTACATCCATACACATGAACACACACACATGTACATACATATGAGCATACATACACACACATGCAGCAACAAGAAGAAAGCTCTATGATCCCCCCACTCTTTCCTCCCCTGGTTTGCTCCCATGACTTCCCTATCCTCACTTCACCCACGCAGACACACCCACACCCACCCACCCACGGCCAAGCAGCACACGTACACTTCAGTGGACTCCCAGGAGAAATACATGCATCCCAAACGGGAGCACTCGTACAACACTTTCTTGAGCCAAAGCTATTTCTCTTCTGGTCCCAGGTGGTGAACACATTCAGGCTCTGATGTGCACAGCTGTGGATGTACAGCCCCGAAGCAAGCCAGCGTGTCTGCCCTGGGGGCAAATGGTCCCATGCAAGATAGCTCCTGCCTCCACTCTCTCCTTTCAGGGTACTCACTTTTGACTGACTTACGGCTGTATTTACTGGAGGCCAATTTCATCTTTTTCTCTTTAAAACTGTATATGTGACAAGCTATTTGCATCTATGATTCCATAGTTCTGTGTTTTCAAGGAAAATAAAAAAAGACATTGAAATAAGTGGTTCATATCACGAATGAGAATAGGTGAGGTGCATGGACGCACGCGTGCTTGGTTACATAGTCTGAGATGCAGCACCCACCCACAGCACCGCCACACCTCCTCCGGAAACAGCTCTGGGGGATGAAGCCAGCCAGAGGCAGGAGTCTGGTGTCAATATGATCTTTGTCACTATGCTAACCCACAGTCACCACAGGAGACGTCTGACAGCTGGTTGTTCTGTGTGATGCGACCCTGGAAGCACACCCTGAGAAAAACCAAGTGACAATGGAGAGACTTCTTAAGCATAAGCCTCAGATGCCCAAGACAGTCCTGACAACAAGGACCTCTCTGGTCCCAACTTCAACGGCGGGGCTGAGAAACACTGAGGGGGGGGGGGGTTGGCGGGGTCAGTGGGAAAATTCTCACAAGAATTTGATGAGGGTCTGGGTAGATGGCTCAGTGGATAAAACACATGGCACACAGTAGTGAGTACTAGTTCATATCCCAGCACCCATGTTAAGCCCAGACTGTGTTCCTGTGTACTGTGTTCCTGCAATCGCAGCACACCTACAGAGAAACAGGAGCTGGGGGCAGGAGAATCAGGAGCTCCCAGGCCAGCTAGCCTGGCAAACACAGCAGCGGAAAGCAGAGAAACCCTGCTTCAAACGAGGTGGAAGATGAGGACCAACAGCCAAAGTTGTCCTCCGACCGTACACGTGCTGCGGCACATGCACGCACACTGCACAATGTACACTTACTTTTTTACTATTTTTTAAAATTATTTATTTATAAGACAGAGACAGAGAAGGACTCAGAGAGAGAGAGAGAGAGAGAATGGTCACCCCAGGTCCTCCAGCCACTGCAAATAAACTCCAGACGCATGTGCCACCTTGTGCATCTGGCTTACATGGGTCCTGGGATATCAAACCTGTGTCCTTTGCCTTTGCAGGCAAGTGCCTTAACAGCTAAGCCATCTCGCCTGTGTGTGTGTGTGTGTGTGTGTGTGTGTGTGTGTGTGTGTGCATGTGTGTACATTTTTTTATTTATTTTATTTTATTTTTTTTAGTTTTTCAAGGTAGGGTCTCACTCTAGCCCAGGCTGACCTAGAATTCACTATGGAGTTTCAGGGTGGCCTCGAACTCATGGCAATCCTCCTACCTCTGCATCCCGAGTGCTGGGATTAAAGGCATTAGCCACCACGCCCGGCTACACACATGCTTTTTGAGAATTTCCATAGATGGACATACAGTAGTGTGATGGTAATCCCTTCCCATTATTCTTTGCCCACCCCCAACCCCATTCCACTGAACTCCCTCCTCTTTCCAAGCAGCCTTTTTCTATTTTGATGTCTCATTCTTTCTGTCACAACATTGGAAGCTTCTCTATGGAGAAGCCTGTGGATACTGAGGAGACTCAAATCACATCAAAGTGCTGAAAATAAGAGGCTGTTCAGAGCTGAATACGCACGTTTATCACTCTCTCCAAGGCTCAGAGAATGGTTCATTAGAGAGGGCAGAAAGCATGTAAGAGCCACAGAGCAGGGAGGAGCTTGTTGGAGCATTGTTCTCCAGACATGACCTGATCAGTGCATTCATGACCTCACAGCAGAGGTCACCTCCACATGACCCACACAATATTCATCCTGTCAACATTATGACACAGACTTTTTAAAAATTAAAAATAGGGCAGGAGAGATGGCTTAGTAGTTAAGCATTTGCCTCTGAAGTCTAAGGGCACTGGTTTGAGGCTTGATTCCCCAGGACCCATATAAGCCAGATGCACAAGGTGGCGCATGCATCTGGAGTTCATTAACAGTGGCTGGAGGCCCTGGTGCACCCATTCCCTCTATATAAATCTGCCTCTTTCTCTCTCTGTTTGCCACTCTCAAATAAATAAATAAAAATAAATGAAAATGTAAAAAAAAATAGAAATAATTGTAAAAATAAGAGTTTGGCAAGAACCTAAAGATTTGAACCTAAGCCCTTAACTGCAAATAGTAAGACTCAATGGAAAATAAAAGTACACAAATCCATGTGTTCAATCATTCTGCATATTTCACACTCAAAATTCTGTTTGTGAGACTGTTAAGAGCTAAAAACAGCATTTCTAGCAGAGCCCACTTGAAGATAAGGCACTTACAGAAAAGGCCTTCCTGCCAGGCTCAGCATCCTTGTGACTGGCGAAGCACTGCTGCCCAAAAATAAGAGATTAGCTAAGGATGGATTTAAACCAAATCCCCATGGCAAAGTCCCACCTGCCAGACAGAAGGACATGCACCACGGCCACTGTGACACAAATACCCATGTCATAGGAAAGCTGTGTGCCAAGACAGGCTTAGCTGTCCCCGTCTGCCCTTGAACTCACTGCTGAGTCTTCTAAGCAGAGAAGGAAAAAGAAACCCAGTGTGTCTGTTACTTCTCTCATTGCTATGACAAAATGGCTGACAAAAGCAACAGAAGGAAGGAGAAGTTTCTTTGGGCTCCCGGTTTGAGGGAGTGCAGGCCACAATGGTGGCTAGGGCATGGTGGCAGGAATGGGAAGTGGCTGGTCACATTGCGTCTTTAGTCAGGAAGTGGAGAAAGCTGAATACTATACTCGACTAGCTTGTTACTTTTTATTTAGCCCAGGACTCCAGCCCATTGTATGGTGAAACCCACATCCAGGGTGGGTCTTCCCTACTTGATTAAACCCTCCTGGAGCTGTCCTAACAGACATACCCAAACGTGAGTCTCCTAGGTGAGTCTAAGTCAAGTCGGCAATGAAGATCACACCATCCAAGCTTTTCAAAACAAGCATGAGAAAACCTCATGCTTGTCTGATGTACTTTTTTGTTTGGTTTTTAAAATATTTTTATTTATTTTCACAAAGAGAGAGGGAGAGAGAATGGGCTGGTCAGGGCCTCTATCCACTGAAAACGAATTCCAGATGCATGCACCACTTTGTGAATCTGGCTTTATGTGGGTACTGGGGAATCAAACCCAGGTCATTAGGTTTTGCAGGCAAGTGTCTTAACCACTGAGCAATCTCTCCAGCCCATATGTATATTTTCCAAGGCAGGGTCTCACTCTAGCTCAAGCTGACCTGGAATTTACTATGTAGTCTCAGGGTGGCCTCAAACTCACAGCAATCCTACCTCTGCCTCCCAAGTGCTGGGATTAAAGGCATGAGCCACCACACCCGGCCTTTCCTCATAGATATTTTTGATGTGTGGTTGAACAGTGTGAACTTACTCACAGGTACCTTGGTACTCAGGTGTCTACCTGTACATTGAGAACTCTGAGTTCACAATGACACTTTCAATTTCACTCTAACACCTCAACGTTTTCTCCATTCCTCTCACTTCCTAATGCAAAACTCTATCCTTCAACATTGAGAAAAGAAGGGACAGGGTGGCTCCCCAAACAGAGAAGTCCACCTCACTTCACCCCTGTTCCAGAGTGTGAGAAGCTCTTTGCAAAGCTTCATAGAACAAGCCACTGGTTCTGTTTCAAAAAAAAAAAAAAAACAGAGTGTGGCTTTACGAAGGAATGGTGGTTCTCAAAGCTTTGATTCTTTACCTGGTTACATGTCTGGTGGCATTCAGCTACTGAACAGAATAATGCCTCTGAGGACTCCTCTGGGATTTGTCTCTAAAGACATCCATGGGAGGGTTTCTCCTGGTGAAGCTCACAAGACAATTACTAGAATTCTTTGTAGCTTTCTCACCCACTGGTGCTTGTGATGAAACTCCTTTCAGCAAGAGACTCATAAAAGGGATACAAATTGGAAAAGAAGAGATCAAATTGTCATCATTTGCAGATGATATGATTCTATACATAAAAGACCCTAAAAACTCTACCAGCAAACTGGTAGAACTGATAAACACTTATAGCAACATAGCAGGATACAAAATAAACACATAGAAATCAGTAGCTTTCCTGTATACTAACAACAAACATGCGGAGGGTGAAATCAGATAATCTCTCCCATTCACAATTGCTTCAAAAATAAATAAATAAATAAAGTACCTTGGAATAAACTTAACCAATAAAATGAAGGATCTTTACAATAAGAACTTTAAAATATTCAAGCAAGAAATTGCAGAAGACACCAGGAAATAGAAAGACATTCCATGTTCTTGGATTGGAAGAATCAATATTGTGAAAATATCCATCTTACCAAAAGCAATCTACACATTTAATGCAACCCCATTAAAATTCCAATGGAATTCATCACAGAAATAGAAAAAAAACAATCTTAAAATTCATTTGGAAGCACAAAACAAAACACCTCAAATAGCCAAAACAATTTTCAGCAACAAAAATAAGGCTGGTGGTATCACCATACCTGATTTTAAGCTATATTACAAAGTCATAGTAACAAAAAGAGCATAGCACTGGTACAAAGACAGACACGTAGATCAATGGAACAGAATAGAGGACCCAGATGTCAATCCAGGCAGTACAGCCATCTTATTTTTGACAAAAATGCCAAAAATATTCATTGGACAAAAGCCAGCCTCCTCAACAAGTGGTGCTGAGAAAACTGGATATCTATATGTAGAAAGATGAAAATAGATCCTTGTCTTTCTCTATGGGCAAGAATCAAGTCCAAATGGATCAGGAACCTTAAGATCAGACCTGAAACTCTGAAATTGCTAGAGGAAAAGGTAGGGGAAACCTTCAACATATTGGCATAGGCAATGACTTTCTCAATATATCCCCAGTTGCTCAGGAAATAAAACCACTAATCAACCACTGGGATCTCATGAAATTACAAAGCTTTTGTAAAGCAAAGGATGCTGTGAATAGAGCAAAGAGACAACTTACAGAATGGGAGAAAATCTTTGCCAGCTATTCATCAGACAAAGGATTAATATCCAGAATATACAAAGAACTCAAAAAACAAAACAATAAGAAACCAAACAATCCAATTAAAAAATGGGCTATGGTACTAAATAGAGAGTTCTCAAAGGAAGAAATATAGGTGGCATATAAACATCTAAAAAAGTTTTCAAAATCCTTAGCCATCAGGGAAATGCAAATTAAAACTACTTTGAGATTCCATCTCACTCCTGTCAGAATGGCTACCATCAAGAGAACAAATGACAATAAATGTTGGCAAGGATACAGAAAAAGGGGAACCCTTCTACACTGTTGGTGGGAATGTAGTCTGGTACAGCCATTGTGGAAATCAGTGTGGAGGTCCTTGAGACAGCTAAAAATAGATCTACCATACGATCCAGCTATAACACTCCTAGCCATATATCCCAATTACTCTTCTCACTATCTTAGAGATGCTTGCACAACCATGTTTATTGCTGCTCTATTCACAATATCTAGGAAATGGAACCAGCCTAGATGTCCCTCAACAGATTATTGGATAATAAAGATGTGGTACATTTACTCAATGGAGTTCTATTCAACGGTAAAGAAAAATGAAAACTGCAGGGAAATGGATGGATCTGGAAAGGATTATACTAAGTAAGGTAACCCAGGCCCAGAAAGCCAAACATCATGTGTTCTCTCATATGTGGATCCTAGCTACATTTGTATAGACTTGTGCGTGAGCTTGAACCAAAAAATCAGTAGCAGAGGCCAGTAAGCTAAGGAAAGGCTTTAAGGGAGGGAGGAGAGGGAAGGACTTGAAGGGATGGTATTGTATATACGTAAGTAGAAGAACAGATTACAGGGAGTGGAATGACCTAAGTGAGGCCAGGGTAAGAGATTGTATAAAAGATGGGAGAGGGGAGGGTCAATCAAAATCCAAGATATTCTGAATAAGACATATGAAAACCTACTTTTATGGATAATCACACATCCAGAAGCTATAGATTGTTACTAGAAAATATTCAGTGCCAGGGATGGGATACCTTCCAGTGAGCTGTTGGCCAGTGAGGTCCCTGTTGCCTCCAAAACATTACAGGCTATTGCCAAGGCCCTTGGTTTCCCTTGAGAAACAGATGGTAAGATGTCAGACATAGGTAGGGCTCTGGGTTAAAGCAAGCCTAAGCTGTCTGACATGAAGGCCCCAGGCTATGGAGAGGTCACAGCAGCCTGATCTGCCGGTCATATCTCAGGGACCAGACTGGCAGGGGAGCTCCTCCCCACACTCTCGGGGGTTGCAGTGAGCCAGGATCCTCCCCCACCCCATTCTTGGGGGTCGCAGTTAGCCTGGACCCCTGGACAAAATCTCAGACCCTGAGATCGGCAGGAGGTAGGGCCACTCCCTCCCAAGCATGGGATACCTGGGCATTTAGATAAGACTTAGGCTTTGCCCATAACCCTGTGGCCTTTGGCCAATTGCCTAGGAAACTCCTTATGTGGTATCAGCCAGCACCTTTGCACAGCCCATCCCCCTGTACCCTATACCTTCTCCCTGCCATTGCCTATGTGCCGGAATGAATGTCTCCATATGCTGATTAGGCATATCAAGCAACCTTGCACATCCAATCCCCTTAGGACCCTCAACTGCTTATAAACCCATTTCCCTACTGACTAAACCAAGCTGTTCACAGACACTGTCTCCCAAAAGTGATTCTTTTGTCACACTCAGTCTCCACAGTTGCCTGGACACCCTCAGGGAACCATGGCCAGCCCCGAGGATCCAGGGACCCATAGTAGGACCCTATTGCTGAAGACTTCACATGCCTGGGAGGCAAGATCACTGAGAAATCAAGCTGGTGCTGAGCAGAAAATCTTCTCCCTGTAGCCCAGCCAACTGAAAACCGGAAAAAGCTGCACTTTATGCAGCCCTGTGGAAGACAGAAGTTATCAGCAGTGTAAACAGTGGACACTGGAAGCCTCAAGTTTGGCAAAATGACCAAACAAGTGGTGCAATAGTGGTATGTCTGCTCTGGGGGAAACCAACTGCTCTCTAATTGGACTGGAGGCCCACTCTATGGGAGGGAACACATGTCTGGTACTGAAAACCTAATAAAAAGGCTATGGGAGGGGAGATTATGAGCCTTAGGGGTATAAAGCCTGCTCTTGTCTGGCTAAATGTATATATTTTTCTCACCAAACTGCCCTAAAAGCACTACACTTAATGGTCATATTCATATATTACTGCTACTCTCACTTTTGGTTAGAGAAGCTTCTCTTTTTAGATGGTGATAGCCAACTGGGATGATCCAAAAACACCATAGTGCTGAGAAGAAGGGATGGAGGAGTGTCCAGCACTGAAATATCTCACACCCTCCAAGGCTCAGGGTCTATTGCGGAAGAGGTGGCAGAAAGAATATAAGAGCCAAAAGAAGGGTACCATTCCTTACAATGCAACTGTCCTGACAGAAATTGGCCTCGATATCCATGAGCTCACAATGCCTAGCAATACCTTCACAGACCCTATAATAGGAGAAAAAGACAATGACATCAAAATAAAAGAGATTAACAGAAAGAGGGAGGGGATATGATGGAGAGCGGAGTTGTAAAGGGGAAAGTGGGGGAGGGGAGGGAAGTATCATGGTTTATTGTCTGTGTGTATAGAAGTTGTCAATTAAAAAAGCTAAAACAAAACCTCCTTTCCTGCAGCTCCTCCCTGGTGGGCGTTAGCAGCGCTTGTCCCCTGCATGGAGCAATGTATTCCTGCGTGCTTGGGGATCTCCGTGTCATTGGATAGCAGCGTCTTCTGTTGTGGAGCAAAACGCGAGATGAGACCACAGCCCGCACCAGAGTGAGAAGAAAGGCAGTGGGAAGCAGGAGCAACCTCAATCCCAAGCAGACACACTCAACCTATGAGGAAGCTAGCACGGAGGAATTGTATTCGTAGCTTTTACTTGGGGAACAAAATCATTACCCCAGATATACCAAAGTCACTTACCTAGTCCTAGATAAGTATATCGAGAAAATCCAGTCAGTCTAGCCTTATGTATTCTGTCTATTTTAGGAAGTAGAAAGGATGTCTAAGATAAACATAGAGATAAACATAGACTGAGATATCTCTATACTTGGTCCCAGGAGAAATTCTATGTGATATAATATCTGCAAAAACTGACTCTTCCCTTTTATTGGCAATAATTACTGAAATAGGTCACAGACTCACAGACTCTCCAGAAAATAGTAATCAAAGTCTCATGTTCAGAGACTGAAAATACACAGGGTTAACGGACATCTTATTTCTAATTTCAGTGCTAATAGTGATAATTACTGAAACATCTGTGTGAAGAGACTAGACCACAGGCAGAGGCAGGCATGGGAGCAAACTCTACCTGCCCCTTGCTGTGAACTTCATCCTTACTATTAAGCTGAGCGTCCAAGCCAGATCCAGTGTTTAGGCAAAACTCAGAGTCACCATGAATGGCAGAAGGAAAAATTGGGGCTAGACCAAGACCTCTTGGTGTGACTCCTGGCTGAAGGCTCTGGCCACGTTTACCCTAAAGCAGCGGCTCTGGGACCATGGTCTTCGGGTGAGCAGAACTGTGCCTCCTCTCAGGCTCTGCCCCAACCCTGTAGCACCTGGGACTTTGAGCACGCAGGGCACTCTGCAGCCCTGACATTGGAAAGCCAGCTAAAGACACACGGACAGACATGCCACCTGTGGTTGACTGGCTTCCCATGACCTACGGTGAGTGGGCACCCACCAGAGACATTGTTTAGAAGAAAAAAAGAAGAAAAGGAAAAGGCAGCTAGAAGTGGGAAAAACTTAGACCCCAAGCAGGCTAGACTGCTCAGACACATGCATCCTAAGATGAAGCTCGGATGGAAGAATTTTATTTGCATTATACAGCTTGGTCCAACTAGTCTCCTGGTCCTTCTATCTCACCTGGAACAGTCAATAACACTTTCCACCTTTGTCTGTTGGTCTTCACCCTTCATTCCCACATTCCACCTGCATGGCCTCATGGCCTCCCCACCTCGACTCCATGATGAAAGTCTGTGGGTCTGATCTTGTGCAAGTCTCTTTCTGGTAATCACAGTGGCTGGTAGTTCAAAGAGGCAACGGGCCGCCATGCTCAGAGGACAGTGTTCCACAGAGCAAGCATGTAGGCACAAATGCGACAGAATGTTTGGCGTGATTGTAAGACATCTTCTTGTTGCCATTCACAAACACCTATGGAGGTCAATGTCATGACCAAGCCAAGCACTCGTGTGTAGATTTGTCTCCACTCACACTCCCTCACGGCTCTGGTTCTCTGCTTTTCACCTTGATCTCTTACCTAGTGTGGCTCGAGACCTTTCTGTCTGGTTCTGCTAGCTGTTCCTTGTGGGAAACTCCCAACCCCTCTCACTTTTCATGAAATTCAGTTACGAATACCCTTGTCATAAGATTCATTTGCCTCTGCATTCTCATTCGTGTGGGCCACCAGCTGCACCCTGACTCTTGCTTTTCCTCCAGTTTTGGCGGAGGGGGATCAAGCACTCCTAGTTAAGTTAATCCTGAGGATCCATGGGCAGACAGAGCTGCAGCTGTCCTGAGTGTACCACTAGTGGCTGTAAGGTGAGCAGGGACCACAGGCTGCCCTGTGACAACCACAGTGCCCGAGGCCAGAGCAGAGCCAGACGAAAGTCACCACAGAGCACTGACAGCCCACAGAAGCGGACATTAGAGCAAACAGCTGACTGGACTCCTGCAAAAACATTTTTCAGATATTGCAAAGAAGCCAAAGGTAGTCACAGGAAAGAAAAAGAAAACACAAGAGCTATTTAGTTAGGCTCAGGCATGGAAGAAGTATTTGGGCTGTTCTCTATAAGTCTTAAGTGAAGTGCTATCTGGACCAGTCAACTCCTCAGGGCAAAATGGAACAACCAGCCACTGTGGCCCAGAGATCAGAAGGAGAGGGATGGAAGACAGGAAGGCTCCCCTGCTGGCAATGAAAGACACAGCGACAAGGATGCTGTCATAGGGTTGTATTAACTCAAGCCTTCCTCAAATGCTGGCAGAAGCCTGTGGAACAGGGTCTCCATGGACTGGCTGCCATAGGCCCTCCCTGTCATGACGCCCCGCCCACTCTGTCTGACAGACTTCCCTTCAGACCTCAGGACGGACCTCCAATCCTACCTCTCTATGTCCGGCACAGCTCTGCCGGGAAAGATGAGTGAATTCACTCTTCAGGTTCCCTCCGCACCCCTGGTGAGGTCTTGGTCTACCCCAGGTTTGCAAGCCAGTGGCGTGAGATTCTGAAAGCCTGCAACAGTCAGTGATGCTGAAAGGCTGGGCACTGACTGGCCACTGTGCTTCCGCCACAGAACCTGGACAAAGACCACACTCTGCAAATCAGAGCAGAAGCTCTCCTACTGAGTCGTTCAGCTCAGCCCTGAGAAGATTCTCCAGTTCTCAGCACTGGTCTCTGGGGTGTGTGTGTGTGTGTGCTTACAATATGTGGGGGTGTGTGGGGTGTGTGAGTGTGGGTGTGTGGGTGTGTATGCGATATGTGGGGGGGTGTGAGTGTGTGTAAGTGTGTGTGTGGTGTGTGTGAGTGTGTGTGTATGTGGGTGTGGGATGTGAGTGTGTGTGTATGTGTGTGTGGTGTGTGTGTGTGTGTGAGTGTCTGTGGGGGGGTGAGTGTGTGTGTATATGAATGTATGTGTTTATGTGAGGGGGTGTGAGTGTGGTATGTATGAGTGTGTGTGTGTGTATGTGTGTGTGTGTATGAATGTGTGTGGGGGTGTGAGTGTGTGTATGTGAGTGTGTGTGTATGTGTGTGTGTGTGTGTGTGTGTGTTTCAGTTATATAGTTGTTTAACCCAGTGCCACACCCTGTGGGTACCTCAGGCATCATCTTCTTCCATTCCTCACATAAATGCTCTAAGGAAACTATGGGGTCAAAGGAGGTCAGGAAACCATAGCACTGAGCCCAGACCCAGGCTGACATGAAGGAAATTTGGTCCCCAAGTCACACAGAAAACCTCTGAAAGCCTCAAAGTCCTACTCTGTAACTCTGGGAAGATTCGCCACACTGTCTTCAGCCACCTCCTCAAGAACACCAGGAAGCTGAGGGAAGCATCACAAACTGTCGAAGGGACAGGAGTGGGAGTCATCGACTGAAGTGGATCAAGAATGTCTCCTCTGCAGCTCGGCAGTGGCTCACTCCTGCAATCCCAGCACCCTAGGCAGAGTGTTGTAGTCACCTTCTCGTTGCTGAGACAAGACACCCAACCAGACGCAGCTGGTAGGAGGGAAGGGCTTATTTGGGCTTGACAATCTCCAGGGGAAGCTTCATCGCAGCGGGGAAAAGATGGCAAAGCAGAGGCTGGGGGTCCCTTCTTGTCACAGCAGCTGCCAGAAAGCCGCAAGAGAGTAAGCCCAGCTCTGGTGGGGCAAAGCTGGAGATGACACGCCTCCCGCCCCCAGCAACACACCTCCTCCGGCAAGGCCCCACCTCCCAAGCTGCCACCAGCCGGGGACCAAGTATTCAAAACACATAAGGCTATGTGGGGCATCTAATTCAAACCACCACACTGAAGTGGAAGGATCAGAGTGAGTTCAAGGCCCACCTGGCATACAGTGAGCCCCTGCCTCAAAAATACAAAACAAGGGCTGGAGAGATGGCTTCACAGTTAAGAAACTTGCCTGTGAAGCCTAAGGACCTAGGTTCAATTCTCCAGTACTCACGTAAGCCAGATGCACAAGGTAGTACATGGACCTGGAGTTCATTTGCAGTAGCCAGAGGCCCTAGAATACACATTCTCTCTCTCTCTCTCTCTATCTCTCTTTATCTAATAAATAAACAACAACAAAAGGAATGTTTTCCAAAAGTGTCAGAAATTCACATAGCTTGTATCCTCTAATGGTGCTACTCTTCACAGAAGCCAGAGCACAGTGTAGTCACAAACCTCTGGGAAGAAGTAGCTTTAAATTAGGCACAACGATGATTAAATACCATATTCCTATTGCAAAACTCTGACCCAAGGTCCAAATTCGGAGAAAATGCGGGGTACAGCAAGTAACAAGATCAGGATGTCACGTTCACACTCCGTACATTTCCCAGTTAAAGCAATCCAGATGAACTATTATAGCAATTTCCTGGAAAAAAAAATGATGATGGGGGTTAGCTGTTGCCAGACACCATCATACCACTGGTACCAAAGAAATTACACAGGAAGTGTGAATATGGAGACAGGAAGTCTCCTGAATGCCATTGCGTTGGTTAGTTTTCTCCTCACTGTGACGAGAAACACCCGTAAACTCTCAGCAGCTTCCTCCAGGACTGGGAGGGGATCGCCATGCTCCCCTGTGCTCCTATACCCAGGCCCTTGATGCACTGCCTCACCCGGAGATGGTACTGAATGAATGTATCCACTGAGGGTTCACACTTCACGTTTCATGGAGAAAACCATTTCCGGCAGAATAAATCTTCCTACACAATCATCGTGCCCGCCTGCTTCCTCTTACACGGATCAGCTTCCCCACCGGGGCCTGAGTGTGGTCACCCAGGTGTGCAAATCCCTACCCAGGGTCAGCAATCTTCTTTCTGTCAAGCAGCCAGTCCCAGAAAGTGCTCTGAGGAGAGGGGAGGGATGTCTTTCTAACAGAGACCGTGCGGCCATGTGCCCTTATCAGAAGCATCCATGGCATGAGTTATACACACCTCTGGGGTCTGGTCCTCAGTGGGAAGCCTTCACAGATCCCTGGGCTGGCTGGGACTGGGCTCTCCATTGTAGAGGAAAGATGCTGTGGTTTGGAGATGGCTCCAATGTGTTCCCCAAGGCCTGCTTGATCTGTTGACATTTAATCCCCACTATGAGGTTCTGGAAGTAAAAATTTAGGCCAACTCTAGTGCTTAGAGATGGGCCTCTCAGGTGGGAGAAAACGATTAAGATTCCATACAGGCACCAGGGTGCAGCCCCGTGATTAGATTCCACTGGTTTTCTAAGAAGAAAACAGAAGACATGTGTTCCCATGTCCCTCCATGAGGTGTCTGGGCTTCCTTAGGACCCCGCCAGAAAGAAGGTCACCACCGGAGGTGGCCTCTCAACCTTGTACTTCAAAACTGTAGCCAAAATAAACTTTTCTTTATAACTCAGCCTGTGGTATTGTGTTATTAGCAGCACAAATATAAAAGGTCACAGTGTACAGTCACATCTCACATGTGGGACAAAAGTTCACATGCATTCACGATGCTGGATATAATACAGGTATTTTTTCTAATGCTGTCTTGATCCAGTTTCAAGGCCTCAGTTAGAGGACAGACAACTCTTTCTTGAGCAGATTAACTCTGCATCCCAGCAAACTCTTATAGCCACACTCATTCCCTCATCACTCCAGATCCAGGCCCACCAGCAAGGGCCACCCTCCTATGGCAGTCATCTCTGTGTTAATACACTCGATATTAGAACAGGCGGAGGCAGAGCCGCCTCCAGCCAGGAGAGGAGGAAGCGGCCATGCTGGGAATGCACTGGGGACATCTGGTCATCTCAGTAGCCCAAGGCATGGCTGGAACAGTGAACATGTGGCAAGAGACCAACGTTTGCCCAGGAGGAAAGGGTGAGTGTAGTTTAAACTAAGGACTCTTGTGCATTTGTTTGCTTTGTTGTTTGGCTGGTTGGTTAGTTGGTTGGTTAGTTGTTTGGTTGGTTGGTTGGTTGGTTACTTGTTTGGCTGATTGGTTAGTTAGTTGTTTGGTTGGTTGGTTAGTTGGTTGGTTGGCTTATTTTGTTTTTGAAACGGAATCTTCTTACTCTCTAGCCCAAACTAGCCTGGAGCTCACAGGGATCCTCCCGCCTCGGCTTCCCAGGTGCTAGAATCTCAGGTGTGAGCCAATGGGCATGGCTCTTAACAACTTTTTAAATGCTAAACGCCCAAAGGAAAGGAGTAGAAACATCTTCAGTGCAGAGAGAGGTAAATTCTCAACAAATGGGAGACTTATCTGAAATATTTTTATTATGGTAAAATATACAAGGAATCATAAAATTTACCATTTTAAGTGTGTGGTTCATGGCACCAACTATACATTAACACAACTGTGCAACCATCACCTGTCCCCCCCTAAATTATTGTCACCTTCCCAAACTGAAGGTCCCATCCCATCCAACACGGGCTTTCACTTATCCTCTCCTGAGCCCCCAGTGGCCACCGCTCTACTTTTTACCACTACAAATTTGATAGCTCAGTCCTCAGGTAACTGGAATCATACAGTGTTATTAAAAACAAATTATAAATACTCAGAGATATTTTAAATTTTTTTAAAACGTCCTCCTTTTGATATTTTTGTTTGTTTGTTTTTCCAAGGTAGGTTCTCACTATAGCCCAAGCTGACCTGGAATTCAGGAATTCACTCTGTAGTCCCAGAGTGGCCTTGAACTCAGCGGTCCTCTAGAGTGCTGGGATTAAAGGCGTGCACCAGCACACCCAGCTCTCCTTTTGATTTTTATTTTTGCTCTGTCAAAGTGGATTTGCACTTGGTGAATGGCACCTAGACCATCCCACAGTTTGAGTGTGCTCACTGTAATTTCACAGGGTCTTAAGTAAAAAAGAAACTTCCACTCTGTCTGTCCGAAGTCAGTTTGCTTCTCACCTACCCAAGGTTGAAGCCTCTGAAAGACAGATCACCTCCAAGCACAGGGCCCAACGCACACCACACCACTCACAGCTTACGTTAAAACTCGGTAACACGTAGCAGGGACTGCAAACCCAGGGGCACGTGTTGAAAAGTGCCTAAGACAACAAAATCAAATTTTGAGCAAATCAAAGAGAAAAACATTTCCCAAGCAAATCTTGGAGACCACTGGAAACAATTTCTCATAATGACAGTGTCAAAATCCAGGAAGTCCTAGAACAGCAAACCGGAAATCAGCCACATCACAGAGACAGTCTGAGCCACGGTAGGTCAGCTGAGCTCCTCTGATGGTGGACAACATGTGATGAGCACGTCTCAGAGGCTTTAAGGAAGGTCAGCTTCAAAGCAAACCCTTGGGGCTGGGGAGATGTCCCTGTGATGAAGGGCACTTGCCTACAAGCCTGATGTCCCGGGGTCAATTCCCCGGCACTCACGTGAAGCGGACACAAGTGGCGCTGGGTGTGGCGTTCATTTGCAGCCACAAGAGACCCTGCTGCACACATTCATGTACATACACACTCAAGTACATAAATAATTTTTTTTAAAAAAAGAATGTTTTTTTTTTCAATGTCAAAGAAAACCATGCTGAAATCTATGTTGGGCTGGAGTAATGGCTCAGTGGAAAAAGCAATTGATGCTCAAGCTGGAGTCTTCGAGTTGCATCCTCACACCCCTCCCCATAAAAAACTGTGAGAGTGCAGTGAAGAAATGAGAGCGAGCACGACAAAAAGCCAGAGCAAGAACCCTTGCCTCAAGTGAGGTGGACAGGAGAGGACCGACCTGAAAGTTCTCCTCTTCAACCTGCGCACGCACGCGGTGACATGGGCTCACACACACAAATAAATAAGTAAATCACATTGTTTAAAAATGAGCCCCATGGGCTGGAGAGATGACTTAGCGGTTAAGTGCTTGCCTATGAAGCCTAAGGACCCCGGTTCAAGGCTTGATTCCCCAGGACCCACGTTAGCCAGATGCACAAGGGGGCACACGTGTCTGGAGTTCGTTTGCAGTGGCTGGAAGCCCTGGCGCGCCCACTCTCCTCTCTCTCTCTGTCTCTCTCTGCCTCTTTCTCTCTCTGTCTGTCACTCTCAAATCAATAAATAAAAATAATAAACAACAAAAAATTTTAAAAAATGAGCCCCAGAGGTGGATGGGCACTGATAATCCCAGCATCCAAAGTGGAGGGACTAGGCTACATGGCAGATTCAAGGGCAGCCTAGGCTACATGAGACCCCGTCTCAAAAACAGTCAAATAAAGCTCTAGTATTACCGTGTATAAAATCAAAATTTAAATTAGCTGACAAAACAAAGGGTTTCATTATGACATTCTCACACACATACATCAATTGTACTTTGCTCACAGTTATTCTTCCAGCACTGTCGCCCAAGCTCCTCCCCCCTCGCTAGCCCTCTTTCTCCCTTTAAATAGTCCCCTGCATGCTTTCATGCCATATACGTGTTCATACATACATAAATAATAGATCCCACACGTGAGAGAAAACCTGTGATATTCTGTGTGTGATTTCCGCCTCCAACCTAGTCTTTCTCACAACCAAAGTCATCACTTCAGCTCACACAATGTCTTCTGTCACAGCGCCCGTGTGCTTCACAGGGAGACACATGAGGGCGGGGGTAAGAAGAAGGGGGAAGGCTGTGTTAAAAGAAGTGCTGGGGAAGCAGGGCTAGGCCCCCTAAAATGCTGCTGTCTCTCTGTGAGCTCTGTCGCCCCGGGCCTCGGTTCCTCCGCTGACAAGCAGGGAGAGCGCAGGGACAAGCAGGCCTGCCTGTGAGAGCTAAGCTTGTCATTCCGTCTCCAAGCACTTCACTGTAGCCCTTACTGAGTGGCGACCTTGGGTGTTTGACGGCACAAAGGTTGGTGGGGAAATAAGTTCCTACTCACAGATGCGCCATGGCACTGGAAAGACAGTCAATCAGTAGAGTTTTCCCTGCCAGCATGAGGACCTGGGTTTGATTCCTGGAATTCATGGGTTTTTTGTTTTTTTTTTGTTTGTTTGTTTGTTGTTTTTTAAAAAGCCTGGAGAGATGGCTTAGCAGTTAAGGTGCTTGCCTGTGAAGCTTAAGGATCCAGGTTAGATTCTCCAGGTGCCATGTAAGCTAGATGCACAAAGTGACGCAAGCATCTGGAGTTCGTCTGCAGTGGCTGGAGGCCTTGGTACACCCATTCTCTCCCTCTCTCCCTCTCTCTACCTCCCTCCCTCTCTCTCTCTCTCTGTCTCTAATAAATAAATAAATTTAAAAAATAGGGTCAGGCTGAAGAGATGGCTAAGCAGTTAAGGCACTTGCCTGCGAAGCCTAAACAACCTTGTTTGACTCTCCAGGTCCCATGTAAGCCAGGAACACAATGTGACGCAAGTGTGCAAGGTTGCACATGTGCACAAGGTGGTGCACACATCTGGAGTTCCATTGCAGTGGCTGGAGGCCTGGTGTGTCCATTGTCTCTGTCTCTGTCTCTCTCTCTCTCTCTTTCTCTCTCTCCCTCTAATTAAAAGGGGCCAGTCTGTTGGGTTTGCCTAAAAAAGTAAGGGTCAGCGCTCTTCTCTCTTTCCTGACCCCAGAGCAGCACACAACTCCACACCTGGATCTTCACACCACTCGGATTATCTTGCTTCCAGCCGGCTGCCAGGCTGGGTAGGGACACTTTTTTAGTACTGTTTTTACTTTTTTTTTTTTTTCGAGGTAGGGTCTCACTCTAGCTCAGGCTGACCTGGGATTCACTATATAGTCTCAGGATGGTCTCCAACTCATGGTGACCCTCCTACCTCTGCCTCCTGAGTGCTGGGATTAAAGGCATGCGCCACCATGCCCAGCCTTGTTTTTATTTTTTAATCTCTTTGGAAGCACACACTTTTTTTTAACCCCTTCTCACAGTTTTTGGATCCATGGTCCATATTCTTTACATAGGCTCCTGGACCACGTGGTGTATTTTCCCTGATCTCTCTGGTTACTTTCCCTTCCCCTTCGGCCCTCCAGCCCTCCACCATTTCCCTCTCTCACATCCCTTTATGTGTGTTGGTATGGAGGAAAAAAAATGAGGGCATGAGTTGTAATCCACTGTCCCACTGCTGGGCAGCGAAAACAGGCAAATCCTTGGGACTTGCTGGGCAGCTGGCCTAGCCTGCTTGGTGAGCTCCAGGCCAGTGAGAGATCCTGTCTCAGAACGCATAGACAGACCTGAGGAACAACACCTGAAGTTGTGTATGCGTGCGTGCGCACACACACACATACACACGCACATACATGAACACATGCACACACAAACTGTTACATGAGAAAGTAGCCAGGTCTATGTGCATGCACCCATACACACATGTACATCCACTCAAACATAAACACACATACACACAAAAAAAGAAATAAGGGCTGGAGAGATGGCAGCGGTTAAGGCGGTTGCCTGTGAAGCCTAAGGACCCAGGCTTGATTCCCCAGGACCCACGTAAACCAGATGCACAAGGTGGTGCATGTGGCTGGAGTTTGTTTGCAGTGGCTGGAGGCCCTGGTGCACCTGTTCTCTCTCTCTCTCTCTCTCTCTCTCCAATAAATAAATTTTTTAAATAAAAATAAAATAAGAAAATGTTAAACAGATCACACACACATCCCCAGGCTAGCCTGAGCAGGTAACTGGCAAGAGGGAGCTTGGAGTGGAGCCTGTATTCACGCTTGAGGCTTTCCTATCCCCGTTGCACTGCTTGGCACGGGCTACAAGAGGCTGGAATGTCCAGCCCCGGACACTATTCAGGAGCACTGCGGGGATCCACTCCCCACTACCCTCCTTCCTTCACTCTTATCATCTCAGTAGCCCACAAGTGCTAAAAATACACACTATGATTCAGCTTTTAAAACTTCTGTGGTCCTGTCATAATAACAGAGGGCTGGACGCTGGGGGGCAAGATGGAAAAATCTAATTAATCTTTCCCCCATGGGCGTGCAACCTCATCAGATATTTTCCTTTAGCCCCAGCAGAAGTTTTGCATGAGAGATCCCACCTGTCAGGCTTTCATATGTTTTGGTATAAAAGCTCAGAGGCAGCATTTTTTAAACTCTGAGGTAAATTTTATTAAAAAATGCCTGTTACGGCCGGCTGATGTTAAACCATTGGTGTGCTAAGTAGGCATCAACTGAAGGGGCTGAAATTCCTTCTTTTGCATGAGACATGCATGGCAAACTTCATAACTGCTGATGTCAGGCTGCCACGGCGCTCTCGGAAACTCTGGAGAAAGGAGAGCTGGTGCCGCCCCCATCCACACAGGCCTCGCCCATACCAGACAGATTTCTTATCTAAAGACTTGATCCAGAATCATATTTGAACGTTCCTGTCACCATCTTTACGATATTCATGTAACCAATGGGAGCCAGTGGGAATGACATGTCAGGCACAAAACACCCCAATAATGATCAAGGATCTCACGGTAAAAGGTGACAGTGTAGAACATTAGGACTGAGGTCCCTTCCAATCTACCCAGTCGCCAGCCTGCCTGGGAAGGAGGCAATGGCTCCAGTGGAGGTCAGCTGCTGAGCCCCAGAGCAGAGGTTTCTCACGGCCAAGATTCCAGCATTGCCTCCTGAACTTCCGGCCCTCCCTCACACCTCAGACCCTCACGCTGTCATCCACACCTGCACTCTGGAGTTCAGACAAACACTATTGTCTAGACCATCGTACTAAACAGGCACATGGGAGCTTTCTTGTCACCTCCCCCTCCCAGTAGACATACTGGGACCCTCAGTTGCTTCCTTGCCAGTCTCCCTGGGACCTTGGCCTCCTGTATTGAGCTCTCTGTCCAGTGTAACCTATCAAACACCCTACGGGATTCATGCCTCTAAGGCCCCTCCTGTGTGGTCTTCAAAAAGCACAAATGCCAGCTAGCTGCTGGCTGCTAGAAACTCTGCAAGAACTTTCTTATGAGAACCTTCCATGAGAACTCTCTGCGAACACCTTCGATAAAAAGCTTCTGTAAGAACCTTGCATGGGAACCTTCCCTGAGGATTCTCCATAAGAATCTTCCATGAGCACCTTTCTTGTGATTCCTCCATTATAACCTTCGCTGAGACTTCTCCGTGAGAGACTTCTATGAGAACCTCCCACGCGAACCTCTCATGCATAGCCAGCAAGAGTGTGGCACCAAACAGCCACTCTGAAGACCACTTGTGAGGACCCAATCAGCAAAATACCCAGAAAGTGACTTAAGACCACCAGTGGTTCACAGCACTTGTTCTTGTCAGGAACCCAAGTCAGGAGCACTGGGGGAACATCACCCTGTGTGTGCACTCTGCCTCAGGCTCAACTAAGCATCACAAAGAAAAGTACAAGCCACGAGCCCTTTGATTAAAACAAGAGTCCTCACATTAACTAAATGCCCCTTTCTTACCCTCAGTTCATCACTGGTGATTGCTCACCTGACCTGTGCTCACGTAACCGGGTCCTCATTCCATCCAGGTGATGCTTCAGCTGCTGTAATATCGCCTGTCTGATGGTTTCCATGGCATTGTGTAGACCCAGACAGAGCCACCCCTCACCCACACATGCCCCGCATGTGCCCTGAGGCCTCACTCCATCATTAGCCACACAGGAAACAGGACGGGGATAGGAGGGCTGTAAGCGGTCCTGAACCTCTGGAGCAGTGAAGAGTCGGATCCAAATCACCAGAGCTGTAGTCTGCACACCTTCAAAACTGCCTACAGTGGGCCCTGAAAACCACAAACCTTCTGGAAGTTTTTGTGCACAGATGCTGAGATCCTAGAATGCTGCAACCAAGGAGCAGCACTCAGACACCAACGTTTCAAACCCAACTTGTGGGCCAGTGACATCACACCACACCATTTCTGCAAAGGTGGGCTTGCTCTGCAAATGGCCACAACTGTCGCTACATATGGTTAGAGACTTATGTTAAAGAAAGTATGAGGGCAGAGGAGAACCATCCAGAATCCTTGCTGCATGCTGGGAATCTCGGGATCCTGGCATCCTTCACTTCCTGACTACGTCCAAGTGAGAGCCACCTAGGAATAGGCCTGAGAAGCCACACTTACGGGCTCTACAATGCATGCAGGGGCCAGTGTGGTCCAGCCACTGACATGTCACCCCCTCCTCTACCCTGCTATTTACTGGTGGATCCATTTAACAGTGTAACTCTACGAGCAAACCATGGGTTGCCTATATGGACCACAGACAGGTGGGTGAAGGAGCAGAGCATGCTCAACATGTACCTGCTGTCGCCAAAGGGGGGTACAAACGGCCTGGAGACTGTGCACTTAGCTTTCCTGTTTAGTCCATCAGATGGATACGTCTACATAATAACAAGAGGGGTGCTATCTGCTGCAGTCAGCTTCACATTGCTGGGGCAAAACATACAACCAACAGCATCCAAGGAGGACAAGAGTTATTTTGGCCCTCAGTCTCAAGGGCAAGACTGGCAGGGAAAGGATGGCAGAGCAGAGGCTGGGCAGAACCTCAGCCACTGGCAGGAAGCAGCAAGAATGAGGTGAGCTCCGGCAAGAGGGAGGCTGGGCTATAACACCCCAAAGTCTGCCTCCAGCAACACACCTCCTCCAGCAAGGCTCCGCCTCCCAAACTGCACGCACACGCAGATGCACCTGTTGAGGACCAAATATACAAACACATGAGGTGACGAGGGACATTTCACATTCAAACTACCACAGCATTAATCATGAGGAAACGGTAATGTAACTACAGAGGTCAGGACTGGGAGACATGGATCAGTGGTTAAAGGTGCTTGCTTGTAAAGCCTGATGACCCAGGTTCAAGTCTCCAATACCCACATAGAGACAGACACACAAAGTGGCCCATGTGTCTGAAGTTCACTTGCAGTGACAGGAGGCCCTGGCGTACCCACCCGTACACATTCTCTGTCTCTCTAAATAAATAAATAAATAAAGTTGTTAAAAAAAGACTAGAGAAGCAGGTAACCAAGACCTCTGAGGGATCACTCCTGTTAGGGATTTGGAAGCTGCAGCCGGCGCGGGCAGCTGCTCATCCCTGTGGCGGGCCCTCTGACAGGCTGCCTCAGCCTCCCAGACCTATGGCTGGAGGCTCCTTTCCCATGGCCCTTCCTCTACAAGAACACCTTGGGGTCAGCAGCTACAGGATCACAGCTGTGATGTTGGTCCCAGCCTTAATAAAAGCCCAGCTTGCTGCAGTCGGCACAGAGTTATTAGAGGTCACGGTCTCCGTCCACGTGGACAGCCACACGCCGTGAGGGTGAGGGCAAGCGAAACCACAGGGAGCTGGTGCCCCGTGCTTGTATCCCAGGATGCTTTGCACATACTCTCAGGTTCTCACATCTGTGCTGTAGGATCTGACAGAAGCAGGTCAAGTGCCTTCCACCACGTCCCACTTACACAGTGTCACTCTTGATATTCTCTCAAGGTGTGTGGTATGCATGTAGTGTGCCTGTGCATGTGTATGCATGATCATATCCATGGGGTCACATGTGCCTAGGTACATGTGAAGGTCAGAGGTCAACATCAGACAGCATCCTCAATTACTCTCCAAGATCTTTTATTGTTGCTGTTTTTGTTTTTAATATTGTTATTTTTTTATTTATTTGCAAGCAGAGAGAGATAGAAAAGACATAAACAGAGAGAATGGGCATACCACTGCCTCCAGCCGCTGCAAATGAACTCCAAAGGCATGTACCACCTTGTGCATCTGGTTTTATGTGGGTCCTGGGAAATTGAACCCAGCTCCTTAGGTTTTGCAGGTAAGTGCCTTAACCCCTGAGCCATCTCTCCAGCCTCTTTTGTTCTTAGAGACTTAGAGCTCACTGATTCATTGAGACAAGCTAGCCAGTAGGCTCCAGGGATTGCCTCCCAGCACTGAGGTAACAGACAGGTGCCACCATAACTGGCTTGTATGTGGTGCTGGGGACCTGCACTTGAGAACTCATGCTTGTGCTGCAAGCACTTTACCGACCGAGTCATCTCCCTACTCCTACCCTTTAAGAAAAGATATTTATTTATTTATTATTTGAGAGGCAGAAAGAGGCAGAGATAGAGAGAGAGAGGGATGGTGCGCCAGGGCCTGCAGCCACTGCAAACATGTTCCAGACACATGTGCCCCCTTGTGCACCTGGCTTATGTGGGTCCTGGGGAATTGATCCAGGATCCTCTGGCTTTGCAGGCAAGCGCCTTAACCACTAAGCCATCTCTCCAGCCCCCTACCCCTATTCTTAATATCTTAGTATCTCAGTCACTACAAAGTGGACTGTGTTGTGCTGTTTTGAATCAGATGAGTGAGAAAGACCAACCAGGGGGAGTGGGTTAGTTTGGGAGTGTGGCCGAGGCAAGCATTTGAGCACCAGTTGTTGTGATGCTTTGAAATGCCCTATCTGGGGCTAGCAGTGTAGCGAGTGGAACAGTGCTTGCCTGGCAGGCATGATTCCCTGGTTCAGCCCCCAGCATCACACAAAGAAAGTCCTGCTGTGTTGGGCTGGAGAGATGGCTTAGCAGTTAAGCGCTTGCCTGTGAAGCCTAAGGACCCCAGTTCTAGGCTCGATTCCCCAGGACCCACGTTAGCCAGATGCACAAGGGGGCGCACGCATCTAGAGTTCATTTGCAGTGGATGGAAGCCCTGGTGCACCCATTCTCTCTCTCTCCCTCTCTCTCTCTCTTTCTCTCTCTCTCTCTCCCTCTCTCTCTCTGTCACTGTCAAATAAATAAAAACAAACAAAAAAAATTAAAAAAAAAAAAAGAAAGTCCTGCTGTGGAGGCAGAAGCTAGGATTTCAGAGTCTCCAGCACATTTTGCACACAGAAGGCCCTCTTCTGACTTTCAGTCCCAAACCACCTCCCATGGCTGTGAGAACTGGCTCTCTTAATTCCCCAGGTTTGGTGGGGGTGACTTGACAGTGGGGTTTGCCCACTTGCCTGTAGCTGTAGATCTGCACTGGGCATCTTTCTTAATATCAGTCCTGATGTGCCTTCTCCTTGGCCTTGTCATTTCTAAGCCTGCCCATGGATGACTGCTAAATCCTGTGGGCCCTCTGTTCACTCTGGGTTTCTAAGCACGACTGGTTCTCATATCAAACCCTGTGCTGTAAAGGGACACAGGACAGGCATGTGGCAGGGAGCAGCACAGACTCAAGTCCTCTGGTCAATATCAATCTAATTTCAGCTTTGCTTCTGGCTGGCCAAAGATCATCATACCCCTCTGGCCTTGATTCAGTGATGGTGTCTACAACTGACCATTCTCCACCAGTGACTCCACAAGACATCACGAGTTTTCCTCCTCCAAGTCTCCTTAAAATGGTCGTTCCACGCTGGAGAGTTTGCCAGAGCTTCACAGAGAGAGACAGCACCTGTGAGCTCAGGTAATGGACTTGACACCCCTTCCGTGACTAGACGCACACGCATATGCACACTTACACCCACACAGGCGCCTCACCATCTCTTTCCACACCCGTGTCCTTAATCACATACAACAGGTTATCTTAGACTGCAAAACGGAAGCAGTAAAGCCAAAAGCAAATGGTCCAAGACAATTTATTAATTGCATGTCTTTGGGGACAAGGAACCTGCCTTTGAAACCTGCACTTATCTCACAAACACACAGCCTCCCAGCAGCAGACTGTCAATGGAAATAGAGCTGAGTGGATGAGTCATTTAAGAAGAATGTTCTTCTCCTTGCTTCCAAAGCATTGTCAAGACCAGGCTACTGTCATCTGGGTTGGTTTAAAATTAAACTCAGTGGTTATTTTTTTTTAAGAACAGATGGAAAGAGGGACACACAGGCAACTAGTATGCAAACAACAACAGAATGTCAAACAGCGGTGGGTGAAGAAATGGGAAATAAACAGCCGAGGAAACAGCTCCCACCTCTGCCCTGCATGACTTCTAACCTGGAGCAGGGCCTTGCTGAAGATCAAGAACCCTCCTCCTCCCCTGTCCACAGCACACACCTTACCCCTTGAAGTCTGCTGGGGGCTGGGTGGGGTCACAAGGTCAGGGTTGCCTCTCAGTGGAGTCTGGTTTATAGCTGAGTCAATAAAGATGCTGGGAATCACGGGAAGAATTTTCAAGTTAATGAAAAGAAGTCAACGTGCAACAAAAGCCAATAGGACACGTGTGTTTGCTTTGCGTTACTAACATGACGATTGTAAAGAAAGAATGGGAGACTGGGAAGACGGCTTGATGAGTGAAGTGCTTTCTGTGCAAGAGTGAGGGCCTGACTTCGGATCCCCAGAGCCCTTATAAAGTAGGACATAATAGCACACATCTATAATCCTGGGGTTCTTTTAAAAAAAATTATTTATTTATTTATTTATTTATTGGGGGGGGAGAGATAGACAGAATGGGCACACCAGGGCCGTTAGCCATTGCAAACCAACTCCAGACACATGTGCCACCTTATGCATCTGATCATCTGTGGATACTGGGGAATCGAACTCAGGTTCTTAGGCTTTTCAGGCAAGTACCTTAACCTCTGAGCCATCTCTCCAACCCAGGGAGCTCTTTTAAAACTTCATTGATTGATTGATTTCAGGTAGAGATAGAGAATGAGAGGGGGAGAATATGGTCACACCAGGGCCTCTTGCCACTGCAAACAAACTCCAGATGCATGCGCCACTGTGCACCTGGCTTTGTGTGGGTCCTGGGAAATTGAACCTGGGCCATCAGACTTTAAGCAACCATCTTTAACTGATGAGCCATCTACACAGCTCAATCCTGGGGCACTTGCATCAAGATAAGAAGAAGAGGCAGGCAACCCCCCGAGCCAGAGGCTAGCAGCAAAGAAGAGAGCTTGTCCTAAACAAGGTGATGGCAAGGACGGACACCCAAGGCTGTCCTTCAACCTTCACATGTGTGTTAGAGGATGGAGGCACTTATACGCACACGTACACAGACACAGACACATCATACACACACGAAGATAAAAAGACAGAATAAAGAAAGCTAACATTTGCCGTAGTAAAATGCTTTTTCAATTTAATAGTGTGAATGATTGAGTACAAATGTGAAATTTTTATTTTTGAGATGTATTGATCCTCCTAGACAATGACACCTCTACTCTGCATCAATTAGCTGCTTCGTGAGTCCCTCGGCAGGAAAAGACTCAGTTGCTGCCCATAGAAGCACCGGCGCACCACCCACAACAAGGCCAGGGAGGCTGGGTGCCCCTTAGGGGGTTGGGCACCTCCAGCCTCTGATAGCTATAGAGCCTGCTATGGGCCCTCCCTCCTCTTCGTATATTCCTGAATAAAATTGTAATGGTTTATAAATTAGCCTTCTCCGTCTGACTTATCCAACTCTTTGGTCAAAACATACATAAACTCAGGGTTGGAATTCAAACTCCCAAAACCCCGTTACACAATCAGCCAGGGATCATTACGTCCTTGATGGCAGACTTAGAGCTCAAGGTACCCCAACAAACTCGGGCAAACCCTTGAAGAGGAACTGAAAAAGCAATGATAAAAAGGGATGAAAGGAAGGGAGGAGGAATAAAAGGAAGACAAAGGAAGAGAGGACAGTGAGAAAGGAGGGGGAGGAAAGCGGGAAGAGGAGAGGGAAGGGGCCTGAGGTGGTGGGATGCACACAGAAGATGGTTAAGGGTCTGGGGCCCGTAGCTCGGGAGCAGCTCCTCTACCTACCCTGGAGCCCAGGCTCTTATTCATGGCTTTCTTCAAACGCAGAAGTGCCTAAGGACCCAAATGCCCCTCCGACTCCCTCGGAGATACGTGTCCTCTGAGGGTTCCTTTCATTTGATCTCATTCCCAGCCAGTGAAGCAGGGTCTTAGAACTCACTGGAAGTCAGAGCCCCCTCCTCTGGGCAGCCCAGCTGCACCCCAGATAGAGTGCTAGGGGAGGGAGGGGGCCTGTCCTCTTCCTTTGAGACAATAAGCTGACTGTCCACTTCCCCTCAGAGATGGCCTGAGCCAAGCAGGTAGTTGGTGTCGTACAAGACTAAGGTGCTCGTTTCACTAAGCCTCACGCTTGCCTTTGATGATCCTCACTTGGGTTTCCAGTTCATCGTTTTTTCTTAAAGCCTTTTCTCTACTACCAGCACAATAGGAGAGAAAACGGCAGGCTGGTGTGTCACAAAACAATACCACACGGGTGGCGGAGCTGTGTGCCCGAGACTCGGCTTTTTGCACGGCTTAGAGATGAGGCTTGCTGGCAGCCTGGTTAATTAAAAGCATCTCTGGGTCGCAGGGGACCTCCCATGGCTGGAACACACGTTCTCATTTCTCCCAGGTGCCGTGCAAGTACTGGTTTTTAAGCACAGTTCCAACCGCTGTGTTGGGCACCCATCCTCTTGTGAGAGCCTCACGGGGAGTCCAGTCCTGTGCCACGGCCTCTCCTCTGAGGCTGAACAGGGACAGCAGCAGCGCCTCGTCAATTTCCCTACCGTCCGCACTTCTGACCACACGGAGGGTGCTGTCAACACCAACAAGACAAGTGAGCAAGTAATGGGAGAATGCCCAGAGTGGGTTTCAATGAAATACCCTCATTATCACACTCCACTCCATCTGCAGCTAAGAAAACAGGACGGGTCACAGCGAGGCAGGTGGCACGAGAGCCCTCGAAGCTGCCCGAGCCAAGAGGAAGATGGCACAGAGAGGGCATAGGACTGTGCTGATTCGTCCATTATTTCATTCTGTATTTTGCAAGAACAGAGGCCGGACCTCCCAAGGTGACAATGAGGTTCCCTCTCCCTCTCTGGAG
Source organism: Dipus sagitta (assembly GCA_036346955.1). Lineage (NCBI taxonomy): Eukaryota > Metazoa > Chordata > Mammalia > Rodentia > Dipodidae > Dipus > Dipus sagitta. The sequence continues at coordinate 171,709,648 of CM070773.1, forward strand.
GTTCCGGCAGGAGGCTGGCTCTCCAGAGGCAGCCTTGTGACTGTGAGCTTTGCCACAGCGCCCTCTTGTGTCCACAGCCCGCGTGGCGCTGAACCTTCTCCCTCCCTGCCTGAGAACCTGCTCCAGCTGTAATTACTCATTAATTACAACCCTTCACAAGGTTAGACAGGGAATCCGTAGAGAGCGTGACAGCTCGAGAGGAGAAGACATGCTCTCTTTCTCTTCCTCTGGTCATTATGCCGTCATTTCTCCACTGCTCCTTCAGTTTAGTACTGGTTGAGAATCGGGCACGGACCCCTGGCATGGGCACGTGTTCTCTGTGTCATAGCACTTACATGCTAAGGTGGTAGTGAGCATCAAATGTACATGAATTTGACGGTATCTGGAAGCTCCTAAAATAATTAGACTGCCGTTTTCTTTTTGTGGAGTAATATGTGAGTGTAAAAGGAGAAGCTAAACTTAGGACTACCCCTATGAAAACAAGAAAGAAATTGTGGGGACAAGGTCCATGGATTTTGCGTAAGATATCTTTTCTAACCAGGAATGGTGGCTCACGCCTCTAGTCCCAGCACTTGGGGAGGCAGAAGTAGGAGGATCACTGTGAATTCAAAGCCACCCTGAGACTACATAGTGAATTCCAGGTCAGCCTGGGCTAGAGTGAAACCCTACCTCAAAAAAAAAAGAAAAAAAGAAAAAGAAAGAAAGATATCCTTCTTAATGCTCACCCATTCTTTGTATTTTTATTTTGATCATTTCTCACTGGGGGGCTCCTTTGGATAAAGGTTTGCTCTGCAAGCGTGAAGACTGGAGTTCTGACCTCCACCACCCATGTAAATGCTGGTGAGGCATGACAGCCCACATGTAATCCCAGAACTCAGGAAACAAAGGATCCCCAGGACAAGCTGGCCAGCTAGTCTAGAGGATTTGGTGAACTCTGGGTTCAAGTGAGAGACCTTGACTCAAAAACTAAAGTGGAGAGAATTCAAGGAAGACACTTCTGACCCCCACACATGCATACACACATGTACACAAGCACCTGCAAACTTACAAACACATACACATGCACACCATACCTGTACACAAACACACACAAAAAAATATTTTTCATTTATTAACATTTTCTTCTTTTGCTGTTTTTGAGTTTGTACATTTGGTTTTTTGTTGTTATTGTTGTTCTATTATTATTTATATTTTTGAGAGAGAGAAAGAGGCAGAGAGAGAGAGAATGGGTTTGCCAGGGCCTTAAGCCATGGTGAACAAATTCTAGATGCATGCGCCCCCTTGTGCACATATGCTACATTGCACCTTGCAGCACTGCGTCTGGCTACCCAGGACCTGGAGATTCGAACATGAGTTCTCAGGCTCCTCAGGCAAGCGCCTTAACCGCTAAGTCATCTTGCCAGCCCTCATTTGTTTTTTGAGACAAGGTCTCATCCTATAGCCCAGGTAAGCCTGGAACTCAAGATCCTCCTGCCTCCCCAGCCACACACCCTTCCCATTCTTTGTAAATACTACACAGAATGGCATCCTGACCCTTAGACTTTGAAAAGTCAACACCCATATGTAGAAAGCAGAGGCAACTCTGTCAATAGAAGACAGAGACTGTCTAGAATAAGCATGCATGGCCAAGAAGCAGGAGGGAAAAGGGAGCCCTAAAACCTCTTTCTGCTTTCTCCCGAGACTTTCCCTTTAGAAGTGAGGAGGCTAGTGAAACACGTTCAGCACCATTTCACCAGCACACAGCGAGTGCTTTTATTTTATGGTCAATGTTGTGTGATGAGATCAATGTTTAAGTTCAGATCCCTGTACTGCTAATTCTGCAGGTGGGCATGATTAAAAAAAAAAAAAAACAGATTGTCATAAAGACACACTCAAGACATGCCTAGTGGGGCCCATCTGTAATCCCAGCAAGGGGAAACTGAGGCAGGAGGACCATGAAGTCAAGGCCACCTTGGGCTGCATGATGAGAAAGAGAAAGGAGTAAAGAGCAGGAGAGAGGGAGGGAGGGTAGGCTAGAGAGAGCGAGGGAGGGTAAGGGGGGAGAGAAGAGAAAGTTCCATGGTGCCAGCTATCACAGAAGTCCCCAGGAATAGCACAGGGCATCTTTCTCTGAAGGGTAGCCTGGGAAAAGGAAGAACTGAACATCTTTCTGGTCCTGCACTTGCGCTCGGGACTTCCAGTCCTGGCCCATCCTTCCTCAGCTGTATCTCCAGGGGCAGGAAGTAGGCTGAGCTGGCTGCTTAGTCCTTCCATTCTTCTGAAGATGAGGAACAAGGGACCCATTACCCTACTTTCTTAAAAAGTCAGGACAGGGAAAGGATGGAGCTGTCTAAAGACTCTGGCTTTGAAAAGATATTGTGATCTGATGCCTGATGGTTTTTATGAGTTCAGTCTACCCAAAGGGTCTGGAAGACACCATACTGTCTTATTAAAAGTCATAGTCCAAATTTATCTGGTTTGACATGAAACTATACTTTCATTTTAAAAGTTTTATAGCCTGTGTCAATCACAAGAGAATTCCTGCCAGTCTGGTATTTTTGGCAATGAGCCTGCAGGCCCTGAGGGGACTTCATTATGAGCTTTGTACACACCGCAATGGGGCGCTTATCTGCAAGCTAAGGAAGACATACTTACCCGTCATGAAGTAGGGTGATGACCTTTATCATGTGCAAACAATGTAAGTCCTTTGCAGACAGGAAAAACTGGCCCAAATATTCATTCTGTCACTCATGTGCTATGTGCACTGGGCCTGTTTCGTCCACATGGGCTCGGTTTCCGCACAGTGAGACCATTAGTGTTTACTTCTAAGGTGGGACACGAGCTAATACTTAAACAGGACCTGACACGGGACACGTCCTCAATAAACAATGCAGCTGCTCTCAGCAGCATCGTCATCCCCTGTCACAACTCCTTTTGAGATAATCTCAGATAATCGCATCCATGACTTGAACCAAGCCTGTAAGTCTGTCCAGATGTCCCTCGGGTCACTTGAGGTTTCATAGGGAGCCAGGGAGCCCCTGTTGTCAATGATGTCCCTTTGGGCTTCTTCTTTTTTTTTTTTTTTTTTTTGGTTTTTCAAGACTTATCCATGACAATATTTGTAGAAATAAAAGAAAATTAAGCTGAAGACTCTCTAGATACAGAAAATGTGGAGGAAATATTATATTACTCAAAGATAAACATGCCCTTAAAAACCTTGGGAATGGCAAAGAAACATTTTCAGGCTGTTGGATGAAGATGCTTCTAGAACGTGGCCTCATATGAAATTCTCCAGACTGATCCCTACAGATGCTTCTGGCCTGAGCAGAAGCTGCCTTGGTTGAGAAAAATGTGCCCAGTGCAAGGAATGAAGCAGTGAGGAAAACGTGTCTCTAAGGAAGACATCGCTTCTGCTGACAAAGATAGCAAGAATGAGTGATGAGGGCAGCAGGCAGTAGAAGTGTTCTTTATGTGCTGGGAGACAGAAACAGAACCCTGATATTCACTGGCCAGCTAGTCAAGCCAAATCAGTGAGTTCCAACTTCAGTGCAAGACCCCATCTCAAAGAAAAATAAGGTTGAGAACAACGGAGGAGACACTCACCTTTGGCATCCACGCACGTCCATACACAGCGGCACATACAGTAGCATGCACACATATGCCCACACACATACAAACACACATACACATGCAGAAAAAGAAGAAATCAGGAAGTAAAAGAGAAATGAGAGTTACATGAAAATCCACTTCCCAAAGGACCAAAGAGCTCACGAGGCAATAAGAAAACATTACACTTGGTCCTCCCAAGGGTCATGTTGAAATCCTCACCCTTAAGGTGACATATCCGGAGGTTGTTGGGCTCCGTACTCATGAACAAGAGTTGTAGCCTTAGAAAAGAGGGCCCAGAGAGCTGCCCCACCCTTGCACCAGGGACTAAACACAGCAAGAAGGTGGCGGGCGTCTCTTCACCAGATGCATGCCCAACGAATCTGCCCACATCTTGACTTTAGACGTCAGCCTCCAAAACTGCCAGAAATAAATGTCTGTTGTTTAAGCTACCTTCCCACTCCATGGTATTTGTCAAAGCCATCCAAATGGACCAAGGCAGTGTGATAAGTAAAAAATAAAGACAGCAGTAGACAGACCGCTGAGAGGAAATGAGTGAACATGTATCCTGCAGACATGGGGCGTGTTACAAAATTCAGGGTGGGGAACACCGCACAGAGAACAGGCGAGTGTTTCTAGCTGAGTTGTCAGGCGTCGGGTGTTTCGAGGAGAGCGGGGAAGAGGTGCCCGCAGAGCGGCAGCAGGGGCTCGCACACCTTCCCCGGTGCTGCTCGACGGTCAGCGCGGAAGTCACCTTGGTGTCTGCAGACTTCCTGCAAACCTCTGACTGCGCGAAACAATGCCATGGCCAAAGTCACCCTGAAGCTCATCACACTGCACATTCCAAGACCCCTTTCCTGCCATTTCACCTTCTCCAGATACCTGCGCAAGGACATATCAAAGAACCAGCAAAGTCAGAGCCTGGGCACTGGGTCAACTCTACAGCATCCCCAAGAAAGCTGGCATGCAGGGGACACATGGACTCTCCCTCAATATCTCTTTTTTTTTTAAAGCTTCAGCTAAGTAACAAAAAGTAGTCTCCAACCTTGAACTAGGTAACTAGGAAGGTTGAGAAGAATGAAGAGAAGCGGGCAGTGGTCATGACCAAGAAGGTAAGCTACATAGCCATAGGCAAACTGTGATGGTTAATCCTCACTGTCAACTTGACTGAGTTTAGAATCACTCAGGAGACTGGGGAGGCACACCTCTGGGTGTGTCTGTGAGGCCATTTCCAGGGAGGGTTAGGGGGAAACACACCCTGAATGTCAGTGGCACCATTCCACAGTGAGATCCTACATGGAATATAAGGGGAACACAAGACCAGCTGGGCACCAGCATTGTCTTCTCTCTACCTCCTCGTTGGTCCTTAACGATGGGGCTGCTCTGTTCCACCACACCATCCCAACATGATGCACTTAACACTCTAAAACCGTGAGCCATAAAGAAACTTTTCTTCCTTAAGTTCTTTCTCTTGGGTGTTGTGGTCATAATAACACAAATGTAAATGATACACAAACACAATCCACAACACATCCCAAACAGAATTCTGTCCTACGATTTCAAGAATAATTCAAAAGAAATTAGCCAATTGGATCAACATGGAATTTGATGGTCGACCCCCCAAAAATCATGAACTAACTAAACACTGGGAATCAACTATAAAAAATATTGAGTCTGGGGCTGGAAGGATGGCTTAGCAGTTAAGGCGTTTGCCTGCAAGGCCAAAGGACCCAGGCTCGATTCCCCAGGACCCACATTAACCAGATGCACAAGGGGGCGCATGTGTCTGGAGTTTGTTTACAGTGGCTGGAGGCTCGCCCATTCTCTCTCTCTCTCTCTCTTTCTCTCTCTCTCTCTCTCCCTCCCTCCCTCCCTCTTTGTCAAATTAATTAATTAACTAATTAAAATAAATTTTAAAAAATGAAAAATATTGAGTCTGAATGCCATTTCACACATAGGCCCAGAAGTGGGTCCTAACCTGTGGGCAGGAGAGATGGCCACCGCCATCAGTACACACCAGCTTAGCGTCCACATGAACAGAACACAGGCAGGAAGCTCGATGTCGGTGAGGCTGGATTTTACAGGACACCTCAAACATCGACTGAGCCATTTTACTTTGTGTGGAAACAACAGAGTGGATACCAGTGGCTGCTTGTTCTCATGTTCTTCAGATCTGTACAAGAGCTTTGAACAGGGCAGGTTGCTGGAGCGAGTGTCTCCCGGGACTTGACCAGGCACAGAGCTGAGCGCATAGGCGGCATCCTCCCTGTGTCCTCGCACCTTTGGAGGCCTCTGACTCCAAGGTGAGGGGTGACAGGTATAGGGTGCTCTTCAGAGAGTGCCAGAATCATGTAGCTACCAAGGTCATGCTGCTCGCTGGACAGTGCTATGACCTTCCCTGAACTGCTCCACGGTCCTCCTCCATGTGGAAGCCTGTCTGCCTCTAATGGTGAGCAGCCATCACTGCCTTCGCACTGGATTAACTCCAGAAGAAAACAGAACAGACCTCGGCTAATGTCGAGGCTCTTCCTGACACTCCTGGCCTATGCGATCTGGCCCCCTGTTTCAGCTTGGATAGGAAGAACCTCCCCAAAGGCTTGTGTGCTAAAGACTTGGCTGGAAGCTGATGGGGCTGTCAGGGAAGGACTGTCTCACAAGGGCTCTGTCAGGGAAGGACTGTCTCACAAGGGCTCTGACAGGGAAGGACTGTCTCACAAGGGTTCTGACAGGGAAGGACTGTCTCACAAGGGCTCTGACAGGGAAGGACTGTCTCACAAGGGCTCTGTCAGGGAAGGACTGTCTCACAAGGGCTCTGTCAGGGAAGGACTGTCTCACAAGGGCTCTGTCAGGGAAGGACTGTCTCACAGGGCTCTGTCAGGGAAGGACTGTCTCACAGGGCTCTGTCAGGGAAGGACTGTCTCACAAGGGCTCTGTCAGGGAAGGACTGTCTCACAAGGGTTCTGACAGGGAAGGACTGTCTCACAAGGGCTCTGTCAGGGAAGGACTGTCTCACAGGGCTCTGTCAGGGAAGGACTGTCTCACAAGGGCTCTGTCAGGGAAGGACTGTCTCACAAGGGCTCTGTCAGGGAAGGACTGTCTCACAAGGGCTCTGTCAGGGAAGGACTGTCTCACAAGGGCTCTGTCAGGGAAGGACTGTCTCACAAGGGCTCTGTCAGGGAAGGACTGTCTCACAAGGGCTCTGTCAGGGAAGGACTGTCTCACAAGGGCTCTGACAGGGAAGGACTGTCTCACAAGGGCTCTGACAGGGAAGGACTGTCTCACAAGGGCTCTGTCAGGGAAGGACTGTCTCACAAGGGTTCTGACAGGGAAGGACTGTCTCACAAGGGCTCTGTCAGGGAAGGACTGTCTCACAGGGCTCTGTCAGGGAAGGACTGTCTCACAGGGCTCTGTCAGGGAAGGACTGTCTCACAAGGGTTCTGACAGGGAAGGACTGTCTCACAAGGGCTCTGTCAGGGAAGGACTGTCTCACAAGGGCTCTGTCAGGGAAGGACTGTCTCACAAGGGTTCTGACAGGGAAGGACTGTCTCACAAGGGCTCTGTCAGGGAAGGACTGTCTCACAAGGGCTCTGTCAGGGAAGGACTGTCTCACAAGGGTTCTGACAGGGAAGGACTGTCTCACAAGGGCTCTGTCAGGGAAGGACTGTCTCACAAGGGCTCTGTCAGGGAAGGACTGTCTCACAGGGCTCTGTCAGGGAAGGACTGTCTCACAAGGGTTCTGACAGGGAAGGACTGTCTCACAAGGGCTCTGTCAGGGAAGGACTGTCTCACAAGGGCTCTGTCAGGGAAGGACTGTCTCACAAGGGTTCTGTCAGGGAAGGACTGTCTCACAAGGGCTCTGTCAGGGAAGGACTGTCTCACAAGGGCTCTGACAGGGAAGGACTGTCTCACAAGGGTTCTGACATGGAAGGACTGTCTCACAAGGGCTCTGTCAGGGAAGGACTGTCTCACAAGGGCTCTGACAGGGAAGGACTGTCTCACAAGGGCTCTGACAGGGAAGGACTGTCTCACAAGGGCTCTGTCAGGGAAGGACTGTCTCACAAGGGCTCTGTCAGGGAAGGACTGTCTCACAAGGGCTCTGACAGGGAAGGACTGTCTCACAAGGGCTCTGACAGGGAAGGACTGTCTCACAAGGGCTCTGACAGGGAAGGACTGTCTCACAAGGGCTCTGACAGGGGAGGACTGTCTCACAAGGGCTCTGATAGGGAAGGACTGTCTCACAGGGCTCTGTCAGGGAAGGACTGTCTCACAAGGGCTCTGTCAGGGAAGGACTGTCTCACAAGGGCTCTGTCAGGGAAGGACTGTCTCACAAGGGCTCTGTCAGGGAAGGACTGTCTCACAGGGCTCTGACAGGGAAGGACTGTCTCACAGGGCTCTGACAGGGAAGGACTGTCTCACAGGGCTCTGTCAGGGAAGGACTGTCTCACAAGGGCTCTGACAGGGAAGGACTGTCTCACTAGGGCTCTGACATGGTCAGGGGCTGAGTTCACTGAGGCATTATTGGAAGATGATGGTGATAGAGAATTAGAAGTGGGCCCTGGTTGGAGGAAGTAGGTCACAGGGGCACACGTTTGAAGAGTGTCTTGCCCTTACCCAACTTCCTGTCTGTCTCCCAGCCATGATGAGGTGAGCGTAGCATTGCTCTACCACACACTTCTGCCAATGCTCTATCTCACAGGAGGCCCAGGAGGAGCCAGCTGACCATGGGCTGAAGCCTCTGAAGGTATGAGCCAAGATAACTCTTCCCTTCTTTTAAGTCACTTGTTTGAGGTGCTTTTTGTAGTGATCACAGGTGACTAACACCATATTAGATAGGAATTCACAGCATCACCTACACTACTGGTTCTTCTGCTGTAGTTACCTTGTCGGTGCTGGGACCCAACACCCGGCCCAAAGCAGCAGATGGCAGGAAAGGGAAAGGCTTGATCCTGGGTAACTAGCGGTCTCCAGGGGAAGGTTCATCGCTCACGGGGCAGGCAGGCAGGCAGGCAGGGAGGGAGGCAGGCAGGCAGGCAGGCAGGCAGGCAGGCAGGGAGGGAAAGGCAAAGGGTGGCGGAGCAGAGGCTGGGCATCCCTTCCTGCCAGGGCAGCTGCCAGAAAACAGCCAGAGAGAGAGAGAATGAGCTCCGCTCTGGCAAGGGGGAGGCCAGCCTGTGAGATTCCCAAAGCCCGCCAGGGTGCCAGCAACACATCTCCTCCAGCAAGGCTCTCCTTCCCAAACTGCCACCAGTGGGAATTGAATATTCAAGACATATGAGGCTATGGGAACATTCTACATTCAAATTGTCACATCTCTGTAGAACGTCTACTGTAGCCCTTCACTGTGAGGGAACCAAGACCCAGGAGCCAATGCCATGCCAGTGCTACTCAGAGACCTGGGACTAAAGCCACTTCCTGTGCTCTCTAATACTTGGCTATACTGAGAGATGCCAGGAAGGTCAGTAAGATCTGCGAGGGGTTTCCAGAGACAGTTAGATCAGGAGTGCTCAGTGGTTTGATCCATCCGTAGATGCAAAATTTGAGTAGACGACTGGCAGATGGTGGAATTTGGGGAAGGTGGGGGCTGGCTGGAGGAAGAGGGCAGTGGAGCCGAGCTGTTGATGGATCTCTCCTGGCCCTGACCCCTCCTGTTTACTCCCCCTGCCTCCTGAGGTGCATGAGACAAACAACTGTGTTTCACCACACCCTTCCACCACGATGCCCCGAGTCAAGAGGTCAGCTGACCACTGACTGCAGTTTCTGGAACCATGAGCCAGACTAAACCTTTCTCCTTTTCAATCGTTTCTCTCGGGTATTTGTCACAGTAACGAAAAGTCTGGCACAAGCTCCAAACACATGAAGAAGGAAAACCCAGTGCAAGAGACCAGGCAGCTGTTCACACAGGGATGAGCGGACTCTCAGGGCCACGCTCTTGAGCAGGAACGTGGGACAGCATGAACTCATGGAACTAACTGGGCTTCGGGAGCTAAAAGAAAATGTAAATAAGTCCACCATGAAGATAAGCAAGTAACAGTGGTCACCTCAACAACAGAGGGTTGCGGAGCAGGGCAAGCCACACTCAGGCTCCTCCTTCTCTCCATGTCCACCGCAGAGTCCCTCCCTGCCCAGTCTTGTCCACGTGTCACGGGAGTCCTCAAGCGTCGGTGTGCACTGGGACACGGTATTCGGTCTAGCTTGGAGCTCGAAAGTTCCCGTGCACGTGGAGCAGCCCACCTCCCATCCCACAGCTCTGGCAGCTGAGGAGCTGTTTAGCTAGCTCAGCTTGACAAATATTTGTGTGAGTTTATGTTCGCTGAAGCCTCAGCATATGTGAGCCAACCCACAAACAGCTTTGAGTAAAAGCCAGAGGAATAGCGTCAGGAGCGAGTGACAGCCTACACCACACGGCACTCACTCACGTGCTAAGGGCGATTTCAGGATCTGGGTCTGCACAGCATTGTGACAGTTTGATTGGAACAGTCCAGAAAAATTGAGGACTACCCAGCATGGGGAATCTTTTCTGGAATGCACATGTGGACATGGCCGGGAAGGAAAGACATGTCTGGGTTTTTCAAACTTCAAATCAGGTTCCAAATGGAAGGGCCCCCTCTCCCCACACACACTTTTTTTTTTTTAATACTAGGACATGGGTCAAGCAAAGGAAAAGAAAGACAGACAACCCTTCCCTCCTGTCACCACCAGCCATACGACAACCTCACAGCAAGGGAAGTAAAGCACCCTCTGGAAGCAGGAAGCAGTCAAAACTGGTTTTAAAGACAACAAGTCAGCCTTATTCCTGGTCTCCAGTTCCTACCCCCCAAGATGTGTGGCTTGGGTTTTGTGTTGCAAGTTCAAATATAGATAGATACATAGATAGATAGATACATAGATAGATATAGATATAGATATAGATATAGATATAGATATAGATATAGATATAGATATAGATATAGATATATAGGCTGGGGAGAGATGGCTAAGGGATAAGGCATGTGCTGGCGTGCATGAGGACCTGAGTTTGGATCCCCAGAACCCATGTAAACGTCGGGTTCTCAGGGGTTGGGAGGCAGGGACAGAGGATCCCTGGGCAAGCTGGCTAGCCAAATCAGTGAGCTCTGGGCTCAAGTGAGAGAGCTGGCCTTGGTAAAAAAGGTGGACATGATTGAGGGAGACAGCTGGCATTGTCAACCTCTGGTCTCCACATCCACACCTGTGTACCTAAACACACCTGGGCTCACACACACACACTTGCACATATACCACATTCATGTGCCCCCAAAAAGTGACATCTATGGGGAGAGTTCAAAAGAGAAAGAGGAATTTCAAGTTTTGGTGGAAGAACTATAGAAAATAACTTTCACTGCTTACATCAGTTGGGAAAGATTTTATCTGTGGTAAAAATGAACTGAATTCATAGACAGAATTTTTCTATTACTTTAACTACAAACATGGTTTTATTTATTGCATGTAACATGCTGTTTTGAAATACATATATTGTGTAGAAAACTACTATTTAAATATAAGGCTGTTATGGTTTGTATCTGAAGCATCATCCATAGGATCATGGTTTGAGTGCTGTTCCCAGTTGATGGTATCCTTCTGGGAGAGTGTGGAACAAATCGAGATTTAGGAGGTGGAACGTGGCTGACAGAAGTACAGCGCTAAAGATGGGCCTTTGAAGGTGAGCTTGGCCCTTGGTTCTAGCAGCGTCTCTTTGCTTTCTGGTTCACACCAAGTGAACTAGACTCTGCCACAAGCTCCCACCGTCATAATGAAGCCACTCCCACCAGCTGCCTTATCTGTCGTGATGAGCCGAAGTCTCTCGGAAACCACGGCCAACATAAACCCCTTTCCCTCCTTACATAGTTTCTTTCTGGTATTTGGTCACAGCAATGCAAAAATAATGAACACAGAGGTATTCTTTGGTGAGTTTTTACACTGTCACATGAAACTACTCTAGAAGTGTAAAATGAAATACAAGTCCTATCAGTCAGTTTCTCGTAGCTGGGACAGAATCCCCCACCAGAGTCAACTGAGGAAAGAAGGAGTTGATTCATCTTATTATTACCATTTCAGAAGGTTGAATCTACGGCAGGGGAAGCGTGGCAGAGGCAGGGTCCCAGCATCACACGTGCACATCAGCAGGGAGGAACTGAGAAGAGCAGCAGGAACTATTACACCTCAAGACCAGCCTCCAGTGACACACGTCCTCCAGCAAGACTTGCCCTCTTTGAAGTTTCCACAAATTTCCCAACCAACTGGGGATTAAGTATCCAAATGCATGAGACAATGGGAGATATTTTATAACATTCAAACCACCACACAAGTCTTCTTTTGAAAATATATTTATATACTTATTTATTTAAGAGAGTTGAGTATGGGTGTGCCAGAGCCTCCTGCCATTGTAAACAGTCTTCAGACACATGTTCTCTTTTGTGCATCTGGCTTTACATAGGCATTAGGGAACAAAACAGTCAGGCTTTGCAAGCAAACACCCTTAACCACTGAGTCACCTCTCCAGCACCTTAATTTTCATTTTATCTCTGTGGTACATGGATGCAGGTGCATATACCCTGGGTACATAGGATTGGAAGCCAGAGGAGGAAGTAAAAATAATACTACTAATAATAATACTATTAATATGAATGATATTAATAAGGAAATATTTTTGAAAAAACAGGAAGTAGGAAGATACAAAAGTAGACTCAGAGCTTACTGTGATTCAACATCACACACAGACAAGGACACTTATGGTGACAGCCACTGTTATGGAGAAGGAAATGGAGGAACAGAGCAGAAGGCTGGGTGGACTCTGGTCCTGTGGAAGGCAGGGACCTCAGAAGTCAGGGGTAGCAGATCTCACCAGACATGTGCTGTTGGGAAGCCACTAGTGCCCTAGCTATGACCTCCACATGCTGCCAAATCTGGTTTCTCTGCAAGGGTGTCTGAGACAACTAGGTGACAGTGATGGCATAAGGGATCATCAACGTAGATACACAGAGTGACTGGTGGTTCCTGCTCCACCTGATGCTGACAGAGAGAGCAGAGATGCAAGGCCTCGATGTCCCCAGAAGCAATGGATACCAGATGAATGCAAAGTCAGACACAGCCCTAATGTGCAACTTTTAAATAGAAGTTCCCCTCCTTCTACCATATTCAAAAGAATTCTGCTATGGTGCTCTTTTATAATTTCATAAAGAAAGCTGTTTTCCTCTTTTCCCCCTTGTGGTGGTTTGATTCAGGTGTTCCCCATAAATTTAGGCATTCTGAATGCTAGGTTCCCAGCTGGTGAGGATTTGGGAATTAACACCTCCTAGAGGCAGCATATTGTTGGGGGCAGGCTTGTGGGTGTTATAGCCAGTGTCCCCTTGCCAGTGTTTGGCACACTCTCTTGTTCCTGTTGTCCATCTGATGTTGGCCAGAGGGTGATGTCCACCCTCTGCTCATGCCATCATTTTCCCCTGCCATCATGGAGCTTCCCCTCAAGTCTGTAAGCCAAAATAAACCTGTTTTATCCCACAAGCTGCTCTTGGTCAGGTGACTTCTGCCAGCAATGCGAACCTGCCTGCAACAGGAAAGTTGGTACCAGAGGAGTGAGATTGCTGATAGATACCTGACTGTGTGGTTTTGGCCTTTTGGAGCTGATTTTTAAGAGGAATGTGGAAAAATTTGAAACCTTGGCCTAAGAGACGCCCTGCAGTGCTGTAAGTACAGCTTGATGGATTATTCTGGTCAGAGTTGAAAGACCTGAATGTAGTAAGAACTAAGGACTGTGAGGTTTGGCTTGAGGGTGGAAAACAGCTTTGCCTGGACTGGGCTAGAGGCAGGTTGTGTGAAAAGCTTGCTGTCATGCCCATGTCCCAAGAACTTGTGCAGGGCTCCTTTGGGTAGAAATGGACTGGTGTGAGCAGAGGGATATGGCACAGTAAAAATGAAATCTTTGGGCTGAAACTTCTGCCTGTTCAGCTGCAATTCTACGCAAGATTACAACCTTTGATATTGGGTCAGCTGACCTGTACTGGGGCAACAGGAAGAATGCAGTCTTTTGGAAGGGCCTGAATACTGAAGGAGTGTCCTGTTCTTCAAAGTCTGCTTTATTCCCCCATGGATTAAAAAATTGGCGCCCCACCTTGGATTATGGAGTATAGAAATGCAGGAAAGAGAGAGTCATTGAATTTGCAACATGGTCTTGTGTTTTGGAAACGACCGTGGGCAGTGTGTAGCAGGTTTCCTCGATGCATGGAGACCCGTGGAGCTGTAAGGATCGACTGTGGGTTGCAGTGAAGACCCAGTGGAGATGCTGGGACCATGAGATGGCTGTTAAGGAAAGCTGCTGGCCCCAAATGAAGTTCTCCAGGACTGTAAGTAGCATAACTGCTCTCTGGTCAGAGCCCACACCATCTCTCAGGACACCTGCTCTTTGGTCAGGGCCCACACCATCTCTCAGGACACCTGCTCTCTGCTCAGGGCCCACACCATCTCTCAGGACACCTGCTCTCTGGTCAGGGCCCACACCATCCCTCAGGACACCTGCTCTCTGGTCAGGGCCCACACCATCTCTCACAACACCTGCTCTCTGGTCAGGGCCCACACCATCTCTCAGGACACCTGCTCTCTGGTCAGGGCCCACAACATCCCTCAGGACACCTGCTCTCTGGTCAGAGCCCCCACCATCTCTCACAACACCTGCTCTCTGGTCAGGGCCCACACCATCTCTCAGGACACCTGCTCTCTGGTCAGGGCCCACACCATCCCTCAGGACACCTGCTCTCTGGTCAGGGCCCACACCATCTCTCACGACACCTGCTCTCTGGTCAGAGCCCACACCATCCCTCAGGACACCTGCTCTCTGGTCAGGGCCCACACCATCCCTCACGACATCTGCTCTCTGGTCAGAGCCCACACCATCTCTCAGGACACCAGCTCTCTGGTCAGGGCCCACACCATCTCTCAGGACACCTGCTCTCTGGTCAGGGCCCACACCATCCCTCAGGACACCTGCTCTCTGGTCAGGGCCCACACCATCTCTCACGACACCTGCTCTCTGGTCAGAGCCCACACCATCCCTCAGGACACCTGCTCTCTGGTCAGGGCCCACACCATCCCTCACGACATCTGCTCTCTGGTCAGAGCCCACACCATCTCTCAGGACACCAGCTCTCTGGTCAGGGCCCACACCATCTCTCACGACATCTGCTCTCTGGTCAGTGCCCACACCATCTCTCAGGACACCTGCTCTCTGGTCAGGGCCCACACCATCTCTCAGGACACCTGCTCCCTGGTCAGCACCCACACCATCCCTCAGGCACCTGCTCTCTGGTCAGGGCCCACACCATCTCTCACGATACCTGCTCTCTGGTCAGGGCCCACACCATCCCTCAGGACACCTGCTCTCTGGTCAGGGCCCACACCATCCCTCAGGACACCTGCTCTCTGGTTAGGGCCCACACCATCCCTCAGGACACCTGCTCTCTGGTCAGGGCCCACACCATCTCTCACGACACCTGCTCTCTGGTCAGTGCCCACACCATCTCTCACGACACCTGCTCTCTGGTCAGTGCCCACACCATCCCTCAGGACACCTGCTCTCTGGTCAGGGCCCACACCATCTCTCACGATACCTGCTCTCTGGTCAGGGCCCACACCATCCCTCAGGACACCTGCTCTCTGGTCAGGGCCCACACCATCCCTCAGGACACCTGCTCTCTGGTCAGGGCCCACACCATACCTCAGGACACCTGCTCTCTGGTCAGAGCCCACACCATCTCTCAGGACACCTGCTCTCTGGTCAGTGCCCACACCATCTCTCAGGACACCTGCTCTCTGGTCAGGGCCCACAGCATACCTCAGGACACCTGCTCTCTGGTCAGTGCCCACACCATACCTCAGGACACCTGCTCTCTGGTCAGAGCCCACACCATCCCTCAGGACACCTGCTCTCTGGTCAGAGCCCACACCATCTCTCAGGACACCTGCTCTCTGGTCAGTGCCCACACCATCTCTCAGGACACCTGCTCTCTGGTCAGTGCCCACACCATCTCTCAGGAAACCTGCTCTCTGGTCAGGGCTCACACCATCTCTCAGGACACCTGCTCTCTGGTCAGTGCCCACACCATCTCTCACGACACCTGCTCTCTGGTCAGTGCCCACACCATCTCTCAGGACACCCATCCAGAGCCCACACCATCACTGCAGGACACCATGCCCAAGTCCAAGCAGAGGCCTGTCTGGTGCTCCCCACAGATTCCTCACCCCAAAGACATGTGAGAGGAATCTAGGGATACTGTAGGTTGAGATCATTGAACTGCTAGTACGTCTAGAGTGGTGGTGAAGTGGATCCTTCATAGACAGAAGAGACTTGCAAAAAGATAGTTTCACCTGCCAGCATTGCACATGCCTCCCTGTCCCCTTATATATCATTTGAATAGCCAACAGGGACAGAATAATCTGTCTGCAGGGCTGGCACTCTCGTCCCCTAAAATACTTGCCGCTCACCCTGCTCCTTCATCCTCCCCCTGTGCTGACCCTGATCAAATGTAGACACCAATGCAAGCCCTGACTAGGCTCCAGACAGCTGCCTGTATCCGCGGCAGGCCAGCCCCAGCCCTCTCATAAAAACACTGCCTGCTGGACCAATCCAGAAAAAAGCCAAGCAAGCAGAGTCAGTGCTGCTGTGGACAACATGGCAAATGAACACTGTGGAGTTTGAAAGAATAGCTGGGCTTCCCAAGTTCCGCTCAGGTAAGCCGCACCCACAAAACAGTGACCAGACACTACCAGGAGCAAATGGCGAACAAGACATGTTCTTCTCCCTAAATAACTCACAGCCTGCAAGAGACACCGCTTCTGAGCCCAGGAGAGCAAGATGTTGGTACCTGAAAGGGTTGGTGGGTGATGGGAGCTGGAAGATTAAGGTTCTCTGTGGTCTAACAAGCGTCCCCACACTCTGTCACAGGTTCATATGCTCACAGAGAGCTCTGGGCTGAACACTCAGCCCCATCACCCCCCAGTATTGGGATGTGCATTGACAGACTCCAGACGGTTCAGACACACACGAGCTGGAGAAGTTCCACCCAACAGGAGCTCCTGAAGACATTGTCCACATACGTGCCCTCTGCGCTCTACCCGTGTTTATGATAAGCCTATTCTGTGCAGTACTCCACAGGGTCCCAACACCACCTAAACTCCGGTGGATGCTAATACAAGGTCTCAGGCATGGCGCACACCGATGGAGAAGAAAGGGCCATGTGTACAATCTACAAACCCCCTGTGCACAAGACTGTCAGCTGTGTGATGAAATGCACCAGACCCCAGGCAGCCCCGTGGTCTGGAATCAGAGAGGCTGCAGCTGACCCCACCTAGGGGCAGGATCTACGACAAGCAGCCTCCTTGAATGGGTGTATTGTAGCTATGCGACCAAAAAGCAGCTGATG
Organism: Dipus sagitta; assembly: GCA_036346955.1. Taxonomy (NCBI): domain Eukaryota; kingdom Metazoa; phylum Chordata; class Mammalia; order Rodentia; family Dipodidae; genus Dipus; species Dipus sagitta. The sequence goes on from CM070773.1 coordinate 171,726,663, forward strand.
AGAGGAAAGGGTTTATCTTGGCTTAGTCTCTGGAGAAGTTTCATGCTGGCAGAGAAAGTATGGGAGAGCAGAGGTTGGACATCACCTCTGCTACAGCGGGTGGAAACTAGCAAGAGCATGAGCTCAGCTCTGGCAAGGGGGAACTGGACTATGTAGCACCCCAAAGCCCACCCCCAGCAACACTCCTTCTCCAGCAAGACTCTGCCTCCCCGATTGCCATCAGCTGGGGACCAAGCATTTAGATCACCCGAGCGGATGGGAGACATATGGAACAAACCACCTCTAGGGTGTCCCCTAAAGCAAGAAAAGTGTGGGCTCCAGGAAGCCCCAGATCCTGCCTCGCTTTCTTTCTCTGCCCCTAGCTCACCTGCTTTTAGTCAGCTGCTCAGAAATATGGGGGCCACTTCAGTGCTGGGCCGGGGAGATGAGGTTCAGAGCCAGTGACCATACGGAACTGAGAACGGGACGGAGCACTGAAGCCTGCCGTGGCCAGCGGCTGCGTGCAGATAGATGGCGAGTGGGGACACAAGTCTGGGTTTTTCATGCTTGCTCTAGGTGAAGTTCTCCATGGCTCTGGCCACCCTGGGAAGCATCCAGCATCACACTGTGCGGAGTGGCAGGGTGGGGACCCATCTCTGGTCTCACCCACCTCCAAAGGTGCCATGTGACCCTGCGCTCTCCTAGGCTGGGGCAGTGTAATTCACTGTCCCCGTCCCCCACCCCCCAGCTCCTGCTCAGCCTCGCCCATACTCTCCATGACTGTGAAGACCCTTGTCCACTCTGCTCTTGCCACACCTGGCTATTCCTAGGCTTTAGCACCACCATGTGCACGGACTCCCCAACCTACAACTGGAGATCAAGGGTCACACTGGGTGATCCTTCTGTCCCCAAGACTATCATACTGCTACTGGCACACAAGGGGTGTTCACTGCTGTTGTGGGTGCTGAGTGACAGCTAAGATGTGAGTGGGGACTGGTGGGATAAAAAGTCCAGTTGCACAGGGATTTTAAACATAAAGTCAGAGCCCCACAAAATGCATCCACATGAAGGCATTACATAAGTGAATTTTATAAGCACCAAAAAAAGATCTTACGCAAATGTACACACACTCTTGAACTAGGCTTATCTATCAGTTCTTATTAGCACCTAGCAGAACTTGGATGTGTCTGGAGATGACAATGGGAACATCCACATGACGTCAACAGCTTCGGGGAAAGAGTGGGTAAAGGAGGGAGGGGCCCTTTCATACCTGTGCCACTGTCCTTCCTGTCAACTGCATGAGCACCACTCCAGTGACATATAACAGGGACACTGAGATCTTTCAGCCCTCTTTTTCTGTCATGCTCAGGTAAGAAACATGATTTTCCCCATGTGGTGTGTGTGCACATGTGTGTGCATGTGTGTGCTTAAGCATGTGAGAGCCAGAATTGGTACTGAGTGTCTTCCTCGACTGCTCCCCACCTTATTCCCCGACACAGGTCTCTCACTTGAACCCAGAACTCACTGGCTCAGGGAGTCTAACTAGCAAGCTTGCCTTGGGAATCCTGTGACTCCGTCTCCCAAACAGGCATCCCACCACACCCACCTGGTATTTATGTGGGTGTTGGGGATCCAAACTCAAATTCTCACACTTGTACAACAAGCACTGTAGCCATTGACCCATCAAGGACCATGGTTTTTTTATATTAAAAGTCTAGTAATCATCCATTGAGGCATAGACTAATCCTTTGTGTCTCACTGCAGACAGATGAGGACTAGCCACCAACATGTGCAGCAAGATGAGGAAGGCCAGGGAAGGCAGCTCACTGCCTAGCTCGTGCACCCTGGAGTCCATGTTGAGCTGATCAATTAATTTTAAAATTAAAACATCTATTATAGCTTGAATCTTGCATTTCCACCATGAACACTTGGTCCCTAGCTGGCGGTGCTGTTATAGAAGCTTTAAGAGATAGGGCCTTACTGGCAGAGGTGGGTCACTAGAGACTGCCCTTCAGGGTTAAAACCTGGCCCCAGTTTCTCTCCCATTCTCTGTTTCCTGATCCACCAAGATGTGAGAGGGTGTCATGTTGTGCTCCCACCACTGCGGGTGATGCATCCCTAGTCACCATACCATCCCCCACGGTGGACGATGTCCTCTGAAACTGTGAACCTAAAAAAGCCCTTCTTCCTGCCTGGAGTTGCATCTGCCAGGAATTGGTCACAGCAGCAAGAAAAGTAAGGAGAACAGCATCCAAGTCACGTGTCGATCATCCCGGGCTTCATAAACCACAGACTTCAGCATCCTCCCAGGTAAGGAGCCTAAGACTGTGGAGACTGTGCCAAGCATGAACGAATCTAGAACTTTCTCTCTCTATGGGCAAAAGTTTCCACATATACAGAAGCTCAGCTTCTCTCTCAAAGACAGAACAAAGCAAGGAGGAATGGTGTCTGTATGGAACGCCTCCCATGTGTTTGAATACTCAGCCCCCAGCTGGTGCTGCTGCTTAGGGAGGAAGTGGGACCTAGCTAGAGGAAGTGGGTCAGCGGGGAGAAGTCAAAGAGGTTACAGCTGATCCTGCTTCCAGCTTGATCTCTCCCTCTTGATCTCTCTCGCTCTGTCTTCCCAGGGATGAGCAAGGAGCCTCACACTCACGCACTCAGGCTTCCACGGAAGCTGATGGCGCTGCCATGCCCCTCCTCTGGGATGGACTCTTTCCTCAAACCAGGAGCCAAAATGAGCCTTCCTCCCTTCAGTATCTCCCTGTCAGGTGTCTTGCCACAGCAATGAGCAGCTAACACAGACAGACATCCGGATATGGAAACACACTAACTGTCAGTGTGGCAAGCCAACACTCCATTCCCAAGCCAGCCTCACGCCACTTTCCCCAGCGTCAGCTCCCACGGGCTTGCTTCATTTTCCCAAAAGTTACTTCTAGTGTCCCACTACCCTCATCCTAACACACAGCCCTGCCTCACTCCTCCCCATCAGTGTTCATGGTGGAGAACCAAGTACAACAATGTTTCTGTGCATTAATACAGATGACTGATTTCTCAAGTAAGGCAGAAAAGGTACATAGGTTAGAAATATACTAGGGTCTACTATGTCAATGTCAAATTTCTCCACCACATGATTTGGGGACCTTATCATACCATGTTGACAGAAAGGAAGTAGTAGGGAGGTTGCTCAAACAATTGAATCAAGAAGACAGGAAAAGCCAGGTGTGGTGGCACATGCCTTTAATCTCAGCATTCAGAATGAATGCTGCCGGGCGTAGTGGCGCACGCCTTTAATCCCAGCACTTGGGAGGCAGAGGTAGGTGGATCACCATGAGTTCGAGGACACCCTGAGACTACATAGTGAATTCCAGGTCAGCCTGGGCTAGAGTGAGACCCTACCTCGAAAAACCAAGAATGAATGCTGATCCTCAATATGAGGATCACTGTGAGTTCAAGGCCAGACTGAGACTACATAGTGAGTTCCAGGTCAGCCTAGGCTAGAGTGAAACCCTACCTCAAAAAGAAGAAGAAGAAGGAAGAGGAGGAGGAGGAAGAGGAGACAGGAAAGCATAGTCCAGAAATTTCTATGCTCATATATCATAGAAGGCCCAACAATACACATGTTTGGATTTGGTCATTAGATGTGAACGGCTACACTTTGGGACAGAAGTATGTCTGCCTCTTACAATTTCACACAAAAGCCCTACTACATTTCAAAGTGACAGCCATGAGCTGGTTTATGGATGTGAGAGAGCCTACAAGACAAGATGACCTTTCTAATTGTCATGATGAGAAGCATGACTGCAAGAGACTTTGCAACATATGGGAAACTCATTATGCTAAAATATAATAGCTTCTACTTTGGGGCTCATGGTGAATATTAATGTCGGGGAGCTTCTGAGGAAAAATGTGTTCTAAATTTCATATTGTATACAACCCTTTCAGTACTGAAGAGAGCGTTTATTTATAGTCTTTAGGCTTCTTCATAGATGCTATTAAGTATTCCATTAAAATATGGCAAATGGGATGAATAATTATGGACCATTAAGTAAGGAACAATAATTCTCTTCCCAGCATCAGGCCAGACTCCAGGACGTGGCCTGCTAACAAGGGGTGTAGACAAGGACGGTTCTGACCCACAAAATGCAGGACATGGCTTCACCTATGTCATAAGGGCACTGACAGGGTGGGAGTGGTCAGGACAGAGCTGGAGGGACGCAGGGAGTGAGCACTGGGGGGCAGGGCAGCAGGGTACTCCAGAGGATGGGTAAAGAACATGGAAGCTGAAGGGGGACCCACACGGCCATGGAGGGGGTGATGGACGAGAAGAGCTACAATGGGAGGAAGGCAGTTCCTGTGGCTGAATGTGGCCTGTGCTCACACACACTCGCACTGCACCCCAAACACCATATGTCGCCCACACAAAAGGGTCGGGAGCTGCTGCACACCAGTGGAGAAGATGGTGACAGCTACAAATGTCATCCTTCCAGGACAGGGAGGGCCTCTGTCCTCCATTTCTTGGAACCCTCTCCCTCAGACTGGAACAGCGTGTGCATTCCATCAGCCTGTGACAGAATAGCATACTTTTGGGAAAAAGAAGTTCTTAAGAAAAGGGATGCCAGGCGTGGTGGCGCACGCCTTTAATTCCAGCACACGGGAGGCAGAGGTGGGAGGATCGCCATGAGTTCGAGGCCATCCTGAGACCAGTGAATTCCAGGTCAGCCTGAGCTAGAGTGAGCCCTACCTCAAAAAACTTTTAAAAGGGGGAGGGGGAGGGGAAATGGCTCAGTACAAAAGCACCAGTGGCACAAGCATGTGGACAGGTGTTCAGATCCCCAGTACCCATGTGTGGTAGTTTGAATGTGAATGCATGTCCTCTACAGCCTCGGGCATTTTTATCTGTTTATTTGAGAGAGAGAGAAGAGGCAGAGAGAGAGAGAATGGGTGCACCAGGGCCCTCAGCCACTGCAAACGAACTCCAGGTGTGTGCTCCCTTGTGCACACATGCAACATTGTGTACTTGCGTCACTGTGTCTGACTTATGTGGGACCTGGAGATTCCAACATGCATTCTTAGGTTTCGCAGGCAAGTGCCTTAATGGCTAAGCCTCCTCTCCAGCCTGCCTTGGGCATTTTGATTAAGGTTAAGCTTCCTGATTAAGTCTCTAGCAACCTGTTGGAGGAGGTGTCACTGGGGAGGTTGGATCCTGAGGTCCAGAATAATGTATGTTTGGGGAAAGATCTGATTCCAACCCAAAAGTATGGAGGGCAGTTTGAGCTCTCTGGTGGTTTCTGCTACCAACAGTTGTTCCTCTCTGGATGGATGTATGGAAGTAAACAGCTTCTTCCACCATTGATGAACTTCCCCTAGATCTGTAAATCTGTTCCTCCCATAAACTGTGACTGGTTGGATGTTCATCCCAGCAATGTGGAGTTGACTACAGCACCACGTAAAAAAACAGATGTGAAGGCATGTGCCTATAATCCCATCACTGGAGAGGTAGAGACAGGGAAGCCTTGGAGAAAGCTTTGGCTAAGCAGTCTATCCAAATCAGTGAGCAACAGGTTCACTGAGAGAGACTGTCTCAAAAAATAAAATAAAATAAAATAAAATAAAATAGACACACCTGGGCATATACCCTAAGGACTCTACACTTTGCTACAGAAATCCTTGCTCAACCATGTTTTTTCCAGCTCTACTCATAAGCCCACCAACTGATGACTGGATTGTGAAGATGTGGAACATATGCATAATAGAGTTTTATTCCGCTGGAAAGAAAAATGAAATTAGCAAGAAAATGGATGGATCTGGAAAATATTTTTCTAAGTGAGGTAACGGAGGCTTAGAAACACAAACACCACATGTTCACTCTCATATGCGGATCCTAGCTTCAGACTTTTAGATTTGTATGTGAATTGGAGTAAAAGTCTGTAGTAGAGGCCAGGAAGCTAGAAAGGGCCCGTGAGGGAGGAAGTGGAGGAGAGGGCTTAAGGGTATGTAAGTAGAGGGGCAGAATACTGGGAACGAAAAGGTTCAAGTGGAGTGGGGAAGATGAAGAAGAGTGGGTGGGGAGGGTTAACAAAAACTGAAGACTATGAAAAAGCCACATGGAAAGTATAATTTTAAAAAGAGCACATTTGGGCAGCAATACCCTGTGGGGGTGGATAATGTTGATCCCAGAAGCCATAGGTCATTACAGGAAAATCCCATGCCAGGGCTATGATACTTCCCAGTGAGTTGTTGGTCAGAGAAGCCTTTGGAGCTCCCAAAATAATGTGAGCTATTGCCAATGCTCTTGGTTCCCCACCAGAAGTAGTGCTAAAGATTCCATATGAGTCAGTTGCAGGACACTGAGAAATCAAGCTGGACCAAGCTAGAAGCTTCCTTCCTGCTGGCCAGCTACCAGGGAGCTGGAAAGAGCTACACAGCCTGTTAAGGGGTTTTAACCTGTTTTAACAGTTTTAACCTGTAAGCCACACAAATGACCACCCCAAGCAAAATGTACCCACTAGGGCAAAAGTGGCTTACTTGTCACAGGGCAACCAACTGCTCTCCAGGCTTCTCACACCACATGGGAATTATCACAGCTACTTAGTTAAAGAGGGAGAATGTGGATTGCAAATTTCAAGCTTAGAACTCCACAGACAAAAGTGGCTGAAGAGAAGTAATGATGCATATATACTGGAGAGAAAAATGCAAACATATATTTAACCAGGATCCCGGTAAAGTAATTAATTAACATGGTGAATTAAAGACAAATGAGCATAGATGTAAAATCTTGGTCCATGAAAAATAAAATAACCTGAGGAGCTGGACATGGTGGCTCACCCTCTTAGTCCATTTAGGAGGCTTAGGTGGGAGTACTGACATGAGCTCAAGGCCAGTGTGGGTTACGGAATGAGTTCCAGGTCAGCTTGGGCTACAGGGAGTCCTTACCTCAAAAACAAAAAACAAAAGACAAAAAAAGAAGGAGGAGGAGGAAAGAAAGAAACCTTTGAAATGTTTAGAAAAAAAAAGTTTTCCTCCAAATGAGTCAGTTCATTTCTTTTTATCTAAGCAAACTAAACTCCTCAGTTCAGAATGGCAGATACAAACACCACATAATCATCGAAGCTGCCAACACACAGAGCAGGGCCTCAGGCATGTCCTGATGTCACTGTTCTGACCCCAGAGCTGAGCTTTGTGCCTGGGAACACGCTGAAACCAGGAGAGAGGAATGTCTGTAGCATTCTCCAGACACTCTTAGGTTCTAAGATTTTTAAGCATTCTCCACCCAGATCCTCACTGGCTCACCTCCTAGGTGTCAGGACTTCCACACAATGCTGTTTTAAACTGGGAGAACAAGGCTGGGGAGATAGCTTAGTGGCAAGACACTTGTTTGTAAAGCCTTCCGCCAGAGTTCAAGTCTTCAGCACCTACGTGAAGCCTAATGGAAAGTGGTACATGCATCTGTGATCCCGATGTGCCAGTGACAATAGGAAATGGCCCAAGGAATGCCAGATAGTCTGGCAGTTCATTTGCAGTGGCAAGAGACCCTATCTCAAAGAAGGTGGGAAACAGACACCTTGAAGCTATCCTCTGATGTTCACACACATACAGTGCCAAGCACATGTGTGCAAATACACACACACACATATAATAATGCATAAGAGTAAGTCCTTACATAATCTGCTGGAAAGGCGTGTTCCTGTGGCAAAACCTGTACCTACTCACACATCTAAATGTGCACTTTCAGTTTTCCCTACGCCCCTACTTAGCAGTCATCTCTCTCGTATCCAGAGGTAGGTGATGATGGCCAAATGGCAAGGGCCTAGGTATATTATAAATCTGTCCATGAGGACTGACAGTATGCCCTCATGGAAATTATCTGTAGAAGTTAGCATCTCTGTGTTCCCCAATTACATGTCACCTGGCTCCATGTTCCCTGACTCCATACTCTGTGGCTCCATGTTCTCTGCCTCTGCGTAGCCTGACTACGTATTTCCTGAGAACTGTGTGCTTTTGAAGGAGAATGAGGGCAGCCAACAAAGAGGAATAGACTAGAATATGGCATATTCTATATGGCATAAAAGTGTTTTAGAGAGGAATAACGGACTGTGTGAAATCCTCTGCTGGGAGGTTACAGAGAATAAGGAAGTTTAGGGATTTTGAGGAACATGGACAATACTTCAGCTACCTTTTCAGCTTGGACTCTAGGAAACTTATTGTCACAACATATTCTCAACCAAAATAATTCACACTTGTCCCTAGAACTGTCTTCTGCCTCCTTTTCAGGCTGTTTTTATTGATTTTTTAAGTTTGCATCTTTAATAGATGAGTTATCCCAGGTCACCATTTCTTCCCACCCTCACCACAAAGAGGAAGGGAAGGGACACTGATTTGTTCCTGAGGTCTGATTGATCTTGAACGTTTCCGTGGAGAGCCGATCAACGTGGCAGTGACTGCCTGCGTGTACAGAAGGCGCGGTTGACAAGCTCTCTAAGCCACACACCACTACCAGCAGGTGTGAGCCTGGCAGGGAGCCACAGCCCTGGGCTTCAGAGTTAGAGGAACCAGCACTTTCAGTGTAGTGCGCTTCCTTCCATTGCCTACTTCCAGCTCCAAGCTTACATGGAGATGCCTCAGTCGGTCAGGGCACTTGCTACATAAGCATGAGGACTTCAGTTTGACTCCCAGCACTCATGTAAAAAGCTGGTGTGAATGTGGCAAGTGCCAAGAAGACCCAAGACCCAGCAGAATGATAAGAAAAGAAAGCTTGGTGCCTAGCATAAGGTGAGCCACGTCTATCACACCTGCCAGGGCCCAGGGAACACTACAGAGCACGTGGTGGGTTGAGTGTTCCTCTTGCAGTTAGCCAAAGAACTTCCTCCAGACCGATGGCCAGACACTGGGGAGACTCAGACTCCCCAAAGCAGAAAATCGGGGGCTGCTGAGAGCTCAGCGCTGAAGTAGATTTCTACCACACCTTCCAAGGCTTAGGGATCTTTGCGGGAGAGGGGACAGAAAGAGTGTAAGAGCCACAGGGCGGAAAGGTATGTTATGAGGTACTGTCCTGCCCACAGGAACTGACTGGTGCAACCATGACCCCACAGTGACTACCAAAACCCCACTGAACGGGGTCCTTGGGAAAGTGGGGACCAGAGGAGAGGGGACATAAGATGACAAATAAGAGTATAATCCAATGCAACTATGACCAACTTTACAAAATGTTCATATATTAAAGTTCTCAATATTTTTTAATATTTTATTTATTTGAGACATGAAGGAGGGAGAAAGAGGAAGATGCAGATAGAATGGGTGTGCCACCAACCACTGCAAATGAACTCCAGATGCATGCACCACCTTGTGCATCGGCTTATGTGGGTACTAGGGAATTGAACCTGAGTCCTTAGGCTTCGCAGGCAAGCTCCTTAGCCCTCAAAATTACTATTTTTTTTTTGTTTTTTGTTTGTTTGTTTGTTTGTTTTCGTGGTAGGGTTTCACTCTAGTCCAGGCTGACCTGGAATTCACTATGTAGTCTCAGGGTGGCCTTGAACTCACAGTGATCCTCCTACCTCTGCCTCTCAAGTGCTGGGATTAAAGGTGTGCGCCACCACACCCAGCTCAATCATTTTTTAAAAAAAATATTTTTATTTATTTATTTATTTGAAAGAGAGAGAGATATAGAAATAGGCAGGTAGAGAGAAAGAATGGTGCGGCAGGGCCTCCAGCCATTACAAACGAACTCCAGATGCATGCACCCCTTGTGCATCTGGCTTACGTGGATCCTGGGGAGTCGAACCTGGGTCCTTTGGCTTTATAGGCAAGTGCCTTAACTGCTAAGCCATCTCTCCAGCCCCCAATCTTTTTTTAAAGCTGGTACGATGATGCATGCCTATAACCCCAGCACTGCGAGGGACAGAGATGGGAGGGCTGCTGGGGCTCACTGGTCAGCCAGACTAACATAGAATAAAGAGCATGAGCTCCAGGTTCAGAGCGAGACTGTTTCTGGGAAATAAGGTGGGAAGAGCAACAGAGGAGACACCCAACATTCACTTCTCCACACGTGTGCACACAGGACACTCACACACACGTGCATAAACCCCACACATACAAAATAAGCTAATAAAGAAAAACTTTAGTAGAAAGCAAAAGAATCTTGTCTGTGTGGACACACGGCCAACCCCAAACCATCAGTGCCACGTCACTGCCTTATTGTGAACAGCTTCCCACCTTTCTGGTTCTTGAAAGATAACTCAGGTAAGCCAGAGGCTGGGGCCAGTGTCCCCAGAAATATGACATCCTGCCATTTGATCTTCTCACAGCAATAAGCTTTCCTAGGCTGAGGATCCCCTACAGGGACTCCTGAGGACTCGCCAGCCCAGGCCCCAACCAGATTTAGGGGAAATTAATTACCATGCTAATGATGTCCTATTTAAATTCTAGCCCTGATTATTCTGTGATTAAATCGCTCTCCTCCCACCAGCTTCCTTTATATCCAAGTTACAGTGTGAGATCAACAACATGAATGAAGTAAACGTGCATTACCAGCTTGTGCACAGGAGATGGGAGAGCTGCTGCGCAGATCTCAAGGCTGCTTTTGTTTGTTTGTTTGTTTGTTTGTTTGTTTTGGGGTGTTTCTGGAAAGTAGGCGTGGTGCACCAAAAACATTATTGATTTTTTTAGCCCCCACTTTTCCCTACCAAATTTTTCTCTGAACTCCACACTAATAAAGAGTGAGTGGTTAATTTCCATAAGCATTCAGGGAGTGAGAAGACCGCTCAGCTTTTCATTTGGATTCACTTTGCTTAATTGCTCAGAATTCCAAGGTGTGCTCCTCCTCCAAAGTCATGGCATTGCCTGGGGACTAAGGTGCGTCCTCCCCTTCTCTTCACAGAGCCTGCGTCACCCTGACGGAAGCCCCTGCATCCAGAGGCGATGTCTGTCTGTCTACCTTCGCCTTTGAAGAAACGCTTTGTTATGTTTGCGTTGCCTTTCTATCATCCCAGCGTGCCATCACTCCAGTCTAAATATCCCACCCAGACCATTCCATCATCTCCCAGGAAAGTCAGCCAAGCCCATTGCTGCTCTCATAAGGCTGGGAAGGTCTGCAATCCAAGCAAAAGAAAAACGAAGTAACACTTCACGCAACATCTGGCCCCCGTGAGTGAACCTGTGGTATGCTCACTGTTTTTAAAGGCCACCCTGCTGGATCCTGATACATTCCAGTGAAACCCAAGAACTGTTCCATCCTCGGGAGACGCAGACAAAAGTGACATCTCAGGTAGAGAGCGAGAACTGCCTCACATTAGTGACAGCACTCTGTGTGAATTGCACTGCTAAGTGGTGCCCAAGTCTACAGATCTCACCTTTTGCTATAGAAATAGGAGCGCAGACCTTGGCAGGGTTCATGGCTGCCTAGGGTGAGGCTGGCTCCCAGCTGCCCTTGCAGTTGGCTCTTACCATGTGCCAGGGTCAAGTTTGCAGGGGTGTGTTAATAGTTAGATGTGTACAGATTTCTGTAAGACGAAGGGAATAGCCGTGCTCTTCTATTCCCTTCTGGCCAGACATGGGTAGCCACATGTATGAGACGTATGTCACCTATTTACTGGGGGGCCTGAAAGAGAGTCCCTGTGTCTTAGGCCTCTCACCTATCCCAGCATTATCTTTCCCCACAAAAGCTACATAGGGAAACCATTGTTGAAAATCAGATTTTTAATGCCGTATCATATAGATGTGGCACTGTTCTTAAATTGTCTTTTCCAAGACTACAGGGAGTCTTGGTTCACATCCATGCTATGTGACCATGTAGATGCTCCGTGTTCCTTCTTTTTTTTTTTTTTTGTTTTTGTTTTTTTGTTTTTTGGTTTTGTTTTGTTTTTTGGTTTTTCGAGGTAGGGTCTTGCTCTAGCTCAGGCTGACCTGGAATTCACTATGTAGTCTCGGGGTGGCCTTGAACTCACGGCGAACCTCCTACCTCTGCCTCCTAAGTGCTAGGATTAAAGGCATGTGCCACTACACCCAGCTCCAGGTTCCTTCTTACTCCATCTCTATGGAAACTCAGAAGCAGAGTTCCCTCTGAATTGTTAACACCCCAACTCCAAAGTCAGCTAAGCCAGCCTCGGCCTGCTTCTATTACTTTTCAATGGGGAAAAGCTTCCATTTACTCAGGAATTCATGTGTTATTTCTTGGTGACCCGCGCTGTCACTCACCCTGGATCACTAATTTCAATCACCAAAAACCGAGTCTTCTCAAACTGCTGAAGCATTACCCTCCAGGCTGGGGAGGCGGCTCCGTGGTGAAGTGCTTGCTGCACCAGTCTGATGAGCAGTTTGGATCCCCAGAACCCAGGCACAGCCGGGTTTATGTGTCTAATCCCAGGCAAAGTGCGGGGGGGGGGTGCGGTGCAGAGACAGGAGAATCCCCAGAAGTTCACAGTTCACAGGCCAGTTAACCTTGTGTACACAGTGGCAAAAAAAAAAAAAAAAAAAAAAAAAAGCCTGCCACCACCAAGGTGGAGGGTGAGGACTGACAGCCAAGACGTCCTCTGACCCCACACATGACAGTGGCATGTGTGTGCCTGCTCTCCTCACCTCCTTCACAATAAAACGAATCAACACACTTATTTACCTGTTTGTTTATTTATTTAAGAGAGAGAAGGAGAGGAACAGTGAGCATACGCCAGGGCCTCCTGCCACTGTAACAAACTCCAGACACATGTGCCACTTTATGCATCTGGTTTTACCTGGGTGCTGGGGAATTGAACCTGGGCCAGCAGGCTTTGCAAGCAAGTGCCTTGAACCAGTAAGCCATCTCTCCAGCCCTCAATTTAAAAGAAAAAAGTATTTTTAAAAAGACAGCTTTAGCTTCAAACACACGTGCGCCAACACAGGGGAACGGGGAGCTGATCCAGCAAAATCATAGCAGGAAGGAGAAAAAGACCTCCGTGATGGGAAAGCGCCGTCTGCAATTTAGAATCATCCCCGGCAACAGTCTTGCGTTGCATTTGTTTACGTTTAATTCATCACTTGAGAGCATTCAGTAAAGTGGCAATGATGAGATTCGGAGAATATTGCACAGTCCTTTTCTGAATACAAGATATATTAATGGCTTTTAAGAACTCAACTATTCAGCTGAAAACATTATTGGGCCGTATTTGTGTAAATCTGTTTACATCTTGTTTATTCCTAGATGTAATGTATTCCCCATTCTATGTCAAAAACTACATGATAATACCATGAGAAATTCCAAAGTTTTCATTGTTTATACATTTAAAAAATCAGCACTGGGGACTTGGTCGATAAAGTGCTTGCCTTGAAAGCATAAACACTTGTGTTTAGTCTCCACAATCTACATAAAAATATCGAGCGTTGAGCTCAGCAGCTCTGGAACAACTTCAGGCACTCTCCAAAGCCTCCCTTCCCCCAGCCACCAGCACTGGAAACGAGATCTCAGGTCGCCAAGGGGATGGGAGCCACCCTTCCCCCACACAGCACGCAGCACAGCTGACCCAAAAGCAGATCTACCGCCTCAACCAGAGGAGCCTCGCCCACAGGGCAACAAAGAGGGAACCAGCCTCACAGTGAGCATGGGTGAGACCTGAAAAGTACCAGGGCTGTCTTACACTGGGCTGATAGCTGCCCCAAAGCCAGGTATACAGACCTGAACCAGACGTGCTAATCGTGCCTTCCACAACAGGGCACGTTGCTAAGTAAGAATCTCGGGGAGAAAGCATATTCTTAATTAAAAAAAAAAAAAAAAAAAAAGGAAGAGACCCAGGGAGGGAAGGAATCCAAAACCTAGCCCACTAAAAAATGCCAAGTGTGGTGGCACACATTTGTGCTCCTGGCATGGGGAAGGGGAGTCAGGAGGATCTGGGGGCTCACTGGACAGCTAGTGTGGCCTCACTGGCGAGCTTCACCCAGGACAACTGGAGACTATCTCAAAGGAGGTGGCTGGTGTTCCTGTGGCTTCTGCATGCACACACACACACACACACGCACACACACGTTCCCACACAGACATGCACAATATACACACACAGGGGCCTCTGCACTCCAATCTCTATACCCAGTCTGCACGTGAGATACATCTTAGACTCACTGTATAGTGAAGAAACCGGTTCTGGCGTCTATCACATTTTCCATCTGATGTTGCTTCTTGTGATTTCACTCTGAATTTTAGGAACTGAATCACTGGAAATTCCTCCACATTTTTTTTAAAGAAATAAGTCTCCACTACTCCACTTGGATGGAACCTGCATCTTCTGAGACTCCAGAGCTCAGGCCGTGGGTGGCCTCGGGTCTCGCATGTGGGACACAAAGCACACAGTGTCAGCCCCTCTGACTGCGCTGGGGCCCAAGTAGCAGCAAGGTCATCTCTGCCCTTCCTCTGGGGAGAAAAGCCTCAGGGGACAAAAAGAACTGCTTTCTGGTCCCGGCTCAACTCCCCAGAGTCAGCCTGTGCCCAGAAGACTGAGCCAAGGAACCGAAGGAGGAGAACCTTCAGGGGTGGATGAGAACCTTCAAGGGCGGATGAGACCTAAGATGTGCGCACAGCCCGGAGGAGCGCTGCACAGGCCTCCGATCCCGTAGCAGATGTCGGAAGGAGATGGGGAAGGAGTCAGAGAAAGGAGATGCCACCTTGAAGAGCAGAACGAAAGCTGACCAGTAACTCCACCCTCATGGCCAAGGTTCTCACCGAAAATGCCCCCCATGAACAAGGCCACGTGCTCCATGACACCTGTCACAGTGAGGCCACCTAAAGCACATAACAGCTATCTGGGCACAGGACACCATAAATGCCATCACTAACAGGCTGAACATTACTCACTGTGGGCAGCTGCATGGTGTGCCAGCTCCCGTCTCCACCGGCCATAGTCGTCCTTGACGCTCCCCAGTCTTCGGTGGCTCCTGGAGCTGAGCGCCAGCAGCCTGCTGAGGAGCGCCTCCAGGCCTTCCCGCTCCGAGGCCCGGGCCCGAATCTCCTCCGCGAGCTCCTTGGCTGTGCGGAAGTGGCTTCCTGCAGCCCGGCGTGGGAGAGAAGAGGGAAAGAGGTGTGACACTCGCAAACATGATAGCTATCAAACACCCACAATGTGGGCAAAGGGAGGGAACCCTGCAGGGCAGCAGGACTTCCTCGGCAGGCTGAAAAGACTCTTCCTTCCTGCAATATCACTCTTCTCTTTATTACTGTGTGCACGTGCGCGTGCATGTGTGTCAGGATATGGCACATGTGCACGTGTATGCAGCTGTGCACACCCTGTGCACAGATGCAGAGACCAGTGGAAGAAGTTAGGTGTCCTCTCTCACTCCTCCATCCTATTTCCCGGAGACAGAGTCTCTCATTGACTGTCTGACCAGGGAGCCCCAGCAATCTTCCTGTCTCTGCCTCCTCAGCCCTAGGTTACAGGCAACGTCCAGTCACAGCCATGTCTGCGTTTTCAAATGGGTGCTGGGGACTGAACAGCCCTCATATCTCCCCAGGCCCTATCACCTTATCTATATTATGTCTGCTTTAGGGATTCTATTGGCCAACTCAAGACCCCTGAAAATGATGACACAAAAATGTCCCAGTGGTGGGAAAGACATGGGTATCATTCCTCTTCATACCAAGTGGCCAAGAGCCGACAGATGCAGATGATGCCAAGAACCGTGGCCTGCTAGTTAGGCTGGAGCTACGTGCAAGTCCCGCTCTGCCCTCATCCCTGTTTCTCAATCTGTGCGTGTATGTGTGTAAAGTGTGCAGGTGTGTATGCACACATGGTTGCATGTGGGCACATGTGTGTGCATGTCAGTGTGGAGGCCAGAGGTTAATGCTGAACATTTTTCTCATCCACTATCACCTTATTTATTTGATCCCAAAGCTGGCAGGTCTGACTAGTTTAGCTAAGCAGCTTACCCCAAGGATGTCCTGTCTCGCCTCCTGAGGACTGGAAAATACAGGGCCACTGCCACTTGGGCACTAGGGATCCGAACTTTGGTCCTCATACTTGAGCAGCAAGTGCTTTATCCACTGAGCCACCTCCCCTGCCTTGGGGCCAGCTTCCTCTGAAATACGATCATAATCAGCCTGAACCACAGGTGGCTGCAAGAATCACAGTGGTGGCATCAGGAAGAAGCTACAGGAAGCATGCAGGAAATGCACAGCTGCTGGGAACCAGCAAGGTTGCAGGGCACAAGGTAGGTATACAAAAATCAAATGTGCATCTAAATATTAACCACAAACTACTGCAAGATGATTTCTCTAAAATACACTTTATATTTTGAAAGTGAAAGGACTTGGGAATAAAGTTTAAAAACCAGATGCAAGAGCACTGAAAACTAGCGTGAAAACTGTTTTCAAAAACCTGCTGTGAGGAAGTAGGACTTAAATAATTAGAGAGATAAACTATGAACATCCATCGTAACACTCAGTGTTCCTAAGGTTTCCCCCAGATTGATTCATTTCTTTAATACAATTCCAATCAAAATTTTATGAAGCCCTTTGGTAGGAAATGGATGGGCATGCAAAAAAACGCAAAGGCCTAGATAAGCCACAGCAATCCTTAGAAAGCTATCCTCGGGGCAGGGAGGTGGTTTAGGGGTAAAGTGCTTGCTGTACAAGTATGAGAATCTGAGTGTGGATCCCCAGAAACCACATGAAATCAGACGCAGTGGCTTCCATCTAAAATCCCAGCACTCCGGTGATAAGATAACTAGGAGTCAGACACAGGAGACTCCCTGGAAGTTCACAGGAAGTTCATAGCCTGGTGAGTGTGCAGTGGAGATCAGCAAAGAGACCCTGCTTCACACAAGGTGGAAGGCAAGGACCGACAGCTGAGTTCGTCCTCTGGCTTCCACACACACAGCACAGTCCTCATGTGCGCGGACATGCACACACACACAAACACACACACACAGCGTACACGTACATACACAAAAATAAAAGCAAAAAGCCAGTCTCTATCTCAACACTGATGCTATCACTTCCATAATAAGCTACAGCAAGTGAACGGACACATGGATCAATGGGATAGAATAGGAGGCCAAAGCAGACGAGTGCGCACAGTCAACCGACTTTCAACCAAAGGACAAGGCAAGCCAGGAGGACCAGAAAGGATGCTCAGACAACTAGTTATCTCTGTAGGGAGCAAGTTAACCTTGAGCCAAACCTTAACCACAGGCAATTTATAACCAGAGATGGCTCACACGACTCAAAGAAGTCTAAACCATGAAGCTTCTAGCAGGAAATAAGGAGGAATCTCGTATTGTTTGGAGTAGGCAAAAAGATTGTAGAGGACACAGGAAACAGAACAATAACAGTGAAATAAAACACCAGATAAATGGCCTTCATCAAAATTACAAGCCTCTGCTCATCAAGGCAGACACCATTTAGAAAATGAACAGTCAGAGCTAGAGAGATGGCTTAGCAGTTAAGGTGTTTGTCTGCAAAGCCAAAGGACCCAGGTTCGAGTCCCCAGGACCTATATAAGCCAGATGCACAAGGGGGCTCAAGCATCTGGAGTTCATTTGCAGTGGCTGGAACCCTGACGTGCCCATTCTCTCTCTCTCTCTCCTTCTTTCTCTCTGTCAAATAAATAAATAAGATTAAATTAAATTGAAAAAAAAAAGAAAATGGTCAGGCCAGGTGTGGTGGTGCACACCTGCAATCCAGGCGCATAGGAAGTGAAAGTGGGTGAATCAAGAGTTCAAGGCCAGCCTGGTCTATATGAAACCCTGTCAAAACAAAAGAAAGAGATCTGAAGAGATGGCTTAGCAGTGAAAGCACTTGCCTATGAAGCCTAAGGACCCATGTTCAACTCTCCAGGTCCATGTAAGCCAGATGCACAAGGTGACGCAAGTATGCAAGGTCGCACATGCCCACTAAAGGGCACAAGCATCTGGAGTTCAATTGCAGTGGTTAAGACCCTGGCGCACCAATTCTCTCCCTCTCTCTGTCTCTCTCTCTCTCTCTCTAAACTAAAATATTTTAAAAAGAAAAACAAGGGCTGGAGATGGCTTAGTGGTTAAGGCACTTGCCTGCAAAGCCCAAGGACCCAGGTTGATTCCCCAGTGCCCACATAAGCCAGATGCACAAGGTGGCACATTTGTTTAGAGTTCGTTTGCAGTGGCTATAGGCCCTGGAACACCCATTCTCTGTATCTGCCTCTCTCTCTTCAACAAATAAATTAAATGTTTTTTTTTAAAAAAAGAAGAAAGAAAAGAAAAGAAAGAAAGAGAGCAGGTAAAGTTGAGGGGTGAAAAAAAGTAGGCAAGTCATTTGCCACATATGTGTCTGACTAAGGACTCAAGTCCTACACTTTGCAATTAAGCCACAATTAAGTATGATACGCAACACATGGATAAGTGCTTGACATCACTGGGCATCAAGAAATGCAAATAAAGGCCTTGGCGAGCCCACTATCATCCCAGCGAAAGGCCTCAAAGCCACGCCAGTGCACATGTCAGCCTACACTTCCAGCCTCTAGAACACGCGAGATGGCTCAGCCCCCGGAGCACAGCGCTGTCTAAAGCCACCATGGTGTGTTGGACCCTTTGGTCCAACCATTTGTTCTGATAGGTGAGTACAGTCATACCTGACTGCTGCTCCTGCAGGCTTGTCTCTTTTTAAAAAAATTTAGCCCAGGGTGGTGGCGCACGTCTTTGATCCCAGCACTCAGGTGGCAGAGGTCGGAGGATCGCTGAGTTTGAGGCCTCCCTGAGACTACATAGTGAATTCCAGGTCAGCCTGGGCTAGAGTGAGACCCTGCCTTGAAAAACAAAAGCAAAAGAAAAAGTTTAACTTTTTAAGTTACGAGTGTGTGTGCACATGAGGGTCTCTTGCTACCATAATCAAACTCCAGATGTATGCACCACTTTGCATCTAAATTTACATGGGTGCTAGGGAATTGAACCCTGGGCCGGCAGCTTTTGTAAACAAGTGCCTTTGATGGAGAATATGTTGAAAATTGGCTGGGTAGCTGAAGGTAACAGGACCCCCAAATCAAGCAGCATTTTTTTCTTTGAGCTAAAAGTGGGAGATTTTCTATGTAAGGGAGAAAGAATCTCACTTTGTCTTTTCTCTTTTTCCCTAAAGGAGTTCCTTCTCTAGATCTTTTTTTTTTTTTTTTTTTTTTTTTTTTATGAGCACAAGAGAGAGGGAGAGAAAACTGGCATACCAGGGAATCTAGCCACTGTAATTGAATTCAGATGCTTGTGCCACCTTATGTGCATGTGCAACCTTGCCCATGCATCACCTTGTGTGTCTGCCTTACATGGAATCTGGGGAGTCGAACATGGGTCCTTAGGCTTCACAGGCAAGCGTCTTAACTGCTCAGCCATTTCTCCAGCCCCTAGATCTCTTTTTCATTAAACCTGACTCCCTCTCTATAGCTCTGCCTCCCTAAACGAGTTCCCCTTTCTATAAAAAAAAAAAAAATCTCATCTCAGTGTCATGAGGCAGATTACCTGCTCAGAGCCTCTCCTGTTTTATGGTAGTTCTGCCTTCTTTCCTTCTCTTCTGCTCTATAATAAAATCTTCCTAAACTTCGTCCTATATGGTCTATGGACTTCATTCTTCAAAATTATAAGACCTTGGAGGACACCAACCCAGTGGAAGTTTTGTGTGACGGTGACCTTCTGGCACCCTAACTCCTGGGTTAAAGCCCAACCAAGAGCCCAGAAAGCCTCCATTGATCTCAAAGACGCCCCAAATTCCTGACAGTGTCAGCTGCTGCCCTAACTCCCCAGCCCCTCCTGGTGAGTGACTTTTCTTGTGAAAGCTCAAAACTGGAAGCGACCTACACCAACAGAATGGTGTGTCTAGGCAACGGAAGACCACTAAGCAATAACAATGAACAACTGCTTTGTATGTGCACAGCACAGGTATGTCTCCAGACAAAGAAACAAAGCACAGATACGAGAGTGCATGCCATGTGACCCCACTGATGGGCAAAGACAGTCCGTGAGAGAAGACAGCAGAACACTGGTCTGGGGAGGAAGGGTGATGAATGGAAGGCAAGGATGCTCCACCTTGGGAGGTTGTAGGTAACAGAGTCCACATCCATAGGACGGCACCCTGAGGCGAATAATAGCGCATCCATCAAAATTTTGACAGAGGACACAGGTCAAAAGTAAAGGATCAGAACCGAGGAAGGACTGACTGGAAAGAGGAGGGGATTCGTTGAAATGGAGGTGGATGGTACAGGGCAGAGTGTTTATTAAGGGGAAGGAATTATGATCAAACTATACTATGTTATTAATGGATTAAAATTCTCAAGAAAAATCAGGAGGAAAAAAAACCAGGAGCAGTGGTATACACTTATAATCCCAGTGCTGGGGAAGCAGAGACAGGCAGATCTCCGGAGCATGTCGGCCAGTCCAGCCTATCTAGAGATCTCCAAGCCAATGAAAGACCCTGTTTCAACAATGGTGGATAGTGTGTGAGGAATGATTCCTGAGGTTGGCCTCTGGCCTCCACACACATGCACATATATGCACATGCAGCTGCATATATATTCACACACACACACGCACAATTAACTGCTTACTAACAAGTGCTTACTGTAGCCATGATGATGCCAACAGCTTTAAGCCTTCCCTCTCACAGTCTCAGCACAACCTTGGGACAAAGGCCATTTTCAACTCTCCATTCTAAGATGCATTTGTTTGGAACACTAACACATCTGAGGCAGGACCATCAGCCAGGAGAAAGTGGGGGACATTTTCATAACATGTATGTTCTTGGTGGCCAGCTGACTGTGGCCACCAGCCACCCTGGGCATTCTAAAGCTTAAACCACTGACAGAACAGGTGAATCAGGCTATTGCTTGAAACTTTCTATGGATGTGTATTTGTACGATCAGAAAAGATCTGCATTTAAAACTTGAAGCCTGCTGTCAGTGGCCTGACAGAAAATCCTACAGAAGTCAGCAGTTCATTCTTGGAGGGAAAAAAAAACACTGCACCCCGACAGCTCTGGTAGAGAGGAGGATGACAACATGTGGGAAAACATCCAGCTCAAATCCGGGAGCCCAAAGGTGCCTCAGAAGCCTTGGAAGATGAGGATGACGGTGTTAGAGAAAAGCCTTAACCAATTTATTTTCCTTTTTTGTGAAATAGTATGTGATCTTTTTAAGCCTAAGTCTATCTAAAAGAGCTCTTTCAATAAATATAAGATGAAAATTCTAAGTCAAAGGAAGCATTGTATCATTGTTTAGTTGACAGCAATCTTGCTTTCTTTGTAGGATATAAAATACAGGTACTTTTCATGCTCGCTGAAAGATGTATCGTTATCTCTACTTCACAGCACAGGACACTGAAGCCTTGGAACTCATACCTTGCTGAAGGTCACAGAGAAATATGCCACAGGGCAAGTTTCCAACTTGAACATCATGCCTGAATCCTCCGCTTAAATACTAAACTGTGCTGTTTGCTTCTGTATTATTATTTAACAGGCAGATTTCAAACTGATATAAATGCTAAAAATGTTTGTCTTTAGATAAATTCTGAATACCCACCCAGCATGTGGCATCTGTCACTGAAGTCCATAGTTTCTGTCTGCATGGTGGGAGAGCACTGAGACTCTTGTCTGTCTGTCTGTATGTCTGTCTGTCACTATACAGGCAACAGGATAACACAAACGAGAACCAGGCAGTGTCCTAGCGCTCTAGGAAGTGACCTTAAGATAAAGCCAACAAGGGGCTGGGGACAAGGGGCTCAGTCAGTAAAATGCTTTCCTCACATGAGGGCCTGACTCCAAGTCCCAGAATCCAGGTAAAAAGCTAGATGTCCAACATTGAGCATGCTGATGTGGACTGAAGGTGGATCTGGGAAGTGGTCACGGTCAGTGTCCAGCACTGGGCATATTGACGTGGACTGAAGATGGATCTGGGAGGTGGTCACAGTCAGCGTCCAGCACTGGGCATGTTGACATGGACTGAAGATGGATCTGGGAGGTGATCACAGCGTCCAGCACTGGGCATGTTGACATGGACTGAAGATGGATCTGGGAGGTGATCACAGCGTCCAGCATTGGGCATGCTGACGTGGACTGAAGATAGATCTGGGAGGTGGTCACAGCGTCCAGCATTGGGCATGTTGACATGGACTGAAGATGGATCTGGGAAGTGGTCACAGTCAGCTTCAAGCATCCTGAGTTGAGTCAGTAACCTGCCATTCCCTGGCGGAACAGGAGGAACAAAGCAGACAGATCTTCTGAGGTCAGGGCAGGTGGTGATACCCTGACCAGGCCCCATGAGTGAAGATGCTTTGGAAATGACAGACTGTAGACTGGGGGTGTAGCTTGGTGGCAGAACTCTTCTGTAGCTTGCACAAGACCCTGGATTGCATCCCCATCCCCAGTACTGCAAAACAAACTGTGATGGTGAATCTCTGGTTGTCCGTTGGACAGGATTTAGAACCACCCTGGTAACAAATCTCTCGGCCTGTCTGTTAAGGATTCTGCAGGTTAGATTTTCTGAAGTAGGAAGGCCCACCCTGCTGTGGGTGGTGGTGTTCCATGGACTGAGGGTCCTGGACTGTATGAAAAGGAGAAAGTGAGCTGAGCACCAGCATTCCTCCCCTGATGAGATGTAGCTTCCTGCCCCGCCCTGCTTTCCCAGTAATGACAGACTCTGCCTTGTGGAACTTTAAATCCAAACCCTTCTTTCCCTAAGTTGCTTCTGGTCAGGTATTTTTCCTCAGCAATGAGAAATTAATTGCTACACAAACAAACAAAACAACAAAAACATAGTTTCTAAGAATCAGCAGCCCACGTACGATGCCACGCGTAGCAGCACATGCCTGTAGTCCCAGCACGGAGAAGGCAGAGAGAGGACGGTCCCAGCCTTGCCTGCTGGCTAGCTTATCTAATGAAATCGGTGAGCTCCCTGGTTCAGGGAGAGACTTTATCTCAAGGAACACAGTGGAAAACAATTGAGGAAGATACCCAACATTGACCTCTGCTGTCACATGCATGTGTACTCACACGCATATAAGTACATACACAGACGATGCTCACACACGTACACAGGAGAAAGTAAAAGAAGATGCAAAAGAGTGGCAGAATTGTCAACAGCACCGTGTCCCAGGGACAGCCACCTCCCTGAAGACAGGCCCGCCCATCAGACAGCCTGAGGAGAAATGATCTGGTCTCTACCTCAGTTGACTCAGGTCACCACCCTTCATCCAATTTAGGCTCCCCAATTTTCTCAGCTGACCAAAGAGCTGAGACAGAAAACCCAGGCCCATTTGCAATATGCCACTTTTAGAACATTCCCTGGGGATGAAGAGATTGCTTAGTGGTTATGGCACTTGCCTGCAAAGACTAAGGACCCAGGTTTGATTCTCCAGGTCCCACATAAGGCAGATGCACATGGTGGCGCATGCATCTGGAGTTTGTTTGCAGTGGCTAGAGGACCTGGAATGCCCATTCTCTCTCTCTCTCTCTCTCTCTCTCTCTCTGTCTAAGAAATAAATAAATATAAATCTTAAAGTGGGATTCTAAAAGCAGGTGATTGACGTTGGCAGGAAGGATGGGTCTCTGCTGCCCGAGTCATACTCCTCCTCCCTTGGGCTCCAAGGAACCTCATCTACCTCCTCTCCTGGGGAAGATAATATTGATTAAGAAAGGCAAAACCCTTAACTCACAGGGAAGATTATGTTCCATCTTTTTTGCTCTCTCTGCAAGTGGGGCCATAATTCCACGTAAGTGGCACGCAAGGCAATTAAGAGGCAAGCCGCACACTCACCGCCACATTCAAGGCTGTAAGTGCGACGCTTGGCTGCACCAGGGACCCAGTGGCTCGTTAGCTGCCAACATTAGTGTTTAATGATGTGAGGAGCAGAAGCCGCCAGACACCACACTCCTTCTGAAAACACCACTGAAAACCCATACATGTAATTATTATACCTTTCCATTAAATTTTATGATTCCACAGAAGCTGATGGGCTGTATATTCCTTCAATCTATAAACCTCAGAGAGCCCTGTGAGGCCATCGTTACATAACTGGCACCACCACTGCTCGGCTAGTAGAACACAGGTGGGACATTCCCACAGCCTGGATCTCCCTGCCTGGCCACTGAGATGGGTCTCCCCTCATTCCCCACCCCGCCGCCTGCCCAGCATCACTCTTAAAATAATCAAATCAGCCGGGCGTGGTGGCGCACACCTTTAATCTCAGCACTTGGGAGGCAGCAGTAGGAAGATCACCGTGACTTCGAGGCCAGCCTAAGAATACATAGGGAATTCCAGGTCAGCCTGAGCTAGAGTGAGACCCTTCCTCGAAAACCCAAAAATAAATAAATAAATACATAAATAAATAAATAGTCAAATCAAAGAGTAAACACAGGGGAATGTTTGAAAGCACAATTCAAATGACAGAGTAAGATACTATTTGCAGAGACTCGTTTTCCCAAGCTACTACTGAATGAAGAAATGCATCTCTGAAGAAGCACGAGCTGGGGAGAGAGCTCAGTGTTTCAAGGCATTTGTTGCACAATCCTACTGACCAGAGTCCGGATCCCCCAGAATCCAAGCAGCACCTGAATCTGCAACCCCAACACGCCCACGGCAATGGGAGGCAGACGCAGGAAGACCCTGGCGCATGGGCCAGCTGGCCCGGCACTCACTCACAGCAGCAGAAGGAAAGTCCTGTCTCCAACCAGGCGGGAGGCAGGGCCTGATACCTTAAGATTGGTCTCTTACCTCTACATGTACGACTTGGCACACATACCCACACACACATCACACCTATACACACTACGCATAAATATATACACACCAAAAACCCTGCAAGCATAAAGGAAGAAGTACTCTCACACAACTCCAAGTTCGTGAGTGTGTGTGTGAGAGAGAGAGAGAGACAGAGAGTGTATATGTGTGAGAGAGAGTGTGTGTGAGAGAGAGAGAGGTCAATTTCAGGTGATCTCTTCAACTCCCCACCTATTTTTAAGGTAGGATCTCCCGCTGAATCTAGGCCACACCAATTCAGCTAGACCTGCTTGGCAGTAAACCCCAGGGATTCTCTGGCTGTCCTCCCCAGTGCTGGGATCACAGGCACTTGCCACCATGTCCAGCATTCTACATGCATGCTGGGGATCTGAACTCAGGTCCTCATGTTTATGCAAAGGCACTTGACCAACTGAGCTACCACCCCAGTACCTAGCCTCCAAGTTCTACAACCAGAGGCTCACCTCACATGGGAATCCCCTCCCTCTAAGAAAAGCCAGGTCACATCTGTCGCCCTCAGTGGGCACCCTTAATGGGCAAGGCTCACACACATTGCTGGAATTGTGGCCACAGAGCAGCAGGTCCACTCCTGTGCACTTGGGAGAAGGGACCGTCCAAGACATGGCCCTACCTGAACTCCTGTGTGGACATGGTATGCAGAGGTACCTTCCAAGGACTTAGGAAAGTTTCCCAGAATAGCTTTGTGATGTTTTGTTGAAGGACAATAGGAGAAAGCTAGCTTTTGTAAGGCAGTCTCAGTGAGGGACTGAGGCTCAAGGAGAACTAGGAGGTGCCAGCTCGTTCACCCTGGCACCAGAAACTCTTGGAAAAAATATCTGAGTGAGGGGCTGGAGAGATGACTTAGCGGTTAAGGCATTTGCCTGCAAAGCCAAAGGAACCCGGTTCGATGCTCCAACACCTACGTAAACCAGATGCACAAGGGGGCACATGCATCTGAAGTTCATTTGCAGTGGCTGGAGGCCCTGGTGCATCCATTCTCTCTCTCTCTCTCTCTCTCTCTCTCTCTCTCACACACACACACACACACACACACACACACACACTGCCTCTTTCTCAAATAAGAGACAGATCTACAGTGCCCCCTACTGCCCACAGTGTACTGCGCTACCTGGGTGGGCTGACCCAGCTGAGCTGACCCTTAGGTTCATCCTCCAGACTTACCAGCCAATCAGGCTTCCCCTTACACACCTGAATCTGATGTTATAAAGGCTGTGGTCTTCCAGCCTCTCTTCCCTCTGGACATGACCTGGGGTGGGTATGGGTGGGTGTGGGTGTGTCTTTCCTTCACTCCGCCCACAGGGACACAAGTGAGTCTGGCTTCCCCTCCCCCAACCTGGCTGGCTGGGGTGGGGATGGAAACATATCACTGTTTCTTGGTTTGGATGGCTTTTCCGCTTGCCTGTGCTTTACAGCTTGAGTAAGTTCTCACTTTAATTACATGCACGATTTTCTCTGACCTCCGAATCTACCATGTGGGTGCTCTCACCACTCTGGACTTGCTGCCTGTGCACTCGCTCTAAACTCGGGGTAACCATGGGTGTGACCCTCTTCGTCACTCTTTTCTCCTCTGAATCTCTCTTCTGTTTTGATACTTTCCCTCTTCAGGAAAGCACGCGGCAGACGCACATGTGTCCTTCCGGAGCCTCTACGTGGACGTCTAAGTTCTACTTTCCACGTGCTTTACTCTGTTCCGGTCCTTTTCTAAAGACCTCAGTTTCTCTTAAATGCACTTCATAAAGTATACAGTGTTTCTGCATGAGAACATGCTTCCTACTTTCCACATACTTAGCCTCCCTTCCTATACCCCAGTCTCCCTTAAATAAACCCTACAATTTGTGATTTCCCCCTAAATATACTTAATTACTTATTATCCTTGAGTCCTTTTTTTTTCTTTTTTGGTTTTGCAAGGTATGGTTTCACTCTAGTACAGGCCCAATGTAGAATTCACTATGTAGTCTCAGGGTGGTCTCGAACTCACAGCAATCCTCCTACTCCAGCCTCCCGAATGCTGTGATTAAAGGTGTGCGCCACCACACCCGGCTCGTTTTTATTAATTCTTTATTAAAGGTAGGACAGAACCCAAAACTTGGGGTTCATAAATTCCAGAGAACCCCTCCTGAACCCAAAAATCCTGCCTCTGTTATTAACATATAAGAACCCACCACAGTGTTAGGGGTGTGGTATGTGTTTTATTAGTGATTGAACACAGGGCTTCATGCAAGCTAGTCAAGCCATCTGTCACTGAGCTGCATCCCCAGCCTTTGTTGTTATTTTTATTTTGAGATGAGATTTCACTAGTTTGCCCATGCAGGCCTTGAACTACTGGTCCTCCTGCCTCAGTTTCCCAAGTAAATAGACTAACAGGCCTGCATGACCAGGTCCATCCTGCTACGACAGAACACAAGGTGGTAGGATGGCAATTGTGACTATTTAGCTGGTTGGCAGTTACCCGATATGGCGAGCATCTTGGCTTCCAGCAAGGCAGGTAGCTGGGCTTCAAGGTCAGCAAGTCTCCTCCTCAGAGAACTGCACAGTCTCTCGCTGGCACACACCTAGGAGGAGAAATGACCATCAATCAACGTCCATGACTCCTAACCAGACGACAGTGGGGCAGCTGTCCCCAGGGCATCTGGATTTCTAAGTGACTAAGAGGGATGTCAGAGGGAACGGGGGAGAGCTCTTAGCAAGCAAGTAACCAGAAGAGAAGGAAGGAGAAGAAAAAGGAAAGGGGAAAGATGGGAAGAGAGCGGAGAGAGGGAAGACCATCACTGGCATACCCACGCAGAACAACCACAAGCTAAAACACGAAGTGCCTCCGTGCCTTGAACTCTACTCCTGCCTAGAACATTCCAGCCCCAGGCTTAGCTCCCTCACACTCTCAGCATCCGTCTGTTCTGTGGCTCCCTGGGAAGAAAGGCCTTGATGGTTTCCTGCTCCAGATAGCAGAATCCTCCCTCTCTCCCCTTCACCGTGAAGTCTTCCCTAGGGTCCTCTACAGCTGACATAGTTTGTTTCTCTCCCTTTGTTTTTACCTCATCTCTCTCTGCTAGGATACAAGCTCTCTGTGAGCAGTGACTTTGCTCTGTCCCTGACACATAGTTGGACTTTGCTCTCTTCCTGACACGCAGTAGGACTTTGCTCTGTCCCTGGCACACAATAGGCAGTAAATTAAGATGTGGCTTCAGAGATCAAGGCCAGAGCAGCCTGCTAAATTTAATTACTAGTGCCTACTAATAGGGCACACACACACATAGCCCACCCCTACTAGGATGGCAGATACTCTCTGGAGAGTCAGATCTGAAACACAGGCAAGTCACTCGCAGAGAGAATTGTGGGATTTATCATGTATCTTCCTGTTACTCTGCAAACACTTCCTACGTTTTTCTTTGTGTTTCAAAAATAATGAAAGCCTTCAACCTCAATCTCTTTTCCCGATGCCTTTAGATTATCTTTCATGTTTTGAAACTGAAATGCTACATTTGTGTGTGTGTGTGTGTGTGTGTGTGTGTGTGTGTGTTTGAGGTTTAAATCTTATTCATCTGTTATCTACACTCAGATTCATGAGCTACCTGGATATATTTTCAGTTCAACAAAAGCATACTGCACAGTTTTTATAAAGATAAAAACATCTGTAGATATTTGGGAGTGATTCACAAAGGATGTTGCCCCCAAGCATCATTCTGGTCTTGCCAAAAAACTAAAACCATATTCAGAAACTAAATTTAACTACAAGCATTCAGAGCCCAGAGAAGATATGTAATTCCAGTCCCCCAGAGCACTCTGGGTCTTAAGAGAAACAGTCAACTTTAGGTATTTTGTTTATCTCAGATCAAACAGAGGTTATTTTTAGAATCAAAGCAAACCTCACTCAGTCCTACCTAAAACACTCCACTGTTTCTCTCATGGGCTTGCTCAGGTACCCCGCCCCTACGTGGCTGGGACTATGCAACCTCTCTTGACGAAACTCATTCTCGGGATGAAAATGCAGTCAGGAGACTCCCATGCTAAAGCCTGCACCAGGTAGCATGCATTCACACATCCAAAGGCGTTAACCTTGAGGTGCTTGCAATGGTCCTGAGACATGTCAGGACAATGGAACCAAGAGCTAAAAGCTGTCCATGGCTCCTCTTCCCCAGCAGAGTCTCAAACTGGCTCAGTGCCCAGTGACTGGCACAGGCCATCCTGTGCATCAGAATCTACCATTGAGCCAGATGCACGAAGTGGCACATGCATCTGGAGTTCATTTGCAGTGGTTGGAGGGCCTTGTGGGCCCATTCTCTCCAATAAATAAAAATGATAATGAAATAAAATCTGCCATTGGAAGTGAGAAGACATTTCTATTGATTCTTTGACACCAGCCAGAGTCCTGAGGTCTCACTATCCACATCCGACATTGCTGATTCTAGTTAACAAGATCTGTGATAGCTTGGATGAAATGTGCCTCTGAGGCTCACGTGTTTTGAACCCTCGGTCCTCACTTGGTGACAGTTTGGGGAAGTTGTAGGGCCTTTGAGAGGTGTTGCTAGGGATGGGCTTTGAGGTGATATAGCCCAACGCTGAGTGCAGTAGATAAATTACTTCCCTCCTACTGATGTGAAGATGTGACCCCGGCTCCCCACCACGATGAAACTTCCCTTGAAGATCACAAGCTGAACTAAACTGTTGTTCCTACAAGCCACTTCTGGTCAGGTGTTCTGTCCCAGCAACCAGACGGCAACTGCAACAATCCATTGACCGTAATTAGGTCAAATTCTCCTTTGTTGAGAAAAAGCCATCCCCCAAGCTTCACCAGCAATGTGAAACCGCCTTCTTAAAGTCTCTTATTAAATTACAATGCACATGCTGGATGTAATCTAATATCTACAAATCTCCAGATATCCCAATTATTTCCAACTATTTCCATCTCATTTATCCCTTAATTACCTTTGGTTTGAGTAACCCACGAGAGTCCTGGTACGTAACAAGTACAAGGAAGATTCCATACCTCCCTGAAAAAACTCAGGTGTGTCTGTGTGTGTGTGTCTCTGTGTGTGTGCATGTGTGTGTGTGTGTTCCACTAACAACAGAAAACTGTGCCCAGCTGAGCCTCTTACTTCATTGTCACTGACCAGCCTGCAGTTGACAGAAGATGTTCTATGTGACCAGTGGTTTATGCTATAGTTCTCACACATGGCCTCCCTGTTCATGTACAGGCACACACACACACACACACACACACACACACAGAAAAATGCTGCACCTCCTTATTTACAAATAAAATTAGCCCCTGAGGACCTCATTATCAAATGGAGATGTTAGACTTACATTTTCAACTCTAAGGCATAAGCTCTTTAATTTTATGGAAAAGCAAAGTAATTATAAGTTGGCCATAAATGTATTAGAGATGAGATGTGTGATGGTTTGAATGCTTGTGCCACCCCACCCCCACCAAAAGTTCATATGTGGAAATCCTCAACCCAAGTGCTACGGGATTAGGGGGAAGCTCTGGGAGGTCACAAGTCATGAAAGCAGAACCCCAGGGAATGCGCCAGTCCTTGTAAAAGTGACCCCAGAGGCTGAGGAGAGAACTCAGCAGCAGATAAAGGTGCTTGCTTGCAAAGCCTACTGGCCCAGGTTCAACTCTCCAGTCCACACGTAAAGCCAGATGCACAAAGAGGGACATGCATCTGGAGTTTGCCCTAGTATGTGCGCATCCTTGCTCTCTCTCATTCCCCTTGCAAATAACTATTTTTAAAGGCCATTTCTCACAGGCCCTACAACCCAGGGGTTGAGGAGATGGCTCAGTGGGTAAAGTGCTTGCCTCACAAGCATGAGGACCCGAGTCTGACCCCCAGCACCCACATATAAATGTTGGGCATGGCAGCACACACATGTAATCAAGGCCTGGGGAGGTGGAGACAGGCAGATCCCTGGGGCTCACTGGCAAGCCAGGCTAGCGTAACCAGTGAGCTCCAGGCCAGTGAGAGACCCTGCCTCAAAAGAGGTGGCCCGCACCTGGGGATAACACCTGAGGCTGTCCTCTGGCCTCCACATGCACAAACATACACATACAAATATGCATATGCTCATATACACCATACACCATGTACACATGCAAAACAATTAATTTTAATTGGTTTTACTTTTACCATAGAGCCCTGCTGCTCTCTTTCCAGCATGTAAGGACACAGCAAGAAACTAGCCATTTGTGGCCAACAGGAAGTCCTCACCGGAACCTGGCTATGATGTCACCTAGACCTCAGATCTCCAGCCTCTAGTGCTGTTGTTTATAAGCCACCAGCCTCTGGTCCATTACACCCCAAATGGATGAGGGCAGCATGCAGACAAAGCATGGTCCCTTTGGTATTTGAGTAAACCCAAGGTCCTCACGGCCTCTGAAGAGGGTCTTTACCGCTCAGCTCTGAGCCAGGAGGAGTGAGAGACTCATCCCACTGCTCTCCTCTGGGTGAGCAGCCTAGGAAACTATCAGGTGGGCTTTGAGTACTCCTGGGTCCCCAGAACTTGTATCACCCTACATAAACCACTTTATGCTTGCTGACACAGCCACATCTTGCCATTGCCCTGTGGCTGTGAGCAACACCCAGAATGAGAAAAGGGCCACAGATGGACAATTGTGCCAACAACACATGCTGACATCAGCGGTAAGAGGATACACTCCACATGTCCCCTGAGAAGGACTCAGGTCCTCCTTTCTCTGGTCATGGGGACAAACAGAGACCCCTCCCAGGACAGTGGCTCTGCTCAGCAACTGTTCTTTATATATAGTGACCATCTTGTAACCTTCTGACTCCCAGACCTGCTACCAGTGATGAAGGGTTCAGGCCAAAGGCTCTGCCACAGTGCCTGGTGACAACTCGCAGCATACACGGGCATACAACTTGGCCAGGCATGACCATGAGGAAGGGCTCTGTTCTGTGAATTGTTTATCCTGATCAATAGGATATAGATTGTGGCATATTTTTTTATTTTTTTAATTCTTATCTCATGACTTATTTATGTGTATGCCTGTGAGGGCGTGTGTGTGTGTGTAGTCCCATAGAACATGGCATTTCATTGACTCAGAGAATACTGAGGCAGTAGCCTGCTACTTCATACAAGAGCTTGGTATGGATGTATGGACAGTAAATAATATAACAATAATGATTCTAAATCCCACTAAAAAGGATGTGTGCTCAGCAGGTAAGTGCCCATATGTGTGCATGCATATGGAGGACAGAGGACAGTTTCTGATGTCCTTCTTCAAGTGTTATCCACCTTTTCAAGACAGAGTCTCTTGTTGGCTTGGAGCTCACCAGTTAGGTTAAGATGGCTGGCCAGCAAGCTCCAAGGATTTGCCTGTCTCTGCCTCCACACTGCTGTTATTGCAAGCTAGTGTGCCACACCTTGCTTTATTTTAGGTTGATTCTGAGGATGGAAACCAGGTCTTCCTGCTTGCATAGCAAACACTTTACCAACTGAGGTATCTCCCCAGCCTCTTGGAAACTTGTTTAAAAACCCACTATACCATCTCCATTGCTGAGAAATGTGACCATTCCCTCCTAGGAAGATAATTAATTAAATTCTCAAATTGCTCCTTTCCTAAAAGCCTGTTTTGTTTGTTTGCTTGCTTGCTTGCATGTCTGTCTGTCTATTTGTTTGAAATAGCATCTCATCATGTAGCTTCAGTTGACCTTCAACTCTTGATCCTTCTGCCTCAGCCTCCTGAGCTCTCAGATTACAGACGTGAGGAACTACACTCACCTGTAAAAGCCTGTGTGTGTGCATGTGTGTGTGTGTCAGTGCACATGTGTGCAAAGGCCAGAGGAGAACATCTGGTGTCCCCTTCAATCACTCATCTGCATGCTTTCTTGAGATAGAGTCCCACACTGATCCCAGAGACTGCCATTCTCATGAGTACCAGTGTTGTGGTTTGATTCAGGTGTGCCCCATAAACTCATGTTGTACATGTTAGGTCCCAAGCTGATGGCAATTTGGGAATTCCAGCCTCCTGAGGGAGATGTTTTGTTGGGGGTGATCTTATGGGTGTTATAGCCAGCTTCCCCTTACTAGTGTTTGGCACACTCTTCTGCTGCCATTGTCCACCTGATGTTGGCCAGCAGGTGATGTCCAGCCTCTCTACTCATGCCAGGTTGTCCCCTGCCATAACGGAGTTTACCCTCCAGTCTGCAAGCCAAAATAAACCCTTTCCTCCCATCAGATGCTTTTGGTTGGGTGCTTTCTGCCAGCAATGTGAAGCTGACCACAACAGTAAAATTGATACCAAGAGTGGGGTCATTGCTTCCAGAAACCTGTGTGTAGCTTTGGTCATTTGGAACTGATTTGTGGGAGGAATGTGGAAGGATTTGAAACCTTGGCCTGAGAGATGCCTTGCAGTGCACAGATTGATGGATTCTGGTCAGAGCTGAAAGACCTGAATGCAGTAAGAACTATGGACTGTGAAGTTTGGCTTGTGAGAGTAAGAAAGAACTTTGTTGAGACTGATTTATAGGCAGTTTGTGTGAGAGGTTTGCTGCATCCTGCCTGCCTGTGTCCTAAGAACTTGTACAGGGTTGAGTTGCGTAAAAATGGACTGAATGTGAGCAGATGGTATCTCACAGAAAGAAGTGAAAGCTTTGGGCTAAAATCAACAGCTCAGTTCAGCTGCAATTGTTTCATAGATCATCACCATTGAGACTGGGCCAGCTGTTCTGCATTGGGGCAGAAGAAAGACTGTGAGCTCTTTTTAAACAAGGAGTCTGAAGGCTGAAGGAGTGTCCTGCTCTGCAAAGTATTCTTCCCACCTGGATTAATAAATTTGTTGGCCTACCTGGTACTATGGAGTATAACAAATGCAGGAAAGAAAGGGTTACTAGATGCGCAACACATTTGTTTTTTGGAAATGGCTTACTGAAGGCCCTGTGTGGAGTCCTGATGGGGCCATGAGAATGAACCATGGGTAGCAGTGGAGAGCCAAGGAGATGCCAGGACTATGAGATGGCTGCCAAGGAGACCTGCTGGCACTGGATGGAGCATAGCTTGGGTTATAAGCAGCCAAGCAGAGTGATGGAATTGGAACTCCGGAGACTTGTCACTGGTTAGAGTTGTCGGACTTGGAGTTTGTCCTGCTTTTTCTAAAACTTGTATTGGTTCAGTCTTCCTTTACTATGGCCAATGCCCTCTTTCGCAGTGTGAATGTTTATTCTGTGTGCTTATGTTTGGGTTCTTGTTGGTTGGTTGGTTGGTTGGTTGGTATTGCTATTCAGTTAAGAGACTTTGGGTTATGGGGACATTTAAACAACATTGGGGTGGATAAAAACTATGGGGATTTTTAAAGTTGGACTGAATATTTTACATCATGGATGGTCATGAGTTTATGAGGGCCAGGAGTGGAATGTGACAGGGTTTGAACTAGGTGTGCCCCATGATCTCATATGTTCTGAATGCTAAATTTCCAGCTGATGGTAATTTGGGAATTAGAGCTTCCTGGAGGAAGTGTTGGGAACAGGCTTATGTGTGATATAGCCAACTTCCCCCTTGCCAGTGTTTGGCACACTCTCCTGTTGCTGTTGTCCACCTGATGTTGGCCAGGAGGTGATGTCCAGCATCTGTTTGTGCCATGGTTTCTCATGCCATCATGGAGGTTCCCTCTCCACTCTGTAAGTCAAAATAAACCCTTTCCTCCCAATCAGCTGCTTTTGGCTGGGTGATTTCTGCCAGCAACGCAGTAATAGTCAGCAATCCTCCCATCTCTGCTCCCCACAGGACTGGAGTTGCCCATGTGCGAGGCCATAGCCATACAGTCCTTTCCCAGACCCTGAGTTGGGTGGGGATGGCCACAGGTGGAGACCTCTGAAACAGCTGCCTCTCCCCAGCTCTTCTGGCTCAGTCTACAGCCTGCAAAATGGTGCTGCAAGGTCTGCGTTTCCTCCAGAATCTGAGTGCTCTGTGATCACTTGGACACAGTCATGAAATCAGGTCAGAAGAAAATGAGGATCGGAAGATACTTACTTGGGCAGTGATTTCTCTAATGGCCAGGTTCAGGGATTTTGTCCTTTCCTGGAGGCTAGAAGAATGAGAAAGAAGGTGTTGGTCTTGGCACTAAGGTGGAGTTCCCCACACAGGACACTGCCAACAGAGACTGTTCATCACCCAGGGGCTGAAGAGAAGCAGGAGGAACATGGTGTCTGGCTGGCTCCACACACCCACAGGACTAACACACCACAGGGAGCAGAGTTTGTCTCCCTAAGCATGCTTCACTTGGGCTGATAGGGAAATATGTTCTGAGGGTTGAACTCAGGTCCGCATTCTGAGATTGTACCTCTCCCGGCCCTAGGAGGAGTCACCCACATGTGATCATGCCACAAAGCATTGAAACTTGTGCCCTGAAACTGTCCTAGAAGGACAAGAGTTGATGACCTCTAAGTGGGCATGTAACGGACTCAACAAATGGTGGCACCAAGTGTCCCCTGCACTGAGCGCCCATCAAGCAGACCAAACAAGACAGACATATTTCTCTAGCATGCCTGAGGCAGTAAGCACCCTCTCTCTAAACTACGTCTGCTTTCTTTCTCCTGAGCACTTTCCACCTTCATCCATTTGCTTACTCATGCCATGTCTCCCGAACCTGGATGGATTCTAAGTCCCATGTGGGAAGAAGCAACCTGCTGGGCTCACTCCCATGTCCCAGGGCCTGGAACATTTGTTTGGAGGGCACACAGTTGAAATCTGTGCACGTCTGAGTTCAGTACAACTACAACCAATATCTAAGATCAACACAGGTGTGTGTGAGAGAGAGAGACAGACAGACAGACAGAAACAAAGAATAGCCTCAAGTGTCCTTCCTCAAGTACCATTCACCTTTGTAGAGACAGGGTCTCTCATGGGCCTGGAACTCACCAAGTAGGCTAGACTGTGCGTGGGCCAGTGCGCCCCAGGGATCCTCCTCTCTTCACCTCCCCAGCACTGGGATTACAAGCACATACCACCAGACCCAGCTATGTTTCTTCTTGTTTTTTGTTTTTTGTTTTTAACTTTTAACATGGGTTCTGAGGACTGAACCCAGGTCCTGATGCTTGCAAGGCAAATGCTTTACAACACAGCCATCTCCTCAGCCCATTCTTTGGACATTTAACAGCAGAATGTAAACAGGCATCCCCAAGCACTAGCTCATGCTCTGACACTTAAGATGGAGAGCAGACTCTTCTAGCCCTAAGATTTAGCTGGCCAGAAACAGCGCATGTAGCTAATGCCCAGTATCCCAAGTGAAAAACGGGTCAGGCATCACTTCCGAGAGTAGACCGAGCTCCTGGGTCTGGGCTCACATCTGGTCCTATCCTAGAAGGAAAATACATCCCCTCTCGTGATCCTCGAAGGAAATTACATCCCCTCTCGTGAGAAGCAGGCAGAGATGCGGATAATTGAATGCATTGTTTTATATCTGAGTTGATTTATACTTCATTTATTTAATTTATGCCATATTACTTTTGCAGTAGATTTACCTTGCTAATTATGTGCTACTCGGGCTAACATTAACATTAGCTACATCCCTCGGGGATGCATGGAATGAAAGCAAGGGGGGGGCAGAGGAATATGAGTAATTTGTGTACTGTGCTAGTGGTTTGTGAGCTATTTTTAGCTCAAAACTCTCAAACAAAGTGTCACACAGAGCTGTGATACATAATATAATAGAGGTGTCTGGTCTGGGGTACAAATGAATCACATTAACCCTGCCCACGTGTGATGCTACTGCCCACCACACTGTGACCCCTAGAAGCAGGAATACTAGTTGAAAACCACCCAGTTAGACCAGTTAAATGTTGAGAAACAGGAGCTCTATGTACTTTGGTGACTAAAACTAAGCCCCATATTTCAATAAGACTGTCCATTGCTTATGACCTATAGTTATCCCCTCAGAGGCAGGCACGGTGAAACCTGCCTGTGACTCCAGCATTCCTGATCCTTTAGCCCTGCTGCATCAGAGGAACCTGCCTTGGCCCTCCTTGACTTAGAGAGAATATGTCTATTAGGAGTGAGGGACGTTTCCACAGGAGGCCAGGCAGCCCAGGGCAGCAACGTCTCCCTGAAGAGCCAGAGCAGGAGCTGGCCCAGTCCTTCTCTACAACACTGCCCCTGTGGCACATGCTGTGCCTCCAGGTCTAGTGACTGTTACAGTCAGACTGCTTTGGAGGGGTGGGTGCTGTTTGAACAGGTGTGTGTCCACACGTGAACTTGTGGACTCACCACAGTATGGGATAGTACAAGGGCAGGAAGACAAGGTGAGAGTTCCATATGGCCTCCTGCTTGGGGACACCATGACAGATGTCAGATAGATGGACAAGATGTGTTCTTCCATGCTGTGTCATACTTCCTCCTCCCACCTCCAGCCAGTGTCTACTGCCCTCAGTACACAGCACCAAGGGAAAAGCCCTCAGTGCCAGACCACTGGGGAGGTAAGTGCCCACCCATCCACAGCCTGGGCTTTGAAGAACAATCAAGGCTCCTACACATTCCTACTCCTGTCTGACCTCTGCTGACCCTCCGGCAGTCTCCCTCCCACACCCTGCTGACTCTAGAGCAAGCTCCTTTCTTCTGGGGACCATTTTCTTATCAAAACAATGAGGAATCTGGGGCTGGGGAGATGGCTCAGAGGATGAAGTGCTTGCCTTGTAAGCATGAGGACCTTAGTCCAATCCCCAGAATCCAAGGGAAAATACCAGACAGGTTGGCATACACTTGTAGTTCCAGCACTGGGGATGTGGAGACAGGAGGATCCTTGGGACTCACTGGCTAGCCAGTCTAGACTAACTGGTGAGCCCCAGGCCAGTGATAGACCCTATCTCAAAGGAACATTTTGAAGAACAATACCCAAGGTTGTCCTCTGGTCTACACAAACACACACACACACACACACACACACACACGTGCACACTCAAAACCATGCACATGTACAAACACATACACACACACACAAAGGAAAAAAGGAAGCTAGACTAGCCCACTTGTAAGGCTATTTCAGGCCAACCATCCAAGACCTGTTACTGTCTTTCCACCCCTAGCTCTTTCACTCCCCTGGTTATGTCTGCAGAGATTTGGGGGTCTAATAACTGCATAGAGCCAGATAACAGCAGAGACGGAGGCAGGAATACAGGCTAAATCCCTGATACTATCAATAAACCCTCTTCTCTGGGTTGTGTAGTCAGCTGCCTATTGCAACTGCCCGTCCATCCAATCCCACCCCCGCCCCACCTTGTGTACACACAGCCTGTGCTGACGGCCTACTTTCCCCACTCAGTGAGGGGGAGAATGTCAGTTTCGTCCCCAGCTTTCTCCAGCCTCCTGTCCTTCACCTCCCCCATGCCCCATTCCACCTCAGCCCTGGTTTAATAAGCCAATTTGAGAATGAGAGATCGCTCCTGAAGCAAAAGAGAAGTGACACAAAGGGCAAAGTGACAGTTATGTGAACACAGAGGCTACTTGGGTCTGGAACTGAAAAAAATAAAACCAAACACAGGAATCCGTTGACATTAGCAACTGTGCCAATTACTGCTTAGTCCTCCAGCCCTCCGTGGAGGACAAGTGGGTCAGAAGCGACAGAGGTGACCGCTGTAGGAAATGAGGGTTTATCTACTTGCCCTTTTCCCGCCTTGGACCCTTCTATCTTCACCACAGATAATGTCACATGTCACCAGTGGGACATCCATGGGCACAACTGACAAAATGTCATGAATTCCTCTAGATTTAGGAAGATCTTATCAAGGCAGTGTGGGACACATGCGTGCTTCAGGAGTGCTGTCCTGTCCAGCCATACCAGGCACCAGTCATCTCCTGCCTGTGCCCTGGGACAGGCACAGTGGACAGCTGTGTGCCAAGAGGCAGGTGCGTATACAGCACCTCTGCAGGCCACACTTGCAGGCTAACAAAGCATGTCCCTTTCATCCAACTGGGCAGCAGTCAGGGAGCCAGATAGCACGGTGACAACAGGACATGCTCCCAGAGAGCTCCTCTTTGAGAATCTCCAGAGGAGAGCAGGACAGAAAGGCTTTCTAGTGCATTCTGCCTGACAGCAAGTGGGCAGGAGAGGAACCTGACTGAAATCAGGCACGTGGGCTCTCACTAAGCTGAGTGTTCTACCGATGTGTTCCTCGCCGGCCAGGCAAAGGAGAGCAAATGAAGGGACCAGGGGCCATGCTGGGACTCCCGGGTTCCAGCTGCAGTCTACGCTTCCCAGGACATCGAGCACATTCATGGCCCGCATCCTTTCTGGTGCTTTCTCTCAGTTCCAAGCGTCTAGACTGGGGTGAGGACCCGTGCTGTGGCTTTCTGAGTCTTCAGGACCCACAGTGTGACCCTCTGAGTCTTGAGGCCCCCCACTGTGACCGTGTGAGTAGTCTTGCCCAACCTCTGCAGCACAGCAATGTACAAATGAGATGTCGGATGCTAAGACCACGAACTTTAATAAACGCACACATATGCAAGCGGGGGAGAGAAAGGCACACACTAGATTTGCCACCCCTGTTGGGTAAGATTTCCTGAGATATCTCTTTTTCAGATAGATGCATATTCTAAGGAGAGAACCACCCCATCATACCTGAAAAGGGTCCCAGATGAAACTAATAATAATTGGGGAAACGAGCAAGAATGCTGTTTTCTTGGTGAACCTGGTACCAGCACAAGGGTGAAGGAGATAGACACAGAGAACAATCAACTCCTACCAAACCAGAGATCCAGAGACACAGAGGCTCCCAAGATCTTATCACTGAAGCAGACCTAAAATGAACCCAACATGGCTCAGGGAGATTTGCAGAAGAGGGGGCGGAAAGAATGTCAGAGCCACACGTTGGGTCATGATACACAGTGACAGTTCCTCCTACCCATAACTGATGGCTAACCCACAATGCACGACCCATATTCCCCAACAAGAAGGGTCCCTGTGGAGGGGCGGAGGTCAGGGAGGAGGCTAACAATGGTACCAACTTGACTGTAATCACTGAGTACAAAACTAATTTAAAAAAAAAAAAAAGATTTCCTGAGCTAGATGAATGAGTCTGCAGGCAGCAAGTGAGGCAAGGAGCCCAATACTCAGTTTGCTGGACTTGCTGGACCTTCTGAAGTTGCCAACTTGAATAAGAACACACATGCATGCACACATATACACCCTTGTACCCATACACATGCACTTACATGCATCCACATACACACACATACATACATACACCCACACACTCATACACATGCATCCAAACACACATATATGCACACACCCATGCACCAATATACACAGCCATACACACATACACATGCACCCATACACACATTCACACACCCATACTCACTCATGCACACATACACACCCATAGACCCATGTGTACAAACACCCACATGCACACACATAGGAACCCATCTACACACCCATGCACATGCATGTACACATACATGCACACATAAGAACACATGTATATGCACACATGTATACATACATACACACACACATGCACAAGCATGCCTCTGCCACCTCTTGAGCCTTCCATACCAGCTGGTGTGCTGCTGGCCACCTTATTGCCATAGCTTGCCTCTACATCCAGTTCCACAAAAGGCAGTTTTATTTTCAATAGTTTACTTGGTATTTGGCATAGCACTTGCCGTATCCAAGTGATAATTCAACCAGGTATTTCTCAATATCTCTCCAATGCATATGCACAGCTCACGTCTGCAGAGAAGATTTCAACCTTCTGTTTCCCTCAGATATTCTCTCAAGACCAGTTGGCAAAGCAAGAGATATGGCCGATTCTGAAAACTGGGGAATACTGTCAATATTGTTTGCTAAAATGTCCCCAGGGTAAACTAAAGATGGACACTTTATTGGATACAGAGCACTGAAACAGAACATGGATGAACCAAACGAATGAGCAGTAGGGAGGAAAATCCCACTGGTTAAGCAAGTCACTGAGTAAGGAATTCCACTGTCAGTTACAGGCAGCTTCAGAAGCCTGCCAAAGAGAAAGAACAAAACAGTAATGACAGTGTCAGGCAAGATGACTGGACTTTTGTTTGTTTGCAGGGATGGGGACGGAATCCAGGCATCACTCTAGATCCCAAACCTTCTTCTCATACATACTTGGAATTACGATGCCCAAAAAGATAAACACTTAACGAAAATAAAAACTGGGGGCGTGACTCAATGGAAAAGTATTTGCCTAGCGTGCACAAATCTCTGGCTCCTAACTCTAGCACTGGGAGGGAAAGAGAGAAAGAAGGAAGGAGGGAAAGAAGGAGGAATAAGAAAGAAAAGAAGGAAGGAGGACGGGAGGGAGGGAGAAAGGGTGGGAGGGAAGAAGGGAGGAAGGAAGGAAAAGAGGAAGGGAAGGGAAGGGAAGGGAAGGGAAGGGAAGGGAAGGGAAGGGGGAGGGAGGAAAAGGAAACAGGTTAACCAAAGTGCTCTTGCACATGAGACCTCCATGAGCATCTGAAGGAATGCAGAGGTCTGGCTGGCTCTGACCTAGGGCTCCTTAGCAGCAGACATGAACACAGGGCAGACTGAACTGCTTCAGCCACTCAGTAGGAATGAGCTCCAACTGGTCAGACCTCAGCAAACCAGGAGCTGGCATTTCCAGCCCAGGGTATTGCCAGTGGTCACTGGAGAAGGGTCAGTGGAGAGGGCCGGCCTTCTGCTGGTAGAGCCTCAGAGATCCCCACTTCCCCCAGGACTTCAGCCCAAGGCCCTCAGAAGAGTTCAGGTCACCCTATTAAATTAACATCCAAAGGGCTAAAGCTAGGAAGATACAACTTACAAATGAGAAAGAGTAAGAAAATGTTATGAAAAGATTATAGAAGACACTCAAATTACCAGAAAATTAAGTATATACATTTCCCAAAATGTTAATGGTAGAATATAAATACTGAAATTGAACAGAAGAAAGTTTTTTTTTTTTTAATATAGCCCATGCACTGATGTGTGTGAGAGCTAACTTGTAGCTGGAATATTAGAGGTAGCTACAATCATTTTACAATGACCCCTTCCCATCTTTGAGAATCCTTAGACTCCAGCTGATTACTCTTATATCTAATTATAAAAGAGGAAAGTCACAAATTAAAATACTCCAAATATGAATGTACTGTTGCACACCTGTAATGGCAGCATTTAGGAGGCTGAGGCAGGAGGATCACTATGAAATCAAGGCCAGCCTAGGCTACATAATGAGATGTGCTTCAAGAAAACAAAGACTTAAAAGAGCTACCTAAAGCCAGGCATGGTAGCACCTGCCTTTAATCCCAGCACTCAAGGAGGATCACTATGAGTTCAGGGATAGCCTGAGACTACATAGTGAATTCCAGGTCAGCCTGGGCTATAGTAAGACCCTACCTTGAAAAACAAAAGAGCTAAGTAAATGTAATAGACTTTTATACCCTTGAGGAAAACAAACCATGGAGAATTTGTAAAATATTACTATACACATATCCATTTTTTCACTCTTGTTCTATGGAAGTCTTTTAACATTTTATTTACAACCTCCATACATATAGACAATATACCATGATCTTAATTCCCTCCCATCACCCTCCCTTTTCTCCCTTGTGAATTCCCTCTCCACTGAATCCCTTCTTTCCAACCAGTCTCTCTTCTATTTTGATATCATCATTTTCCCTCCTGTTGTGCAGGTCTTGTGTAGGCAGTATCAGCCACTGTGGGGTCATGAATACCATGTCCATTTTGTGTCTGGACAGTATTGCAAAACACTTGTCTTTTTTTTTTTTTTTTTAGTCACAATAATATTCTATTGAGACAGTGCCTCACGTCTTGAACTTCTGATCTTCCTGCCTCTACTTCCAGAGTGCCAGGATTAGAGGCAGGTGTGCCACTAGGCCTGGGAGCAGAGGCCACGGGCTCTGCTCAGGACCACGTTCCACTGTGGTGAGCCTTATTCTACGTCCCAAAGCTAAGACCTGGACACC
This sequence comes from Dipus sagitta, assembly GCA_036346955.1. Classification (NCBI taxonomy): domain Eukaryota; kingdom Metazoa; phylum Chordata; class Mammalia; order Rodentia; family Dipodidae; genus Dipus; species Dipus sagitta. The sequence continues at coordinate 171,769,280 of CM070773.1, forward strand.
TGCCCCTCTCAATGTCCCAGTGCTTGGGGACGGAAGAGGGGGAAAGCAGGCAACGCTCTGCTTCCTGGCTTCTTCAGTGATTCTTTTACGCTATTCTGCTAAAGCCAGGCACCGTGTTCTTCCCCCTGGCCTCCTCGGCTCCTTCCCATGAAGGAAGCCTACGTGGGACTAGCCGTGGTCCACGGCTGAGGGCGGCGTTGCTGAGGCCTTACCGCTGCTGGCTTAGGCCCTGGTCTCTTGGGCCCTGGGGGCTAACCCTGCTCTCTCCATCTCAAACACTTGTCAGAGCTGTGAAGATGCCTACTGTGTGGAAACACAGACTCAGCAGCGCCACCTGCAAATTGGGCATAAGACTAATAACGTGGTCCCATATACTTCATAGGGATATTGTATGTCAAAACGGGAGCTTTTGTAAATAGCGGATATTCAGAATCAATGGGTGATTGCCACTATCAATCCAAGAATGTCACCCAGGTTGAGCTGAGAGGACAGGCCTGCCGAGCGCCCCAAACACTGAGGGTCACCCTCACAACACTGCCGTCTCTCCACATTCACTTCCCGGGCAAATGTTTACCTGCCTCACACATTCCTGGGAACCAACCACAAGGTGCCCGAGGAAAGAAAGCAAGGTGGAGACAGAGACAGAGAGAGGAAAGTCCAGAACTTTCTCAAAAGGCAGGCAGTCTCAGTAACGCGAAGCGCTCGCCTTCCTCCAAGTGCCTTCGTATGCTGGGGGTGGGGGAGGAAGTGTCCAATGCCATTGTCCTTGGCAAACCATCCAGGTGGAAGGCAGAGGACAGGCCACAGCTGACATGGAGGAGCAGCCTGGATGGACCCTGCTCTGGGGCTGAGGGGAGCCCCGCCTCTCTGCACCGCCCAGTTTGCTGAGTGCGTGTCCTCACACCAGCTCTGGTGCAATCATGGGACCAGCGCGTGCACCCCAGCTGCTGCCACCCACCCTTCTTTGTGACTCTCAGCCAGACCTTCCTGATCGGGGGTGGGAGGTCTGTCTTCCAGTTCCAGCCTTGCTGCTTCCCCGTGTCTCCTTGCTGTAGTCAGATATGTATGTGAGGGGACAGCAGGATGATTGATTTTTTTTCTTTTCAAGTCAATTGTGAGCTGCTTGGTTTCATTAATTCAGATCTCACTTCCAGGAGCCCTAGCCCAGCTGGGGTTGTGTGCTGCGGAGCTCCTGCTGCACTGCTGGGGACGGCTGCGGCACCCTGTGCAGCCCACCCTCGGCCACGGAGCCCTGGCGTCGGCTAAGGAGGTGAGGGGCGCCGAAGGCCTGCGTCCTGCCCACCCGGCACTTCTGGAGCCCAGCTGTGCCAGGAGACTCCCAGACTCTCCAACCGAAGCCCTGCCAGATCCACTGGAACCAGGGGTTGGCGTTTGCTTCAGTTTGTGCCAACAGTTTGTAAAAAGATGTGACATGTTTCTTCCAAATGCACAACCAGAGACAATTCATCCATGAGCTGCCAGAACACATTTCACGTGAAGCATGAAAAATCCCAAGAGCCGAGGGATGAAGAACTCAACCACAGACTAACAAAAACCAGCCAGGCATTTCTAAAGAACGCTAGGAACACCGTGAGCACCAGCCCTCCACATCCCCGCGGTTGTTATTACTACAATTATCCCCCCCTCGCTCTGCAGGGAGCCAGGTGCGGGGAGACCCAGTCGCAGGCGGCCCTCCCCCGGAGTGTCAGCCCCCGGCTAACCAGGGGAGGGCAGCTGGCAGCCAAGGGCAAGCTGTGATTCACCACGCTCCTCAGTGGATGCCAGACTGACAGAACCTTGCGTCCTCGTGCATACATGTGGCCCTCGGGAGCCCTTGCAAACTACCTGCATCCTTTTCTTTTCCCTCTCTCCTTACCGCGCCTGCTCCACCCCCACGGCCCAGTCCCATCATGGAGAATGGGATGGAATTAGAAAGATGAGCTTAAATGTGGGAGGAGCATCAAGGTCACTGGTAAAAGCTGGCCTTCCAGACCCTCTCATCTAAGGAAGATTTGCAGAAGAAAATGGAGAGCTTGCTTTGAAGCCCAGGAACAGGGACCCCAGGCATGAGGGGAATTCGATGACCCTAATGTTTTCCATGGCTTCTGCCCTGTCAGCTTCCTCCACGTGCTTAAAAACAGCCTCCTTTTGTCTGCTAGGGTGAAAAAAACTGTTTATAATTGTTTGAAAGTTATTTATTTGAGAGAGAGAAAGAGGCAGAGAGAGAGGGAGAGAATGGGCACACCAGGCCCTCCAGCCACTGAAAACGAACTCCAGATGCTTGTGCCCCCTTGTGCATCTGGCTTACATGGTTACTGGCGAATCAAACCGGGATCCTCTGGCTAAGCCATCTCTCCAGCCCAAGTTTATAAAATTTTTGTTGACAATTTTCAAGCATGTGCACATGCATTGTGCTCATAGTCCCCTCCCATCATCACCTGCTGTCTTCTCCCCACCCACCCCATCCTCTGAACTCCTTTTTGATTAATCCTTCTTCCATTTTTTTGTCTTTTTATTTTTAAAAATTATTAAAAATCATTTTTGCTGGCTGTTCTCAAAGGCAGTATATGGCATCTCTCCCCTCAGGGTATACCATGCGACCTCAAGCACAGACACTGGAACACTAGAATGACTGTTCTGCTTAGGTTACAACTCCTGAACCAAAGCCACCAGGGCTCCGTGATCCCAGCACAGGCCTTCCACTTCTGCTCCAACACTGGCCAGCAGATACCCAACAGATCTTGGCCTTGACTAGCAGAGGAGGCCTCTTGCCAGCACAAGGGTCCCAAAGGAAAACACTCAGGAAGGCCGGTGCCCTCTGGAAGCTTCCCTTTCAGCTCATGCGTGGTTCACCAAGGGAAAGTACCTCCTCCCTTGTGTTTGTGTGGTGCCAGACCCCAGAAAGCAGAAGTGCTCCCCGGAAACAGCACCTCAGGTCTGCGGCTGGCCTCTAAGGACACCTTCAGTTGAGGTTGAAGATGATGAAAGATATGAGAATGATCTAGCCAGGTGTGGTGGCACACACTTGTAATCACAGCACTCTGGAGGTCAGGAGGCTGAGACAAGAAGATTAGCACAAGTGCAAGGCCAGCCAGGACGACATAGTAACTCTGCTCCAGCCCCTAAGCAGGTGCTATTATTGTCTTCCTGTCACAGGGATCCCTGTCAGACATTTCTGTGGGAGGGGGCTTGTGGGGGTGTGAGTACCAGTGCTCAGGGGACACAGGTTGGCTGGATCTCCTGTGGAGAGAGAGCAGGTCCTTTGAAGGAAGACTTCAGTTTCAGCCAGCTGGGAGTGGGGAGGGAGCTCTGAGTCTGACACTCCCCGTCCCAAGCTGGGCAGGAAACAGTTGAGTAAAGACTCCCCACCGGTGGAGAGCATTACCACCCAACAGCACACTGAGCCCCACGTTTACGCTGTGCACTCTCACCAGATACCCTCACAGCCCACCTGCTCTCACATCCATCCAACCCCTGTGTGTATTCCATCCATCAGTCTTCAGAATGAGGCATGAAGGGCAAGACGTAGATATGATCTGAGCACTTGGGAAGCAGAGGTAGGAAGATCCAGAGTTCAAGGCCAGAAACAGTGGCTGGCGAGGTTGCTCCATGGTGAAGTGCTTGTCATGCCAGGAGGACTACCTGTGTTTAGAGCCCCAGCACATGCGTGTAATCCCAACACTGACAAGCAGAGACAGGAGGACCACCTAGTCTAGCTGAATCAGTGAGCTCCAGGCTCAGTGAGGGAGTCGTTTCAAAAACCAAGGAGGGAAACAGTAAGGCTGAGAGTAACTGAGGGAGATACCAGATGTCAGCAGACACACGCCCCAAAACAACAAATCAACAATGCAGAAACTGGCAGATGCATGTCCAGCGAACCCTCCACAGTGCGAAATGCAGGGAAGATTTCCACTCCCTGCTGGAGGATTTGTGAGTACCAGCTTTTCTCCCCGATCGAGACTGGGAAAATTATTAACCTGCTTACATGAATCTTCCCCAGCTATGGAACTGCCTAATAGGTCTACAGAGGTGACTATCACCCCAGTGCCTGACACACAGCAAGCACTCAGCCAGTACAAGCTGTCAACACAAGTCCACTGGCTAGAAACACTGGTGCATCACCCTTTCTCAATGTTATACCCTGTCCCTTGGGAAAAGCAGAGGCCCTCTCTCACGATGATCAGAGAAGGCCAATGTGATGGCTTTGGAAGGTAGAGCCCTGCTGGTAGCACTAGAGGCAGACCTTAAGGTTGATTTTTACAGCCTACTGGGTACTGAGAACTAGTGCTCGCTGCTGTCTCCCTGCCGCTGGTGTATGAAGAGGTGAGCCAGCTTCCTGCTCCTGCTATGCTCGTCCCCGCCATGGTAAAGCTTCCCTGGAAACTGCAAGCCTGAAATAAATCCCTTCCTCCCATAAGCTGCTTCTGGTCGGGTGCTTTGTCCCCACAACGAGAAGGTAACTGCCACAGTCAATATCAAAGTCTCTTTCCAGTCGAATGCCAACAGTTCTCAAACAGAGAGGAGTCACCCCTGGGGCAGGGTTGGAAATGGGAAACACCTATCCAAGTGGGGACAGTGCTGGTATAGTAGCAGGTTGGGTGGACAAGATGCAAAATAGTAGGAAAAAAAATTCCCACTGTACCACCCAGTGAAACCAGAATGCCGATATTCCTTCTACTGAGACAACAGACAAGGAAAACGGCTGTGGGCATGTGAAGGCGCAAAGCCATTGCAGTCAGCAGGACAGGCAGGCAAGCAAGCTCAAACCAGTAGGACTTCACCAGTACCTCCTTATGGCTCCAGGTGGCTCTGCTTGAAAGGGCACCTGGCTGGCAGAGGCCAGGGTGTCCTGCAAGGCCTTGCTGAACTCTTGCAGCTGGCCCAAGGGTAGCCGGGCCACCAGCGGTGTCAGGTCACGGCCCTGCCACTGCAGTGGAGTCTCCTGCTCCTCCAGCTCTCTTCCCAGCTGCTGTTCTTTGGCCTCCAGCACAGACAGCCTTGCTTGGAGTGCTCCGATTTCTTTCTGCAGAGAATGGGGAGAACAGATTCCATGCATTAACCCCACTTCTGCTGGCCAGGGCTCAGTTAAATGAGAGTGGGCCACACGCAGCAGTCCTGAGCCTCCCCCTCTGTGCAGGAAGGTTTTCTGAACTGGAAACACTGGGCCAGCTTGATGGTGCTGTTGAGACAGCAGGCGAAGAAACATTCCTTCCAGAGCATGAAATACGGACCATGAACGGCTAAGGTTTTGATTGGGAAAAAAACAGCAAGCAATATATAACTGGCTTCATTCACTTCCGACAGACAAGCAAAGACACGGGCCACATCCATCACACACTGAGGCGTAACCACAGATCAGGTGGAGAAAATGCGGGTCTGTCACCAAAAATGAGAATGCAGTGTGCAGAGAAAGATAAAAACCGTGGCTCGTTGGGTCCACAGGATTGAGATAACAATACAATGTTGTAGATAGATAGCTATGGTGTCTAAAATTCATAAGAATGTTAAATAAATTTAATTTCCAGTAACACAGCAAGCCAGAACCCAAGTAATCCGTTACTGTCATCCGCTGAGGTCAACGAATCAAACAAGCAGCAGGGAGCTAAACGCCCAGCGTGCAAGCAGTGCTGTGACAGAAACCATCTCATCACCCGCAGAATTCCGAATTGAAAACCAGTCCCTCGGGATTGGGAGATGGCTCAGCAGTTAAAGGCACTTGTTTGCAAAGCCTGCCAGCCTGGGTTTGATTCCCTAGTACCCTCATAAAACCAGAGGTACAATGTGGAACATGCATCTAGAGTTTGTGGCAAGAAGCCCTTGTGTGGGCCCAATCTCCTCTCTCTCTCCCCCCTCCAAATAAGTAAATAAAAAATTTTAAACCCCAACTCTCTTAATAAACACACTCTTGTATACACTGGGGTCTGGCTGGTAAGAGTCCAGGCCAGATCTTGGGTCTTTGGTCTCTGACACATGTTTTCTTGACTCACAACACAGGTTCCCCATAGCTTCTGCCTCCTGCAGTCCTAGAGTGGGGACAGCCGTGACATGCTGGACATCTAAGACCTTGGTGCCTCTTGATGGTTGACAAAGCCTCTCAACAAATAAGCCTTCTCCCTCCTTTGTCTCCTATACTTCTTTTCACTGTCTCTTTCCTCTTTAGTTTTTCTTCGTTCGCTTTGCTTTTGTGTTTTAGCGATAGGGTGTTGAGCTGGGGAGATGCTCAGTGGATTGAGTGCTCGCCGTGCAAGCATGAAGACCTGAGATTCCCCAGAACCCTCATGAAGTCTGACAGGACACCACAGGCACCTGCGGCAAGATGGGAGGTGAAGACAGGAGACTCCCCAGGAGCTTAGTGGCCAATTAGCCTGGCAAATGTAGCAGTGACGTGTGAGAGTCCCCGCCTCAATGGAAATGGAAGGTGATCTCCATACACGCTCACCCACACTCACACACTCAATAGAAATGGGATCTCATGCCATAGTCCGGGCTAGCCTTTAACTCCCAGGTGCTGGGGTTACAGCCACAGGGCCCAGCTGAAGGTCTTCTAACTGTAGTGAAAGGAATGTAACATAAGCTAACATCCCCACCATTGTAGGAGCAAGCTCAGCATTATGGACAAGATCAGAACATTCACAAGCCATGTGCCCAACACCACCACCCCTCCACAGATCTCCTCGCCCTTCCATCCTAAGCTCTGTCCCATTAAATACTAACTCTCCATCCCACAACCTTTATCCATTTCTTTGTGCCCACCTAGGTTATGCCCCCAACTTAGCTATTAGCTTGTGCTTTTGTTGGTCTCCTCCATGCACTCTGACCTCCCCAGGAGTGGTACTGACCTTCACTGGTGAATACTGTTACAAATTCCAAACCAGGGGCTGGAGAGATGGCTTAGCGGTTAAGGCATTTGCCTGCCAAAGCCAAAGGATCCTGGTTCAATTCTCCATGACCCACGTAAGCCAGATGCACAAGGGGGCGCAAGCATCTGGAGTTTATTTGCAGTGGCTGGAGGCCCTAGCGTGCCCATTCTCTCTCTCTCTCTCTCTCTCAAATAAATAAAGAAATAAAATATTTTTTAAAAATTCCAAGCCGGGAATGGTGGCATACACCTTTAATCCCAGCACTTGGGAGGCAGAGGTAGGAGGATTACCGTGAGTTCGAGGCCATCCTGAGACTACATAGTGAATTCCAGGTCAGCCTGGGCTAGAGTGAAACCATACCTCGAAAAACAAAAAAAACATTCCAAACCAGAACGCACATTTCCAGCTATCCAAACAGTTCCCTTCCCAGCACAGTGCTCAGGTTGTGGGGGACGTTTACAAACGTCATGGTCACCACCTCGCCACTGGAGACACTTGCATGGAGCAAATTTAGCTGACTGCTCCGCATGGAGCCTCCCAACTTGCCTAAGCTTGTCCGCTGTGGACAAGGGTCCGGTTCCCATGTGACCTGCCCCCACAGACTCGTGTGTTTGAGCATTAGTGACACCATTTTCAGAAGGTGTGTAACCTTTAAGAGGTGGAGCCTCGTGAAAGGAAGGGGTTCTTGGAGGAGCAGCCTTGAAGGTGATTTGGTTGCTGCCTGAGCTCTCTCCACTTCCTGTCTGCGGTGAGCTGTGACCAGTCCACTCATGCTCCCGCTGTTAAGAGTCCAAGGCACTCCAGCATGCCTTTCCCACCGTGGTGGACTATACTTTCTAAACTGTGAACCAACATAAACCTCTCCTCCCTGTTTCTGCAAGGTTTCTGACACAGCAATGGGAAAATTTACTAATACAGAGAACTCTGCTGGGCTTTGGAATGGGGGAGCTGAAGATGCAGGCTTTACCTAGGAAGCGCTGCCTCCACTAGTCAGTGCTTTCCAGGCCTCCAGACTAGAGCAGGCCCAGACGTCACTTCAAGCCACAAGAGCATCCAGGCTCCTGCCTCAGAACGGCATTTAGAGTTCTGGCTCTAGACAGACCTTGGCCACATGTCATCACTGCACTGGCCCACGAATGGCTTCCAGGTACCTGCTGGTCACTCCAGATGTAGTCCCCGTCCAACCCAGACCGGCAACCATGCCCCTTAACAGCTGCCTCTCAGAGTCCCCCATGGCGGAAACATTCCCAGAGAACAGATCTCTTCCTGTCTCTCACACAAAGTTTCTATAGGTCAAATGATGGGTGGAGACAAGCAGAGCCTACCCAAAGGGTCCCAAGGAAAATGATACTAAAGGGCTGGAGAGGTGGCTTGCCTGCAAAGCCAAAGGACCTAGGTTCAACTGCCCAGGACCCATGTAAGCCAGATGCACAAGGTGGCACATGCATCTCGAGTTCATTGGCAGCACCTGGGACACCCATTCCTTCTCTCTCTCTCTCTCTCTCTCTCTCTCTCTTTCTCTCTCTCCCCCTTTTACTATCTCTAATAAATAAATAAAAAATAATTTTAGAAAAACAAAATTATGCTGTAGAGTGGTCGACTCCTCCTGTGCCCCGAGTTTCCTGCATGCCGTTCAGCCACTCCACCATCTCTCCTTTCGGTGAGCAAAGACCCACCTCACCACATCTGGTTTACGTGGATAAGAACAAGGCCAACCCTTTTCTGGAAGATTCCATACTACTCACCTGCAACTGCTGTTTCTCCCGAAGAAGCCAGTCTCGCCTGGTGATGGCTGCGTGCAAGCTGTCCTGGACAGAGGCGTCCAACGGCCTCCGCTCACCCCTGAGCGGGCCTGCAGGGTCATCACTGTTGAACCGTAAAGTGACAGACATGTATTGGTGTAGGTGGGGAGAAGAAATTCCACAAGGGGTCCCCAAGCCAACTAAGCTTTAGGAAATGTGCAGGGGCAAGATCCCTAATGTACACTTCCGGTTTAGCTGCAATCTATTGGGGATTTCAAAAAATGTTTTATGTATTTGTTAGAGAGACAGAGAGAGAGAGAGAGAGAGAGAGAGTGAACATGGTTTAGCCAGGGCAAGTGAATTCTGGATGTATGCACCACTTTGCCCATCCAGCTTTATATGGGTCCTGGGGAACTGAACCTGGGCTGGAAGGTTTTGTAAGCAAGTGCCTTTAACCACTGACCCATCTGCTCAGCCCCTGTTGGGGATTTTGTCTTAATTCTCAACCAAAGGCCATCTATTGAAACTGTACCTTCCTATCCAATAGCCTCTGGTTACATGGGGCTATGAGCACCTGACACAGGTTAGCCCAAACTAAACTGAAATGGAATATCAAATGCACATCTGATTTAAAGAGTCCATGAAAATAAAAAGTGCAGGATAACTCATTTGTAATAGTTTTATGCTTACTGCATGTTGAAAGGGTACTTTTTTTGTTTGTTTGTTTTTTGTTTTTCGAGGTAGGGTCTCACTCTAGCCCAGGCTGACTTGGAATTCACTATTGAACTCACGGCGATCCTCCTACCTTTGCCTCCTGAGTGCTGGGATTACGCCTGGCAAGGACACTATTTTTGACATAATGGGTTGAATTAAATATATTGTGAAAATCAATTTTACCCAGTGTTTGCTTTTTCTCAGTGTTGTTTCTAGATCAACTAAAGTCACACATGAGGTTCACATCTATTACACTGCATAGCACTGTCTTGGAACACCCGCCTAACTGAGCAAGTCCAAGTGCTGGGCTGGGCAGTGCAGATGTAGAGGTGTGACTGACATGCAAGGGCTTGGGCACAGCTCCGCAGCAAACCGTTGCTGAAAGACCACCCAAAACTTCTTAATGCTGGGTCTCGTGGTTCAGGTTTTTAACCCCAGCTACTTTGGAGGCTAAGGCATACAAATTCCAAGTTCAAGGCCTGCCTGGGCAAACTTATCAAGATATGTCTCAAAATAAAATTAGTTAGGTGGGCTGAAGGGATGGCTTAGTAGTTAAGGTGTTTGCCTGCAAAGCCAAAGGACCCAGGTTTGATTCCCCAGGACCCACGTAAGCCAGATGCACAGGGGGGCGCACACATCTGGAGTTCATTTACAGTGGCAGGAGCCCTGGAGCACCCATTCTTTCTCTCTCTCTCCCTCTCTTTCTCTCTGACAAATAAATAAATAAAAAGAAAATATTTTTAAAAAGAAAATATTTAAAAAAGAAAATATAAAAAATAAAATTAGTTAGGGCTAGAGGCCCTAACACACCCATTCTCAGTCTCCCTCTCTCTCCTCTCTATCTCTCTCTCTGCACTTACAAATAAAATTAAAATTAATAAATAATATGTGTCTGAAGTAAAAGAAGAAAACAATTTCCATCACGCCATCAACTCTTTTGTTGGGTAGTAAGATTATTTCCTCTGGTCAGTCTAAGGTCTCTATACTGGGGTGATGGCTCAGTGGGTAAAGTACTTGCCTTACTAGCATGCGGGCCTGAATCTGATCCCCAGAGCCCACATTTTTTCTCAATTTTTATTAATATATTCCATGATTATAAAAAATATTCCATGGTAGTACCCTCCCCCCCACTTGAGCCCACATTTCAAAAGCCAGAAAAACCAACAAAAAATAGCCAGGGGGCTAGAGAGATAGCTTAGCAGTTAAGATGCTTGCCTGCAAAGCCTAAGGACCCCATGTTCGGCTCTCCAGATCCCACATGAGCCAGACACACAAAGGTGATGAAAGTGCAAGGCCACACATGCCCACTAGGTGGCACCAGCATCTGGCATTCAATTGCAGTGGCTAAGGCCCTGGCACACCAATTTTCTCTCTCTCTCTGTCTCTCTGTCGCACTCTCTGTAAAAATTTTAAAAGTTAAAGATAACTAGACATGGTGGATCCCACCTTTAATCCCAGCACTTGGGAGTCAGAGGTAGGAAGACTGCCATGAGTTTGAGGCCAGCCTGGGACTACAGAGTGCCAGGTCAGCCTGAGCCAGAGTGAAACCCTACCTCAAAAAAAAAGGCCAGAAACAGGAACCAGAAGGTCATAATACAACCTATGTTAAAAAAATTTACTTAGGGCTGGAAAGATGGCTTAGCGGTTAAGTAGCATGCCTGCAAAGTCTAAGGACCCAGGTTCGATTCTCTAGGTCCCACATAAGCCAGATTCACATGGTGGTGCATGTATGCATGTATCTGGAGTTCATTTTCAGTGGCAGGAGGCCCTGGCGTACCCATTCTCACTCTCTCTCTCCCCCTCTCTGTCTCTAATAAATCAATCAATTAATTAATTATTCCCAAGCATGGTGGCACACACCTTTAATTCCAGCACTCAGGAGGCAGAGGTAGAAGAATCGCTGTAAGTTCAAGGCCAGCCTGAGACTACATAGTGACTTCCAGGTCAGCCTGGGCTAGAGAGAGAGATCCTACCTTACAAAAACAAAAACAAAAACAAAAAAAAAAAAAAAGAAAGAAAGAAAAGAAAGAAAGAAAGAAAGAAAGAAAAGGAAATTAATTATTGACATAAAAAGTGGGCTTAGCAGTTAAGGCACTTGCCTGCAAAGCCTAAGGACTCATGTCCAACAATCCAGGTCCTACATAAGCCAGACGCACAGTGATGCAAGAGCACAAGGTCACAGATGCACACAAGGTGATGCACACATCTGGAATTCAATTGCAGTGGCTGGAGGCCCTAAAGTGCCAATTAATTCTCTCTCTCTCTCCCTCTCTGTCTCCCATTAAAAGATAAAAAAGGCCAGTCTGTTGAGATTGCCTCAAAAATAAAACAATTTAAAAGCCAGGCATGGTGGCATGTGCCCACAATCTTTATAGAGACAGGTGGATCCCTGGAACTTGGTGGCCAGCCATTGTAGCCTACTTAGAGAGCTCCAGGCCAGTGAGCAGCCCTGTCCCAAAAGGACACGAGCAGTGTTCCTGAGATGACACCCGAGGTTGTCCTGGCCTCCATGCACACGTGTACACACGGCCATCACACATCAGTACACACAGGCACATGCAAAAGACGTCGCTATAGTGAACATGGACTATTTTCATAGCAGTGAATTAAGAAGTGCTGGGCACACCTCTATCCCCCAGGACTCAGGAGGCCAGGGCAGGAAGATCACCAGGAGTTCCAGCTCAGTCTGAGCTAGATAGTGAGTCAAGGAGAGCCTGGGCTACAAAATGAATTCAAGACAGCCCAGCTACATAATGACTTCAAAACCAGCCTGAGCTACATAATTAGATCCTGTCTCAAAAAAATAACAATAATAGTAGCAATAAAAAGGTCTTGACTTCAATAATTTAATGTAGTCAATCTGTCCTGTCACTCCTAGACATGTCTGAGTTTCAAATAAATCCCTTCCATGCCTGCGATTTAAATAAATCCCATCACTAGCTTTGCTGACCATGAAAGGCAGAGCTCTGCAGAGCAGCATGTGGGCTTCGGACATTTTGAGGCACATTAGACCTGCCCCCCAACCCCACTATACCAGATGGTCACGTGCTGCTTCCCTCAGGCCTGGGGGGGAGGGTAAGCATGGAGTTGCAGGTACTAATCTGGATATTAATACGGGCTCTCACCCCCCCCTCCACATTACTTAGAGAAGAAATCAATTGTCACATGTGGTGCCCGGCTATAATCCCAGCACTTGGGAGGTAAGAGGATGACTAAGAGTTAGAGGCTAGCCTGGGGCTCAAACACACCAACAGTGAAAGAAAGAAAGAGAGAGAGGGAGGGAAGGAGGGAAGGAAGGAGGGAGGGAGGGGACATGATAGCATTTGAATCTGGCTTGCCCTGGGTGAGAGACGCGGGGAGGTGGTGCTCTTCAGAGATGCTGGGGCCTACAAGCACTCCGAAGCTGTCACTCTCAGGGAAATGTAACAAATACAAAAGCAGGTTGTTAAGACACAAGACTGGAGCTGGGGAGAAGGCTCAGAGGACAAAGTGCTTGCGACCCAAGCATGAGTGCTTGAGTTTGGATCCCTAGACCCCACGTAAGGAGCCAGAATCTGTGGGGGCTTCTGCAATCCCACCACACATACAGCTAGATGGGAGGTGGGGACAGGAGAATCTCCTGAGCTTACACACCAGCCAGCCTGTGAACACTAAATGAAAACAAGAGCCCCTTCCTCAAATGAGCTAGAAGGCAAGGACTCCACCGAATATTTGTCTTCTAACTTACACACACACACACACACACACACACACACGCAGTGCAACATGTGTGTGCCCACACATACACACATCAAAGAGAAAAAGGAAGAGAAGGAGGAAAAGAAGAAGAAGGGCTAGAGAGATGGCTTAGTGGTTAAGCGCTTGCCTGTGAAGCCTAAGGACCCTGGTTCGAGGCTCGACTCCCCAGGACCCACGTTAGCCAGATGCACAGGGGGGCGCACGCATCTGGAATTCGTTTGCAGTGGCTGGAGGCCCTGGCGCGCCCATTCTCTCTCCCTCTCTCTATCTGCCTCGTTCTCTCTCTGTCTGTCACTCTCAAATTAAAAAAAAAAAAATTTAAAGAAGAATGTTGGTCCTAAGTTCATGGTTTTGCACACTCCATTTCCCCTGGTGCCTCTCCACCATGTCCCCAAACAAACACACAGCAAGAGGTCCCCTCCTCAAAGGTGATATCATGACAATCAGGCTTGCCAGCCACCACCATTGTGAGCCACATTAGACTCTTGGCTGTATATCAACCCAACCTCAGGAGTTCTGACAGGAGCACACAGCTGCGTATCCACCCAACCTCAGGAATTCTGACAGGAGCACACAGCTGCGTATCCACCCAGCCTTGGGAGTTCTGACAGGAACACAAAGCTGCGTATCCACCCAGCCTCGGGAGTTCTGACAGGAACACAAAGCTGCGTATCCACCCAGCCTCGGGAGTTCTGACAGGAGCACACAGCTGCGTATCCACCCAGCCTCGGGAGTTCTGACAGGAGCACACAGCTGCGTATCCACCCAGCCTCGGGAGTTCTGACAGGAGCACACAGCTGCGTATCCACCCAGCCTCGGGAGTTCTGACAGGAGCACACAGCTGCGTATCCACCCAGCCTCAGGAGTTCTGACAGGAGCACACAGCTGCGTATCCACCCAGCCTCGGGAGATCTGACAGGAGCACACAGCTGCGTATCCACCCAGCCTCAGGAGTTCTGACAGGAACACAAAGCTGCATATCCACCCAGCCTCGGGAGTTCTAACAGGAGCACAAGACTGTGTATCCACCCAACCTCGGGAGATCTGACAGGAACACAAAGCTGTGTATCCACCCAGCCTTGGGTGTCTGACAGGAACACAAAGCTGCGTATCCACCCAGCCTCAGCATTCTGACAGGAACACAAAGGGACTGGGACAGAGGGTGGCTGATCCTGAGATGTAGACACATCCCATGCATTTCTGTGTTCACTCAGGAAAAGATGCAACCTCGCCGGGCCAACCTCTATGTGCTGGGGAACATGCCTACTGCCCAGAACACAGCAGTAAGCAGGCTGGCCCCTCCATGTATGGTGGAGTGGGGGCAGGGAGATAAATACATCTTTAGAAAAGTTACCTGGCAGTGAAGACTCACTCTATCCAAGGAGGAAACTCAGGGGTGCAGAGTTCAAGGTGGGATGACTCCTTACTCCTAGATCTTAGTGTGGCACTGACAAAATCAGGGAGCCAACCAACCACGTGCAGGGAAGTAGCCCTGATGCTGTCAGAAGCAATGCACAGGTACACACCACCTCGGCTGCAGACACAGGGGCCGACCTCACTGTCGTGCCCCCACCTCACACTGGCGCAGACCCTGAATTATCTGAATGTCCTTGAAGATCTCCTGCTGATGGTAGTCTACCACCTAACAGGAAGTTCTCCCCTGTTTCGAGCTCAAAGGCTAATGATAGTAGTAGTACCCAAAAGTTTAAACTTGTGTGGCTGGAGAGATGGCTCAGTAGTTAAGGTGTTTGCCTGCAAAGCCAAAGGACCCTGGTTCAATTCCCTAGGAGGCATATAAGCCAGATACACAAGGTGGTACATGTGTCCGTAGTGATTTGCAGAGGCTGAAGGCCCTGGTGTGCCCATTCTCTCTCTCTACCTACCTCTCTCTCTCTCTTGCTTGCTCTCTCTCTCTAATAAACAATAATTTTTTTAAGTTTAAACTCATGATAAGGCACCTCCTTAGCACAATAGACACATGTCATTTTCATAAACCTGTGATAAAGCAAACTAAACACATGTGATTTATACTGTTTGCCAGACATCTACATCACGGACCTAAGCTGAAAAGCTATCACTAAGTCTGCAGATGAAGAACTGAGTTTCAGGGCGATCAGGTGTTTTGCCTGTGGTCACACAGATAGCAAGAAGCAGAGTGTAGAGCTCAGAGTAGACGAAGATGACTCACCCAGGCAATGTGATCCCCAGGAAAATCAAACATTTGTTTCTCTTGCTTCTATCATGCCCCACAGGACAGTCCCGTGGCTGGCATTTTATAAGGGGCACACCACAGGGAGGGCACAGCTGGACAAGGTCGAGGTCAAGGGCGGAAGTTGGTTCTGCTTCTCTCCAGCTGTGTCCTGGGACTGGCCCAACCCTCTGAACCTCCCCACCTTCACCTTTACAGTCAGGAGGCCAACAATCCCTTCAAAGTTAGACAACAAATGACCACTGGATGGCTACTTGTGAAGGCCTACCCTCATGCTGGGCCACACGGGGAAGGAAACAGGTCACCTCTGTCCTTGAGGAACTTGCTACAGACCTCCAAACTCCCAACACAGGCATCAAAATGGCAAACAGTGGAGCTATGTCTGATGGACACACTCCCACACAGGGTGATGAAGGCCAAGGACGCCATGTGCCTCTGTGTGCCATGTGCATGTGTGTGTGCACATGTGTGTGTGTGCATGTGTGCATCCACATGTGTGCGTGAGTGCATATGGTGGGCACAGAACAACCTTGAGTGTCATGCTTCCCAGGCGCTACCTACCTTTTGGAGACAAGGAATCTCACTGGCCTGGAGCCCACCAAGCAGGTTAGACTAAGTGGTCAACAGGCTGCAGGGAATCTGTCTCTACCTCCCCACAGCTGGGCACTGGGATTATAAGCATGTGTCACCACACCTAGCTTTTGTCTGTGTGTGAGTGTGTCCACATGTGCACACATGCACATCACAGTATGCATGTGGAGATCAGAGGACAACCTTAAATCTTGGTCTGCACCTTCCACCTTGTCTGAGACAAGGTCTCTCACTCACCATGGTGTACATCAGGCTAGCTGGCCCATAAGCTTCCAGAAGATTCTCTTATATTCACTTTCTATCCCATTGTGGATATGCTGGGTTTGCAGGTGCCTGCTACAATGTCTGGATTCTTATGTGAGTTGTAGGGACCCAAACCCAGGTAACTCACATCTGCACAGCAATTGCTCTATCCACTGAGACATCTTTCCAGCCCACACCTAGCTTATTGGTTTTAATATTTTTATTTATTCTCTTGAAAGAGAGAGAATGGGCATACCAGGGCTTCTTTCCACTGCAAGCAAACTACAGACACACGTGCCACATGCACTACATTGTGCATCTAATGTTATGTGAGTACTGGGGCTAGGCAAGCAGACTTTGCAAGCAAATGCCTTTAACCACTGAGCAATCTTACAATCTTACAGCCCCCGAAGCCCTGCTGAAACCTGGGTTCAAACCTAGGACTTTTGGACCTTCAACCTAACGCTCTCCCAACGGCTCTATTTCAGCTTATTTAATGTAGGCTGAGAATTAATATCAAGACCTCATGCTTGCAAAGCAAGCACTGTATTGGCTGAGCCATCTTCTCAGCCCCACAATGTGCCTTTTGATGGATCAGGGTTCTAAACTCTCCCCAGCTACCAACATCTGTGGGAAGAGGACATACCTCATCCTCCGGGCTCCAAACAACTGCGTAATCATAGTCCTTGACTATAAGCCCCAGAGGGAGACTGAGGGCCTCTCCTGCTGATGTCCCCAGGACCCGAAACTGAGTGGAGACTTAGCAACTCCCTGCTGGATGGTTTAATGAACCTGCAGCCTAGAAAAACTAGAAGTCATTTATATTCCATTTTCTATCACATTAGCTTATTTCTTTTCACTCACTTATTTCCCAATTTGCTCTGCTTTATGCTAATATTAAGCATATCTTGAATTTCCTAAATAGATGCCATCTGGGTCGGTGTGGGAGTTATTGCTGGAAATCAACACAGAATTGAAGATTAGCTGCTCAGAGGAGCTACAGGTGGATAGCTGGGAGTTCTGTATATTATGGTTAATCACATACATCGCTTAATCCACAAGTAAAGCCCCTGTGATTAACCACAACCCTGTACGTCTATCAGGCTCCGACTCCCGGTACAGGAAGTGATCCTTGGAGGGCTGAGTGGTGGCCCCAGGACAGACACACTGCTCAGTTACAAAGCAGGGACAGGTTTCCATCTTCTACATCTTCCATCCCCAGAGCACCCTCTGCCTGTGTAATGCTGTTCCCTTTATATTCACTAGGTCTCAACATGTAATCCCTAATGACAGAGCAAATTAGCATCACTGCTATAAACTAATCAGTATGTAAAATGAGCAAGGCCTCAGGAGAAGGATTAAAACCCTGCAATAGGATGGCATGTGAGAGAGCACTGGGTGCCCATGGGGACCTAGGGGCCCAGAATCCTGTCCTCAGACCCAGAGTTTCAGACAGGCATCCATCGAGGCCTGCCCAATAGTGAAAAGTTGGAGGTCCTTTTATCTCGTGTCTTTTCCATCAATAATTAGAAGGATAAACCCCATCTGTAAAGTAAGATCCTAGACCACTGGGGGAAACATGGATGCAAATTGTACAGGGGAAATTTTTTTTCCCTAGTAACATTTAAGATGCACCTGAAGTAAGCATCTAGTCTGTGATACTGGAAGAAGGGTGAAACCCGACGGTGGGATGGACCGTGCGGTGGGTATCAGGTATGTCCCAGTGCCGAGCCCACATCGTCACCATCTCCCAACACAGCACCAGCACAGGCCTTCCCATTGCCCTTGACTTTGCCCAGCCATTGAGCAGAAGACTATGGAAGGGGCAGAGGAGTGACCGGTGAGCCATCCAAGAGAACTTCCTGCATCACAGCTGCCTGAGGTGACACAGTGGCTTGTGCAGAAATGCCTTTTTCTGATGTTGTTGGCCCTGTGGGGACAGAGGAATGGCTGCTTGGTGCTGCTACTGGACTTGTACAACTTCAGTCTTGGACAGGACAGAAACCTACCAGGCCAATACCATCAGTGTCACTGTTAAAAAGCCAGGCCCAGTGGGACAGCCACCTCTCTTCAGATGGCCCATCTGGAAACAGAGGGTAAGCACAGCCCTTCTGACAGCAGAGTCACCATCCCCCAGAAGTGTCTTCAAATTCATGTCATATTACTTGTGCTGCCATCACTGTCTTTGGGAAGATGGTGATGGGAAGTGGTTTTGGCCAGTCCCAGCATCACAGAACTGTGTTGTAAACGTGTGAACAGCTTCCTCATCCAGTAAGTGATGTCATAAAACATCAGGCCTCTCTGATAACCAAAGAGAATGCAAGAGATCTTATCCTTCTTCCCCACAGTCATGATTTGAGTCTAAAAACGGTATGGAAAACCAAACCATGATCCTCTGGGAACTGATCTTCATTCTTCCCCACCTTAGGTCCATCAAAGGAGAACCCATGAGTAGTCACCTGGGATTATATGACTTGTGTCTAGTTCTGTTGGCATAAGGACAGACTTCTGCTGGATTTGAACTTTATCTGTAAGTTTTCATTTATAATCCACTAATTCCAGGCCAAGTTCTAAGGACTCTCTAAGGCCCACTTCAACTTATTTTCTCCCACTTTCCCTTCTCTTCTCAAGGCCATGACAAGGGTCTGGAGTGGGTCTCCTGGGAGTGGGACACGTGGCATGCCAGTATCTCTTTGGGGAGGGGGGTCTCCAGGAGACTAAGTTCCAACTCTGGATGCAGAAACAAAGCCAGGGATGTTGGTGATAAGAGTCATTTTAGGTGGTCTCACCACCATCTTGTTTCACACCCCTGGTAGAACATGTCTGTAAGACACTTTCTAGTCTCATGTGTACAGTGTGTGGTCATTCCAGGCTGAGTTTAGAGCTAATGGTCACTGGGCCTGGCGACGATGCAATCTGCTATGGCCCCCACTTGACAAGCAGAGAGTCGTATGTTTCAAAGGGAACGGAGGAAGGATGCTCATTGGGTGGCAGGGTGAGGTCACTCCAGAGTCACCACCTTGGTAATAGAGCAGCAGCATTCTCATGTGAACAGTGCCCAATGAGCAGCCTGGATGAGATGAGGGAAACTCACCCATGCTGTTGAGGGCTGACTATGTAACGTGTCCCCACAGGTCTGTGTGTGTGAACACCTGGTCCCCAGATGGTGTCACCCGTGCTGTTGAAGGCTGACTATGAAACATGTCCCCACAGGTCTGTGTGTGTGTGAACACCTGGTCCCCAGATGGTGTCACCCGTGCTGTTGAGGGCTGACTATGAAACGTGTCCCCACAGGTCTGTGTGTGTGAACACCTCGTCCCCAGACGATAGCACTGTTTTGGAAAGGCTGTGACACCTTTAGGAGGAGGAGCCTCGATAAAGGAAGTGGGTCACTGTGGGTAGGAGAAAAGAATTAGACTCACGGGTCACTTTATGTTCAGTTTTACAAGGGTGCTCTGGAATCAAACTTGGGTCTGCAGGCTTGCAAGCAATTGCCTTTAACTGCTGAACCATCTCCCCAGCTGCACTTTATCTTTTGGATAGGGTCTCTCGCCTAGAGCTCACCACTTCAGGTAAGCTGGCCAGCCAGCAAACCCCAGCAACACACTTGTCCCTGCTTCTCCCACACTGGGATTGCAGGACACATTACCACATTTGGCATTTATGTGAGTGCTGGGGATCTCGTGTTTGCATGGCAAGCTCTTTACCAACTAATATCGTCATTTTTATCATGGCAGTTCAAAACTTCCTGTTGTAATTTCCACTCACAGTAATGGTAGAGCTTTGGAGAACCCCTGGCAGAAAATCTCAGTCAGAGTGTGGGGTGCCAGGGTGGAGAGCAGCAGTAGCAGGAAGCTGACCCCCATTACTGAACGGCTCTGAGAGAGGCTGGGTAGGAACGGAGTGGTTGCCATAGCAGCAGGAATGAATGGCAGATGGGATGGGTCTGCTGGGAGTGACTTAAATACCCACCAGCTCACATCAGTGGCCTATCAGTTTCCTACCAGGTAGGTGGCCATCATAGGCATGCCCCCATAGGTGCCCAGAGAAGCAGTCTGTGGGCGACGACTACTGCTGAGGTGGAGGGACGTCACGCTCATATCAGGGTCTGGACCATGAGGATGGCTTCCTGGAGACTGTGTGTGTCCCACCAGAGAGTGAGAACATTGAATCCTGTGTATAGAAGACGTCAGTTCCACTGGCCAGGGAGTCAGGAATGGTGACAGGGTACCTAATAGTAGGCAGAGAATGTTGCAAATCTCACGTTAAGTGGGCATCTCAGAGGGACGGGGCTGCATCTGAATCAGGGATGGGAAACACCCCAGATGTCTGCGCCCTCCATCCATGACATCACAGAGAAAAGGGATGAGCAGACCCACCGCACTGTGACGTCACAGAGAAGAGGGACGGGCGGACCAACCGCACTGTGACGTCACAGAGAAGAGGGACGGGCAGACCCACCGCACTGCAGAGCAATACTGCTCTTCGCTGAAGTATGACACCCACCTCACCCAGGGGACCAAGTCTGTCACTAAGGTGCAAGGATCCAATGCCAGAGAGACAGTGGGATGACGGGGGGCCACCATCACAGTGGTGGCCCACAGAGTCACCCAGGGGTGACTCGGGATGCTGCTATAACCAGTTCAGAGAACAAAATGGGCTTTCTCAAGAATTTGAGTTAAGCAGTAATTTTTAGAACAAGTGAAAAGAAAAGTAATAAAACAAGAAAGTAGACGGGGGCTCCTGGGGACCTTACATGTCCTTCAACCTTCCTTAAATCTCAAGTACCTAAACCCCCCAAGAGTGACTGGGTGGATCTCAAATCAGAGTGCCTCCTAAGAGACCCCCGGCAGTTAGCAATTTGCCTTTGGAGACAATGTCTCTTGTAGCCCAGTCTGGCCTCAAATTCACCATGAAGTGAAAGATGGCTTTGACTTTCTGGTCCTTCTGCCTCCACCTCCCTGTGCTGGGACTGCAGGCGTGCACCATCACACTCGGTGTAAGTGGTGCTGGAGATGGAACGCAGGGCTCTGTGAGTGCTAAGCAAGCTCTCTTCCAGCTGAGCTGTATCCCCAGCCCACCCCAGGAAGTCTGAACACATACCCAGGAGGTTGGTAACACATGATGTCTATAGTTTTCATCAGATTCTCAAAGAAACACTTGATCCTAGGAAGGTAAAGAGACACCTACTTTGGTTTCTAATTAGCATTGAAAACTGGCCATGTTGGCACAACTATTTTATTTCTACAGGAAAAGTACCCTGTATCAGGAATAAATTTCTTCCCCTGGATTCAGAGCCCAGTTGGTAAAAGTTTGTGTCCAGGTCCCCCCTGGTGGCCACTTCGAGGATTGCATGAACCACCCCCTCCTGGAAAGCAGGCTAGTCCAACAGAGCCGGTTGAGGACAGATATCACAGGCGGTGGGGCAGCCGGCCCTTGGAAGGGCAGGTTTCCTTACTTATTACTGGCTGTGTAACCGTGCCAAAATGCATGAAGATGTGGATCTCAAGTCATTGTTTTTCAGCTGCGGCAATAACTGGACAGGTGAATTTGGCTAAAGAAAAGCAAAGAAGGGCTGGAGGGATGGCTTAGTGGTTAAAGCGTTTGCCTGTGAAGCCAAAGGACCCAGGTTCAACTCCCCAGGACCCACGTAAGCCAGATACACAAGGGGCACATGCATCTGGAGTTCATTTGCCCATTCTCTGTCTCTCTTCTCTCTCTCTCTCTCTCTCTCTCTCTCTCTCTCTCTCTCTCCTTGCAAATAAATAAATAAAAATTACTAATAAAAAAGGAAAGCAGGGCTGGAGAGATGGCTTAGTGGTTAAGTGCTTGCCTGTGAAGCCTAAGGACCCCCGTTCGAGGCTCGATTCCCCAGGACACATGTTAGCCAGATGCACAAGGGGGCGCACATATCTGGAGTTCGCTTGCAATGGCTGGAAGCCCTGGCGCGCCCATTCTCTCTCTCCCTCTCTCTGCTTCTCTCTCTCTCTCTCTCTCTCTCTCTCTCTCTCTCTCTCTCTGTCACTCTCAAATAAATAAATAAAAATGAACAAAAAAAAAAAAGGAAAGCAAAGAACAGAGCCCTGGGGGATGTGTGCTTGCCACACAGGTATGAGGACCCGCATGAGATCAGATCTACAGAACCCATGTCACAGTGCCAGGCATGACTACATGTGCCTGTAATCTCAGCTCTGGGGAGGCAGAGACAAGAAGATTCCCAGGTGCTTTCAGCCAAGCTTGTCTAGCTGAATTGGTGAGTTCTGGATTCAGGGAGAGACTCTACCTCAAAAAGTAAGTAGCCAGGCATGGTGGTACACACCCTTAATCCCAGCACTCAGGAGGCAGAGGTAGGAGGATCGCTGAGAGTTCGAGGCCACCCTGAGACTACACAGTAAATTCCAGGTCAGCCTGAGCTAGAGTGAGACCCTACCTCAAAAAACAAACAAACAAACAAAAAACTAAGGTGTATGAGTTGAGGAGACCGTTCAGCAGGTCGGAGCGCTTGCTGCAATCACAAGGGTTAGAAAAGGCTTGAGATCACTTGAGTTCAAGTCTCCCAGACTCATGTAAACAGCTGGACATGGCCACACATATACCTGTAACCCCAATATTAGGAGAAGCAGAGACTGGAGAAGTGCTGGGGCTCGGGGAAGAAACAAAAAAGCTCTGTGTTCAGAGAGAGACTCTGTCGGAAGAAAACACACAGACGAGTACTAGGGGAAGGGCGCCCAAGGTCTCTGGTCTCCGCACGCACATGCGTGTGCACCTGCACTTGCTCATGCACACACTAACACATACACACACCGCATACATACCACATACACGAAGCAGCTACTAAGGTGGAAAGTGATTGAGGATGACCTCGGAGGTCATGGGACCACAGGAAGCCGCCCCATGGGGAGCTTTCCTGCACCTGCCCCTGCCCAAGCTGTGGCATCAGAAGGAAGAGAAGGAGCCTCTTCCTCCTTCCTTCCACGCTCACGCAGACGCGTGGGAACCCGCCCAAGCGCGCACACACACGTGTGATACCTGCACCGAGTTAGTGGGGACAGCAAACAGCAAACACCGTGCAGTCTTGCCTCCAGGGACAGTAGACTGTCACAGCGAGCGGATATTCTAGGCAGCAGACTGACCCCTAGGACCAAGACACAGTCACTCAAGATGTCCCATCAAGTCACCGGGAGCTGTGTGACTGGCAGGCAGGGCACGGGGAGAATAGTAGCTTTTCTGTCTTGAAGGATGAGTGATAGCTTGTGACACCAGTGTGACCCATGCAAGAGCACAGAATTCAGCAACATTCCGGACGCCACAGTGACTGCCAGCACTTAGCTATGGGGGCAGTGGGGGGCTAGTGATGGCCAGCTAGACGCCAGGCACTGGGTTACGGGCGCCTTGAGTGTCGCCTGAAGAGCATGCGGTCCATCCTGAAAGCTCAGGAGCCACTGAGCGGGCACAAGGTGCCACCCCCATGGCTCTGTAGAAAATGGAAAAGAAGGAGCAAGAGTGACAAAAGGACACATGTGACACAGGAGCAGACAGGGGTGAGAACAAGAAACAGTCCCAAAGATGAAAAGAAAGGGGTAGAAAGTCAAGTTGGGAGAGCTCCAGTTTGAGGCTAGAAGGGGAACTGAGGCACACCTCTGTGTCAGATGAAGAGAGACTAGAAGTGGGGAGGCAGGGCTCACCTCCACAAAACATCAGCGTCCCCTCATCACCCATGTGCAGTATGTGTGTTTGTGCATGCACACACCTGTGGTGTGTCATGTGTACATGCAGATGTGCACATCCCATGTGCACACAGTCAGAGGCAAGACAAGGATGTCAATTGCTCTCCCACTTTATTTCCTTAAAGCAGAGTCTCTCACTGAACCTGGAGCTTGTGCCATTTTTCAGCTAGATTGGCTGACCAGGGAGCCCCAGAGGTCCTCCTGTCTCTGCCCCCCTTAGCACTGGGGTCGCGGGCATGCACAGCTATGTTCAGCTTTTTACATAGGTGCTGGGGACCAAACTTGGGTTCTCATGCTTAGGCAGCAAGTGCTCTTACCCACTCTCCAGCCACACGCTCTATCACATGCTATCCCTTCAACAGAAAATAATTGGCCTCACTATTAAATCGGGCTCCAGAGAGGCATCAAGATAAGTGTGATGTGCGGTGTCATATACACTTAATAGGAACAGGCCACACAGCCCTATGATTGTCAGAGGGAAGCAAGGAGCAATCACTGGGGCTGTGTTTGCACCTACGTAGAAGTCGACCTAAATTCTGAGTAGGCTTCTAGTGTCATAAAGCATGTGTCTGTCCCTTCTCAGACCTTACACAGGGGAGAGGGGCCACAGGTGACAAGAGCAGTAGATCTCGCTCTGTTTCGACATGCTAGCGCTGGGACCCATGCCAGAAAACCTGACAGAGCTGGTTTGTGGGGGTGGATCCTGCATAGCAACAGGCTTCCAAGTTCCCCAGGGACAGTATGCAGCCGGGACTGAGGGACACTATGTCCGATATGGCCTTTTCTCTATGCAGTGGGTCTCCATGTCCACAAGTCTTGCATCTGTAGGGTCAAACAACTGAAGATCACAACTATTCAAAGTGGCTGTGCTGCATGCTACAGACAGACCTCCTTGCCACTGGTCCCTAAGCAATGACTATGTAAGCACTTAGAGAGCACTGGCATGGCAGCAGGGGTTAAAAGTCACCTAGAGGTGGTTTAAAGCATACTGGGAGTTGTGTAGGTAAGATGCAAACACCACACCATTTATATAAGGGTTCTGGGGTTTGGGGAGGGTTTTTTTTTTTTTTTTTTTTTTTTTGGTTTTTCAAGGTAGTGTCTCACTCTATCCCAGGCTGACCTGGACCTGGATCTCACTCTGTAGTCCCAGGCTGGCCTTGAACTCAAGGCAGTCCTCTTACCTCTGCCTCCCGAGTGCTGGGATTAAAGGTGTGCGCCACCATGTCCAACTGACATAAAGGTTTTGAGTATTGTGAGTTTGGGTATCCAAAGGGACCAGAAGCCAACCCTCCCCACCTCTCCACACTCCCTCTCTCTCTCTCCTGGGAACCAGAGTGGATAGCTACTATACCAACACCAGGAGGACCTTAGATATGAACAATTCAGGAACTGGAGGTTTCCTCCTGCAGTCATCAAGGCCCACCTGCACTCTCACAGGCTGACACCCATGCCAGGAGGCAGCTGCTCTGGGGAAGAGGAGAGCCCTGCCCCTTGCAAGTGCCGCTGGCGGAGGGGCACAGCTACCCTGGGCTGGTCAGCTTTCTCCTCATCACCAGTAGGAGGCGCTCGTTTCTCAGGAAGCAGGACCCGAGCAGCCTCCCTCAGATCCGCCTTCCCAGGGGGTCTCTGCAGCCATGAGGGGTCACCTCAGTTGTCAGTTCAACAGGATTTAGAATCATCGTGGAAACAAGTCTCGGGCACGTCTGTGAGGGAGTTCTCGATTGGGTTATTTGAGGTGGGAAGACCACCCCGGAATGTGGGCAGCAGCATTCCATAGCTGGGGACCCAGCTGAACACAAAATTCACCTCTGTCCGCTTCCTGACTGTGAACACAGCGAGACCTGCCGCCTCGCACTCCTGCTGCCTGCCCGTCCCCACCTGAGCCAAAATTAACCCTTCCTTCCTCAA
Source organism: Dipus sagitta (assembly GCA_036346955.1). Taxonomy (NCBI): domain Eukaryota; kingdom Metazoa; phylum Chordata; class Mammalia; order Rodentia; family Dipodidae; genus Dipus; species Dipus sagitta. The sequence goes on from CM070773.1 coordinate 171,795,012, forward strand.
GTTGCTTTTGTGGGGTATTTTGTTGAAGCAATGAAAACTTTAACTAATACACTAGCCAAGCCCCTCCCAGCCCTTAGGAAGCGGGGTCCACAGGCACTCACCGCTGCGGGGCTCCCAGCGCGGCGGTCTGGACGTGGGCGGCCAGGCGGCGCAGGAAGCCGCCCAGAGCAGGCTGTCGCGAAGGCAGAGCCCAGGGCACGCGGCCTTTCTCTTGCTCCAGGTGCTCCAGTCTCTGCCTCAGCAGCTCCGCTGGAAACCCAAACAGATGGGAGACAGAAGAGCCATGAAATTCGGTGGGTAACCTCCTATCTCCATGCCAGACTGATCCCAGCTCCTCCTGAGTCCCACCTCCTGCTTGTGTGGCAAACATATGACCCACCGAGCCATCTCCCCAGCTCACAGCTCATTTTTTAAAATTGTTTTATAACAATTAAACTTTCGTAACTAACAGAGGAGACGTCAGGGATGGGGAAACAATGTCACCCTCCCCCGAGCTGGAGGACCTGCTGTCCCACCTCAGACGGGCCACCTGGGCTCCCATTCCGTAGCCCCACCCACACCCGAGGCTCCTCCTCCATCCATAGCTCCTCGCCTTTTCTAGCTCCTGTCACCTGCAGGTGTGTTTCAGTCTGATGTGAAAGAAGCTTGGAGACCCTCTGTCCGACTTACTCATAAGCCACTTCATCTCCCTTCCTCTGACTGAGGGAGGACAGAGGACTGGGTCTTGTCAAAGCTGAAGTCACCGTCATTGCCTGACTGCCTACCAGGTCTCAGGCACTCTCCAGCCCTGGAGCCCTGGCTGGTCCTCAGTCCCCATGTCCACACCCTGGTCACTAGCTCAGTGGTGCTGCTGTCCTCAGCTTCCTCCATTTTCGTTTCTGCTACCTCTTGCCCAGCCAGGGCACCCGCACTTCCTCGGAGCCTGTCTGCCTTCGCCAGGTTCTCCTTCATTCCACGTTGTTTCCACACGGCCCGCACTGCAGCCTCCATGGCGCATGTGCACAAGCCGGGAATGGAATGAATGTGCCAAAGTTAGCACCCTGCCTAGTGCCTTCATGTTGTTACAAAAAGTGACTGAAGGGCTGGAGAGATGGCTTAGTGGTTAAGACGCTTGTCTGTGAAGCCTGAGGACCCATGTACGACTTTCAAGATCCCACGTTAGCCAGACACAAGGTGAGGCAAGCGCAAGGTCGCACATGCCCACTAGGTGGCACAAGCATCTGAAGTTCGATTGCAGTGGCTGAGGCCCTGGCGTGCCAATTCTTTCCCCCACCTCTCTCTCTCTCTCTCTCTCTCTCTCTCTCTCTCTCTCTCTCTCTCATAAAAAGATGACTTTAGCCAGCCATGGAACCACAAGCTTGTAATCCCAGCACTTGGGAGGCTGAGCAGGAGGACTGCTTAATGATCTGGAAGTGTGGGAAGCCTGAGGACCATGTCAAGAGAACATGGGTCACCTAAAAAAGTCCCCATGGGCCAAATCTTGATAACTTGAGAATAAAATTAAATAGTAATGATTGAACCAAAGAGTTGCCCATCATACATGGCACGAATAGAATGCCACCTGGTGACAGGAAGGCAGCAAGGAGGCTGGATGATGAGCAGGGACTGAGGAAATCTTGGGTTATCTCCCTACAACAGAGACACCAGCTTCCAAAGGGTAATGGTAGCTTTGTGGCTGAGAAGCCTGACACTGCAGTGTGTCCAGGTGATGAGGGTGGACATCCATGATGGAAGGCCAGGGCTGCCCTGTGTGACTCCACACATAAGGTGCCAAGATCACACAGCACCTTCTCCAGAAGGTTCCTGGTAGAAGCAAGAGGAAGCCTGGGATGGACCCCGGTTTCAGATCATCCAACAGACTGCAAAGTCTTCACTCCTCCAAACACCCAAGGACACAGACGATGGGGAGAAGAGAGCACTGACAAACGCTCCAGTGGAGGCGAGGAGCGCCCAGGCAGCCGCACACTACTGTTCCTGAGCCGAGGCGGGAAGGAGTGCCACTGGGGTCCCGGATGAAATGAAACACACGGGAACAACATATCAGAATTAACTTCATGACTCGGGGCTGCAGGTGGCCTTGTGGCATGTCTGTGTCTGGGGACACACATCCTCATCCTCAGGACACTGTGGCATCATGACTACAGCAGGCCATCAAGTGGTTACAGAGAGATTCGCAAGACCACGAGCATCTAACTGGGGACACAGAATGAGGGGCAATTGTGAGCTCTGCATCACACCTGGGACTGCCCTGTGAGTGTGGTAGTGTGAATCATTTTAACTAAAAGTAGCCCAGCACCACAGGTGCCTCATGAGTGAGCCTCACTCTACGCCCCCTCACCTGCAGGGGCCCTGCTGTGCCTTTGAGAAACCCACCCTTACTGTTCTCGCCATTTGGCCCCACAGTCAAGAACAGAGAGCTTTCATCCACCAGGCTCTCTTCATCTGAAACCTCTGAGGCCTTTCTGTAGAAACTGTGCATGAGATTTCAGTGCGTGGCTCAAGGCTAGCATTTTGGGGAATATGTAGCATATAACACGTGCCAAATAAATGCAGCTTTAAAAAACATCTCACAGAACAGCAATATTAGACATACTGTTTGTAATTTATAAATGCAGCTGAGTAGTAAAACCAAACAAATTCAAAATTAACCCAGGAAAATGTTAGCAAGCCACAAGCAAAACCATGCACTGATGAATACATTCTAATTGAGAATATATATATTCAGTTAACGGACGTTACATGCTTTCCCTATGCTACCAGCATTGCCTTCTCTTCTGGGACAAGCGGATATGCTTTCTTATGCTGCCACGTCATATCAATTACTTTCCTTATTGATAAAACACCTGACAACAGCAACATTAGGAGGGAGTCTTATTTTGGCTCATGGTTTAAGGGACACAGTTCATCATGGTGGGGAATCATGGCAGCAGGAACGTGAGGCAGCCAGTCACACTGTGTCATAGTCAGGAAGCAGAGAGAGAGGAATGCACGTGCTCCACCCACTTTATCTTTTTCTTTCAGTCCAGGACCCCAGCCCATGGGATGGTGTTTCCCCAAATTCAGGAGAGGTCTTCCCTCCTCAGTTAAGCCTCTCAGAAAGAACTCTCAAAAAAAACCCAGAGGTGTATTTTCTAGGTGATTCCACATGCGGTCAAGTTGACACTCACTACTGTTTCACAAAGGCTGACTGCCATTCCTTCGCTGTTACAGTTCCCTTCTTGTTGCTGGGACAAAGCACCTGACCAAAAGCAACTGGTGGGAGGAAAAAAAAAAATTATTTTGGCTTACAGCCTCAAGCGGAAGCTTCACCACGGCAGGGAGAGACGGCAGAGCAGAAGCTGAGCATCACTTCTCCACAGCGGGTGGAAGCAGCACAGGGGAGAGAGCCAACTAACACTGGCAAGCCAGGAGCTGATACGCCCCAAGATCCACCCCTGCAACACGCCTCTTCCAGCAAGGCTCCACCTCCCAAACTGTCGCCATCTGGGGAACAAGGATTCAGAGCACCTAAGTTCATGGGGGGCACCTGATTAAAAACCACCGCATTAGAGTACCAGTGATAAGTGCTCGTTACTAGAGTTACAGTATGCGAACACGAGGAAAGAAAAGAATAAACAATCAGGAAGTAAATAAGCATTTATGAAGCAGACGAAAACCTCACACATAAACACGTCTTACACAATAGATTCAATTCCTGTTCCTCACTTGCCCGGGATATATGACGGAATATAAAGTGTAACCCATATTCCCAGAGACTGGCAACAACTCTACATTCTAAGGGAGGGAGTGCCTCTCAGGCTAAAAAGTCAACATCCTCCTTGTGGGCCATTTTTCTTTGGTTTTTATATAATGGCCAAGAAATGCAATAGAGAGCTACATATTGTACTCTCATTACCATACATATCGTGCCTAGATGGCAAGTGTGCAAAGAATTAGACTGTAATAAGATGTATTTCCAACCATCTCAAGCACAATGGAGTCTGCCTTTGACATTTCGGAATATTGGAATTTGTTGGGTTCATTTTCATAAAGATCAGCTGCCACCAGGCACTGTGGATGTCAGGCATATTAATCATTTTTGAGCATCAAGCACATGCCCAGATGCTGTCTGTCCATTACTTCTGAGCGCCATGACAACTTGCAGGCTAGGATTACAAATGGAGAGAGTGAAATTCAGAACTTTGAGTGATATGCACGCCCAAGGTGTCAAGGCAAGCGTGTAGCAAAGGTGGCCTTGACCTTGGTCTTTTCATGTGCAGCCCCTTGGCTTTTCCATTCCATTCCCCAGAGCGTCCCCGCAGCGCGCCTGCTCCGGTGCTCCCATCATGCGGGTTACTGTCTGCCTGCCCAGGCCAGACTCCCTAGTGAGGGTGAGGTCCCTGGGGCAGGGGCTGAACCGTAACCACCTCTGCCTTGCACACAGTAGGCACGCAGAAATGAACGTGTGTTTCTGTTTGGACAGGGCTCCTCGTTTAGACATATAAAATCAGTGGTAGGACTGGAGATGGCTCAGCGGGTAAAGTGCTTGCCACAAAAGCATGAGGACCTGAGTTCAGAGCCCCACTGCCATGTAAAAGCTAGGCATGATGGCGCATGCCTGTGACCCCAGCGTCAGAGGCAGAGATAGGATATCCTCGGGCTTCACTGACTAGCTAGTCTAGCTGGATGAGGGAGCTCGAGGTTCAATGAGAGAACCTGTCTCAAAGAAGTAGGTAAGAGGAGCAGGAGTGCGGCTTCAGTGGTAAGCCTGACAGGCAGCGCTGCAGCGAGGGGGACAGACACTGAGAATATGCAAAACACACCAAAGCAAAAATGCAGAAGCAGCTGGGAGCAAAACACTAAAGTAGACTTAAAACACACCCACCAGGACTCAGGGAATTTTGCTGAAGAGGGGGTGGAAAGATTGTAAGAGCCACAGAGCGGAAGGGAATGTCTGGAGGCATGGCCCCTCCACAATGACTGACGGCTGCTCTCACATCTCATAACCCACAACCCCATGGTGAACACCAGCAATCCCCCTGAGGAGGGCCCTCGGCGGCATGGGAGCAAGGGGGAGGGAAATGATGGTACCAACACGTGATGTGTCCATACAAAGTTTATACTTTAAAAAAAAATAGAAGTAGGGGTGTGACATCTGCTGCTGTCTGGCTAAATGCATGTACTATGCTCACCAAACTGCCCAGTAAGCACTTCTCTTAGTGTTCATACCCATATATTAATTCTCCTCTCACTTTTGGTTAGAGAACCTTCTCTTTTCAGATGGCAGTGAACTTGAGATGACTCAGAAGGCATCATGGTGCTGAGAAGAAGTGACAGGAGTGCTCAGCACTGCAATATCTCTATCACACCTTCCAAGGCTCAGGGTCCACTGCAGAAGAGGTAGCGGAAAGAATGTAAGAGCCAAAGGAAGGGTAGAACTCCTTACAACATGCTCCCCCCAGACACAAAATTGGCCTGGATCCATGACCTCACAGTGACTGACACTACCTACACAAGACCCTCATAATAGGAGGAAAAGATGATGACATCAAAATAAAAGAGAGACTGATTGAGATGGGGAGGGCACATGATGGAGTGGAGTTTCAAAGGAGAAAGAGCGGGGAGGGAGGGAATTACCATGGGATATTGTTTACAATTATGGAAGTTGTCAATAAAAAAATTAAAATTAAAATTTAGAAGAGAAACTAGTTGGAAAGAAAGGATTCAGTGGGCGGGGATTTGGGAGGGGAGTGGCAGGAGGGCTGATGATCATAGTATGTTGTCTATATTTATGGAATATGTCAATAAAAAGTTAAAAAACAAAATAAAAAAGATGATGCATAAGAAAAAGAAAGAAAGAAGGAAACTCGGTTAGTCACACAGCTCTGAGGGATTAGAAATAAAGCCAAGATCTGCCTGGTTCCAAGCTCAGTGTTCTACTGAATTTAAACAGGGAAGATAGATGGTGTCTCTCTGAACATGTCACACCTTGAACTGTATACCTGAATATATATACCTGGGAGTGCCCACTATCCCTGCAACATACTTGCCACTTTCTCATGGGAAGCTAAGTAGTCCAAACGAGCAAACCAAACCTCATCAAAGTGGGGGAAAAAAAAACAAAAAACAAAACAAAAAAAAACTCTTGGATCCAATTCTAGGAGAATGGTGAGGTCAACTGTGGTATATCCACTCTTGGAAATGAAAGAGGAACATGGTGGCCCTGGCCTCCTGGTTAAAGTGATAGACTAGAAATCAAAGAGTACCTAGCAATGGGGAAAGATTTTAATATTATGAAATAAAAATAAGATGCAAGATTATATGTATATATTATCTGTACTCTGATTACAATTATGTTTTTTAAAAAAAAACTTGAGGAACTGAAAGCAAGGCAGGCAGTATGATTATGAGTGATTTTATCTCCATTTCTCCCCTTACAAAATCAGCTGCAAAACCCTAAGCTGCTTATTATTGCAGGAAGTTATTAGCTTGTCGGCTGCTTCTGCTCCTCTTTGATTTCTGCATAAAAGCAGAGATTTGGTTTCCTCACATTCTTAGTGCTAAGCCGCTTAGGGTAAGCCTGGTTCCCGAGGGTCACAGGTCCCCACACACCACAGCGAAGAGCAAGGAGGCTTTCTGGAAAAGTCTCAAAGCTGGCAGCGTGAAGAAGACTGAGGAATCGTTCTGACGTGGTACGAAGCGCGAGGCCGCCTCTGGGGACGCCGTGGACGACAGGCGCTCATTTAGCGGGGACACTTGCCCACTCAGCATGTAGCCTGTTGCGGGGTTCTTGATACATGTCCATTGATTTGCTCTGACATATTTCAGCAAAATGTGTGCCTTAAGACATCTATCCATCCCCAGTAAAAATTTACCACACAAAATGATTACATTGTGAGTGGGCAAAATATCAAAGTAAAGAAATCTCCAGGTGCTTCCCCCAGGGCCTGGGTACACCTCCCTGCTAGCGAGCCTTGTGTGCATGGCATCGACACACCTTGCAAACAGTGCCTACATGGTGTGTCAGAATATACACAGCGACATCAGAAAACACAAATCCCTCCAACTGTAAGCTTTGGGGCTTGACTGAGAGCCACTCCGAAGCACCCCTTGCCTCCACGCTCAAATGGAAGACAAAATGTTCTTTCACCAAATATCAATCACCAAGGACACCAGGGAAGGAAGCGACACCCTCCCCCCCCCCCCTGCAAAAAAAAAAAAAAAAAACTGCATTTGGGCTACGCTTCTTGAAGCCCTCGGATTTTCAGATCTACATATTCAAAACCATTGCTGAAGTGTGCTTATGCAGGCACTGTGACAGAGTAGTGACTAGCCTATGTGGCCTGGGGTCAGGGGTCAGAACAGGGGTGGAGGAGTCTCCACAGACAAGCATCCAACAGAAGGATAGGTCTGTCCACTGCTTGCCTGGTGCTGAGGGCCTACCACCATCACTGTCACTGCTGCCCACCTCCACCACCGCCATCAGCGGCACTCCTGTGATCCCTCCACCAGCACTTCCATAACCACTGCCCTCACCATCACCACCAACGCCACTACCATCTCCACTTCCATTACCAACACCTTCATCACTACCACCAGCACCATGAGCCCTAGGTGTAACATCTGCTGTTGTCTGGAAAAATGTATATACTATGCTTATCAAACTGCCTAGTAAGCACTTTTCTTAATATTTATACCCTTATATTAATGCTACTCTCACTTTGGGTACAGAATCTTCTCTTTTCAGATGGCAGTGACCTTGGGATGACTCAGAAGGTATCATAGTGCTGGAAAGAAGTGACTGGAGTACTGAGTAACATCTCGATCACACCTTCCAAGGCTCAGGGTCTAATGCGGAAGAGGTGGTGGAAAGAATGTAAGAGCCAAAGGAAGGGTAGGACTCCTTACAATGTCCTCCCTCCAGACATAATGGCCTGGATATCCATGACCTCATAGTGCCTGACACTACCTACACAAGACCATCATAAGAGGAAGAAAAGATCATAACATCAAAATAAAAGAGAAACTGATTGAGATGGGGAGGGGATATGATGGAGAATGGAATTTCAAAGGGGAAAGTGGGGAGAGGGAGGGTAGCATCATGGGATATTTTTTATAATCATAGAAAAATGTTAATAAAAGATTAAGAAAAATAAAAATTAAAAAAAAGAAAAAAAAAGAAATTCTCTAATTCAGAGAATCCAAATGAGCCGGGCGTGGTGGTTCATGCCTTTAATCCCAGCACTCGGAGGCAGAGGTAGGAGGATTGCCATGAGTTCAAGGCCACCCTGAGATTACATCATGAATTCCAGCTCAGCCTGGGCTAGAATGAGACCCTATCTCAAAAAACCAAGCTGAGCATGGTGACCCACACCTTTAATCCCAGCATTCAGGGGGAGGCAGAGGTAGGAGGATCACCATGAGTTCGAGGCCACCCTGAGACTACATAGTGAATTCAAGGTCAGCCTGGACTAGAGTGAAACCCTAACCTCGAAAAAAAAAAAAAATACAGAATCCAAATGAAAGAGCAAGAGACAAAATACCACTCAGCAGGATGATTAAGTAAGTCAAAAAGCACACACACACTAAAATGCTCATAAAAGCATTTCCATATAGAAGACACAAGAGAGATTTTGTCTATGTATTTTTGCTTCTCAACAGTGGAAATACTAGATGCAGAGCTGTGGAAAAACCAACGTGATGTGTAGAAAGCCTGAAGCTCACAGATGCTTCCTAGGCAGCTGGTCATCATTACCAGTCAAGGCTGGTCGTGCCTTCAGATCCATCTCTAAAGAAGGTGTCATGCACCTTTCTAATAAAGCCTCAAAGCCAGTGTGTCCCGCAGAGTCGGTGTGACTGTAGTGGCAAGAGCAGACACCATGGCTCAGCAGGGCTCCAAGGGGCTCATTCACATGCTGGGGTTGGGAATCCAGAGCTCTAAAGAAACTGCCTCCATTGAGGTCCTTGCTAGCCACGTGGTCTGCATGTTTAGAACCTTGCTTTGCCTCGGTGTCCCGCCCAGGTGAATGCCAAGAGCTCCCGCCTGGGCGGGGCCCACATCATCAGCGAGAATTATAGTCATTGCTGTGGCATAGGGAAGGAGGCACAGCATTTACTTTAAAGACCCTTTCTTATGTTGTTCTTTTTTTAATATTTTATTTCATTTATTTGAGAGAGAATGGGCAAGTCAGGCCTTTTGTCACTGCAAACAAACAACAGACACATAAGCCACCTTGTGCATCTGGCTTGATGTGGGTCCTGGGGAATTGAACCCTGGTCAGCAAGCTTTGCAAGAAAGTACCCTTAACTGCTGAGTCATCCCCCGAGCCCCTGCTCCACAGACTGTAAGGGGTAGACGAGACCTCAAAAGGAACAGCATCCAGAGACCCAAGCCCAGGACCCAGAGCCGACTTCCTGTTCCGAGTTACACAGAGAAATGTCACAGAACAGGCCTACACAGAGCTGGTTCCTCTCTCATCCACTTAAAAATCTGTCCACTCATGACCTCAGGGCAGCTGCAGTTACCTGCCAGGACTGGGCGGGTCAGCGTTCCATCACGGATGGGGAAGGCGCTCACAGGCTCCTCCCTTCTGATGGCAGTACATGGAAGAGGGGGTTGGGGACATTTTCTTCAGTAGTGTAGCCACTGGAAAGTGGCCTGTGCTCTTATAAACACCCCTCACCCATGCTTCTAGAACCAACCCTCATTAAACTCACTGCGTCACAAAGAAATAAATAAATAGGGGCTGGAGAGGTGGCTTAATGGTTAAGGCATATGCCTGTGAAGCCTAAGGACCCAAGTTCGATTCCCCAGTACCCACATGAGACAGATGCACAAGGTGGCACATGCGTCTGAAGTTTGTTTGCATACCCATTCTCTCTCTGTCTCTCTCTTTCTCTCTCTCTCTCTCATAAATAAATATTTTTAAAAAAATAAAAAGAAAGAAAGAAATAAAACTACCTGAAGGCAGAAGGGAATTAGTTGGAAAGAGGAAGGGGATGACGGTAAGTAAATGGGAACAAAAGAGGGTAGGGTAATGCAGGGAGTGAATAATAACAATGTAAAATAAAAATAAATAAATAAGAGAAAAGAAGAAAAGAAATATGTGTACTATGAGCTGACATGGAAGCTCACATCTGTAGTCCCAGCACTTGGGACACTGAACGGGAGGATTTACTACATGTCTTAAGCCAGCCTGGGCTACACAGTGAGGCCCTGACTCAAAAACAAACAACAAAAGTATAAGTTCTCAGAGAGGTGCTGTTTAAAATGTAACGGCAGATCCTCCTGCATGAAACATTGTGTGTGCCAGTCTCCATCTTAATTGAGTTCTGACTTCTATCCAGTCATTGCCACAATGTACCAGTCACTTGGCCAGGGCCTTCCTCACTCGGGAACTTAAGAGACCCAGTGGCCCATCATGCAAATGGGCCTACTTTGAGCAGCAGCAAGTGCATGCTTATCAAACAGAATCTGCGTGCTGGATAAAAGATGCAGGGTACACAAGTTCTCCCACAGAATGTGAGACTGCCACACTGTCACACTTGATCACACCATTTGGGGACACTGTGGAACCTTTCAGATTTGAGGGCTAGCTGGAAGAAGTGGGGCACTGGTGGGCAGGCCTTGAGGTCATAGCCTAACTCCATCTCCACTTCCTGTTCCCCAACATGTGAGGAGGTGAGAAGTCCCAGCTACACCCTTCCGTTGCCGTGCAGGCACTGACCACGCTGCCTTCTCTGCCACAGCCAAAGTATCCGTTCAAACTGCGAGCCCAAACAAATCCTTCTCTGAAGTGCTTTGTTTGGTTCCTGGCCATGATGTGAGAAAAGTTACTAACACATGCTCCAACAAACTTCTCGCTCCACCGTGTGGACAGTCCTGCACAGAGCGCTAGGAAACCAGTTCTATACCTGACCACTTATCAAGTAAAATCTATTAAGATGAAATTAATTAAGAAATTCTTAAGAGCAGAGTGATTATTAGATCTCACCCTCAACGTACCAACGAAACCAAAAGCATGTCTGTCAAGCAATGACTCTGGGCCACTTCCATGTGCATAGTGACTGTAGACCGACACCGTAGAGAATCCATGCGCTGGCCGAGCAGATGGATGGTGCAGCCGCGCACATCGCAACCCTCGCCCACGTGGGGGGGGGGGGGGGGCGGAGACCAGAGACTCAGTGGCGCTCACTGCTGGACAGCAGCTCTGGAGTCAGGGCAGAGACCCCGTATGCAGAGGAGGGATAGGAGAAGGACAGCTCCTCTGGCCTCTGCACACATGCATGGGGCAGGCGCATCAGCACACAAGGGTGCACACATCACACACACCACACATACTACACATGAAAAAAAAGTTCAAAGTTCAAATGGCCGCTCTTCTAGTTCCTGTCTCGTGGGTTCCTTTATCTTACTCCATGCACAGGATAGAGTTGGGGGTCTATCTTGTGCATCAATGCTCCTCTTGGACAGCAGAAATCCTCCTGGCCCTGAGGTTATTTTTACAAACCATGTCACTGGAAGACTTCAAATGCGTCTTCATTATCTCCCTCGGTGAGCCCCAGTTGCACTCAGTTTTCACTATTAAACTGGACATGGTGTCCAATTAGTTCCTATGAATAGACTTTTCATGAGTCATTTGCTCTGCTGGTGTTTTCATATAAAATTAGCCAGACACATCTGCTCGCTGGTGCTCTGAAACCACAGGCTCATTCAGCCTTTAGCGGTGGTCACCACAACCTGTAATCTCTTCAGGCATCATGGTTTTCTGGAGAGTGGATTTCTGCATACTCATCTCGTGGAATTCAGGATATCTGGGTTCATTGTTTGAGCAGCCACAGTCATTATTGCAAAAACCACACCGTCAGTCACTGTGATGTGTTTATCCCCTGTCTGGAATGGCAGCAGCATTTCACACAGCACCAACAGATCACCTAAATTGGTCTGTGGCAAACGCCACGGCAGCATGAACAGCTTCAACTCTTTGCACAGTACAAAGGGATTAAGGTATATAACAGCATGCAACCCCGACAAAACAAACTTAGAGGATTAAATGATTTTCACTAGCCTGAGCCCTTCCAATTAGGATGAACTCCAACCAAATTAAATGAGGCATGCTAGAATACTCGTTCCTTGCAATCATGTAGGATGAAGCCGTCTTCTTCCGGCTGAAGCACATCCAAGCAGATGAGAAGATGACCTTCCGCCTGCCGTGGTGGCGCACGCCTTCAATCCCGCACTTGGGTGGCAGAGGTAGGAGGAGCAGTGCGTTTGAGGCCAGCCTGGAACCACAGAGTGAGTTCCAGGTCACTCTGTTAGAGTGAGACCCTAACTTGGGAGAAAAAAAAAAAAGACGACCTTCAATGCCAAGGTGATGCAGACAGAAATCACAGAGATGCCACCAACAGAAGGCAGAGAGGGCCACACATCCCACATGCTGCGACCCCGCAGGTGTGGCTCTGCATGCCTTAAGCAGCCAGCAGGAGCTGACGACGCTGACCCAGAGGACTAGCTGCGCAGCGGCCCCCACTCCTCTGCCGCCACAGTACTCAGAGAAATAAAACCGCCTGCAGGGGCTGAGGCGGGACTGTGGGTAAAGTGCTTGGTTGCCACAGAAGCAGGAGGACCTAGGTTTGGATCCTCTGAGCCCACATAAATGCCTGTGATCACAGCTCTCCGGAGCGGGTTCCTGGAGCAGGCTGAATCCGTGAGCTCTGGGTTCAGTGCAAGATTGTCTCCATATGTTAGATGGAGCCTGAGGAGGTGGATCGGTGTTTGAAAGTGTTTGCTGTGTAAGCATGGGGGCCTGAGTTCAATGCCCCAGCACCCACATAAAAAACCAGGTGTGGCCATGCATGCCTGTAACCCCAGCACCGAGGGGGAGAGGAAATGATCACTGGGACTCACCTGACAGGCAATCGAGACTAAAGCAATAATAATAATAATAATAATAATAACAGTACAAGCTCCAGGTTCAGTGAGCTTCACTGACTCAGTGAGATAAGGTAGAAGAGCAACAGACGGAGATGCCCAGCGCCCTGCTTGGGCCTCCCCACGTGTGCACAGGGGCACACACATGCACACACTGCGCACACAGACACATGCATAAACAAATGAACATGGTGGAGAGTGACAAAGGAAGGCATCAGCACTGGCCTTTGGCCTCCACGTGCACGTGCACACATCCAGACACACACATGTATGACACACGCCACACACAATGACAAAACGTGCTTCAACGAGCAAACACAAGAAAACTGCCTCCATGGGAAGTCTTCCCAGGGGGAAAAAATGCCATAAAAGAAGGCAGCTGCCAGAGACTCCCACAGGCCCTTTGCAGAGTCCGTGGAATGCCCCCAAGTGGCTCCATATGGCAAGAAGTCAGAGTCTGCAGCTATTAGGCCCTCGGGGCCCAAGTGTCACTCCAAGAACAGAGCCGCGAGACTCCTGAGCTGTGACGAGGACAGTTGGCAGCCAGGGTTCTCGTCAAGGGCTGGCATCTCACTCCTGACCAAGGGGGCCTACCTGCCAGCAGAGGCTGCCCAGGACCAGCCTGGGACCCTCAGGATGGACAGTGACTCTCCATCCCAGGACCTGCTGCGCTGCAGCAACAGGCACTGGGGATCGACAGGATGCGCAAGGAGCGCCACACTCTCTCAAAAAATAAATCTCCGCCCTGCAGACTTTCCAGCTAGAATTGTTAAAGATAAACATCATAGATTACATAGATCATTGTCCTAGAGATTAACATCCAGGAATGTGTAAGTTCATCTAGTAAGTGCTGCAAAGAGGGTCATGTGTTTCCTCAATCTTTGTGTAGAATTTTCTAGTGCAATAAGAAAATCAAAAATTAAAGTGTTTTTTTTCATAAGGATCAAGAGACCCAGATATGGACTGGAGAGATGGCTTAACAGTTAAGTGCTTCCTGTGCAAGCACTAAGGGGTCTGAGACCACTGATGTCCACATCCTACGTAAACAGCTGGACATGGCCACACATTCCTGTAACCCTGGTCCCGCAGGGGAGCAGAACTCTGCAAGCTCTGGAATTCACAGATTAGTAAAAGGAGACTCCGGCTCAAAATAAAACGAGGTGGAAGAGCAATGGAGCCATTCACCCGACATTCCACTCCCGCCTCTGCAGGCAAGTGAGCCCCACGGCAGGCAAGTGTATGGGGCATTGCAAGGGCACGTGCAGGTGCATACACCACACCACACACACAATAAAATAGAACTTGTATTTACTTATTTATTTATTTGCAATAAAAGAGAGAGAGAAAGTGTATGGGCATGCCACACACAGGGCCTCTTGCCGCTGTAAATAGACTCCAGATGCCTGTGCTACTTCCTATGTCTGGCTTCACGAGGGTGCTGGGGAATTGAACCCAGGCTGTCAAGCTTTGCAAGCAAGCACCTTTAACCACCTAGCCATCTCCCAGCTCCTTAAATAAAGTAAAACTTTAGAAAAGATGTTAGTCCCAGATCATCTGGCCAGCTTTATAATCGTAGCATGGTTTTACCTCTCTAAGTTTACTCACTACACACTTGAGGATAATAACGGCAGAGCACCTTATGCTAACAGATTTTGTGAAATGGTGACAAGATAATGTTTATGAAATGCACAATAATTGACATGAAAGACACTGTTGACATTCCCAGCTTCTCTTGTGTGTGCCTATTGTGTGGCGTGAATGTGTGTACATGTCTGGGGGGGTGAGTGCACACGTGAGGCTGCGTGTGGAGGCCAGAGGTCAACATTAAGTGTTGTATACTCAACTACTCTCCGCCTTATTTTTCCAACAGGGTGTCTCACTGAACCTGGAGCTCAGTGGTTTGGCAGGCTAGCAGCCAACAAGCCCCAAGGATCCTCCTGTTTCTGCTCCTGCAGCCCTGGGATTGCAAGCATCTGCTGTCACATCCAGAATTTACACCTTTGTTGGAAGGATCCATGCTTATGTCTGCGTGCTTGTGGGGTAAGCACTTTACCCACTGAGCCACTTCCCCAGCCCAGGTCCAGCTTCGTGACTCAGGTTTAAATCCACTCAGATGTTATTATAGATTGAATGTGAAATGCCCACCACAGGCTCATGTATTAAGCAGTCAGACCCCATCAGGTGGCACTGTCTTCGAGGACCTAGGAAGGTGCATATGTGTGCACCCCTTGTGCACACATGTGGAGGCCCGAGCAGGGTGCTGGGTGGCCCCGTCTCTTGCTCTGTTGCCAGAGGAAGAAGATCACTAGGACAGGACACTGGGAGATTTATTGTTCGTGGCCCTTCCTGGCTCACTCTGCTCCCACCACCATAATGTTCTACCCAAGCATATGAGAGTAAACAACCTGGCCTGAGCCCTCTGGGACCATGAGCCAAAATAAATTCTTCTTCCTGTAAGTTGTTTCTATGGGGTACGTGCTCATAGCAACAACGAGTAACTAACATGCAGCTGGGGGTATGGCTCAGTGAGTAACAAGCTTGCCACTCAAACACCCGTGAAAGCCAGGTGTGGTGGCATGCACTTGTGACCCAGCACTGAGGAGGAGGGGACAGAATTCCTGAGGCCCATTAGCAAACAAGGCCAGCTGAACCAGTGAGCTCCCAGTTCAGTGCGAGACACCGTCTCAAAAAATACATAAGGTAGATGGGCTGGAGGGATGGCTTAGCAGTTAAGGCACTTGCCTGCAAAGCTATAGGACCCAGGTTCCATTCCCCAGGACCCATGTAAGCCAGATGCACATGGTGGCACATGCATCTGGAATTCAATTGCAGTGGCTAGAGGCCCTGGCACATCCATTCTCTCTATCTGCCTGTTTCTATCTCTCTTGAATAAATAAATTTCATATATATACATACATGAAATATATATATATATATGACTTCTGGCTTCCACATACATGTGCACACACTTGTACATTTACTTACGCACATGCACACCACACACACATATGCACAAAAAGTTTTAAGTTAACACGATAGCACCTCTGGCATTTGGCATGCAATCAGTGTGGCCAACACCTGGGGACCATCACACAGGGCGGAGCTGATGGTCAGCCTTGCGCAGTGCCCACATCTTTACATACTGTAAAATTGATAACTTCTGTCCCCCCTCGGCTCCCTCCATCCTCACCTGCACATGTGGGCAGCACAGGCTTCCTTTGGCAACTGGCCTCTGAGCCTCCTGGAGATTCTAAAGCCCTTAAGGGGACAATAAGGCATGTGGATAACTGAACTCATCAAACACATAGGCAAAAATGTCAGCAGCAGAAAATAGGTGGCCGTGACAGGTATGCTGCATGAAATTACAACGAAAGGCACAGGTGGCCAGGAAGCAGACTCAGAGAACGTGCTATGAGATGGGACATGATGGGAAACTCACACTTTTCCACAGGTAATCATTTGCTATGTTCATCTGTTTTATTCTCTTACAGAGAGTCACAGACAAGTGACAGCAGGCTTGAGTGTGCTTGAGTTCCAAGAACAGAGTTACAGTGTTTTTTACCATGGAATTTCAAGTGCATTATCAGCTCAGCTCCACTCGCACTTTTATTCTGTCAAAATGAAAGCTCTCTCTTCCACAACAATCCCTCAGTTACACAGCAGATTCTTGAAGGGAAGGGTATAGTCAGTCTTACTCATTGTGGCAGTTTGAATCAGATGTCCCCCATAAGCTCATGGGTTTTATGTGTTTGGTCCCCAGATGGTGGCAACATGGAGGCCGAGCCTCTCTGTAAGAGGTGTGCTGCTGGGAGCAGCCTCAGGGGTGTCATGGCCCAGCTTCTTCCTTGTCAGAGCTCAGCTAACGCTTGCTGTCAACTACTGCGGCAAGACATGAGGCCCAGCCTCTGCTCTGCCATGCTTTCCCTGTCACCCCGAAGCTTCCCCTCGAGACTGTAAGCGGGAATAAACCCTTTCCTCCCATCAGCTGCTTCTGGTCAGGTGTCTTGTCCCAGTACTGTAAAAGCGGCCACAGCACCCATATCTATCACAGGCTGAGAGGGAGTACATGCGGGGTTTCCAGAAAGACCGTGCAAGGCCATCTACCTCTGCTCTCTTTGAATTTCTAAAGCCACCTCTGGAATCAGGACCGCGCAGCAGAGACACACACAAGACCACAGGCCGCCGGCAGAACGATGCACCTGGGTACAATGTGGAACCGTGCCATCAACAGCAGGGACCGTCCTGCTACCCTGCGGGACATTGTCTTTTCCATTGCGTTGCAGGAGACGCGGCTTCCCTATGCCCTAGGAACCTGCAGGGGGTGTCCCTGCGACCAGCACTCACCTGAACCCAGGGCGGTGCGGCCAGTGTCCAGTGTGTGGGAGCCACGCTGAGGAACATGGCCTGTTGCTCCTCCCCTTCTTACTGGGGGTGCCTGGGCAGCCCCCTTCCACTCTGCTTCTCTGGGGCCCTGAGCTCATGACACAAGACACCAACAGTGAGTGCCTGCGGCCCATCGCTGCTGTGGCTGTGAATTGTTCTTGCTCTGCCAGGAATGCGCCAGCTTGGCAGGCTGATCAAGCGGGAGGGACAGCAGCATTTTCCTGATTCCGGTCCGACGGCTAGTAAATAATAATAATATACACATAGAGGATGGAGACCAGGGGCTGCAGAGATGGCTCTGTGGGTAAAAATGCTTGCCGCTCAGCCATGGGGACCTGAGCTTGGATCCAACCCCAGGCCCGACACAAATGTCAGGCTGAAACTCCAGCGCTCAGAAGATGAAGAAAGCATTCTTCCCAAGGCAAGCTGGCTGGCTCTGGGTTCAAGTGAGAGAACCTTTTCAATTAATAATGTGGAGAGTAAGTGAGGAGGCACTGCACACCAATGTCCAGCCTCCACATGCACACACATGCATGCACGCACACATATATGGGCTCACACACGTGCAAACATGCATAGGCACACACACATGCACACACAGATGGAGACCAGCGCCTGTTTCAATGAACAAGACGTGAAGCAATACAAAGCCGGAGCGGGCTGTTTTGGTTCCACGCATGGGCGGGGTCACGGGCAGGGTCACGGTGTATTTCTTCTCTAGGGCCATCATCAAGGACTGTGAGACCCACTGGCCTCTCCAGAGTTCATTGTTCAGGCATCGACACCAGGCGCAGTGAACCTGTCACCATATACTTGAGGTTCTTTGGGGAAGTTGATGTAGGCCAACCACCACCACAGAGAAGGGAGGAAGAAGTCGGGGGGGGACAAGTCTGGCTCCTGCAGCTCCTCATGCACGAGTCCAGTAGCTGTGGAAATGACCCCCAAAGATAGGAGGAGAAGCAGGTAGAAGCCTGAGTTTGAGGACAGTGGCTGGGGTGATATAACCCAATCAATAAGATAAAAATCACCACAGGATGGAGAGATGGCTTAGCAGTTAAGGAGCTTGCCTGCGAAGCCAAAGGACCCAGGTGCAATTCCCCAGTACCCATATAAGCCAGATGCACAAGGTGGTACATGCATTTGGAGTTCATTTGCCATGGCTAGAGGCCTTGATATACCCATTCTCTCTCTCTCTCTCTCTCTCTCTCTCTCTATCTGTCTATCTCTCTAATAAATAAAATAGAATTAAAAAAACACTAGGACAGATCATGCTATAAAAAAGGGTGGGGCCAATACTTTGAATGCTTGCTCTGGGCAGACTGTCAGATATATATTATTTAATAGACATGCTATCAGTGTGGTGGTTTCATGCAGGTGTCCCCCATAAACTTAGGTATTCTGAATGCTAGGTACCCAGCTGATAGAGACTGGGAACTAAAACCTCCTGGAGGTGGTGTATTGCTGGGGGCGGGCTTGTGGATATTATAGCCAGCGTCGCCTTGCTAGTGTTTGGCACATTCTCCTGTTCCTGTTGTCCACCTTATGTGGGCTGGGGTGATGTCCACCCTCTGCTCATGCCATTGTGGAGCTTCCCCTCAAGCCTGAAAGCCAGAATAAACCTCCTTTTCCCACAAGCTGCTCTTGGTTGGGTGATTTCTACCAGCAGTGCGAACCTGACTGCGACAAGGAACTCAGTGTTTGCTAGAGCCATGGGGCCATGTAGAAGGAACGGCTCACACCTGGGCTGCGCCTGGTGCACGGTGAGGGTGGGAAGAGAGCGATTCAGCAGCCATTCGGCATCTGATCTCATCATAGCAATCACCAGCCCATAGTAGGATCCTAAAGGCCCCAAAGTAGAGAGCGCTTTTTTGTTTTGGTTTCTTTTGTTTTTTGAGGCAAAGTCTTGCTGAGTCCCAGGCTGACCTGGACTGGAATTCACTATGCAGACTCAGGCTGGCCTCAAACTCACAGTGGTCCTCCTACCTCTGCCTCTCGAATGCTGGGATTAAAGGCATGCGCCACCACGCCTGGCTACAGCCTGCTTTTTGTTCTCTCCTCTCATTGTTTCTTCAGACGTGAGTCTGACAGTGCAGCCCAGGCTGGCCTTGACTTCTGGATGTCCTGCCTCACTCCTGAGTTCCTGGGGGACAGGTGACCATCACGATCTTCGTTTCTCTATTCCCTTTTGGAGGATTTTCCCTTCCCTACAAAGACCTAATGGCTGAAACCCAAGGATGGCTTTTTCTACAATGACAGGAATCTGGGAACACACGGGGGAAGTTACAGGTGGCAGAAAGACTGAGCTAGACTTGGTGAGGCCCAGTCAGCACCCGAGCAGCCGCTGATTGAGCAGAGAAGGGAGAGGGGCGTGAAGCCACCTGTCCTAGTTGCCTTTCTGGTCACGGTGACAAAACACCTGACAACACCCCAAGGGAGTAAAAGTTTACTGTGGCTCACGGTTTCAGAGAGAATAGCCCGTTATGGTGGGAGGCGTGGCAGAGCAGCTCTGAGACAGCAGGAGCAAGGTGGAGCTCTGCACGTGGTGGCTGGACCATGAAGCAGAGAACACTCCAGAACAAGGCCAGCCACAAACCAGCAGTGTCCACTCCTGGTGACCTACATCCACCAGACAGGAGCTATCCCCTGCAGTTCCACAACCTTCCAAGACAGCACCACCAGCTGGGGACCAAATGTTCAGACACACAAGCTTGGAGAAGACATGTCACATTCAAATTCTACCACCACCCAGGTCCTGCTCTTTCACCAGGATCCTTCTCTTTTCACACTCTGTCTGAAGGAGAGAAAGTGGATGCATGGATGCCATCATTCTTAAATGAGGGACTTTTGTTAATAGTTTGGTTCACGGTTTCGAGAGTTACATGGTGGACTCAAAGCAACTGGTTCCATCTGCCAAGAAGAAAATGGAAGCCTCCAAGTGGAACAGACTCCAAGGAATCATCTTGACTGGGATGGGCTCTGAGGTGTTCACTGGACAACGACTTCCAAGAGCCCACCAGAAGTGCCTCTGCCAAGGACTGGAAGTGACCCTTGTGCCACATATCCTTGCTCTCCCCAGATCTCCAGAGGCAGAAGCCCCATCCTCCCAGGAGGAATGTCTCCAGTGTGCTTCTCTGGATACCGCAAAGTCGAGCTTCCAGGAAACGCGAGCCAGAGCAGAGGAGAGTGGAGGCACGTGGATGGGGGCTTTCCAGCTGCTGCCCTGCCTCCGCTCTAAGGTGCTTTTCAAGTATTTTTGTTGACTTGTTTGTTTGGCAATTAAATACATTTTTGATATTTATTTATTTACTTGCAAGGAGAGAGAGAAGGGAGACAGACAGAGAGAATGGGTGCACCAGGGCCTCCAGCCACTGCAAACAAACTCCAGAAGTGTGTGTCATTGTGTGCATCTGCCCTACAAGGGTCCTGGGGAATCAGACCTGGGTCCTTAAGCTTCACAGGCAAGCGCCTTAACCATTAAGCCATCCCTCCCGCCCCTAAATGCTTTTTGAAATGAACTCTTTCAGGCCAGCTACAATACATAGTGCCAGCCTCACTGCAAAGTCTATGTTGCTTCCTGGAGCCCATATACTGTAAGGGAATGTTTCATTACGTAAGGCCTTTCAGAAAAATAAAAAGATTCCCCTCTTCAGAGGTATGGCACAGTCTCAATTCAAAGGTGTAACAGGATTTCTGGTCTCATAGATGTGCCCAGAATATTAATCTTGGTGAAATGCACTTACTTGAAGAAAAAAGCCAAAGGGTGCTAAAGGTTTTGCTAGATTTCTGACTTTCCACAGCATGTTTATGTATGCTTCCTTCCAACTTCTTTTCCTCTCTTAAAACCTTTTTTCTTTCATTTGTAGTGTAGGGGAAAAAATTAAAAAGCAGAAAACTCATCGTAACTCCTGAAGCAAAACCCCGTGAGCAGGTCCCTGTCTACCAGCCCAGCTCTCATTTCCACTTGTGTGGCTTCTCTCACGGGCCAAGCAGGGAGGAGGGACAGCGGCTGCCGCACCCTGTAGCAGACGAAGACGTGACTTGCACATCGTGACAGCTCAGGAAGACGGCTGGGAGCAACGCCACGACGGCACACCCTCTGTCTTGGTCAACCCTGGCTGTCGGAACCAACAGTTGCCCTCTGCAGAGACCCCTCCACAGGCTCCCTGGAGAACTGAAGTGGATCCCTAATGGTGCCACCCATAAGTGGTGTCAGAATGAGGGACAGATCTGGGACAACAGACTCTCAGGAGCTGCATCTTTCTCCAAACTCACTGGCTCTAAGGCAGCCCCTCCCCCTGCACCCAGAACCAGTTCTACCTCGGGCAATATGGGAAAGAAAAAAGGTTCACACTTCAGCCCTCATGTGGGGACCTTCACGTCCTCTAGTGGTAGAAAACTATAAGAAGCAAGAAAACCTCAGAGAGAAGCAAAAACAGTGATAGAACAGATGAGATGAAACCGTCCTGCAGTGACTGGCCAGGCAGAGAGCTCACACCAGCAGAGCAGCAAACCAAGATGGAGACGCGCACTGCGGGATAACCAAGTGCCTGGCAATTGTGATTCATTAACAGCAGATCTCATTTCAAAACGAGCTCCCTGAGGATCTAATTACGCTAAGTGTGCTGCCAGTGAATGGGAGAGTCGTCACTTCCAGCCACCCTTGGGCACGGGGAAGTCCCTCCCTCACTGTGGCTAATCGGTGACCATCTCCCTCCAACAAGCAGCTCCTGTCACGCCCATGCTCTGTCAAGCCTGTCAATGGCAACTGATTTCGTGTTAAGATACAAGCTGGCGTGATGCACAAAGGTCAAGTGGAAAACTGTCCCTTCCACCACATCACTGTCATCAACCGTTAAAGGTCACTCCACCCAATATGTTGCTGTGACAGAAAATAACTTTGTATGCTGTGAAATGGGAAAAGTCCCTCTCCTGTGGACTTTCTGGTTTCTCTTTATTCTAAAGCATCTAATCGAGTCCTATCGGGTCCTCTCGGGTGATACGAGACAGGAACCTGTATGGAAGCAGACCTTGACAGAAAAACACAAAGACGGAAGATTAAAAAGACTCTCTATGTAGACCCTTACTACCTAAGGACTTTACTAGGGGTATCACTGTAGCTAACACTTAGGGTGATACACAACCCCAGTTTTAGCAATGCCACCCACTTAGCTCTTCAAATGACCCTGATATCCCATTGACAGATGGTAAAAATCAAAGCCTGGGAACATTATGTAATTTATTCAAGTTTATATAGCTTATAAGTGGAGGAACCTGACTTCGTTGTCAGATTTTTAACTAGGCTAGCCTGAAAAGTACTGAAACCCTGTGATTCATAGCCCACAAGGTTATCTATTGCTGATAACCATAAAAATGGCAATAAACAGGGCTGGGATGTAGCTCAGTTGGTGGAGTGCTTGCCTAGTATACGTGAAGCCCTGGGTTCAGTGCCCAGCACATACAAAGCCGGGTGTGGTGGTGCCCATGTGTAATCCCAGGACTCAGCAGGTGGAGGCAAGAGGGCCATCCTCAGCTACACAGCCAGCCTGGGCCACATGAGGCCTTGTCTTTAAAAAAAAGAACAGGGCTGACGGGATGGCTTAGCAGTTAAGGCGCTTGCCTGCAAAGCCTAAGGACCCATGTTCTACTCTCCAGGTCCCACATTAGCCAGACGCACAAAGATGAGACAAGGGCAAGGCCGCACATGCCCACTAGGTGGTGCAAGCATCTGGAGTTTGATTGCAGTGGCTGAGGCCCTGGCACGCCAATTTTCTCTCTCTCCTCTCTGCCTCTCACTCTCTTTAAAATAAAAAAGACAATAATCATTATTTGTAATAATTATTTTGAGCATTTATTTCTTGAGAGGAGACTTGTATCAGCACCATGCTAGGTTCTAGGGTTAGAGTTCAGAATAGCCGGATAAAGAGTTCATTTAAAAGAAAACCACCTATCTCCTGGGTTTGCTGCATTTTCACATATTAAATTATTTGGTCTTTTAAAAATAAATAAAAATAGGGCTGGAGAGGTGGCTTAGTGGTTAAGCGCTTGCCTGTGAAGCATAAGGACCCCGGTTCGAGGCTCAATTCCCCAGGACCCACGTTAGCCAGATGCACAAGGGGGCGCATGTATCTGGAGTTCATTTGCAGTGGCTGGAGGCCCTGGCGTGCCCATTCTCTCTCTCTCTTTCTCTACCTCTTTCTCTCTAACTGTCGCTCTTAAATAAATAAATAAAAATAAACAAAAAACTTTTTTAAAAGAATGTAGACTCTTTAAAAAAAATAAAAAATAGATGGCAAGTCTTTTTCACCCTGTGGGGAAGCTTATCCTAGGGAATAGCCAACAGCTGTGTGTGTGAGCAGACAGGCAGGACACCATAAGGAAGGCACACGAACAGCAGCCATGGAGGTCTCATAGGACCGAGATGGAGAGGGCTGATAAGTGCACCCCCACGTGTGACAGTGTGGGCGACGGCTCACTGCCCTCTGCAGTGACTGGGGACCAGAGAGAAAGAGGGCTCTGACGGAGAAGGCGTGGCCAGAAGCAAGGTGAGGAAAGCAGGCGGGAGCTAGGTGAGAAGGGACATTGCAGGGCTCGGGTCAACACCCATCCTGGCGACAGCATCAGGTGAAATGAAAGAGCCCATCCGAACTGTAGAAGGAAGACAGGGCAGAGAGGCAAGTACCGGGGCCGGGGACCCATAAGCTAGTCCTCCCCAAATGCTCAGGTTGAAGGACAGATGAGACTCAGGATCCAAAATCTAATGCCTGAGTCGGCCCAGTACCTGGTGAGAGGGAGGGTCCAGGACGCCTCCAAGCTTTTGGGCTGGGGTGGGACAAAGATCGGGAGTGACAAAAGCATCAGGGGAGAAAACAGGGTCTTGGGGTCCTAGGTTGGGCATTCCACAGCCCCAGGATTGCAAAGAGAAATGACGTCATCACTTCAAGGCTTTTCTCTTACTAGTGCAGAAAAGATCTCAGAGACGATCTCTGACGACTTCACTGTCTAGCTCAGAGATGGTCCACCACTGACGACTGCCCGCCTCTCAGAGATGGTCCACCACTGACGACTGCCCACCTCTCTTCTTGCCGCTGCTCTAATCACTCCTCCACTTAGTCCCAACTGTGGACGAGGTGCCTACCACCCTGCCCCACGAGGTCCTCATTCCTCTTGTAGAAAAGACTGGCGTGGCCAGCAGAGCCCCACAGTGATAGTGCAGGGAGCTAGAATGAGCAAGGCAGATGGGCCTGGCCCTCTGGCTGCTTCATACCATGTCAGGGCTTCTCAGCAAAATGAGCCTGGAGATCGCCAGCACGAGAACCCATGCAGAGAAGAAGAGGGAATTTTCATCTAACTTTCTGTACAGGCTACTGAGACTTCCCCTGGTCCTACTCAGGAGACAGAAGACCTTGGTAAAATCCCAATCCCTATTCACCATAAAGTTTCATTTTTTCCAAGCTTTAAAAGATGTGTTAGGGGCTAGAAAGCTGGCTCATCGATTAAGGTGCTTGCCTGAACAGCCAAAGGAGCCAGGTTCGATTCCCCAGGACCCACATAAGCCAGATGCACAAGGTGGCACATGTGTCTGGAGGGCCTCTGTAGTGGTGCACCCATTCTCTTTCTTTCTTCCTCTCTCTCCTCTCTCTGCCTCTCTGTCTCTCTTTTGCTCTCTCTCTCTCTCTCTCTCTCTCTCTCCTCTTTCTCTCTCAAATAAATAAATAAATAAAATTTTTAAAGATGAGTGAGGGTTCATCTCCCAAGGACAAGACCTCTAGAGTAGCCACTTACTCTATTAGACTCTCACAGATTTGAGACTTGACTGAGCTCCAGGTGGGCAGGGTTAAATCTGAAGGGAACAGCCCCCTGAGCACCCTCCTCATGGGCCTCTCCGCCATCAGAAGCACATTGGCACTGCACATGCTGAGATCTTTTTTTAATATTCTATTTATTTATTTATTTATTTATTTATTTATTTAATGGAGAGAGAGAAAGAGAGGCAGATAGAGAAAATGGGCATGTCAGGGCCTTCAGCCACTGCAAATGAATTCCAGACACATGCACCACCTTGTGCATCTGGCTTACGTGGATCCTGGATAATCAAACCTGGGTCCTTAGGCTTCACAGGCAAATGCCTTCACCACTAAGCCATCTCTCCAGCCCATGATTTTTTTTAACTTATTTTTTTTGTTGTTTTATCTTTATTTATTTGAGTGCAACAGAGAGAGAGAAAGAAGAGAGAATGGGTGCGCCAGGGCCTCCAGCCACTGCAAACAAACTCCAGACACATGTGCCCCCTTGTGCATCTGGCTATCGTGGGTCCTGGGGAATAGAGCCTTGAACCGGGGTCCTTATGCTTCACAGGCAAGCGCTTAACCACTAAGCCATCTCTCCAGCCCCCATGATTTTTTTAATATTATTTATTGATTTACTTATCTATTTGAGAGAGGGAGATAAAGAGAGAGAATGGGCATGCCAGGACCTCTAGCCACTGCAAATGAACTCTAGACACATGTGCCACCTTGTGCATCTGGTTTTATGTGGGTCCTGGGGGATGGAACCTGGGTCCTTATTGCTTTATAGTCTTAACTGCGGAGCCATCTCTCCCATCCCACACGCTGTGATTTTTTTCATGAGCTAGGATGCAAGATTGAATAACGTGCCTGGACAGTTTATCAAAACAAATTAGGTGTCCAGTGACGCACCGAACAGCACAGGGAGCCCCACGCAGGAGTAAGGCACCAAGTCATTGCAGTCGTGAAGAGGGACTAGCCGCCATTTGTGACCATCTGGAAGGGAGAGCTCACATAATCATCTGCGGGTGGCGCACTCACCCTCTCTCCTCATGAGGCCAAGGTCACAAAACAGCAAGGCCCATGGAGAAGCACAGGACTCCAGGTTTCAGTCCTCCTTCATGAAGCTTGTCTTTAACTCTCTTCCTAGGTCTCACTTTCCTTCTAACTCTCCCCATGTTTTCCTTCTGTTCTTAAAATCAGAAAAACCGAGTCCAGGACACCTACGATCCCAGCTGCTGGGGAGGCTGAGACAGGTGGATTCTGAGTTACAGGTTAGCCTGGACTAAACTGTAATATTCTGTCTCAAAACAAAAGTAACAACAACAAAACAAAGACCGGGTAACCGATTTGGGGGCTTCTTCAAAGCCAAGCAGTACTTTCATTTCCTCATTCAGCGTCACCCAACAGAACATCGGGCGGAACGAGAGAAGCAACGTGACAAAGTGTACACCGCAGAAGAAAGCTGGCTCACCCTCGGAAGACGTGGAGAACATTCAAGCCCAAGTGTTTCATTATCATTTGCATGTTTTAATACATAGTTCTTTGCCACATTTCTAATTCTTGGCCGCTAGAAAGAAATCAGAACATGTGAAAATAAGCTTCGTATTGCCAAACACAGAGGGAGAAGCCAGACTGCTCCGTGTTACCTTTGCAGCTCCTGATGCCCACCGCTGCCAGAGGCTGTGCAGTAGGGCACTTTCCAGGGTTGCCTGACTGTGGCGCGGGGTGCAGGGAGAAGGGGATCATGAGGTTGGCGGGAGGCTCAGTGGTTCACAGCACTTCCCGCGCAAGCATGACGGCCCGAGGGCACCTGGGTTCAAATCCCCAGCACCCACATAGACAGCTGGGTGTGGCCTCAGTCTCCTGGAACCCTATTCCTGTGGGGAGCAGAGACCTGAGAACCACTGGGGCTCGTGAAAAGAGCGAGCTCTGGTTTCGGTAATTGACTCCACATCAAGGAAACACGTGGCTGAGCCGTGGAGGAGGGACACCTAACAGTGTCCTCTGGCACGCACAGAGCATGCGCATCTGCACACACTCGTGAATACACCACACACACCTACGCACACGCACATACAAAAGGAAAGAGAGAAGAGAAACACGTGGTTCCTAGGCCTGAACCTCAGGTACCTTGTATCCATCAGTCACACTGACCCTCCACCCACACCACAGAGCAGGGTTCACCGCTCCTGCTTTATCCCGGAGCAAACAGCTACCCAAGGGTAGACGGCAGGACAAAAGCCAGCTGACACACTGACATCTGGTCTCCTGAGCTGTCCGGGACACTTCAGCAAGCCTGCTGAGCTGAGCTCACCCAGGTAGACAGAGAAGGACACTTGTGATGGTTAATATGGATTGCCAACTTAGCAGGATCCAGGATCATTCGAGAGACAAATCTCTGGGCATGTCTACAAGGGAATCTCTAGATGAGATTAATTGAGGAAGACCCACCCTAACTGTGAGTTGCACCATCCATCGCCTGGGGTTGTGGACTGAATAGAAAGGAGAGAGGGAGCCCAGAGCCAGCACTCATCTCTCTCTGCTTCCTGACTACGGATTGAATGTGACCAGCCGCCTCACACTCCTGTCGCCATCCTTCATCACCACGACGGACTACAGCCCTTGACCTATAAGCTGAAATAAGCCCTTCCTTCCTTAAGTTGCTTCTTAAGAGGTGTTATGTCACAGCAACAAGGAAAACAAAGAATGCAATACTAAATATTTTATAGCTCACTGTATGCAAATTATACTCCAGATAAAAATACACAGAAAGTTAAAATAAATGTATAAATAAATTCTTGTTTTCACAGCTCACGAAAGTGTTTTGAAGTACCTCGGATTGAATAAATTAATTCTTTCTTCCCCTTCGTGCAGAAATACGAGGTTAGCTGAATCTGCCAGTAGCAACCGCCCATCAGTCAGTCAATCACTCCACTGGCAGGTTGTGAGCCGAGTGTCTCCTTATCACAGTCACCAGCTGAAAGATGGGGCCTTTTACACCCCCTTTACACCGTCACAATCAGACATACAGCAAGGATTACTTTGTGTCCTAGTTACTTTTCTCATTGCTATGACAGAAATGACTTAAATGAGGAAGGGTTTATTTTCGTTCTTGGTTCGGACAATGTAGTCTGTCACGGAGGGAGAGGCCTGGCAGTGGGCCCAGTCCCCTCTGCAGCAGCTGGAACGTGACGCTGCTGGTCGTTCTGCTGCAACAGACAGGAAAGCAACAATGGGGCCAGGACCCAACCTTCAAGACCCACCTCCAGTGACCCGGTGAGGCTCCAACTCCTAAATGTTCCTAAACCTCCCAAAACAGTGCCACCAGTGGGAGACAGAGAACCAGGTGTTCAAACACATGAGCTTATAGCAGACATTTCACATTCAACCATGACATTTTACTTCCTGGAAAAGATCAGGACAAAAGTCTCTGGAAATCTGCAGTCAGAGGCAACTTCAAACAAATACACGATTCCAGGTTTGGTAACAGGATACACATCGACTTTTCTTTCCTGTACCCTGCCACATTACCTGGCACATCATGCATGCTCAACAAGCACGCTTGGTGAATGAATGACTTCAAGGCAGGCGGACGATGGATTGACATGATTCTCCTGTGTGAGGGAGGTGACGGCATAGGACGACAACCTTGGGTGCCGGTCTTCACCTTCAACTTGTTTGAGGCAGGGTCTCTTGTTTGCTGCCACAGGTGCACGCTAAGTGTCCTACAAGCTTCCAGAGACACTCCAGTCTCCACCTCTCATCTCCCTGAAGGACTGCTGGGATCACAGGCATGTGCTACCATGTCTGCCTTTACTTGGGTTCTGGGGATCTGACTCAGGTCTTCACACTTGCAAGGCACACACTTTACACTCAGAGCTATCTCCCCAGATCCTGCATGTGGGTGCTTGTTTGTTTCTTTATTTGTTTGTCTGTTTGTTTGTTTTAAGGTAGGTTCTCATTGTAATCCAGGCTGACCTGGAATTCACTCTGTAGTCTCAGGCTGGCCTTGAACTCACAGCAATCCTCCTACCTCTGCCTCCCATGTGCTGGCATTAAAGGCGTGTGCCACCATGCCCGGCTGATGTGGCTCTTACTGTGAAACATTCCACCCATGTCAGGAAAATCAGTAAGTCTGCTCAGAAATCCACAGGCCAGCCTGGCTATCAGAGAAGCAGCTGCCCCTGAGCAGAGCCAACCTGAGGAGTTGGCTGCACAGCTCCTGGGGACAAGGGAGGGAGAGATGAGGAAGGAAGGAACAAAGGGGGACTGTGAAGGGAAAAGAGGAAACCATGTATAAACAGCTTAAACCTCACCTTTATCATAATCCTCGTCCTCAATTGCTTTTTCTTGAAGTTTCTGGAGCTTTAAACTCAACGAGGTTACCTGTGTTGGTTTGAAAGGAAAAACGTGAAAACAAATTACAATTGCATTCAAGCAAACCCAGTTTTGTGAAACCTAAGAACATCTAGGAAGTATTTTAAAAATCAATCTCATTCTTTTTAAAAAAAATTTATTTGTGTGTGTGTGTGTGTGTGTGTGTGTGTGCGTGTGTGTATGTATGTGCATGTGCACACATCCCAGGGCTTCTTGTGGCTGCAAATGAATATCAGACATACTCGCATACCACTTTGCATTTGACTTCACTTGGGTACTGGGGAATCGAACCCAGACCATCAGGCTCTACAAGCAAGAGCCTTCAACAACTAAGCCATCTCCCCAGCCCACTTCATTCACCTTAAAAAAGGGGGGGGCCAGCCGTGGTGGCACTCGCCTTTAATCCCAGCACTTGGGCGGCAGAAGTAGGAGGATCACCATGAGTTTGAGGCCACCCTGAGACTACATAGAGAATTCCAGGTCAGCCTGGACGAGAGTGAAACCCTACCTCAAAAAAAAAAAAAAAAGAAAAGAAAAGAAAAAATTTTAAAAATGGGTTGGAGAGATGGCTTAGCAGTTAAAGTGCTTGCCAGCGAAGCCTAAGAACTTATGTTCAAATCTCCAGGTCCCATATAGCCAGACGCACAGTAACACGAGTGTGCAATGTCACATATGCACCACAAGGGGCACATGTGTCTGGAGTTCATTCACAGCAGGCTGAAGATCCTGGCACACCCATTCTCTCTCTCTCTCCCTCCCCCACCCCATTTTTTTCTCTCATTCTCTCAAAATAAAAATAATAAAAAACCACAAGTGTATGTTTTTCATGCCAAATGCATTTGTTTCCATTATCTTTTTTTTGTTTTGTTTTGTTTTTTTCAAAGTAAGGTCTCATTCTAGGCCAGGCTGACCTGGCACTCATTCTTTAGCCCCAGGCTGACCTTGAACTCACAGCGAGCCACCTACCTACCTCCCAAATGCTGGGATTAAAGGTGTGCACCACCGAACCCAGCCATTTGTTTCTTTTTGAGTCTGAGGCCACCCTGAGACTACATAGTAAATTCCAGGTCAGCCTGGGCTAGAGCAAGATTGTACCTTGAAACCCCCCCCAAAAAAAGTTATATAACAGAAGTATAATTTGAGCATGAAATCCTCACAAAAAGTTAGGATGTTGTTTTAAACAAAAACATCACAGTGCATGCTAAGAAGGAAAACAGTTCCTGGAAAAACTGTCTCTGCTCTGAACCCCAGGGTGAAAAGATGAGGGAGAATGGAGAAAGTGGGGGCAGCTGCACTCCCCGGGCGGAAGGGAGCACACAGGCACACAGGACAGGAAAAGCACTCTCTCGGGCAGGGGGTGCCGCCGGGTGGTTGTGGCTGTGTGGATGGAGGGGCTGTGTGGCAGCTCTGAGGGGGTTCAGAGACAGCGGCAGGGTGCAGGAGCACGTTGTTTTCTGACCTGAAGAATTGAGGGGGCTCTATTCACTCAGATCACCTCACACAAGCCCTTAGTGGCACCAGCTAGGGACACAACTAAGCCCAGGACTCCATGGATCTCCTCCTGTGCGCGCTCGCTCGCTCGCTCTCTCTCTCTCTTCCTACATCTGGGCTGGACTGAGGTCCCTAAGGCCATATTGAGTCAGACAAGGACAAGCCCCTCGTGACATCAATCTATAGGGAAGGAACAGAAAGCAGAGAGGATCCAACTGCATGGAATGAACATGAACTTCCCTCCAGGTCTGCAAATTCTCCTGCTGAATGCTCCGTGGTGAGTGCTTTGCCTCCCTGCACATCCGCTACACATGTGAAAGGACATGTACATGCATGTGCACACACACACACACACACACCAGAATAAAGCAGTCTTGATGGAGAGGTAGAGGGATGACAGACAGTTAGGGAGTGGAATGTGAGGTGTGGAAGACAGCAGTGACCTTACCCTGTCTTGGTCCTAGAAGATGGGGTGGGAGAAGAAGCCCCCCCCCCGGGAGAAAGGATGCCTGCCCCTCCCTCATAGCCCACAACCAAGGCCGCTAGTTGAGCGAGTGTTCCTGTGCTCACGGCCTGAGGCAGGGGAGCCAACCACAATCCCACTTCTGTGCTGTGGCAGAAACAGGCATCTAATCCACTATTAAGTAAGAAGTCATGGACAGGTGGAGACAGACATGACATAGGCTGGGGAGGGGCAATGATTCTAGCTAGAAACTGTGGCCAGACAGAGATCAGGGCTCATCCTATTCGGGGGTCCCTCCTCACCCCACAGGGAGTGTTTGCTGACTTTCACCTCTGCCTGAATAAAACCCGCTGGCTTACCGTAACCCCTGCACTCTCTATCGTTCTTGGATGCAGAGAAAGAACCCATGAAGCCCTGAGCAAGACCCCTGCCACAGTCTCGACAGGACAAGCCACGTGGTCTAGAAGGCCAGCTCCACGTGCACAGGAAAGCATGGGACACAAGAAGCAAAGGCCAGGAAGTTGGGGGCCTCCCAGTGCAGGATGTCCTCTTTCCAACCTCTCACCTTTTCCAAACCGCAGCCAGCTCAGTCTCCCCAACTTGCAGGTCCTACTCCAAGCAAAGCTACACTGAACAAGCCCAGGCCAAAGGCGGCGGGGGGTGGGGGGGGCATGTGCCCATCAGAGCACCGAAGCCACAGAGAGAGAACCCAGGGAGCAAAGCATGCGTGTTCAGACAGCATGGCTGTGCCGTCAGCCGCCCTGGGAACCAGCCGCCCCTTCCCTGCCCTCCACCGGCACTGAGCTGGGGGTCCTAACGACCCCCTCAAGAAGATACTGACTGGGATGGAGAGATGGCTTAGTGGTTAAGGTATTTGTGTGCGAAGCCTAAGGACCCAGGTTTGATTCCCTAGAACCCATGTGAGCCAGGTGCATAAGGTAGTGCATGTGTCTGGAGTTCATTTGCAGTGGCTAGAGGCCCTGGTGTACCCATTCCATATCTCTCTCTCTCTCTCTCTCTCATACATAAATAAAAATAAAATATTGAAAAAGAAGAGGGGCTGGAGAGATGGCTTAGAGGTTAAGACGTTTGCCTGCAAAGCCAAAGGATCCCGGTTTGATTCTCCAGGACCCACATAAGCCAGATGCATAAGGGGGCGTATGCATCTGGAGTTTATTTGCAGTGGCTAGAGGCCCTGGCATGCCCATTCTCTCCCTCCTCTCTCTCTCTCTCTCTCTCTCTCAAGTAAATAAGTGAATAAAATATAGTTTAAAAAGGAAAGAAGATACTAACCCCCAGCTGCCTGCGGTTGTTCAGGAGACAGTCGTGCAGTGCAGGTTCCCATTGCCCAAGCAGAGCATCCCAGCTGGGGACGTCCTCCAAGGCGCTGCCCTCATCGTCCCAACTGCCAGCCAAGGAGGCATCCAGGGAAAAGGAGCCAGTGTCCAAGGTCAAGGAGTGCAAGCCACACGGCTGCTGGCTGCCGCTCCCTGCTGCCTGGGCCAAGCCCACCAGGCCCCTAGTAGCAGGGAGACTAAAGGCCCAGGAGTTGCCTTGGGGGTCCTGCAGGGACTGGTCTGAGCCCAAGGCTTCAGCTCCCATCTCCTGGGCGCTGTTGGTGGCTCTGGATGGCAGGCAGCCTTCGGCCTCGCCCCGCTCGCCGGCAGAGCCAAGAGAAAGCTGGATGAAGCTGAAGTTGGAGGCGAAGGGGACTTGGGAGGCCAGGAGGGACGGGGGGGCTGTCGGGGCCTCTCTCCAGGCTGCTCCAGTTGTCACTGACCCCCAGCGATGCCAGAGACCCCACGACTCGCGTGCTTCTTGCTCCCTCACTGCAGGCCGCATCTTTGTTGGGGCCACAGGCCTCAGTACTGTCCATGGGTAAAACCTCCTTCTGATGTCCACTGTCCCCAGGGCCGCATGGCCTGGTCAGTCTCTCAGGCAATCTGGTGCCAGCTCTGTGCTGAATCCCAAAGTGTACTGGAGTTTCTCCCTCGGAGTTCTGGTCCAGGTGTAGGGGGTCCACAGAGGTCACAGCAGGGGCAGCTGAGCTCTCGGGAACAGGGCTGCCCACTGTCAGGCCTTGACATTGACCACTGGGGTCAAGGCCACATTGTCCAGCCCTGGACTCAGAGTGTTGGACCTCCTCACCGCTCAGACCTCTTGGGACCAGATGTGATGTGCCTTCTGCTGGGGCGTGGAACCCGATCCCAGACGTAGCCAGGCTTCTCATGTAGCCCGGCCTTCGTGCCAGCCGCCGCCTCCGAGGGGACGCCACAGGCAGCGAGCCACCTCTGCCGTCTGAGAACAGAAAACAGTGCATCTCACCCGGCCTGGCAGAAACCACGCATGGAAAACATGCATGGTTCTGGGTCACCTCTGCTGCACCTGTCAAAGACACAGATAGCTCAGAAATCCTGGGGGCAACCCAGACTGAAACCCCCCTGCCTGCACCTAGGTCATCCCAGGGCTCCATCCTTCTATTGGCAGAGCAGCTGGCCCTGCCCTGTGCTATGCTGTTACATCTTTACAGACGCTGGAGGCATATCTCCCCGGTATCTCCTGGGGCATCCCCAAAAGGGCCTTGGAAGCCAGGGCCACCTGACTCTGGAATGCTGGCATGCACTATGGTCATTATTCAATAACACATGAATCTTCATTATCCCAGCTATCCATGTCCCCAAAGTGCCCAGTAGGTTCCTGGGTGTCTGGCTGTGCTATAACGCCTGCCCGTCCCTTCATTTCATACTGCAGACTTCCAAATGAAGGCTGAGTTCCCTGCCCAGCGACCCTGCAGACATAGGAGTAGTAACAAATGGTGAACTTTGCTGTCTCATTCCAGTGATGACATGTGTGACCTTCCAAAGGTTATTCAACCTCGCTGTGCCTCAGTTTCCCTATCAGTAAAGTGGGAGGAGCACAAAAGGACCCCTCTCATAAGGTTGTTGTGAGCATTAAATTAAATAGGCTACTATGCCAGGCATGGTGGCTCATAATCCTAGCACTGAACCTAGAGCTCACCAATTTGGCTAGACTAGTTAGCCAGTAAGCCCAAGGGGTCCACCTGTCTCTGCCTCCCCAACACTGGGGTTACAGGCACCACACCCAGAAACTCATGTGACTTCTAGGGATCTAAACGTGGGTCCTCATACTTGTGTTGCAAGGTGCTTGACCCATTGAGCAATCTTCCCCTCTTATCTCTTTATTTTATTTTTTTATGAGAGAGAATTGGTACGTCAGGGCCTCTAGCCACTGCGGTCGAACTTCAGACACATGCACCACCTTGTGGGCATGTGTCATCTTGTGCATCTGGCATATGTGCGTTCTGGGGAGTTGAACTTGGGTCCTTAGTCTTCGCAGGCAAGTGCCTTAACTGCTAAGTCATCTCTCCAGCCCTGTGCTTTATTTTTTGAAGGAGCTTGTGATGTCTCCTGTGACCAGAAATCAATTCTTTCTCATATATGCTTCCTGAAGGCTTAGCTCCGGCCTGCTGCCAAGGAAGGGCTACAGAGCATTCAGCTGGAGAAGGCCACACCCCCTCCCCCACCGCTGAGCGGTCAGCACCAGAAGGCGACTCAGCCAGACAGGAAGGAGAGTGAGGCCTAGAGTGAGGGCTCTGAGGGGTGCGCAGGAAATAGCTGTGCCCACTCTGCTCTGGGTCACCTAGAGATGACTTCCTTCTGCCCATTTGTCCCAGGAATGGCTGAGCAGAGGGGTCTGGTGCAGAGACTCTTTGGTCTTTTTGTGTCACCCTGCTCCATAGGACATACAAGAGCAGATGCCTCATCTCCTTGTCCAGAACAGACCTGCTGTGTCTGGGTACACAGGATTCCCATTCCCCATCCCATCTGCCCCAGCTCAGAAGGCTCTGAAATTGAAGAGAAGTGACAGACAGGAACTTCAAGCAGACGCTATCTACAGTCCAACGAGGACCTGGAAAGTGTCTAGGAGGAAACTGGGAGAAGAAGCAGGTCCTCAAAGAGGCAGCGCAGGACTTTCAAATGCTAACATTCCAGCAAGCCCTGTCCTTAAACTGCTAGTCACTGTTTAGTGACAATGAGCCAGAGGAGCAGCCTGGGATTGTCACTGCTAGGTCAGCAAGGAAGTGATGGCAGGGCCTGAAACTGACCACACAGCTAAAGGGAAAACTAAGCGCAGATACGGTTAGATAATCCTTCCTGGCCCAAAGCTAGCAAAAGCTAAAAGGTAGGGCTGGGGAGATGGCTCAGGGGCTAAAGGCACTGCTTGCAAAGCCTGGCACCCTGGGTTCAATTCCCCGGTTCCCACAGAAAGCCAGATACACAAAGGGGCTCGTGCATCTGGAGTTTGTTTTCAGTGACAAGGTGGCCCTGGTGTGCCCATACTCACTCTCTTTCTGTTTGCCTTTTCCTCTCTGTTGCTTTTTCAAATAAACAAATAAAAATATTTATTAAAAAGAAAACTAAAAGATGAACTCATGGTCATAAGTGAGGTAAACTACCTCCTGCCTCAAACACCCACCCTGAGTTTGGAGCCACACAGAATCGCTTTTAAAGTGCAGTGTCAAAGCCAGCAGTAATGGGCCATGGTCGGTTGTTTCCTCCTCAATTGGCCTGCAAAGGCGCAATGAAACTTGTGATGAAGACCCACTTTATCCTGGGTAGAACACAGTACTCAGGACCACCTCAAAAAAAAGGTGGGGGGCTGGAGAGATGGCTTAGCCGTTAAACACTTGCCTGTGAAGCCTAAGGGCCCTAGTTCAAGGCTCAATTCCCCAGTACCCACGTAAGCCAGATGCACAAGGTGGCGCATGTATCTGGTGTTTGTTTGCAGTGGCTGGAGGCCCTGATGCACCCATTCTCTCTCTCTCTCTCTCTCTCTCTCTCTCTCTCTCTCATCTCTCTCTCTCTCTCTCTCAAATAAATAAATAAAAATAAAACAAAAAAAATTTTTTAAAAGCCCAGCCAAGCATGGTGGCACGTGCCTTTAATCCCAGCACTCAGGAGGAGGATCGCTGTGAGTTCAAAGCCACCCTGAGACTATGTAGTGAATTCCAGGTCAGCCTGAGCTAGAGACTCTACCTCAAAAGCCAAAAAATTATTTAAAAAAAAAAAAAGCCTCAGTGGACAACTTGAAGGGAACAATTCTGTGTTCTTCTCAGCGTGCCCACCTTAACCCCCAGAACCCTCTTTACATCTACTTTATTCAAAGCTCTCGTAGCCTTTCTGCTGGTCTTCACCTCCTGTTCGTCAAGCTGCTCTAAAGGAGCTGTCCTCACCCTAAGCCACTTCACCCAAGGACCCAGTCGACTCCTCACTTCCCTGCTAACAAAGTCAACCGGCCAGCGAGCCAGACTCCTGCGACCCCCCACCTTTCTCTGCCAAAATCCTTCCCAAACTTCAGCTTCCAGAACCTTCTCCTTCAGGCAGCTTTCCCCTGAACCCCTGCTTCCCAGGACTCCCCTCCATGTTCCACATGACATCCTCTGTTCACTATGAACACCCAGCACTGCTGGGTATCTTTGGTGTATATGAATTGTTTACAATATTCTATAGATGACCTTCCTGGGGTCCTTATCATTCCAAAACAACCCTAGGACTCAGTACACAGAAAAGGAATTGCAATGTACATCAACCAGATAATTCTTGTTGTATCTATCTCTCTATTTGTTTATAAGCAGAGAGAGAATGGGCACACCAGGGCCTCTTGAAACTACAAGCAAACTCAAGATGCATGAGCCACTTTGTGAACATGGCTTTATGTGGGTACTTGGGAATTAAACCAAGGCCAACAGTCTTAGCAAACAAGGCCATCTCCCCAGCCCCACACTCATTTTAAAACATGAAATCTGTCAGGCATGGTGGCTCACACCTTTAATCCCAGTACTCAGGAGGATCACATGAGTTTGAGGCCAGCCTGAACTACAGAGTTCCAGGTCATCCTGCTTCAAAAAAAGAAACAAACAAAGAAAGAAAAGAAACATGAAATCTGAAACATGCAGTCCAAGAAAACATGATGCTGGGCAGAGAGATGGCTCAGGTTAAAGTTCACTTGCTCGCGGTCTGATGGCCCAAGTTCAATTCCTCAGTACCCATGTAAAGCCAGATGCACAAAGTGGTGCCTGCATCTGAAGTTCATTTGCAGTGGCAAGAAGCCCTGGATGCCCATTCTCCCCCTTTCTCTCTCTCTCTCTCTCTCTCCTCTCCTTTTGCAAATAAATAATACTTTTTAAAAATAAAAAGAAAACATGATGCTTGTGAATTTACTTGGAAGATCTTATCACCAAGGCTGAAAGCGCATGTTCGTGAGAGCATGGGAAAGCGTGGCTGCCGGGCCTCAAGTTGGCAGGGGGAGAATACAGACAGGCCAAAGCCGGATTGCTGGCCCCAGAGCTGCGGTGTAGAAAGTCACAAAGACTTTCCAAGACATGGCTTGGCTATGAATGTATGGAGGAAGCATAGATGAATGCAGGATGTTTCTTTCATGGAAGAAATTTTAACCCTACTTGTCCCGGTAGCAGCGAGAGATCTTAAGACACTGAGGTTAGCCAAAGAGCCAGACCTAGAAAGAAACCACACATCCCCGCGGGCTGACGTCTTTCCAGAGGGTCAGAATCCAATGATCCAGGCGCAAACCGCACACACGCTACTGAGCCAAAGCTCAACCGTGCTCCAGTGACTTGGACAGCACTGAGGGGTCCTCAAGTGCCTTCTGCTCACTGTAAAAAGCATCTTGCAAGCAAGGCAACTCCTGTCACAGGGTAAATCAGCCTTTATTGCATTGCTTTGTGTGGTGGGCGCACATGTTCATATGTGTGTGTGCTTGTGTGTGGAGGCCAGAGCTCAATGTCAGGTGTCTTCCTTAATCAGTCTTCCACCTTCTATTATTTTTTTAAATTTATATTTTTTTATATTTTTTATTTATTTTATTATTTTATTTTTAAATTTTATTTTATTACTTTACTTTACTTTATTTTATTTTATTTTTAGAGACAGCAAGAGGGAGAGAGAAAGGGAGACAGAGAGAATTGGCGCACCAGGGTTTTAGTCACTGACATTGAACTCCAGACACTTGCACCATCTAGTGGGCATGTGCAACCTTGCGCTTACCTCACCTTTGTGTGTCTGGCTTGTGTGAGGTCTGGAGAGTCCATCATGGGTCCTTAGGCTTCACAGGCAGGAGCCTTAACCATGAAGCCATCTCTCCAGCCCCACTTTATATTATTTTTGGAACAGGGTCTCTCACTCACCCCAGCCAGGATTCACCGAATTCAGCTAAACTAGCTAGCCAGCAAGCCCAAGCAAGATCCCCTGTGGAGACTCCCTGGCTCTGGGGTTACAGATACATGCCACCACACTCCACGTCGTCAGTGGGTGCTGGCGCCCTGGACTCAGGTCTTCTCCCTGGCTCTGGGGTTACAGATACATGCCACCACACTCCACATCGTCAGTGGGTGCTGGCGGCCTGGACTCAGGTCTTCATGCTTGTTCAACATGCACTTTACCAACTGGGGCCACCTCCCCAGTACCATTTGTGGCATTTCTATGTTGATGGCACAGTCTGTTTCAGGCAGTCATTTTTTTCTGGACACCACAGGCTAGGCACAGGTGTAGGCTTGACAAGACACTGTCCCTGTCCCCAAACTACTTATGCTCTAGCAGAAGACATTAGTCATGCATGCAAACACCATTAGAGACATGAAACATGCTGCTTCCATCCACTCAGTTTGAAGTTAACTGAACAGAGACCTGATTCACTGAGCTGCCCAATCCTCTCCCCATCCAGCAAAGCAGAAGTTCCTTGTGTTCCTGAGTGACCCCAGCCTCAGTGTCCCCAAAACTCCACCGCATGGGGTCAGAGCAAAGGGTGACGCCAAGCTTGGTGAAAAAGAAGGGACTACTGCCACAGACACGTCTTTAATTTCTACTGGAAACAGAAGACACCGCTTGCCTTTGAGAAAACGGTTGTGCATGTTGTGAGTTACTCAGCCTGAGTGCAGAAGTGATCTGGAAGATCAAGGTTGTACCTGAAGGCTTGACCTCCCAACCCTTCTGCTACTAATTCAGCACAGCGAGCTACAATAACACCGCAGCCGGCCCAGCCGTTGCCCACGACTGTTACACATCATCACGCAAGCATTGAGTTGAGTAAGAAAGAGAAGGTTCTGGAACTGAGGTAGAAGCGATGCTAAAATAGTAAATAAAAAGAAGCAGTGGGGCTGGAGAGAGGGTTCGGCACTTGCAAAGCCCGATGGCGGGGGTTCGATTCGCCAGTACCCACACAAAGCCTGACTCACAAAGTGAGTCACAATGTCTTAGAGTCAGTTTGAAGTGGCAAGGGGCCATGACCACCCATCCATATTCATTCTCTCTTCCTCTCTCATAACATTTTAAAAAAATAAACAGTAGCCGTGTGATGGCACATGCCTTTCATCCCAGCAATTGGAAGGCAGAGGTAGGAGGATTGCCGTGAGTTCAAGACCAGCCTGAAACTACAATTCCAGGTTAGCCTGACTACAGCAAGGCCTTATCTTGAAAAAGGAAGAAGAAGAAGAAGAAGAAGAAGAAGAAGAAGAAGAAGAAGAAGAAGAAGAAGCAGCAGCAGCAGCAGCAGCAACAGTGAAAAACACAGCAGCGGATTTAATAGGGGTGGGAATGCAATACAAGAAACCTCAAAGGTAGCATCCTCTTGTTAAGCCACTGACTGCTGTGGTATTTTCATACAGTTCTGACAGAAATGCATCCAGTTATGTAGCAAACTCAAGGGACTGCTGCCTCCACACACATGTGTGTAAACATGCATATGTGCCCACACATACGAACATGCATACACACTGGTGGTTTGAGTGTGAATTGTCCCCTGTAGGCTCATGTGTTTGTGATTAAGCTTCACACTTAATCCCCAGCTGGTGGTAGTCTGGGAGGTAGAGCCTTGCTGGAGGAGGTGTGCCACTTGTGGTGGGCTAGCTCACTCCCGCTACTTCCTGCCAACTGTTGTGGCAAGATGTGATGCGTAACTTCTGCTCTGCCATGAGGAAACTCATGGAACACCGTGGAAGAAGGGGTGGAGAGAACGGAAGAGCCATCAGATAGGAAGGAATGCTTAGGGACACTGCCCTCTCCTCATCAAACTACTGGTGCATTCGTGACCTCACAGGGGTTGTCATTGTCCCCACAAGACCTGTGCAATTCTGAGCCTATTTTGACTAAAAGGACAGAGAAAGACAAAAAGACTAAGACAGCAAGACAGAAGGACTACTTGGAAAGAGCAGGCTTCTCAGGGGAATGTCGGGAGACAAAAGAGAGAAGTAATATGGGATATGATCAAATTACAGTATGTTTGTGTGTTAAAATGTGCAATAAAAATGTTTTTAAAAACAATATGGGGCTGGGCATGGTGGCGCACGCCTTTAATCCCAGCACTCGGGAGGCAGAGGTAGGAGGAATGCTGTGAGTTCGAGGTCACCCTGGGACTCCATAGTGAATTCCAGGCCAGCCTGGGCTAGCGTGAGACCCTACCTCGAAAAACCAAAAAAAAAAAATATATATATATATATACATACGGGGTTGGAGGGATGGCTTAGTGGTTAAGGCACTTGTGTGCAAAACCAAAGGACCCAGGTTTGATTCCCCAGGGCCCACATAAGCCAGATGCACAAGGTGGGACATATGTCTGGAGTTCATTTGCAGTGGCCAGAGGCCTGGCATACCCATTCTCTCTTTCTCACTCTCTCTCCCCCACCTCACAAATAAATTAAATAATTTAAATAAGAAAAAAAGACCTGTTCCTGGATGACTAGGATCTCGTGACTATGGAGAGTTGGAATGGGGCAGGTGCTGAGCCAAAATCATGTCGGGCTAGCTTTAGTCCCCCAGTACTCCCTTAGCTCTGACAACCGTATCTGACCTGACAATTCTTTTGAATGTCAAGTAAAACCTTTCTAAATGTATGAACTTCACAGATTATTAGCTTCCACCAACACAAAAGTAAAGACTGTCTTCAGATAGCATCTGAAGCCGCTGAGATTTGCCCCTTTGCTCTACCTGCCTGTCTGCTGTCCTCATCAAGGTATTTAGCAAATACACTGATTGCTTTCTTTTATCTCATGGCTATAAAGGTACTCCTAACTACTTCCACGTGGAGCACGTTATTCCAGACAACCTAAATCTGTTTCCCAGCCACAATTACTCATTTTGGGCTCAGAATAGATTCTATTCCCTTTGGTGCAAAAGCTGTGTTTTGTGTCGACACAGTTTTGCCCTGAAATTCACCAGACAGCCTCTCTCCGCTAAGCTATTAATTCTCTCAAGCGATTGTCTTTTCCTGTGTGTGCAAAGTGCCACTCAAAAAAATCCGATCCCCATCTGAACCCCTCAAGAGCACACTGGCTACAGATGGGAGTCTCTAATGAACGTTTTAACTGCTGCCCTCATGAAATATGGATGCACCAGAAGGAGCCCTCTCTGTCGCTGTGATCTCAAAACACCTCAGCAACTTGGGTTTCTGCTCATCTATTTGTGCAGCAAAGAGCTGCGAGCTCCCACAGCCACACTAACAAAAGACAGCTTTTGCACACAAGTCATCAACAAAGTTCGCAATTACCTTTTTAATGCCATATTTTATGCATGGGCTCACTCTCCTGGCTTTCTAAATGCCCCATTTTGCACGCCAAGTTGGAGACGTGTTTATTAAAAAATGATTCCAAATTGTCAGCATCTCACATGTAAGTACCTCCCTGGAGACCAGAGCGTCTTTCAAGCAAGCCCCTACTTTGTACTAAATTTTCATAATGCTTGGGAGTTAAGCCCACATCAAAGGCATGTGCACTCTAAATGCCTGACCTGGAAAAAAAAATACAATTACAGTGTCTCCTGTGCCCTGCTGCACACTCCTGCCAGAAAACAAGGGGCCTGGGTGCATGTTCCACATTTCAGTTCTACAGCCTCGTGTGCTTGTGTGAAGGTGCAGACAGGAGTGAGCACTGTGGCAGCCCAGGTTAGAATGATAGTCTTCTGTCTGATCCTCTGTTACAACAGCCTGCCTGCAGAGTGGGCACCAGGTGTGAGCTGTACTGATGGGAGTCTGAGTTGAGAGGAAATGCATGCAGTAGAATTCAGTTGTCTTTTCTCTCCACTTAAGAATTTTTAAAAACATTCTAGTCCTGATAGGGGACAAGTAGAGGTACTTTTAAATATTTTACTTTTATTAATTTATTTATTTGAGAGACAGAAGAAAGAAAGAGCATGGGTGTGCCAGGACCTCCAGTCGATGCAACCGAACTTCAGATGCATGCGCCCCCTTGTGTATCTGGCTTATGTGGGTCCTGGGGAATCGAACCTGGGTCCTTCAACTTTGCGGACAAATGCCCTAACCACTAAGCCATCTCTCCAGCTAGA
Source organism: Dipus sagitta (assembly GCA_036346955.1). NCBI lineage: Eukaryota > Metazoa > Chordata > Mammalia > Rodentia > Dipodidae > Dipus > Dipus sagitta. The sequence goes on from CM070773.1 coordinate 171,837,795, forward strand.
AGCACTTTAATAACCTAGATGACAAAGACACATTTTCACTCCATATTGCAGAAAGGAATCTGCACATGCTCATTGCAAGTAGCCCTACACACACACAGCGCTTGTTCTGCATTAACCTTTGACCTGGATGAGACTCGAGGATTGTGGGACTCACCAGCCTTGGTGTATGTGACACTCCCACTACACAGAGAGAGGAGGCTGTACAAAGAAAAATACTGAAACTACAGTTCTCAAACACAAGACTGTCACCTGCCCACAGCGGCAAAGCTGGATTGGGAATAACTGCCTGCTTTTGTTGCTCTCTCCCCTTCTCCTTGTACGATCTGCAGACTAAACTCTGCATGATTTCTAGATATCAACTCCCTATCTGGATGTACTTGGCAGATTTTTCTCCCATTCTATAGAATTTCTATTCACTCTGTTAATAGTTTCTTTTGGGGGTAGTTGGGTTTTTGTTTGTTTTTTGTTTTTTGTTTTTCTGAGGTAGAGTGTCACTCTAGCTCAGGCTGACCTGGAATTCACTATGTAGTCTCAGGGCGGCCTCGAACTCACAGTGATCCTCCTACGTCTGCCTCCCGAGTGCTGAGATTAAAGGCGTGTGCCACCACGCCAGCTAATAGTTTCTTTTTTAAATATTTTTTAAATTTTATTTATATATGAGAGAGAGAGGTGGATAGAAAGAGAGAATGGGCACACCAGAGCCTCCAGCCACTGCAAATAAGCTCCAGACACATGCGTCCCCTTGTGCATCTGGCTTATGTGGGTCCTGGGGAACTGAACCTGGGTCCTTTAGCTTTTCAGGCAAATGTCTTCACCACTAAGTCATCTCTCCAGCCCAATAGTTTCTTTTGCTTTGCAAAACCTTCCTAGTTTCATGTAGTCCCATTTGTTGATTCTTCTTGGGCCTATTTTCTGTGCCATTGGAGTCCTTTTCAGAACGTTCTCAGCTTCACTTATTACTTGAAGTGTTTTCTCTGCTTTTCCCCAACCATTTCAGTGTTTCTGGTTTCGAATTATGGTAGCCCTACATCAAAACAGAAGAGTCTAATCGGAGTTCAGGAGGAACAAACGCGGTTTGTGGGAGGGGATTATGTTTGCGGTATACCGACTATACTTATGGAAGTTTTCAATAAAAACTTAAAAGAAAAATTCAAGTAACCCAGGCCCAGAAAGACAAAAATCACATGTTCTCTCTCATATGCAGATCCTACATTTTTGTTCATTTTTGTGTATGTATGTATATGTGTGTTGGTGTGCACATGTGCAACAGCATGTGTGTGGAGACCAGAGAAGAAGTTCACGGTGTTGGTTCCCCCCGTCCACCTCTGTTGAGACAGGTCTCTCTTGTCTGCTGCTAGGAAGGCCAGTTCTCCTGGCTCTGTCTCCTTTAAGCATGTTGGGATTACAGACCCATGTACCACTAACCAACCTGGGTGAGCAGGCTGTTAGTGTTATAAGCAAGCACCTTTAACTGCTGAGCCATCTCCTTAGCCCCAGAAATCTTTTCCTTTTGTGTTTGTATATATGGAAATAAGGGGATGGGAGTATGAGCACAGACTATGAGACTAGATAGGAGACCCCAAGAATGAAATAAGAGAAAGGGGGAAAAAGGATCCATTACAAGAAAGCCGGAAGGAGGCTATGGTGGGGGAAGGACACAAAGGGGGATGAAGAGAAGTGGGACGGAAGAAAAACAGAAAAATTTTGTTTAAAAATGCCATGGGAGGGGGTAAGATGGCTGATGGCTGCCTAGGAGTCACACCCATCCAGCCTAAAAACCACAGCAAAATGCAGTCTTCATCAAAAAGAGAAGGTGTGTAGCTTTTTCTCGGGCACAGCAGAGTAGCAGGAGCGTCGAAGACTCATCAGAAAGGAGGAGACTGGCCGGAATCCCCTGAGGTGCTTGCCGAGCCAGACCTGGTCTGCACACCCTCCCAGCGCCCAGCGCCCAGCGCCCAGCGCCCAGCTGCAGGAGCAGAGGCCAAGCAAGGGGATGTTCCAGCCTCATCAGCCTCCTCGCAAAGTCAAGAAACCTGAACGGGAGACAGCAGAGATCAGCTGAGGAGCTGCTGAAGGGGACACGGGCGGGACCAGTGGGGCAGTTCCAGTACAACGCCAGGCTCCCTGCACCGTCCCCTCCCCCAACCAACAGCATCACAACCCTCCGGAGAACACACTCAGCTCGTGTCGCAGGGCACCCAGCACAGCTGATCAGAACACCAGACCCACAGCACAACACAGAGGATCGAGGTGGACACTCGGCATTGGCGAGATTGGAAGCCACCCCAAAATCCAACCAGGCTGACTGACAAAAAGCAGGTACGCAGGCCTGCACTGGAAGTGCTAATCTCTCTTTCCAAGTCAGGGCAGGTTATGGGTTACATATTCTTGGTTGGCTTTACCATTCTCAATTAAGCTGTATTTTGGGGTTGACTTTGATGCTTTCAGCTTCATAGGGCCTTTGTCTTTTTCTTCTGTCATTATTGGGGGCAGGGTCTGATTCAGACCCAGGCTGACCTGGAACCCATTTCAGAACAGAAATCTCAACTTCCCCTCTGACAGGATTAAGGGCATAGAGCAACACAAACCCTTAGGGATTTTGGCTTTATAAGGTTTTCTGTTTATTTTAATCCCCACACATGCATACTCTGTGCTGGTTTTTATTGAATGTGTATATTGCTCAGTTGAATTTTAGAATTTGCCAGTAAATTGCTCCACCCAGCCACTGTAATACTCGAAAAGCAGCAAACTCAACACCTAGAATTATTTCTGCGGTTGGATTGGAGTACAAAAGCTGCGCTTGTCACCGTAAGCTCCTACTCTGAAAGTACATAAAGTTGGATATCCAAATCTAAAGGCACCACAGGTAATTAGAAAACCCAAGCATCAAATCAACTCAGGATGCAAAAATTGTTACATTATATTACAAAAAACACAAAGAATCAGACAGTACAATCCCACCAAAAATTATAAACCCATAAGAAATGGCCCCAAATGAGACTGTTTTAGATGAAATGCCTGACAAAGATTTCAAAAAAGTAATTTTATCTATACTCAAAGAAATCAAAGGAATTAAAGAAGAAAAAAAACTCCTGAAGGAATTCCAAGAGAACACAGGAACCCAGCTTAATGAAATAAGGAGGTCATTACAAGACATGAGTAAGGAAATAGAAATACTGAAGAAAAGCCAAGTAGATTTATCCCAGAGATGCAGGGATGGTTCAACATACACAAATCAATAAAGGTAATACATTATATAAATGGACTGAAGGGGAAAAAAATTGCATGATCATCTCAATAGATGCAGAAAAGGCATTTTCCAAATCCAATATCCCTTCATGGTAAAAGGCCTACAGAAACTGGGAATAGGGCTAGAGAGATGGCTTAGTGGTTAAGCGCTTGCCTGTGAAGCCTAAGGACCCCGGTTCGAGGCTCGATACCCCAGGACCCACATTAGCCAGATGCACAAGGGGGCGCACACGCATCTGGAGTTCGTTTACAGTGGCTGGAGGCCCTGGGGTGCCCATTCTCTCTCTCTCTCTCTCTCTCTCTCTCTCTCTCTCTCTCTCTTTCTCTCTCTTTCTCTCTCTCCCACTTTCAAATAAATAAATAAATAAATAATTTTTTTAAAAAGAAACTGGGAATAGAAGGAACATATCTCAACATAATAAAAGCTAATTATAACAAACCTACAGCCAACATAATAGCAAATGGAGAAAAACTTAAAGCTTTTCACTAAATTCAGGAATAAGACAAGGGTGTCCACTGTCCCCACTTTTATAGTACTGGAAGTTTTGGCTGTAGCAATAAGGCAAGAAACACTCATGAAAGGGATACAAATTGGAAAGGAAGAGATCAAATTATCATTATTTTCAGATGACATGATTCTATACATAAAGAACCCTAAGAACTCTACCAGCAAACTGTTAAAGCTGATAAGCACTTTTAGTAATGTAGCAGGATACAAAATAAACACACAGAAATCAGTAGCCTTCCTATATGCTCACAACAAACATGCGGAGGATGAAATCCGGGAATCACTCCCATTCACAAGTGCCTCAAAATAAATAAATAAATAAATAAAGTACCTTGGAATAAACCTAACCAAGGGAGTGAAGGATCTCTATGATGAAAACTGTAAAACACTCAAGAGAGAAATTGCAGAAGACACTAGGAAAGAAAAAGACATCCCATGTTCTTGGATTGGAAGAGTCAATATTGTGAAAATGGCAATCTTACCAAAAGCAATCTACACATGAAATGCAATCCCCATTAAAATTCCAATGGCATTCTTCACAGAAATAGAAAAAGCAATACTAAAATTCATTTGGAAGCACAAAAAACCTCAAATATCTTAAAACAATTTAGAGCAACAAAAATAAGGCTGGTGGTATTACCATAGTTGATTTTAAGCTATATTACAAAGCCATAGTAACAAAAACAGCATGGTACTGGCACAAAGACAGACATGTAGACCAATGGAACAGAATAGAGGACCCAGATGTTAATCCAGGCAGCTACAGCCATCTGATTTAAATATTCATTGGAGAAAAGACAGCATCTTCAACAAGTGGTACTAGGAAATTGGATATCTATTGTATGTAGAAGGATGAAAATAGATCTTTGTCTTTCTCCATGCATAAGAATCAAGTCCAAATGGATCAAATTCTGAAACTCCTACAGGAAAAGGTAGGGAAAACCCTTCAACATATTGGCATAGGCAATGACTTTCTGAATATAATCCCAATTGCTCAGGAAATGAAATCACCAATCAACCACTGGGATCTCATTAAATTACAAAGCTTTTGTATAGCAAAGAATATTATGAATAGAGCAAAGAGACAACCTACAGAATGGGAGAAAATCTTTGCCAGCTATACAACTGACAGAGGATTAATATCCAGAATTACAAAGAACTCAAGAAACAAAGCAATAAGAAATCAAACAACCCAAGTAAAAACTGGGCTATGGGGCTGGTGAGATGGCTTAGCGGCTAAGTGCTTGCCTGTGAAGCCTAAGGACCCCGGTTCCAGGCTCAATTCCCCAGGACCCACGTTAGCCAGATGCACAAGGGGGCGCATGTGTCTGGAGTTCGTTTACAGAGGCTGGAAGCTCTGGCGCGCCCATTCTCTCTCTCTCTCTCTCTCTCTCTCTCTCCCTCCCTCCCTCCCTCCCTCCCTCCCTCCTTCTCTCTGGCACTGTCAAATAAGTAAATAAACAAACAAAAAAATTAAAAATATTTTAAAAAAAAGAAAAAAACTGGGCTATGGAACTAAATAGAGAGTTCGCAAAGGAAGAAATACAGATGGCATATAAACATCTTAAAAAGTGTTCTATATCCTTAGCCATCAGGAAAATGCAAATTAAAACTACTTTGAGATTCTCTCTCCTGTCAGAATGGCTACCATCAAGAAAACAAATGAGCCGGGCGTGGTGGCGCACGCCTTTAATCCCAGCACTCGGGAGGCAGAGGTAGGAGGATCGCCGTGAGTTCGAGGCCACCCTGAGACTCCATAGTGAATTCCAGGTCAGCTTGGGCTAGAGTGAGACCCTACCTCGAAAAAAAAAAACCAAAAAGAAAAAAAAAAAAGAAAACAAATGACAATAAATATTGGCAAGGATGTGGAAAAAGGGGAACCCTTCTACACTGTTGGTGGGAATGTAGTCTGGAACAGCCATTGTGGAAACCAGTGTGGAGGTTCCTGAGACAGCTAAAAATAAATTTACCATATGGCCCAGCTATAGCACTCCTAGGCATATATCCTAATGACTCTTCTTACTACCTTAGAGATACTTGCACAACCATGTTTACTGCTTCTCTATTCACAATAGCTAGGAAATGGAACCAGCCTAGATGTCCCTCAATAGATGAATGGATAATGAAGATGTGGTACGTTTACAAAATTGAGTTCTACTCAGAGCTAAAGAAAAATGAAGTTATGAAATTTACAGTAAAATAGATGGCTCTGGAAAAGATTATACTGAGTGAGGTAACCCAGGCCCAGAAAGCCAAATATTGCATGTTCTCTCTCATATGTGGATCCTAGCTACAAATGTTTAGACTTGTGTGTGAGATGTAACCAAAAATCAGTAGCAGAGGTCAGTAAGCTAGGAAAAGACTATAAGGAGGAAGGAGAAGAAAGGACTTGAGGGGATGGAGATATATATATATATATATATATATATATATATATATATATATATGTAAAAGAACAGATTACAGGGAGTGGAATGGCCTAAGTGAGGCCAGGGGAAGAGATTGAGTAAGAGAAGGGTGGGGGGAAGGGTCAATCAACATTCAAGATATTCTGAATAAGACATATGAAAGGCTACTTTCTGGATAATGGCACATCGAGAAGCCATAGATTGCTACTAGAAAATTTTCAGTGCCGGGCATCGGATACCTTCCAGTGAGTTGTTGGCCAGGGAGTTCCCTGTTGCCTCCAAAACATTACAGGCTATTGCCAAGGCCCTTGGTTTCCCTTGAGAAAGAGATGATAAGACCCTATTGCTGAAGACTTTACGTGCCTGGACGGCAAGGTCACTGAGAAATCAAGCTGGGGCGGAGCTGAAAACCTTCTCCCTGTAGACCAGCTGACTGAAAGCTGGAAAAAGCTGCACTGTATGCAGCCCTATGGGAGACAGAAGTCATCAGTGATGAAAACAGTGGACACTGCAAGGCTCAAGTTTGGCCAGACAGGCCAAATGACCAAACAAGTGCAATAGTGGCATATCTGCTCTGGGGGAAACCAACTGCTCTCTAATTGGACTGGAAGCCTGCTCTGTGGGAGGGAATACATTAGGGAAAACCTAATCAAAAGCCTATGGCCGGGGAGGTCATGTGCCTTAGGGGTATAAAACCTGCTCTTGTCTGGTTAAATGCATATATTTTTCTCACCAAACTGTCCTGAACGCACTATACTTAATGTTCATATTCATATATTAATGTCACTCTCACTTTTGACTAGAGAAGCTTCTCTTTTCAAATAGTGGTGACCACTGGGATGACCCAAAAGGCAACACAGTGCTAAGAAGGGAAAGAGGAGTGTCTGGCAATGAAACATCTCTATCACACCCTCCAAGACTCAGGGTCCATTGCAGAAGAGGTGGCAAAAAGAATGTAAGAGCCAAAGGAAGGGGACCACTCCTTATAATGCAAATGTCTAGACAGAAATTGGCCTCAATATCCAAGACCTTGCAGTGCCTAGCAATACCTTCACAAGACTCTCATAATAGGAGAAAAAGATGATGACATCAAAATAAAAGAGAGGCTAATGGAGAGAGGGAGGAGATATGATAGAGAGTGGAGTTGTGATGGGGAAAGTGAGGGAGTGGAAAGAATTATCATGGTTTATTGTCTGTAAGTATAGAAGTTGTCAATAAGAATTTTTTTTTTAATGCTACATGGCTGGAGAGATTGCTTAGCAGTTAAGGCACTTGCCTGTGAAGCTAAGAACCCAGAATCAATTCTCCAATACCCAAGTAAGTCAAACGCCAAGGTGGCACATGTATCTGGAGTTTGTTTGTAGTGGCTGAAGGCCTTGAATTGCCTATTCTCTCTCCATCTGCCTCTTTCCCTCTCTCTCTCTCAAATAAATAAATAAATGAAATAAATACTTTTTAAAAAATAAAAATGCTATATAATGGGACTAGGGAGATGGCTCAGAGGTTAAGGGCACTTGCTTACAAAGCCTTTCAGCCCAGGTTCTATTCTCCAGTGCCCATATAAAGGCAGTTACACAAAGTGGCACATGTACTGGAGTACGTCTGCAGCAGCAAGAGGCCCTGGCACACCCACATTTGTCCTCCCTCCCTCCCTCTCTCCTTCCCTTCCCCCTTCTCTCCTTACTATCTCTGCTTACAAATAAATGAAAATTTTAACATGCCATAGTGAAACCTAATTCTCTGTATTCTAATAAAATTTTAAGATGATAAATAATGGCTAGGTGCCAGTTGTTTAAAAAAAAAAAAAAGATAAGACAGACGTCTAGGATACTAACCACTGTCTTCTGAGATTAATGGTTTTCTGAATTAAGTGCAGTTTTAAGATTCAATTCCTGTCTCTGCTTATTGACGTCTGTGTCAAGGCCAAATTCTGGTTTCAGGCCCGCTCATGTGGAAACACAACACATAACTTCTACATCTTGTTGGGTTGAGCTGGCTTTTTTTTTTTTTTTTTTTTTTTTTTTTGAGGTAGGGTCTCACTCCAGCTCAGACTAACCTGGAATTCACTATGTAGTCTCAGGCTGGCCTTAAACTCATGGTGATCCTCCTACCGCTGCCTCCGGAGTGCCGAGATCAAAGGCATGCACCACCACACCCAGCTGGTTTTGTTTGCTTTATGGTTTTGCTATTTTGTTTTGTTTAGCAGAGCTGGGACGCAACCCAAGGCTCCTCGCAAGCTCGTGGGAGCTGTCTACCCCTAAGTTATGTCTTCCGCACTTTTTCTACTTTTCATTTTGAGACTAAGTTGCTCAGGGTGACCTTGAACTCATCATATAACCCTGGCTAGCCTTGAACTTGAGATCCTCCTGCCTCAGCCTCCCAAGTCTCCAGGATGACAGGCCTTCATGGGCAGTCCCAGCTCAGTTTCCACCGTCTTTCCCATGTTGGGAGGCCACCGCTCCACGCAGACAGCTCCATTCTGCCTGGGGAATTCAAATGCCATCGGCTTCTGGAGGAGAGATGATAGGAGGCAGGGCTAGACTGCAGCTCCCCTTCCTGCTACTGTAAATGAAGTTTGTTTCAACAGATGAAAACCTGAAGGGAAGATGACAGCGGGGAGTACTCAGGATGCCTAAGAACAGCACAACTGTTTCCAAGGACGCATTTACATTCAAACAGCGCACGCTAATTGCAAAGAAAATTTGGCTCTTCTCACCTTTATAATGCCTCTTCATGACGAAACTTTGAATAAAGCAATGTATTTCAGTGTTAAGAGGGGTCTTCCTCCCCATGCTTTGATGCCCACGTATCTGAAGTAAGTGGACTCTTGGCTACAACAAACAATCTGTTTCCTCATTGTGGAAAGTACAAAACTCTCTACCCAGATCTTCCTGCAAGTTTCTATACACAAAGTGGCATGTTTTATGATGGCTAAATTATTAAAACTAGATGTCAGAGCCTCTTCCAGTCGCTGCCATCTGACAGCTATCACATAACCTCTCAGAGTGAGTCATCTCCAGAGCATGCTGGGAGCCAGAGCTACTGACTGTTTCCAGAGAGCTGCAGTTCAGAAGGTGGAGGGGGCTTGCTCTGAGAGATGCAGACTTGGCTGGCTGGAAGCCAAGCAAGCAAGTGCTGAAGTAATGTAAGACTATACTCACCAGGGAGGTGAGCGCACCTTACAGCAGGGGCCAGCAGGCCTGGAAGTGACCCCCAGTGGGCACACACCAGCCAGTAAGTACAACATTGCCTTGTTCTGTAGAATGCAAGTCATCTATGGGAAACCATCTCCGTCATCAACTCTCTATTAGAGCAGAAAACAAAAGGTTAGGGAAATAGTTCAGTGGGCCAAGTGCTCACCTCACAAGGATGAGGACCTGAGTTTGATCCCCAAGACCCACATGCAAAAAGCCAGGTGTGACTTGCCCAGGCATGTAATGCTGCTGCCACCGTGTGTATGTACGTCGTCCTGTTGGCATGTGCGCCCTCCATGAACGCATCCCTGCCTGTGATGCCACCACCATTCTGTTTGAGTCCACGGCCACCCACACAGTCTGCTCACCTTCCCCCATTCACACTAACAGATTGTCTCCAGACAGGCAAACCCCAATACAAAATGAGTGACACAAGAAAACAAGGTAACATGCCCCTGCCAAGAATGCCCACTCAGGTACAAAAGACATACCGAATACCAGAGAGGACCAGAAATGAAACTCCCCAACTAACATTATAGTCAAAACTCTAAATACACAAAACAAAGAAAACTGCAAGAGAGAAGTAGCAAGTTACATTTAAAGGCAGGCCAATTAGAAAAACATGTGAGTTTTTTCAATGGAAACTTAAGAAGCCAGAGGGCTTAGAGTATTCCAAGCATTTAAAAAGTACAGTTGCAAACCCAAACTACTGTGCCCAGCAAAACTACCTCTCCACAGAAACAAACAAATGAATAAGAAAATGAAGCATGCCAGGTGATAAGACTTTCAGGAGACAAAGCAATGTGGCTCAGAGAGTCCTGAAGTCGGACTGGGTTCTCACTGACCTTGACCCTCACAGCTCTGACTCAAAGTCTCTCTTTTCCCTACTTTGGTTTCCCATCTGGGGAAAGGCAATTCTACTAAACCACTTGCAAGGTGGTTATAAAGGTGGAGGGTCATAAGCTTGTTTCCCCCACAAGGTGGTTATAAAGGTGGAGGGTCGTAAGCTTGTATCCCCCAAAAGGTGGTTATAAAGGTGGAGGGTCATAAGCTTGTATCCCCCACAAGGTGGTTATAAAGGTGGAGGGTCATAAGCTTGTTTCCCCCACAAGGTGGTTATAAAGGTGGAGGGTCATAAGCTTGTTTCCCCCACAAGGTATTTATAAATGTGGAGGGTCATAAGCTTGTATCCCCCACAAGGTATTTATAAAGGTGGAGGAGGGTCATAAGCTTGTATCCCCCACAAGGTGGTTATAAAGGTGGAGGGTCATAAGGTTGTATCCCCCACAAGGTGGTTATAAAGGTGGAGGGTCATAAGCTTGTGTCCCCGACAGAGTCACTTGCCCACATCACCTTGCCAACATATAAATGAGTGTATGGCTGCCAACTTCAATAACAAAGACCAAGCAAATGCTCCCACCATGCAGAGCCACCTGCTTGCCCGATGCGTTACCATTCACCTACTTCCTCTGGTTCCCAAAGCATAAAACACCTTCTCATCCACGTCCACCTCTAAGAAGAGTCCAAGATGAGAATCCATAGGCCACAGTCAGGAGAGGAGTTCCAGAGAGCCAAGCCTTGCTGCTGTGGTGGTTTGAACATGAATCCCATAGTTCAATATGTCTTGAATGCTTGGTCCCCAGCTGGTGGCAATTTGGGAAGTAAAGCCTTGCTGGAGGAGGTGTGCTGCCAGGGGCGGGCTCTGGGTTGTTGTAGCCCAGCTTCCTCACTGCCAGAGTTCAGCTCACTCTTGCTCACATCAGCTGCTTTGGGTCTGATGTGTTGTCCCAAATACATGAAGGTAACTACAACAAGATTCAAGGGTCCCAGACACTGAAAGCCCAAGAGCTATAAACCCATCCACAGTCAAGAGCCAAGGATCTCTAACGCTCAAGGTCCAAGAGCTAGAAACCCAGCCATTTTCAAGGGCCACGTGTCCCTAGTACCCAAGGCCTGAGAGGTATAACACTAGTCACCACAGGAGCTGAGGTTTCCAACAAGCAGGACCCATTCAAGCTCTAACACTACCAGATACCACCTCTACTGCCTGGTGTTACCATTCACTGCTGCAGGAAGCAGAGGATTTCAGTAGCTATCAAGTGCCAGGGCTCCTGTTGGTTACAGCCCAGAGCTTTATAATATCTGTTACCTTTCTCACAGCTATGATCAAACACATGACAAGAAGCAACTTAAGGGAGGAAAGGTCATTTTGGCTCAGTCCATCATGCTGAGGAAGGCATTGTGGCAAATGCATGAGGTGGCTGGTCACATTGTATCTACAATCAAGAGAAAAACAGTGGACATGAAATAGAACTGAGGGCTGAAGAGATGGCTTAGCAGTTAAGGTGCTTGTTTGCAAAGCCTAAGAACTCATGTTCGAATCTCCAGGTTCCACGTAGCCAGACGTAGTGACACAAGCGTGCAATGCTGCACTTGCACACAAGGGGCTGCACACGTCTAGAGTTTGTTCATAGTGGCTGAAGAATCTTGTGTGCCCATTCTCTCTCTCTCTCTCTCTCTCTCTCTCTCTCTCAAAAAAATAAATTTTAGGGCTGGAGAGATGGCTTAGCGGTTAAGCGCTTGCTTGTGAAGCCTAAGAACCCCAGTTCGAGGCTTGATTCCCCAGGACCCACGTTAGCCAGATGCACAAGGGGGCGCACACGTCTGGAGTTCATCTGAAGTGGCTAGAGGCTCTGGCACATCCATTCTCTCTCTCTCTCTCTCTCTCCCTCTTTCTCTTTCTGTCTGTTGCTCTCAAATAAATAAATAAATAAATAAACAAAAAATAAATAAATTTAAAAAAATAAGAAGTATAACTGAGTCTAACACCTCAATACCCGCCCCCCGTGACCCACTTCCTCCAGCAAGTCTCCGCCTCCTAGAGATGCCACAGCTTTCCAAAACAGCACCACCACTTGGGGACCAAGTGTTCAAACACAAGGGACTATGAGGGACATTTCTCATTCAAACCACAACACCATCTAACTCCCTAGAACCATTTAGCTTATAAAGCATGGCTGCTGGCTTTCAGAGACTGGAGCTGTAAGCCTCCGGGTCTGTCAATACAGATCTTAGGTGCAGGACACTCAAAGGCTTGGGACTTCCAGCATTACAAGGGCATCTCCTTGCCTGCTCATGATTTCTATCTGGGCAGAGCAGCAGGACTACAGCCAGCTAGCTGGTAACATGAAGCCCAGAGGCAGGACCAAGGGATGCATATTCTTTGTGTAAAACCCACTCCAGTTGTGTGCGGGCCGGCTAGCCTCCTCAGCTTTTCATTATCAACATTATCTCTTAAAGACAGATTTTCTGTTCCCACCCTTACAGTCGGAAGTCTCTAGTCAGCTTTGTTTTAAATCCACCAATTCGGGGATTATGCCTGTGGGCACATTTTCAATTAGCAAGCTTATCTTGGGAGAGATCCAGAAAGGATTAAACCTTCCCAGCCCCCAGTGAAGGCAGAAGAGACATTTGGGTGGGAATAGGGACGGATGTCAGGGATGCCACATCACTTTTTAGTCCACAGGGAGAGCACGTCTCGGGGTTGGTTCTGTCAGAATTTATCTCTGGGAGTCCATCAGCATGTGTTCTACAAGCTCACTGAGCTCTGCTCCTCAGCAGAGGTACACGTGTGCCCAGTCACCTACAAAGCTGACTGGCATGTAAGGGCCTCTCAGGGCTAGGTTCCCTGTGGGCCAACCAGTGTCCAGGAAACCTCAGGGATCTAAGGCCACACTCAGCCTGCTTATCATACTCGAGGACAATCAAGTATTCCACTATATGTCTGTTCTTCTTTGTTTAAATGTCAAGTGCTGTGGAAATGCAAAGTTTTACTGGGGCTGCTAAGATTAGCAACCCTGTAATCTCTGGATCAAATATTGTTACAGGATCAGTTCAGCTATTGCCCGCTGTCACTCACCAAGTTATAAGACTTCGTGATACACGTGATCTAGAAAGAAGCTCAAAAGGCAAAAGATTTGAAAACACCAAAAGCCAGTCTGAAGCCAGGCATGGTAGCGGACGCCTTTAATCCCAGCACTGGGGAGGCAGAGGATCGCTATGACTTCAAGGTCACCCTGAGACTACATAGTGAATTCCTGGTCAGCCTGAGCTAGAGTGAGGCCCTACCTCAAAAACTCCAAGAAAAGGCTTAAATATGGCATAGTAGTTAAGATTCTTTCCTGTGAAGCCTAAGGACCCATGTTCGATCTCTCTAGATCCCACATAAGCCAGATGCACAAAAGTGAGACAAGCACAAGGTTACATGTGCCCACTAGGTGGCACAAGCATCTGGAGTTCAATTTCAGTGGCTGAGGCCCTGAGATGGAAATTCTCTCTCTCTCTTAAAAAAAAGAAAATTGCCGGGTGTGGTGGCGCATGCCTTTAATCCCAGCACTCGGGAGGCAGAGGTAGGAGGATCGCCGAGAGTTCGAGGCCACCCTGAGACTACATAGTGAATTCCAGGTCAGCCTGAGCCAGAGTGAGACCCTACCTCAAAAAACAAACAACAACAACAAAAAAAAAAATTTAAGTCCAAGAAAAAAAAAAAACAGGCTGATGAACGTGACCTACATGGATATCCATATACATCTAACACTCGCTATGTACCTACTAAGTACCACATAGGGTCAATGTTCTTTACACATGTTGTGTAACTCCCCAAAACCTAATGGGGTAAAGGCTGTGATCACCACTCTGGCTTTGGAGTAATATCACAACAGCCTGTTGGAGCCCAGTCATTTTTCAGTGTTCCACTGCTGGCTAGACCCCAGAAAGGTTTGCCCTGATCAAACCTATCCTGGCCCAGAATGCAAGAGCCTGAGGTCACTAATGTCCCCTAAAGGTGGCACCATACTGCTAAGGAATCTGTGTGGCCTGTTGTCACATTTGCAGAGTCTCAGAATGAGTCACAAAAGTTGGACTGCTAAGTGGTGACTGACAATATAATACTCCAGACTTTCATGATAAGCAAACTGCTGAAAACTGTAGGGAGACTCGAAGTCAGGTGTGATGGCACATACCTGTAATCCCAGCTACTAAACAGGATGGGGCAGGAGAATCATGAGCTTGAAGCAAGCCTGGAATACACAGAAAGAGTGGGGGAGAAGAAAAGGTGGAGGAGAAAAGAGGGAAGGAGAGAGGGAGAAGAAGAAAGAGGGTAAGAGGAAGAGTGAGAGAGGGAGATAGAGAAGGAGAGAGAAAGGGAGAAAGAGAGAGAGAGAGGATCCAGCAGTAGCATCAAAGGTAAACTAACCTGTCCCATGCACAAAGTTCTCTACGTGGAGTTGAAGATCCACTCCAGTTCTTTGTTGGCAAGCAGAGGCTCCTAATGAGGCACCCTGTCTGATGAAGGACAACAGACATAATCTGATAGCCACAAAGAATTGGTCAGTAATGCAGAAGGAAGGACATTTCTGGAGAAAGTGACTGCATAGAAGGAGAAAGTGAATACAGCATCAATATTTCTCTCTCTCTCTTCTTTGTGACTTTGGCTGCAATGTGATCAGCTGCCTCGTGCTCCTGTTGCCATGCTCTCCTCACCCTGCTGGATTGCACCCTCAAAGTGTGAACCAAGATAACCCCTTCCTCCCTCCAGCTCTGCTCAGGTATTTGGTTACAGAGATGAGAACAGTAACAAGTCCACCCAGAATGAGAAAGGGAAAAGCATGACTGGAGAGAAGGCTTAGCAGTTAAGGCACTTGCCTGTGAAGCCTAAGGACCCAGGTTCAATTCTCCAGAGCCCACATAAGCCAAATGCACGAGGTGACGCATGCCACAAGGTCGTGCATGCGCACAAGGTGGGACACGTGTTGAGTTCGATTGCAGTGGCTGGAGGCCCTGACATGCCAATCTCTCTCTCTCTCTCTCTCTCTCTCTCTCTCATACATAAAAAAGCAACTGCAGGCTAGAGAGATGGCTTAGCAGGTTAAGGCACTTGCCTGTGAAGCCTAAGGATCCATGTTCAACTCTCCAGATCCCATGTTAACCAGATGCACAAAGGTGAGGCAAGTGCAAGGCAGCACATGCCCACTAGGTGGCAGAAGCATCTGGAGTTTGATTTCA
This sequence comes from Dipus sagitta, assembly GCA_036346955.1. Lineage (NCBI taxonomy): Eukaryota > Metazoa > Chordata > Mammalia > Rodentia > Dipodidae > Dipus > Dipus sagitta. Next base: position 171,853,217 of record CM070773.1, read on the forward strand.
GTGGCTGAGGCCCTAACAGGCCAATTTCTCTCTCTCTCTCTCTCTCTCTCTCTCTCTTTCTCTCTCTCTCTCTAAAACAAAAGCGTTTGAGAAAGGAAAAAGCAGAATTAAAGGTTGGCTTTGAACCGAAAAAGCACATGTCTGACTCTGGGGAACCCCAGGCATCCCCTGCACTCAGTAGACATCACTTGTCAACCTGGAAAAGGACTGGAAGCTTCCAGTGTCAGCCAAGAGGCTTGAGGGAGTTCTGGGACACCTGCACCATCACTGGGAGGGAGGCCTGTGAACATGCAAGCTCTGGCCATTTCCCCAGCTCCCCCAACCACAGTCCCAGGACAGGAAGTCAGGAAACGACTCAGATTTCTCACCAGTGACCAAAGTACTGGTGTAAAGAAAGCAAAGTAGGCGGACCCTCTCCAAGTGCTTCAGGGATGGCTGGTAAAGCCATGGTCAAGTCTGGCACTTGCAACAGCAAAAAACAAGAAAGACTCTGTCTCACATATGGTGATCTGGAAAGGATGGACACCTCGACCTTATCCTCTGACCTCCACACGTGTGCCGTGGTGTGTGTGTGCTCCCCCCCACCATTTTTAAAAAAATTTTTAAATAACAGATGACAGGCTAGGGCAAGAAAGCCAGCCAGACAAGAAGGGAACTCTATGTAGGACAGCGGGATTCGACCAGAGAGAAGACAGAACAGGATTAGCCAGCTCAAATTCTCAGCCATCTTCTCTACTGTAGAAAGTGATCAGACTTCAGACTGAAAGGGATCGTGGTAGCTCAGGTTAGGAGGCACTGAAGCACGAGAGGTAGGAAGAGCAGAAGAGAATTGCCACAAATGACTCTGTGTTCCCAGGAGAGATGGCGCTGGGTTGGGCACAAAGCTAGGGAACCAGGAGAGGGTGCAAGCTCTCCCAGAGGCAGCCTAGAACTTTCAAATAGTGCTATCCTGCAAACAAGCAATCCTCAAACTACTGCTCACTGCTTACTTAAAACTAATCAGAAAGAGGCATGGAGTAGTCACTGTGTGGTGAGAACAGAGGGCCAGGCTGTAAACTGACCACACCACAGAACTAAAGGGTAAATTGATGACATAAGATAGAGTTAGCCGATCCTTCCTGGCCCAAAGCTGGCAAAAGTGAAAAGATTAGCTCCTGATAGTGAATACAGTTTGCTATCTCCCATCTCTCACACACATCCTGAGTTTTGGGTCACAAAGAAGAGCTGTTGACTAAATACAACATTAAAGCCAACAGTAACAGAATATGGTTATTTCTACCATGGAGGTGGAACTCAATTTTTTTCACCCAAGGCTCCATCATCCCGGGGAGAATGCGGTTTTCACATCCACTGCATCACAACTACAACCATCAGGGCTGTGGGCACTCTGTTCTCTTCCCTGATGGCCCATCTTGCTTCTCACAAGGCGTACACAATTTCCTTACCATCAGGTTTATGAAAAGCTGCCTAACCAGGGACTCTGTGGGAGAAGAACAAGAAAGGATGAGAGAAGGTGAGGATGATCAAAACCATTATACGGGGGCTGAGGTCAGCCTGTTCGCAAAGTGCTTGCCACACAAACATCAGAGCCTAAGTTCTAGTGCTGGAGAGATGGCTCAGTAGATAAAGAGCTTGCCTGCAAAGCCGAACGACCTGAATTTAACTCCCCAGTACCCACATAAGGCCAGATGCACACGGTGGCACATGCAACTGGAGTTTGTTTGCAGCAGCTGGAGGCCCTAGCACACCCACTCTTTTTTTTTCCTTTCTTTTTTTTTCTTTCTTCCTTCATTCCTTCTTTCTCTCTTTCTCTCTCCTTCTCTCTCTTTCTCGGGCATGGTGGCATATGCCTTTAATCCCAGCACTTGGGAGGAAGAGGTAGGAGGATCACTATGAGTTTAAGGCCGCCTTGAGATGACATAGTGAATTCCACGTCAGCCTGGGCTAGAGCTAGACCCTACCTCCAAAAACCACAAAGAACAGAAAGAACCTAAATTCTAATCCCCAGCACTCACCTAAAGAGGCTGGGCATGGCAAAGCATGCCTATAATCCCTAGTGCTAGAGAGGCTGAGAAAAAAATGTCTAGGGATGGCTGGTTAACTAGTCTAGCTGAATTGCTGAACTCCCAGTTTCTGAGAGACTCTGTCTCAAAAAAGGTGGAGAGCCGGACGTGGTGGTGCATGCCTTTAATCCCAGCACTCGGGAGGCAGAGGTAGGAGGATCGCCATGAGTTCAAGGCCACCCTGAGACTACATAGTGAATTCCAGGTCAGCCTGGGCTACAGTGAGACCCTACCTTGAAAAACCAAAAAATAGCCGGGTGTGGTGGTACACGCCTTTAATCCGAGCACTCGGAAGGCAGAGGTAGGAGGATCACCATGAGTTAGAGGCCACCCTGAGACTCCATAGTGAATTCTAGGTCAGCCTGGGCTAGAGGGAGACCCTACCTCGAAAAACCAAAAAGAAAGAAAGAAAAAAGAAAAACCAATAAATAAATAAATAAATAAATAAATAAAGCCGGCCATGGTGGTGCACGCCTTTAATCCCAGCACTCGGGAGGCTGAGGTAGGAGGATCACTGTAAATTCAAGGCCACCCTGAGACTACAGAGTGAGTTCCAGGTCAGCCTGGGCTAGAGTGAGACCCTACCTCAAAAAAACAAATAAATAAATAAATATAATAGCAACAAAAGATTTCCTTGCCTTTTCTCTGGTCTCCATTTCATTGTGTGTGGGGATTTGTTCTAAGGAAGCATCTGAACCCCAAGATGCCTTTGCAAAGGCTAAGGTGATTTTCCAGCTCCCTGGTAACAGGTCAGTCATGACCCAGCGTGAGCAGAACTCATGACCATGACCACAGACACACAGTAGAGTCTGGGAAAGCTTGGGATTTAACAGAAACTAAGGACTGACAAGCATGCTCATTTAGACAGTGGGCAAAGGACTAGGTGGCATGGTGCATGCCTATAATCCTCGCATTCTGGGGGATTACAGTGAGTTCAAGGCTAGTCTGGATTACACAGTAAGTCCCAGAATGGCCTGTAATGCAGTGCGAGACCTTGTCTCAACAGAGAGTTCAAAAGCCACCCTGAGACTATATAGTGAATTCCAGGTCAGAGACCCTATCTCAAAAAAAGAAGGAAAGAAAGAAAGAAAGAAAGAAAGAAAGAAAGAAAGAAAGAAAGAAAGAAAGAAAGAGAATGAAGACACAAGGGTGAGTTGGGCTAGGGAGAAAGTAGTCAAAATTAATCTATTTGGGGGCAGGAGAGAAACCTTAGCAGCTAAAGTGTTTCCTGTAAAGCCTAAAGACCCATGTTCAACTCTCCAGGTCCCATGTAAGCCAGATGCACAAGTTGACGCAAGTGCGCAAGGTCACACATGTGTACGAGGTGGCACACACGTCTAGAGCTCAATTGCAGTTGCTGGAGGCCCTGGTGTACCAATTCTCTCTCTCTCTTAAATAAATTACCAAAACAATCTAGTTTTTAGTATAACTAATACTTTCCCAGCACCCCCCCCCCCCTTGCTCTATTTGGCTTATTCCCAGAATGAAGCCACCTCAGAGGAACAGGTGAAGTTGAAACCAGAACCAAGAGCATCCAGTGTCAACTTGAGAAATGACAGGCTACAAAGGAGTTGGCAAGAAGAGTAACAGCAGAGATGACAATTTACACAGGAGAACATACACACAGTAGGCGCCAACCACAACACTACAAATGAGGGGATGCACGGCAGCAAGGAGAAGGAAGGGATAGCATTCACTGTCAACCTGACTACATTTAGAATCGCCATGGAAACAAATCCCTGCGCGTGACTATGAGGGTGTTTCCAGGAAAATTTAACTGAGGAGGGAAAGACCCATCCTGAGTGTGGACAGTCCCATCTCATGGGCTGGGGTCTTAGACTGAATAAAAAAGAGAAAGCAAGGGCTGGAGAGATGGCTTAATGGTTAAGACTCTTGCCTGAAAGGCCTAAGGACCCATGCACTCGCAGATCCAGGCTCATAATCCCACCACCCTTGCTATTTCCTAAGTGGGTAGAACAAAACGGTTAAGTAGAATATTTCCCTCATGTCCTGGCCTTCTGAACCAGGCTGGAAATAGCTTCAGAGCAAGAAAGGACAGTTTTCCGTTGTCACATCGGGGCAGTTTGGGCTTCAGATCTCTGACCTTCTGCCTTCTCTCTCGCCTGTCCCTTTATCTCTGTAAGGCAGGTCACCAAATCCAGAACTTCTGCTCCCCGAGGTGGGTCATAGGAACTAAAAATACACTCTCAACTTCCACCACCTGTGTGGGGAAATATAAAAAGTAATGGTATAGCCTAAATGGATACGTTGTGCCCATCAAACGGCCCTCTAAATATTCATGTGACTGCTCACAGATTAGAGCTGTTCTCACCTTGGTCAGAGAAGCTTCTTTTTCCAGACAGCGGTGACTGCTGGGGAGACTCAAAGCTTACAAAATGATGAGAGTCAGAGATCGCTGGATGATCAGCACTAAATGAGACATCTAAGGCTCAGGAAGCACTGCAGAAGAGCAGGAGTGGAAGAATGTAAGAGCCAGAGGGCTCTGGACTGCTGGCTTCCAGACAAAGTGTCCCATTGCCTTCACGCCCTCACCGTGGCTGCTGTCCGTTACCTGCACAAGCCCTGCACAATACTGGGCCCATCAACATTCCCTCATGAGCGATGGAGGGGAAAAAAACAAAAAGAAGGAACTATCTAGAAAGAAGGGGTTCAGTGGAAGGGGATGGGAGAGAGTTCAGTGGCTAAAGTGCTGCCTTAGGCATGAGGACCTGGATTGAGGCCCAGAGCCACATTAAAATTCCAGGCAGGGGCTGGAGAGATGGCTCAGTGGTTCAAAGGCACTTGCTTGCTAAGCCTGCTGGCCCCCATTCTGTTCCCCAGCACCCACATAAAGCCAGCTGCACAAAATGGCACATGCATCTGGAGTTCATTTGCAGCGGCTGGAGGCCCTAGGGCACCCATATAGTCAGTCAGCCTCTCTCTGTCCTCTCTCTCAAGTGAGTAAAATATATATATGTATATATGTTTTTGTTTTTCAAGGTACGGCCTCACTCTAGGCCAGGCTGATCTGGAATTCATTCTGTATTCTCAGGCTGGCATCAAACTCATGTTGATCCTCCTACCTCCTACCTCTGCATGCAACACACACACTCACACACACACGTTTGTAAAAGCCCCAAAGGACAGCTGACCATGTGGAGGTTCCTAGATCTGCACTGCAACAGGGCAGGACGCTCCGCTCCTCTCCCCGAGACCTCCCCTGGCACACCCCTCCTCCCATGTCCTTCCTGGTATTCTTTTCTTTGTAATATTTTTATTTATTTATTTATTTACAAACAGAGAAGACAGACAGATATTGAATGGGTTCAGTAGTTAATGGTGTTTGCTTGCAAAGCCTAATGGCCCAGGTTCAATTCCCCAGTCCCCACATAAAGCCAGGTGCACAAAGTGGCACATGAATGTGAAGTTCATTTGCAGGGAGAAGACGCTGGTGCGCCCATACTCCTCCCTCTCTCTCCTCTCTCCCTCTCTCTCTCACACACACACATTCCTTCTCTCTCAAATAAATAAATATTTTTTTTAAAAAAAGAAGTTTGAAAAAAATAAGAAAACCATAGCAACTGTGTATATGTGCCAAATTATGACACCATTATGATATAATATGTTATTATAAATATAAGTATACTGTACAAGTCTGTACAATTAAATTTTAACAAATGGAAAAAAAAAGTTTGAGCCAGATGTATGAAGGTAAGGCAAGAGCAAGGTCGCACATGCCCACTAGGTGGCGCAAGCGTCTGGAGTTCGACTACAGTGGCTGAGGCCCTGGGGAGCAAATTCCCTCTGTCTGTCTGTCTGTCTCTCTCTAAAAATAAACATAAAAATCTTAAAAAAGAAGAAGTTTAGTTAAAAATAACAACAACATATGAGCCCATGGGGGACATTTTATTCAAACCAACCCACAGCCATTATTTTGCACATCAGTGTGCAAAATAAGAAAGCTATCCGAGGGCGTAACTACTGCCCTGGGATCATATCTCTACCTGTGTGCTCCTGCCCAGCTTTCCTAGGCATCTGCCTAGCTGTGGTTCTCTGGTCCTAGGTCCCCAAGTCCCTTTCTCTACTGATGTTGGGAACTGATGTTTCCCTAATGGGAGAGAGGGCGACTCCCACTAAACTGATCAACTTACACCTTCCTGAGGGAGAAGCCCAGGCTCACAGGTCTCCATGCAGAGCATCATGCATGGCTCACGAGAAGGAACCGGGAGGATGTGGCCTGCACAAGACCTCGGGGACTAGTGGGTGCTGTCCTTGGAGAAGTGGAAGCTTCTGGAACAGGGTGGACCAGCCGCTGAACCATACAAAGGGTGGCACTTTGATCAAGGGCCCATCTGTCAAGCACCATGCAGAGCTGTGCCGCAAACATCAACTGTCCCAGGCCACCTCGGGTTATTTCTTGTAGTTAAACACCATCTGGAACAGTATGTTCAATTCATTATCCTTTTAAATTAGTTCATTCCTTTTATTTAAATAAACACATTCCAAAGAATAGTTTCACATCAAGTTAGAAGGGAGACTAGTTGGAGAGAAAAAGGGATTCAGTGGAGGGGGTGCAGGGAAGGAAGTGGTGGGAAGGGATTATAATCATGCTATATTGTCTATGTTTATAATGGTTGTCAATAAAACGTATCTTCACCGTCTAAGTGCCATCGCTGGGGAAAGGACAATGGTGCACCACCAGTTCAGAAGGTAACTCCACAAATAAAGAACCGGGCAACACAATAGCATTTCCTGTCACTGTCCAAGGAGTTTAGGACAGAAGCGCTCTCTGCTGTCTTCATTACACCTTATTGCTGTTAGAGACAAAGATAAGCTGGCAGGAAACTATCCTTGGAGGAGAGCGTGAAAATGAGCCAGTGGTGTCCCATGTCACATCCTTGCAGCTCGGGAGTCATCTCGAGTTCCAGTGGGGGACGTGTCCCACACCAGCACAGCAGTGCATGCTGGAGGTGAAAACTTCACCAAGTGATCTACAAAGCTGTCCTCTAACAGTCACAAGAAGCAAGTTAGGAGTTTAGTATGAAAACACATACTATAATAAGCTTATGAACTAGGAAGTGCAGTGTATGGTACTGCATGTCTAGCATGACACAGTTGGCAACATGACTACAAATTTAAAGCATCCTCAGAAAGTAGACTTTTATGCTAAGTGTGCTTACTAAAATAATAATAATAATAATAAAGGGTCAAGTAGAAACTTAAGGGAGGCAATGGAGATGTAGGCAGGCCTTGATGGTGGTGATGAGTTCACAATATATAATCATCCCCAAACTCAACCATGTGTGCACTAAACATGTGTGTTTTTTGTATGCCAATCATTCCTCAACAAAGGTGGTTTGAAGTTGAGCTAGAGGGATGGCTTAGCGGTTAAGGAGTTTGCCTGCAAAGCCAAAGGACCCAGGCTTGATTACCCAGGACCCACGTTAGCCAGATGCACAAGGGGGTGCACACATCTGGACTTTGTTTGAAGTAGCTGGAGGCCCTGGTACACCCATTCATTCTCTCTCTCTCTCTCTCTCTCTCTCTCTCTCTCTCTTTCCCTTTTTCTCTGTCAAATAAATAAAAAATAAAATAAAAGTTGGTTTGAAGTAAAGTTGGCTACAATGGAAAAGACATCTTTAAAAATACCAATGATATGCCTTAATACATCACAGACTGCAAAGCACTTTTGTTTGGTTTAGAAGATGTGGTGGTTTGATTCAAGTGCCCCCATAAATTTATGTGTTCTGAATGCTAGTCTCCCCAGCTGATGGCAATTAAAGCTTCCTGGAGGCAGTGTATTGTTGGGGGCGGGCTTATGGGCGTTATAGCCAGTTTCCCCATGCCAGTGTTTGGCACACTCTCCTGTTGCTATTGTCCACCTGATGTTAGCGAGGGGGTGAATTCCACCGTCTGCTCATGTCATCGTTTTCCCTGCCATCATGGAGCTTCCTCTTGAGTCTGTAAGCCAAAATAAACCCTTTTTTCCCAAAAGCTGCTCTTGGTCAGGTGATTTCTGCCAGCAATGCAAACCTGACTGCAACAGAGGAGTTGTTTTTTGAGGTAGGGTCTCACTCTAGCTCAGGCTGACCTGGAATTCACTATATAGTCTCAGACTGGCCTCAAACTCACAGTGATCCTCTTACCTTGGTGAGAGAGAGTCTCACCCAGCCCAGGCTGACCTGGAACTCACTCTGTGGCCAGTAGACTAGCCTCACATTCACAACGATCCTATGTCAGCCTCCTGAGTGCTAGAATTAATGGGAGCACCACCATGCCTGGCTTACAAAGCACTTTTGTTTACGCCATTTGTTCAAAGCAGTGACTGTCCCCAGGTAGAATACAACAGACCTCCAGACTCCTCCCCGCACCCACGGGCTCAGACTACCTGTGTCACCACCTTATGGCTTGAACTGTTAATTTTTAAAAGAAAAGGAATTTTTAATTAAAACCCTAACCTACAGTCAGTAACTAAGCAGAATTAATGCTGGGCCTGGTGATACACACCTGTAATCCCAGCACTTGGAAGGTGGAAACAGGGGGATCAAGAGCTCAAGGTTATCCTTGGCTACAATAGTGAGTTCAAGGCCAGCCTGTGCTATGAGACCCTGTCAAAGAAAGAAAAGAGAAAGCCGGGCATGGTGGCACACACCTTTAACCCCAGCACTCGGGAGGCAGAGGTAAGAGGATCACCACCCTGAGACTACAGAGTGAATTCTAGGTCAGCCTGAGCTAGAGTGAGACCCTACCTCAATTGAAAAACGAAGGAGGAGGAGGAGGGAAGGGAGGGAGGAAGCTGAATGAAGCATTTGGTTTTAACAAAGAGGAAGCGTGCAGGGAGTTAAGGCGGCCACCACCAGTGTGTCAACACAACACATCATGCAGCGAATGCCCTTCCCTGGGTCTGGTCAGGGACAGTAGCCTGGGGAAAGATCAGAGTTAAGAATTTCAGCACAATTTTGCAATTTAAAAGAGGTCAACTGAGAGACACTGTAAAGCGCATGTGCAAATTCCTAGTTCCTTCCTGCCTCCCCTGGCAGCTTTTGTTGTCCAAACCAGAGGAGGAGACCTCCGTGGTCCTCTTGGACACCCTAAAGTGGATGCAAAGAGTCGCACCGCTCCTCTCCTCATGGGAGGTCTCTACTTCCAAGCAGCTACAGCTGTGTACCCAGGGGAGCGTCAACATTTTAACACAAGTTCCAGTAAGCCCAAAGGTTCCCTGCACAGCCAGGTCGAACCTAAAGGACAAAGAACAATGTCTTCTAGAGAATTCTCCATGGCCTCCACAGTCTCTCCTTTCCCAGCAGCCCTGCTGTCTCCTTCCCAGAATCCTAGGTTCCTATCCTCCTAGGAGGCCATGATGAGAGAGAATGACCCTCTGTCTTCCCCTAGGAACCCGTCACCTCACCCTCCAGGGACCATGTCAGAGGGATGCAGAGGACAGACAGCCCCTTCGTGTGGCCCTCTGCTTCTCGGGGTTCCCTTCACAGCACGCTGCAATTTGCTAAAAGATAACGCTGCTATGGTGTGCCCCAAATAAGAGACCAGAAAGTTGCCAAAGACTTCTTAGCTAACACCGACTGTCATATTTTATTTTGGCACCAGTGAAAATTTCCGTGGCCCTTTAATCAGATTAACTGGAGAATTCGTCATCTTTCTCTGAGAAGCCCATCTGCTTCTCCTTATTAGCCTCGTCTGTAAAGCTTTCCTGGGAGAGATTAATGGGTCATGCTTGTTCTCTCTTCCCTCTGAGACAGAAGCTATTTTGACACAAGGCAGCACATATCTTCGCACGAATGACTCATATGTCTTGGGCCTTACTAGGGATTGAAAACTTTGGGGGTTACAGGTGACTTTAACCTCAGGGTGTGTGTTGTTAGTACCACATGCATTACTGTGGTTTACAATGAAGAAACAAAGAGACCTATCATTACAACTAGGGTGGCTGGGCCTGCTGCTCCCTGCCTGCAGAGACCAGCCTTCTCCTCTCTGGGGACCATCTTCAAGAGAAGGCAGCCTGAAGGGACACGGATGGTGTGGCCTCCTCATGGCTGTGACCAAATGCCTGGCAGGAACAACTGAAGGGAGAAAGGGTTTGGCTCACAGTTTGAGAGAACAGTCTGTAATGGCAGGGGAGACATGTCAGGAGGAGGGGAAACAAGGAAGTCGCCGTCCCAAGATTAGAGAGGGGGAGACACTGGACATGTGTTGGCAAAACACCTGATAAGACCATCACTAGAAAGGTAGACCTGGATGGCCAGAGTAACCAGGAGCCAGGAACAAAAATAAGTAAATAAGTTATTTTTCTATTTGAACCTTAAAGCAGCCTCCATGTCCCAGAGGGTCACAGACATTGTAAAAGAGCAGCAATCAGATGACTGACATCAGCAAGGGATGAACCAGGTCCACAGTAAGCTGGCCAGGCAACTCTGCCAGAAGGCTCTGTAGCCTGCAGTAGCAATGTTACCGCTCCCTTATGGACACAGCCTCTGCCACCACACAGGACACTGATGGGCAAACCTCAAAAGTTGGCCTCTAATGCCAGGCATGGTGGCGCATGCCTTTAATCCCAGCCCTAGTTAGCAGAAGTAGGAGGATTGCCATGAGTTTGAGGCCACCCTGAGACTACATGGTGAATTCCAGGTCAGCCTAAGGTAGAGTGAGACCCTACCTGGGGGAAGAAAAAAAAAAGTTGCCCTCTAGAAGTGATAACTTATAAAAAGATGTCCCCTTGGTAAGGAAAATCAGAAGAAGATGGCCCGGGGCTGGTGAATTAGAAACTCAGTCTCCAGGCGCTGTGAAGGTGGCTGAGCGGGTAAAGTGCTTGCCTTGCAAGCATAACAACCCAGGTTCCAGCCCCAGAACCCTCACAAATGCCTTCCAACCCAGCCCTGGGGAGGCAGAAACAGGAGGCTCCCGGGGCTTGCTGGCTGGCTAGCCCAGCCTAGCTGATGGAGCCCCAGGCCAATGAGACACCCTGTGTCAAAAAGAAAAGGTGGACAGGGTTTCTTGACAATAATACGAGCTTGTCCTCTGGAGTCCACATGCACTCACACACGTATGTACAATCACTCATGTGTGCCCACACACAGACATGCGCACCACACACAGGAAAACCAACAACAACAAAAAAAAAACAGTATTGGGGGCCAATCAGCCACCACGTGGGACAACACCTGCACTACCTCAGGTTCCAGCCCGCCTTTATTTACTACACAACTGTTTTCTGAGATTTTCATGTGTCCTGTCACCACTGCTAGGAAAAGCGGGAAATAAATGAAACCACAGAGACAAGCTTTGTTTGGAAACACCTGAAAAGAGCTCTAACCGGGCAGGTCAGAAGCAACTTCCCTCACAGACTGGGGGACACCTAAGGAGCAGCGGCGGTCACTGGAGTTCCTTGGTTACAGAGCCATCCACCTTGCCTCAGGACTTGAGCCACTGCAGGAGAATGACCATCAGACAGGTGGTCTGGGGCCATTCCAGTAATGCGATGATTGGGAGGGGTGGTTGAGTCACTCTTGGGAAACAGAAGGTTACAATGAAATGGCAGTCAGCGTCCAAAACTGGAGGCATTCTGGTCCAATGGAATTAGCATGTCTTTGCTCAGTGTGCAGACAGTGAGAATTAAATGGCTCATGCCCACTCACAGGAAGTGACAGAAGAGCTGGTGGAGAGGTAGGATTCATTTATTGCTCCTTAATAATGGCACGCCTGCAGAGTTCAGTTTAGTACTTGGAGCTCTGTACAAATGCCCACAGCAGTTCTGAAAGTGTGAGCATCACAGGAAAACTCTTTTCCCTACAGAGACGTAAACACACGAGTCTGTTCACCCCAGATAGGGCACAGACAACACACCGAAGCACTACTGCGCCAAAACCAGTTTTGGTGAGCCAGTGAGTTTCCTGGGGTCACTCACGGAGCGGGTGAGGGGTTTCCTTCAGGAGTGCGGTGACTCAAAGGCGGGCACCTCATCCAAAAGCCCACACGGCATAGGTGATGGCTGGCTCGTGGCGCCCACGGGGCAACCTGCAGGCAGCTTGCTGGTTAGCGTCCATCCTCCCCACCCCCAGCCCTTTGCACGCAATTGTTTATCCTTTGTATGTCTTTAGGGAAGGGTCTTGCAACCTTTTAAGTTTAGGAAACTGCTAGACAACCCTGGCCAGAGTCTGCCCCTCAACAGCTGTTCACTGCTCCTTGGGAGGCGGTCCTGTGACCTTTCAAGGTTTAGCTCTCGGGGCTTGTTGGCCTCTGGACGCTTGCTTCCCCCCAGGAGGGAGTCCTTCAGTTTGGAGGAAACTGCTCTATGGTGGCAAGGAAACTAGGATCCCGTGCCTTGCATGGCTAGGAGAACGGGAAGGAGCCCCCGGCCCCCGCCAGCAGTTTTGTTGATTTGTGTGCTAGCTGCCGCCCTCTCAGAAGGGCGTAAACACAGGCGGATCTGAGGGGACAGAGAGACACAAAGCTGGGTCTGCAGCTGGCATTTCCTGAGGTTTTCTGCTCCTGACACAAGAAGCCCTTTGACTCTGGCTCCTGGGGGGTTCTGGGAAACAAGCCTGCCTTCTGCCGGCACTGAGGGGCCTTTGACAAGCTGAAGGAACACCCTGCGCCCGGGCCAAGGGCTCTGGCGGATCCCCAAGTCACAGAAGTGGAAATCGCTCACAAACTGCTCTGAAAATTTACACGAAGCCAGTGGGGTCCTGTGGGAGGGAAAAGGCCTAGTCCTCCTCCATCCCAGAGTGCACTTGGGCAGGGAGCATTTAGGAAGGCTTTTATTCAGTAAGTCTGAACTGTGACATTTCCTTGTTAGAGACAAAAACGCCAAAGTAAGTCCGCAGCAAAGGAAGCTGTGCTCCAGAGAGAGGTCACAACCGCTGCTACTGCGCCATCCTTGGGGTCAGAGTGCCCTCTGTGGGTATGAAGTTGTACCAGCAAGAATGTTCCAGCAGGAGAAGCCAACTGTGTCAGAGCCCTGGAGAAACCAAAGCCCAAACACTCCCCAGAAGAGAGTGTCACGGAGTCTCCACCACACCCAGATGGGAGCTGGACAAAGACCAAATCTGAACGAAATCACACAGGAAAAACCCAAAGATCTGGCTGGGCTCTGGGACTAATTCCCTTCACAGGGACAAATCGGACTGCGCGCCATGGGTTCCACAGCCCTCACTGTCCTTGGTATGTGAGAGACGTCCCCAGTGGGACCCTGTCATCAGCGGCACAAGTGACAGCTTAGAGCCAGGACAGCAACACACTTGCCAAAGAATCACGCACGTGACATGCCTGCCACTGCTGGCTGCTCTCACAGGCCCCCTCTCCCCCTCTCCCTCCCTCCCTCTCTCTCTCTCTCTCTCTCTCCAGCTATCTCATCCCTCCAGACCAGTAAGGCCTCAAGCTGCAGAACTGGGTATCATCGGACTCAACCCAAGAAGTGAAACCAAGTACTTCAAAAGTGCAGTTCAGGGGCTGGAGAGCTGGCTTAGCGGTTAAGCGCTTGCCTGTGAAGCCTAAGGACCCTGGTTCGAGGCTCGATTCCCCAGGACCCACGTTAGCCAGATGCACAAGGGGGCACACACATCTGGAGTTCATTTGCACTGGCTGGAAGCCCTGGCATGCTCATTCTCTCTCTCTCTCTCTCTCTCTCTCTCTCCCTCTTTCTCTGTCTTCTGCTCTCAAATAAATAAATAAAAATGAACAAAAAATTTTAAAAAATAAAATAAAATAAAAAGCAGGAGGATCGCTGAGAGTTCAAGGCCAGCCTAAGAGTACATAGTGAATTCTAGGTCAGTCAGGGTTAGAGGGAGACTCTACCTTGAAGAAGAAAGGAGAAAAAAAAAAGCTGTTCAGAGCTAAGGCAATGGCACGGTTGCTAAAGTACTTGCCTTGCAGGTGTGAGACCAGCATTCAACCCCAGTTCCCACATGAAACTCTGTCTATATGGGGCATGCCTGTAATCCTAGTGCCGGGCAGGTGGGGACAGTAAGATCCCAGGAGCTCAGTGGCCAGCCAGGATAGTCTAATTGGTGAGCTCTAAGCTAATTCGAGAGGACAGCTTCACAGGCTCCCAGGGAGTGGGACACAGCTGGTGTGGGCAGGACCAGGGTGGCTGGACACGGGGCAGGTCACTGCCATGGACCTGGAAGAGGACCAGGGTGGCTGGACATGGGGCATAGCTAAGCAGTCCTGGGCAAGGGATGTCCTGCCATCATTCACCTATATTGCCTCAGCTCCAGTCTCTCCTGAAGTGTGATCTGACTAGCCACGAGAACTGTGTGAAATCTCCTCAGGAGACAAGCTTCTCCTCGGGCTGGCAGCAGGCGTTCAGCCTTTCCCTTCCCCCAGCATGAAATACCTGGAAACTTTGAATTCTTTGGGTCCACTGCTTCCAAAAGGAGGGGCACAAGTGTTTCTCTTCAGAGTATCTTCCTGCCTGCCTGGTACAGGAGAAATGATGTGCAATCTTCCTGGTGGGCACAGTAACACGCACAATAAGGGGCCAGGGTACAGCTTCAGGTGCTTGAGGTCCAGAGAATGGAAGGCTCGCTTAAGACCCCTGCAAAGAGCACTGGCCTTGTGCCTCTGGAAGATTCGTCCTAGGGGACAATATACTCCACCCATCATTAAACATCTGCAACACACGGACAGGACAGGACAGGCACACAGTGCTCCTGAAATACACACGGTGGAAGGAAGCCAGGGTTATTGTCCCTAGCACAGAATTGTATCAAGAGATACAGAAACAGGGCTGGAGAGATGGTTCAGCAGTTACGGCATTTGCCTGCAAAGCCAAAGGACCCAGGTTCGATTCTCCAGAACCCACAGAAGCCAGATGCACAAGGTGCACATGCATTTGGAGTTCATTTACAGTGTCTGAGGGCCCTGGTGTACCTATTCTCTCTCTTTGTCTCTCTCTCTCTCTCTCTCTCTCTCTCTCTTGGCCTCTTTCTCTCTCTCAAATAAATAAAATAAATTTTAAGAACGTTTTTTAGAGTTTTTTTTAAAAGATACAGAAACAAATCAATCAACAGAATAAAGGCGTGTTCAAACTCCTCAATCTATTGTTGAAACTAAACATGTATTGTTGATCTCCAGGGATGGCTGGGGCAGACACATGTCACTTTGCCTGGTCAGTGGATATAATACAAAGCAATAAAGAAATATTAATAATATCTTATGCTAAACTATGCAAATATTTTTCTACCAGATTTGTGATCACAAAACCACTTTCACAAGTCTAAGTTCCAGTGAATTAGAAATACAAATGCTCTGATTATCTCTGTACTTCATCTCCATGTTGTCCCACTTTTTCTGCTTTTTTTAACTTTAATTTTAAGTTA
Source organism: Dipus sagitta (assembly GCA_036346955.1). Classification (NCBI taxonomy): domain Eukaryota; kingdom Metazoa; phylum Chordata; class Mammalia; order Rodentia; family Dipodidae; genus Dipus; species Dipus sagitta. The sequence continues at coordinate 171,868,614 of CM070773.1, forward strand.
TTTACTTGAGAGAGAGAGAGAAAGAGGTAGAGAGGGAGAGAAAGAGAGAATGGGTACGTTAGGGCTTTCAGCCGCTGCAAATGAACTCCGGACACTTGCGCCACCTTAGGCATCTGGCTTATGTGGGTCCTGGGGAATCAAACCTGGGTCCTTTGGCTTTGTAGGCAAATGCATTAAGCACAAAACCATCTCTCCAGCCCATTTCTTTTCTTTTTTAAAATTACTTTTTTTTATTTATTTATTTGAGAAAGAGGGAGAGAGAGAGAGAATGGGCATGCCAGAGCCTCTAGCCACTGCACACACTCTAGATCCATGTGTCACTGCATCATCCGGCTTATGTGGGCACTGGGGGATTGAACTCAGGCTGCTAGGCTTTGCAGGCAAGCACCTTAACCGCAGGCTGAGTACATCTTTTTGGAAAGAGGGAGAGAGGTGTGTCGTCGCAGGCGTCAGCTCCACAGTGAACATCCAAGCCGGACACCGTTTATGGGAGGAAGACATTTATTTCAGCTCACGGATCCAAGGCGAGTTCCATCGATGGCTGAAGACACTGGCTCCCTTCCATAGATCCAAGCACAGAGAGAAACAAGAGACCAGCAGCCAGCAAACACCAAAAAGCAGCAAATAGGAGCCAGCAGCCGCAGCACCCCCAGAGCTCAGACCTCTCTGCACACCTTCGGGCTGGAATTCAGATGCACCCCCAATGACACCATAGGGCTGCACCCCAGGATCTGCCCCCAGTGACACTTCCTCCTGCCAGGCCGCTGAAGATCCAAGTTACAAGTTTAATTTTAATACCTGAGTCAACGGGGGACATACATTCAAACTACCACAGTCCTATTAGTGTGTCTGGGTGCTCGTGCAAATGTGGGTACATGCATGTAAAGGCCCGAGGACAACCTCGAGTGCCATTCCTCAGGAACACCATTCACATTTCTTAATCTCTCACCAGCCTAGAGCTCATCCATTCAAATAGACCAGCTGGCCAACGAGCCCCAGGGATCCACCTGTCTCTACCTCTCCAACGCTGGGAGTACAGTCACATGCCACCATGACTGGCATTTTATGTGGGTTCTGGAGATCAAACTCGGGTTTTCATGGTTGTGAAGCAAACACTTTACCAACTGAGCCATCCCCCCAGGCCCCAAGCTCATGTCTGCATTGCTGGTCAGTTTGTCTAGGTGACCATCCTGGTGACTACCACCAATCCTAAATACTACAGGTGCTGAGATTAGGCGGCCAGCTGCCCTTCCCAGAGCTGCTTAAACCACCTGGGAGGAGGTGAGGCAAACTGTGACACCCCACTGAGCAGAAGATGGGAAATGTTCACAGCAGTTCAAACCCCAGTCCACCAGGACACAGTCACAGCGCACCAAAACTGAGAGCTTCCCACATGCCATCTCACACAGCCTTCCCCCAGGGCAGCCCCACACCTCCCATCATATTCACCAAAGTCATTCAATGCCAACTTACACACTTCCAGTGACCAAGAACTCCCTACCTGTCAGGCTAGCCCACTCCATAAAATAATCACCATTGTTTTTAGCAATTTTCTTCCAAATAAAATTGAAAACTAAAACTTTATGGTACATAATTATAATGCTATTTCTAATTGTAGGCCACCTGGGCACCTAGTGAATGTGAAATTGATTAATAATGAAGAAATGCATTATTTTGGTTTTGTTTTGGTTTTTTTTTTTGTTTTGTTTTGTTTTGTTTTGTTTTGTTTTGTTTTTCAAGGTAGGGTCTCACTCTAGCCCAGGCTGGCTGGGATTTACTATGGAGTCTCAGGGTGGCCTCGAACTCACGGCAATCCTCCTACTTCTGCCTCCCGAGTGCTGGGATTAAAGGTGTGCGCCACCACGCCCGGCTTGTTTTGGTTTTTTTTTTTTAGATTTATTTATTTATTTATTTATTTATTTATTTATTTATTTGCAAGAGAGAAGTAGAGAGAAGAGAAACAGAGAGAATGGGTGCAGCAGGGCCTCCAGCCACTGCAGACTCCAAATGCATGTGCCACTTTGCTCATCTGGCCTTACATGGGTACTGGGGAATCGAACTTGTGTCCTTAGACTCTGAAGGCAAGTGACTTAACTAGCCGGCCATCTCTCTAGCCCTAATTTTAAATATTTTAATATAGACTCTAAGCACAAATGTTAAGACCAAAAAAAGCATTCAGAAGGTAGGACATCTCAGAGCGTTGCTTGTGGTGTAAGGACCCAGCCCAGGGCTTCAGGCCACTAGACAGGTGTTCTATCACTGAGCTATACCCCAGGCTGAGAGGCTCAGCTTTTAAGAGCTATTATTGAAACAGTTTGGGGTGACAGGGCGCCAAAAGTAACAGCAAGGAAAGCCCTTGATTCTGTAGGGGGAACCTGGGTCATCCTCATCTCCTTCCCCCTAATGGAGTCCTTCCTTGCATCTTCCACTTTGCTAGAGGCCAGGAACATAAGGGGAGAATCTGCTTTCCTTTATCTCTTTTGTTTCTGGAGGAGAAAATTAAGAGATGAGATAAGGGCTGGAGGGACGGCTTTGCAGTTAAGGCATTTGCCTGCAAAGCCAAAAGACCTAGCTAGATTCAACTCCCCAGGACCCACGTTAGCCAGATGCACAAGTGGGTGCAAACATCTGGAGTTCATTTGCAGTGGCTGGAGGCCGTGGTGCACCCATTCTCTCCGCCCCCTCTCTCAAATAAATAAATAAAAAGATTTTTTTAAAAAAGAGATAAAATCACCCCCTTTTAAGAAGGAAAACTTACACTCGGGAGGCAGAGGTAGGAGGATCCCCGTGAGTTCAAGACCACCCTGAGATTACATAGTGAATTCCAGGTCAGCCTGAGCTAGAATGAGGCCCTACCTTGAAAAACCAAAAAAAAAAAAAAGAAGAAGAAGAAGAAGAAGGAAAATTCCCGATTTTGTAAGATTAAGAGTCCTGGGAATACTGCCTCCTTTCTCAGAAAACCTGACCCATACCTAGAAACCTGTCCTCCGGGCTGGACTCACAGTAAGCTCCCATAAAGACCTCAATCTGGGTCTCTGTGGGCCTCCCATTTCTGAAAGTCCCACCCCGCCTTGTCTTGGGCAGGGGCTCTATGCTCTTTCCTTCTCTTAAGCTCTATAATAAATCTTTCTAAACTTAACCCTCTTGGTCTGTGAATGTCATTCTTCGAGTTCATAAGACAAGAATGTAAGGCCAGTAATTCAGTGGAAGCTTTGTATGACCGTCTGGCACCCTGGCTCCCGAGTCACTGCCCACCCAAGAGCCAAGAAAGGCTCCCTTGTTCTCAAGGACATATCCAATCCCCTTATCATGATAGATCAAAGAGAGACAATTTGGCTCAATTCACTTAGTTTTAACTTGTCTTAAGGCCAGATGAACCACTCAGCTTAATAGAAATGCCACTAGCTAAAAGAAAGGAAAAAGAAGAGAAAAGAAAAGGAAAGAACGGAACGCAGGTCCTTGGCTCACTCTGTTGCCACCCTCATTTTCCTCTGTCATAGAAAAAGGAGCCAGATTCACTGACCTTCACTGTCACAACCCTTAATACTCTGGCGATCTGAGGGACCCTGAGAGAGAGCAGCCTCCCTCCCCAACCACCACGGGCAAAGACTGCAGCCGAGTCAGCGGAATTCTGTCCACTCTCTGGATGAGCATAAGGCCATGAGGCTGGGAAAGGAACCCCAGCAGTTGGAAGCTGAGGCAGGAGGATTGTGAGTTCCTGGCCAGCCTCTGCTGCATAGCAAGACCCTCTCTTAAATACATACATACATACATACATACATGCATGCATGCATACATACATACAAACACACTACAATGATATGTTATATACCATGATATATTCTATAATACATATAATGACATACACTATTTAGGTTATTGTTGGAGTTACTTCTCACTGCTGGCACTAGGCGCCTGACAAAAGCAGCTGATGGGAAGTTGTTTGTTTTGGCTTACGCTCTCGAGGGGAAGCTCCATGGCAGGGAAAGACGGTAGAGCAGAGGCTGGGCATCACTCCTTGGCACAGCATGTAGCAAACAGCAGCAGGAAAGTGAGCTGAGTTCTAGCAAAGGGGAGCTGGCTGTAGCACCCCTAAGTCCACCCCCAACAACTCCACCTCCCAAACTGCCATCATCTGGGAACTAAGCATTCAAGACACATGGGTTTATGGGGAAACACCTAATTCAAATTACCACAGTTACATATTATTTATAAATAAATAAATATATATATATATATATATATATATATATATACATGTATATAATTATACATAGGGACATACACCTAGTGCAAACATGCGTGTGTTTGCCATCTGCTGCACTTGTTAAATGAAGACTGAGTAAAACACAGGGGCTTAGCCCACTGGTGCTTTGAGCTGCGTCTAGCGGTTAGCTCAGAGATGCTTTCTTACCATTAGTGAGCAGGGATTCTAGTGGTTGGAGGAAGTCCTGCTATATTTACATCCATTTCCTGAGCTCTGACAAAAGGCAAGTGACCAAAGGGGAAGGGGACAGGGAAAGGAAGCAAGACAGACTCTGGGGACGCTGACCACATCTCAAAGCAAAACTGTTTTTCATTCATTGGCCAACCAAGTTCTCCGTTCCTCCTCTGCTTAGTGTGAAAAATTGGAAGCTGATTGCAAAATCTGCACTCTGACAACAGCTGGTGAACTCACATTTCAGGAGAGAAAATGGATTCTGAATGGCTACAGCATCTGGTATGGAAAGAATGCTTAATTGTTATACAGAAGCCATTTGCCAAGCAATTGTTCCCAACTGTCCTTAAAGTCAAGCCCAAACAGCAAAAGATTCCCACGGGCAAAAAAAATCCATGCCTTCCTAAATGATACTAAGGATACTAAATGATGCCACAGGTGGCACAGCTGCGCTCACCCCAGGTGGGCTCCCCCGGCATCAGTGAGAGCAGTGCGCTTGGCACAGAACCTGAAACATCATTGCCATTACCAAAGAACAAGTCTAATTCCGGTCTAATGACCCTCGTCTAACATGTCACCTATCCTTACCTCAGGTGCTTTGACACAGCTGCTCATTAGACCTTCTGATTTATTTTTTTTGCATGTGAGTGTGTGTGTGCACGCGCGTGCATGCGCGCCTGGGTAAGTGTGGGGGAGATGAGCAGCTTCAGCTGTGTCCCCAGCAGTGCTGGCTTCTTGGGTCGCCTCCTGGAAGGCAGGTAAAGAGGGCACAGGACTCGGGTGGTTTGTGGTTTGTGAGAGTGACATTCTTTGAAGAGTGACCCAAAAGAAAGGGCTCAGGCCTGGGGAGATGGCTCAGTGGTAAACCCCTTGCCATGCAAGCCTGATGACCCAAGTTTGGGTTCCCAGAACCCACGAAAAGCCAGATGTGCAGCACTAGTGGCTGTCATCCCAGCACACCTACAGAGGGAAGGGAGGTAGAGACAGAACTCCCAGGTTCGAAAGGCCAGCTTCCCTGGAGGATGCAGCTACGAACAAGAGACCCTCCCTCAAAAAAAAAACAAGGTGGGCCAGGCGTCGTGGTGCACGCCTTTAATCCCAGCACTTGAGGCAGAGGTAGGAGGATCACCGTGAGTTCGAGGCCACACTGGGACTGCCGAGTGAATTCCAGGTGAGCCTGGGCTAAAGTGAGACCCTACCTTAAAAAAAAAAAGTGGAAGGTGAGCACTCGCACTGGAGGTTGTCCTTTGGACTGTGCACACACATCACGGCGCATCCACACACACACTTCTACAATGAGCTCCTCTGCAAGTCTTCATCGGAACTTCCACTGTTCCAGCCGGCTGTCCCAACAGGGCGCTGAAATCAGTGGCTGCAGTGTCAAGAAGGGAAGGCTTCAGATAAGACATGTTGTCACACTCAGTTCTTACAAGTGCACGAGTGGAAGGAAGCACACACACACACACACACACACACAGGAATCTTGGCTGTCTCCTTGGCTTTACAACCCACTCTCTGTTGTATAGGTCAAAGGCCCATAGCTGCAGGTCCACTGTCTGATTCCATGTGAACCTGGCTGGTGACAAAGCAAAGCCTGCGGGAGATGAGGGGACAGGGACAATGTCGTCACTAGGTTATGAGGGTCTAGCATCAAACTTTATTCAATACCACAACAGAATTCAAGTATCTACAACCAAATCTCTGAGAGTTCCCCAAACATTAAAAATATTTTGAAATTGGGCTGGAGAGATGGTTTAGCGGTTAAGTGCTTGCCTGTGAAGCCTAAGGACCCCAGTTTGAGGCTTGATTCCCCAGGACCCACGTTAGCCAGATGCACAAGGGGGCGCACGCGTCTGGAGTTCGTTTGCAGTGGCTGGAGGCCCTGGCGCGCCCATTCTCTCTCTCTCTCTCTCTATCTCTATCTCTATCTCTCTATCTCTCTCTCTCTGCCTCTTTCTCTCTCTGTCTGTCACTCTCAAATAAATAAATAAAAATAACAACAACAAATTTTTTTTTTTAATTTTTGAAATAAAAGGTTTTACTTGGCAAAGTAAGTTGTCTTATTTTCTAAATTACTGTCTTCATGTCTGAGCAATAAGCAAGTATCACTTTTGTCATTTAACAAAAGCAACAAGGGGCTTGCATCCCATCTTTGAAATACTTGCAAATTAATGAGCACAGTGGATTACAAAGAAGCATCAGGCTCTTCTGTCTGCACTGGTAAAATTCGGTGTTGCTTTTTTTAAATAACTATTTACTTATCTGCAGAGAGAGACGAGAGAGAGAGGAGAGAGAGTTCACACCAGGACCTCTAGCTGCTGCAAACTCCAGATGCATGTGCCACTTCATGCATCGGGCTTTATGTGAGTACTGGGGAATCCAACCTGGGTCATTAGGTTTTGCAAACAAGCACCTAAACTGCTGAGTCATCTCTCCAGCCCAGATTCAGTGGTTTTTTTTTTTTTTTAATTTTTGTTTGTTTTTATTGATTTATTTATTTGAGAGCAACAGACAGACACGGAGAGAAGGAGAGAGAGAATGGGCATACCAGGGCCTCCAGCCACTGCAAACGAACTCCAGATGCATGCACCACTTTATGCATCTGGCTTATGTGGGTCTTAGGGAATCAAGCCTCAAACCAGGATCCATAGGCTTCACAGGCAAGCGCTTAACCACTAAGCCATATCTCCAGCCCCAGATTCAGTGGTTTTAATGTACAACATTTTATGTAGGTTCTGGGAATCTAAACTGAGGTCTTCATATTGTCATGACCCACTCCTGTAACCCCTGCAGTGGGAAGGCAGAGACAAGATCTCCAGGGCTTGCTGGCTAACTGCCTAGACCATTCAGTGAGCTTTGGGTTCAGTGAGAGACCCTGTCTCAAAAACCAAGGTGGAAAGCGACCAAATAAGACACCTGCCATCAACCTCTGGCCTGCACATAAACAGGCACACATGTGCACATACACCTGCATGCACACCTACATCCACACATGTATGAACACACATATATATTCATGTACACCACACACACATACACACACACACAAAATTAAGAAGAAACGTCGGGCTGGAGGGATGGCTTAGTGGTTAAGGCATTTGCCTGCAAAGCCAAAAGACCAAGGTTCAATTCCCCAGTACCCACATAAGCCAGATGCACAAGGGGGCGCATGTGTCTGGAATTTGTTTGCAGTGGCTGGAGGCCCTGGCGTACCCATTCTCTCTCCCTCCCTCCTTCTCTCCCTCCCTCTTTCTCTCCCTCTCTCCCTCCCTCTCTCTCTCTCTCTCTCTCTCTCTCTCTCTCTCTCTTCCTCTTTCTCTGTCAAATAAATAAATTAAATTAGCTGGGCACGGTGGCACATGCCTTTAATCCCAGCACTAGGGAGGCAGAGGTAGGAGGATCACCGTGAGTTCGAGACCTGAGACTACATAGAGAATTCCAGGTCAGCCTGAGCTAAAGTGAGACCCTACCTCAAAAAAACAAAATAAAAAGTAAAAATTAAGTTAAATTAAATATTAATATTTAAAAATTTAAAATAACAATTCCAGGGCTAGAGAGATGGCTTAGTAGTTAAGGTGCTTGCCTGCAAAGCCAAAGGACCTGGGTTTGATTCCCCAGTACCCACGTAAGCCAGATGCACAAGGTGCTGCATGCATCTGGAGTTCATTTGCAGTGGCTGGAGGCCCTGGCACACCCATTCTCCCTCTCTCTCTCTCTCTCCCCCCCCCCCCCGCTTTCCCTCTCTCAAATAAATAATAATATTAATAAAATAAAATAAATAACAACTCGGGTCTTTTGAAGGCTTGTTATGTACCATAGTGTTTTAAATTTTTATGTATTTGCACATGTAGTGGGGGGTAGGTTATGCCATGACCTCTTGCCACTGCCAATGAACACCAGACCCATGTGCCACTTTGCTCCAGCTTTATGGGGGTACCCCTGCCAGCTCACTTTGCAAGTGTCTTTAATCATTGAGCCCTCTCCCCAGCCCTCCTGATCACATCTGAGCCCCTTAACATAACAATGAGTAGGGAAACTGGCTCCCTCTTACAGGTAGGGAAACTGAGGAACGTCCATGTCCAGGACTGAAGTGCACAGCTTGTCTTTGCGCTCACACCCCACGGTGTTGGGAAGGACACGTTTTGTGAGCGCCTCCTTCCACACAGTCCAGATAAGACAGTGAGTGGGTGATCACTGCCCCTTCAAAGGCTGAGGCAAGGAAGGCAACCAGAGGTTATGGAAAGCGCCTAGATGACCGGCTTTCTCTGGGCCTAGGGCAGGGTGCCCAAACTGCAAACCCCCTTCTCTAAGCAAGGCTCATATGGTTTTTGCTTTTATTTTTGGAGACAGAGTTTTTCTCTGTAGCCCACGCTGGCCTTGAACGGGTCCCATCCTCCTGCAAGCTGGGATTTACAGATGTGAGCCACTGCAGCAGGCTGAGACTCAAATTCCTCTGGTGTTTTCTAAGAGCGAGAAGCTTAAGTCCTGTCACTGATTCAGTAGCCAATCACTCATATCAATGTCATCCGTGGGCTGGCAGGAGGCTGGCACGGTGAGGGAAGTGGGCCCTGCTCTGCAGCAAGCGTCACGGTCCGGGTCGGACGGAAGTGGGCGGCCGAAGTCCCGCCAGCGGGCCAAGCAGCCAGCTCCAGTTCCGCACCCCGATCGCGACCAACCCCGGCGTCTCCGCGGGGGTCTCCCGGCTGCCACCAGAGGCTGACCACGCGGGGCCCCACGACCGGGCAGGGCACACGACACACGCGGGGAGGGGGTGACCTTGGGCGACGTTTGCCACCTGCGGGTCCCCGGCGGTCCTAGGGCGCAGACCCGCGGACAGGTCCAAGGCGCGCACCGCCCTCACCCCGCGCGCGCTCGGAGCCCTGCCTCGGTTTCCCTCCCGGGAAAGGGGCGCTCGGACCGGTGGGGTCAGTGCCACGCCTACATTCTGCGGCCGCGCGCCCTCGTCGCCCCGACCCCCGGCCCTACCTGCGCGGTGGCTCCCGGCGCGGGCCGCAGCGCCCTGGGGACCCCCGCCCGGCATGCGCTCGGCCCCGGCGCCCTGGGCCGCTCCGGCTGCGCCCGCGGGAGGCGGTGCGGGAAGTGGGGAGGGGGCTGGGCCGGGGGAGGTGCCTTCCGCCTCCGCTTCCTTCCCGGGACTTCAGGACCTCAGAAAGTTTACTTCGCGCTCTCTGTCGGTTCTGGGAGAAACCGAGAGGGGAAGTGCGATTGGGGATGGGAGCCCAGGCCAATGTAAGGCTGGCGAGGGCAGGCGTCTCCCAGATTCAGGAGTGGAAGGATGGATGGAGAGGAGGGGGATTCGCTCCTCGCAAGTTGGCCAAAGTGGGAAGGAGAGTGGCAGATGGGGGTTGGGGAAAATGGGCGGGAGCAGCTGTTCCTCAATGGTGTGTGACTCTAATGTTGAGGATCGCTGGCAGCTCGCAGGCTGTGGTCCATGCCAAGCTCTGGGTAGCTGGCTCACCGCCTTCATCTGCCCTTTGGCTCCTGAAGCAACGCACCTGCTATAGGACAGTGGTTACAGGAAGGGCCAGGCAGGGGGCCTGCCTCTGCGCAGGAAGGAAAGCCTATGCCTACAAAACTAAATCACGAGCCAGGAGCCAGAGGCTGACGGCCAGGCTGCAGGTGGACGCCTGGGCGAGGAGACTTTTTTGCAGGAAGGGAGAGGCCTGGCCCCCAGGAAAGATGAAGACCTCGTGAGCGCGAACAGAAGCAGTCATGGATTTGAACAGTTCGAACAGTAACGTGCTTGCCTGGCAAGCGTGACAAGCTGAGTTTGATTCCCAGAAGCCACGTGGTGGTGTGTTTGTAATCCCAGCACAGGAGAGGCCATGGCAGACGGATTCCCGGGTAGCCTGTTCCAGGGACGGGCAGAGATCCCGTCTCAGAAAGGTGGACAGTGATGAGGAGTGACACCAGAGGTTGATTCCTGATTGGATATGAGGCCCGCTCAATGGGAGGGAATTCATGCCCAATACCGAGAACCAAGTCAAAAGACTATGGACTGGAAGGTCAGAGACCTGAGAGGAAGGTTCCACTGTTTTGTTTTTGTTGTTGTTGTTTACTAAATGGAGAAATTATGCCCATCAAAGGGCTAGGGAAATGGCTTAGCAATTAAGGTGTTTAGTTGTGAAGCCCAAGGACCCCTGTTCGATTCCCCAGGACCCACGTAAGCCAGATGCACACAGGATGAGGGCACATGCATCTAGGGTTAGTTTGCAGTGGCTACAGGCCCTGGTGCACCCATTATCTCTTTCTCTCTATCTGCCTCTTCTGCTCTCTCTCAAATAAATAAATTGAGAGCTCTCAAATGTTTTTAAAGCCTTTCAAATGTTTATCCCTTTTGACTAATACTGCTCTCACACTTAAGTAAAGAACCTGCTTTATTTATTTATTTATGAGAGAGACAGAGAGAAAATGAGAGAAGGGGCGCGCTAGGGCCTCCAGCCAGTGCAAATGAACTCCACATGCATGCACCACTTTGTGCATTTGGCTTATGTGGGTCCTGGGGAATCGAACTGTGCTCCTTTGGCTTTGCAAACAAGCACCTCAACTGCTAAGCCATCTCTCCAGCCCAAGAACCTGCTTTTTATAGATAGTGGTGAATACCAGGGAGACCCAAGATTCATCAAAAGGGCAAGAGAAAGAGTGCATAGCACTGGATGAGTCATTTCTGTCACACCCTCCAGGGTCCAGGAAACGCTGCAGAGGAAGTGGTAGATTAAATATGAGTGTGTTGGTCTGGAGAGATGTCTCAGTACTTAGAAGCACTTGCTTGCAAAGCCTGCCAGCCCACATTCAATTCCCAAGAACCCACCTAAAGCCGGATGCACGCAGTGGTGCATGTGTCTGGAATTCCTTTGCAGTGGCAAGAGGACTTGGCACTTGGTATGTGTGTCGAAATATTTTTTTTTTCAAAACTTAGGAAAACTTAAAGCCACTTATGAATGCCGCTCTCACTGCTAGAGAACCTTCTCCAGGGAGCTGGCGGAGACACCGAGGAGGCTCAGAACTCACCAAAGCAAAAAGCAAGAGGCTGTCAAGAGCTCAGCACTAAAGGAGATTTCTAACACACCCTCCAAGGCTCAGGGAACATTGCAAAAGAGAGGGCAGAAAGAATGTAAGAGCCACAGGGAGGGGAAGGTATACTGTAGGGCACCGTCCTCCCGACTCCAGCTGGCTGGTGCATGACCCCCTGCGATTGCCAGCACCTGTGCCTAGGAAGGGCCCCAGGGAACAGGAGAAAGGGGGTAACCCAGTAAGTGTGAAATGTCCCTGAGGAACGACGCCCAGGGCTGCCCTCTGGCCTCTACACATATGTGCATATGTACACACATACACACATGTATTTTGGGTTTTTAAAAATATTTTTACTTATTATTTGAGAGACAGACCAGATAAAAAGGAACAGATAGAGCCGGCCATGGTAGCACATGCCTTTAATCCCAGCACTCGGGAGGCAGAGGTAGGAGGATTTTCCAGAGTTCGAGACCACCCTGAGACTACACAGTGAATTCAAGGTCAGCCTGGGCTACAGTGAGACCCTATCTCAGAAAAAAAAAAAAAAAAAGGAGTAGATAGAGAGTGCGTATGGGTGCACCAGGGCTTCCTGCCACTGGAAACGAGCTCCAAATGTATGCACCACTTTGTGCGTCTGGCTTTACATTGGTACTGGGGAGTAGAACCCAGGTCACTAGGCTTTGTAGGCAAGTGCCTTTAACCACTGAGCCATCTCTCCAGGCCACACACATGTTTTGAAAAGTTTCTGTTGTTAACTTTTTCTCCCGATCTTTCACAAAGATGGGCAGGGCTTCTCACCGGGGCGGCTGTTCTAGGGAAAAGGAAGCAGTCAGGCCTGGCAGGAGTCCCTGCATGCTGCCTGGAACTGACGCCAGTCCCAAGGGGCCTGAGTGTCACTGGCCTCCACCCATCAGTCAGGAAGTACGGAGGTCACGTGACTGTGAGTTTTGGCACAGGTCCATGTCACAGTGGCTCAAAGGGGTCCCGTGACCCCCCCAAATCCAAACTTGGAACAGAGCGTGCTTGGCACCCAGGTTTCTCTTGGGAGCTCTCTGACCTGTGCGAAGGTTATTTTGGCAGGAAAGCAGATACCACTGCAATTATCTCTCCCTAGGAAAATAACTGTCCAAAACAACCACATGGGCCAAGGGTGCAAAGAAATCAGTGCCACTACCGAGGGCTTGAAGGGTGCCATGGTGACCCCAAGTTTCTGTTCAATTCACCTGCTTGAACTGTGTGGGAAACAGATCAGTCCTGAGCAGTGACTGTGAACACCAAATCTGCGATACCAGAGTGGCTTCGTTACTTAAACCCGTGACCATATTACCTGTTCCCTGGTGCACAGTTATCAGTCTGGAAACGCCTTTTATGAGTAAGCAGTGGTAGGGATCAGCAGGCAGCAACGCACCTTCACAGCCCAGCCTTGGCAGCGGGTCTCCCCAGCTCTGCATTATAACTGAGTTCTCAGCGACCTTGACCACCGTCGCTTCCATGCAGCACGCCGCCAGCCTACTGCAGGGAGGATGTTACACCATTTAGATCTGGAGAGTAGGATGTAGAAACTACTAAGGGTTTACTTGATAAGACACCTACCTACATGTCAGAGGGTGGGAAAGACATCTGACAAGACCTCAGGGCTCCATGTGGGTGAATTTTCCAGAGGTCTCCTGGTGTGGGCATGTTTGACACCTCCCTCCCAAGGAGAGCCCGCAACTACGGGCTCATGGGGATGTCCCACCACAGGCAACAGAAGACGAAGAAACTAGGAGCAGGTTGTCACCATGCTTCCTGAAAACCGACAGCTGCAGCCTCCCAGTCCCTCTCTGGGACACCCTGAACACCAGCAATGAGGAGAAACCCTCCCTGTGAGCAGACCTTCGAGGAGCACACCTTACCCAGGTTTCTTGGAAAGAGAGATGGCCAGGTGGTCAATTGCAGTCTGATACTGTAGGCTGGATGGCCAGGAACTGAAAGGAACATGATTGGAAAAACGATGACAAGGAGGACTGAGAAATAGGTTCATGGACTTGATCTCTAAATGGATGTTAAAAAGTAAGGAGCTGGGCTGGAGAGATGGCTTTGCTGTTAAGGCGCTTGCCTACAAAGCCTAAGGACCCATATTCAACTCTCCAGATCCCACATAAGCCAGACACACAAAGGTGAGACAAATGCAAGGTCGTACATGCCCACTAGATGGCACAAGCATCTGGGGTTCGATTTCAGAGGCTGAGACCCTAGCACACCAATTCTCTCTCTCTCTCTCTCTCTCTCTTCATCTCCCACTCCTCTCTCTAGCTCTCTCTAAAATTAAAAAAAAAAAAAAAAGCAAAGAGCTGGATGTGCTGGCTCATGGCTGTAAACCCATTACTTGAGAGGTGGAGGCAGGAGAATCAAGAATTGAAGACTGGGCTGAAGGGATAGCTTAGTGGTTAAGGTGTTTGCCTGCAAAGCCAAAGGTTCCAGGTTCTATTCCCCAGGACTCACGTTAGCCAGATGCACAAGGCGCGCACAGTTCATTTGCAGTGGCTGAAGCCCTGGCACACCCATTCTCTCTCTCTCTCTCTCTCTCTCTCTCTCTCTCTCCCTCCCTCCCTCCCTCCCTCCCTCCCTATCTGTCAAATAAATAAAAATAAAATATTTTTTTAAAAAAGAATTGAAGGGCTGGAGAGATGGCTTAGAGGTTAAGCGCTTGCCTGTGAAGCCTAAGGACCCTGGTTCGAGGCTCAATTCCCCAGGACCCACGTTAACCAGATGCACAAGGAGGCACACGTATCTGAAGTTCGTTTACAGAGGCTGGAAGCTCTGGCATGCCCATTCTTTCTCTCTCTCTCTCTCTCTCTCTCCCTCTTTCTCTCTGTCCCTCTCAAATAAATAAATAAACAAAAAAAATTTAAAAAAGAAAAAGAAAAAGAATTGAAGACCACTCTTAGATGCATCATGACTTTGATGTCAGCTTGGACTACATAAGACTGTCTCAAAAGAAAAATATATAAATTAATAGTGAAGATTTTGTGTCCTATAGGAGTGCACACCAAGGGGTAACCTCAGCTGAGGACTTTAATAACCAAGATAGGATGGCATGTTCTGAGAACAGCAATCAGGCTCTTTCTTCAGTTGCCCATGCCATTGCCCCTGGGCAATGATTAGATAAGTGCCAGCAGGGGTGGAAGTTGCACATGGGCTCAGCAACATGGACCTCCACACGCCATGCCTCCAATGAGTGCCCAGTCTGCCAGCAGCAGAGACCAACACACGGTCGTCAACATGGTGCCACTTCCCAGTCAGCCAGCATCCTGAGGGCCAGTTGTTGCACTGAACGGCTTCCATCACAGTTTCTGTCACAGCCCACAGATCTGGGCTCATGGTTGTAACTCCAGCACTCAGGAGGCTGAAGCAGGAGGATTGCCACAAGTTTGAAGTGAGCCTGCAACACACTTATTTTAAAATAAACTGATTTTAGGGCTGGAGAGATGGTTTAGTGGTTAAGGCACTTGCCTACGAAGTCTAAGGACCCAGGTTCAACTCTCCAGAACCCACATAAGCCAGATGCACGAAGTGACGCATGTGCAGAAGATGGTGCATGCATCTGGAGTTCATTTGCAGTGGCTAAGGCCCCAGCATGCCAATTCTCACTCCCTCCCTCCCTAAAATAACTTAATTTTAGTACTAGAGGGATTGCTTAGCTGTTAAGGTGCTTACCTGCAAAGCCAAAGGACCCAGGTTCAATTCCCCAGGACCCATGTAAGCCAGATGCGCAAGGTGGCACATGCATCTGGAATTCGTTTACAGTGGCTGGAAGCCCTGGCACGCCCATTCTCTCCCTCTTTGTCTCTCTCTTCTCTCTCTCTCTCTCTCTCTCTCTCTCATAAATAAGTAAATAAAAATATTCAAAAAAATAAATTGATTTTGGAAATGAACACACAAAGCCTTATAGAGTACCTCATCCACCATCACACTCATCACTGTGTCCCTCACTCTCAAGCTGAAAGAGGGTGGAAAGGCCTGCAGAGGTCTCCATTAGCGCCCCAGTGAGGTGGCAGGGCACCTGTGCATGCTGGGAATCACCATCTAGTATGCAGGGACATTCGTCCCCTAGGCAGGATTCTTGGGTTCAGGAGTCAAGGGGTGAACATGAGAGTGCGATGACCATCTATTCAACCTGGAGACCCACCAGCAATGTGTGCACTTCCTATCTCCACACCCTCGTGCCCTAAGAGCCTGTCTCCCACAACAACTCCATTGAACTGGGTGTCAGCATGCCACCGTGGGCCCCGCATGGCTCTGCATCCACTGACACAGAAAGGAGACACTGTGCTGGCTGGAATGGTGGCGAAGAAGCTGTAAGGCCTGAGGAAACCAGACGACAACTCCAGGAGCAGGATAGGAAACGCATGTCTGGGGTACAAGAGAGCCTGCCCTGTGATTAAATCAGTAGACAGAAATGATGAACCCAGTTCAAGCAGGAACACTGATGGCCCAGACCATTCAAGAAGGAAGGTTTGGGCTGGAGGGATGGCTTAGCGTTTAAGGCCTTTGCCTGCAAGGCCAAAGGACCCAGGTTCGATTCCCCAGACGCACACATCTGGGGTTTGTTTGCAATGGCTGGAGGCCTTGGTGTGCCCATTCTCTCTCTCTCTCTCCCTCTTTCTCTGTCAAATAAATAAATAAATAAAAATAAAATAGTTTTTTTTTTAAAAAAAAAAAAGAAGGAAGAAATGCAGATTAAAACTACGTTGAGATTCCATCTCACTCCTGTCAGATTGGCTACCATGATGAAAACAAATGACCGTAAGTGCTGGTGAGGATGCAGAAAAAGAGGAACCCTTCTACACTGTTGGGGGGAATGCAATCTGCTCCAGCCATTGTGGAAATCAGTGTAGAGGTTCCTGAAACAGCTAAAAAAGTAAAAAAAGAAGGAAGGTTTGGTCACCTAGGCAGATAAAGAATCTTGACAAGGGAATATGGGTGATTAGTTGAAGAGGATACCTAAGAATGCTACGTGCAAGATCTGGAGTGTCCCCAGACAGCAACGTGTGAAAGGCTTGTTCTCTAGTGGCACTTTGGGAGGTGGGAGAAACTAAGAAGTAGAACCTAGTGAGAGATCTTTAGGTCATTAGAGGTGGGGCCTTTGAAGGCTGTGGTGGGACCCCCAACCCTTCTCTCCTTTCACTCTTTTTTTTCACACATTTTTAAAAATATTATTTTATTTTTATTTATTTACTTATTAGAGACAGAGAGAGGGAGAGAGAGAGAGTAAGAAAGGGCACGCCAGGACCTCTAGCCACTGCAAACAAACTCCAGACACATGCGCCACCTTATGCATCTGGCTTATGTGGGAACTGGAGAATTGAACCCCGGTCCTTAGGCTTCGCAGGCAAGCGCCTTAACCACTGAGCCACCTCTCCATGCTTCACTCTCCTTTTTAATGCATGTGTGTGTTTGTGCTGTGCAGTTGCGTGATGTGTGTGTGGCCAGAGGACAACCTCAGGTGTCATTTCGCAGGAATACAGTCCATCTTTTTGTGGGCTTTTTTTTTGGGGGGGGTAAGGTCTCATTCCAACCCAGGCTAACCTGGAATTCACTATGTAGTCTCAGAGTGGCCTTGAACTCACAGCGATCCTCCTACCTCTGTCTGCCGAGTGCTGGGATTAAAGGGGTGCACCACCACACCTGGATCAGTCCATCTTTTTTAAGACAGGGTCTCCACTTGGCTCGGAGCTCACCAGTTAAGCTAGACTGACTGGCCAGTGACCCCAACTCCCCAGTACTTGGATTATAGATGTGCTCCAGTGGTGGAGTGGCGTATGTGGTGTGGTGCCCCACGTGCTCGCCTGCGGTGGAGGGGTGGCCTACAGTGACAGGAGCTAGGTGTGGGTTTCCTCCAACACTCTTCTGCCCAATCTGTTCTGAGCCACAGTTTCTTCACTGATTCGGGAGCTTGCGAGGCCCCAAAGATTCTCAGGTCTCTGTCCCACACCGGACTGAGGTTACTGGCATGCATAACCACACCCAGCTGTGTATGTGTTGCGGAGATTCAAACTCAGGTGGCCCAGGGCTCCCTCAGGCCCTTGCACTTGCACACAAACAACAGCTCACCACCGAGCAGCTTCTCCTGCCTGTAGCTGGGGCTCTCGGTGGCGACCAACCATCATCAATAGTCGCAGGTAAGCCAAGCAGTTCTGGTGAGCCTTGGGGGTGGAGGGCTCAGAGTCAGAAAGCAGGGTCAGTCTGGTCCTCTGGAAAGACGACAGCCAGCCTCTGGGTGCTGGAGGCCCTGGCAGCCCCGACATCACCACGTTCCTGGAGTATCTGTTTCCCATAGCTCCGGGGTTCAAACCCAGCGGCCTGGAGAGCCTGGCCCACTCGGAGCCGGCTCCAAACCTCTAGGAATGAAATCCGGCTTGGTGGAATATGGGTCCAGAGCCTCTACCTCATGCCTCTGTTACCAGAGTTGTCAGGATCAAAGCCTGGGCCCTGGAGGCTTTAACATGCCAGACTCAGCCAGCTATCCTCAATAAGCCAAGTGAAGACACACTTAGCAGTGAAAATTAGAGATTTAGCCGGGCATGGTGGCCCACACCTTTAATCCCAGCACTTGGGAGGCAGAGGTAGAAGGATTGCCATGAGTTCGAGGCCACTCTGAGACTCCATAGTGAATTCCAGGTCAGCCTGGGCTAGAGTGAGACCCTACCTCGAAAAACAAACAAAAACAAAAAGAAAGAAAGAAAGAAAGAAAAGAAAATTAGAGATTTACTCAATGTGGCCACATTGGAAAGACTAAAGAGACTAGGTGACACCCGCAGTCAGCCTTCGGGCTCAGACACAGGTTTGTGTAGACTGGAAGAGGTTTGCAGAGCTGAGCAGTGCTGGTGGAGAGGGGGTCCCTGACCCATCCATGACTGTCTGGACTCCAGTCTCTCCTGCAAGGTGAGATGACAACACTGGAAATCTCTTTCCGAGAGACAAGTTCCTCCTCTGTCTGGCACCAGGTTTCAAGCTTTTCCTTCTCCCAGCACGAGATTCCTAGGGAAACTGAAATTTCTTGGGGTGCATTGTTTTAATAGTCTAATCGACAAAGGGAAGGGCACAAATGTCTCTTTAGAATTATCTTGATTTCTGTCGAAACAGTTACATTTCCAGGGTACCCAGGCGAGGCCCCATAGAGACACAGGACAAACACATGGGTGAGGGGTCACTGTAAGTGGGACAGCCATCTCCAAACACACCAACCGTAAATGTTTTGATGAGGATCAGGTACCAAGACCTGAGGTTTCTAGCAAATAAGTGGCACCTTTACTTTCCATTGCTTTGGTTTGAGCCCTGATGTTAAGATGTGTAAACATGTCTGTGGAAAAGATGACTGGGCAAATAACAACAGGACTATCGCTCTATCAATTATACTTAGGGCTGGAGTGATGGCTCAGCAGTTGTGGGAGTTTGTTTGCAAAGTCTGCTGGCCTCCGTTCCACTCCCCCAGTACCTTCGTAAAGCCAGACACCGAGAGTGGTGCATTTGTCTGCAATTCATTTGCAGAGGCAACAAGCCCTGGGCGCCCATAATGACTCCGACTCTCCCAAGTCAATCAATAAAATATTTAATAATAATAATTTTATCTAAACGATTGGAAAGCTCTTCCTCACTTTGATGAGAGCAGAACTGAGGCAGCCGCAAGGACCCGGATGGTATCTGAGGTCACAGTCCAGAATCTGAATTGCTGGCCAAGTCAGCAGTCACTGTGCCCTACACACCCCATTTGCATAGGCCATGCATATTGAAATATTAGAGGTATCTATCTGCAGCTAGAAGCCAGGAACTCAGAAGAAATAAACTGTAAAACCATTTGCCAATGAAACGGGAATTAAAACCCCTAGAGCGCCCAGCTAATTTACCGGTTTTAAAACACCAATAGACTAGGAGGGTTTTTGAAGGGTATGATCATTTAGTCTCAGTTTTTGTTCCATCTGTTGACTTAGAAGATGTCATCTGGCACATAAAAACGCTCGCTAGGGGGCTGGAGAGATGGCTCAGCAGTTAAGGTGCTTGCCTGCGAAGCCTAAGGGCCTGAGTTCGATTCCCCATCTCCCACATAAAGCAGAAGCACGAAGTGGCGCGTGTATCTGGAGTCTGTTTGCAAAGGCTGGAGGTCCTGGAGGGCCCATTCTCTCGTCTGGCTCTCTATGTTTGCAAATAAATCAATAAAAATATTTTTTAAAACTCTCATTAAATATACGTTGTAGATAACTTCAGCTTGTTAAATATATTTCACCTTGACAACAACATTTTTCAGACTAGGCAACTGAGGCGTAGGAGACTAGAGCTTGCTGGAGCTGTTAGGTGTCATAAAACGCACAGCAGGGACTTAAACCTGGGCAGTTGGGCTGTGGGGGACACGTTCCCCACTACCAGGACACACTGTCTCCTCACTAGACAAAAATGGCATTTGTGATGCCCGCTCACAAAGTGACTGCTCTCATTTCATAAGGGAGATGTATGCTTCGGTAATGAAGTCACTCATAGGGTTGCACACTCCAGCCCACGGTCCCCTCCCCCTCCCTTAGTTACATCACAGAGTGGGTGGGAGGAGAGAAGATAGATCATGCTGCTCTGCCTGTGGTCAGTACGCCTGTCCAGCTCCCAGTTGATCAGGCCTAAGCTCTTGAAGGGCAATGACCTTACTGTTCCAGGAGGCCTATTGGAATGTGTGTGCTAAATTGGGATTATGACCCTCAACAGGCCGGGTGATTTATCCTTCAAACGTCCTGCAGATTTTTGGAGTCTGGCAAAGGCAGATATTTAAGCGCATTCCCACAGAGCTACAGACTCCGCTGAATAGGAAACATCCTCGCGGAGAACAATAACAGGCTGAGACAATTCTGGGAAATTTAATTGTCTAAAGGAGATCTTTTCTTTAAAAAAAAATAATAAACTTGTATGAATTGGAGAAGAGAAATCTGTCTTCAACCCAGGAAGTAGCGGTAGACAGCATGAGGGCCCGGATTTGTTAATGCCTGCAAAGAGGAACCTGGTTCCTTTTCAAACACTTCAAGCATCAGGTGACAGCCACACCAGAGGACACCGAGGTGGCTTTTAGCTAAATGTGGGAGTTAAGTAGCCTTCCTTTCGAGGCGCTGTTGTCAGAAAACCATCTAAGTATGACACAGTAGCAGAGGATGCAGGCTTCTAGAAATTTCCGAGAAGCCCACTATGTGATGACTTATATTGTTGCCAATGTGACAGGACCTAGAACCACCTAGGAAATGAGCCTCCAGGCATGTCTGTGAGGGATCATCTTGATTAGACTAATTGAAGTTGGAAGACCACCCTAAATGTAGGTGGCATGATCCCCATGTGGGCTCCTGGGCTGAATAAAAAGGAGGAAAAAAAAAAAACAGGCAAGGTGGTACATGCCTTTAATCCTAGCACTTGAGGACTAAGGATGGCTCAACAGTTAAAGGCACATGCTTACAAAGCCTAATGACCCAAGTTTGATTCTCAGTACCCACATAAAGCCAGATGCACAAAGTGGCACATATATCTGCAGTTTGTTTGCAGTGGCAGGAAGCCCTGATACATCTATTCTCTCCCTGCGCCCCCCCCCCAAATAAATAAATAATTTAATCCCAGCACTCAAGAGGCTAAAGCAGGAGGGTTGCTGTAGGTTCAAGGCCAGGCTGGTACTACGTTGAATTCTAGTTCAGCCTGGGCTGGAGTAAGAGTCTACCTTGAAAAAGAAAAATGAATGAAAAAGATTGCTGAGCACCGGCATTCACCTCACTGTGGACGGAATGTGATCGGCTGCCTCAAGTTTCTGCCACTATTTCTGCCTGATGGACTGTTATCTTGAATTGTGAGATAAAATAAAGCTTTCCTCCTGTCCTTAAGTTGCTTCTTGTCAGATATTTGGTCACAGCAAAAAGAGAAATAGAGTCAGGTGTGGTGGCACACACCTTTGATTCCAGCCCTCGAGAAGCAGGGGTAGGAGGATCTCCAAGAGTTCAAGGCCAGGCTAGGACTACAGAGTGAGTTCCATGTCAGCCTGGGCTAGAGTGAGACCCTATCCTGAGAGAAAAAAAAAAAAGAGCAACTGG
Source organism: Dipus sagitta (assembly GCA_036346955.1). Classification (NCBI taxonomy): domain Eukaryota; kingdom Metazoa; phylum Chordata; class Mammalia; order Rodentia; family Dipodidae; genus Dipus; species Dipus sagitta. The sequence continues at coordinate 171,890,175 of CM070773.1, forward strand.
CGTGCACTGTAACCCCGGGTGCAGGCATTGCTCACCCCCAGGAGACTGGCTCTGTCACCAGAGATTTGCATTCAGGATGGATGGATGTCATCAGATGGCCGGAGCTATTAAGGAAGGGCATATGAAGTTGTTGTTTTTTTTTTTAATTTTTTTGTTCAATTTTATTTATTTGAGTGTGACACAGAGAGAGAAAGAGGCAGATAAATAGAGACAGACAGAGAGAGAGAGAGAGAGAATAGGCACACCAGGGCCTCCAGCCACTGCAAACGAACTCCAGACACGTGCGCCCCCTTGTGCATCTGGCTAACGTGGGTCCTGAGGAATCGAGACTTGAACCCAGGTCCTTAGGCTTCACAGGCAAGCGCTTAACCGCTAAGCCATCTCTCCAGCCCCTGAAGTTGGTTTTGATTATAGATGCAAGACCCACTGCTCTTTTAGCTTGTTTTTGTCTCAGTTTACCACAATGATTTTGATTGTTTAGTTGTTTGGCTGGGGTTTTTTGTTCGTTTCATTTTGGTTTTGTTTTCAGGTTTTGGGGGAGGGTCTACAAAGTCTCCAGGATCTGAACTCTTCAGTAAGTGACTTGCAAGTGGCTGTCCCCTCCCAAGGGTTGCAGAGTCGGGAGGCTCCCGCCAGGGTGCATGTGGCTGAGAGCATGGGAGCGTGGCCCAGGGCTACGCTACGGCCTGTGAATGTTACGGGCTGGGGTCAGAGCCTGGGCCTGGCAGCCCTAACAAGTCGGGCTCTGCCACCCATCCTCAGTGTGCCAATTAAACCCATGAGGAACAGTGAAGAGTGGAGAAAGATTTACTGATAGGGTTACCAGGAAAGTTAAACAAAGAACAAAGTCCAGTGACCCCACGGGGTCCATCCTTGGGGTCCTAACAGGAGGATTCGGCTTAAATGAAGGGCAAGAAACACGCGCTCTTCTGCCTGTACGGTCAAGGCGTGGTCCTGCCCATGGCTGACCCATCATTGTCTCAGTGCCAATCTCTCCTGCAAGGTGTTCTGACAGATTGTCAGAAGTGAGTGTGTGATCTCATCCTAGGAGACAAGCTCCCCCTCTGGCTGGCAGAAGGCCTCAGCCTTTTTCTTCCCCCAGCAAAGAATTTTGATTTTTGGAGGGGGTCCATTATTGCAATCGTCTGCTATCTGAATGGAGGGGCCTAAGTGTCTCTCTTTAGAATATCTCCTCTCCTGACAGGGTGGCTGCATGAGGACAGAGGCTAGGTGCCCTGTGACGACATTGTCCCTGTCCCCTCATCCCCCGCAGGCTCTGCTTTGTCACCAGCCAGGTTCACATGCAATCAGACACTGGGCCTGCAGCTATGTTGACCAATACAACAGAGAGTGGGTTGTAAAGCCAAGGAGACAGTCAAGGTTCCTGTGTGCGTGTGCACATGTGTGCAAGCATGTGAGCATCACTCCATGTGAGCATGAGCACGGGAGATGCTCAGTAGGTAAAGCGTGTGTCATGCACGTATGAAGGCCTGAGTTGGGATCACTAGCACCCATGTAAAAGCTGGACATGGTGGCACATGCCCATGACCCCAACACTGGGGAGGCAGAAATCGGAAGATCCTCTATTTCATGCCCACCAAAGTACCTGGGGAACCGAACCTGGGTTCTTTGCCTTTTCAGGCAAGTGCCTTAACTGCTAAGCCATCTCTCCAGCCCTCTTTTTAAAAACTTTTTATTGGACTGGAGAGATGGCTTAGCGGTTAAGCGCTTGCCTGTAAAGCCTAAGGACCCTGGTTCAAGGCTCAAGTCCCCAGGACCCATGTCAGCCAGATGCACAAGGTGGCACATGTATCTGGAGTTTGTTTGCAGTGGCTAGAGACCCTGGTGCACCCATTCTCTCTATCTGCCCCCTCTCTCTGTCTCTTTCTCAAATAAATAAATAAATAAATAAATAAATAAAATACAAAAGACAAGAGCCAGGCATGATGGCACACGCCATCCCAGCACTCGGGAGGCAGAGGTAGGAGGATTGCTGTGAGTTCGAGGCCACCCTGAGGCTACATAGTGAATTCCAGGTCAGCCTGAGGTAGAGTGAGACCCTACCTCGAAAAACCAAAAAAATAAAAATAAAAAAATAAGAGTATCGCCAGTACTTGCTAAGTATTCTAGCCAAATCGGTGAGCTCTAGGTCAGTACAAGACCCTATCTCAATAAATAAGGTGGACTTGTGACCTCCACACACACACACACACACACACACACATATGCACATCACATACACATGCAAAACAAAAAAAGAATGAAAGAAAAAGAAATAGCCCTGCATGGTAGAGCAGGCCTTTAATCTCAGCACTTGGGAGGCAGAGGTAGGAGGATCACCATTACATAGGGGATTCCAGGTCAGCCTGAGCTAGAGTGATAGCCTACCTCAAAAAAAAAAAAAAAAAAAAAAAAACGAAAAAGAAAGATAGGAAGGAAGGAAGGAAGGAAGGAAGGAAGGATATTTCTCCCCAGCGCGGAAGCTCTGCCCCTTTTTGCTGGGGATGGCTGACTCGCCCTTTGCTGGAGGTGGTTTTTCAGATGGACGTCAAGGCTGCTTCTGATGGCCCCAGAGACCTTTCCTTCACAGATCCACTTCCTTGATTACTGCTGCCATCAGCCAGCCAGCAGGCACAGAGCGCCCACCTCCTGCGTGTATGAGTCAGCCAGGCACCGGGGCACACAAAAATTCACAGGATGGCAGGTGGGGCAAGGGAACGGGATGGGTAAGAGGAGCTGTGGGGCCTGCCAGGGAGTGATTTCACCCTATTCAACGCTCCAGTTGTGAAATGTGACATTGCCCATTTGGTGAAACTCAGGATGTCTAACACCACAGTGACCCCTAAAGCCAAGGGCGGACCTCAGTTTACAGTGATGTATCCACGTGGACTCATCAGCTGTGGCAAATGTGTGGACAATGCAAGATGTTAGCAGAACACAACAGCACGGTGGGAACTCTGTACTCTGATTTTTCTTTTTTTCATTTTTTTTATTTTTTATTCATTTTTATTTATTTATTTGAGAGCAGCAGACAGAGAGAAAGAGGCAGAGAGAGAGAGAAAGAGAATGGGTGTGCCAGGGCCTCCAGCCACTGCAAACGAACTCCAGATGCATGTGCCCCCTTGTGCATCTGGCTAACGTGGGTCCTGGGGAATCGAGCTTTGAACCGGGGTCCTTAGGCTGCACAGGCAAGCGCTTAACTGATAAGCCGTCTCTCCAGCCTAGATTTTTTTTTCTTTTTTTAAATAAATTTATTTTTATTTATTTATTTATTTGACAGGGAGAGAGAGAATGGGAGCACCAGGGCCTCTAGCCACAGCAAACAAACCAGACGCGTGCGCCTCTTTGTGCATCTGGCTAACATGGGTGCTTTGGCTTTGCAGGCAAGTGCCTTAACCGTGAAGTTATCCCTCCAGCCCTGTGCTCTGATTTTTCTACAAATCTAAAACTGCTCTGAAAATGCAATCGGGGGGGGGGGTGTCGATGTGCTGGGGAGATGGCTTAGTGGATAAAGTTGTAGGGAGTGTCTAATCCCAACCCTCCTACAGCAAGATGGGAGGTGAAGAATCCTGGAAGCTTATGGGCCAGCTAACCTGGTACATGTACCAGTGAACAAACGACCCCACATCAAACAAGGTAAAAGGCGCGGTCCAACACACAAGTCATCCTTTGACATCCACACACATGCTATGACATGCATGTCTGCACGCGTGCGCACACACACACACACACACACACAGAGAGAGAGAGAGAGAGAGATGGTGGTTCACACCTATAATCTCAGCACTGGAGAGGCTAAAGTAGGAGATCATCATGAGTTTGAGGCTAGCCTGGGCTACATAATGAATTCGAAGTCAGCCTAGTCTGGAGTGAAACACTGCCTCAAAATAAAATTATAAAAATAGGGCTGGAGGGATTGCTTAGTGGTTAAGGCATTTGCCTACAAAGCCAAAGGACCCAGGTTCGATTCCCCAGGACCCACGTTAGCCAGATGCACAAGGGGGCACATGTGTCTGCAGTTTGTTTGCAGTGGCTGGAGTGCCTGGCGCACCCATTCCCTCTCTCTCTCTCTCTCTCTCTCTCTCTTTCTCTGTCAAATAAATAAAAATTAAAAAATTAAAATTATAAAAATATATAATCTGGGTTCTTCCCTTTAGCGGCCATGGCCAGAGTGGCAGCTGCCACAGTGAAGTTCAATCCCTTTGTGACTTCTGACCGAAGCAAGAACCATGAAAGGCATTTCAGTGCACCTCCCCACATCCGGAGGGAGATGATGTCTTCCCCTCTTCCAAAGAGCAGAGCCGGACGCACAGTGTTCGGTCTATGCCTATCCGAGAGGAGGATGAAGGTCAGGTTGTGCAAGGACACTATAAAGGTCAGCAGATTGGCAAAGCAGACCAGGTTTACAGAAAGAAATATGTCACCTACATTGAATGGGCACAGAGAGAAAAGGCTGATGGCACGACTGTCCATGTGGGCATTCGCCCCAGCAAGGTGGTCATCACCAGGCTAAAACTGTGTTTGGCTTGTTGAAGTTGGAGAAAGTGAGGTGAATTTTAAAGTCACATTCATTTTTCATGTTAGGGCAAGTTATCTAAAAGCAATCACTGGTTTGGGAAATGGCTCAGTAGATAAAGCACTTGCCGTGCAACCCAGAGTACCTGAGTTCAAATCCCCAGACCCCATGTAAACACTGGACACTGGGGTGGGCTTCTGTAATCCCAGTGCACCTGTGAGAATGAGGCAAAAGGTGAGAACTGACCCAAAAGTTGCCTTATGACCTCCACGTAAGTCCCTGCACTGACAGAGAGAGAGAGAATGGGCACACCAGGGCTTCCTGCCACTACACATGAACTCCAGATGCATGTACCACCTTGTGCAACTGGCTTTACATGGGTTCTGAGGAATTGAACTCAGGACATCAGGCTTTTCAAGCAAGTGCCTTTAACCGCTGAGCATCTCTCCAGCCCTTAAACGATGTATTATGATAACACCATACACACAACAATAAAAATACAAGTAGTGTGAAACAATTCCAGTAGAAGAGAACAAGGTAGAATTTGGGTAGCTGCCCCAAGAGCCCTCCTTAAGCATCTCTGGGTTAGAATTCTCACAATTTCTTCCCTTGTGATAGTGTGCTATTTTTCACTTGATACTTTTAAATATTTTTATTTATTTATTTATTGAAGAGAGAGAAAGAGGCGGTTGAAGAGAATGGGAACACCAGGGCCTCCAGCCATTGCAAACAAACTCCAGATGCATTTGCCACCTCTGCATGTGGCTTACATGGGTCCTGGGGAATCGAACCTGAGTCCTTAATCTTCATAGGCAAGCTCCTTAACCACTAAGCCATCTCCCCAGCCCATCTCTTGACATTTTTAAATAAAGTATGAACTGACAGATACTCAGAAATATCTTTGCATATACCAAAATACGTTGTTAATTTCTCAGAAGCGGCCACCAGGAGGCAGAGGTTAACTACCAATCCTATAGGCAAAGCCATCGGTAACTCCAGGAGAGGAGATTCCTGAGACATGTCCTCCAGACCTCCTGTGGACTGCGGGACCCTTTCAGACCGTGCACCATGGAATGACAGCATCGCCTTTCCCATGAACAGGATGGATGTGAAGACCAGTCGTCAGCAATGAAGGAACATGACAAGCAGGTGGCTTCAGATGCTGCCCCAGGGCTGCCAGGATGACGGACAGCAGGCAGAGGCCAGCTCTTCCCCCAGAGCAGAGTGAAGCAGACCTACCTCTAGCCCAGAAGAAAGAAACTGGCCACTGCCAGAGAGCAGGGAGAGTGAACTAACCCATCTATAGAAAGTCCCTGGATAGCCGGCGTGGTGGCGAACACCTTGAATCCCAGCACTCAGGAGGCAGAGGTAGGAGGATCGCTGTGAGTTCAAGGCCACCCTGGGACTACAGAGTGAATTCTAGGTTAGCCTGGGCTAGAGTGAAACCCTACCTCGAAAAAAAAAAAAATGTCCCTGGAGGATTGGTTTCTGCACAGTAGATGCTGTTTAACAAAGACCAACAAGTTTGACGTGCCTCAGACCCACCTTCCTGACCCAGGAAAGGTGGGACTTTCTGTTCTGTAGCCTTTCTCTGAGCTAACACAGTACATAAGCAATCAGCAGAGCCATGTCAAGGCAAATGAGACGGGCTGGGCCTGGGCGGTCACACCTGTGATCCCAGCTCTTGGGAGGGAAGGCAGGAAGACCTTGAGTTTTAGGCCAGCCTGTGCTTACATAGGCAGACACTGTCAGAAAGCCAGAAAGGAAGACAAAAGTAGATAAGTACATTCTGTACATTTTCTTTGTGACTATGCTTTTATTTTGTTTTTGTTTTTTTTGTTTTTTTGTTTTTTTGTTTGTTTGTTTGTTTTTTGGTTTTTGGAGGTAAGGTCTCACTCTAGCTCAGGCTGACCTGGAATTCACTATGTAGTCTCAGGGTGGCCTCAAACTCATGGCAATCCTCCTACCTCTGCCTCCTGAGTGCTGGGATTAAAGGTGTGCACCAACATGCCTGGCCTTGTTTGACAATTTATTTTTATTTTTTTTAATATTTTATTTTTATTTATTTGACAGAGAAAGAGGGAGAGAGAGAGAATGGGCCTGCCAGGGCCTCCAGCCACTGCAAACGAACTTCAGACACCTGCGCCCCCTTGTGCATCTGGCTAACGTGGGTCCTGGGGAATTGAACCTGGGTCCTTTGTCTTTGCAGGCAAATGCCTTAACCGCTAAGCCATCCCTCCAGCCCTTGTTTGACAATTTTTATGCATGTATGTAGTGTGGGGTTTTTTGTTTGTTTATTTGTTTTTTCGAGGTAGGGTCTCACTCTAGCCTAGGCTGACATGGAATTCACTATGTAGTCTCAGGGTGGCCTTGAACTCACGGCGATCCTCCTACTTCTGCCTCCCGAGTGCTGGGATTAAAGGCGTGCACCACCACACCCAGTTTATGTAGTGTATTTTTTATCATAACCTCCCATTACCTTCTCTTAACTCCTCTCCCTGACCACAGTGTTTCATGATGAAGAACACTGAGAACAAAACAAGCAAGAATAAGGAGAAAACATTGGAATAAGAAATGCCAAACATTGGGCTGGAGAGATGGCTCAGCGATTAAGGAGCTTGTAGGTTCAATTCCCCAGTATCCACATAAAGCCAGATGCACATGGTAGTCCATGCCTCTGGAGTTTGTTTGCAGTGGCTAAAGGCCCTGGCATGCCCATTCTCTCTCTTTCTCTCTCAAATAAATAGTTAAAAATAGAAATGCCAAACATCAACCACTCTTTAACTGAAGAATTTTCTTCCATGAAGTTTACTCTGAGATTTGGATTTTTGTTTTTGTTTTTGTTTTTTGAGGTAGAGTCTTACTGTAGCCCAGGCTGACCTGGGATTCATTATGTAGTCTGAGGAAGGCCTTGAACTCACAGTCATCCTCCTACCTCTGCCTTCCAAGTGCTAGGATTAAAGGCGTGCGCCAACACGCTCGGCTGAGAAAATATTTTAATAGAGAACAAAATAATTTACAAAAGTGGAAATGTAAGCCTAAATATCTGGTTAAGTAATAACAATGTTAATTTACTAGATCAGGTCACTGTTAAAAAGCATTTTGAAGACTAAAAATGTGAAAAGGGCAGGCTGGTATAAAGTGCTTGCCTGCCAAACACAAGGACCTGAGTTAGATCCCTAGAGCACATGAAAAGATGTCAGGCATGGTGGCACATGCTTGTAACTCCAGCCCCACAGAGGCAGAGATAGGAGGATCCCTGAAAGCCACTGGCCAGCCAGGCTGGCCTAATTGGCAAGTTTCAGGCCAATGTGAGAACCTGTCTCAAATGATACCTGAGGTTGTCCACTGGTCACACACACACACACACACACACACACACACACACGCATGTCCCCACCACACACACGTACATGTCCCCACACACATGCACACACACGTGTGCACATCCTCCCTACACACATTCAAATGCATGCACATAGAAAAGAAAAAAAGGGGGGCTGGAGAAATGACTTACCAATTAAGGCACTTGCCTGCAAAGCCAAAGAACCCAGGTCCAATACCTTAGGACCCACACAAGCCAGATGCACAAGATGGCACATGCACCTGTTCGTTTGCAGTAGCTAGAGGCCCTGGCGTGCCCATTCTCTCCCCCCCCTCTCTCTCCTCCTCTCTTTCACTTTTAAATAAATAAAGATAAAATATTTAAAAAATAGGGCTGGAGAGATGGCTTAGCAGTTAAGGCACATGTCTGCAAAGCCTGAGGGTACAGGTTCAATTCTCCAGGACCCATGTAAGCCAGATGCACATGGTGGAACCTGCATCTGGAGTTCGTTTGCAGTGGCTGGAAGCCCTGGTGCACCCATTTTCACTCACTCTCTCTCTTTCTCTCTCCCTCTCTCTCTAATAAATAAATAAAATAAATCTTTTTAAAAAAAATAGGATTGGGTGGGCTGGAGATATGGCTTAGCAGTTAAGCGTTTGCCTGCAAAGCCAAAGGACCTTGGTTCGATTCCCCAGGACCCACGTAAGCCACATGGGGGCGCATGCATCTGGAGTTTGTTTGCAGTGGCTGGAGGCCCTGGAGTACCTATTCTCTCTCTCTCTCCTTCTTTCTCTCTCTTAAATAAATAAATAAAATATATTTTAAAAAATAAGGTTGGAGAGATGGCTTAGTGGTTAAGATGCTTCCCTGTGAAGCCTCAGGACCCAGGTTTGATTCTCCAGGTCCCACATAAGGCAGATGCACAAGGTGGCACATGCATGTGGAGTTCGTTTGCAGTAGCTGGAGGCCCTGATGCAAGCCCTCTCTCTCCCTCTCCCTCTCTCCCTCCCTGTCTCTGTCTCTCATAAGTAAATTTTTAAAAATTAAAAAATAAAAGGAAAAGAAAAGAAAAGAAAAATATGTGTGAAAATGATGCTAAGTTTCTGGCATTTTAAAACATGAAGGTCATCAAACTTGTTAGTAGGCAACCAGCTAAGCAGAATCCCATTTCTCTGTCCCTGTAGCCAGTAGGGGAGTGCAGAAATGGACCTACTGTGCTCTCATGGCCATTGTCAGGACTTCAACTCTCAGCTCTCATGTCACCTACAGACCTGACAGAGTGCCCATGTGGCCATCTTTATAAAGAGGCTTTTAAAAAATATTTTTATTTATTTATTTGAAAGAGAGAAAGAGACAGAGAGAGAGAATGGGCACACCAGGATCTCTAGCCACTGCAAATGAACTACAGACACATGCACCACCTTGTGCATCTGGCTTATATGGGTCCTGAAGAATTGAACCTGGGTCCTTAGGCTAAGCAGGCAAGTGCCTTGATCGCTGAGCCATCTCTACAGCCCATGGGCATCTTTTATTATGACCTCTGGGCCTCACAGCTGTCATCACAGCAAAATTTATTTCCAAATGAATGATTAAATTGTCACTTATGGGCTGGAGAGATGGCTTAGCAGTTAAGTGCTTGCCTGTGAAGCCTAAGGACCCCAGTTCGAGGCTTGATTCCCCAGGACCCACATTAGCCAGATGCACAAGGGGGCACACGCATCTGGAGTTTGTTTGCAGTGGCTGGAGACCCTGGCACGCCCATCCTCTTTCTCTCTCTCTCTGTCTCTCTCTGCCTCTTTCTCTCTCTGTTACTCTCAAATAAATAAAAATGAACAAATAACAACAAAATAAATAAATGAATAAATAAAATTTTAAAAAAGTTTTTCACTTACTCATTAAAGATTATTTCTACTAGTGGGAATTGGTGGCTCCCACCTGCCATCCCAGTCCTAGGAAGACTGAAGCAGGAGGATTTCCATGAGTTTGAGGCCAGGCGAGGCTACATAATGAGATCCTGTTTCAACAAAAGATACGTTTTGAAGCCATGCCACGTAAATATTTCTCAACTGTGCAACCCACAATGTTTACATTTTGCTCAGAGTTTAAATTTATAATAAACACACAAATATTTTTAGCAAGACGAGGGCCTGTTTCCATGGAAGGGCCGATTCTTCTTGCAACCACAGCACAGAATGTGCCTAACTTCCTGAAAGGAAAGCAAAGTTTTTAATGCCAGCAAGGATGAGTGATACTAAAATTCACACTTTTTTAATGTTTACTATTATTATCATGATGTTTCATATGGATATATCATGTATTGGTACCCTTTTCCCTCGTCCCTGCCCCGAATGGTGACTCCCCTCAGTGAGGTTGCAGATATTCCCCATGGGGATGTGGTGTATACATTGTAGGAACAGTACTCAGTTATTCTGGGAGGAGGGAATGTCTCTGGCATGATGTCTCAACCTGTGGCTCTTACAGTCTTTCCGCCCCCTCTTCTGCAAAATTCCCTGAGCCGTGGTGGGTGTATTTTAAGTCTACTTCAGTGATGAGCTCTTAGGAGCCTCTGGATCTCTGCTTTGGTAGGTGTTGAGTGCGCTCAGGATCTGTCTCCTGCACCCTGGCGCTGACTGTCAGGATCAGCGTGGAGGCAGCGCTCTGGCTCCTCTCCCCAGCGCCTCTGTGGATTCAGCTGTGGCTTGGCTGAAGTGCGAGGGGGAGTTTATCTCCTCGGGTCTTGCTACCTTCAGGACCAGGAAACTGGGAGGAGCAAATTCACACTTTAAGAAACAAGGAAAGTCTGTTTGCATGGCCTTTGGCAAAGAACCTGGGCAATGTCCAGATCCTGCAACCCCAGAGCTCCGCAGAGACTGATGAAGCCACGTGGGAGATGGCACCGTGGCCCTTGCACTCGGAGTCCTCCAGCCCCATGGCACACCAAGGAGGGTGGCAAGACCCTGACTCGGGATGAAAATGGCCCATGGTGGGAAAGGTCCTCTATGGATCTCCCACCAGGGCAGACATGGAGCTGTGTGATCCCCCAGAGACCCAAGTCCTTAATTTAAGTTCTTCCACTCCCCAACCCAAAGTCTTTTGCTCTAGAATAAAGGCAAAGGCAGCAGGGTGTGGTGGCTTGGAGGGCCTGCTAGCCTAGCACTGAGAAGGCTTAGGCAGTAGGATTGACAAAATTTTAAAGTCTCAAAAATAAATAAATAAATAAATAAATAAATAAAACCAAAACCAGCCAGGTGTGGTGACACATACCTTTAAACCCAGCACTCAGGAGGCTGAGCTATGAGGATCACCACGAGTTCAAGGCCTGCCTGGGCTATAGAGTGAGTTCTAGGTCCACCTTAGCCAAAGTGAAACCTGACTTCAAAAAACCCAAAATAAATAAATAAAACATTTCAAAATAAAGATACATCATGCTGGGCGTGGTGGCACATGCCTTTAATCCCAGCACTCGGGAGGCAGAGATAGGAAGATCGCTGTGAGTTCGAGGCCACCCTGAGACTACATAGTGAATTCCAGGTCAGCCTGGACTAGAGTAAGACCCTCCCTTGAAAAACAAAAACATAACAAAAACAAACAAACAAAAAAAGATATATCACGTATGTGGCTCAGAGGGCTTCTTCATATATACATCATATACATAACATGATTTTCAAATATCTATGTGTATTTATGCATGCATGTATGTGTATGTACGTATGTGACATAAGGGAGTTCATTTTCAGTGGCTAGAGGCCCTGGTGTACCTATATTCTCTCTCTGTGTAACAAATAAATAAAAATAAAATATTTTTTTAAAAAAGCTATTTGACCAATTTTTTTTTGCTGGGGGGTTTAAGGTAGGGTCTCTCTCTAGCTCAGGCCTTGAACTCACGGCAATACTCCTACCTCAGCCTCTTGAGTACTAAAATTAAAGATGTGTGCCACCATGCCCAGACACTATTTGACCACTTTCTAAATATGGGATTGCTCACTGGAAACTTTTTTTTTTTTCCCCTTAGGGAGAGAGAAAGAATGAATTGGCACACCAGGGCCTCATCCACTGAAATCAAATTCCAGATGCTTGTGCCACCAAGTGGGCATGTGTGACCTTGCTTCATCTGTGTGTCTGGCTTATGTGGGATCTGGAGAGAGATCAAACATGGGTCCTTGGGCTTTGCAGGCAAGTGCCTTAAACGCTAAGCCATCTCTCTGGAAACCTTTTGACTCTAATAAAATGTGTGGAGTTGATTCAAGCCTTGATCTTCCAGAATAAAGGACAGTGGATAATCACAGATAATGTTTTAACAATATTATTTATGGGCTGGAGAAATGGCTTAGCAGTTAAGGCATTTGCCTGCAAAGCCAAAGGATCCCTGTTTGATTCTCCAAGACCCACATAAGCCAGATGCACAAGGAGGCACATGCATCTGGAGTTCGTTTGCAGGGGCTGGAGGCCCTGGTGCACCCATTCTCTCTCTTTCTCTCACTCTCTCTCTCTCTCCCTCTCCCTCTTTCTCTCTCTCAAATAAATAAATAAATAAAATATATAAAAATACTGTTTATTTATTTGCAAGCAGAGAGAAAGAGAGAGGGTAAGGGTCTCTTGCTACTGAAAATGAACTCCAGATGCATATGCCACTTTGTATGTCTACCTTTATGTGGGTACTGGGGAATGAAACCCAGGCCTGCAGGCTTTGCAAGCAAGCATCTGAAACTGCTGAGCCAATAATCTTAAATTAATAATTGCAAACTTTACCCAAGTAACTTTTTATTTTGTTTTGTTTTTCAAGGTAGGGTCTCACTCAGGCCAGGCTGACCTGGAATTAACACTATGTAGTCTCAGGGTGGCCTTGAACTCATGATAGAGTCTCATTCTGGCCCAGGTTGACTGGAACTTACTCTGTAGCCCAGGCTGCCTCAAACTCAAGGCAATACTCTACTTCAGCTTCCCAAGTTATGGGATTAAAGGTGTATGCCAGCACACCTGGCCATTTAACACATTCTTACATATAGTGAAAAAGAAAAGTGCATATATGTGTTAGAAATATGAAAAATGTGTTAGAAATATGAAACCAGAGCTGGGAGATGGCTCAGTTGATAAAGTGCTGACCACACAAGTGTGAGGACCTGAGTTTGGATCCCTGACACCTATGTAAATGCAGGGCGGGTGTGTCAGCCCACCAGCACTCCCAGCACTTAGAAGGTGGGAATGAGGACCCTCCGTGCAAACTGGCTAGAGTAACTGAACAGTGAGCTCTGGGCGCAGGGAGAGACCCTCCCTCAATAATTTAAATGGAGAATGATGGAGGAAGACACCCAAAGTCAACTTCTGGCCTTTACACCCTCATGTGTGCTCACACGCATGCACAGGCATGCCACACAAACACATGTAACAGCAATATGAAAACTGGGCAGGAAATTAGAGTTTTGAAGAAAACACATTAACTTGGAGGAAAATGTAATACATATCATCATAATAACACATCCCCTTTGAAAAAAAAAAAACAGCCTAGAAATGGGGGCCCAGCCGTGATGGAGCGAGCCGGGCAGTCCTTCCCAGCCCGTGGCAGAGGCCGCGGCCTTCCAGCAGGCAGGTGGCCCTTCCAGGAATGAGGCCGCTGTGCTGACAAAAGCAAACAACCTATGTGCAAAGAAATAGTCACCCAAATTAAATGGAAGGGTCAAAGACCCGCTTGGCAACTGGAACAAAGAAAATTTGTCATCAAAAATCTTTGGCCCTTCTTGCTGAAAGTAAATTTGGAGCTAATTAGCTTTCAAGACTTTTCCGGAGTTTTTTCCACAGTGACAAGACAAAGAAACACATTTAAGATAAAAAACAGATGTTGAACTTTGCTGGTCACATGCTCATGGACTTTATATGCCTCCATGTCCTGCGACAGCTACCATGCAGCCGGCCACGGCGGGTGGAAGGGACCCGGGGGGTCTCGTCACTGTGGTGGGCCAGTGTGAGGGGCATGCTCCAGGACAGCTGGGCTCTTCTTGAGCCAAGATGCCTTCGCTGCTCTGTGAAGTCTTCCTTTCTGAAGTTGCTTTTGGCTGCTCCTACCATATGCTATTAAACAGTTTTGTAAAGATTTCCAAGAATCACGGAAAAAATAGAAATTCCAGCAGGCTTTTTATACTAGTACTGGGCCTATCAACATGGTCACACTGTCTCTTGCCTGTCCAGTCTGTTGTTCAATGCCTGGCTTTGGGAGTATAGAGGAAAACCCATGTGTAATCCCCCACAGTATTATGGAAACCTTGCAAAAGAAGGAATACAAAGATGACCAGGGCATGCCCATACCCCTTAAGGACCTGTGTCTAATTCCTTTAAGGACCTGTGCCTAATTCCTTTAGGATTTGAGCTCATGTTCGTTGCTTGTTGTTGACTTCTGAATTAAAAAGTTTAATCTATATAAGTAGCAAGTTCAAAGAAGAAAATGTCTTCATGTCCTAAGAGTCCTGTCAGAGGCTGATTCAAGACCCCCAGACACACAGAGGTCCTTTGTAGAGGTGAAGAGTAGGAAGAAAGGGTAGAAATAGGATTTCTGAATGAAGTATGTTGGAATAAATGAATTGATATTACAGTGAACATATTTGTTACATTACAATATTCATGAACATGAGTCATTTGAGCAGTTTCCTTGCTTAAAATTGTAACTGAAGTGTGATTAGAGACACTATAGGCCAATTGTCTAAACCACTAGCAAGTACCTCCAGGTTTGTACACAAACAGCTCTTCCCTCCTAAAACTGGCCAGGAGAGCAGGGGAAGATAGCTCAGTAGGGAAAGTTCCAGCCTTGTAAGCATGAGAAGCTAAATTTAATCCCCAGTATCCATGTAAAAAATAAACTTGGGTGTAATGGTGCATGCTTGTAATTTCAGCACTGGGGATTTGGAGACAGGAAGATCCCTGGGGCATGCTGGCCGACCAGTCTACCTTACTGATGGGTTCCAGAACATGGAGAAACCCTTTCTCAGAAAAGGTAGATGAGCTGGGCGTGGTGGCGCACGCCTTTAATCTCAGCGCTCGGGAGGCAGAGGTAGGAGGATCACCATGAGTTCAAGGCCACCCTGAGACTATATAGTTAATTTCAAGCCTGCACCAAAGAGAGACCCTACCTCAAAAAACCAAAAAAAAAAAAAAAAAAAAAAAAGGTGGATGGGGGCTGGAGAGATAGCTTAGCAGTTAAGACTACAAAGCCTAAGGACCCATGTTCTACTCTCCAGATCCCACATAAGCCAGATGCACAAAGGTGAGGCAAGCACAAGGTCACATGTGCCCACTAGGCAGTGCAAGTGTCTGTCGTTTGATGGCAGCGGATGAAGCCCTGGCACGCCAATTCTCTCTCTCTTTCTGTCTCTCTCTCTCTCTCTCTCTCTCTCTCAGATAAAAATTTAATTAATTAAAAAGGTGGCTGATGCCTGAGAAATAACACCTGAGGTTGTCCTCTGGCCTCCACATGCATGCAAGCACATGTGCACACACAGACATACAAAAACAGATCAGGAAATATGGGTGTGGCATTGGTGGCACAGTGGTGAGCAGAGCTGCCTTCTAAAAACAATGAAGTGAGAAAAGACCAGAAACTAGATAGTGAGAGCCACACTGCATAAATTTTAAAAGGAAGGTGTATATACATAATAACATAGTCATGTTTTTTCAGAGACATAGCAGTGACTACTTGGGGGAAGAGGGCCATCCAGAAGAAAGGCTACCTACTTTTCATTGTACATTGCAAAGCTGGATCTATTTTTTTTTTAAACAATTGGAGAGGTGAGCTACACAATGACATTATGAGCCATTTTCTCTTTCTCATTTTTTGTTGTTGTTCTTTTTTTTTTTTTTTTTGCTTTTCTACACTTAAAAACAAGTTAGTGGGTCATTATTTTTTGCCTGACCTCTCTGCAGAGGCAGCAGATGAAGTAAGGAGGATTCCAGATGTGAGTCCAGATGTGGTGCACCAGCACGTACAGTCATGCTTGTCCGGCAGCTGGTGACCAGCTCAAGGCCTCCAAGCGGTCACCCAGCACCTGTCCAGTCCTCTGCAGCAAGTCAGCCCACCCACCCCCCCGGTTCTCACTGCTCAGGTCCCAGAGCAGCTGCAGGTCTGAACACAGGTCAGAACTGTGAGTGTGTGTGGTCATGTTAGATGCATGCACACACATGAAGAAGGAAGGCAGGAACCAAACGCTAAGTGATTAGACACTCGGTCTTTGGAGGACCACGGAGGAAGAGACAGCGGTGGCTGGGCCTGGTGCCTAGTGGGACCCTCTGACCCTTTCCTCAAATCACTTCTATTTGTCCTCCCATTCTGGAA
This sequence comes from Dipus sagitta, assembly GCA_036346955.1. Lineage (NCBI taxonomy): Eukaryota > Metazoa > Chordata > Mammalia > Rodentia > Dipodidae > Dipus > Dipus sagitta. The sequence continues at coordinate 171,906,333 of CM070773.1, forward strand.
TTCCATTTCTTTCTTTTTTTTTTTTTTTTAGAAATTAAAAAAATACTTTTTTATTTTTATTTGCGACATAGAGAAGGAGAGATAAAGATAGAGAGAAACAGAGAATGGGCATGCCAGGGCCTCTAGCCACTGCAAACGAACTCCAGATGCCACCCTGTGTATCTGGCTTACATGGGACCTGGAGAAGCGAACCTGGGTTTTTAGGCTTCTCACGCAAGTGCCTTAACCACTAAGTCATCTCTGCAGCCCATGTCCCAGCTGGTCCACCTTAAGGTAAGTAAGAATGTGCATAGAGACCTAAGTAGGGTCTTTTCACTATTCTGAACATTCTCAATGAGCTCACAGTATTTTTTTAACCTTTTTGACAACGTCCATAGATACAAAGAATATATCATGATCATAATCCCCTCCCAATATTCTCCTTTTCGCCCTCCCAAGTTCTCCCTCCACTGAATCCTTCTTCTTTCCAACTAGTCTCTCTTCTATTTTTATGTCATTATTTTTTCCCTCCTATTATGCAGATCTTGTGTAGGTAGTGTTAACCACTGTGAGATCATGAACATCAAGGCCACTTTGTATCTGGAAGACAGTATTGTAAGCAGTCCTCCCCTTCCCTTAGTTCTTACATTCTTTCTGCCACCTTTTCCACAATGATCTGAGCCTTGGAGGGTGTGATAGAGATGTCTCACTTAGTGCCAAACACTCTACTGTTGCTTCTCCTTAAAACTTTAATGAATTTTTTTGTTTGTTTGTTTGTTTTTTCTAGGCAGGGTCTCACTCTAGCTCAGGCTGACCTGGAATTCATTCTGTAGTCTCAGGGTAGCCTTGAACTCACGGCGATCCTCCTACCTCTGCTGGGATTAAAGTCGTGTGCCACCACACCTGGCTAAAACTTTAATGAATTTTGAGTCTCCCCAGTGGTCACCTCCATCTGAAAAGAGAAACTTCTCTAGCCAAAAGTGAGAGTAGCATTAATATATGGATATAAACATAAGTGTTTAGAGGGCATTTTGATAGTCATAACATTTAGCCAGATAACAGTAGTAGTTTCCACCTTAGGGCTTATGACCTCCCCAGCCATAAGCTTTTGACTTGGTTTTCAATACCAGCAGGCCTCAAATCCAATCAGAGAACAGTTTGTTTCCCCTATAACAGACATACCACCATCACATCAGTTGGTACATGCCGCCTGGCTGGCCAGCTTTAAAGCTTGCAGAGTTCACTGCTGGTTAAGACTGTTGATGACTTTTTTCCTCCCAAAGGCTGCATAGCAACATTAGCGCCACCATGTCCAGCTGTTCTTTGTTTTTTGTTTTTCTTTTATACTTTTCTTGTATGTGTACAGTATATGTATGTGTGCACACATATGTTCACATGCATATGGGGGCCTGATGAATAGATTCAGCATCTACTCAGACTAAAACAGTTCTTTTAACACATTTATAACAAAAATGTGTGTGCAAAGCCAGGCGTGGCGGCACACTCCTTTAATCCCAGCACTCGGGAGGCAGAGGTAGGAGGATCGCCATGAGTTCGAGGCCACCCTGAGACTCCATAGTGAATTCCAGGTCAGCCTGGGCCAGGGTGAGACCCTATGTCGAAAAACTGAAAAACAACAAAAAAAAGAAAAGAAAAGAAACATTTGTGCAATAGCAAGGCATTGGCAATTGTTCTTTAATTATCTGTGGAGGGAAGTAGGCCATCGAACTCCACCCACCATGGTGTCTCTGACACCGCGTCACCAGGTTGCCACTAGATGCTCAGCCTCACAACAGAAGAGGATCTTCGTGAATCTCCATTTTGGCCTCATTTGGCTAGTGTGACCCATCGATTGGCTCAGTTTCCACGAGTGTCGCAGATGCCCCCTTCCTCTGGCACCCTGCCCCTGCTCCTCAGTGCCCTGTACCCTGAGCAGTGTTTCTTCCTTCTCAGGATGCACACTGCCCATCCTAGCTCTGAGAGCCAGGCCAGCTCAGGATGGAGGGTGTGCACACAGGGGAAACTGAGGCACCGAGAGAGGAAGTTGTCCCCTCTTCAGCTTCTCCATCGACCCCTGAGAGCACAAAGACGAGCCTCGGTGGCAGATGTGGCAGGCGGTGGCCGCAGGTCGTGCTGTCCTGAAGTCAGGCTGACCTCCACGCTCCACACCAGCCCCGTCAGGGTGACCCTTGCTGCTTTCTGCTGTGAGGCTCCATCTGCACTGTCCCGGGCCTGGTCAGTGTGGCTGGGCACCTTCTGGATGCTCTCCTAAAGGATTCCTCCATGTCCCCTCACACTGTCCTGCCCCGTCACCTTCCCACCTGACACTCTAGAAAGAGGCTTTGTTTCTCTACGCTTTGGGGATGCTTTAGCTCAACAACGGGGCTATTTTTGAGGGCCAGCCCCAAACTGTTACAGTAGTTTCTGGAAATCCTGCATTTCCCATCATGTGTTGACAATTGACCTCTGGGGCTGGGGAGATGGCTCGGTGGGTGTGGTGCTAGCCTTATACACGGGGACCTGAGTTCCAACCCTAGAACCTATGAAAAGCTTCTGGGCATAGTGGCCTGTGCCTGTAATCCCAGCTCTGGGGAGATGAAGAAAGAAGGTTCCCTGGTGCACACCAGGCTAACAAGAGACCCTGTCTCAAAAAAGCTGGATGGCACACGTGAAGAATGACACTCATGGTTATCCTCTGGCCTTCACACACACACACACACACACACACATATGTGTACACACATGCATTAAAAGTAAAACAGAGCCGGGCGTGGTGGCGCACGCCTTTAATCCCAGCACTCAGGAGGCAGAGGTAGGAGGATCGCTGTGAGTTCAAGGCCACCCTGAGACTCCACAGTGAATTCCAGGTCAGCCTGGGCCAGAGTGAGACCCTACCTCAAAAAACAAACAAAAAAAGTAAAACAGAACTGGCATGGTGGCGCACACCTTTAATTGCAGCACTTGGGAGGCAGAGGTAGGAGGATCGCCATGAGTTCGAGGCACCCTGAGACTCCACAGCAAATTCCAGGTCAGCCTGGGCTACAGTGAGACCCTACCTTGAACAAACAAAAACAAAAATCCACACACACAAAAAAAAGTAAAACACAGGGTTGTAGAGATTGCTTAGTGGTTAAGGCACTATTCCACAGTACCCACATAAAGCCGATTCACAAGATATCACATGTATCAAGTTTCGCAGTAGCTAGAGGCCCTGATGCACCCATTCTCTCTTCCTCCCCCCGCCCACTCAAGTAAATAAATCAAAAACTGTTTTAAAAGTAGGGCTGGAGAGATGGCTTAGCCATTAAGGCATATGCCTGCGAAGCCTAAAGACCCAGGTTCAATTCTCCAGGTCCCACGTAAGCCAGATGCACCTAGTGGCACATGTTTCTGGAGTTCACTTGCACTGGCTAGAAGCCCTGGTGCGCCCATTCTCACTCTCTCTCTCTCTCCGACTGTAATAAATATAATCTTTTTGTTTTAAAGTAAAACATAGACAATCCTAAAAGCTCCCAGCAAAATAAACCTAAGGCAAGATTCTTGCTTTCAAGCAAGTGGCTTTGACCACTGAACCATCTCCCCAGCCTCGAAGATTTAAGAAAGACAAGCTCATATTTAGAACAAGTTGTCAGTCGTTGTGGGTAAGATCTGAGCAAAGCGCAGCAGCACACACCTGCAAATGCAGCACTCAGGAGGCCGAGACAGAAGCATCGTGAGTATGAGGGTAGAGTGGCCCACAAAGCAAGAGAGCGGCCTTTCAGAAAAGAGCTGCTGCTGGAGGGATGGCTTAGCGGTTGGGGCACTTGCCTGCTGTGGTAGTTTGAATAGATGGCTCCCAATATAGTCAGTGTTTTATTAGTTTGTAGTTTGCATCTGGAGCCACCTGGCTGGAGGCAGTGTCACTGGGTGGATCTTAGGGTCCAGCTCTAAGGTGTGGTGGTGGATTTGAGATTCCAATCTAAAGCTATGCAAAGTGTGCCTAGCTGGAGTTCCTGAAGTGTGCTGTGCTGTGCTGTGTGGCTTTTGGCTTTCAGCTTTTTGGCCTGTGCTTCTCTCTCTCTCTGCCTGGTCCTATAAGAGCAGGCCAAATTCTTCTGCCATTATGGAACTTCCCCTGGATCTGTAAGCTTTAATAAATATGCCCTCCTCCATCACTATGCCTGGTCTGGAAGTTCATCTCAGCGAACCTGAAGCTGTCTGCTACACCTGCGAAGCCTAAGGACCCAGGTTCGATTCTCCAGGTCCCACATAAACCAGACACAAGGTAATGCAAGTGCACACTAGGTGGCACACGTGTCTGAAGTTTGATTACAGTAGCTGGAGGCCCTGATATGCCAATTTTCTCTCTCTCTTTCTCTCTCTTACTCTCACTCTCTCACATAAAAAAATAAAAATGCCAGTCTGCTGGGCTTGCCTGAAAAAAAAGGCTGAGGAGATGCTCAGGGCTTGAAGGTACTTGCCTGAAAAGCCGGATGGCCCTCAGTTGGATTCTCCAGTACCAGGTAAAGCCAGATGCACAAGATGACGCATGTATCTTACTGCAGTTAGCTTAACGCTGCTGGCACAAAGCACCCAACCAAAAGCAGCCGATGGGAGGAAAGTGTTTATTTTGGCTTAGAGGCTCCAGAGGAAGCTCCATGATGGCAGGTAAGAGGATGGCATAAGCAGAGGCTGGACACCACCTCTGCCACCATGGGTGGCAAGCAGCATGGCAGGAGGGTGAGGCAAACACTGGCAAGGAGAGCTGGTTATAACACTCATAATCCTGCCCCCTCCAATAACACGCTTCCTCCAGGAGGCTCAACTTTCCAAACTGCCACCAGCTGGGGCCCTAGCATTCAGAACACATGAGTTTATGGGGGACACCTAATTCAAACCACCACACGCTGGAGTGGCAGGAGGCCTTGGTGTACCCATACTCATTCATTTTCTGTCTCCCTCTCTCTCTTTATCTTTCTATTATCTATATACCTACCTACCTATGGTTTAAGGACCATGTCTGCAGAAGCTAAGTAAGTGAAAAATATATATTAAAAACAAACTAGCCAGGCATGTTAGCACACATCTTTAATCCCAGCACTTGGGAGGCAGAGGTAGGAGGATTGTCGTGAGTTCGAGGCCACACTGAGACTGCATACTAAATTCCAGGTCAGCCTGGGCTACCTTGAACCCCCTCCCCCCAAAAATAATAAACATGAATGAATGAAAAAAATTTCATTAGACTACTAGGTATGAAAAGATCATTAGGACACTAGGTAAAGTGTGCACAGAAGTGAAGACCGTGGATGGTGGGCTCCTGGCACAGGTGCACATGTGGGCGAGAGGAAGACAGGCAGTTAGATAGGAAGGCCTATAGAGGAAATGTGGATCTGAATTCCTGTCTGCAGGCCCCACAGTCACCCTGCTGTCTGCAGCAGCTGCCGCGGAGCTGGAATGCCTCTGGTGCGCATGCAGTTCAGCCTGGGCCCTTCCAGAGCTGCGCCCAGGTGCGCTGACTTCTGGACTCCGCCCGGACCCAGGATTAAACAAACCTCTGGCTGCTCACGAGGCTTTTGGTGAAGTTTCCCTCTTTTCTGCTCCCAACGCTGTTCATCTCTCGGCACTGGAGGTTTTCGCCACCAGTGAGGTTTTGTCCTTCCCATCCTGCTAAGGTGGGAAAGGATGATGTGTCATCATCTTAGTTTTAAAGTTTCTCTTTTATATTCTTTTCCACCTATTTTTCCTAGGCTCATGGACTTGTATATGGGCCTTAGACCATGTGGATGTACCCACGCCTCATTGGTTCCTGGATGGAATAAAGTGTAATGATGATTCAGAACAATAATCCTTTTCAGTCTTGTTTTATTGAAATGAAGTAAAGGAGACACAAGCTCAGGTTTGGGGTTTGCACTAAACCCCCCAAAATAAGTCTGTTGTTGTAGAAATTCTCTGGAAAGATCACTCCAATGTCAGTATGAGTGAAAGTAGATGAGTATATTTACCTAGGGGGACAAAAAGTTTGAGATAGCTCTCCAAAGAAGTGCTGACCCCGAGTTGAAATTTTATTTTTATTTTATTATTTTTATAGCTGAGGGGAGGGGTAAGTAAACAAACAAGATATGATAATTTGTGTATCAATCATTTTTGTAGTCAGGATACCCTAATAATAAACTCTATTTTACTTTGTTTTAGCCTAAACTGTTTTTCTTATCATCCCTCTGGGCCCTTTCTTTTTTTTTTAATTTTTTATTGACAACTTCCATAATTATACACAATAAGCCATGATAAATCCCTCCCCGCCCCCCACTTTCCCCTTTGCAACTCCACTCTCCATCATATCCCCTCCCCCTCTCAGTCTCTCTTTTACTTTGATGTCATCATCTTTTCCTCCTATTATGACGGTCTTGTGTAGGTAGTGCCAGGCACTGCAAGGTCATGGATATCCAGGCCATTTTGTATCTGGTAGAGTGTATCATAAGGAGTCCTACCCTTCCTTTGGCTCATACATTCTTTCCACCACCTCTTCTGCAATGGACCCTGAGCCTTGGAAGGTGTGATAGATATGTTTCAGTGCTGAGCACTCCTGTCACTTCTTGTCAGCAGTATGGTGCCTTCTGAGTCATCCCATAGGTCACTGTCATCTGAAGAGAAGCTTCTCTAACCAAAAGTGAGAGTACCATTAATATATGGGTATGAACATTAAGAGAAGTGCTTACTGGGTAGTTTGGTGAGCATAATATATGCATTTAGTCAGACACCAGCAAGTGTTACACCCCTAGGGCTCATGACCTCCCCTTTCATAGGTTTTCAGTACCAGTCATGTATTCCTTCCCGTGGAGCGGGCCTCCAGTCCAATTAGAGAACAGTTAGTTTCCCCCATAGCAGACGTGCCACTATTGCATCTGTTGGCTCATTTAGTCTGGCTGGCCAAACTTAAGACTTGCAGTGTCCACTGTTATTTGCCTCCATTGGTGACTTTTCTCTCTTCCATTGAACTGCATGCAGCGAAGCTTTTTCCAGCTTTCTGTCCACTGGTCTACAAAGAGGTGGTTTTCAGCTCAGCTCCAGCAAGATTTCTTAGTGACCTTGCAGCCCAAGCATGTGGAGTCTTCAGAAATAGGGTCTTACCATCTATTCCTGGTGGGAAACCAGGAGCCTTGGCAATGGCCTCTGGGCCCTTTCTAGACAATTCTCTCTTTGGGATTTTTCTATCTGTTGACAAAGATAAGTTTAGCTCCTCAACAATTAACTCTTACAATAACTCAATAAATCAGTTCAACTTTTAACTTTTTTGTACCACACTGTCTCATAGAGATAGCACCAGAATCCTTGTCACTGTGGACATGGCTGGACTCTGGGGATGTGTGTTCCCACAAAACCAACACCCTGTACCCCAAGCTTCATGGGTGCTGCTGTGTCTCTGGCCAGCCACTCTCTCTGCCTGGCTGGCTCCATGACTGACCCAGGGTGCTTGTGGACAATGAAGATGGCAGACAGATCTCTCTGGGGTGAGCAAGAAGAAAAGCTGGGAAATGCCGGCTGATGGTGGGGAGGGGTGGAAAGGTGCTCTGTGTGGCGAGGGAGGCAGGGACACTCACTCTCATTGTAGGCTCTCTGGGCACAGGTGCCAGCTCTCAATTGCTGGAAGACTTCCCAGCATGAACTGCAGAGCCACGGTGTTGCATTTGGAGCACAGGTGCCCTGCACTAAGCAGGCACACGCCCCCTGGCACTCTCAGTCACCCAGGGAGCCTGTCAGGTGAAGACTCTGGTTGGGAGTCTGTAATTCTGCACTCGGGTCGAGCACCCAGGGCCGGTGCATGGGCTACACTAGGAGCTGGCAGAGCACTCAACCTTGGAGAACATACCCGTGCTTTGAAAGAGCTGCAGTGGCCAAGCATGACAGCACATGCCCTTATCGCAGACTTGGGAGGCAGAGCTAGTGGGAGGATTGCTGTGAGTTGGAGGTCAGTGTGAGACTAAATAGTGAGTTCCAGGTGAGCTTGGGCTAGAGTGAGAGTCTACATAAGGAGGGGGGGGGGGAGCTGCAATGCCTCACATGTGTTCATGGACATGGCTGGCAGATCTCCAAGATCACACTGAACCAGGGACCCTTTTCTCATAGAGCGCGGCTGCTGAATCCAGTGGTGTGAGTCACCTGCCTGGCATCCCAGGCGCGCTCTGCTCCCATTCCTGCAGCCGAGTAATCCCTAAGGCCGGCCCTGGAGCCCAGCATTTCAGGTCCAGTGGGATGCAGTCTCCTAGGTCACTCTGCAGGTCTCCCTTTCCAAAGCTTCCGGGAGGAAGTCATCATCCACTACCCCTAACGGCAGGGTCCCTGGGAACGTCCAGTGCCTGAGAATTCCCCGGAGGTCTTGAGAAAGCAGATGCCTCACTTGTAGCCCACGATGGTGATGTGGCTGGTTCAAGGACCACACCTCCAAAGCCAATTTAGAGATTTCAGTCTGCATCCCTCCAAAGAGACCTCCCTTCCCACTGCCAGCTTTCCAACACCTGTAAGGCTTCATTCATAAGAATCACTGCTTAGTTATTTTCATTCATTCATTTGGAGACAGGGTCTTGCTGTGGCACTCGCAATGGCCTTCAGCCCACTGCATAGCCCAGGCTGCCATAAAACTCACAATCCTCCTGCTTCAGCCTCCTGAATGCTAGGATTACAGGTGTGGACCACCATGCCCAGCTTTACTGTTGTTCTCTTTAAATATATTTTGTATTTAAATATATTTTTTGAGGCAAGCCCAACAGACTGGTCTTTTTTTTTTATGTGAGAGAGCAAGAATGAGCAAGCGAGAGAGAACTGGCACGCCAGGGCCTCTCACTACTGTAATTGAACTCCAGACACGCGCGCCACCTTGTGCATGTGTGCAAGCTTGCACATTTGCGTCACCCTGTGCGTCTGGCCATCTCTCCAAGTCCTTAAAGATCTTTGAGATCTCAAGATTTTGCTGCTCACGTGGAGAGTCACTGACAATGACAGCAACTCTCCAGCCCAGTGTGTTTAGTAAAGTCCCACTAAGTACTTTTTAAGTGCTTACCGTTTTATTTATTTATTCATTTATTTATTTATCTGTTTGTTTTTATTTATTCGAGACAGAGAGTGAGAATGGGCACACCAGGTCCTCTTGCCACTGCAAACGAACTCGTGCATCTGGCTTACGTGGGACCTGGAGAATCAAACCTGGGTCCTTAGGCTTTGCAGGCAAGCGCCATAACCACTAAGCCATCTCTCCAGCCCTCCACTGAGTACTTTTGAAACAAAGTTACTTGGTACTTGAAAGTGGGTCACCTTCATATAGTGCCAGGGACATGTGCTTCACTTCAAATGCATAAGTGACATATTAGAGCAGACCCTGGCAATGACAGGTGCTTGGAAATAAATTTGAGTAAAACACTTTTAATGTATTTTTATTTATTTGCAAGAGTGAGAGAGAGAGAGCACGGCACACCAGGGGCTCTTCCCACTGCAAATGAACTCCAGATGCATGTACACTTTGTACATCTATATGGATACTGGGGAATCAAACTCTGGGCCTTAAGGTTTTGCAAGCAAGCACTTTAACCACTGAGATATCTCTCAGGCCCTTGATTAGAATATTTTAAAATTTTGTTTATTCAAGACACAGGGAGGGAGAGAGAGAGAGAGAATGGGCGCACCAGAGTCTCTAGCCACTGCAAACAAACTCTAGATGCATGCACAGTGATGTGCATCTGGCTAATGTGGGACCTGGAGAATCAAACCTGGGTCCTTAGGCTTTGCAGGCATGAGCCTTAACCGCTAAGCCATCTCTCCAGCCCCTTAATTAGAATATTTTTGAGCACAAAATATTTTGACTGTTATTCAGTAACCACACATGTAAAGCTAACATACTCCTTTCACTGCCCTTCAAGAAAACTTCAAATAATATTTATCAGCAAGAAGAAAAATGGGGGGAAAAATGAAAGGAACATAGTGAACCTCTTGGATAGATCACCCACCCCAGATGTGCAAAAGCCTGGGTTCCAGGAAAGGAAATGTCTCTGTTTTCCCATGTGTGAAGCTGCGGGCCTCCCTGCACTCGGGGAACCTGCATGAAGAAGGAGGGGAGGGGAGGGGAGGGGAGGGGCTGGGGAAGCACTTCAGTGGGTAACATGCCCACTACTCAAGCATGAGGATCTGAGTACAGACCTCCAGCAGCCGTGCAAAAGCCAGGCACAGAGCACGTGCCAGTGATCCCAGTGCTGGGTGGGTGGAGACAGGAAGAGCCCTGAATGCCATGGCTAGCTTATATAGTCAAGTCGGTCAAGTTCAGAGAGTGGCCCTGTCTCAAAAAATAATGTGGAGGGCTGGAGAGATGGCTCAGCGGTTAAGCGCTTGCCTGTGAAACCTAAGGACCCCAGTTCGAGGCTCGATTTCCACTTAAGCAGATGCACAAGGTGGCACATGCATCTGGAGTTCGTTTGCAGTGGCTAGAAGCCTTGGTGTACCCATTCTCCCTCTCTATCTGCCTCTTTGTGTGTCTGTCTGTTGCTTTCCAATAAATAAATAAAAATTAGAAAAATAGCCGGGCAGGGCGGTGCACACCTTTAATCCCAGCACTCGGGAGGCAGAGGTAGGAGGATTGCCATGAGTTCAAGGCCACCCTGAAACTCCATAGTGAATTCCAGGTCAGCCTGGGCTAGAGTGAGACCCTACCTCAAAAAACCCCCAAAAAAATTAAAATTAAAAAAATAAGATGGAAAGCAATCAAGGACAACAGTGGATGTTGACCTCTGCCTTTTACAACCGTGTGCCTGCACACCTACGTGTACCCACACACATGAACAGATGTCCACATACCCACACTCACACAAAAAAAAGAACGTGGGGCTGAAGAGATGGCTAAGCAGTTAAGGCGTTTGCCTGCAAAGCCAAAGGACCCAGGTTCAATTCTCCAGGACCCACGTTAGCCAGACGCACAAGGTGGCGCACACGTCTAGAATTCGTTTGCAGTAGCTGGAGGGCCTGGCACGCCCATTCTCTTTCTCTCTCCTTCCATGTTTCTGTATTTTTTTTCTCTCTCTCTCTCTCTTTCAAATAAATAAATAAAAATAAAATATTTTTAAAAAGAATGTGGAGCCAGGTGTGGTGGTGCACGCACGCCTTTAATCCCAGCATTCAGGGGGCAGAAGTAGGAGGATCGCTGTGAGTTCGAGGCCACCCTGAGACTACATAGTGAATTCCAGGTCAGCCTGGGCCACAGTGAAACCCTACCTCAAAAAAAAAAGAATGTGGTGAAATGCTGAGTGTGGTGGTGCACACTTAAAATCCAACAACTCAAGAGACTGCGGTAGGATTATGAATTTGAGACCAGCCTAGATTACATAGGTGACATATGGGCTACATAGTAAGACCCTATTTCAAAAGCAAAACAAAAATGTGAGAGTAAGTAAAGTAGAAACAATTATGTTGGGCTGCAAACATGTTTTATTGTTATTATAAGAACAATGAAAACAGTGACTGTAGGATCTAATGTCCTTCAAGTATAACACAACAAGAAATGAAATTATAGGAATTGATGAGAAAGTAGAGACAGGCTTAGAGCAATGGAAGTGGGAGAGGCCTATGTGTGCACACACACGTGCAAATACACACACACACACCCCTCTGTCCAAATGCCACTTTGGTCACATGTCCTACCTACATAGCTTCCGTTTGGTTCCTCTTAACTCTAAGACTCAACAGGACTTTTCCTCTCTGTTTCCCATCTTTCCACAACTGAAATAAACTCCCTTTCTTTATGTTGTGAAAATCAAAAAACACTTGCAACATGAGAAAGGTCCATGGAGCCCTCCAACCCAGCCAGCCCGAGGAAGGTCCACAGATCGGTGATCCTCCTACTTCTGCCTCCCAAGTGCTAGGACTAAAGTCGTGCACCAACATGCCTGGCAAAGATTGACATTTTTAATAGTACTCTTATTTATTATTGTTTTTTGTTTTTTCGAAGTAGGGTCTTGCTCTAGCACAGGCTGACCTGGAAATCACCATGTAGTCTCAGGCTGGTCTTGAACTCACAGTGATCCTCCTACCTCTGCCTCCTGAGTGCTGGGATTAAAGGTGTGCACTACCACACCCAGCTTTAATAGTACTTTTAATTTTTTTTAACTTTTAAATAAATATTTTGTTTATTTTTATTTATTTATTTATTTGAGAATAACAGACAAACAAAGAAAGAAAGAGGCAGATAGAGAGAGAATGGGTGCACCATGGCCTCCAGCCACTGCAAATGAACTCCAGACACATGTGCCACCTTGTGCATCTGGCTTACGTGGGTCCTGGGGAATCAGGCCTCGAACTGGGGTCCTTAGGCTTCACAGGCAAGCGCTTGACCACTAAGCCATCTCTCCTGCCCCCAAATTATTAACTTTTAAAGTTAGTATACAAGGTGGCAGGCTTTATGACGGCATGTGCGTACACATCTGTCATTACACTTTGTTCACACTACCCTTCCCCATCTCCACAGATCATAAAACAAGTCTATGTTTGGTTTTGTTTCCTGCTGGTGTGTCATTGTGTGTATCTGAAAGTGTGTTCACAACCACATTAACACGATGAATAACTTCTTGAAATCTTGTGCCTCATCAATTTTTTTAATGTTTATTTTTATTTACTTATTTGAGAGCGACAGACAGAGAGAAAGAGGCAAATAGAGAGAGAGAGAATGGGCGCGCCAGGGCCTCCAGTCACTGCAAATGAACTCCAGACACATGCGCCCCCTTGTGCATCTGGCTAACGTGGGTCCTGGGGAATCGAGCCTCGAACCAGGGTCCTTAGGCTTCATAGGCAAGCGCTTAGCTGCTAAGCCATCTCTCCAGCCCTCCTCATTCTTTTTTAAACATTTATTTATTTGCAAAAAGAGAGAGAGAGGGAGGGAGAGAGAGAGAAGAGAGGCAAACAGAAACAATGTGTGCATCACAGTCTCCAGCTGCTGCAAATGAACTCCAGAGGCATGCACCACTTTGTGCATCTGGCTTTACATGGGTACTGGGGAATTGAACCCGGGTTTTTATGCTTTGCAGGACAGCACCTTCACCATTGAGCTATCTCTCCAGTTCCCCAATCTTTCTTTTTAAATTTTTTATTTATTTATTTGAAAGAGAGGGAAAGAGTGTATGGGTGTGCCAGGGTCTCTTGCTGCTGCAAACTCCAGACACATGAATCACTTTGTGCACCTGGCCTTACATGGGTACTGGGGAACCAAAACCAAGCCAGTGGGGCCTTACAAGCAAGGGCCTTTAACTGCTGAGCCATTTCCCCAGCCCCTCATCAATGTCTTAAAGGAAGAATAACAACATATTTTACATATTTTACATAATTTACAATTCAATTAAACACATACTTGAATACTGCACCAATTACATCTTAGACACTTCTGGTGCAGCCTGTGCTGCAAACAGTGCTTAAGAGCAATACGGGCGGATCGTGTGGGGATGTGGCAGGTCTGAGGACTGTCCCCCTGTCAGCCCATGCCGACAGGGTTCCGTGCCTCGATTCTCGTGACCCCCATGATGACGCAGTTAGTTGACAGTGAGCTAATGAAGATTAAAGAAGTCAAGTCTGTTAATCTGATTATATCCAGCGAGTCAGGATGGGCTAGGTGCTGTAGATGGAGCAGATAAATAGAGACACGCGCTCTAGCTTTCATGCTGAAAAGTAATCAGAGATCCTTTCTCCTGCGATGCACGTACTGATACTTCAGAGCACGTGTGGCACGTGGAGTTCCTGTTGGAGTGTTGGGCAGGAAGGTGGAGCCAGGGTGCCTCACAGTAACCTTAGGGGATATGATGGTGCGGCGCACACAGCTCCAGGGAGAGGCCCATGAGAACACATGGAGCTCACTTATCTGGGAAACAATGGCTTAGAAAAGGGAATCTGGTTCACATTTGTTTCGGAAGAAATCAACCAATTAGTCAGTACATAACAAAAACATTCAGATGACCTAGTTATTATACGGAAATAAACATGGGTGGAGTTTTAACAACATTTGTGTCCATTTTTGTTCATAATGACAAACTTTTTTTTTGAAGCAGGGTCTCACTTTGTAGCACAAGGTGGACTCAAACTCATGGCAATCCTCCTGCCTCATCTTCCCAAGTGCTGAGATTACAGACATGAGCTACCATAGCTGGCTGACAAATATTTGCTTAATAATCCTTCAATATTCTACAACAGATCTGGTTGAGTCAATTGCTTCATGGCATCATATTCTGTAGCTATAGGAATACATTAATATTATTTTTAGGGAAAAATACATATCATAAATTAGTATAAAATCTTGGATTCTTTAGCTATAATCATATAGGTTATATACAACTATGTATGTGCATATAGAAAGATAGAGCTATGTGGGCTGGAGGGATGGCTTAGTGGTTAAGGTGTTTGCCTACAAAGCCAAAGGACCCAGGTTCGATACCCCAGGACCCACATAAGCCAGATGCACAAAGTGGCTCATGCATCTGGAGTTTGTTTGCAGTGGTTGGAGGCTCTAGTGTACCCATTCTCTCTGTCTGTCTGTCTGTCCCTCTCTATCTCTCTGACTCTCTCAAATAATAAATAAATAACTTTAAAAATAAAAATAGGGGCTGGAGAGATGGCTTAGTGGTTAAGCGCTTGCCCGTGAAGCCTAAGGACCCCGGTTCGAGGCTCAATTCCCCAGGACCCACGTTAGCCAGATGCACAAGGTGGTTCATGCGTCTGGAGTTTGTTTGCAGTGGTTGGAGGCTCTAGTGCACCCATTCTCTCTGTCTGTCTGTCCCCTTCTCTCTCTGGTTCTCTCAAATAATAAATAAATAAATAAATAGCTTTAAAAATAAAAATAAAAATAAAAAAAGAAAGAGCTATGTAATACTAAACATAATTACCTCTACAAATAGAATCACAGATGTTTTTGCCCGTAAATTACCCTATAATGTACATATAAAACATATGTAAAAGTACTTTTTTTATTTCAAAAGGGGTAAGGTGGTTAAACAAATTATAACTGCAGTTAGATAAGAGAAACATTTATTTTTGCTTTTATTTTTTATTTTTTATATTTATTTATTTATTTATTTATTTATTTATTTTAGTTTTTCGAGGTAGAGTCTCACTCTACTTCAGGCTGACCTGGAATTCACTATGTAGTCTCAGGGTGGCCTCGAACTCATGGAGATCTTCCTATCTCTACCTCCTGAGTGCTGGGATTAAAGGCGTATGCCACCAGACCCGGCTCTTTGTTTTTATTTTTGAAGCAGGGTCTCACTCTAGCCCAGGCTGGCCTTGAACTCTCAGGTCCTCCTACCTCAGTCTCCAGAGTGCTGGGATTAAAGGCACTTAGAGAAACTTTTTAAAATGTGTCTAGAATAGGTAACTATACAGAGTAGATAGGTAATTATCAGGGCTTGGGAGAAGGGCAATATAAACAGAAAACTATTGTCTTACAGGCAAGATGGTGGAAAGGGCAGCCTGGTGTGATAGGTGATGAGAAGACCAAAGAGCAGGTCTGCTGTGAAGGTGGAAAGAGAAGAACAGCATTAGAAACTACAAATGAGGGCTGGGCATGGTGGCACATGCCTTTAATCCCAGCCCTCGGGAGGCAGAGGTAGGTAGATCGCCTTGAGTTTGAGGCCACCCTGAGACTACATAGTGAATTCCAGGTCCGCCTGAGCTACAGTGAGACCCTACCTCGAAAAAAAACAAAAAACAAACAACAAAAAAAGAAACTTCCTGACAGCCCAGGTTTGATTTCCTGGTACCCCTATAAAGCCAGATGCACAATGTGGTACAATGTGTCTAGAATATATCTGCAGTGGCAGGAGGCCCTGGCTTACACATACACACTCAGTCTCTCTCTCTCTCTCTCTCTCATTCACTCAAGTAAATAAACAAACAAATACATGAGATAAGTGACTATTTTGAGAAAAAATACAACTGAGATGCTATAGAAGCTGGAAAGCCCAGAGAATGAGAAGAGCAATGGACATGGGAAGTCAGCCTGCCCAGCTCACCAGTGCGGGAAGGAGCGCCAAGGATTTACACACAAATGGCTTGTTTTCTCCTGTAAGAGGCATTGGGAACTGAGCCCTCAAAAGAAAGCTGACCCCCAGGAAGACTGGAAGAGATTTCCAAACCAACAGACGCACAAATCACAACACAGAAATGCAACATGAAAAGGTAACATGACTCCCCAGAATCCTAAGTCCTCAATAGCCAAATCCAAACGATTCAAAAGCCTACTGTCAGACTGATTACTGGCTTCCAAGAGAACACAAATAAATGGATGGATAGCCGGGTGTGGTGGTGCATGCCTTTAATCCCAGCACTGGGGAGGCAGAGGTAGGGGGATCAAGTTTGAGGCCACCCTGAGACTACATAGTGAATTCCAGGTCAGCCTGGGCTAGAGTGAGACCCTACCTCGAAAACCAAAACAATAAAAGAAAGAGAGAAAGAAAAAGGATGGATAAAGTAAGAAATCAATTCAAGGCCTGGATAAGGAAGTCAGCAGCATGGATGAGAAGGTCAGCAAGGATGTGGTCTGAGCTACTGGGTTCTCCTCAACTCTCCAGCTGTGGAAGCCACTTCAGACTACCCAGCCTTTATCATGTAAACCAATCTAGTAGATGCCTCCTTTTTTTGAAGTAGGGTCTCACTCTAGCCCAGACCCACCTGGAACACACTCTGATTCACCTCGATCCCCCTATCTCTATCTCCCCAGTGCTGGGATTAAGGGTGTGTGCTACCATGCCCAGCTTTAATACATCCCTTTATAATATATACTCATTCTATTGATTCAACTCCTCTAGAGAACTCTAATATATTAATATTGTGAACATGGCTATGTGACAAAAAGCAATTCAGATTCAATAAAACTTTGTCCAAATTCCAATGACATATTTCACAAAATAGAAAGAAATCCTAAACATCTCAGAATAACCAAAGCGTGTGACAATATCTGTGACAATATATGACAATATCTGACTTCAAGTTACACTAGAGAGCCATGGTAGACTCTTGGAATAGACTCGAGGACCAGAAGTACGGCCTCACAGCTGCAGTCACCTGATGGTTTTGGCTGTTGTTCTGAGGCAGGATCTCACTCTAGCCCCGGCTTACCTGGAACTTACTTTATAGCCCAGGCTGTCTTTGAACTCCTGGCAATCCTCCTGTCTCAGCCTCAAGAGCCTGGGATTAAAGGTGTGAGCCAGGCCTGCCTCCATGAATTTTGACACAAGTGCCAAAACAGGGGAAAAAAAGACAGTCTCTGGGGCTGGAGAGATGGCATAGCAGCTAAGGTGTTTGCCTACAAAGCCTAACAACCTAGGTTTGATTCCCCAGTACCCACGTAAAGCCAGACGTACAGTGTCACATGCATCTGGAGTCCGTTAGCAGCAGCTGCAGGTCCTGGAGCATCCACTCTTTCTGTGTGTCTCTTTTCTCTTTCTCTCTACTTGCAAATAAATAAATAAAAATATTTAAAAATACATTTTTTGGATGCAGAGTCTCTCTCTAGCCCAGGCTGACCTGGAATTACCTAGGTAGTCTCAGGGTGGCCTTGAACTCACAGCAATCCTCCTACCTCTGCCTCCCAAGTGCTGGGATTAAAGACATGTGCCACCATGCCGGCACTATTTTTAAAATATTTTTAAGGGCTGGAGAAATGACTTAGTGGTTAAGGTGCTTGCCTGCAAAGCCAAAGGACCCAGGTTCAATTCCCCAGGACCCACGTAAGCCACATGCACAAGGGGGCGCATGCATCTGGAGTTCATTTGCAGTGGTTGGAGGCCCTGGTGTGCCCATTCTCTCTCTCTCTCTCTCTCTCTCTCTCTGTCTCTCTTTCTCAAATAAAGAAAAATAAAATATTTTAAAAATATATATATATTTAAATTTATTTATTATTTTTTATTAACAACTTGCATGATTGTAAACAATATCCCATGGTAATGCCCTCCCTCCTGACACTTTCCCTTTGAAACTCCACTCTCCATCATATCCCCTCCCCCTCTCAATCAGTCTTTCTTTAAAACGATTTTTTTTTTTTAAAGAAGACAGTCTGTGGTGCTGGGAAGACAGGATCTCCACAGGTAGGCAAACAAAACAAGATCTCTATCTCTTACCCTGCACCAAAAAATAAATTCAAAACGAATCAAAGACCTTACTGTAAGTCCTGAAGCTTCAAAATTGTTAGAAGAAAACAGGGGAAACACTTGAAGAAGTAGCCTTAGGCAAAGCTTTCTGAAATGGACGCCAGTGCTTCAGGAAACAATAGCAAGGCTTGACGAGTAGTGCACGGACTTCAAAAGACTCTGTACAGCAAAGGAAACGACAGCACCGCAGGATGGGAGCAGATCTCTGTCAGCTGACGTCTGGCAGGGGATTAATATCTAGAATATATAAAGACTTTGAAAAAAAAATACCCAAGACCAAATGATCCAATCAATAAATGGGCAAATGAAATGAACAGAAAGTCCTCAGAAAAAGAACAAATGGGGTTTGAGAGATGGCTCAGCAGTTAAGGCGCTTGCTTGTAAAGCCTGACAGTCTAAGTCTGATTCTTCATACCCATGTAAAGCCAGATGTACAAAGCAAGTGGCGCATATGCCTGGAGTTTGTTTGCAGCAGCAAGAGGCCCTGGCACACCCATTCATTCTCTTTCCTTATAAATTAAATAAATAAAATATTTGAAAAAAAAAACAGAAATGATCCACAAATATGTGAAAAATGTCCAACACCCATAGCTATCAGAGAAATGTGAATCGCTACGTTAAGGGTCCGTCTCATTCTAATCAGGATGCCCATTATCGAGAAAGAAAACAAGAAACAGCAACTGCTGGCAAGCGTGCGGGAAGGAGGAACTCCTATACCCTCTGCTGGGAAGGCACACTGGGACAGTAACTAGGGAAATCACTGCCGAGGTCTCCTGAGTAACTAAAAACAGTACTACCATCTGATCCAGCTGTCCCACCCCTGGGCATAACCCCAAGAACTTTATCATGCCTCAGAGATTCCTGCACGTACATATTTGCTGCTGCGCTACAAGACAAGACGTGGAACCAGTGCAGACGCTCGTCAATGGAAGATGGATAAGGAAAATACAGCACACGTACAAACAAGTTTTTTTTTTTTTTTTTTGGCTTTTTGAAGTAGGGCCTCACTCTAGTCCAAGCTGACCTGGAATTCACTATGTATTCTCAGGGTGCCTTCAAACTCACAATGATCCTCCTACCTCTGCCTCCCAAATGCTGGGAATAAAGGCATGCACCACCAACCCTGGCACAATGGAGTCTTTTGGAAAAAAATATTTATTTGCAAGCAGAGAGAGAGAGAGAGAGAGAGGATGAATATGAATGAATGAATGAGTGTGTATGGTGTGCCAGGGCCTCTTGCTGTTGTAAAGAATTCCAGGCACAAATGAGCCAACGGGTGCAATAGTGGCACATCTATCAGGGTGGAAACCAACTGTCCTCTAATTGGACTGGAGGCCCGCTCCATAGGAGGGAATACATCCCTGATACTGAAAACTTAAAACAGGGGTAGTCATGAGCCCTAGGGGTGTAACATCTGCTGATGTCTGGATAAATGTATATACTATGCTTATCAAACTGCCCAGTAAGCACTTCTCTTAATGTTCATACCCTTATATTAATGCTACTCTCACTTTGGGTAGAGAATCTTCTCTTTTCAGATGGCAGTGACCTTGGGATGACTCAGAAGGTATCATGGTGCTGGGAAGAAGTGACCACAGTGCTCAGTACTGCAATATCTCTATTACACCTTCCAAGGCTCAGGGTCTAATGCGGAAGAGGTGGCAGAAAGAATGTAAGAGCCAAAGGAAGGGTGAGACTCCATACAATGTGCTCCTTTCAGACACAAAATTGCCTGGATACCCATGGCCTCACAGAGCCTGACACTACCTGCACAATACCATCTTAAGAGGAGGAAAAGATCATGACATCAAAATTAAAAGAGAGACTGATTGAGATGGGGAGGGGATACAATGGAGAATGGAGTTTCAAAGGGGAAAGTGGGGGGAAGGAGGGTATTACCATGGGGTATTTTTTATAATCATGGAAGTTGTTAATAAAAATTTTGAAAAAAAAATAAAGAATTCCAGGCACATGCATCACTTTGTGTGGGTACTGGGGAATCAAATCCAGGCCAGGCGGACTTTGTAAGCGAGCACCTTTAAACCACAGAGCCATCTCCCCAGGCCCCACAATGCAGTCTTGTTTGCCACAGCCAAAAGAAGACGAACACGTTGGAGCTGGGAGGATGGCGGCTTGCTCCCTGAGGCCTCATTCCTCTCACTAACGGTCGTATCACCTCAACACCCGCACTAAGGACTGAGCTTCCATCATATAATCCCTGGGGCTGAGCATCATCCAAACCATAGCAGGCACTGAACACTGCAACTCTTCAGACAGCCCCAAACAATGTGGGCTTTAAAAGCCTGAAGCAGCTAGCAGTGGCTACCCAGAAGCAAGAAGTCTGAGGTGTATTCAAGTTCAAGAGCAGCCTTGGACTCTCAGCTGTTCTCACCATTCCCCAAAGGCACCATCTCTGGCACCTCTGGTCTTACTTCCACAATCGTACATTCTTTTTGTTTTTAACATTTGTATTGACAACTGCCACACATATAGACAACATACCGAAATCATAATCGCCTCCATCCACCCTCCCTTTCCCTCTCCAAAGTTCTCCCTCCACTGAATCCTATCTTCTTTCCAACTGGTCTCTCTTCTATTTTGATGTCATCAGTTTTTTTTAACCCTCCTATTATTCAGGTCTTGTGTAGGTGGCATCAGCCACTCTGAGGTCATGAATACCATGACCCCTTTGTGTACGGAAGGCAGTATCGTAGGCACTTCTCCCCTCCTTTTGGCTCACAATAGTACACCTTTCTTGATAAGCATCCTTTCCATTTTGCAGAGCAGAATGACAGCCCATTTCCACACAACATTATATTCTTTTTTCAAAAAAAATTATTTATTTTGAGAGAGAGGCAGAGAAAGAGAATGGGCATGCTAGGGCCTTCAGCCACTGAGAACGAGCTTAGATGCGTGCGCCCCCTTGTGCACATGTGCGACACTGTGTGCTTATCACTGTGTCTGGTTTATGTGGGATGTGGAGATTCAAATAGTTCTTAGGCTTCACAGGCAAGCGCCTTAACTGCTGAGCCATCTCTCCAGCCCCAACATTATGTTCTTAAACGTCAAGTCCTGACCCATCTGATACAGGGATGTGGTGCTCTACACTCTGCATTTCTCTGCTCATGCCTACGGCCAGCTGTATTTCGTATCTGGTGATGGTCTCTTGGCCACATGAGCTCAGGAAACCAAAAGGCATTTAGGTAGCCCACTCAGGAAAGGACTTAGGCAGGTGCTTCCAAAACACTGGACGGGCTGGAGGAAAGGAAGGTTGGGAACACGGCCAGCGAGTGCAGGAAGTTGAGGAGCTGCAGGAATTGCAGGAAACCACGGCCATGACCTCAGCTGCCTGCACCCTGAGCAGGTGAGCAACAGAATGCGGACTCCTGCGAAACCTCACGTATGCCATCTGCACAGGCCACGCACCAGCCCTCCGGTACACGGGGGTAATGCAAGGCCTGTTGCAAACACATACACATACCCACTCCCAAATGGAAAATGACAGAAAGCTTGAATAGTTCTACAAAATTAAGGGAACTTTAGAAATTGATTTAAAACAGAAAATAAAACTTCTCACAAGCAAAAATGCCAGGTCCCAAATGTTTCTTAGACAATTACTTGCAAAAATGTTAAAGCACCAATCAGTCCACTTTGTAAAAAACATGTACAAACTATTTTAATATTTATGTATTTATTTTTATTTGACAGAGAAAGGGGGGGGGGAGAGAGAATGGACGCGTCAGGGCCTCCAGCGACTGCAAATGAACTCCAGACTTGTACGCCCCTTGTGCATCTGGGTAATGTGGGTCCTGGGAAATCGAACCTGGGTCCTTTGGCATTGCAGGCCAACACCCTAACCGCTAAGCCATCCCTCCAGCCCTACAAACTCTTTTAAGATACAACTCACATAACATAAATTGGACCTGTTTAAAGTGTGCAGTTCAGGCTGGAGGGATGGCTTAGCAGTTAAGGCGTTTGCCTGCAAAGTCAAAGGACCTCAGTTCAATTCCCCAGGACCCACGTAAGCCAGATGCACAAGGTGGCACATGCATCTGGAGTTTGTTTGCAGTGGCTGGAAGCCCTGGCATGCCCTTTCTCTCTATCTCTCCCCCCCTTTCCCTCTCTCAAATAAATAAATAAAAATAAACTATTTAAAGTGTGCAGTTCAGTGGATTTCAGTATAGTCACAACGTGTGCAACCATCCCACTATCTGGGCCCCAAACACTTCCATTAGCCCAATAAAATACTGTGAGTGTCATCAGACACCCCACCCCCACTTTTCTACTGTGGACATTTCATACAAACGGAACCGCACATCTGGTTTCTTGTGTCCAGCTTCCTGCACACAGCACATTTCCCCAGCTCACCAATGATGCAGCAAGGGCCAGCATTTCAGTCTTGCTTGATGACTAGTATTCCCTGGTAGCACATGTGCGCATCTGCACACACACACACATGCACGCACACACACACCTAACACAAAATGTATTTCACATTCTGTATATCCATTTGTCAGCTGGTAGACATTTACCTTGTTGCCATTGAGACAGGGTAGGGCCTCAAACTACATAAGCCAAGCTGGCCTCGCTTGTATTACATAGTCACTCTAGCCAGGCTCACCTGCAACTCACTTTAGTCTTAGGCAGGCCTCAATCTCATAGCAATTCTACTTCTGCCTCCTGAGTGCCAGGAGTAAAGGTGTGTGCCCCCTCACGCAGCCAGCTCGCCCTGTGCTTCCTGCCAGCTGCTGTGCAAAGTGACACCCAGCCTCTGTTCTACCACCCTTGTCTTGCCGCAAAGCTTCCCTCCACACTGAGTGCCAAAATAAACCCTTTGCTCCCGTCAGCTGCTTCCACTTGTGATTTTTTTGTCCCAGCAACATGAAGGGCCCTAAACAGCATCTTTCATGAGGCTTTCTTTGAGGTGGGGGGGCGGGGAAGAGCTGAGACAATGTCTCACTCTGTAGGCCAGGTTGGGGCAAATGCAGGGCAATCCTACGTCTACCTCCCAGGAGCCAGGATTATGGCGTGAGCTACCACACCCACCTGGAGCTCTCAACCCTGGGTTCTCGACCCTGGTCAGGTAACAAATCTACGTTTTCTCTTTATTTGGGTGGTCTTTCCACTTTCTCAATTGTGTCTTTTGATAAGAGGTTTCAATTTAGTGGGAGCTTCAATTTTCTTATTTTTCTCAGTGAATGGCTAGGTCTTTGGTACAGTGAGAAACCATTGCCTAGTCCAGGATCAAGAAAACATACACCTGTTCTAAGAGTTCACTTTTTTAAAGAACATTTTTTTAAAAAAGTTATTTTATTCAAGAGACAGAAGTAGGCAGGTGGAGAGAGACAGAATGGGTGTGCCAGGGCCTCCAGCCACTGCAAACTAACTCCAGATGCATGCGCCCCTTTGTGAATCTGGCTCATGTGGGTCCTGGGGAATTGAACCTGGGTCCTTTGGCTTTGTTGGCAAGCGCCTTAACTGCTAAGCCATCTCTCCATCTGGCCCCCCTTTTTAATTTATGTATATGTAACTGCAGGCACACCTATGCCATGGGGCATGGGTGTGTGTGGAGGTTATCCTCACCTCGTGCCTTGTCTGAGAAAGGGTCTGGTTGTCTGCCACTGCATCCACCAGCTAGTTGGCCCACAGGCTTCTGGGATTCTCCTATGCCCACCTCCTCTCTCACCACAGGCACGCAGGGATTAGATACTTGTTATCACAGCTGGTTTTAGGGATCTGAATTCAGGTTATGACACTAGTGCAACAAGCACCTTTACCCAATGAGCCGTCTCCCTAGCTCCACTTCTAAGGGTTTATAGCTTTAGGTCTTATACTCTGGTCTTTGACCTTTCCTATAGTAAACTTTGGCTAAGATTTGAAGTAATGATTCTATTTCACTCTTTTGCATGCAACTATGACATTTACTTTAAAATCTATTATTTCTCCCATGGAATGCTTGGTACCTTTGCTAAAAACCAAGACTGGATACATGGGCTTCCATATTTGCCCACTTTGACCCCACTGATCCACATACCCACACAGCAGGACCATGCTGTCGTGATTACTGTAGTAAAGTGACATTGGGAAATAGTTCAGGTCAAAGGTTATACTGACTGGTCTGTTCTTTGGTCTTTCTAATTAATTTATGATCAGGTTGTCCATTTCTGAAAAAAAAATTGTAAGTTTAATATTTAACCTATACATCAGTTTGAAGTTTTTGTTATCCTGACAATATTTAAACTTTGCTACGGGAGGTGGGGCACACCTGTATCTCAGTGCTTGGGGATGTAGAGGCAGGAGGACCAGAAATCTGAGGCTAGCCTGGGCTACATATACAGCTGGACTATCTCAAAAATTATTGTAATCCAGACCACAAAATGAAATGAAGCCTTTTAGTTGGGTCTTTCATAATGTTATGTCATTTTACAGTGTTAGAGGTAATTATATTCCCAGGTTTTTTATTTGATGCTACAAACCATGTGTGCACACATTTCTGCCCTACACCTGCCATTCCTCAGGTAGTTAGTTGTCCACAATTTTTGAGATAGGGTCTCCCACTGCCCTGGAGCTTCACAATTAGGCTAGACTGGCTGGCCAGCAAGGCCCACAGACCCTCCTCTCTTCACCTCCTTAGTACTGGCATTACAGGCATGGACCCCTGCACCTCACTTTTGATGTGGCTGCTGGGTATGTAACTCAGGTACTCATGCTTACACAACAGACACTACCTACTGAGACGTTTTACACACCCCTCACGCTTCTACTTAAACACAGGTTTGTTTTGGTTTTTCAAGGCAGGGTCTTGCTCTAGCCCAGGCTGACCTGGAATTCACTATGTAGTCTCAGGGTGGCCTTGATTGCCTCCCGAGCGCTAGGATTAAAGACATGCGCCACCACTCCAGGCTTGCATGCAGGTACTTAATGCTGTAAGTCCCGCCAGAGAACCACTTACCTTGGGTCCCATTGCCGAGTTCTGTCCTTTCAAAGTATTTTCCAATTTCTCTGTGATTTCATCGTTGACTGGTTGTTCTGATACATGTTGCTTAATTTTCACTAGTGAAATGTATTAATGTTCTCCTGTCAAGGACTGTTATCCTCACCCTGCTGTGCTCAGAGCAATTTTATGTATTATCTCTATCTTTATGGATGTGTTTTGTTGCCTATTTTGTGAAGACTGTTCCATGGACACATGAAAAAAATAGCCCTCAGCTGTAGGGCTGTGTTCAGCATCTATGAGGTCTGTCTGGCTATGGAAGTGTTCAAGTCTTCCACTCCTGTTCTACTCCTGTTCGAATCATTACAGGAAGTGGGATGCCGAAGCCTCTAACATGACCATGAACTGCCCTTGGTGACAGGTTCTTCATAGGCTGAGCTCATTACCCTGCAGTGGTGGTCTCTGTCTGCTGCAAAACATTTTGAGTCCACTTCATCTGATGTAGGCAAAACCAGGTTCTCCTTTGGTTACTGTTTGCATATGGGTCTTTTCTGGCCTTTTTTTTTTTTTTTTTTTTTTTTTGAGGTAGGGTTTCACTGTAGCTCAGACTGACCTGGAATTCACTATGTAGTCTCAGGGTGGCCTTGAACTCACAGCGATCCTCCTACCTCTGCCTCCCAAGTGCTGGGATTAAAGGTGTGTGCCACCACGCCTGGCTTTTTCTGGCCTTTTATTTCAGTTTTGCCTTTGAAATCTAATGTGAACCTTTGCAGACAGTATAAATACGTCCACCCCCCCCCCAAAAAAAGAAAACTTAAGGAGCTGGAGAGATAACTCAGTGGTTAAGGTGCTTGCCTGCAAAGCCTAAGGATCCAGATCTGATTACTCAGTACCCACATAAAGCCAGATGGCACAAGGTAGTACATGCATCTGGAGTTTATTTGCAGTGGCTAGAGGCCCTGGAGTACCCATTCTCTTTTTCTGCCCTCTCTCTCAAATAGCTAAATTGATTAACAACAACAACAAGAACACCCTACAGAGCATGCAGGCGTGGGAGCATACACCTTTAATCCTAGCACTCAGGACTTAGGAGGACAGCCATGTGAGTGCGAGGCTAGCCAAGGGCTACAGAATGAGTTCTAGGGCAGTCTGGGAGTAGGACCCAACATCCAAAGGAAAAGGGAAAAAAAAAAAAAAAAAAAAAAAACAACCCTACAGAGCAGATGCATGTTACCACTGTAAGCAGTTTAAAGCGGGACTCTGGGACTCTTCCCATGCTGCCGAGCCACACTGCACTAGTAAGGAACACATCGGCAGCAATGGTACTGGGTGGCACTGCTGACCACTGGTGGGTAGGCCCAAAGACCAAAGGACTTTCTGTGTCCTCTCCCTCTTGAACAATTGGTAGTACATCAACTTCCTTTCCAGGAACCAGCTTAGAGGGACAGGACATGAGCCAGTCTGGGTCAATGAGCTGAGGATGATTTTCTGGGAGCTTATATAAATTTTTGGGAGGTGGGGAATTTGAGGTAGGGTCTTGCTCTAGCCCAGGCTGACCTGGACTATGTAGTCTTAGGATGGCCTCAAACTCACTGCAATCCTCCCACCTCTGCATCCCAAGTGCTAGGATTAAAGATGTGCGCCACCACACCCTGCTTTGAACATTTTTTTTTAACTTAGAAGAGAACAAAGAACTCCACCCTTCAAAATGTCTTTGTGACACTTGCAAACAGTCACCATCTGGCAATGACAAGGGAGCTAGTGGGAAGGAACATGGAGACCACAGAGCAGAGGCAGATCTGGGTCAATGACAGCATCACTGGGCTCCTCAGAAAACCACCCTGGACAGTATCCCTGCCTCAAGACTTGTTTTAAGACAAAATAAATTTTGAAAAAATTTTATTTGAGTAGGAGAGGGAGAGAGAAAGAGGAGAATGGGTGTGCATGGCCTTCTGTTGCTGCAAACTGCAGACACATGCACCACTTTGTGCATCGGGCTTTATGTGGGTTCTGGGGAGTCAACCACAGCTGGCTTTAGGAATCTGAATTCAGGTCATCACACTAGTGCAACAAGCACCTTTACCCAATGAGGCATCTCCCTAGCTCCACTTCTAACAACATAAAACTTACTAACCCAATCTACCTGAGGTTTCCTATTTCAACCAAAAGTATACAATCACTTCATTATTTCTCAATACGATCAAAATAATGAAACTAACTTCTGTATTTTAATAGTTTATTCAAAATTTGTTTGAATATCTGTAAAACATTCATCAATCCATCCTTATTTTACTTTTAACATTATCAATTTAACTGGAACTGGTAGAAGAAAAAAAAACTGTAAGGGGACTGACTAAGGAAGCAGTGCCTCAGTGCAGGGAGACCGATCCCCATAACCAAACCAGCACTCCAGCTTAGCAGGCATGTCACCATTTTATTTCCCTTAGGTAAGATTTCTTAGAAAAGTACATTTTAAGAATCAGCCCCTATTACAACCAGAAATCTTTCCAAAAATAAAACCCAGTATCTAGGTTCTGAAAATTCCTAAGACCAATTGGAAATGTGTGGTAGTCAGCCAGCAGGGTCATGCTCAAGCCAGCTGCACATCACAAATCATCTATAACTGATTCAGGCGGCAACTTCAAACATAAGGCTACTTGAGACGACCAGTGCTCCTCGCAACTGCGCTGACAACTGTCTTATTGCTGAATTATATATGGTACATTTTCTTTGGCAACTTTATCAATTAACACCATGGACAAATATACAAGTTTGAATTAACTTAGAGTTTAAAGTATCATTGTATTTGTTTAAATATGATTTCTAAGAGATACTACAACAGGAAATCTTCCAAACATGCCTAGTAACAAAAACCCTGCTAACTTGTCAGTACTGAAAGCTTTCCAGCTTTACATTCAAACAAGTATATAATCCAGCTCAACTTGACCAGTGAAAATAATACAATGTGAGCTTTAATTCCCCATCAGATCTGTGATAAACAACAGAAACTAAGTGGAGAAACTAACATTTGGGTTAGTTTTTATGGAAGGCTATAAATTCAGAGTGGCCTAAAATTGGCCAGAATTTTACATGAGCTCTCACTATAATATGAACAAAAGCTGTACTTAAAAATACTGAGAGATTACCAAATTTTTAATTCTTGTTTCACAGACTGAGTCAAATTTGAAGGCATGGCACAGTATTACCAAGAATTTAAACAAGAAGCTCAAGCCCAGAGGTTTCTGAAGCACGTTCACCTAACAGAAAAATGATGAACGTTAACCAACTGAGGCACATATGCAAACCTTCATGAGTAACAAACATCATCAGGATAAATTTATACACAGCCTGTATATGACTTCAAACTAGTACAACTGGAAACACTTCTATGTAAAAGCCACACTAAAGTCAAATGCAGTAACACTAAATAACAGTCTCACGAACTGGTCTCTTGGGAGTTCCTAAGAGAATAGCTGGGTGGTATAAGTTTGTCTCCAAGCCTAAGAAATGCCCTCTTCCTGATCAATCATTTCTGTTTTAACTGAGAACACATCTGCCAGCATATGTTTGGGAATCTCTGAGCCCCGGACTTTCAGGGCATAGCAAGCATTCTCCACTTTGGCCAGACTCTGTTTCAAGGTATACAGCTTCTTTGAAACCTCATATGGCCCGGTGTTGCCAATAAATGAGAACCCATCATAAACCTGGCGTAAAAACTGGCTCACTTCAAAGGGGGTATCAATGTCCCCATTCCCCACACTGTTAATGCACATCCGCATCAGTTCTCCTGTTAGGTCGGCCACTCCCAGCAGGTAATCAACAGGTGTGATTTTCAGTCTCCAAGTGACAAGCTGCTTATCCTGGGAATCCAAGGAGGGCTGGTGAGAAACAAAACAGAAGGCAACACACACACAAAGACAAGACACTGTGAAAAAGTGAACACAGCAGCGATCACAGCTATTATAAATACAAAGTCAATGGCAGATCAGGCACATTCAGCTCTTCCATGTGAGATGCACTATCTACTATGCTGACAACCATCTGGGACATGACACAGGAATCCACCCATGTGCTGAGAAGGAAGCTGGGACCAGGTGGCTTAAATAAACTAGAATAATCAAATATGACCACTATAAAACCAAGTACAAACTGGGCGTGGCGGTGCATACTTTTAATCCCAGCACTCGGGAGGCAGAGGTAGGAGTTTCACCATGAGTTCAAGGCCAGTCTGAGACTACATAGTGAATTTCAGGTCAGCCTGGGCTAGTGTGAGACCCTAACGCAACTATATTCAACTTCAACTGATACACAAAAACATTCCTTTTTTAAAAAATATTTATTTGAGAGACAGAGAAAGAGGCAGAGAGAGAATGAGCACACCAGGGCCTCCAGCCACTGCAAACAAACTACAGACACATGCACCCCCTTGTGCATCTGGCTTACATGGGTCCTGAGGAGTTGAACTGGGGTCCTTAGGCTTCACAGGCCAACGCCTTAACCACTAAGCCATTTCCCCAGCCCCAGAAACGTTCTTAAAGCCTAATGACTTCACTGCATAGCAATCACCATCAAATAACAATGATAAAGCCCTCCATATCTATGAGCCTGCCATGCTCCTTCAGCTGGCCTCTTCCCCATACTCTGCACCACCATTGTAGTTACCTCTCATTCCTGGGACAAACCACCTGACCAAAAGTAGCTGAAGAGAGGAAAGGGCTTATTTCAGCTTACAGTCTTGAGGGGAAATTACATAATGGCAGGAAAATGACAGTAGAGCAGAGGCTGGACATCACTTCTTACCACAGCAGCTGCCAGAAAGCAACAAGAGAGTGATGATAAGAGGGAAGCTAGGTCATAACACCCCAAAGCCCACCGCCCAAAACACACTTCTTCCAGCAAGGCTCTACCTCCCAAAATACCTCCAGTTGGGGACCAAACCTTCAAAGCACATGAGGCTACGAAGGACACTCTACATTCAAACTACCACTACTACCCATCATGACTCATTGTTCTCGCTGCTGCCCCTCCATTCCCTGACTGCTACATCTCCTACACATGTCCAACAAAATCAGAAACCTGAAACATTGCTAAAACCCCAGTCAGTCCTTCACTCTGCAGCTGAGTACCAGAGTTTAAAATCAGCAACTTGGGGGCTGGAGAGATGGTTCAGTAGTTAAAGGTACTTGTATGTAAAACTTGATGCCCCAGGTTTAATTCCCCAGTACTCGCATAAAGCCAGATGCACAAAAAGTGGTGCATGTATCTGGAGTCTGTTTGCAGTAGCAAGAGGTCCTACTAGTCTACCCATTCACTCTCTCTTTTCATTCTCTTTCTTCCTTCTGCTTGCAAATAAATGAATAAAAATCTCAAAACAAGCAAAACCCAGTAATCACGACCATGTAGAGTTTGTTCCATTGCAGGTCTCTCGCCAGTCCTTAGTTACCCTTCAGTTACCACTGCAGCTTCTTCCAACACTACTCCAGACCCCTAGCACTCTCCGTTGTGGCCCACTCACTCCTCAAAATTCTTCATCTTCAGTAGACAATGTACTCTAACTTAATGGACTCACTCATTTGCCCAAGCACCTGGCACAGCCTCTCTTAATTACCTTTTATCTCCACCAAAACAACCCTATTTATAGCCACATGACCTTGACTCATGTCCCACCTCTGCCAGGACCTTGCTTCATGAGGTATATGGCCTAAACTCAGTTTCTTCTTTGTTCTTAGAATGGGACATTACACTTACCTCAAAGATCACTTATAGGTTAAATGAGATCTTCCTAAATTCCTGGATAAAGCTCGACAAGCAGCACTAGTGAATGTTAGCAGCAATCTCCACCACCATCCTGAGGTTCCTTCTGGAAAATATGCCTAAACTACTACCAACTACATAATAACGGAAACTGCAGAGGTCTACAGGTAAGAACTGCGTTCAACGTTGAGGAGCTACTGAGGAATTTCTTGAAGTGAAATTTTTCCAAGTAAGGCATAATACAGGTTGAGAGTATACAGAGCAGGCAGAATGTTACACGTAGGAATCAGGACTTGACATACAGGCATTGGAGTCTCGGAGAAGTAACAAAGGTGGCAGAAGGGGGTTTTGGTTTTACCAGGATCACTTTGTTAACGGCTCAGACACTACAGATCTTGTGGCCCAATGCCCGTATCATAAAGTAGAAGGAATGAGGTACAAGAAACAACAGAAGACAGGTAAGTGGTGAGTAACAGAAATGGGAAATATCCAATCACTGAGACTTTTCCAATGATAACACAGCAGATATTGTGTTACATAGATACACAGCACTTACTGTGTTTCCATCCTCTGCACTTCCGTGCCCTAATAAAACTTATCATGGGGGCTGGGTGATGGCTCAGAGGATCTGGTGCTATCTGCATGAGCATGAGGACAGCAGTTCACATCCCCAGCACTCACGTAAATGACGTGTGGGGGTGGCAGCCAGCGTGTACTCCCAGCAGCTGGAAACCGGAGACAGGGGCAAACTGGCTAGACCAGAGCCGAAACGGTAAGCCCTGGGTTCAACTGAGACTGGCTCAGGAATAAGATGGGGGATTATCAAGGAGGGCTAACCACTGGCCTCCACAGGCACCTGCATATACATGTACCCACACATGTGAACACACACACATTTGTCATAATTATTTTTACATTAATGGATTTGCTAAGTCTTCTCACAAAGCAAATTAAGAATAAATTCCTTTCGGTATCAAATTTCCAGAACTTTCAACACGAAATGGAAAGCTATTTATGAATGTAGTCTTAACAATTTGAGAAGTGTACATAAACCATGATCTTAAAATTAATTTAGTACCTGAGTCCTAAAAACAGTGTGAACTCTCAGCTTGCCTTTTCCCTGTCATTTTCACTTTGGTTTAGAGAACTAGAACAGAACAGAAGGTATGCTATCCCTACTGTTAATAAGAAGTTAGTCAAATAGGCTTACCCCACTACAATGTAATCATCATTAAGTGGAGTAAAACTGTGAAGAAATTTGTCTTCGGAATGACTTTCCTCCTTAATAAATGCCATACAATTTGAAAAGTTGTAAAACCATATGGCGTCCTTAAAGTTTTGTTGTCATGCAAAATTAGTCTTATTTTGCAACATTAACATTTTCATTTATATTCAACAAAACTTTAGCTAGAATAGCTTCTTCCAGAACCTGCCTATAAGTGGAGCTTAAATTAGGAAAAAAACATATTGTTCAATTTTTATCTTAAGATAAATTGGGGGGCTGGAAGAGATGGCTTAGCAGTTAAGGTGCTTGCCTGTAAAACCTAAGAACCCAGGTTCAATTCCCCAGGACCCACATAAGCCAGATGCACAAGGTAGTGCAGGCACCTGGAGTTTGTTTGCAGTGGCTGGAGGCCCTGGCATATCCATTCTCTCTCCCTATCTATCTCTTTCTCTCTCAAATAAATAAAAAGTTTAAAAATAAATAAATGAATTGGTATCCAGAAAAGATAAAACATCCCAAATGGCCCTCCTTGTTGTCTGAATGTTTTATTTTCAAATCCAGAAGGAAAATAAAAATAGCATTTGGTTTCAAAGTCAAACTGCAAAAGTTTCTTTTTCCTATGTTCAAAGGAGCTACACAAATTTCAGATGTAACCATTATGGCTTGAGTATATGATGAATGGCTCTCACCACACAACTTTATAGTGACAACTCAGTGAGCACTGTGGTGTCAAGTGTAAACACCACTGAGTTAAAAACCTTAGCAAGGCATGGTGGCACACACCTTTAATCCTAGCACTCATGAGACAGAGGTAGGAGGATTGCTATGAGTTCGAAGCCACCCTGAGA
Source organism: Dipus sagitta (assembly GCA_036346955.1). Taxonomy (NCBI): domain Eukaryota; kingdom Metazoa; phylum Chordata; class Mammalia; order Rodentia; family Dipodidae; genus Dipus; species Dipus sagitta. The sequence continues at coordinate 171,939,210 of CM070773.1, forward strand.
ATACAGTGTGAATTCCAGCCTGGGCTAGAGTGAGAACCTACCGCAAAAAAATAAAATAAAATAAAATAAAATAAACCAAGCCAGGCGTGGTGGCGCACGCCTTTAATCCCAGCATTTGGGAGGCAGAGGTAGGAGGATTGCTGTGAGTTCAAGGCCACCCTGAGACTCCATAGTGAATTCCAGGTCAGCCTGGGCTAGAGTGAGACCCTACCTCGAAAAAAATATATATATAAATAAATAAATAAAATAAACCTTTGTAAGTCACACCTTTTCAAAAACCCTTGGAGGTAAGCACCTATGACAGGCATCCTTTGTATACATCTCGAGACAAGCTGAGGTCAAGGGCACAGGCCTGGTTCAAATCCCACCTCTGGTGCGCTTGGATACTTTCTCCCTACAAGTTGTTTCCTTCCTATCTCACAAGGTTAAGCAAAGGGAAAAAGGTTAATGCTCACTGCTTGTGTGTTCAATAGAAGAGTACAACTACCCTCGACATACTCCTAACCTATCCCCAGTTCTACTATATAAAGAAACTGTTTTCTTGGTGTGATCCATGAAGCCATGCTTTAGCAAGAACAGTCCTGGACTGGGGAGGTGGTTCTGCAGGAGCACCTGCCATGCAAGCATAAGGGCCTGAAGGGCCGAGTCTGATGACGCAGCACCTACTAATAAAACAGCTGGGCGTGGCCTTGCATGCCTACAACTCCCATCCTAGGAAGTGGAAAGAAGCTGGGGCACATCCTCACACATGTGTACATACCTCCACACCCCCCAAAAAACATTCCCATCTCAACCACTGAAAACCAGTAAATCTCCACTAGTCACTATGTTGTCATATAAACTATATAGTAAATGTGAAGTATGACTTTAAATTCTCACAGTTTTGTTTTCTTTCCCACTGTCTTCTGTTGTAAATGTCAATTGTTTATTGATCTCTTCCATACTGATTAGTGAACGTGTTTTGATGAAGTGCTGAAAAGAAACAGCCTCCACATATTCCTGGAGCCCTGAAAACACAACAGAGAGAGTTACTAAGCACTAAATGTACAGGGTACCATGAAAGTGAACATCATCTCACACAACAGAAGTAGAAGCCTACTCAAGATTCTGTGAGTTAAGGTGAGGAATACACAGTTCAAGAATGTCACCAAGCCCCCACTGTCACAGCTGGATGGTATGCCCCATGCAACAATTGTCCTTACACTAATGTATACCTTGTACATATCAGGTATATAAACATGATGAAATGAGGAACTTCTGATTTGTAAAGCAATTGTATAGTGAATAAAAATTGTTTCTGGGACTGGGAGACAGCTCAATCAGCAAAGTGCTTCTTTACAAATGAGGACCTGAGGCTGGAGTCTCCAGAACCCACATTTAAAAAGCTGGGTGTCATATATTAATGCTAATCTCACTTTTGGTAGAAAATCTTCTCTTTTCAGATGGCAGCGACCTTGGGATGACTCAGAAGTTATTATGGTGCTGGAAAGAAGTGACCACAGTGCTCAGTACTGTAATATCTCTATCACACCTTCCAAGGCTCAGGGTCTAATGCAGAAGAGGTGGCGGAAAGAATGTAAGAGCCAAAGGAAGGGTAGGACTCCTTACAACGTGCTCCCCCCAGACACAAAATGTCCTGGATATCCATGACCTCACAGTGCCTGACACTACCTACACAAGACCATCATAAGAGGAAAAGATCATGACATCAAATTAAAATAAATCAAAATAAAAGACTGACTGAGAGGGGGAGGGAATATGATGGAGAATGGAGTTTCAAAGGGGAAAGTGGGGGGAGGCAGGGCATTACCATGGGATATTGTTTATAATCATGGAAGTGTTATTAAAAAATTAATTAATTTTTTTAAAAAGTTGGGTGTGTAACTGGGCATGGTGGCACACGCCTTTAACCCCAGCACTCAGAAGGAGAGGCAGGTGGATTACTGTGAGTTCAAGGCCACCCTGAGACTACATAGTGAATTCCAGGTCAACCTGGGCTAAAGAGTGAGACCCTAACTTGACAAACAACAACAAAAAAAGCCGAGTGCAGTGGTGCCTATTGTTAATCCGAGTACTGAGCAGGCTGAGTCAGGAGGATCCCTGGACCTCAATGGCTTTAGTGAGTTCAAGGCTAATAAAAGACCCTGTCTCAAAACAGTAACAACAACAGGGTGATGCCCAAGAATGACAGTCAAGGTCGTCTTCTGGCTTCTACACTCACAACACACATTCACATGTGCATGCACCTCCACTCCTCATAAGACATTCAATAAATAGGACAGTGCTCATGGAAAAGTACAATGCACAACAGGCCGAGTGTAACCTGGGAAGCGGAAAGAGGTGAGGAATGCACAGGCAGCGGCTGCACCGCAGGGAAGATGAGAAATGCAGGGAGCTGCATACTTGCAACAGGTGAGGCAGTGCACTGATGGTGTGGTTTTTATGCAGGTCATGTCTTCTCCTAACCTAAACATTAACAGTCAAAAAGCCCCCTCAACTTTTGTTGAGCTTCTGTTCCAGCTCATCAATTTTCTTTTCAAATATCTCTTCTGCACAGCAGAAAAGTTCAAAAGACCCAGGTTTGATTCCCCAGGACCTACATAAGCCAGATGCACAAGGTGGTGCATGTGTCTGGAGTTCATCTGCAGCAGCCAAAGGCCCTGGTGCACCCATTCTCTATCTGCCTCATCCTCTATCAAATAATTAAAATTAAAAAATAAATTAAAAAAAAAAAAGAACTGTAGCATGGTGGTTCATTCCTAGTGCCTGGAAAGCTGAGGCAGGACGATAGAGGAATGCCATTAGTTCAAGGCCAACCTGGGCTACATGTGACTATGTCAAGAAAGAAGAGGAGCTGAGGAGAAAGCTCTGTAGTTAAAGGCACCTGCCTGCAAAGCCTGCTGGCTCATGTTTAATTCCCCAGCCACCCACCACATAAAGCCAGACTGGCATTCATTTGTGTGGCAAAAATTCCTGGTGTACCCATATATTCATGTGCAAGTTAGTAAAAACAATTTTTAAAATAAAAGAGAGGGAGGGCTGGAAGATGGCTTAGTGGTTAAGATGCTTGCCTGCGAAGCCTAAGGACCAGGTTCAATTCCCCAGTACCCACGTAAGCCAGATGTACATGGCGGCACATGCATTTGGAGTTCATTTGCAGTAGCTAAAGGTCCTGGTGTGCCCATTCTCTCTCACACTAATAAATAAATTTTTAAACATCAGCTTTAAGCCAGGCGTGGTGGCGCACACCTTTAATCCTAGCACTTGGGCAGAGGTAGGAGGATCACCATCAATTCAAGGCTACCCTGAGACTACATAGTGAATTCCAGGTCAGCCTGGACTACAGTGAAACACTGCCTCAAGAAACAAAACAAAACAAAAAAAAATCAGCTTTAAATGCTGGGCATGGTGGCACAAGCCTTTCTCTAATCCCAGCGCTCGGGAGACAGAGGTAAGAGGACCACCGTTGAGTTCAAGGTCACCCTGAGACTACATAGTGAATTCTAGGTCAGCCTGAGCTAGAGTGAAACCCTCAAAAAACCAAACAACAACGACAACAAAAAGGCATGGTAGCACACACCTTTAATCCCAGCACTCGGGAGGCAGAGGTAGGAGAATCACTGTGAGTTCAAGGCCACCCCCAGACAACATAGTGAATTACAGGTCAGCCTGAGCTAGAGTGAGACCCTACCTCAAAAAACCAAACAAATAAATAAACAACAACAACATCAAAATCAACTTTAAAAAAAAAGAAAGGGACTGTAGAGAGAAAGGAAAAGAGAAAACAAAGAAAGTAGGGTGCATGCTTTTGAACTCGAGAGAGTTCAAGGACATGTAGCACCAAACACTAAAAAAGCACTTTGGGTCACATGTAGGTAAAAGGATGTTTAAACAAGTTATGTTTCAACTTGATGAAAAGGACATCCGTTATTTTCAGTGTATAATCCCCAAGGTGAAAATTTTCAGCCCACTGCCATACTCCACCAAACAATGCCTTCCCCTATGTTCCTGTCTTGGATGAAGTCCAAATGGAATTATTTACAGCATTAGCTCCCAGTAAGAGCAGCCTGGAGGCGGCTTTTATGTAATTTGTTATTCTTCATCTCATCCCCTATCAGAATGTATACAGGGAAGCCCAATTAAAGGCCTCTGATTATTTTTACTTATTTTTATAATACTTACACCATACATATTCAGTCCATGTCTTCCTCAAAAACTATGTATGAAGGTAAACAGGTAAGACAAAATTCAATATAAAGTGAAGTCTCACATGTCTTAATTTTCTTTGCAGAATTTTAATGCTTTTCGTTTTTGTTTAAAAAAACAAAAAACTGTTTACCACATGACTCAGCAATTCTGCTCCACCACAAGACCCAGAGAAGTGGAAGCTTATGTTCACAGAAAGATGTGCAGACCTGTGTGAATGGCAGTATTGTTCACAATACCCAAAACTGTTAAAAAAAAAAAAGAAAAAGAAAGAAAAGCCAACTAGCTGGGCATGGTGGCACATGCCTTTCTTTAATCCCAGCATTCAGGAGGCAGAGGTAAGAGGATCACTATGAGTTCAAGGCCACCCTGAAACTACATAGGGAATTCCAGGTCAGCCTGGGGCTAGAGTGAGCCCCTACCACAAAAAAATCAAAACCAAAAATGAAGAAATTGCCATGAGTTTGAGGCCAGCCTGGGACTATAGAGTTCCAGGTCAACCTGGGCTACTGTGAGACCTTACCTCTCAAAAAGAAAAACAATAAAAAGACACCAGACATAAAGGCTATAATATTATATGATCTTATCTACATGAGACATGTAATAGACAAATTCAGAGAGAAAGTAAATTAGTTGTTACTAGTGGGCTGCGGCATTAACAAACTATACTGCTAATACAAGATTGTTTATTCCAGAAAGGCATGATAAATTAAGGCAGGGATTGACTTATACAATATGTGAAAAGCTGGTCTGGAGAGATGGCTCAATGGTTAAAGGAACTTGCTTGTAAAGCCCAATGGCTGGCCTGGTTGATTCCCCAGGACCCACGTAAAGCGTCTGGAGTTCATATGCAGTGGCAGGAGGCCCTAGTGTGCCCTTACTCTCTAGTTCTCTCTCTCTCCTCTCTTCCTTTCAAATAAATACATAAAAATAATTTCTAAAAATATTCAAAAATGAGTAATAATAAGCCCCATATGTATGACACAATGACAGATCCCACCTCAAAAATGTTAACTTTTAGCCGGGCATGGTAGCGCACGCCTTTAATCCCAGCACTAGGGAGGCAGAGTTAGGAGGATTGCAGTGAGTTTGAGGCCACCCTGAGATTACATAGTGAATTCCAAGTCAGCCTGAGCTAGAGTGAGACCCTACCATGAAAAACAAAAACAAAGCCGGGCGTGGTGGCGCACGCCTTTAATCCCAGCACTCGGGAGTCAGAGGTAGGAGGATCGCCCTGAGTTCAAGGCCACCCTGAGACTCCATAGTGAATTCCAGGTCAGCCTGGGCTAGAGTGAGACCCTACCTCGAAAAACCAAAAAAAAAAAAAACAAAAACAAAAACAAAAACAAAAACAAAAGAAAGTTAACTTTTTCAAACAGAATTTCAGAAAATAAGAATGTTCAGGGGCTGGAGGGATGGCTTAGCAGTTAAGGCGCTTGCCTGCAAAGCTAAAGGATCCCAGTTCGACTCTCTAGTACCCACGTAAGGCAAATGCACAAGGGGGCGCATGCGTCTGGAGTTTGCAATGGCTGGAGGCCTTGGCATGCCCATTTTCTCTCTCTCTACCCCTCAATCTGTCAAATAAATAAATTAAAATAAAATATATTTAAAAATATTTTTAAAAGAATGTTTCAGCAATGAAAGAAGAAACTAGATTAAAATACCATCACACATTTGACAGTTCAAATAGTGTATAACAAACATTTATCTGGAAAACAAATCTAAAATTAAGTTTCTTATAACCCAAAAATGTGTAAGTAGATTTTCTAATGCTTATAGTGGCTAGTGAAAAGGCTTTACAGGATGGAATATACATATGAATTTGTGAATAAAATAACTCCCCAAAATTTTTAACGAATCATCTATTTAAATGCAATAAATTCTACCTATTTTACTCCTATGTTTAAGCTAAAATCAAAAAATATGAGTCCCTAAATATAGTGTGAGCATCTGAGCTCTTCTGGAGAAAGCAGGCAATGGGATGAAACAGACACCAGCTGGAAGTGGTGGTCAGGTGATTAGGAGTTCAAGGGCAGCCTCCACTGCAGAGCGTATTCAAGGCCAGCTTGGGCTACATAGGACGCTGCTTCAAAAATAAAAAACAGAAGTCAGGATGTCTCAAACCTATAACCTCAGCACATAGGAGGCTGAGGTAGGAGGGTGACCATGAGTTTGAGGCCAGCCTGGGCTACAGTAGCACACCTTCCTGAAGAACAAAAATATACTTCGTTGAGACCAACTTCCAGTAAAAGACAATAAAATATATATATGAGATGACAGTATGTTTGAAGTTATTAAGTGCTACTAAAAAAAGACAGAGAGAAAAATTCCGTGTTTATAAGAAAACCTTAGTAGGGAAAGCAAGATTTTCAAGGCTTTCTTTTTTCTTTTCCTGAGGTAGGGTCTCGCTCTAGTCCAGGCTGACCTGGAATTCACCACGTATATGTAGCCTCAGGCCTACCTCGAACTCACAGCAATCTTCCTACTTCTGCCTCCCAAATACTGGGATTAAAGGTGTGTGCCACCACACCCAGCCTTTACTATGTTTTATCTAATGCTCAAGTTAGTAAGTTAAGAATCTGTAAGGAAAGAGACCAATGACATCACTTGGCATCTTATGACATTGGGAATAACTTTCATTAGTCCAATTTCTGGACAGATGGCTCAGCAGTTAAAGGTGCTGGCTTAAACGTGTACTAAAGTCAAAAGTGAGGACCACTGTGGTTGAGTTTTATTAAGCTGCCATAAATTTTCGCAAGTTAAGCTCTGGAAAAGTTTTCAAACTCTTGCCTGTATCATTCAAGTTAGGAGGCCACTCTGAAGAAGCCATAGAATGGGATTTCTGTTCACTATGATGTAGTAAAGCAACCCCCACTGCTGCTTCCAACCAAGGATTTTCTAGAAAGAGAGCTACCCTGTCATCCAACCATCAAGACTGCACTTGCACCAACCACTGCCCTGGGACTGCCCCTGCTATGGCCTGTCTCTGGTATGGTTACAACTACTATGCCAGCTATAGGGAGGGAGCAGAGTTCCCGATGGCTGCTCAGTGCTCATGGTGCATACGCCACTGCTCCTGATCTGCATCCTCAAAGACCTGCCAGATGTCTGGCCTGGAGATGCCACTTCTGGATTCAGTCCACTCAGAAGTCAAGAGTTTGAGCTCAGTTGTTCCCCACTTCCCCTCAGTCAGACAGTACATAAAATCCCAGGGCAGCCAGGCGTGGTGGTGCACGCCTTTCATCCCAGCACTCGGGAGGCAGAGGTAGGATCGCGGTGAGTTCAAGGGCACCCAGAGACTACGTAGTGGAATTCCAGGTCAGCCAGGGCTAGAGTGAGACCCTACCTTGAAAGAAAAACAAAAACAAAAAAACACAACACAAAACAAAACAAAAATCCCAGGACAGACCTGAATTACACGGTAGATCTCCTGTAGAGGAGCGCATATGGAGAAAAGGATGAGGAGGGACCTGAGAAACCTGCAAGTTTAGTAACTAACCTGAAAACGGTGATGACCACCAAGGTCTAGTGTTCACTGAACTATTTTGTGCATCTAACCCCAGTACTATCCTAGTATCTCAATGCAGCCACACTGAGAGATGCTGGGTTCACCTGCGTATGTAAAGTATTATCTCATGAACCTCCCAAAGTAGAAACTGAGAGCCACCAGAGATGTCCCTGTATTTACAATTAGGATTGCCCCATCTGAACATACCTGATAGACCCAAGAAGAAAGCTCATTCTACGGGGCCTGTGCTCTCAATTACTTCATTACAATCAATCAACAATGATGACTACACTGTTAGGAAAATAAAGTCAGTTGAGTGTTTTTTGGATTGTCTTGACATCACCCCCAAGTCCCTGCTTTTAAAAGCTAGTAATACTATTTCACAGGGTGTCGATTACAGTTGACACAATTCATGTGGCATTCTATTTACTACTTAACATTAAAATTTAATATTTTAACCTTGGTCTTACCTGTAGTAATGGCTCGATGGAACTGATGCATGTCTTCTCCTGAGAGTTCTTGGGCTACATGTAGTATTTTCTGTCTGACACCATCCAATTTAATTTCTGATTCAGCCAATATTTCTTCCATATCAGGAGCACTATATGAACATTATAATAGACATTAGCAATCTTCAACAGCCAGATGCTTACTGAAATCATCTAAAATCAATTAACACATGGGCTGGGGAGATGGGTCAGAGATTAAAGGCACTTGCTTGCAAAGCCTGATGGCCTGGGTTTGATCCTCCAGTATCCATATAAAGCCGGATGCACTAAGTGGTACATGCATTTGGAGTTCTTTTACAATGGCAAGAAGCCTTGGTGCACCCATATTTTCTCTCTCTTTTTGTAAATTAAAAAAAAAAAAATCAGAGCCAGGCATGGTGACGCACACGTTTAATCCCAGCACTTGGGAGGCTCAGGTAGGAGGATCGCCCTGAGTTCAAGGCCACCCTGAGACTACATAGTGAATTCCAGGGCAGCCTGTGCTTGAGCGAAACCTTACCTCAAAAACAAAAACAAAAAATCACCTAACACATTATAAAGTAAATAAATTATCTTAAAAGAGCATGAAATCCCTAGCGGGGCAAAAAGAAAGAAACTTTTTTTTCCCCAAGGTTAAAGTCTCGCTCTAGCCCAGGCTGACCTGGAATTCACTATGTAGTCTCAGGCTAGCCTTGAACTCACAGAGATCCTCCTCTCTGCTTCCCAAGTGCTAGGATTCAAGGTATGTGCCACTATGCCCAGCATATTTTTCCTTTCTAGTTTTAAAAATAATTTTAAAATGTAATTTCTAATGTTCTCTACTACCAATGTTTACAAAGTCACCACATATCCTAACAGCCAGATACTGTCTATTGAAATAAAAAAATATACACAATGCATCAAAGTAACAAAGCTTTAAAATGTCTGCCTACCTTGTAATCCTATGGAGAAGGAAAATTGTCCTCTTACTTTCAACAGTTATATCTCGACTTAGTTTCACAAGTCTCTCATATTTGTCATGTCTTGCATCCAACTCCTGTTGAAACGCTAGACCACATTATTATGACCATAAGTATGCACATTCTTCACTCGAAACCTTTCAAAGCATATAAAAAAATGCACATAATGACTCAGGCACCCGCCTCCACGTAAGGCAGAGCAGAACATAGTGGTCACGACACTGACTCTCAGAACAAAGCCTGAGCACTATGCTCTGCATGTTTCTGTACATGGCAACGATGCACAAAACCCGTAAGTCCTGAATCATTGAGGTTTTCTGGAAAGTATTTTAAGGTAACACTGACTAGTGTGTTAAAATGACTATGCAACAAACTTCTTTAAATAAATGCCACAGGTCTCTGTGGTAATACACACCTGTAATCATAGCACTAGCCAGGTAGAGGCTACCTCCAAAACAAATTAAAATAATGATTAGGCCTGTTTTTTTTGTCTAGCATTTCATTATTTATTATACTATCAGACTGATGTTATGAATATAAAATTAAAAGAAAAACAGTTCCTATCCTCAAGGATAGATACTGCCCGATTACAGCTGGTTTTCTTACACCTATGAGGACTGCTACAGCTACTGTGTTATTTTTCTTTATAAGATGCAAACTAATTCCTTCCCCTAAGTAGGAGAAACTTCACATTGCCTTGCTTCTAACAAGTATATGATGTGATGGACAATGTGTGATGTCTGAGATTAGCACCTAAAGAGATTGTGGTTTCTTCCTTGCTCTAGGGAAAGCCAGAGGCCACAGATGCCGACACTTAGGCAATATGACAGAGAGATGGTTATAGGCAGGACTAAACTGCCAATAGTTGTGGGTCCTCCTGCAAATCAAAAACAATCAGCTTAGCACCACATCCCAGATTCCTGAATCACAGGAACTGTAAGGAACATCCAGACAGTAGATAAAGGGACAGAAAAAGGATTGTTTTATAGTTTTGAGTTGGGGATAAATTTAACCAACTTAATATGATAAGAAAGGGGGAATGTGAGCCGGGCGTGGTGGCGCAGGACTTTAATCTCAGCACCAGGGAGGGAGAGGTAGGAGGATCACCATGAGTTAGAGGCCACTCTGAGACTACACAGTGAATGCCAGATCAGCCTGGGCCACGGTGAAAAACAAACAAAAAAGGGGGGGAGGGGAATGTGATTATATGTATACAAGGTTTACTAACAGAGTTCCCATTCTGTGCAAAATGCTACTTCAAAAGAAAGTTCCAGAGTGTCTGCAAAACTCTAGTAAATAAAACTAACACACGGCATGTGTGCAAAGCCTAGTGACCAGGTTTGATTCCCCAGTACCCACATAAAACTAGATGCACAAAGTGGTGCATGCATCTGGAGTTCGGTTGCTGATGCTGGAGGCCCTGACACGCCCATTTATTCTGTCAATCTTCTCTGCTTCCAAATAAACATAAAAATTAAAAAAAAAACTAACATAGAGCTGAGATGGCTCAGCAGTTAAAGGCACTTGCTTGCAAAGCCTGACCCCAGTACCCACAAAAAAGATAGATGCACAAAGTGACAAGTGAGTTTGGAGTTCATTTGTACTGGCAAGAGGTCCTGGCATCCCCATACTCACTCACTCTCCTTGCAATTAAAAACAAAAAAGACTGACATACTATATAAATGAAAAGAATGTCACAGAACAATTGTCAAATATGTGGCAAGTACAATATGTTACATTTAACAGCTGTGTGAAATTGTTTACTAACATTGTTTACCATCACAGTCAAAGTCTTTGAAGCACAGACTTCAGAACAAACCTAGACCCATAGTAAAACGTGCAGGAGCCGGGCATAGTGGCGCACGCCTTTAATACCAGCACTCGGGAGGCAGAGATAGTGTCATCGTGAGTTCAAGGCCACCCTGAGACTAGTGACCCGGGTCACTACATAGTGAATTCCATGTCATCTGAGCTAAAGTGAGACCCTACCTCGAAAACAAACAAACAAACAAAAAGTCCAGGAAAGCTAATTTTCACATCTGCATATGCAAAATTACCGGGGGCTATTTCCTTCGAACAGCATGCAGACAGACAGACAGACACAGACACAGACACACACACACACACACACACACACACACACAGGTCTCTAGAGTCTACAGTCCCCCCTCTTCGCCCACCTAACACTACGGGAGACTCACATTTGAAGGCCAACATGACGGGTGAGGACGAACTGACGTCTCTGCCGTCTCTCCTCTGGCTATGTGGGAAGTTGTCATGCTTCCTCTTCCTGAACCCTCCCGGTCCTTACGAAGAAGAGAAGCGCTGTGGGCAGGGACCCTTCCCATCCCCCCGCAGAGCTGGGCACGCGCAGGGCCCGGCGGGCGGACCCCGGCCCGGGCTTCCCGCGGTCGACCTGACCCGCAGAGCCCGCCTGGGGCACCCGCACAGCGCCAGGGCTCGGGGGGGAAGGGAGAGCAGAGAAGCCCCGGGGCCACCCCCCAGCGCCCCACGAGGCCGCGACCCTCCCCCATCGGCGGCAACGCGGTCGGGGACGCCACCTTCTCTGCTGCTCATGGTGGCGGGGCCTGCGCTCCACGCGCGCCCGTGAAGTCGTGCGGCCCAGGGGACAGCGACCGCCACCGGAGAGCGCGGCAGGAACGAATCCCGGGCACGCGTCGAAGGCCGACGTGGACACGCCGGAAGCGTTTCAGCGGCGCTCCCACGGGAAGGTTGACTTCCGGCTGGTGTTTCCCAGCTCAGCCGCAGGCGCGCTCCCTTCGGCCGCGCGCACTTCCGGTCCTCGCTCCGGCGCGCTCGCTCTCAGCTCGCGGACTTCCGGCCTGCGTCTGGGCTCCGCCCCCTGCGGCGCGTTCACATTCCGGCCACGCCTCCGCCGGGGCCCGCGCGCGTGGCCGTGCTGGGCTCGCTGTGTGCTTTGACAGCACGGCGCGGCGCGGCTGCGGCGGGCGGGCGGGCGCGGAAGGCTCTAGGCGCGGCGTCGGGCGTCTGTGCTCGGCCCGAGCCACCTCCTGCGTGCGTGCTGCGAGTGCCCGGCCTCTGCCGGGTGCCCCTACTGTCCCAGGAACGTGCAAGGACCCGCCTCGCCGGGTGACGTGAAGGTCGGTCACGACCACTGCAAAACTGAGGCGGCGGTGTGCCCGGGCCCATTTCAGCACATCTCGCGAGATGTGATGCCCACCTGCCCCGGGTACTCAGTACTGTTGCTGACCCCCCTGAGCCTTCCAACAGCATCTGTTGAAGAGTGACGCTCACATCTAGACGTGTAACTAGCCGGGCGTGGTGGCGCATGCCTTTAATCGGGAGACAGTGGTAGAAGGATCACCGTGAGTTCGAGGCCACCCTGAGACTACATAGTGAATTCCAGGTCAGCCTGGCCTAGAGTGAGACCCTACCTCGAAAAACAAAACAATAAAAAGATATGTAACTGGGTGACTAGCCCCGCACCCTCTAGGGATGAGTAAGTTGGGCCACATCCATGTCACACAGTCCTCCATGTTAACAAGGGAACAGTAAGGAAATGGCTCGTTGGGGGCTGGAGAGATGGCTTAGCGGTTAAGCGCTTGCCTGTGAAGCCTAAGGACCCCGGTTGGAGGCTTGATTCCCCAGGACCCACGTTAGCCAGATGCACAAGGGGGCGCACGCACGCATCTGCAGTGGCTGGAAGCCCTGGCGCGCCCATTCCTTCTCTCTATCTCTACCTGCCTCTTTCTCTCTCTCTCTGTTGCTCTCAAATAAATAAAAATATTTTAAAAAAGAAAAAGAAAGAAAGAAATGGCCCCTTGGTTAAGGCGCTCACCTGCGAAGCCTAAGAACTCATGTTCAAATATCCAGGTCCCATGTAGCCAGGCTGACAAGCACGCCATGTTGCATGTGCGCATAAGGACGCACAAGTATCTGGAATTCCTGCAGCAAACTGAACTTCCATTCTTTCTGTCTGTCTGTCTCTCTCTGTGTCTCTCAAAATAAGGGAACAATAAATGGAATGATGTGGAATGGCCTCCAAAATAACCTCCAACCCAAGAGCAGGCAAGTACCCATTACCCATTAATTTCTTAGCTCTGCAAGTACAAATTGATTGGCGAAAGTCCGTGTAGGGAACCTTGCTTGGTGGATGTTAGGCACATCCGAGTTTCTGTGACTGCTCACATCCACCAGTATCCCCCCACTCATTGGGTTAAGGCCACATGACCATGCAAAAACAAAGACTACTTCAATATAGACTTCAAAAGCCTCCTTGAAGTCTGGTAGTTGTGAGCATTCTTAAAGTCGGTACTAATTTTACCATAATCTGGGAAGAGTGCTTCCTAACTCCTGAAATGGCTTACAAAACCTCACTTTCCAAAGCTTGATCACTAGTGCTTATGGTCATTCTCCAGCCACTACTCCACCGGCTGTGACTCTGTGACTTGAAATGCTTTTCACTCCTTCCCATAAAGGTAGTTTCATTACCTGTACAGACTTCTCAAAATATTTAATGGAGGTGAATCCCCTGAGCACTTTCCCAGCACATATTTGCATATGCAGTTAATCCCAGCCCTCTCCAGTGTCCCAACTAGCAAGCTACACTTTGTCAGGAAATGTCTTTCAACCTCTGGAAACCTGCAGGCGAACCTTCCCAGAATCCCTACCCCCTCTCCTTGTTTAATTGTTTCAAGTACAGACGTATAGTAGTGGTACTTAGCAAAACAATAATGTGTTTTTAAAGGAATATTACCACCTCAAGTCAGGGAGAAAAAGGTAAAGGTTTTCCATAAATTCTTACCTGGAGAATGGATAGTGTTCCTCCCATTATTGAGCTCTAATTGTCCATGTTTGAATAAAGCCATAAGCCTTACTATAAGCCTTTCAACTGAACCTGTTATTATTCAGTGTAGAAATCCCTTCTTTGAACACCTTTATAAGAGAAATCGCATATTGCAAATGTTTTTTGTTTGTTTGTTTTGTTCTTGTTTTTTGTTGTTGTTTTGTTTTGTTTTGTTTGTCTTTCAAGGTAGAGTCTTGCTCTAGCTCAGGCTGACCTGGAATTCACTATGTAGTCTCAGGGTGGCCTCAAACTCATGGCGATCCTCCTACCTCTGCCTATCGAGTGCTGGGATTAAAGGCATGCGCCACCATGCCCGGCTGCAAATGGTTTTTGATATTGGGAGAAATTGTATACCAGACAATCAAGAGGTGACTTTTCAGCATTTCCCTTGTGTAGACATTACGTCAATTAGAAGAGGCTCATAATGACTTGCCATAACCCTGAGTAACCTTTTGCTTTGGTGTTGGTTGGCTTGTTTTTTTTGTTTTGTTTTGTTTTGTTTTTTTTGTTTTGTTTTTGTTTTCAACAAGGTAGGGTCTTGCTCTAGCCCAAGCAGACCTGGAATTCACTATGTAGTCTCAGAGTGGTGCCAAACTCACAGTGATCCTCCTACCTTTGCCTCCCCAGTGCTGGGATGGCCTGTTTTGTTTTGTTTTTCGAGGTAGGGTCTTGAACTCATGGTAATCCACCTACCTCTGCCTCCCGAATGCTGGGATTAAAGGTGTGCGCCACCATGTCAGTCATTTCTGGTTTGATTTTTTGCAATGTGGTCTCATGTAGCCCAGGCAAACCTCAAACTAATGATATAGCTGGGGATAATCTTGACACCTGATCTTCTGCCCCCAGCTCCCAAGGGCTGGGATTGCAGAAGTAATCCATCACACACATCTTCATGGTTTTTTTTTTTTTTTTCATGTTTTTTTTTTTTTTTATGAGAGAAAAAGAGACAGCTGGCATGGCAGGGCCTCCAGCCACTGCAATTGGACTCCAGATGCATGTGCCACCTAGTGGGCATGTGTGACTTTGCACTTGTCTCACCTTTGTGCATCTGCCTTTCATGGGATCTGGAGAGTTGAACATGGGTCCTTAGGCTCCACAGGCAAGCACCTTAACCGCTAAGCCATCTCTTCAGCCCACACATCTTCATTTTAAAAAATAAAATTTTTTAGAGCTGGAGAGATGGCTTGCTGGTTAAGATGCTTGGCTGCAAAGCCTAAGGACCTATGTTTGACTTTCCAGATCCCATGTGAGCCAGATGCAAGTGTGCAAGGTCATGCATGCGTCTGTAGTTTGATTGCAGTGGCTAGAGACCCTAGCATGCCAATACTCAATCTCTCTCTCATAAAAAAAAATACAAAAAATATTTTTATATATTAGAGAGAAAGAGGCGGAGACTACAGGCACTCCAGGGCCTCCTGCTACCACAAACTCCAGGAGCATTCACCATTTGTGCATTTGGCTTTACATGGATACTGGACAATTGGACCCAGGTTGTCAGACTTTTCAAGCAAGCACCATAACCACTGAGCAATCTCCCCAGCCCTCATGTTGTTTATGTTTTTGAGGGAGAGTTTCACTATATAGCCCAAGCTGGCCTGGAATGTGCTATATAGGACCAGGTTGTGCTGAGCCTCCCTAGTGTTGGTATTACATGTGTGCACCATTATCCTTGACTCTTCCATTTTTACTTTTAGTTATCTAGTTATTTTTTACAGTTCAAAGAATTGAACTCAAGTCTTTCTGCTGCATCATATGGTGGTCCTTGAACATAACCATACATATAGAAGACACTGGAGGAACTGTCAGGTATTATGAAGCATTTGTATACCAATTCACAGAGTTTTCAGACGTTGAGGAAAGTGTTTCATTTCTATAATATAAGAGAAAGAAGCTATTATTTGAGTGAAGAGTAATAGGCAAAAATCACAGATAATCATTTCATATCCACTAGCCTACCTATAATCAAAAACAGAAAACGGGGCTAGAGAGATGGCTTAGTGATTAATGCACTTGCCTGCAAACCCAAAGGACTGAAGTTCAATTCCCCAGGACTCATGTAAGCCAGATGCACAAAGTAGCACATGCTCCTGCAGTTCATTTGTACCAGAAGGAGGCCCTGGGATGGTCATTCTTTCTCCCTCTCTCTCTTTTTCACTCTCAAATAAATAAAAATAAAATATTAAAAACAAACAAAAAAAAAAAAAACAGAAAACAAGCCAGGTTTGGTGCTGCATGCCTTTAATCCTAGCACTCGTGAAGCAGAGGTAAGAGAACTGCTATGAGTTCAAGACTAGTTGGGCAGAGGGAAAGGTACTATCTTTTGTCAGCTGGATTGGATCAGGAATCAAGTAAAAGGCACGCCTCATTGAATTTCCAAGAAGGATCAACTGAAGGTGGCAGGAGAGACCTTTCCCAAGGTGGGCAACCCTTCAGGTGGCAGACTATATAAAGAGGTTCTAGAAAAAGGTAACCCCTTTCCAGTCTTGCTTCTTGATGATGAATGCATCTACCCTGTTGCTGACATCAGAACCCGCTTCTCTGTCCTTCAAGCATGGAAAACAAGAGGCTGTCCAGAAATCCTCCAGGCCTTCAGTGCCATATTGTGAATGCTGAGGCACCCAGCCTTGTTGACTGAGCAGCTACAGGATTCTCAGCCTCTCTGGTGAGCAGATAAGACAGTCATTGTTAAACTACCCAACCTGTATCATGTAAGCCAATCTAATAATTCCTCTTTGTAACATATATATTCAGTCTGCTGATTCTGTTTCTCTGGAGAACTCTGTAAATTCAGGCAGTTGTGAATAAAAAAAAATAATAACTAAATGTAGAATGGCCATATGGCTCAGTAATTCCACTCCTAGGTATATTCCTTGTACAGAGATTGTCATTGTAGCATTATACACAGTCACCAACAAGTGGAGATGATCCAGATGTTCACCAATAGATAAATAGATAAGGAAAATGGTACATCCATACTGCAATAATTAATATTGATTGTCAACTTGACAAGATCTCAAATCACTTAGGAGACAGTCCTCTGGGCATGTCTACTTCTAGATTAGGTTAATGAGGTGGGAAGACCCACCCTAATTACCATTCCATGGCTGGGGTATTAGACTGAATAAAAAGGAAAAACTGAGCTGAGCCCCAGCATGCATCTCTCTACTCCCTGACAATGGATGTAATGTGAGCAGCTGCCTCATGCTCCTGCTACCATGCCTTTTCTGCCATGATGGACTGTGTCCCCTCAAACCGTGAGCCACAGTCAACTCTTCCTCCCTTAAGTTGCTTTTTGTCAGGTATTTGATCACAGCAATCAGAAAAGAAACTAACACAATCATGGAGTATTATCTGACAGTGAGAAGGGAGGAAGCCACACCTGTGGTGCAACATGGAGGAACCTGGAAAATGGGCTGAGTAGAAGCAGGTGCTTGCAAAAGGGCATGTGCATTCTAGTTATATGAAATGTCACAAATAAGCAAATCTGTAAGGGCAAAAAGACTGGCTGTTTAGGCCTGGAAGGCCTGGAAAAGAAAGAAGAGTGATAGCCAAAGGATATGGGCTTTCTTTTTGAGGTGATGAAAATGCTCTAAAATTGACTGATGGGTGGTGGCATGAATCTGCGAACATGCTAACAATTCTCAAATTGGCCACTTTAAATAAATTGT
This sequence comes from Dipus sagitta, assembly GCA_036346955.1. NCBI lineage: Eukaryota > Metazoa > Chordata > Mammalia > Rodentia > Dipodidae > Dipus > Dipus sagitta. Next base: position 171,956,867 of record CM070773.1, read on the forward strand.
ATGGTATTTTTGCAATCAGGTTCACATTGCCAGCAGAAAACAACCAAGAGAGGCTTGTGGGGTGGGGGAAGGGTTTATTTTGGCATACAGACTCAAGGGGAAGCTCCAAGATGGCAGGGGGAAATGATGGCATTACCAGAGGGTGGACACCACCTCCTTGTCAACATCAGATGGACAATAGCAACAGGAGAGTGTCTCCTGTTGCTATTGTCCATCTGGCAAGAGGAAGCTGGTTATAACACCCATAAGCCTGCCCCCAACAATACACTGCCTCCAGGAGGCTTTAATTCCCAAATTACTATCAGCTGGGGACCTAGCATTCAGAACACCTAAGTTTATGAGGGACACCTGAATCAAACCACCACAGGTATGTAAATTGTATTTCAGAAAGTTTTTAAGGTGATGAGAAACATTTCTTTTCAATTTTATAAATACACATATGTAGACACCACAATAAGCATTACACAATATAGCTTAAATAAACATTACATAAGGTGGCTTAAATTTTCTTTGATCTCACTAGCCAGTTCTTAGCTCTTTCAGGTTTCTCCCAGTTTCCCCAAACTCTCAACGTTGAGTTTCTCCAGAAGACTTAGATTTCACTTACTTTTTTTAAAAAAAATTTTTGTTTTTATTTATTTATTTGAGAGTGACAGACAGAGAGAGGAAGAGGCAGATAGAGACAGAGAGAGAGAATGGGCACGCCAGGGCTTCAAGCCACTGCAAACGAACTCCAGACGCATGCACCCCCTTGTGCATCTGGCTAACATGGGTCCTGGGGAATCGAGCCTCGAACCAGGGTCCTTAGGCTTCACAGGCAAGCGCTTAACCGCTAAGCCATCTCTCCAGCCCCAGATTTCACTTACTTTCTTGCTGATCCCATTCTCATGGTATTCAGTATCATCTATAATGTAACAACTGCCCACTTGACATCTCCAGTCCAAACAGATAGAACTACTCATTTAGTATCTTCTCTTGAGTGCCCGTAGATCTCAGAATCACTATATCCAAAACCAGACATCATCCCCCAAGCCTTACTTCAGCTGTGTTCCTTATTTCAGCTAGCTTCTATGCTTTCAGCTGATCAGACTAAAAAACCAGTATCATCATTGAATTCTCATTCTCTTACCTTCCATATCCTAGGTACTAATACACAGAATTGTTGCTCCCAGTTAAAGTTCTGTCCTCCAGTGTGAGTGTGTTTGGATATAGGGTTTTTGTGAGACAATTAAATGAGGTCATAAGAGTGGAGTGTGAGCATTCTGATCCACCATATGTGATGAATCCTCTGTTAAGATGTAGCTTGCTTTTTTTTAAGATTTTATTTTTTAATTTTTATTTATTTATTAGAGACAGAAAGAGAGAGAGAGAATGAGTGGGCCAGGGCACACTGGCACACTGGCACAAGTAGGACCTGGAGAATCGAACTTGGGTTCTTAGGCTTTGCAGGCATGCGCCTCATTCTGCTAAGCCATCTTTCCAGCCCAAGATGCAAGTTTTTATAAAAACCCATCACTCTCAAGGCTGAACCTGTGGACACTGTAGAAAATGTAAAGGCCCAGCTGGAGAGATGGCTTAGCGGTTAAAGTGCTTACCTGTGAAGCCTAAGGACCCAGGTTTGATTCCCAAAGACCCATATAAGCCAGATGCACAAGGTGGTACATGCATCTGGAATTTGTTTGCAGTGGCTGGAAGCCACACTCTCTCTCATAAGAAAGAAATGAAGGGAGGAAGGAAGGAAGAAAGAAGATATAATGCCAAGAACCAGGATAAGTAAGGAAGTCCTCATGATGAGCAAAGGCTGATCTTTGCTGATAGGCAACTGGAAGATGGGCGTACATTGACTACAACATTCAAAGACTCTGCCTTCATCTTGTGGTGCTAAAAAAAAATAAAATAAGGAAAAAAATTCTTACACAACTCCCAAGAAAATAAGCATAAGAGAAGGAAGGTAAAGTTGGCTGTCCTGAAATACAACCCTTTCCCTCCATCAGCTGCTTCTGGTCAGTGTTCTGTCCCAACAATGAGGAGGGTTATAGCTATGGAAAGGTAATGAATTTGTGTTGCATTAAGCCACTGAGCTTGTGAACGTTTATAGCAGCAACAGAAAAATAATATGCCTTTCCAGCAGTCCTGCCAAAAATTGCAACCTAAGGTTCTTTCTGGCAACTCCCCTCTCCAGCGTCAGGAGACCTTGTTAGTCACAGTTGGGAAGTAAGATTGCAGCCAGTGGGTAGAGGTCAAGGGCACTGCCAAGCATACTCGATGCACAGGACAGCCCCATCACAACTCCCTGCCCTCAAGAGTCCACAGTGTTAAGCAACTGGGAGATCCTGCGCTGAATAAACAGGCAGCGAGGGAGGGGAAGCACCTGCTAGCTGAGCTTGACAAAGAAGATACAACTGCCATTTCACAATAAATGCTGGGACAGGTGCAATTTTTTTTTAAAGAAACCAGGTAGTCCTTTGCTATAGACCATGGACAGTGGCCAAGATTATCAGCAGACTATTGGAACCTATCACTGAATCACTGAGCATTCAGCCCCAGAGAAATAAAGGTGTGGCAGGCTCCAAGAGCAAAGGGCTCCAACTAGTTAAAGTGTGAACCAAAGATGGGCAGAGAAAGGAGGCAGTGGGGGAACTACAATCTCATGAATTATCTCCACCTCTTTTCCATGTTTGATAAGTCTTAGGTAAGCTGTTCTTGTCTATCCCAAGGAACTATATCAGTGGCATAATGCTTATTGTTACAGTTGCTATTGATCTGTATTTATGGAGATCGTGACCATGAAGCACAAATGAACTAGGAAAGCTGCCCACAATATCTCCATAGTGAGCATCCCAACCCCATCCCCAGTTCCCACCCTGCGTCAGTTCAAAGTCTTAGCATTCCCTTGAACTCTTGCAGGCCGATGCACAGAAGCGCTAGTTCCTTAGGTGCGTGTTCCATACACGGGAAGGCCGCCTTCTTGCAGTGTTCTTCGCATCCTCCTTGGTTCTGACTAACATGGAAAGAATGCGTATTATGTCTGCTAGTTTTGTCACAAGTACGTGAAAATCTAGCATTGTGGATTTGACCATTTCTCCCTATAATTATGTCAATTCTCAGCCCTCTCCCTCCTCTCTGTCAAGGCAATCTTGCATAGCCTGCCTGCACCTGTTCAACTACGTAAGCATGGCACTGGGTCTGGGATATGTTCTAAGTGGAAAATAAAGAGCCTCCCTGTCAGAGCCTCTTACTGCTACAAAGGAATTCCAGATATATGTGCCATTTGTGCATCTGGCTTTACATGAGTACGAGGGAATTGAACCTGGGCTGGCAGGTTTTGTAAGCAGGTACCTTTAAATGCTAAGCCATTTTCTAGCTCCCCAAAGTGGGTTCTGAGGATCAACCTTGGCAGTCTTCAACTGGAGAGGCCCTCATGCTTAAGCAGCATGCACTTAACCAACCACTGAGCCATCTCTGCAGTCCTCTGATGTCTTTTTTACTGATTGATTGATTGATTGATTATTTATTTATTACAGACAGAGAGAGAGAGAGGGAGGGAGAGAATGGGCACGCCATGGCCTCTAGCCACTGCAAATGAACTCCAGGTGCATGTATCACCATGTGCATCTGGCTTACATGGGACCTGGAGAATCGAACCTGGGTCCTTAGGCTTTGCAGGCAAGCATAATTTTTTTCTGATTTATTTATTTAGTTTTTAATTATTTATTAGAGAGAGAGAGAGAGAGAGAGAGCAGGAGGCCCTCTAATATCTTTTAAATATTTTTAATTTTTATTAGAAAGAGAGAGAATGGGTATGCCAAGGCCTCTTGCCGCTGAAACGAACTACAGATACTTGTGCCATTATGTGCACCTGACTTTCCATGGGTAACGGGGAGTTGAACCCCAGCCTGCAGGCTTTGCAGTGAATCACTGAGCCATCTTCTGTCTTTTAACCTTAGCCACAGTTATGCCTTGTTAGGTGTTACAGTGTCGCCACACAGAAAATAGTAAAACTATGTGTTCAGGTTAGTAACAAATAAATCATATATGATAAGTGCAAGTTACAAACACATATATGCATGCGTTGCTGTTAACTTGATCTGGTTTTCATCAAGATGTGAACTTTTTTTTTTTCAAGGTAGAGTCTCACTCTAGCCCAGGTTCTCCTGGAATTCACTATGTAGTCTCAGGCTGGCCTAGAACTCACAGCAGTTTTCCTGCCTCTGCCTGCCAAGTGCTGGGATTAAAGGCATGCCCCACCATGCCAGGCTAAAGTGTGAACTTTTTACTTTCAATAAGTTTTCACTATAAAGACAACTTTATATATATATATATATATATATATATATATATATATATATATATTAATACAGGAACCAGCTTCTTTGGGTCAGGGTTTGCATGGAACATATTTTACTGTCTTAACTTCCCTATATCCTTATACTTTAGATGATAATACTTATAAAAATTATATAGGAAGGCAGAGGTAGGAGATGATCACTTTGACTTCAAGGCCAACCTGAGATGACATAGTGAATTTTAGGTCAGTCTGGGCTAGATTGAGAATCTACCTCAAAAGACAAAAATACAAAATTATATAGGAGGCTAGGGAGATGATTCAGTGGCATACATATATATATATATATAGTGTGTGTATTTTTTCTTTTAGACTAGTTAATCTATTTATAATCAATATAATTACCGCTATCTTCAGTTGAAGTCTGTCACCTCAGTATTTACTTTTTGTTTCAAAGTTCAAGTAACCTCTTTTTCTTCTTGTTTGCATTTTTTGATTGACTAATTTTTTTTAATTCTCATAAACAACAAAAATTTTTTTAAGGGCTGGAGAGATGGCTTAGTGGTTAAGCACTTGCCTGTGAAGCCTATGGACCCCTGTTCAAGGCTCAATTCCCCAGGACCCATGTAAGCCAGATGCACAAGGTGGCTCATGCATCTGGAGTTCATTTGCAGTGGCTGGAGGCCCTGGTGCACCCATTCTCTCTCTCTCTCTCTCTCTCTCTCTCTCTCTACCTCTTTTTCTGTCTGTTGCTCTCAAATAAATAAATAAATAAATAAAAACAAAAAAATTTTAAAAATCTCTATCTCCCAGCTCTTCCTCTATTTCTCAGCCCTGTGATTGTATCCTGTTTACTGACCTACTGGCAATTCCCTAAAGAATACTAGTGAGTTCTTTTATGATAAGGACACAAAATCTCCTCTTAGAAATCTTCAAGTATACAGTGCTGTGAACCATAGTCACCATGTTATACACCATCTCTTAAACTTTCTCCTCCTGTCTAACTGAATTTCGCATCATCTGGCCAGTGTCTCCCAAACCGTGCACCCTGCCACCACCATCCAGCCTGTGCCGTGCCGTTCTACTTTTCACATCCATGCTTTTGACCTTTGGAGGTTTTGCAGCTTTGTCCGATTCCGTGGGTTCATTCCCCCACGCCTCTCCAGGCTTCCTCTAGGTTTGTCTTCGCTCTGACTTGAGTAACAGCGCCCAGTGTTTCCTTCAGTGCAGGCCCATTCATGCCAAATCCTCTCCGTCTGTGTTGGGAAAAGTGTTCTGTCTGTGTGGTTTTGCTCCAGGTGAGGTGTATTTTCTTTGGGCACAGAATTCTAAGTAGTTATCTTCTTTCAGGGGTTTAAAAATACCACACCATGGCTGGATCCCAAGCAGACCCTTTCTCCTTGCCAGCGCTCAGAAGCTGGAGGATGGTGGCACCTTTGGGACAGCAAACGTTTGGTGAAAGCATGAGAGAAGTGGGAGCAGGCCAGCTCTGAAAAAAGGTTCAGTGGCCATACCTAGGGTGCCATCGCTGGTGGCAATGAAAACTTCACCATGGAAACCAGGAGCATTTAGAAATCACAGTGCTCTGGGAGAGGGTTGAAGACACACAGCTGATCACAGAGATGCTCAGAGTCTGAGGCTCTGCAGCACGGGAAGGGGCTGAACAGAAAGGAACATCCCGACTAAATTCCCTCACCGCACTGGACAGGAATCTACTGTGAGGAAAAACATGCTTAGTTCAGTGAACAAATCTCATACTGCTTTTATTTTATTTTTATTTTCTATTTTCTATTTATTTGAGAGAAAGACTGAGAAAGAAAGAGGGAAACAGAGAGAATGGATGCGCAGGGCCTCTAGCTACTGCAAATGAACTCAAGACGCATGTGCCATCTTGTGCATCTGGCTTGAGTAAGTCCTGGGGAATTGAACCTTGGTCAGTAGGCTTTGCAGGCAAGTGCCTTAACCACTGAACAATCGCTCCAGGCCCACTTACTGTTCATTTTCAAGAACTATAAATAGTTTTCTTTGTTTACAAAACTTTATTAATTTTAGCCACATCATACTGTGGGTTGTTCATATGTTCATATGTACAGACAAACTAAGCCGTTTGTGTGGTAGACATCTCTATTGTCTGAGTTACAGTATTTCCCACCCCCTTTTGAGTTTCTTCAAGCCCTCTGAATATAATTTTAAGGCAAGGTAAATCCTCAGAGAAATTCTTACCGTTTAAAGCAACCAATACACAGTAATGGAACTCTAACAAAATACTTGGGTGGTTTTTTTTGTCTGGTTGGTTTTATTGGTTTTTCGAGCTAGGGTCTCACTCTAGCCAAGGATGACCTAGAATTCACTATGTAGTTCCAGGGTGGCATCAAACTCACAGCGAACCTCCTACCTCGGCCTCCCAAGTGCTGGGATTAAAGGTGTGCACCACCATGCCCGGCCTACTTTGTTTTGAATATATGTTCAGGCTGAATGTTATGGTGCCTGTAAAATCAGCACTAGGGAGGTAGAGGCAAGAGGAGTTCAAGGCCAGTCCCCACTCATAGTGAGCTTAAGGCTAGCCTAGACTATATGATCAGACCCTGTCTCAAAAATATTTTTAGAGAGCCAGGCGTGGTGGCGCACGCCTTTAATCCCAGCACTTGGGAGGCAGAGGTAGGAGGATCGCCATGAGTTCGAGGCCACCCTGAGACTCCATAGTGAATTCCAGGTCAGCCTGGGCTAGAGTGAGACCCTACCTCGAAAAACCAAAAAAAACTATATATATATATATATATATTTTTTTTTTTTTTTTTAGAGCCGGGCATGGTGGTGCACGCCTTTAATCCCAGCACTTGGGAGGCAGAGGTAGGAGGATTGCCATGAGTTCAAGGCCACCCAGAGACTACAAAGTTAGTTCCAGGTTAGCCTGGGCCAGAGACCCTACCTCGAAAAACCAATTAAAAAAAGAAGGTACTTGCTTGCAAGCCTGCTAGCCCAGCTCAGTTCCCCAGCCACACCTGTAAAGCTGGACAGACACTGATTTTCAACAGCAAGAGACCCTGGTACATGCATGCACACACATGTGTAAATACATTTTTAAAAAATATTTTATTTTTATTTATGTATTTATTTGACAGAGAAAGAGGGAGGGAGGGAGAGAGAGAGAACGGGTATGTCAGGGCCTCCAGCCACTGCAAACAAACTCCAGACACATGCCCCCCCTTGTGCATCTGGCCAAAGTGGGTCCTGGGGAATTGAACCTGGGTCCTTTGGCTTTGCAGACAAATGCCTTAAATGCTAAGCCATCCCTCCAGCCCGTAAATACATACATTTTTTAAAAGTTGAGTTGAGGTGAAGGAGATTTTGACGTGGTTCAAATGACCACTCAGGAGTGGAGGTTACGCATCACAGCTATGGAGGAGACCAGCTTCCATCCAGAGCAGCCAGGTCTCAAGGACAGACAGAGGAAAGCAATCGACAGCAGCTGTAATGCAGAGCAGCGAGGAGGCAGCTTGACTGGATGCATCCGATTCTGGGCGCAAAATACTCCAGCATCTTTCTTGGAAGGAGAGCTCTCCTGGAGCGTGTGGCATCAGCTGTTCTCACTGGGCCTGGCCTCTCGCCTTGCTACCGTCATCTTTCTTGTGGAGGTTCCTCCACTGCGTCCTCAGACGTCTGAGTTCATGCTCCTCATTGTCAGTCCTCTGGAGGCTTCTCTGAGCCCTTTTAGTCGAGAACGTTTACCTTGAATTTGTTGTTGTTATTTTTGTTTTGTTTTTCGAGGTAGGGTCTCACTCTAGCCCAGGCTGACCTGGAATTCACTATGTAGTCTCAGGGTGGCCTCGAACTCATGGTGATCCTCCTACCTCTGCCTCTCAAGTGCTGGGATTAAAGGTGTGCACCACCAGGCCTGGCTTTCTTTCCATTTTTATTTGTACACATGTGCCATGTGTAGGTGCGTGTGTGTGCATGCACGCATGCATGCATGCATGCACCAGGGCCTTTACCACTGCAAATGAACTCCAGACACATGCTACTTTAAAAATATATGTTATAAGTCATTTGGAAACCTACTTTTTAGGACAATGGAACACTCAGAAGCCATAGACCGTTTCTAGAAAATTTTCAGTGCCAGGGATAGGATACCTTACAGTGAGTTGTTGGCCAGGGAGGTCATGACACCCCCAAAAATTCCAGGCCATTGCCAAGGCTCTTGGTTTCCCACCAGTAATAGATGGTAAGACCCTATTGCTGAAGACTCCACATACTTGGGCTGCAAGGTCACTGAGAAATCCTGCTGGAGCTGAGCTGAAAACCTCCTCCATGTAGACCAGCTGACAGAAAGCTGGAAAAAGCTACTCTGCATGCAGTTCAATGGGAGAGAGAGAAATCACCAGTGAAGATACTCCACAGTGGACACTGCAAGCCTTATATTTGGCCAGCCATGACAAATGAGTGAATGGGTGCAATAGTGGCACGTCTGTTATGGGGGAAACTAACCACTGTATAATTGGACTGGAGGCCCACTCCATGGAAGGGAATACATCCTTGATACTGAAAACCTACAACAAGGGTAGTCATGAGCCCTGGGGGTGTAACATCTACTGGTGTCTGGCTAAATGCATATACTATGCTCACCAACCTGCCCAGTAAGCACTTCTCTTAATGTTCATACCCACATATTAATGCTACTCTCACTTTTGGTTACAGAAGCTTCTCTTTTCAGATGGTGTTGACCTTGGGATGACTCAGAAGGCACCATGATATTGAGAAGTGACAGAGGAGTACTCAGCACTAAAATATCTTTATCTCACCTTCCAAGACTCAGGGTCCATTGCGGAAGAGGTGGCAGAAAGAATGTAAGATCCAAAGGAAGGGTAGAACTCCTTATAATGTGCTCCTCCAATCACAAAATGACCTGGTCAGGGATTTCCTCTGGAAGTCATGGAAGGAGCTGCTTGGGGTGCACAGACAGCCTGTAGTGCTGAAGAGCACAAGGCTGAGGCAGGGAAGGAGCCCAGGTGTGAGTGCTCACACACCCTCTCCCAGCAGGGTCTAGGATGCTCTGAGGGTTTCCTGACGCTCAGAGATGCAGCTCTCAGGATGTGATCTTCCTAAACCAGGAAGGGGAGAAGCAAGCTCTTCCAGCTCTACCTGGCTCCTTCCTACAAGCCTAGTCTCCCCACCAGTTTAATCTCTCAGGCTGAAGCTCCCATTGGCTGTCCCCTGGCTGACATAGTAGCGCCGCTGTCCTGCTAGGCTTCTCAGCATTCTCTGCTGGCTTCTCATTCCTTCCTTCCATCTCCCTTCCTCCTGAGTGGGAGGTGGTGCCAGGAGTCCAGAGTGGAGCGTTCCCTCTCCCTTATGCTGTCTGTCCAGTGTTGGGGATCAAACACAGCTTTGGCCATACTAGGCAAGCTATCTACTACAGCCCTCTTCTGTTCGTTTTTTTTTTTTTTTTAATATTTATTTATTTGCAAGCAGAGAGAAAGAGAAGAGAAACAGACAGAGAGAATGGGCATGCCAGAGCCTCCAGCCACTGCAAATGGATTCCAGATACATGTGCCACCTTGTGCATCTGGCCTTAGGTGGGCACTGGGGAATTGAACTCTAGTCATTATTCTTTGCAGCTAAGTGCCTAAACCACTGAGCTGTCTCTCCAGCCCTCTCTTTCTCAAAAACCCAGTGCCTTTTCACAAATCAGAACTTGGTGACTACATGCTGACTTGATTTGGACCCATATTTGACTCTGTGGAATCTTCAAAAGAACTGATCAAACTATGTGTCATGGAACCTGCCATCATTTCTGTCCGTGTCGCATGGATGACAGAGTCTGAGTAGAAATGCTGGGAAAGGTGTGTGTGAGCGCAGGGCCCAGTCTCCAGGTGATTAACCAAGCTACCTGACTTCAGACACGTTCGCTTTTGTCTCTACCACTGTGAAAATGCACAGCCCATATCTGCTGAGTTCAGATTTGGTTTGATGAACATGTTTGGCCAAGATTAAGTCTATACATTCCCTAAATAAATCAACCTGTTTGGGCAAAACAAACGACCGTATTATGACATGAGCCAAGCAGAAACTTCCCCTGCAACTCTTCTATGAATGTGGCACGTTTATCAACCCAGCGTCCCACTGGCTCTGCCCCAGAGCTGAGAAGTCCTGCCTGCCTCAGAGCACGCTGCTGATGACACACCCTTGGGAGTCTGTGGCGCTGTTGCTTTGACTCCGCAATAAGTGATGGCCAGATTAAAGTTCCCTGGAGAACAGCTGATCTTAATCTCACAGCTGCCTCTGATTTGGTGAGACTGTTGAGAACTTGGAGAAAGAAAACAGAAATGCTCTGTCATCTGGGGTATGAGATAAATGAAATGCTTGCCATTAATTTTAACAGAACTATCTTGAAAGTGCCTAAATAGGCTGGGACAAGTATGAGTCTTCCCTGGTTGGGCTGCTTCCAAGGCTACTGAACATGTGCCTGGTCGTTCCACGAAGACCCTCCTTGGTTCTCGGTTCTACATGCACCTACATATCTGCCTGAACCACGAGAAAACATGGGCAGTTCACAGACAGCCTCAGAAATTCTGTACTTGTGCTGGTTTTGCCTGCCTCCCATTACTAATATTTTCGGTGAGAACAAAGGGTGTGAGCCCAAGATGTTTGACATGAGCCCCGTCGGCCAGGGCTGGCACAGAACTTACTTCACCAAGCACAGTGTGGAGCGGAGCAGCAGTCTGGGACTCACATGGCCTGATCCAGAGCCTTTGGGTCTGCGGAGGAGTAAGCTTCATGCTCTTGGGCAAGTGCTTTCGTCTTGCACCTCACTTTCCTCACGTGCGGTGGTGGTGATTAAGTGAGGTGCTGGATGGAGAGTGACACATCTGGATGCGAAGACGACAGCTGCTCTGAGACGCTGTAGTGATAGCATTCACTTAGTAAGCACTTATGATTAGTGCTGCGTGCCCAGTTCCAGGAAAGGCGATTTACATGACGGTTTCAGTGTGTGCACATACAGTACACACAGCTCGATAGATGGAAGAGTGCTGTTATGTGTACGCTGAAAGGTAGGTGTGGGGATCAATGCCAGGTGGTCCACTTTTTTTAAATCAGTTTTTCAAGGTAGGGTCTCGCGCTAGCCCAGGGTGACCTGGAATTTACTATGTAGTCTCAGGGTGACCTTGAACCACTTCTTTTGTTGCTAGGGTTGAAATCATTCTCATTCCCCACAATGACTATGACATCAATTGAATATAAATTCAAGGACTACTTAGCCACATATTCATTGTTTTATTTTTAAAATATTTATTTATTTGCAAGCAGAGAGAAAGGGAGAGGAAGAGGGAATGAGAATGGATGCACCAGGGCCACTTGCCACTAGGAACCAAGTCCAGATGCATGTGTCACTTTGTGCATCTGGATTTATGTGGGTACTAGGGAACTGAACTCAGCCTGTCAGGTTTTGTAAGCAAGAACCTTTAACTGCTGAGCCATCTCTCCAGCTCTCATTATTTTAAAATATAATGAAACGCCACTATGACATGTTATTTCATTACTACAATTCACACCCTTAGCTTCAAATTTTCATTATGTTAGCTTTACTAATTTCAGATCTATAATACATTATTTTATTGTTATATTTAAAATGTTTATGTAAAGGAACACATTTAATGTTTTAATAAGATTAGCATAAAGATAACTCCAGAATAAAGACCTGCTAGCCTAATCATTCTAATAAATGTCATGGTAAAAATTATAAATAAAATTATATTTAATGAATCACAGTGCTAGATTCACCAAGCAATTCATCTGTGCCAGGCAGGCTTATTACAGGAACCTAAGAATGTGATAGTAGGAATTGGATGCGGCACACCATGGGTATGCAGAAATGCTATGGTCTTTTGGTTGCTTTGTAAACTGTCAGCTTGCTACACTCAACCGAGTTCTTCTAAATTCCCTTCTCTTAGTTTAGGGCATTTCAGTAACTGGAATATTAACAACTATGAGCAAGTTTGTTCACACAAAAGCAATGACAACTACTTTATTTGGCTAGCTGCAGTAATAAAATAATAAAGACATACCTTAGCCAGTTGTGCTGACCCTGGCCTATAATCCCAGAATTCAAGAGGTGGATGTCTCAGGAGTTCAAGGCCAGTCTCAGATATACAAGTTCAAGATCAGCCTGAGCAACATGTGGCATTGTCTCAAAACACACACACACACACACACACACACACAAATTAACATGTGTTCTGATTTAAGAGATTTTAAATCATTAACAAGACATGTATCAAGAAAAATCACATTTTAGATTGTCAAGAAAAGATGGGATTAGCTGGGCATGGTGGCACACACCTTTAATCCCAGCACTTGGGAGGCCGAGGTAGGAGGATCACCAAGAGTTCAAGGCCACCCTGAGATGACATAGTGAATTCCAGGTCAGTGTGGGCTAGAGAGAGACCCTACCTCATAAAAACAAACAAAAAAAAAAAAAAAAAAAAGAGAGAGAGAAGAAGAAAGAAGGAAAGAAAAGAAAAGATGGGATTATTTACCCTACCTCCATCTCTTCCTTTTTATGTTGGCTTTTTGAGGCAGTGTCTCATGTAGCCCAGACTAGTTGCAACTTGCTATGTATTCCAAGGATGATCTTGAACTCCTTCTTCTACCTCCCAAGTGCCGGGATTATAGGTGTGCCACCTCATCCACTTCCCACTTGTCTGTGCCCTTAGAACTGTTCTAATAGATCAAGGCTGTGGTGGTGGATCAGGAAAAGCACTGTTTTTCTTGGCTGTAAAGAACATTGCTGGGATCATTTGATAATGTTGAGTAAAAATTACATTTTAAAAATAAAGTATTTTGTGCCGTGGACTAGCTGTCAGGATACTGGAAAGACATATGCAGCCTTTTGGGGAGAAAAGCCATCCATGGTCTTAACCAGCAGTGGACCCTGCAAGCTGCTCAGCTGGGCAGCCAGGCCAAATGTGCCAACTAGAGCAATGGTGGCATGTATGTTATGGGGAAACCAACTGCTCTCTAATTGGATTTGAGGCTCCCTCCATGGGGAGGGAATTCATGTCTGGTACTGAAAACCTGATCAAAAGCCTATGGCTAGGGCTGGAGACACGGCATAGCAGTTAAGTGCTTGCCTGTGAAGTCTAAGGACCCCAGTTCAGGGCTCAATTCCCCAGGTCCCATGTTAGTCAGATGCACAAGGGGGTGTACAAGTCTGGAGTTCGTTTGCAGTGGCTAGAGGCCCTGGTGCCCCCATTCTTTCTCTCTCTCTCCCTCTCTCTCTCTCTCTCTCTCTCTCTCTGCTTCTTTCTCTCTCTGTCTGCTGCTCTCAAGTAAATAAATAAAAATGAACAAAAAAATTTTTTAAAGCCTATGGCTAGGGAGGTCATAAACTTCAGGGAGGAAAATACTACTGATGTCCGGTTAAAGAAGTGTAATATGGCCACCAAACTGTCCTCTATATACTCATGTTTATGCCCATATCTTAATGCTACTCTCACTGTTCCTTACAGAAGCTTCTCTTTTCAGATGGCGGTGACCACTGGAGGGACTCAAAGCTCACCACAGTACTGAGAAGTGACAATGGAGTGCTCAGCACTAAGTGAGACGCCTTTATCACTCTCTCCAAGGCTCAAGAACCCCTGCAGAAGAGGTGGGGGAAGAATGTAGGAGCCTAAGAAAGGGGAGGAGTGCCTACAATACTGTCTTCCAGACACAAAGTGACCTTGATATTCATGACCCCACAGTGGCTGATCTACACAAGACCTTCATAATAGCAGGGGAAAGAATAATGATTTTAAAATACGAGAGAGTCTAGTTGGAAAGAAGAAGGATTCAGTGGAGGGGTTGGGGAGGGAGGGAGGTGGGATGGTTTTATAATCATGTTTTATTGTTGTTGTTGTTGTTGTTGTTTTGAGGTAGGGTCTCACTCTAGCTTGGGCTGACCTGGAATTCACTATCTTTTCTCAGGGTGGACTCGAACTCATGGAGATCCACCTACCTCTGCCTTCCAAGTGCTGGAATTAAAGGTGTGCACCACCATGCCCAGCTTCGTGGTATTTTTTTATATATTTATAGAAGTTATCAATAAAAAAGTTTTTTAAAAAATAAAAATAAATATGGGCTGGAAAGATGGTTCAGCAGGTAAGGCTCTTGCCTGTAGAACTTAATGACCAGAGTTCAATTCCCCAGAACCCATGGAAAGCCAGGTGCACAAAATGGCACAAGCATCTGGAATTCATCTGCAGCAGCTGGAGGCTCTGGTGTGCCCATTCTCTCTGTCTGTCTCTCTCTGCTTGCAAATAAATAGATAAAAATAAAGCATTTTGTGAATATGTGTTTCCTAGTTATGATTATATGATTATTGCACTATAGTATCAGAGAATGTTTTTATTTTTATTTTCGAGGTAGGGTCTCACTTTAGCCCAGCTGACCTGGAATTCACTATGTAGTCTCAGGGTGGCTTTGAACTCAAGGCAATCCTCCTACCTCTACCTCCCAGTTGCTGGGATTAAAGGCATGTGCCACCACACCTGGCTAATATTTTTAATACACACAAAAAATACACAATTAAGGATTTATTTGTTCAAACAAACAACTGAGGAGAGAGTAATAATGAGGGTCAACACAGATATGGGAAACACGGCAAAACGTTGATGTGGAGAGCTTGGGTGGACAAGACAAAAACTTTTTGTGTTGCTTGCTATTGAAAATATTTCAAAATAAGAAGCTGGAACTTAGAAACAGCTCAGTGGAGGAGGATATAAGAAAAGGTTGGTGTTGCCGAACTGTGGCAACAAGGGCAGAAATGCACAATAATCAGGGGAAGTGATGCTCTAAGCATTTTCAAGACAGACAGCAGTGGTGAGACTGAGTCGAGAGGAAGTGTGTGGAGTGAACCTCATTCTGACCCTGCTGTGGGTGGACTTTTCACTTAGATGCTGGTCTGCAGAGACACCCAATCTGAACATATGACACATGCTGTATTTGTTGCCTCCAACTGCTTGGGGCAGTGGGCCTGGCAGAAACCACGTGCGCCACCATGCCCTGCCATATATATATATATATATATATATATATATATATACATATATATATATATATATATATATATATATATATATATATAGTTGTTGTTGTTTGTTTGTTTGTTTGTGGTAGGGTGTTGCTCTAGCCTAGGCTGTCCTGGAATTCACTTGGTAGTCTCAGGGTGGCCTCGAACTCATGGCAATCCTCCTATCTCTGCCTCCCAAGTTCTGGGATTAAAGCCATGCGCCACCATGCCCAGATTGTGAAAATATTTTTAAAGAAAGAAAACATACTTTGAGCAATGCCTGAACCAATCTCTGCAAACCTGCCCCTTCAGATGCCGCAGCAGGCACTGTTCCCTTGGGAAACTTAGCCTGTTCAGTGCATTTCCCCAATTAACTACTGTTATGAGGTTTCCTTCTATATATACCCCCAATTATTTAAACCTACAACTTCTCAGGCTCTGTCCCAGTTCCTGGGCTAAGGTAAAACATAAGTCATGATAATAAAGATGACTGTAACATTATTTCTAGCAAGTCAAACTTCCCATAATTGTGCAAGAAGCTGCGGTACCTCTGACCTTGCCATTGGGAAGGTGGGGAGGGCAGGGAAGGGCCAGGACATGTGGAGCCTGCTCTGATCTAATCTCGCTTCTCGTTTTAGCAGCCGTGTGACCTTGGGCAAATCTCTTGAGCTGAAAATTCCTCATCTATGAAAGGAGATATTTGGTCTCTAATAGAAGGTGGTTGTGGGAGATTCTGGATGGTTGGAAAGCATTCCTTTCTGGCCCGAGACCATCTCAGAGATCAGTATCTTTGGTTACCATGCCCTTTGTCAAGTTCAGGGCACATTAAGGACTAGAAAATATTTGTCTAAATAAATTAATTTCTGAACTGTTTTGAGAGTTGATAACTTCTGTACTGCTTTTTAAAAAACGGGTGTGTTGGATTGGAGAGATGGCTTAGTGGTTAAGGCGCTTGCCTGCAAAGCCTAAGGACCCAGGTTCAGTCTCTCGCCAGATCCCATGTAAACCAGATGCACAAAGGTGAGGCAAGCGCAAGGTCACACATGCCCACTAGCATCTGCAGTTTGATTTCAGTGGCTGAGGCCCTGGCGTGCCAATTCTCTCTCTCTCTCTAAAAAAATGAGTGTGTTGAGAAGGCGATATGTTCTTTGGTGCTGTAACTGCTGGTAAACTGTCCATGCTCTGGTAAATAATCCCAACAATGCTCAAGTCAGGAGCCTAGTTAAGCTCAGCAGGTCACACACACAAAATGACTTAAAGTATCAGTGGGGCTGGCTGGGAAGGAGCTCAATGGGAGTGGGAGGAGGACAGGAGAAGGTAACAGAAGGTGATTATGATCAAAATACATGACATACATGTATCAAGTTGTCAACAAAATATATTTTTTAAATAAATTTTATTTATTTAGCAAGCAGAGAAAGATAGAGAGAAGAGAGACAGACAGAGAGAGAATGGGCGCACCAGGGCCTCCAGCCACTGCAAATGAACCCCAGACACATGTGTCCCTTGTACATGTAGCTTATGTGGGTCCTGGGGAACTGAACCTGGGTCCTTTGGGCTTTGCAGGCAAATGTCTTAACCACTAAGCCATCCCTCCAGTAAATGACTGATTTTATCTGAGGATGTGGCTCAGTGACAGAGCACTTGTCTTGCACAAGGTACTCATCCCTAGTACTGAAAGACAAAACAAATCCTAGTTTCCCCAGCTTTTCTCTTGCTGTTGTATCATAACATAGTCAACTACATAATTTGCAGATACCAGTGCACGACGGAAACAAGGGCCTGCATGCAAAAATCACTAGGAACTTTAAGATAGCAATAGCAAAGAATGAAACCAAGTGCAGAGCCCTTCTAAGCATGTGCCTGCCCAGGCTGCTGCTGCGGGGTTGACGATGAGACCAACGGCCACGAAAGTGTTCAGGGCTCTGAAATGATGCGTCCCCAAGAAGTAAGGACAGCCTCGTGTCTGGCTGTCAGGCCCCTTCTCCCCCGCTTGGACCAAGGCAGGGTGTGGACAAAGACAGGAGATCAATCATGAATCTAGGAATGGCATGGGAACAGAGCCTGCGCTCCCCAAAGACCAATCCAAGGACAAGGGAGGGAGATGGGAGGGATAGTCTAAAACACATCAAACCCATCTCCTTTCACAGTCAGTGGGATCACTGGGTGGGGGGGGGGGGAAGCTCCCTATTCCCAAGGGAGATTTTCCATCAATAAACTTTTTTTTTTTTTTTTTTGTCTTTCAAGGTAGGGTCTCACTCTAGCCCAGGCTGACCTAGAATTAGTCTCAGGGTGGCCTCGAACTCATGGTGATCCACCCACCTCTGCCTCCCAAGTGCTGGGATTAAAGGCGTGTGTCACCACGCCTGGCTCCACCATCAATAAACTCTTACTTCCACCTTGCTGTCTTTTCATCTCTCTCTGTTTTTTGTTTGTTTGTTTGTTTGTTGTTTTGTTTTAGGTTTTCTTTGTTGAGGTAGGGTCTCACTCTAGCCCAGGCTGACCTAGAATTTACTATGTAGTCTCAGGGTGGCCTCGAACTCACAGAGATCCTCCTGTCTGCCTCACAAATGCTAGGATTAAAGGCGTGTACCACCATGCCCCGCCTTGTCTTCTCTTAGTTCTTCATGGGTGAAGAAGAACCCACCTGCTATCCAGAATTATTGTGGTGCCCAGTGGGGGCTCGAAGGCAACTTCTCCAGTCTGCTCTAAGGTCAGGGTTGGTTGGAGTGAACCAAGACAGAACTGGGGAGAAGTGACCACAAGTTTTCAGCATTCTGCTAAGCCTTCCTGATTGGGAGGGAGATGCCATGGTTAGCACACCAGAACTCCTCAGCAGATCTTTCTCTCTCTCTTTTTTTTAAACTTTTTTTTTATTGACAACTTTCATACTTACAGACAATAAACCATGATATTTCCCTCCCCTCCCTCATTTTCCCCTTCACAAATCCACTCTCCATTATATCTCCTCCCCCTCTCCAATAGTCTCTCATTATTTACTTCTTTTTATTGGCCATTTCCATAATTATAGACAATAAACCATGGTAATTCCCTCCCCCTTCACTTTCCCCTTTGCAATCCCACTCTCCATCATACCCCTTCTCCCTCTCAGTCAGTCTCTTTTACTTCGATTTCATCATCTTTTCCTCCTATTATGATGGTCTTGTGTAGGTAGTGTCAGGCACTGTGAGGTCATGGATATCCAGGCCATTTTGTGTTCTTTTGGCTCTTACATTCTTTCCACTACCTCTTCCTCAGTGGACCCTGAGCCTTGGAAGGTGGGTGTTCTCATTGCTGGTAGAAATCACCCAACCAACTTGTGGGAAAAAGAGGTTTATTTTGGTTTTCAGGCTCGAGGGGAAGCTCCACAATGGCAGGGGAAAACAGTGGCATGAGCAGAGGGTGGACATCACCTCCTGCCCCATGTCAGATGGACAATAGCAACAGGAGAGTGTGCCAAACACTGGCATGGGGAAACTGGCTATAACACCCATAAGCCTGCCCCCAACAATACACCGCCTCCTGGAGGCTTTAATTTCCAATTGCCATCAGCTGGGGAGACTAGCATCCAGAACACCTAAGTTTATGGGGGACACCTGAATCAAACCGCCACATTCTCTAGCCCCCATAGACTGATAACCATACATGATGTAAAACGCAATGCATTCATCCAACTTTAAAAGTCCCCATAGTTTTATCAATTCCAATGATAGTCATACATCCCCATAGTTCAAAGTCTTTTAACTGAGCCATAATACCAAAAGAAATCCCCCCAAAACCATAATGGCACAGAATAAACATTCACACTTCAAAAGATGGCATTGGGCCTAGCAAAGAAATACCCAAGCCATACATGCTTTAAACAGGGTGAACACCAAACTCTGTAGCTCCAAGTCCAACAACTCTGGTCAATGACAAGTCTCTGGAGTTCCAACTCCACCCCTCCAGCTAGGCTACTCACAGTCCTGGAAAACTTCATCAGGGCCGGCAGCTTTCCTAAGCAGCCATCTCATGGTCCCAGCATCTCCACTGGGTCTCCACTACAAGCCATGGTTCATCCTCATGGCCCCACAGGGTCTCCATGCAGGCATCTAGCAAACCTGCTTCACACTGCCCATGGCCATTTCCAAAACACAAGACCATTTTGCAAACTCAGTGACCCCCTCTTTCCTGAATTTATTATACTCCACAATACCAGTTAGAATGCCAATTTGTTAATTCAGGGGGGAATAAAGCAGACTTTTAAGAACAGGACTCTTCTTGAGGACTCAGACCCTTTCAAAAGAGTCTGCATACTTCCTGTTGCCCCAGTGCAGGTCAGCTGGCCCAATCTCAAAGGTTACAATCTCTCAATTGCAGCTGAACAGGCAGCAGTTCACCTAAAGATTTTTCATTCTGTGCCATATCCCCTGCTCACACCAGTTCATTTCTATGCAAAGCAACCCTGCACAACTTCTCAGGACACAGGCATAACAGCAAGCTTTTCACACAAACTGTCAGCCCAGTGCAAACAAAGCTATTTCTCACCTTCAAAAGCCAAACCTCACAGTCCACAATTCTTACTGCATTCAGGTCTTTCAACTCTGACCAGAATAGTCCATCAAGCTGTGCTTACAGCACTGCAAGGCATCTCTTAGGCCAAGGTTTCAAGTTCTTCCACATTCCTCTTGAAAATCAGCTCCAGTAGGAGGATCGCCTTGAGTTCGAGGCCACCCTGAGACTACATAGTGAATTCCAGGTCAGCCTAGGCTAGAGTGAGACCCTACCTCGAAAAACCAAAAACAAAACCAAAAACAAAATCAGCTCCAAAAAGCCAAAGCCACACAGTCAGGTGTCTAGCAGCAACCCCACTCCTTGGTACCACTTTACTGTTGTAGTCAGGTTCTTATTGCTGGTAGAAATCACCCAACCAAGAGCAGCTTGTGGGAAAAGAGGTTTCTTTTGGCTTACAGGCTCAAGGGGAAGCTCCACAATGGCAGGGGAAAATGATGGCATGATCAGAGGGTGGACATCACCCCCTGGCCCACATAAGGTGGACAACAGGAACAGGACAGTGTGACAAACACTAGCCAGGGGGAGCTGGCTATAACACCCATAAGCCTACGACCAACAAATCACCACCTCCAGGAGGCTTTAATTTCCAATTGCTATCAGCTGGGGAGCCTAACACCTAAGTTTATGGGGGATACCTGAATCAAACCACCACAGTGTGATAGAGATGTTTCAGTGCTGAGGCCTCCTCTGTCACTTCTTCTCAGCACTATGATGCCTTCTGAGTCACCCCAGAGATCATTGTCATCTGAAAAGAGAAGCTTCTCTAACCAAAAGTGAGAGTAGCATTAATACATGGGTATTAACATTAAGAGAAGTGCTTACTGGGAAGTTTGGTGAGCATAATATATGCATTTAGCCAGACACCAGCAAGTGTTACACCCCTAGGGCTCATGACTTCCCCATCATAGGGTTTTCAGTATCAGGAATGTATTCCCTCCTGTGGAGTGGATCTCCAGTCCAATCAGAGAACCCTTGGTTTCCTCCATGACAGATGTGCCACTATTGAACCTGTTGGCTCATTTGGCCTGGCTGGCCCAACTTAAGGCTTTCAGTGTCCGTTGTTGTTTATCTGCACTGATGACTTCTCTCTCTCCCATAAGGCTGCATGCAGCATAGCTTCTTCCAGCTTCCTGTCAGCTGGTCTATGCAGAGGTTTTCAGCTCAGCTCCAGCAGGATTTCTCAGTGACTTTGCAGCCCAAGCCTGTGGAGTCTTCAGCAATAGGGTCTTACCATCTATTCCTGGTGGGAAACCAAGAGCTTTGACAATGTCCTGTAAGGTTAGGGGGGCTTCAAGGACCTCCCTGGCCAACAACTCACTGGAAGGTATCCCATCCCTGGCACTGACGTTTTTCTAGTAACAATCTATGGCTTCTGGGTGTACCATTGCCCAAGAAAGTAGGTCCCCATATGGCTTATTCATGACATCTTGAATTTTTTTATAGTGAAAAAAAAAAAAGCTGTATTCAGAATTAGCAAGCTGGATCCAGTTTAGATGATCCCAATGTTGGCAACATCCGAACCATCATAATGGGGAGCCAGCCGAACGTATGCCTTCTTCTCTCCATCAGGCCTGGTCAGGGTGGTGACTTTGGCCACATCAATGACACAGAGTTTCTTCACAGCCTGTCTGATCTGGGGCTTGTTAGTCTTGACGTCCACAGTGAACACCGGTGTGGTGTCGTCTTCTGTCTTCATGACCAACTCAGTGGTCAGGAACTGGGTGAGGGTACAGAGGTCCTGCTTGCTTCTCCTGGGCGCTCTCCCCAGGGTATTCGGGCTGCCTCTGGAGGCGCAGTGTCTCTGTCAACGGAATGTGGGCGATGTGTGGATCTTGTGGCTGTGGACACCTTTCAGCGTGGCCTTTTTGGCTTTCAAAACATTTGCTTTGGCTTCAGCCTTGGGAGGAGCCGGGTCTTCATTCCTCGCTTTCGGCGCCATCTTGGTGAAAAAAGCAACATCTTAAATTTGGAATAACCCTCCCCCAACCCTTCCTTTACTCAATCTCTTCTCCTGACCTGACGTAGGCCATTCCACCCCCAGTAATTTGTGCACCTACTATATATATACAATACTTGCAGTCAGGTTCATATTGCTGGTAGAAATCACCCAACCAAGAGCAGCTTGTGGGGAAAAAAAGGGTTTATTTTGGCTTACAGACTCGAGGGGAAGCTCCATGATGGCAGAGAAAATGATGGCATGAGCAGAGGGTGGACATAACCCCTGGCCAACATAAGATGGACCACAGCAACAGGAGAGTGTGCCAAACACTGGCAAGGGGAAACTGGCTACAACACCCATAAGCCTGCCCCCAACAATACACTGCCTCCAGGAGGCGTTAGTTCCCAAATCTCCATCAGCTGGGAACCTAGCATTCAGAACACCTGAGTTTATGGGGGAGACCTGGATCAAACCCCCACACATACCATCCCCTTAGATCTAAGCAGATCTGTCTTCCCCCTCTTGCACCACTGCACCCCCTCAAAGAATAAGCATCAGGTTGTTCTGTACCCACAAGCAATGAGAGGTGGTTTCCAGAGTCTGTGGGACTGCTATTCTCCCTGAAAACTCTCCAAATGCTTTTTTTTTCCTTTATTTTTTTCCAAATTTTTATGAACAACTTCCATGATTATAAAAAATACCCCATGGTAATACCCTCCCTCCCCCCACTTTCCCCTTTGAAACTCCATTCTCCATCATACCCCTCCCCATCTCAATCAGTCTCTCTTTCATTTTGATGTCATGATCTTTTCCTCCTCTTATGATGGTCTTGTGCAGGTAGTGTCAGGCACTGTGAGGCCATGGATATCAAGGCCATTTTGTGTCTGAAAGGAGCACATTGTATGGAGTCCTACCCTTCCTTTGGCTCTTACATTCTTTCCACCACCTCTTCCACATTAGACCCTGAGCCTGGGAAGGTGTGATAGAGATTATTGCAGTACTGAGCACTGTGGTCACTTCTTTCCAGCACCATGATAATTTCTGAGTCGTCCCAAGGTCACTGCCATCTGAAAAGAAAAGATTCTCTACCCAAAGTGTGAGTAGCATTAATATAAGGGCATGAACATTAACAGAAGTGCTTACTGGGCAGTTTGATAAGCATAGTATATACATTTAGCCAGACAACAACAGATGTTACACCCCTAGGGCTCACGACTACCCCTGTTTTAAGGTTTCAGTATCAGGGATGTATTCCCTCCCATGGATCAGGCCTCCAGTCCAATTAGTGGGCAGTTGGTTTCCACCCTGATAGACGTGCCACTATTGTACCCATTGGCTCATTTGTCCTGGCTGACCAAATATAACGTTTACAGTGTCTAATGTTGAGTATCTTCACTGGAGATTTCTCTTTCTCCCATTGAACTGCATGCAGAATGGCTTCTTCCAGCTTTCTGTCAGCTGATCTACATGGAGGAGGTTATCAGTTCAGTTCCAGCAAGATTTCTCAGTGGCCTTGCAGCCCAAGTATGTGGAGTCTTGAGCAATAGGGTCTTACCATCTATTCCCGGTGGGAAACCAAGGGCCTCCACAATGGCCTATAATGTTTTGGGGGCATCAGGGACCTCCTTGGCCAACAACTCACTGGAAGATATCGCATCCCTAGCACTGAAAATTTTCTAGCAATAATCTACGGCTCCTGAGTGTTCCATTGTCCAAAAAAGTAGGATTCCATATGATTTATCTGCATCCTCTTAGATTTTGATTAGCCCTCCCTCCACCTTTCCTTTACTCAATCTCTTCCCCTGACCTTATTATGGGCCTTTTCACCCCCGTTAATCTATTCTTCTACTTACATATATAAAATACCATCCTATTAAGTACCCCCCTCCCTTCCTTTCTCTTCCCTTTATATCTCTTTTCTAGCTTACTGGCCTCTGCTACTGAGTTTTTTTTCTTCTCACACAGAAGCCCAATCATCTGTATGAGAGAGAACATGCGATGCTTGGCTTTCTGGGCCTGGGTTACCTCAGTACAATCCTTTCCAGATCCATCCATTTTCCTGCAAATTTCATAACTTCATTTTTCTTTACTGCTGAGTAGAACTCCATTGTATAAATGTGCCATATCTTCATTATCCATTCATCAGTTGAAGGACATCTAGGCTGGTTCCATTTCCCAGCTATTGTGAATTGAGCAGCAATAAACATGGTTGAGCAAGTATTTCTTAGGTAATGAGATGAGTCCTTAGGATATATGCCTAGGAGTGTTATAGCTGGGTCATATGGTAGATCAATTTTTAGCTGCCTTAGGAACCTCCACACTGATTTCCACAATGGCTGGACCAGATTGCATTCCCACCAACAGTGTAGAAGGGTTCTTCTTTTTCCACATCCTCGCCAGCATTTTTGGTCATCCAAATGCTTTTTAAAAATATTTTATTTATTAGGGCCAGGCATGGTGGCACACTCCTTTAATCCCAGCACTTGGGAGGCAGAGGTAGGAGAATCACTGTGGTTCGAGGCCACCTTGAGACTACAGAGTGAATTCCAGGTCAGCCTGAGCTAGCGCGAGACCCAACCTCGGAAAAAGAAAAACATGTATATATTTATTAGAAAAATAGAGAAGGAGAAAGAGAGAAGGAACGAGTATGCCAGGGACTCATCATTGCAAGCAAACTCCAGAAGCATGCACCACTTAGTGCCTCTGGCTTTACATGGGCACTGGGGAATTGAACCTGAATGGGGAGGCTTTGTATGCAAGCATCTTTAAGCACTGCGTCATCTCTCTATCCCCAAACCCTTGCTTTAATTAAACATCTATGCCCTTCCTTAGACCCTTGCTCTTTCTATTCCCCTCAATATCCATTGAAAGGGACTAGACTCACCTTAGACCAGTTTACTCTCCATTCTCTCCCCCTGCATGATATTGTTGGCGAACTATCGGTTTTCTCAGTAACAGCAGAAAAGGAACTATACAGATCACCTGATCTGTTTACAACTTCAGGTCCTCTAGGGTCTGATTCCCCAATGAGTTTTCAGGTCTTTTCCCATGGAATCTGCCCACTTGTTCAAGTCAGGAGCAGGAATTTCTTCTAGTCCCCATCAGACGCAACTCTTGTGAGTTTTTTTTTTTTTTTCCCAAGGTAGGGTTTCACTCTAGTCCAGGCTGACCTGAAATTTACTATGTAGTCTTAGGGTGGCCTTGAACACACAGCAATCCTCCTACCTTTACCTCCCAAGTGCTGGGATTAAAGACGTGCGCCACCATTCCCAGCATGAGTTTTTTTTTTTTTTTTAAGATTTATTTTTATTTATTTATTAGAGAGAGAGAGACAGAGTGAGTGAGAATGGGCACCAATGGTCACTGCAAACGAACTGCAGACACATGTGCCACCATGTGCATCTGGCTTATGTGAAACCTGGAGAATCGAACCGGGGTCCTTGGGCTTCACAGGCATGTGCCTCTCCAGCCCTCTTGTGAGTTTTGTTACTCTTAACACTCCTGCCTGTGCTCATAAACCGAATAACCTTTGAATTGCAATGCTTTGAGGACTAGAGGAAGCTAAGATACTTAGGTTGCCAGTGAAAGTATGCCTTACCCCTGAGAGTCATGCTTGCCCCTCAGGGAGACTCATTAGGCCAAGCTAAAAGCAATCTCTCATCCATCCTGAAGCCCCCCCAGGGCCAAGATAGAGACTCAGATCAAAGGAGGACACCCCTAATTCTGTGTATCTCTCATTTTCACTTAAAGGTGAGTGCAAAGGTTTCCCAGATCACACCCAACACACCTCTGAACTGCCTTCTAAGTAAGTGGCAAACTAGACCCTCAGGCATGGCCCAAGTATACTCTGGAGCTTGGAGAGGTTTGGCCCTCAAAGGGAACCCGAACTGCAACACCATTATTCAACTTGACCTTTTCTATAGAAAAGAAAGAAAATGGGGTGGGGAGGAAACACCTTATGGGAAATTTTTATTTCCAAAGTCACCCTGATTTATCTCAAGGATATCAACTTGATACTTTACTGATGGTGTCCTGATAAGAAAACCCAACACCATTCAGTCACCCCCCACCCCCACTCTGATGAAAGGAAGAAAAAGGGGACCCCCTGATCCAATCACTACTCAGCCCAGACCTATGTACCCATGACCCCTTTCAGGGGTACCCTCCCTATATTGGCCCCTGTGCTCCACTGTTGGAATGTTTCTCCAAGGGCTTTCCCAGGACTGTTGGGAGTACCCAACTCTAGTTGCCCCTTTTTCCCTTGCTGGACTCAAGGAAGCTCAGACAATCCCAATCACTGTGTACAAACCTTTGAAAAGTTCAACCAGCTTGACAATCTACCTTGGAAAGATGTCATTCTCCTCTTTGATCAAATCCTGTTGTCCTCTTGAAAAACAGCAGGTGATATAAAAGACTACCCTCACATGAAATTACTTCCAGTTATCCCATCAGTGGGGCTTCTATGACCTAGTGAGACAATGGGTCTTAATTCCCACTAGCTCACAGGTAGTTCCTACATCTGATCTCAACAGGGATCCCTGTGACCCCTAGGTACATGGAAAACAAAACATTCTCTGAAGCAGGGCATGGTAGTGCATGCCTTTAATCCCAGCACTCGGGAGGCTGAGGCCACCCTGAGACTCCATAGTAAATTCCAGGTCAGCCTGGACTACAGCGAGGCCCTACCTTGAAAAAAAGAATTCTCCGCATTACGTCATTGAAGAGTTAAGGAAGGCCAAAGTTAAACCTATAAATTATACCCAGTTGGCTTCCATGTATCAGGAAGAAAAGGAGTTCCCTTAAATTTCTTCAGAGGCTACAGGAGGCCATGCAGAGGCACATGATGGAAGAACCTGGTACACTAGAGAGAAGTACCCTCTTAAAAGACAATTTTATAACCCAGTCAGTACCTGCCATGAATGAAAATTCCAAAAGTTGGCCACTGAGCCAGGCAAGTCTTTGGATGACATAGTCCAAGCTGTTACTTCAGTCTTTCATAACTGAGACCTAGAAAAGGAGATGGAGAACTTAAAATGGCCAGGAGAGCAAATATCTAAGACCTGCTTCCATTGTGGTCAAGAAGGCCATTTCAGGAGTGAATGTCCTAAAAGAGGAAAAGACACCTGTTTGGACTTTATCCAATCTGTAAGGAAAATCAGTGGAAGGACAGATGTCCCCAAGGTCCTTTAACCATGAGGCTATCCCTTTCCACAAGTCAAGGATGGGTCCCAGGGCTTCCTCTATAGGCTGCAGCTGCACCCATACATCTTGAGGAGGCCCGGGCCACACTCAACTGTGGGAAAGCAGCAGGTCACATTCCTGATGAACACAGGATCCAAAGTTTCTGTCCTTCCTTTCTCTCCTGGATCATTCTCAGAAGTTACAGTTTGGGGAATATCTAGAGAGCCCCTAGAGCATTATTTTTCGCAACCTCCTGCCTGTTCATGGGTAGAGCTACAGTTCAGACCCTGGTCCTACTCTTGGGATGAGAGTTTTTCTATTAATGAACTCTTACTTCCACCTTGCTACATCTGTCTTCTTGTCTTTTATTTCCTTACTGGATGAAGACGAAGGACCCACCTAGCTAGCCAGTATCAACCCTCTACTAGTTAAGGGAATGAACTTAGAGCTGGTTCTTTTGGGTTCAAATCCCTGCTCATCCACTTGTGAGCTGTGGGATCTTATGAAAATCCATGAGAGAGGAAGACAGTGTCTCCCAAGAAAGAGAGAGTGCCCCTCTCATGAAAGGGAAGACTAGGATCTACCTCACAAGGAAGAAGTCAGGGTACTCATCTCATGAAGTAGAAGGCAGAATACCAGTCTCGTAAAGAAGACTGAGTACCTGCCTCATAGGTTATTGCAAGGTTAAACGACTATTTTCATCCAATACTTAAAGCTGTCACACAGCAAGCACTGTTGCAGTTATGGCCCTGACTTTCTTTTCTTTTCTTTTCTTTTTGGTTTTATGAGAGAGAGAGAGAGAATTGGTGCACCAGGGCCTCCAGTCACTGCAATTGAACTCCAGATGCGTGTGCCACCTTGCACACTTGTATCACCTTGTGTGTCTGGTTTACATGGGACCTGGAGAGTCAAACATGGGTCCTTAGGCTTCACAGGCAAGTACCTTAACCACTAAGCAATCTCTCCAGCCCTGTCCTGACTCTTATGTCTGTGGATATGATGGCATAGATGTTCTGGAGAATGGGACCATATGTATCTTGTTCACTGATCTGCCTCATAGTCCAGCACTTGTGCCTTGATTTCTCTCAGTTCATGTGGTTTCATTTTTGAAGTCTGCTTTTACCTGGGGCCAACTGCAGTCTGAAAAAGATAAAATGGAAAATTCCAGAAGTAAACAACTGATATATTTTAAATTGCATAGTTCCTCTTGCCCAGGATGTGAGTCACCCTTTGTCCAGTGAGTCCACAGTGTGTATATCGCCTGCCCGTTAGTCACTCAGTAGCTGCCTCAGTTATCAGGTTGATTGTCATGATACCATTGTTATGAACAGCACTTATGTTCAAGTGACCCTTACTTTACTTAGAAATAATCCCAAGGGCTGGGGATGTGGCTCAGTTGGTAGAGTGCCTGCCTAGAAATAGCCCAAAGCATAAGAATAGTGATGCTGGGGCTGGAGGGATGGCTTAGCGGTTAAGGCGTTTGCCTGCAAAGCCAAAGGACCCAGGTTCAATTCCCCAGGACCCGTATTAGCCAGATGCACAAGGGGGCGCATGCATCTGGAGTTCGTTTGCAGTGGCTGGAGGCCCTAGTGCGCCTATTCTCTCTCTCTCTATCTCCCTCAAATAAATAAATTAAATATATAAAAAATATTGTTTATTTATTTGCCAGCAGAGACAGAGAGTATAGGCATGCTAAGTTCGAGACTACCCTGAGGCTACATAGTGAATTCCAGGTCAACCCGGACTAGAGGAAAAGCAAATAAACAAAAAGAACAGAATATAGGAGGAAAATATGATGGCATCAAACTAAAAGAGTTGGAGGGGATATGATGGAAGGTGAATGTGTGAGGGGATACATGAGAGAGTTATCATGGTTTATTGTCTATAATTATGGAAGCTGTCAATAAAAGTTTCTAAACAATGAAACCCGAAGCAGTAAACTGCTGATTTTGACTAACCTCACTTAAGTAGCCCACTGTGCTCTTGCACACTTTGCTACTTTACAGTGTATCCAGTGCTATCACTTTAAATAAAAAATTCCAAACAGGCCAGGCACAGTGGCACACGCCTGATTTCTTCATGTATTTGCTAGTGATTTATATATCTTCTGTGCAGTGTCTACTCAGGCCTTGTGTCTGTTATTTTAATTGGATACATCGGGCTTTTTTTTTTTTTTTTTTGCTGTTGGATCAAACTCTTATAATTGTATATCCAATAAAGAAATAATAATATAGAATATAAGCCAGGCATGGTGGCACACATCTGTAATACCAGTGATAGGAAGGTGGAAGCAGGAAGATTAGGAGTTCTGGGACAATTTCAGCTACATAAAACTCTCAAAAAAAACCAAAACAAAACTATTTTGCACACCTTTAATCCCAGCATTTGGGAAGCAGAGGTAAGAGGATTGCTGAGAGTTCAAGGCCTCCCTGAGACTACATAGTGAATTCCAGGTCAGCCTGGGCTAGACTGAGACTCAACCTCGAAAGACCAAAAAAATATATATATTTTATTTTATTTTTGAGGTGGGGGTCTTTTGCAGTCAGGTTCACATTGCTGGCAGAAAACACCTGACCAAGAGCAACTTGTGGGGAAGAAAGGGTTTATTTTGGCTTACAGACTCGAGGGAAACTCCATGATGTCAGGGGAAAACAATGGCATGAGCAGATGGTGGACATCACCTCCTGGACAACATCAGATGGACAACAGCAACAGGAGAGTGTGCCAAACACTGGCAAGAGGAAACTCCCTATAACACCCATAAGCTGGCCCCCAACAATATACTGCCTCCAGGAGATGTTAATTCCCCAATTGCCATCAGCTGGGGCCCTAGCATTCAGAACACCTAGGTTTATGGGGACACCTGAATCAAACCACCACAGAATCTCACTAGATATAGCCCATGCTGGCTTCAAACACATAATTCTCCTGTCTCTGCCTCCCAACGGCTGGGATTACAAGCATGCACCATCACAACTGGCACAAAATTTATCATCTTAACCATTCATCTTATGTATTTTTTTGCATGTATATGCTGTTGTGGTGTGCGTGCCATGCACATGTGTGTGCTGATACATACATCCCATGTGCACATGTGCTGGGGCCAGAAGAGAACAGCAGGTGTCCTCCTCCATAGCTCTTTGCAGTGTCTCCTGGAGGCGAAATCTCTCACTGAGCCCCGGGCTGCTGGTTTTTTCAGTCAGACAGGCTGACAGGCAAGTCCCAGTGACTGTCCTGTCTCCACTGCTTCCCACAGGACTGGGGTTTCCGGCGTGGGCGGCCACCCCCAGCTTTTTACTTGATTGCTAGCTACTGAACTCGGGCCCTCACACACGTACGCTAACCACTCCTAAGCCATTTCCAAGCCCCCAATTTAAACACTTCAAGTGCACAGCTGAACAGCAAGGGTATTTATTCCCCATGGTTCACAACCAGTCTCCAGAATGTCTTCATGCCCATGAGACAATTCCTATTCTCCTCTCCCACATCCCTGCCAGCCCCCATTCCACTGTCTCCATGAACTTGACCACTCTCGTCATGTAAGTGGAATTATGCAAATTTGTCCCTGAGTTTCAGCCAGGTTGCAGCACGTGGTAGGACAGCTTGCCCTTCAGGGCTGGATGGTTTTCTGTTGTATGTATCCAGCATGTTTTGTTTACCCATCATCCACCGGACTGCTTCCATGTCAAAATTCGAGCTGCTGTGAGCTTGAGCTGTAACTCAGTGGTACAGCACTTGCCTGGCATGTGCAAGACCCTGAGTTCAATCTCTAGCTCTGCAAAAATAACAAACACACAAAGCTGCTTCAAGTATGCTGTATAAATATCTGTTCAAGACCTTGCTTTCAATTGTTGTGGATGTATTCTGTTGTTTCATATATATTGAGATAGGAGCTTGTGTAGTCCAGACTGTAGATAATGAACTAGCAATAAACCATATATGCATGCCTTCTAAAACCAGCTTGCACATCAACCTCAGGACTCCCAGAATCAGATATGCCTAATGCACAGCTCTGTGACTGTTATATCAAATGATCAAAGAAGAAAAGTTGAACTCTGGATTCCCGCTTGGAGCAGGCAGAGGTGTGTAGCCACTGGCTCAAGAAAGGCTCAAGAGAGAGGTGACTGCGTATCTTCCCATTTCCATGTTCAGTGACACCCTGTCTGAAGTTTGAAACCAGCCATATTGAAAGAATTTATACCATGAAAGCCAGAAAGTGCCATAAATTGGCCACCCTCCATGTGTGCATGTCCTAAGCGCTTATTGCTAAGCCGTTACCAGCATGCCACATTGTCAGGGACTGGGCCATTACTGGGGACCACGGAGGGGTAGGGTTCTTTTTAAAATATTTTATTTATTTATTTGAGGGTCTGGAGAGATGGCTCAGCGGTTAAGGCACTTGCCTGAAAAGCCTTAGGACCCAGGTTCGATTCCCCAGTACACACATAAGCCAGATGCACAAGGTGGTGCACGTGTCTGGAGTTTATTTGCATTGACTAGAGGCCCTGGCATGCCCATTCCATCTCTTTCTCTGTCTATTTCTCTCTCAGATAAATATATATGTATATTTATAAATAATATTTATTTATTTATTTATTGGAGAGACAGAGGCGGAGAGAGAGAGAAGCAGATAGAAAGCTCCAGGGCCTCCAGCTACTGCAAACGAACTCCAGATGCATGCACTACCTTGTGCATCTGACTTATGTGGGTATTGGGGAATAGAACCTGGGTCCTTAGGTTTGGAGGCAAGCACCTTAGCCATTGACCCATCTCTCCAGCCATGGAGTAGAGTTCTTTAGTCAGTTATATGAGGCATATAATTTACTCCTATTATACTCCTTTCTTCAGCAACAAAATATTATAGTGAGATAAACATATCTATATAGCATATATCATATATCATCTATATTTATCTACACATGTGTGTGTATACACACATGGGTTTTCATCCATGGTTCCTGGCTCATAACTCCTTCCCCACAGCAGACCATACAAATTAGACTTTTTCTTCCCCAAGGCAGATCCCAAACTGTAATCTTTGTCTGCCTGTCTGTGTCGGAGCTGTCCACAGAGAGCTTCTCTGACCTGCCTCTTCCCATAGCAGATCAACAGATAGACCTCAGAATAGCTGGAGGGCGGAATGCTGGAGCCCAGGGCTGCGCTGGGCTCCCCACCCTGCCCACCTGCGTCCTGCACTCACGCACTGCCCACACAAACCTCAACGGTCAGGGTTCGGAGAGCTTTAGGACAGCTGGCCATGTGGAGGGTCCTGCAGGGTGCACTCTGGGAGGTCAGGGAAGATGCCCATCTCTCCCTTGGACTGTGCCCTGGCACCTCTTCATCCCTGTCCTACACAGGAAAATGCAAGTGTTTCCCTCAGTTCTGTGAATGCACCATTTATTCCCTCCTCTTCCTCCTCCTCCTTTCTTTGTCTTCCTTTTTTAAAACAATTTTTTTTCTTTCTTTCTTTGTCTTCACTCCCCCCCACCCCTGGTTTTTCGAGATAGGGTCTCACTCTAGCCCAGGCCGACCTGGAATTCATTCAGTTGTCTCAGGGTGGCTTTGAACTCACAGTGATCCATCTACCTCTGCCTCCCAAGTGCTGGGATTAAAGGCGTGCGCCACCACGCCCAGCTCTTTCTTTGTCTTTTAAAAAAATATTTTATTTACTGGGCTGGAGAGATGGCTCAGCGGTTAAGATACTTGCCTACAAAGCCGAAGGACCCAGGTTCAATTCTTCAGTACCCATGTAAGTCCAGATGTACAAGGTAACATGTGTCTGGAATTTGCAGTGACTAGAGGCCCTGGTGTGCTCCTCTCTCCCTCTCTCTAAAATAAATAAAATAGTTTTTTTAAAGATTGGTTTTGCTTGTGGGATGGAGGGTTGGCTTAGCAGTTAAGACGTTTGCCTGCAAAACCAAAAGACCTTGGTTCAAGTCCCCAGGACGTAAGCCAGATGCACAAAGTGGCACATGCGTCTGGAGTTCGTCTACAGTGGCTGGAGGCCCTGGCACACCCATTTTCTCTCTTTCTCTCTCTCTCCTTCTCTTTGTCCCTCTTCCTCTCTATCAAATAAATAAAATAAGAATATTTTAAAAAATAAAATAAAAGGATTATTGGGCTTGAAAGCATAATAAGCTACCAGGTAGAGGGTCATGGGAGGAGTCTCAAGGTCACAGAGTGGGCAGACTAAGTCTCTGTAATGGAAGAAATAGGGACAAACTGGGATTTTGTAGGTGAAACACCAGGAAACCTCAAATGAACTGACCAGCACTTGCAAGGTACTTACACTAACTCGGACAAGAAGACACAGCGACTAGACTGGCCAGTGGTCCAGGGAGCCCGAAGACTATGGACTCGGAACTGAGCACTGTGTTCATTGTCTCGGACATGGTTATCTGGGTCCTTGCTTGTTCCTGCAGCGTGGGCGGTTTAGGAAGCCAAGGGTTACAGTGACTGACAGTGATGTTCAGCCAGATGTGGTGGCGCACGCCTTTAATCCCAGCACTCCAGAGGCCTAGGTACGAGGATCATCATGAGTTCGAGGCCAACCTGAGACTGTGCATTCTAGGTCATCCTGGGCTAGAGTGAAACCCTACCTTGAAAAACCAAAAAACAACAAAAAAAGTGATGTTGAGTGACAATTTTTCACTGGATATGTCACAGTGGATGTCCACATGCACAAGACCATGGGTGTTCTTTCTCCTCACTCTTGGAATCCTTAAGCCCTTCTTAAGATCATCTGTGATATCTCTTAAATATACTACTGGTAACACAGCCCCTGCTTATAGATTGCTCAATAAATAAATTAGTGGATCGTGTTCATTCCCACAACCACTAGCCAGGAGCAAGAACAAGAGAACAGGTTATTAGGACCTTTCAATCCAGGTCAGAGTTGAAAGACTAAGATGGGGTTTAAGGTCAAAGTTGGAGGCCCTGGCGTGCCCATTCTCTCTCTCTTTCTGCCCCCCCCCCAAATAAATAAATAAATAGAAAACAAGGCGGAGCCAGGTGTGGTGGTGCATGCCTTTAATCCCAGCACTCAGGAGGCAGACAGAGAGAGAGAATAGGCATACCAAGGCCTTCAGCCACTGCAAACAAACTCCAGACCCATGTGCCACCTTGTGCATCTGGCTTACATGGGTCCTGA
This sequence comes from Dipus sagitta, assembly GCA_036346955.1. Taxonomy (NCBI): domain Eukaryota; kingdom Metazoa; phylum Chordata; class Mammalia; order Rodentia; family Dipodidae; genus Dipus; species Dipus sagitta. The sequence continues at coordinate 171,991,023 of CM070773.1, forward strand.
GGAGTTGAACCTGGGTCCTTTGGCTTCGCAGGCGAGCGCCTTAGCGGCAAAGCCATCTCTCCAGCTTAATTTGTGAGACCAAGTCTTTCACTAGACACAGAGCTCCCTGATTTGGGATTCAGTTCAATTAGCTAGGCAGTGAGCCTCAGTTATTTTCCTGTCTCTACCTCCTAGGGCTGGGATTACAGGCCACACTGCCACACCTGACCGTTTTTTTTTTTTTTAATGTGGGTGCCGGGGGTCTGAAGTCAGGTCCTCATGCTGGTGTAGCCAGCACTTCACTGACTGAACCACTTCCTAGCCCCTCTCAGCTCTGCCCTAGCCATGCAAAAACCAGGGTCACCAAGGAAGTTTCCAGGGACACCATTCTTGGGCTTCTCAGCTCCTCTTCCACTTAAATCTGATGCCGGCTTGATGAGGTTGCATGAAAGAAGGGATGTCAGAACCTGGTGCCGCCCCACCACTGGCTCTCCCCCTTCCCCTCAGTTCTGAAGCCCTAAAGGCAGGCTTCCTGCATTCCTCATCCCAGGTCACCAGACACCGTGGTGCCCTTCCCCTGCCCCTGCGTCTTGCCATGTCAATGCTACTGAGCAGAGATGAAGGAATTTGGGGAATCCTAGGTCATGACCAAGCCTGTCTTCTGAGATGATCACCCCTGTGTGAAGTCACGTGTTAAATGTCACCAGCTGAATACTAACTCTTTGTTTTCCCTCTGCTTTCCTCTGGAACCGTCTTGAGTACCATTCCCTCACTCCTGCCCTTTTTTTTCTTCTTTTTATTAAGTTGGAACTTTGTGAGGATACATCAAGTGTTGATACCATCCTCCCTGCCCCCACTCCACCAGGGCCTCCTAGTGGGATTGCTGGTATTCACCATGGAGTTGTGGGTTAGGAGTTGTGACAGCAGCAGTCAGTCATTGTGGTGGCAGTGGGGGGGGGGGGATGCCTTTGGATATTCCTTCCCACCCTGTGGCTCTTAGGATCTTTCCACCTCCTCTTCGGCAAAATTTCCTGAGCCGTGGTGGGTGTGCTTTAAGTCTACTTTAGTGCTGTGCTCTCAGAAACTTCTGGGTTTCTGCTTTGGTGTGTTTTGGGTGTCCTCAGGGTCTGTCTCCATCACCTGGCTCAAGTTGTCGGGCTCACTGTGGAAGCCACACTCTTGCTCATCTCACCACTTCTCTGGGTTTTCACCGGGCCCTGGCGGCCGTGCGAGCAGTGATGCATCTGCCGACAGGGACCAGCTATCCTTGTCCTGTGATAGATTTTGTTTGTTCTTGGTTCTTGCTGCTTTCTGAAAGAGAGAAACAGATTCTTCGATAGAGAGTGGGATCAGGAAAGGTTAAAGGGCAGAAGCATTGTTAATTTAGAGAGATTTTGATGAGTGTAGCCTCACTTTTGGCCAAAGACTAGTGAAAGCTTCTCACTGGAATCCATAATCTTGGTCTCCATAGGATTCTGACTTGGTTCCCAGTTCCAGCTCTGGTTTCCTTTCCACTGCTCGGATCTCTCAGCCAATCAGAAAGCCACTGGTAACCTTACTAGGGCAGGTGCCCCTGTTGCACAGGCGTGTCCATGTTGTCAGGATGGTTGCTTGCACATAGCAGGGTCCCCTGCTGGCTCATGGCACTGTCGGCCGTTTATTCCCAGCATCTCATGTTGTGGTTTTCAGCACTATATGGGCTAACCATGTAGGAGCTGACTTCCTTCCAGATTTAGCCAGATCTCTCGATGTTCTTCAACGGTTTGCATTGGCAGCATGTATTGTCTTCAATAGGGTCTTACCTTTCCCCTCAGGCAGATAATCAAGTGCTTTGACAGAAGTCTGTCTTGTTTCTGGGACCTCATAGGCCTCTGTTATTAACAGCTCAATGTGGGTTAAAACCCATTTCTGGTACTGGGATTTACCAGCCAGGGCCAAATATTTTGGGGCTAGGCTCCATCCCACCCTCTCCAGGGCCCTTCTTACCTGATGATTCCTTCCTGTTCCTATTGAGGGTCATATCTTTTAGTCTGCTATCCAGGAGGAAGGTTTCTATGGCACCAACTCAAGTTGGATTTGGTTTTATGCATATCTCCCCCTCCCACTGCCTTTCTGTGTTTGTGCTAGTTTGTTTTCTTTATTTACTTGAGAGAAAGAATGGTGTGCTAGGGCTACTTGCAGTGCAAATGAACTCCAGACACAAGTGCCACTTTGTGTGTTTGGCTTGACATGGGTACTGAGGAATTGGACCTGGGTTGTCAGCCTTTGCGAGCCACTGAACAATCTTCCCAGCCTCAGAAATATATTTTTTAAGGAAGAAAATCTGGGATCAGATGTGGTGGTTCACACCTCTATTCCCTGCACTGACGTGGTGGAGGCATGTGGTAGTTTGAATGCAGAGTGCTCCCCACAGCTTCATATCTGTGATTAAAGCTCATCCTTGATCCCCAGCTGGTGGAGCCTTTGGGAGGTGGAGCCTGCTGGAGGCATCACGTGTCACAGGGGCAGGTCTTGAGGTTTATCAGTCCAGCCCACTGGGTGTCCAGGAGCTCACTCCTGCCTGGCTTTCTGCTCGTGTCATGCTTTCCCCACGGTTGCAGTCAGGTCCGCATTGCTGGTAGAAATCACCCAACCAAGAGCAGCTTATGGGAAAAAAAGGTTTATTTTGGCTTACAGGCTCGAGGGGAAGCTCCAAGATGGCAGGAGAGAACGATGACATGAGCAGAGGGTGGACATCACCCCCTGGCCAACATCAGGTGGACAACAGGAACAGGAGAGTGTGCCAAACACCAGCATGGAGAAACTGACGATAACACCCATAAGCCCTCCTCCAACAATACACTCCCTCCAGGAGGCTTTAATTCCCAACTGCCATCAGCTGGGAAGACTAGCATCCAGAACACCTAAGTTTATGGGGTACACCTGACTCAAACCACCACAGCCACAATGATAAAACTTCCTCTTGTGCCAGTTAAGATGGTGGCGTAGGAACCATGCCAAAGCAGCCTATGGGAGAAAAAGCCAAAAAAAAAAAAAAAAAAAACCAGCAAAATACACTCTTCTACTAAAAAGTGAGGCGTATAAGAAATTACCAACTGCAGCAGAGAAGTAGGAGAGACCCAGAGCGTCTAGAGCCCTCATAGGCAGGCAGAAGCGGCTCCAGCAGCAGCAGCACCAGGTCCACATGGCTCCAGCTGTAAGGCTCGGCCTGAGCTGCAGGAAAAGCCAGGTGAGGGGATTTTCCACTCACGCCGGAGCTCCTCGCAAACTCAAGAAACATGAAGGGAAGACGGCTATTTATGACAAGCCTACAGCCAACATATTACTAAATGGAGAAAAACTTGAAGCTTTTCCACTAAAATCAGGAATAAGACAAGGGTGTCCACTGCCCCCACTTTTATTTAATATAGTACTGGAAGTCTTAGCTATAGCAATAAGGCAAGAGACACACATAAAAGGGATACAAATTGGAAAGGAAGAGATCAAATTATCATTATTTGCAGATGATATGATTCTATACATAAAGGACCCTAAAGACTCTACCAGCAAACTGTTAGAGCTGATAAACACCTATAGTCATGTAGCAGGATACAAAATAAACACACAGAAATCAGTAGCCTTCCCATATGCTAACAACACACAGAGGATGAAATCAGAGAATTACTCCCATTCACAATTGCATCAAAAATAAAGAAAGAAAGGAAGAAAGAAAGAAAGAAAGAAAGAACCTTAGAATAAACCTAACCAAGGAAGTGAAGGATCTCTGCAATGAAAACTTTAAAACACTCAAGCAAGAAATTGCAGAAGACACTAGGAAATGGAAAGATATCCCTTGTTCTTGGATTGGAAGAATCAATATTGTGAAAATGGCAATCTTACCAAAAGCAATCTACACATTTAATGCAATCCCCATCAAAATTCCAATGGCATTCTTCACACAAATAGAGATAAAACAATCCAAAAGTTCATTTGGAAGTATAAAAAACCTCGAATATCTAAAATAATTTTGAGCAACAAAAATAAGGCTGGTGGTATCACCATACCTGATTTTAACCTATACTACACAGCCATAGTAATAAAAAACAGCATGGTACTGGCACAAAAACAGATATGTAGATCAATGAAACAGAACAGAGGACCCAGATGTAAGTCCAGATAGCTATAGCCACCTGATATTTGACAAAAATGCCAAAAATACTCATTGGAGAAAAGACAGCCTCTTCAGTAAATGGTGCTGGGAAAACTGGATATGTATCTGTAGAAGGATGAAAGTAGATCCCTATCTCTCTCCATGTATAAGAATTAAGTCCAAATGGATCAAAGACCTTAATATCAGACCTGAAACTCTGAAACTGCTAGAGGAAAAAGCAGGGGAAACCCTTCAACATATTGGCCTTGGCAAGGACTTTCTGAATATAACTCCAATTGCTCAGGCAATAAAACTACAGATTAATTGCTGGGACCTAGTGAAATTACAGGCCTTTTGTATGGCAAAAGACACTGGGAATAGAGCAAAGAGGCAACCTACAGAATGGGAAAAAATCTTTGCCAGATATACATCTGATAGAGGATTAATATCTAGGATATACAAAGAACTCAAAAAAATTAAATGATAAGAAATCAAACGACCCAATTAAAAAATGGGCTATGGAACTAAATAGAGAGTTCTCAAAAGAAGAAACACAGATGGCATATAAACATCTAAAAAAATGTTCTACATCCCTAGTCATCAGGGAAATGCAGATTAAAACTACATTGAGATTCCATCTCACTCCTGTGAGATTGGCCACCATCATGAAAACAAATGAACATAACTGCTGGTGAGGATGTGGAAAAAGAGGAACCCTTCTACACTGTTGGTGGGAATGCAATCTGGTCCAGCCATTGTGGAAATCAGTGTGGAGGTTCCTGAGACAGCTAAAAATAGATCTACCATATGACCCAGCTATAACACTCCTAGGCATATATCCTAAGGACTTGTCTCACTACCTTAGAGATACTTGCTCAACCATGTTTATTGCTGCTGTATTCACAATAGCTAGGAAATGGAACCAGCCTAGATGTCCCTCAACTCATGAGTGAATAATGAAGATGTGGCACATTTATACAATGGAGTTCTACTCAATGGTAAAGAAATATGAAGTTATGAGATTTGCAGGAAAATGGATGGGTCTGGAAAGGATTATACTAAGTGAGGTAACCCAGGCCCAGAAAGCCAAACATTGCATGTTCTCTCTCATATGTGGATCCTAGCTATATATAACTGGACTTCTGTGTGAGTAGGAAGAAAACTCAGTAGTATAGGCCAGTAAACTAGAAAGGAGATATAAAGGTAATAGAAAGGGAGGGAGGGGGCCTAATATGATGGTATTGTATATATGTAAGTAGAAGAACAGATTAATGGGGGTGAAAAGGCCTAAGTGAGGCCAGGGGAAGAGATTGAGTAAGGAAAATTGGAGGGAGGATAATCAAAATCTAAGAGGATATAAATAAGTCATATGGAATCCTACTTTTTCGGACAATGGAAAACACAGGAACCATAGATTGTTACTAGAAAATTTTCAGTTCCATGGGTGGGATACTTTCCAGTGAGTTATTGGCCAGGGAGGTCTCTGATGCCCCCAAACGTTACAGGCCATTTCTAAGGCTGTTGGTTTCCCACCAGGAATAAATGGTAAGACCCTATTGCTAAAGAATCCACATGCTTGGGCTGCAAGGTCACTGAGAAATCCCGCTAAAACTGAGTGAAATCCTCCTCCATGTAGACCAGCTGACAGGAAGCTGGAAAAAGCTACACTGCATGCAGTTCAATGGGAGAGAGAGAAGTCACCAGTGGAGATAAACAACAGTGGACACTGCAAACCTTAAGATGGGCAGCCAGGTCAAATGAGTGAATGGGTGCAATAGTGGCACATCTGTTATGGGGGAAACCAGCCGCCCTCTAATTTGACAGGAGGCCCGCTCCATGGAAGGGAATACATCCCTGATACTGAGAACCTACAATAGGGGTAGTCATGAGCCCTAGGGGTGTAACATCTGCTGCTATCTGGCAAAAAGCATATACTATACTCACCAAACTGCCCAGTAATCACTTAATCACTTTTCTTTTTTTTTTCATGGAGTGTTTTTCTTTTTTTATTAATTAGTTTTGTACTCAGCGAATACAGTCAGTTTGTACCATTATTAGGCTCATCCGTGACCTACCCCCTCCCCTTGGCCCCTCCTTGTTGAGGTACATGGGTCATGCATTCTGGAGTTAGCCCACAGTTATGGGTAGGATAAATGTCTCTGCATATCATGACCCAACATGTGGCTCTGACATTCTTTCCGCCCTTTCTTCCGCAAAATTTCCCTGAGCCATATTGGGTTCATTTTTGGTCTGCTTCAGTGATGGGGTGTTGGGGGCCTCTGGGTCTCTGGATCTCTGATTTGGTAGGAGTAGATTTTTCTCTGTGTTGATCTCCTTCACCCTTGTGCTGGTACCCGGTTCACCATGAAAACAGCATCCTTGCATGTTTCAACAATTATTCTTAGTTTCAGCAGGGGCCCTTTTGAGGTATGATGGGGTGGCTCTCTCCTTAGGATCTGCATCTATCTGAAAAAGAGAAGCAGATTCTTCAATGGAGAGTAAGTTAGCACCAGGCAAATGAAATAACCCTTACTTTTTTAATAGAGAATTTAATAGGTGTAGGCCCTCTTGTAGCCCACAATTGATGGTAGCTTGATAATGGAGAGTGGGCTTATGTTTGGATATGGTTCTGACTTGTTTCCCAGCTCCAGCTATGGGTTCCATACCACTGAGGGGATCAGTTAACAAAATCGAGAGCAGTTGGTTCCCCACCATGGCTGTGTGCCACTATTGCACTTGTGTGGGCATCACAACAGGTTATTTGCTGCTAAGTAGGTTAGACCATGAGTTGCTTGGACTGATATTGGTCATTTTCCCCCAGTCGCCCATGTAGCACCTTCTGGCACTAGATGCGCTGACTGTCTGGGGCTGACTCTCTTCCAGGTTCTAGCCATGCCATTCCATTTTACGTGTCAACCACAAAAGGGTCCATTGTGGAAGAGGTGATGGAAAGAATGTAAGAGCCAAAGGAAGGGTAGGACTCTTTACAATGTCTTCAGCAGTAGGGTCTTATCACTAACCTTTGGTGGATTATCAAGTACTCTGACAGAAATCTGTCTTTCTTTTAGGAAACCTTGTAGGTCTCTCTGATCAAAAGCTCATTGTGGATGATAGCCACATGCTGGTACTGGGAGTTACAGGTCAGTGCCCACTAAGAAAAAGAAGAAAAAGATAACTAATATAAAAGAGTTAGAGAGAAGAGAGAGAGGGGGGGGGAGGGAGAGAAGCTGTAGAAGATTAAGGTCAGTCTTCATCATACCCTCTCCAGTGTCTTGTGGCTCAGGTGTTCCCTCTAAGGGCCTGGTGAAGGTTCAGCCATTTGGTCTTCCTTTTAGGATGTAGAATTTTATGGTATCATTGCCTTTTGGGTCTAGATTTGTGTTTCCCAGCCCCTCCATTGCCCTTCCCTCCCTCCCCACCCCTCCTATTGACTAGTCTATGAGTTGCTTGCTGGGTATGTAAGGCATCTTGGGTAGATTCAGGTTAGGTGCTATAGATGAGTGAGACTATGTGGTGATTTTTTTTCTGTGATTGGGTAAGTTCACTGAGAATGATCTGTTCCAGGTTCAACTATTTTTCCTCAAATTTCATTGTGTCATTTTTTCTTACTGCTGTATAGAATCCCATTGTGTAGATATACCACATCTTAGTTATCCATTCTTCTAGTGATGGACATCTGGGTTGATTCCAGCTCTTAGCTATTACGAATTGAGCTGCTACAAACATGGTTGAGCAAATCTCTCTGGCCTGTGGTTTGAAGGTTTTAGGGTAGATGCCCAGTAAGGGAATAACTGGGTCTGTTGGTATCTCTATAGTCAGCTTTTTCAGGAGTCTCCATATTGCTTTCCACAGTGGTTGTACCATCTTACATTCCCACCAACAGTGGATGAGTGTTCCTACTTCTCCACATCCTCACCAGCATTTATTTTCATTTGATTTTTTGATGTTTGCTATCCATATTGGGGTAAGGTGGAATCTCATAGTTGTTTTAATTTGCATTTATCTGATGATTAGGGATGATGAACATTTTCTTAAGTGTGTGTTTGCCATTTGTATTTCTTCCTTTGTGAACTGCTTGTTCAGCTCTTTACCCCATTTTGTGAATGGGGTGTTTGACTTTTTACTGTTTAGATTTTTGAGTTCTTTGTAGATTCTAGAGATTAGGCCTCTGTCAGTTGGATAACCAGCAAATATTTTCTCCCATTCTGTGGGTAATCTATTGGCTTTGCTTATTGTATGCTTGTCTGTAAAGAAACTCTTCAGCTTCATGTGATCCTATTGGTTGAGTGACTGTTTAAGATCATGAGCTACTGGGGTTTTGTTCAGGAAGTCTTTTTCCATTCCTATATCATGGAAAGTACTTCCTGCATTTTCTTCCAGTCAAGTTTCTGGTCTTATATTGAGGTCTTTGATCCATTTGGACTTGAGTGTAGTGCATGGCGAAATGTGTGGATCAAGTTTCAATTTCCTGCATATGGTTATCCAGTTTGTCCAGCACCATTTGTTGAAGATGCTGTCTTTTTTCCAGCCTATATTGTTAGGGCCTTTGTCAAATGTCAAGTAGCTATAGTTGCTTGATCCAAAGTCCGGGTCCTCAAGTCTATTCCATTGGTCTATGCTCCTGTTTTTATGCCAGTACCATGTTGCTTTTATTACTATGGCTTTGTAATATAGCTTTAGATCAGGTATGGTGATGCCTCCAGAGGTATTTCTTTTGCTGAGGCTATGTTTGGATATGTGAGGCCTTCTGCCTCTCCATATGAAATTTGAGATCATTTTTTCTATCTCTGTGAAGAACACTGTAGGGATTTTAATTGGAATTGCATTGAATCTGTATATTGCCTTTGGTAGGATTGCCATCTTCACAATGTTAATTCTGCCTATCCAGGAGCATGGTAAGTCTTTCCATTTTCTCAAGTCCTCCTCAATTTCTTTTTTGAGTGTTTTTATGTTTTCGTTGTATAGATCTTTCACTTCCTTGTTTGACATTATTCCAAGGTATTTTTTTTGTTGTTGCTATTGAAAATGGGACCATGTCCCTTCTTTCTTTCTCTGTATCTTTGTCATTTGCATATAGAAAGGCTACTGATTTTTGTGCATTGATTTTGTATCCTGCTACTTTGCTATAGGAGTTAATCACCTTCAGGAGTTTTGGGATGGAGACTCTCGGGTCTCCATCTTGACCAAGTGGGATTCATCCCAGGAACACAGGGGTGGTTCAACATATGGAAATCTGTCAATGTAATATACCACATAAACACGGTTAAACACAAAAACCACATGATCATTTCGAATGATGCAGAAAAGGCCTTTGACAAGATACAACATCACTTCATGATCAAAACATTGGAGAGAATTGGCATGGTTCGTTCATATCTTAACATAATAAAGGCAATATACAAAGCTCCTAAGGCCCAAATAATACTTAATGGAGAGGGACTGGAGGAATTCCCATTAAGATCAGGAACAAGACAGGGTTGTCCACTCTCACCTCTGCTTTTCAATATAGTACAGGAAGTCCTAGCTCAAGCAATTAGACAGGAGAAGGAAATAAAAGGGATACAATTTGGAAAGGAAGAAGTTAAGTTAGCTCTATTCGCTGATGACATGATTGTATATGTAAGAGACCCAAGAGTCTCCATCCCAGTAATCACTTTTCTTAACATTCATACCCATATATTAATGCTACTCTCACTTTTGGTTAGAGAACCTTCTCTTTTCAGATGGCAGTGACCTCGGGATGACTCATAAGGCACCATGGTGTTGAGAAGAAGTGACAGAGGAGTGCTCAGCACTGAAATAATCTCAATCACACCTTCCATGGTTCAGGGTCCATTGCGGAAGAGGTGATGGAAAGAATGTAAGAGCCAAAGGAAGGGTAGGACTCCTTACAATGTGCACCCCCAGCTGTTTGAGGGCCAAATGTGGCCTTCTACATGTTTTTGTGAATAAAGTTTTATTGAAAAATAGGTACTGGGGCTGGAGAGATGGCTTAGAGTTGTTAAGGGCTTGCCTGTGAAGGCTAAGGACCCAGGCTCGATTTCCTAGTACCCACGTAAAGCCAGATGCACAAGGTGGTGCATGCGTCTGGAGTTCATTTGTAGTGGCTGGAGGCCCTGGTGTGCCCATTCTCACTCTCTCTCTCTCCCTCTCTCTGTCTCAAATAAATAAATAAAAGAGATAAATAAAATGTTTTAAAACATTTTAAAAAAAGAAAGAAAGAAAGAGAAAGAGGCAGATAGAGAGAGAGAGAGAATGGGCACACCAGGGCCTCCAGCTACTGAAAATGAACTCCAGATGTATGCGCCACCTTGTGCATCTGGCTAACATGGGACCTGGAGAATCAAACCTAGGTCCTTAGGCTTCACAGACATACACCTTAACTGCTAAGCCACCTCTCCAGCCCCAAAATATTTTATTTTAATTTATTTACTTATTTTACAGAGAAAGAGGGAGAAAGGGAGGACGAGAGAGAATGAATGGGCGTGCCAGGGCCCCTAGCCACTGCAAACGAACTCCAGATGTGTGCACCCCTTTGTGCATCTGGCTAACGTGGTTCCTGGGGAATAGAACCTGTGTCCTTTGGCTTTGCAGGCAAATGCCGTAATCGCTAAGCCATCCCTCCTGCCCTCCTTCGCTTTCTTCTCTCTTTCTCTCAAACAAATAAAAATATTTTAAAAAAGAAAAATAGGCATAGTTACCTGTTGTTGGAGAACTGAGAAGTTGTATCAGCCTATATGGCTTGCAGGAACCCATAATAAACCTATTCTACTTTGTACCTGGCCCTTTACAGAAAAAGCTCACTGGCCCCTGACTTTACAAATTTCAGTGTGGGGACAGTAGGGTGACCCTCCTTGCCTGAATCAGCAGCACAGGGAGAGTTCCCAAGCTCCTTCCGTGTGCTCTCACCTGTCAAGATGCCTGGGGAGAGCCTGCTGGGGTGCGTGACCATGCGGGTGCAATTTCACTGGTGAAGCTGAACTGATCAAGTAATTCTATGGATATTTCCTTGGAGTACAGTTCCATCCATAACATCCAGATACTTTGGACATATCTGTTAAAAGTAGAGAAGTGAGGGGCTGGCAGACGGCTCAGTGGATGAAACACTTACCATCCAAACATGAGTACCTAAGTTTGGATCCCAGATCCCACGTAAAGCCAGATGCCTGGTGTGAAGCTCTCTAAGTCCAAGTTGCCTACAGTGAGAAAGGCAGTGGAGACAGGAGAATTGCCAGCAGCTTACAGGCCAGCCAGCCTAGAAAACACAGTGATACAGGAGACCCTGCCTCAAACATGAGGGAAGGTGAGGACCAACACCCAAAGTTGTCCTCTGACCCCATGTGCTGTGACACATGTATGCCTGTACACACACACTCCCCAAAAGGAAAAGAGTAGAGGAGTGAGAGCCAGGCATGGTAGTGCATGTGACCCCAGCTCTTGGGAAGTGGAGGCAGGAGGATCAAGAGTTTAAGGCCAAGGGATGGGATACCTCCAGTGAGTTGTTAGCCAGGGAGGTCCCTGATGCCCCCAAAACATTATAGGTCATTGCCGAGGCCCTTGGTTTCCCACCAGGAATAGATGGTAAGACCCTATTGCTGAAGACTCCATATACTTGGGTGGCAAGGCCACTGAGAAATCCTGCTGGAACTGAGCTGATAACCTCCTCCATGTAGACCAGCTGAGAGCAAGCTGGAAGAAGCCATTCTACATGTAGTTCAATGGGAGAAAGAGATACCACCAGTGAAGATACTCAACAGTGGACACTGCAAGCCTTATAATTGGCCAGCCAGGCCAAATGAGCCAACGGGTACAATAGTGGCAAGTCTGTCATGGTGGAAACCAACTGCCCTCCAATTGGACTGGAGGCCTGCTCCATGGGGGGAATACATCCCTGATACTGAAAACTTAAAACAGGGGTAGTCGTGAGCCCTAGGGGTGTAACATCTGCTGATGTCTGGAAAAATGTATATACTATACTTATCAAACTGCCCAGTAAACAATTTTCTTAATATTTATACCCTTATATTAACGCTACACTCACTTTGGGTAGAGAATCTTCTCTTTTCAGATGGCAGTGACCTTGGGATGACTCAGAAGGTATCATAGTGCTGGAAAGAAGTGACTGGAGTACTGAGTAACATCTCGATCACACCTTCCAAGGCTCAGGGTCTAATGCGGAAGAGGTGGCGGAAAGAATGTAAGAGCCAAAGGAAGGGTAGGACTCCTTACAACGTCCTCCCTCCAGACATAAAATGGCCTGGGTATCCATGACCTCATAGTGCCTGCCACTACCTACACAAGACCATCATAAGAGGAGGAAAAGATCATGACATCAAAATAAAAGAGAGACTGATTGAGATGGGGAGGGGATATGATGGAGAATGGAATTTCAAAGGGGAAAGTGGGGGAGGGAGGGTAGTACCATGGGATATTTTTTATAATCATGGAAAATGTTAATAAAAATTGAGAAAAGAAAAAAAAAGAGTTTAAGGCCAGCCTCAGCAACATAGTAAGTCTAAGGCCAGCCTGGGCTACATGAGACCCGTATCAAAAAAAAAAAAAATGCACACCTTTAACCCTAGCACTCAAGAGGCAGAGGTAGGAGGATCGCCATGAGTTCGAGGTCAGCCTGAGACTACATAGTGAATTCCAGGTCAGCCTGAGCTAGAGCGAGACCCTGCCTCAGAAACAACAAAAAAAAAAAAAAAAAAAAAAAAAAACAGAGTAGAGGAGTGACTCAATAAAATGTCTCTAGAGGGCAGAGTTGGCTCACAGGAATTGTCAAGAATGTTCTGGGTTCAATCCCCAGCACACATTCCTCTCTCCTTTCCCCATGAAAAGTCATCTCAGAAGAGAATTTGTGGCATGTTTTTTTTTTTCCTTGTTTTCTTTTGAAGCAGGGTCTCATATCCCAGGCTGGCCTTGAACCTATTAGATAGCTGAGGCTGGCCTTGAGCTTCTGATCCTCCTACCTCTACCTTGCAAGTGCTGGGTATATGGCTCTGTTGCATACTTTTTTTTTCCCTGCATGTTCATGTGTGTAGTATTTGTGGTGTGGCGAGTGTGTGTGTGTGCAAGTGTACGTCCAGATGCACACACCCCTTGCATGTGCATTCGCAGACCATAAGAGAGCCTCGGGTGTCCCTGAGGTGCAGCCTCCCACTAATTCTGGAGCTTGTTGTTTTCATGACCTCAGCGCTGACGTCACAGGCACCTGTAGCCACGCCTGGCTGTTTACATGGGTGCAGGGGAATTTAACTCGGGCCCCATTGTCATAGATTCTTTCAAAAGTTATGCTGGACATGGTGGCGCACGCCTTTAATCCCAGCACTCAGGAGGCAGAGGTAGGAGGATCGTTGTGAGTTCGAGGCCACCCTGAGACTACATAGTGAATTCCAGGTCAGCCTGAGCTAGAGTGAGACCCTACCTCAAACAAACAAACAAACAAACAAAGACAATAGGTGGCAATTCATAGATGGTGTGTGCTGAAGTCAATCCATCCTCCATTTGTTAAAACATTTGTTATAAATTCTTGTCCTCTCCACACATAACTATTTCCTTTCTAATGTTTTATTTATTCATGTATTTATTTTGGTTTTTTGAGGTAGGGTTTCACTCTTGTCCAGGCTGACCTGGAATTCACTATGTAGTCTCTGGGTGGCTTCAAACTCATGGTGATCCTCCTACCTCTGCCTCCTGAGGGCTGGGATTAAAGGCGTGTGCTACCACGCCCAGCTCTAATGTTTTATTTATTTATTTATGAGGAAAGAGAGAATGGGCATGCTAGGGCCTCTTGCCACTGCAAATAAACTCCAGGTGCATGCACCGTTTTGTGCGCCTGGCTTTACATGGTACTGGGAAATTAAACCTGGGCTGGCAGGTTTTTGCAAGAGAGCATCTTTTACCACTGAGCATCTCTCCAGCCCCAGATCACGTGTTTTGAAAGCTTGTCTGCAGCTGGTGGCAGTTGGAGAGGTGGAGCCTTGCTGGAGGAGGTGTGTTGCTGGGGTGGCTTAGGGGTGTCACAGCCCAGCTCCCCCTTGCCAGAGCCCGGCTCACTCTCTTGCTACTGTTTTTCACCTGCTGTAGCAAGGACCTATGTCCAATCTCTGCTCTACCAGCTTTTTTAAAAAACAATTTTTTGGGCTGGAGAGATGGCTTAGCGGTTAAGCGCTTGCCTATGAAGCCTAAGGACCCCAGTTCGAGGCTTGATTCCCCAGGACCCACGTTAGCCAGATGCACAAGGGGGCGCACGCGTCTGGAGTTTGTTTGCAGTGGCTGGAGGCCCTGGCGCGCCCATTCTCTGTCTCTCTCTATCTGCCTCTTCCTCTCTCTCTGTCACTCTCAAATAAATAAAATAAACCAAAAAATTATAAAAAAAAAAAACAAAAAAAAAAACAAAAAAAAAACAATTTTTTTATGAAGCCAAGTGTGGTGGCACATGCCTTTAATTCCAGCGCTTGAGAGGCAGAGGTAGGAGGATCATCAGGAGTTTGAGGCCGCCCCGAGACTACACAATGAATTCCAGGTCAGCCTGGGCTAGAGTGAAACCCTACCTTGAAAAACCAAAAAACACCTTTTTTTTTTTTTTTCCTTTATAAGAGAGAGAGAGAGTTGGCATGCCAGGGCCTTAGCCACTGCAAACAAACTCCAGACGCATGTGCCAATTTGTACTCATGTGTCGCCTTGTGCATCTGGCTTACCTGGATTCTGGGGAGTCAAACTTGGGTCCTTAGGCCTCACAGGCAAGTGCCTGACCCACTAAGCCATGTCTCCAGCCCTCTACCAACTTTTCTCTGCCATCATGGAGCTTCCCCTGAAAACTAAGCCAAAATAAACCTTTTCCTCCTAGCAGCTGCTTTTGGTCGGGTGTTTTGTCCTAGAGACAAAAGTGAAGGTGACTCACAATAAATAAGCCAGCCAGCAAAGCCCAGGGATTCCCTGTCTCCCCTCCCTAGAGCTGGGATTAAAGGTGCAGCCGCCATGTGTGGTTTTCACATAGAGGCTGGGATCCCAAGTCAGGGCCCCGTACTTGTGTGGCAAGCACTTTCCCTACTGAGCCTTTCCTCCTCCACCTCCGTTTGGTTTCAGATTCCACATTTTCATGAGACTGTGCAGTAATTTTTCCTGTATCTGGCTTATTTCATTTATCATAGTGTCTCCTGGGTTAATGCATGTATTTCATTCATTTTAAAGGCTGAATAGTGTTTCTCTTCTCTATCTCTCTCTCTGACATTTTCTTTGTCCATCTGTCAGTGGACACAGGTTGTGTTTCTGTCTTGGTTATTGCAATGAACATGGGAGTGCAGCGCTGCCTCTTTGGGTACATACCAGAGGGAGGAGGAGTTGCTGGTCCACAGGATAGTTCTAATTCGTCTTTTTAGACAGGATCTCATGCAGCCCAGGCTAGCAGCAAATTCACTATGTAGCCTCATGGAATTACATATGTGTACCACAATGCCCAGCTAATGGTTCAAGTTTTAATAAATAAATATTCTTTAATTTTTAAATTACTTTATTATTTATTAGAGACAGAGAGAGTGAGTGAGAATGGGTGTGCGCCAGGGCCTCTAGCCACTGCAAACAAATTGCAGACGCATGTGCCACCATGTGCATCTGGCTTACATGGGACCTGGAGAATCCAACCTGTGTCCTTAGGCTTTGCAGGCCTTAATGGCTAAGCCATCTCTCCAGCCCTGGTTCAATTTTTACAATTTATTTACTTATTTATTTATTTATTTATATTTATTATTATTTTTGTTTTGTCTTTCGAGGTAGGGTTTCACTCTAGCTCAGGCTGACCTGGAATTCACTATGTAGTCTCAGGGTAGCCTGGAACTCATGGCAATCCTCGTACCTCTGCCTCCACACCTGGCTTTAATTTATTTTCTTAAACATTTTATTTATTTATTTATTTAAGAGAGGAGAGCAGGTAGAGAGGAGAGAATGGATGTGTTAGAGCCTCTAGCCACTGCAAACAAGCTGCAGATGCATGTGCCACATTGTGCATCTGGCTTTATGTGAGTACTGGGGAGTCAACCCTGGGTCCTTTGGCTTTGCCGGCAAGCACCTTAACCGCTAAGCCATCTCTCCAGCCCCTAATTTTTGAATGTTATGTATGTGTGTGAGCATACATGTGTGTGGTGATGGGTAGGCATGCATGCACATATGTGTACATGCATGTGGAGGCCAGAGGTAAAAGTTGGGTGTCTTTCTCAACCACTCTCCATTTATTTTTGTTTGTTTGTTTGTTTTCTGTTTTTGAGGTAGGGTCTCACTCTAGCCCAGGCTGATCTGGAGTTCACTATGTAGTCTCAGGCTGGCCTCCAACTCACAGTGATCCTCCTACTTCTGCCTCCCAGTGCTGAGAGTAAGGCGTACACCACCACTCCTAGCCACCTTACTCTTTGAGACAGGGTCTCTTACTGAACTCAGAGATTCAGCTGGGCTAGTTAGCCAGTGAGTCCAGGGGATCCCGTCCCTACCTCCCTAGTGCTGGGATTAAATTTATCACACCCGAAATTTTACATGGGTTCTGGGGACCCAGACTGAGGTCCTCATGCAATCTCCCTAGTCCAGTACTTTTGTTTGTTTGTTTTTGCTTTGTTTGTTTGTTTTGGTTTTTTGAGGTATGGTCTCCCTCTAGCCCAGACTGACCTGGAATCACTGTAGTCTCAGGCTGGCCTTGAACTCACAGTGATCCTCCTACCTCTGCCTCCAAGTGCTGGGATTAAAGGTGTGCCCAATAGTTTTTTGTTTGTTTGTTTGTTTTGGCTTTTTGAGGTAGGGTCTTGTTCTAGCCCAGGTTGACCTGAATTTCACTATCTAGCCTCAGAGTGGCCTCGAACTCATGGCAACCCTCCTACCTCTGCCTCCTGAGTGCTTTGCTAACACACCCAGTTATTTTGTTTTTAAGAGAGAGAGAATAGGTGCCCAGGGTTTCTTGCTACTGCAAACGAACTCCAGGTGCATGTACCATCTTGTGCATCTGGCTTTATGTGGGTACTGGGGAATTGAACCCAGTCATTAGGCTTTGCAGGCAAATACCTTAACTGCTGAGCCATCTCTCCAGCCCTCCAATAGTTGTATAAGAAGCAGGAGGTTAAACTTTGGAGGCTGAGATAGGATCTCTGTGTTTGAGGAAAGCCTGACCTACAGTAAGACCCTACCTTAAAAAAAAAAAAAAAAAAAAAGCAGGGGCTAGAGAGATGGCTTAGCAGTTAAGGTACTCACTGCAAAACCTAACAACCTGGGTTTGATTGCCCAGTATCCATGTAAAGCCAGATGCACAAGGTGGCACATGTATCTGGAATTTATTTGCAGCAGCTAGAGGCCTTGGCTCACCCATATTCTCTCTTTCCCTTTCTGCATATAAATTTAAAAAAAAAGTCTTTTGAAAAAGAAAAAAGCAAAACCAAAAATGTTCACTTGCCTTCCAGAGTGTTAATTAAACCTCAGACCTTGACTTGACTTTCTCATGTTCTGGAGTGTAAAATGTTTCTCATTCTCCAAGATACTTGTGGTTAAAGGACTGCATTCTCCCTGGGGCTCCCCCACCCCCTATCCTATCATTGGCTGTGCTTTCTGGAAGAGATTTCTTTTTGGCTCTCTAACACTTAGCATGACTTTAGTCACCAGGAATGTGAGGACCACATACTTGTTGAGCAGCCCGCCCTGCAGACCATTCATCAATGTGAGGTCTCTAGCTTGGTTCTTATTTTAATTCTTAAAGAGGCAGCACATGTGATGATATACCCGTCCCTTGGGTTGTGCTGATCTCTGAATTGATTCAAGCACTCCCCAAAGGCATAGACTTCTGTAGTAGGCTCTCAGCAATTGTTGTTTTGCTTCCCATGGAGTCCTCATTTGAATTCTTTTGAAACTCTAATTGATCCTTACGTTTTCCTCTTCCAACTCTTCTCCCCCCCCCCACCCTATAGTCCTGTCTTTGTCTCTCTCTGTCCCTATTTCTCTTTTCATTTCTCAAGAAGAACAAAAAAAATAAAAAAGAGACAGAGAGAGGAATTCAGACAAAAAGAAGAAAGCCCCCCAAAAGAGCCACAAACGTGTGTGTGGAGGAACTGAAGTGCGTGCAGTGTTCTTGGGTGATGGCAGGGGGAGCGCTGGCACAGGGGGACCGAGCCAGTGTGGGGAGGGAGCAGTAGGGCAGCGTGGAGAACTTGGACTTCCTCTTGCAGCTGCGGCCAGGGAACCAGGGCAGTTCACCATGACTACTACCAAGGGCACATGCAGCACGTGAGCTCTGTCCTGAGAAGGCGCCTTCTGAAGCAGGGCATGGACGGAAGGAAGCTGGCTGGAGATCGCCACAGGTGGAGAGAGCGGAGGGAGGTCAGCGTGATCCAGTAGCCTCAGTGACCCGCAGCACAATGGTGTGGAGAGGGGAGGGCCTGGAACAAACAAGAAAGGGATTGAATTCTGGAGGGTCAAATCAGGACCTGACCAGTCCCCAAGACGCTGTCCTGGGGTCACATGACTCAGCTTTACCACTCGTGGGTTTGTACTGACAGAAGTTCAGTTGACATATGACAGAGACACCTGAACATCCTTATTTTAGCTCTATTCACATGAGCCAAGATGTGGAACCAGCTAGACATGAATCAACAGATAAAGAAATGTGACATGCATACACACATGCATACATACACAGGGTTTTATTCAGCCATAAAGAAAAACCGCATCATCCATTTGCAGGAAATGAATGGAATTGGAGATCATCATGTTAGATGAAATGACTTAGACTCAGAAAGACAAATGTTTTCTCTCACATGCAGAATATATACATACATATATATGTATATACATATAATGTATATGAATATAGATATATGACATGAAAGAAAAGACTACTTAAGAGGAGAAAGAGACTTAATGGAAGGGGAAGGACTAAAAAGAGAATAGAAAAATAAATATTGCATGTTTTCTCATATGTAGAATCTAGATTTTATGTATCCTAGATTCTCCATATAAGAGAAAAATGTATGTGATATGGAAGAAGAATAGGAACTATCTGGGGGGAGGAAGCCAGCTGGAGGGGCCAAGTAACTAGGGGCAAATGTGAGCAAAGATATTCATGTATGAGAATGCCATTTTCATAAATATTTGCTAATTTAAAAACTTTTTAAATATTTGTGTGTGTGCATGCACATGTGTGTGTGAGCATGCCAGGGACTCTTGCCAATGCAAATGAACACCAGACACATGTGCCACATGGCTTTATGTGAGTACTGGGGCATCAAAGGCATACAAGCTTTGCCAGCAAGTGCCTTTAACCACCGTGTCATCTTCCCAGCCCTCTGCTTATTAAATTTTTTTAAAATAGGGCTGGAGAAATGGCTTAGCAGATAAAGTGTTTGCCTGCAAAGCCAAAGGACTCAGTCTCAATTCCCCAGGACCCACATTAGCCAGATGCACAAGGGGCGCATGTGTCTGGAGTTGGTTTGCAGTGGCTGGAGGCCCTGGTGTGCCTATTCTCTATCTGCTTCTCTCTCTCTCTCTCTCTCTCTCTCTCTCTCTCTTTCAAATCAGTAAATAAGTAAAAATTTAAAAATAAATTTAGGGCTGGAGAGATGGCTTAGCGGTTAAGCGCTTGCCTGTGAAGCCTAAGGACCCCAGTTCAAGGCTGAATTCCCCAGGACCCACGTTAGCCAGATGCACAAGAGGGCACACGCATCTGGAATTCGTTTGCAGTGGCTGGAAGCCCTGGCACGACCATTCTTTCTCTCTCTGCCTCTTTCTCTCTATACCTGTCGCTCTCAAATAAATAAAAATAAACAAAAAATTAAAAATAAATAAATAAATAAATTTAGGGGGCTGGAGGGATGGCTTAGCAGTTAAGGCGTTTGCCTGCAAAGCCAAAGGAACTAGGTTTGATTCCCCAGGGCCCATGTAAGCCAGATATACAAGGGGGCATATGCGTCTGGAGTTCATTTACAGTGGCTGGAGGCCCTGGCACACCCATTCTCTCTCCCTCTCTCTTTCTCTGTCAAATAAATAAAGATAAAATATTAAAAATAAAATAAATTTAATAAAAGATGCTACCCACCCAGGTGAGAACTTTTGGATCTTGACATTGGTCAAAGCCACCACTCTGCATTCCAAGTCCTGGTTACATTCGTCCTTCCTTAAGAATTAACTAGAGCTGAGTACAAATGCCTCTCGTGTGCCTATGTGTGTGGGGGAGGGGCGGGGGCCAGTGTGGAGGCCAGAAGTTGACACTGAGTGTGGCTTTTTCTTTTCTTTTCTTTTCTTTTTTTTTTAGGTAGGGTCTCAACTCTAGCCCAGGCTAACCTGGAATTCACTATGGAGTCTCAGGGTAGCCTCGAACTCATGGCAATCCTCCTACCTCTGCATCCCAAATGCTGGGATTAAAGGCGTGCACCACCACGCCTGGCTTCTGCTCTTTATTTGCTGGGACAGGCTCTGTCACTTGAGCCTACAGTTTGCAGATTCACCTACCGTGGCCAGTTTACCCTGGGTTCTCCTGTCTGCCTCCCGGGCACTGGAGTTGCCAGCGGACCACCATATCCTTCCAGCATTTACTGACATGGGAGTCTGATTGTCATGCTCGCATTTTTGCAGCGAGCGCTCTATCCACCCAGCCATCTTCCCAACATGCCCCTCCACCGACATTTTTAAACTCAGGTCCTCATGCTTGCAAGAGAAGGGCTCTGTCTATTAGGATATCTTCCACAGCACCCAAAAGAGCCCTTTTATTACTATTATCGGTAGGTGTGATGCTTTCAATGTAAAATGTCCCCATAGATCCATGTATGTGAATACTTACTCACCAGCAGGTGGCGGTGTTTGGGAAGCCTGCAGCGCCTTCAGGAGGAGGAGCCTTGCTAGAGGAAGCGGGTCGCTGGGGGCGGGGTTCATAGTCCTTTCCTGCCTTTCTACTTCCAGTGTGTGGTGTGCAGTTATGACCCCCACCTGCCTGCTCCTGCCATGGTTCCCCACCATGATCGACTCCCCTCAGAACTGGAAGCCAAAATAAACTCTTTCCTTCCCTAGCTGCTTCTAGACAGGTATTCTCTCCTATCAGTAAGACTGTAACTGATACAGGTTTGCTTGACAGCTAAAAGGCAATGTCTTCTTTTCTTTTTCTTTTTCTTTTTTTTTTTTTTTTCCAGGTAGGGTTTCATTCTAGCTCAGGCTGACCTGGAATTCACTATGTAGTCTCAGGGTGGCCTCAAACTCATGGCAGCCCTCCTACCTCTGCCTGCCGAGTGCTGGGACTAAAGGCATGCGCCACCACGCCAGGCTGGCAATGTCTTCTTAATGTGGGACTGGAGCCAACACACATGTCACCTCAGACTGTAGATGAAGGTGGGCCAGGAACTTCACATCCACGGTCCTTCCCAAGAGTGTGGTCACCTCTTGCTGTTTTACACCACAGCTCTTGCCACCATGAGGCACTCCACATTTTTCCAGACAGTTGATATACCCTCTTACCTCATTCACAGACCACCTGGTAGTTACTAAATTTGTCTTAATCTATCAATAAACAGTTGTGCCTGCACTATGTCTACTGAAGAAATTGTATTTTATACACACAAATAATTTCACAAACTTTTTTGGTTGGTTTTTCAAAACAGGGTCTCACTCTAGCCCAGGCTGACCTGGAATTCACTATGTAGTCTCAAGCTAGCCTCAATCTCACAGGGAGCCTCCTACCTCTGCCTCCCAAACACTGGGATTAGAGGGTGTACCATCTCTTCCGGCAATAAGATGCTGTTTGAGCTTTTTTGTGTATTTATTTTCAAGGCATGGTCTCACTGTAGCCCAGGCTCACCTGGAAAACACTCTATAGCTCCAGGCTGGCCTCGAACTTACAGTGGTCTTTCTCCCT
The DNA here is from genome assembly GCA_036346955.1 of Dipus sagitta. NCBI lineage: Eukaryota > Metazoa > Chordata > Mammalia > Rodentia > Dipodidae > Dipus > Dipus sagitta. The sequence continues at coordinate 172,013,000 of CM070773.1, forward strand.
CTGCCTCCCAAGCCTGGGATGAAAGGTGTGTGCCACCACACCCAGCTCACAAACTTTTTGTTTTTATGTGAGAGTGAGAGAGAGAGAGAGCAAGACAGAGTGAGAGAAAGAATTGGCACACCAGGTCCTCCAGCCACTGCAATCAAACTCCAGATGCATGTGCCCCTTTTTGTGCATGTGTGACCTTGCATGCTTGCATCACTGTGCGTCTGTCTTATGTGGGACCTGGAGAGTTGAACATGAGTCCTTAGACTTCACAGGCAAGTGCTTTAGCTGCTAAGCCATCCTTCTAGCCCATTTATGAACTTTTTTTTTTAAATATGGGTTAGTTTGTCTTCAACCACAGCGCTTCTCAGTGTTCTACTAAATTGTGTCTGTGAGCAACGGTGCTTAAATGTAGTGATCAGAGCTATGTACTTAATTTGTATTCTGAATTAGTAATTTAAATAAGGCTCTATGAAGGGCTGGAGAGATAGCTCAGTGGTTAAAGGTACTGGCTTGCAAAGCCAAAGAGCCTGGGTTTTATTCTCCAGTACCCATGTAAAGTCAGATGCACAAAGTGGTACATACATCTGGAGTTGGTCTGCTGCAGCAGGAGGCCCTGGAACACCCATTGTGGCATACCCACTCTCCTTCTCTCTCACATAAGTAAATATTTTTAAATGTACACACACTAAATATACACGTTTATGTAAACATGCATATTAAGTCTGGACATGGCAAGGCACATCTGTAAGCCCAGTACTTGGGAGGTAGAGGCAATAGTGTCAGGTCAAGACCATCTTCAGCTAGATAGTAAGTTTGAGGCTAGTCTGGGCTACAAGAGACCCTGTCTCAAAAACAACAAAACAAAACAAAAAAGTATGTTATAGTTGCACAATATGTAACATCTGTTCTTTAAAAAATATTTTTATTGCCAGGCATGGTGGTGCACTCCTTTAATTCCAGCACTTGGGAGGCAGAGGAAGGAGGATCACTGTGCATTCAAGGCCACCCTGAGACTACATAGTGAATTCCAGGTTGGCCTGGACTAGAGTGAAACCCTACCTTGAAAACCAAAAATAAATAAATAAAAATAAATAAATAAATAAAGTATTTATTGGTGAGAGAGAGAGAAAGAGAGACAGGCAAATGGAAAGAATGTATCAGTGCACCAGGACCTCTTGCCACTGCTAACAAATTTCAGAAGCATTCACCATGTTGTGTACCTGACTTCATGTGGGTACTGGGGAATTGAACCCTAGGCTGGCAAGCTTTGCGAGCAAGCACCTTTAACCACTCAGCCATCTCCCCAGCCCGCAATATACAGTCTACCGTGTAATATATGTACACTGCTATCCCTCAGATGGTGGTGCATAACACCCTCTGGGGAGGTGGAACGTGAGTACCTCTGCCTCATGGAGCATGGCTGTAGAAGTGAAGACTGAAGATCAAGTGTTTGGGGTGTGCCCAGATGCCTTAACCAATCATGTGATTAATTGGAGGGAAATCTCACTCACCAGCCACAGCCTCGACCACAGCTCCTTTGTGGTACAATCCATGGCTGCCCTCAAGATATGACTTGCACTTCCAACTCTCCTCGTACCTCCAGTGTCAGCCAGCATCACAGGGAAACCCGCAGCTCACTGCCAGGCGCTCCCGCTGTGAGGATTCATCATGATCAGACAAAACGCTTGCTCTGTCTTTCAGAACATCCCTTTCTCCACTGCACTTCCCTCTTTAGCTACGGCTATGTCTGTCCTCCTTAGAGTAAAATCCCCACACTCATTGCCTCCAGTGTTCTCCTCTCATTCTCTCTTTCTCTCCTAGTCTGTCCTAGCCCTGTGTAGCCCAGGTTGCCTTGAACTTGTAGTGATCCTCCTACCTAAGCCTCCCGAGTGCTGGGATTACAAATGTGAGGCACCAGGTCTGGTTGAGAAGACAGCATCTTGAGTAGGTCATGAAAATTAATACTACCAACCAAGGGCAGGTGGACATCATCTCTGTGCACACGGGATAACCTGTGGCAAATGTAGCATACCTGGGTAGTGTCAGGTGGGCATCATCTGTGTGCATATAGGGTAACCTGTGGCAGATGTAGCATCACCTGTGTAGTGCCTTGCTCACAGGATGCATAAACAGAACTTGGAATGAAAGCCTGAAACCCAAACTGAAAAACAGCCTGTAAGATAAGTGACACACTCTTCAATAACATTAATATCATGGAATACAGGGAAAGATCATTCCATTTTATTTTTTAGGTTTTTTCAAGGTAGGGTCTCACTCTAGTTCAGGCTGACTTGGAATTCATTATGTAGTCTCAGGGTGGCTTCGAACTCATGGTGATCCTCCTACCTCTGCCTCCCGAGTGCTGGGAGTAAAGGTGTGTGCCACCATGCTCTGCAGATCATTCCATTTTAAAGAAGGCTGAAAATCCAGGTATGGTAGTGTACTCCTTTATTCCCAGCACTCGGGAGGCTGAGGAGGATCACTGTAAAATAAAACCGCCAAATCAAACAACAACCACAACAAAATCTGGCTCTATGATTGTGTTCACAATTTTTGAGACTGGGTATGGTAGTGCACGCCTTTAGTCCCAGCACTCGGGAGGCAGAGACAGGAGGATTTCCATGTGTTTGAGGCCCCCCTGAGACTTCATAGTGAATTCCAGGTCAGTCTGGACTAGAGTGAGACCCTACCTCAAACAAACAAAAACAAACAATTTGAAGCTTGCCACGATGGTGGTGTACACTTTTAATCCCAGCACGTGGGAGGCTAAGGCAGGAAGAATGCCATGAGTTTGGGGACCAGCCTGTGGTTACAGGATGAGTCCCAGATCACCTGGGCTAGAGTGAGAGACTGTCATTAAAAAAAAAAAAAAAGAAAAAGAAAGCCAGGCGTGGTGGCGCACGCCTTTAATCCCAGCACTCAGCCCTTGGGAGGTAGAGGTGGGAGGATCGCAGAGAGTTCAAGGCCACCCTGAGACTACATAGTGTAGGGTCAGCCTGAGCTAGAGAGAGACCCTACCTCAGAAAACTAATAAATAAATAAATAATATTTGAAAATTGACCCAGAAGTATTGAGGGCATGATGCACACAGCCTCCTTAAATGATTCAGAAAAATAGATCATATTATGTTGTAATAATCCACTTTCTGTCACTGTGGCAAAATACCCAAGGGATGCTGGGCGTGGTGGTGCACACCTTTAATCCCAGCACTGGGAAGGCAGAGGTAGGAGGATCACATGAGTTCGAGGCCACCCTGAGACTACATAGTGAATTCCAGGTCAGCCTGAGCTAGAGTGAGACCCTGCCTCGAAAAACAAAACCATATATATGTATATATACACACACATATATATCCAAGAGAATCAATTTCAAGGAGGACAGATTTATTGTGGCTCATAACTTCATAGGTTTCAGTCACTGCTCACTTGGTCCATGGTTGTGGGTCTGTGGCCAGGTTGAACACCACAGCCCCAGGCTCATGGTAGAGCAAAGCTACTCACCACATGGAAGCCAGGAAGTAGAAAGTGAGAGAGAGAAGTTACAGACAAGACACCGTCCTCAAGGGCACACTCCATTCAAGGAGGTCTCACCTCCTAACTTTCCACCATCTGCCAATAGTGCAGCAAAATATGACCCTTCAGAGTTAAGCAGCAAGTGAGGTGGGCGTCCTCGGGATCCAACCACTTCTTCAGCTCCCCATGAGTGAGGTGGGCGTCCTCGGGATCCAACCACTTCCTCGGCTCCCCATGAGTGAGGTGGGCGTCCTCAGGATCCAACCACTTCCTCCATTCCCCGCCTTGGAACTGCTGCACTGGGGACCAAGCCTTCAACATTTCAGATACAAACAGTAACATATGCATATAGGTTAATAGAAACATGGATGTGTAGAAGGAACAACAAGTGGTGAACTCTGGCAAAGGATTTAGCAAGCTCTCTTATTTATTCTTACAATTTTCTGGAACTATGTAATTAGCTCAAAATAAAAAGTTAATAAATAGTGTATTTGTGACTGAATTGTAAACCATAACTTAGCTCCGTGAAGATTATAGAATGCTTCTATAAAATGTTGGGTCTTTTCTGCTGTGGCAAGAATTCCACATTCTTGAGATTCTAGTTGGGGAATCCTAAAATAACTGATGTTCTTCCCTAGGAGTTTATTTCAGATCTGCGGTTTAAATCAGCCCAGTTAAAACCGAAAACAAGCTGGGCGTCCTGGCGCATACCTTTAATCCCAGCACTTGGGAGGCAGAGGTAGGAGGATTACCATGAGTTTGAGGCCAGCCTGGGAGTTACAGGTCAGCCTGAGCTAGAGTGTGACTCTACCTCAAAAAAAAGAAAAAAAAAAAAAAAAAAAAAAAAAAAAAAAAAAAAAAAGAATGACTCTCTTAAGAAGCCCATGCACACTCTAGAATATATATTATTGCACTTTCCGTAAGCCCCCTCTTCCCTGCTGCTCATTACTACATTAAACCCTTTTTTGCTTGTTTTAAAATCTTATTTATTTTTAAAAAATTTCTCCCCCCCCTTTTTTTGAGGTAGGGTCTCACTCTAGGTCAGGCTGACTTGGAAGTCACTATGTAGTCTCAGGATGGCCTCGAAGTCACGGTGATCCTCCTACCTCTGCCTCCCGAGTGCTGGGATTAAAGGCGTGTGCCACCACGCCCTGCTAAAAATTTTCCCTTTTTATTAACAACTTCCACACTTGCAGAAAATAAACCATGGTAATTCCCTCCCTCCCCCACTTTCCCCTTCACAAATCCACACTCCATCATATCCCCTCCCTCTCTCCATTAGTCTCTCTTTAATTTTGATGTCATCGTCCTTTCCTCTTATTATGAGGGTCTTGTGAAAGTAGTGCTAGGCACTTGGAGATCATGGATATCAAGGCCAGTTTCTGCCTGGTCAATTGCATTGTAAGCAGTCCTACCTGTCCTTCTACCCCTCCTTCAGCTCTTACATTCTTTCCACCACCTCTTCCGCAATGGACCCTGAGCCTTGGAAGGTGTGATAGAGATGTTACCCCCCGCCCTTTAAAAAAAAAAAAACTCCAAGTTGGGCTGAAAGATGTCTTAGAGGTTAAAGGCACTTGCTCTGCAAGCCTTCCAACTAGAGTTCAGATCCCCAGCACCCAGGTAAAGCCAGATGCAAAGTGGCATATGCATTTGAAATCCCAACTCACTTTTAGCAGTGGGAGGTGGTGTCAGGAGAATCCTGAAGCTCATGTGCCTGCTAGCCTGGCCTTCCCAGTGGCAAACAAGAGAGACCCTGTCTCAAACAAGGTGGAACAAAAGGAGGAATACCCCCCACCCCGGGTTGTCTTCTGACTCTCCTCTCTCTCTCTGTCTCTGTCTCTCTCTCTCTCTCTCTGTCTCTCTCTCTCTCTCTCTCTCACACACACACACACACACACACACACACTTCCCACTTTGCATCAAGTATGTGGAAAGGTGCCAGGGAGATCAGTTGGTAATATGCTTGCTGTGTTATCATGAAGACCTGAGTTTGGATCCTCAGCACCGGGTAAAAGCTAGGAATGGTGGTGTACACAGGTCGTCCCAGCACTTGGGTAGTGGACACAGGAGAATCAGGAGTTCAAGGTCACCCTTGGCTCCATAGCAAGTGGAGGTCAGCAACCTAAGATACATGAAACCTTGTTTCAAAACAAAAGTAAATGTTCTTCTTATTAGACATGTGTATTAAAGTTGGGTGAGCTGGGCATGGTGGTGTGTGCCTTCACAGCACTGGGGAGGCAGAGGTATGAGGATCGCTGCGAGTTTGAGGCCAGCCTGGAACTACATAGCGATTTTCAGGCCAGCTTGGGTTAGAGTGAGACCCTACCTCAAACAAACAAACAAACAAACAAACAAACAAACAAAGTTGAGTGAGAAAATGGCTCCAATTTTCTAGTTGCTTTCCTCAGAATTCAGACTGTCTTCCTGTTTATCTCGGTGGCATGCCTATGTGATACTGGCCCTCCACATCCCATTCAAACAGCATTGTCACACATGGGGAAGCCAGAGGTCGTTAGTCCCAACCAGATGTTCCATTTCCTGAGTAGACAAGATAGTCTGTTCTGAAATTTTAAGGTTTTTAAGGATTTAAGGCAGTTTTAACATTTTAAGGAGAAACTGAACTTTCCTCAAAAGCAAGTTTGTCTTTTCATGGGTTTCCTCAAGAGCCCAGTCATTTCTCCTCCTACTCCTCCCCCTCCTCTTTTTGTGGTACTGAGGATGGAATACAGGGTGAAGCAGTATGATTGTGAGTTCAAAGCTAGCGGGGGTTGCATAGAGATCTTGCACATGCTAGACAAGTGCTCTACCACTGAGCTATATCCCTAGCTCTCTTAATTAATTTATTTTTTCAAGGAAGGGTCTAACTCTAGTCCAGGCTGATCTGGAATTCACTATGTAGTCTTAGGGAGGCCTCAAACTCATGGTGATCCTCCTACCTCTGCCTCCCGAGTGCTGGGATTAAAGGTGTGCACCACTACACCCGGCTCTCTTAATTTTTTGATAATGTCTTGTTAAACTTCCCAGGCTGGTCTTAAACTCACTCTGTAGCCCAGACAGGCCTTGAGTATTCGTTCCTCCTGACTCAGTCTCCCCAGTACCTGTGATTACAGGTGAGTGCCCTCAAGCCAGGCTCTCACTTCCTCACTGGACTCTGCTCCAGAGCTCACTCTCAGCTATGTGTCTACCTTTTACTGAGTCTTTTTAAGTTTCAGGGGCTACTGCTTCATAGCTTAGGGGACACCCTAGAGAGCAAAGTGAGGCCACAAGTGGCGAGTGTACTGTGGACAGCTTGGCATGGTGGGGGATACCATACTCCCCTCTAATTCTTCCTCAGTTTCAGGAGCTGGTGATGTCGACACTATCCCACTGCTTCGCTGAATTTGTTTACACACCTTCTGTTCAGTGGGCCTGACGGTAATTCCCACCTCCTAGCATGGTAACTACTACCATGGTGATGCAGTCCCAGAAACTCATGTGTGGAACTTCCCTTTGGCTGTTGCCTCGCAGCACATGGCAGGCATAGGGAAGCCTCACGCATGGGAATCAACCTTGAGCAAATGGAAAGTCTGCAGTTGTGATCATGGAAATATTTGACTATTCTGCACATGAGAACTTTGCTAGTATATATTTTTCTTTTTTTTTTTTTGCAGGTATCATGTTTGACTGGTTATATTCAACATCTACATGTTCAATTTGTGATTCTGTATGCTTAATTGCAACAAAAGTTAGTAGAAGTTGTTTCTGGAATGTTTGCATATATATATATATATATATATATATATATATATATATATATATAACTTTTATTTATTTATTTGACAGAGAGAAAGAGGGAGAAAGAGAGGGAGAGAGAATTGGGTGCGCCAGGGCTCCTGCCACTGAAAATGAACTCCAGACGCGTGCGCCCCCTTGTGCATCTGGCTAATGTGAGTCCTGGGGAATTGAAGCTGGGTCCTTTGGCTTTGCAGACAAACACTTTAAATGCTAAGTCATCCCTCTAGCCTAATGTTTGCTTTTTGAGATAAGCTGACCTGAACTTGCAAGCCTCCTGCCCCAGCCTCCCAAATGCTGAGATTACAACCACCATGCCTGACTCTGTATTAAAGATTTTGATACGGACATAAATACATTTCAATAAAAATAGAAGAATATATAGAGATGTATACATTTGCTCACTATGGACTTACATGATAATTTTATATAAAAAAACTGTTGAGTGCTCAGCATTAAATGAGACATCTAAGGGGCTATAGAGATGGCTTAGTGGTTTAGGCGTTTGCCTGCAAAGCCAAAGGACCCTGGTTCAATTCCCCAGGACCCACGTAAGCCAGATGCACCAGGTAGCGCATGTGTCTGGAGTTCGTTTGCAATGGCTGGAGGCCCTGGCATGCCCATACTATCCCTCTCTCTCTTTGTGTTTTTCTCTGTCTCAAACAAATAATAAAATATTGAAAAAAGAGGCCCTGGTATGTCCATGCCCATTCTTTCTCTCTTTCTCATAAGTAAATAAACGAGACATCTACATCACCCCATGTAAAGCTCAAGGAGCACTATGTAAAGGGTGAAAAGAATGTAAGAGCCAGATGGTCTTGGGTCCTGGGAATGTGCCTTAGTAGGAGACTGCTTGCCTAGCATGTGCAAGGCCCTGTGTTCAGTACCCAGCACCCATAAAATAAGATAAACACACAAAAATCCAGAGGATAAGAAGTGCTTTGGATCACTGTCTTGTCAATACTGGCTCCTGCATTCATAACCTCATGGTGACTGTCATTATCTGTTCAAGACCTGAATAATATTGGGCCTCTCAACATTCTATCATGGATGGTGGTGGAGGGGCAAAAAAAAAAAAAAAAAAAATCAAAGTAGAAGAGGGACTACTTGGAAAGAAGAAGGAGTTCAGTGGGAGGGGGATGGGGACAAGAGAAAGTAATGGGAAGGGATTATGATCAAAATACATTATAGGGGCTGGAAAGATGGCTTAGCAGTTCAGGCGCTTGCCTGCAAAGCCTAAGGACCCAGGATCAACTCTCCAGAACCCACGTAAGCCAGGTGCACAAGGTGACACATTTGTGCAAGGTGGCGCATGTGTCAGGAGTTCATTTACACTGGCTAAGGCCTTGGCACACCCATTCTTGCTCAGTTGCTCTCTCTCTCTCATAAAAATGAAAAGAAAATATGGGCTGGAGAGATGGCTTAGTGGTTAAGACACTTGCCTATGAAGCCTAAGGACCCACATGAGCCACGTAAGCCAGATGCGAGGTGACACAAGTGGGCAAGGTCGCACATGTATGCTAGGTAGCTCATGCATCTGGACTTCTATTACTATGGCTGGAGGCCCTGGTATGCCAGTTCTCTCTCTCTCTCTCACTCTCGCTCTCATGCATTAAAACAAGGCCAGTCTGTTGGGCTTGCCTCAAAAAATAAAAGAAAATACATTATATACATATATGAAAATTATCAATAAAAAGTTTTCAAGGGCTGGAGGGATGGCTTAGCTGTTAAGGCTTTTGCCTGCAAAGCCAAAGGACCCAAGTTAGCCAGATGCACAAGGGGGCGCATGCGTCTGGAGTTCGTTTGCAGTGGCTGGAGGCCCTGGTGTGCCCATTCTCTCTCCCTCTTTCTCTGTCAAATAAATAAATAATAAAATAATAAAAAATATTTTTAAAAGTTTTCAAAAGGAGAGTTGGGGAGATAGCTCAGCAGTTAAAGGCGCTTGTTTGCAAAGCCTGGCATCCCAGGTCCAAATCCCTAGTGCCCATGTAAAGCCAGGTACACGAAATGGTGGGCAAACACATGTGGAGCTCGCTTGTGAAAGCAGGGAGATCTGATGCACCCATATTCTAATTATGTCTGTCTCAAATAAATGAGTATTTTTTAAAAGTTTTTTTTTTTTTAAAGAAAATGTTGCCAGGCATGGTGGCACATGCCTTTAATCCCAGCACTTGGGAGGCAGAGGTAGGAAGATCGCTGTGAGTTTGAGGCAAGCCTGAAACTACATAGTGAATTCCAGGTCAGCCTGGGCTAGAGCAAGGCCTACTTCAAAAAACCAAAACTGTTGAGGGATAGAGAGATGACTTAGCAGTTAAGGTGCTTGCTGAAAAAGCCAAAGGACCGAGGTTCGATTCCCCAGTGCCTATGTAAAGCTAGATGCACAAGGTGGCACACGTGTCTGGAGTTCATTTGCAATGTCTGGAAGCCCTGGTGTGCCCATTCTCTCTCTCTCAAATAAATAAAATATTAAAACAAGAAACTATTGAACTATTGGGACTATTCTTGATTGTATGCATGTATGTGCACATGTGTATAGGTGTGCATGCATGAGTGTGTGGAGACCAGAGGTTTTTGGTTGTACACGTGCTAGGCAAGTATTCTATCACTGAGTTACATCTTCAGCTCAAAGCTGTTTCATGTGTTTTGGCTTATGTGTGTGTGCGTGTTGCTGGTGATTGAACCTAGGACTCACGCATGCAAGGCAAGTCTTCTACCAGGTGAATGGTATCTCTCTCCTCTCTCCCTTTTAGACAGGATCTCATGTAGTCTGGGTTGCTTCTAAGCAGCCTAACATGGCCCTGAATTACTGATCCTCTTTCCTCCACCTCCCAAGTACTGGGCCACCACACCCAGCTCCACGGTCTGCCTTTGTAAGCCATGAAGTAGTTCCTCTACATTTCTAGGCATTTCTGAATTGCTTTGCTTGGGATCTTATGGTAAAGGGCAGAGCTAGTAATTTCTTTTCCCATGTTCCTATACCATCCAATCTGTCGTTCAAACCCTGGGCTGTCATTAAATGTCTGCACTGAACTACTGTGCACTTGAGTACACTATGAAGAACAGTCTGGTTTCATGGTGCATTTTTGTTGCTGATGCTGTTTTTCAGACGTCTCACCATTGCTGGTCTGGAATTTCTTATGTAGCCCAGGCTGGTTCCAAATTTGCAGCATTCCATTGGCTTCAGCCTCCTGAGTGCTGGGGCTGTAGGTGTCATCCACCACGCCCACCATCTCTTTATTCGTATCACAAATGGCAGGTGGAAAGGAACCCCCTGGCTGATTTTTGGTGAGATTTAAGGTTCTTGCATTCCCCAGTCCCCACCAGAGTAGAGGGAAAGAAAAAAGCAATCAAGATAGTTAGGCACTGATGGTGCATGCACGTAATCCCAGCACTCGGGAGAAGGACAATAGGGAATTTGTGGACTTTGTCTCAAAACAAATATATTGATCAGTGTAACAGAGTCTCTTAAGGGATTTTACAATAGTGTGCAAAGTGTTAATACCATCATGCTCTTGTACTTCCCAAACCCATTGTCCAGGAACGCTCCCACCAGTGAGAACTGAAGGGCCTGGAAGCGGATATGGAACCGTGTCCTGATTACCTCATTTAACCCGGGAGACACAAGCGTCTTCCTGGGGGTCTTAAACTCGACAGAATCGTAAGGAAAAAAAAAAGAACAAAAAATAACAACACCAAAGTTAAGAAGGTCCTTCGGGTTTCCGTGTGTCGCCAGCTCCAGGGCGGACAACCTTTGTTGTCCCGTCCGCGGCCTTGGGCAGCGGCAGCCCGGGAAGGGGCCGCGGGGGGGCCTCTGCGTGAGCCGGGCGAGTTGCTTTTCCCTGATCTGAATTTCCGTTTCCTCGGCTGCGAAATCAGGGAGGCCGAGGCCTCCGCGCAGCGGCCGGGAGCGCGCCCCGCGGACTGCGGCGAGAGCGCGCTTCTCCCCGTCCTCCCGGCAGGTGGAGCCGCGCGCGCGCTCGGGGGCGGAGCCGCGAGGACAGAGCGCGGGGGGCGGGGCGCGCGGCGAGGGGCGGGGCGAGGCTGCGGGGGGCGGGGCGCGCGACGGGGGGCGGGGCCAGCCGAGCCCAGCCCGCCTGCGCCGCGTGCGCGCGGCCCCCGCCCGCCCGTCCTCCCTCCCTCCCTCCCTCCCTCCCCTCCGCCCGCGCGCCGGGGTCGCCGGGGCCGTGGTGTACGTGCAGCGCGCGCGGAGCGAGTGGCGCCCACAGGCCCGCGCCCTGCCCGCCCTGCCTGCCGCCGAGCCCGGCTCGCCCGCCCGCCCGTGGGAGGGCGCCGCGCGCCGCGGAGGCCGCGCTCGTCACCCGGCGCGATGCCGCGTTGAAGAGGAGGCCGTCCGTCCGTCCGTCCGCCCGTCCGTCGCGGGAGGGAAGGCGGCGAGGCGAGGCGAGGACGCGGACGCGGACGGCCTCCCGGAGCGGGCGGCGGCCCTGGGCACCGTGACGGCCCCGCCGCCGCCCCGCCCCGGGCCCCGGCTCCGCCGTGCGGTCGGCATGGCCAGTGACAGCGGCGGGCCGAGCGCGAGCGAGCGCGAGCGGCAGTACTGCGAGCTGTGCGGGAAGATGGAGAACCTGCTGCGCTGCGGGCGCTGCCGCAGCTCCTTCTACTGCTGCAAGGAGCACCAGCGCCAGGACTGGAAGAAGCACAAGCTGGTGTGCCAGGGCGGAGAGGCCGGCCCCGCTCCGCCCGTTCCTGCCGCCGCCGCCCCGGGGACCGCTCGGGCCGGCGGCGCGGTCGGGAAAGCGGCGGGACGCAGGGACAGCGCCGAGGCCTCCGGGGACGCCGCTGCGCAGGCCCGGGGCGGACGCGGCCCGGAGGAGCCCGGCCCCGAGGAGCCGCCGGCTCGGAAGTCGCCGGGCCCGGAACGCGCCAGTCTGTGTCCGGCGGGCGGCGCTCCGGGAGAGGCGCTGAGTCCCGGCGGCGGAGGCGGCGGCGGAGGAGGCCTGAGGCCCAATGGGCAGACGAAGCCGCTGCCCGCTCTGAAGCTGGCGCTGGAGTACATCGTGCCGTGCATGAACAAGCACGGCATCTGCGTGGTGGACGACTTCCTGGGCCGGGAGACCGGGCAGCAGATCGGCGACGAGGTGCGCGCCCTGCACGACACCGGCAAGTTCACGGACGGGCAGCTGGTCAGTCAGAAGAGCGACTCGTCCAAGGACATCCGGGGCGATCAGATCACCTGGATCGAGGGCAAGGAGCCCGGCTGCGAGACCATCGGCCTGCTCATGAGCAGCATGGACGACCTGATCCGACACTGCAGCGGGAAGCTGGGCAACTACAAGATCAACGGCAGGACGAAAGTAAGTCGCTGGGATTCGCGCCCGAAGCCCGGAGGGAGCGGCGGGCAGGGCCGAGGCGGAGGCCGAGCGCAGGCCCGGCCCGCAGGTGAGTCTGCGGGGCGCCCGGAGCCCCTGCGGTCCCGCGCTCGTGGACCACCCGCAGCATCCCCATCTCAGGCCCGCGCTCTACTTGGACGTGGCCCCTTTTGTCCTCGTTCTGTTAGTCACGGTCCCAACCTTCCTGGAGCCCTGGCCACTCACTGGGGGTGTTGGGTGACCAGCTACATCAGGTCTTCTTTGGGAAGGGGTTGCAATCGTGCCTGTTTGTCTAAGCTGTTGAATGACCCCGCGGTGTTTGCACCACTCACCACGGCGGGATTTAGAGTCAGACGCTGTGTGTTTAGCTAAGCTGCCCCCAGAAAGGTGCATATTAAAAGCCCTTGGTGGGAAGACTCCCTGCTTGCAGGAAGAGCTCGGCCGCGCCCCTCCCCCTGGTAGCTTTTTCTCTCTGCCTTACCCCTACTGTTTTGAAACCCTCTATCTACAAAACGGGGAAAGAGGTGTTTCCGTTGCCAGGGCTCCGTGGAGGTAGGCTACACTTTGAGCACAGGTTTCCTCTATTTGCTTTGTTAATATGATCCCTCTGTTGTAAAAGAGATGCTTTTGTGGCTTCCTGGAGGGGGAAAAATCTCGGAACTGGAGGTCGGAGGACTGGTTTTAACGTTAGGTTTGGTGAGCTTTTTGTTTTGTTTTGGCAGACAGCGGTCCTGCTTCCCAGCACTCCCTTGCAGCTCTCTCTCATTTGACTTCCCAGATCTGAATCTTGTCTTTGTGTCCAGCCCCTAGAGGACCACCCTACCTCCCTCTTCTCCCCCATCGGGTCTCTTTCGATCTGTCTGATTTTGTGAGTTTTGAGAGCAACGCTCACGTTCATACACATGCAGGCTGTAACCAACATTTCTGAGTGTTCATTTCCGACTTTTGACTGTCATGTGGGACTCTCCTGGTGCTGTGGGCTAAGCTTGTGTGGGCAGTGAAGCAAATGCAGTGGGGAGTCTTATTTAGAGCTTAGAGATTCGGTGCTGGATGGAGGCACCTGTCTTAATATCATGTAGGCTCAAAAGAAAGTTGCTTAAAATTAAGCTGGGAAGGGAACATCGGTGCGATTAAGTCCGAACCTTAGTCTCTGTGGAAAGTCTGTCTCCGACCTGAATGTCATCAAGCACCCCAGAGCAGGAAAGGAGCTACTATGGGGGCACACTGCATGTGTACAGTCCCATGCGGACTTAACTCGCCCTCAAGTCGCCAGCAAGGCGGTGTCCTCATATTTGTTGATCTGCTCTCCAAGGTAAAGGGAGGCCTCTTCTCTACTGCCTTCCTGTTTTCTCCTGCTGTCAGGGAAGAAGTGGCAGATAGCCTGGTTCTCAGGGAAGCTGCTGTCCTAGGAAGCTGTTGGGAAATAGTCACCTCTTTCCTCAGGGGTCCAATTAACTGAAGGAGACCGTAGGGCTGTAGGTCACTTGCCTGAAGGTATTATCACGTAGGAAGGGAGGGACTAGCTGAAGGAGAGTGCATTTTACACTCTGGACTTGATCTTATGTTTGCGCTCATTTAGATGACACGATTTCAAGATCTACAGATGATCTTAGGGAATTCCTTTCATCACACTTCTTGGCTGAAAGAATTTTGGTAATCATGTTTGAACATGTAATTTAAGTATTCTTTAGAAGAAACTAAGGATTGTTGCCTTGGCGTGATGAGAAGGTAATTGACACACTACCCTCAGATACTGAGTGAAGCCCATGTGCTAGGCTTGGAACAGACACAGTCACAGTGGTGGCAGTGCTTTGAGGGAATGACATTATTCCTAACTTACATTTGAGGGCGCTCAGGTGACCGAGTCTTTGAGCGCATGCTGTTTTCCTAACTGCACTAGATACAGGTGGGGGCATTAGAAAGGAAGGTGGTCATCACTAAGCACGTGACGGAATCTGAAGTTTTGATGGGGACTTCTTGTTGATGGCAAGGAGATAACAGTGTTGCCTGTGAGAAATGGTGTTCAGGTTGAGCTGTGGAAACTTTTATCAGAGGATGGTACAATGTTTACTTCATACTTCAGTGGCTTAAAAGCCATTGTATATTTAGCCACCTGAGTCATGCATATTTAAGTATATCTCTAAGCCATGTTAGAATATGTCCACATAGATTGTGGGGGTCGTGGGGCTTCCTTCAGGACTTGTGTTGTCCTTCATGCTATGGTAGTGGTTCCAAGAGGCCCCCTTCACCTGTGTGCTTTGTTCTCACTGAAGCTCTTGCAGCTGGTAGGTGAGTTGTTGGTGCGTCCCTGCATCTAGATTAGGAAAGAGGAGCTGGGTGTGGTGGTGCACGCATGCCTTTTAGTCCCAGCACTGAGGCTGTGGTAGGAGGATCACCATAAGTATTCAGGGTCAGCCTGGGCTAGGGTGAGACCCTACTTAGAAAAAAAGGGGGGGAAAGAAAAGTGAAGAAAGGGAATACACACTATTTGTTGGAGATCCTGTCGGTGGTCAGGATTTCAGCTCAAGCCTTCTGCCCCGTAGCTTGAGTTCTCTCTTGCTTACATCATCTGCACGGTCTGCTCTTCATGTTTGTTCGGCCTGGAAACCAAGTGGTGTGATTGGCCATGGCCCACTCACTGCTTCCCCAGGGTCTGCTTCAGACATGCGCATCTAGCCACTGTTTATCCACCGGCTTTAAGAGAGGAACCCCAAGGGAAGATGAAGTAATACAGGAGAAAAGCAGAAACGTGATAGTTGCCACCGACACAACCCAGCTCCCCTTTCTGCTTTCTCTGGTGGTCTTTTGGGATTCCTTGTCCCTTCTTGCCCTTAAGCTACCCTCTGACTCCTTACCCTTTCTCACATCCTTCCATCAGGGAGACTTGGAATGATAATGTCCAGTTGGAAGAAAGAGGCCAAGTCTGCCGTTATATAGCTCGGTGTCTGTGAGCTGCCAGAAGTCATGGGTGCTGGGTTGGAGATGGCCCAGAGGGTAAATGTACTTGCTTGCAAAGCTTGACCACCCAGGTTCAATTCCCCAGTACCCACATAAAGCCAAGCGCACAGAGTGGCAGCAACAGTAGTCCCTGGCACACTCAGCTCTCTCTGCCTCTCTCTCTCTCTCAAAAAAAAAAAAAAAAAAAAAAGAAAAAGAAAAAAAAAGAAAAAGTCATGAGTACCTTAACTGTAGTAGAGATAGAGAAAAATGAGAATGACTGGGAAACCCTGCACATACCTGCTGGCATTTCTGTAAGGAAAACACAAGATTATCAAAGCCTCGTGTGGTGGCGCATACCTTTAATCCCAACACTCAGGAGGCAGAGGTAGGAGGATTGCTGTGAGTTCAAGGTCACCCTGAAACTACATAGTGAATTCCAGGTCATCCTGGGCTAGAGTGACACCCTACGTAGAAAAAAAAGAAAAAGAAAAAAAAGGTCAGGAAGCTGAGGCAGGAAGATTGTGAATTTGAACCCATCCTAGGGTGCATAGAGAGAATCTGCCTCAGATAACCAAACCAAAGGCTGGGGAGCTGGCTCAGCAGTTAAAGGCTAACAAAGCCTGCTAGTCCAGGTTCGATTCCCCTGTGCCCATGTAAAACCAGGTGCAAAGTGGTGAATGAATGTATCAGACCCCACCCAGAACCGCAGCCTGGCAGCTCATCTGAAACAGCAGGAGATCCTGTCTCAAAGAAGGTAGAACAGATACCTTGAGGTTTGTCTCTGACCTCTGCAAGCGTGCGTGCGTGCGTGCGTGCACACACACATAAATAACTTTAAACAACCACAGACAAAATGGGGCTGGGAGGATGGCTCAGCAGTTAAAGGCACTTGTTTGCAAAGCCTGCTGAGTTCCCAGTACCTATGTGAAGTGCCACATGCCTCAGAGTTCACTTATAGTGGTTAAGAGCCTCTGGTGCACCTATTCTCATTTTCTCTCTCTGCAAATAAATAAAAGTATTAAAACAAAGTAAGCCATAAAAGAATAAAGTGAAATTACTAGGATTGTATGCATAAATGTTTTGGAATTTTATCCATAACTTCATCTGCTTAGTTAAGACATACGTAAAGAAAAGGGGTGTTGGGGATATAGCTCAGCAGTGGAGTGCTTGCCTGTCATGTGGGGCATTTAGGGTCACTTACCAGCACTGCAAAGAGAGGGAGGGGAGGAGGAAGAGGACAATGAGGAGCGGAACAAGCCCACCTTACACTAAGGTGTTAGTTAGTACTACAGGTCCTCAGTCAGTTTGGGATAGTTGTGGCTTTTATTGAAAGAACAGGGTAAGGATGATCCTGTTGCCGTACCGCGGCGGCCGTAGACAAGCAGAGACAATCCGCTTAGATGGTAAAATCCCGTGATGAGAGGCAGATGCTGGGCCACGCTCCAGTACTGGCCCATGCTGGTTCTTGGGCTCAGACTTCAGCCTCTAGACCTGTCAGAAAAAGAAATCTCCACTGTATAAGCCTAAGTGAATGAATGTAAAGTAATATGACAGAACTTCCTTCTCTCTCCGCATGGAACCTAGGACATATGGGGGAGCGGCTTGCTGGTGGATTGTGGCTGTATCAGAATGCAAGGTCAAAGGTGGCAGTCCTGTGCACAGGAAGGCTGGAAGTAGTGTACCTGTTGTCCTGGCAGCTAGGTGGGGACAGTCCTTAGAAAGGGTTATCTTAAAAGGTTGCAATGGAGCCAGGCTCGCCTTTGTAGGAAGGTCCCATGGTGTACTGAATTTACTTACATGCTAGTGAACACCTTTACATCTGAGGAAATTTTATTTCACATTAGAAGATTTGGGGGGGGGGGCTTGGGAGATTGCTCAGTGGTTAAAGACGCTTGTTTGCAAAGTCTGCTGGGCAGGGTTTGATTCTCCAGTACCCACTTTAAACCAGATGCACAAAGTGGCTCATGCTTCTGGAGTTCATTTGCAGCAGCAAGAAGCCCTGGTGTACTGTCCTTGTTCCCTCCCTCCCTTTTTATTTATTTGTTTCTTTCTCTCTCAGTCTTACCCCATTTTTCCTCCCCCCCCCTGCAGCCCTCCTCACAAATAAAATAATTTTTAAAGATTTTTTTGTATTTTTATTATTTATTTTTTAAAAATATTTTTATTTATTTATTTGTTGGTTTTTCAAGGTAGGGTCTTGCTCTAGTCCAGGTGGACCAGGAGTTCACTATGTAGTCTCAGGGTGGCCTTGAACTCACAGTGATCCTCCTACCTCTGCCTCCTGAGTGCTGGGATTAAAGGTGTGCCCCACCACGCCTGGCTAAAATATTTTTATTTATTTGACAGAGAGAAAGAGGGAGAGAGAGTGAGAATGGGCACACCAGAGCCTCTAGCCACTGCAAACGAACTCCAGACGCATGTATCACCTTGTGCATCTGGCTAACGTGGGTCCTGAGGAATAGAACCTGGGTCCTTTGGCTTTGTAGGCAAACGCCTTAACTGCTAAACCATCTCTCCAGTCCTTTTTTTGGTATTTTTATAATACTACTTATATATTACCTAATAGCCTCTAACAACATCCCGCAAACCTTTAGTCCCACTGAGGAAGAAGAGGAGGGCACTTGATGAAGAAGGGTAATGGATTTTGTGGCCCTGTTAGATCGGGGCCAGGGCTGCCTCTGTGACTGTCCTTGGGCTGGTGGCTTAGTCTCTCTGAGCCTCAGTTCTCCTGTTTATGAAATGTTCATGATACTCCCTGTGCCTTTCATGCTTGCTGTCAGGAGTGCATTTAACCCCATGTCAATAAAACACCTTGGCCAGGTGTGGTGGCGCACACCTTTAATCCCAGCACTCTGGAGGCAGAGGTAGGAGGATTGCAGAAAGTTCAGGGCCACCTTGAGACTACATAGAGAATTCCAGGTCAGTCTGAGCTACAGTGAAACCCTACCTCAAAAAACAAAACAAAAACAAACACAAACACAAACAAAAAATACCTTGAATGGGAAGCAGTAGGTAGCACTGGTTTTTTAATTGTAAATTTTATTATTTTAAATTTTATTTATTTGCTAGGAGGGAGAGACAGTATGTATGGGTGCACCAGGGCTTCTAGCCGCTGCACATGAACTGCAGATATGTGTACCACTTTGTGTGTGGTTTTACATGGCTGGGTGCTAGGGACTCACATCTGGGCCATCATGCTTTACAAGCAGTCGCCTTTAGCCGCTGAGCCATCTCTACAGCCCGTTTTAAGTGTTACTTGTCCATCTTGCTGTAGGGGGGCCGGGATTACAGATGCTTGTGCCCTGGGTCTGCTGTTCACGAGTTCTGAGCATCCAAACTCGGATCATCAGACTTTCACAGCACACACCTTACCCACTGAGCCATCTCTCCAGCCCTGATACTTCCTCTCCGTTATGAAATCGGTGCCTCTAACCCTCTTACAAGCTGGAGAAGAAAAGCTTAGAGCCATTTCTACTTAACCCCTGCCTTCTTGTGTATGTGTGTGCACATTTTCTGTAAAACTGGAAGTAAGTCCCAGAGAGGTTAAGTGACTTGTTAGGGACCTGGAGCTGGTTAGTGACAAAGCCGGCCTGCCTTCAGTCCACGCCCTCTTCCGTCTGCAGCTTTATCCTGCCTCACTGTGCCATGCAAAGATCACATATTCCTGAAGAGCTGACTTTGCTCTAGTTTTGCCGTTCTTGAGGATATGCCCAACGTGTGACTTCTTCTCACTTCCCTGCTGGACTCTGGGAACACTTGGCCAACCTGAGGCTCTAGCTTCCCCCCCCTTGGCGACCCCTGTGTGGCGCTGCTCTCAGCTCTTTGCCACCTTGGAGGTGGTTGAAGCTGCGTCCTCTGAAGGAGAGCCCCCCTTGCTTCCTTAGTGGGACTGTCCTCCCACTCGGCTCTCTCTTCCTTTGCCTTGTCCGCCTTACAATCTGTCTTTGTTCCTCTTCCATGCTTTCTGAAGCCTGTGCCTTTCTGGGATGTCTTTGGGTTGATGTTATCAGTTTGGTTGTTTTTTATTTATTTTTTTGCTTTTAAAGCTACAATAGCTCTTTCAGTCTCCCTTTTATTTTAGCAAGTTCTTAAGACAGTTTTCCGGGGCTGAGGATTGAATCCATGAATGCCCAGTAGCACTCTGCTACTGAGCTAAAACCCTAATCTTTTTCTTTTTTAAAGTTAAAAGAAATTTTATTTGCAAACAAAGATAGAGAAAGCAAGACAGACAGAGTGTGGGTGCATGCCAGGGCCTCCAGCCACTGCAACTGAACTCCAGGTGCATGTGCCACTTTGTATATCTGGGTCTATGTGGAAACTAGGGAATCAAACACAGGTTTTTAGGCTTTGCAGGTAAATGCCTTAACCACTGAGCCATCTTTCCAACCCCCTCGTCCTTTCTTTAAAAAAAAAATTTAAAGTATTTGTAAGCTGAGAAAGAGTATGGGCACTCTAGGGCCTCTTGCCCCTGCAAACAAACTCCAGATACATGCACAGTGTGTGCGTCTGAGCCCAGGCCAGCAGGCTTTGTAACCAGGTGCCTTGAATCACTGAGCCATCTCCTTAACATCTTAAAATATTTTTATTTACTTATTTGCATGTGTGTGTATGGGCATACATGCCAGGGTCTTTTGCTGCAGCAAACAAATGCCAGATGCTTGTGCCACTTTTCCTGTGTTATTTATTTATTTATTTATTTATTTATTTATTTATTTATTTTGAGGTAGGGTTTCACTCTAGCTCAGGCTGATCTGGAGTTCATTGTGTCGTCTCAGGGTGGCCTCAAACTCATGGCAATCCTCCTCCTACCTCTGCTTCCCGAGTGCTAGGATTAAAGGTATGTGCCACCATGCCCGGCTCTTGCGTCTGTTTTTACATGGGTGCTGGGAAATTGAACCCACCAGGCCAGTAGTCTGAGCCATCTCCCTAGCACCCCCCCTCCTATTTTTTCTAGGCAGTATTTCATGTAGCCCAGGCTTGCCTGAAACTCTGAATCCTTCTGAGGGCTGGGATTAAAGTCACATACCTCCTCTGCACCTGGCTCTTAGACACATTTCATGATTATATTGCATGTTCCGCTTTTCCATGAGGCCTTGTGCCACACTTGGAGCGTGGTCCAGGGCTACACAGTGGTGCTCATATCCTTTACGTGCTGTCTTCATAGCTTGCCTTTGACTCTAAACACTTGGCTAAAACAAAACAGCCCAAAGATGGTCTGCTAGAGTCTTGTCTTACCAGTTACTTCACGCTCCCTAGCCTTAACACTATCTCTCTGCTTTGGATATCATAATGACGTTTCCCCTTTGTTTACAAGTGTGTGCGTGTATGTGTGAGTGCCCATGCATGAGTTCATCCTCAGTAATACTGTCCACATCCTTTGAGACAGTCTTTCACTGGCCTGGAGTGCACCAATACAGCTAGACTCACTGGCTAACAAGCTCCAAGGACCCACCTGTTTCTGCCTCCTCAGTGCTGGAGCTAAATGCATATGCCATCCTGCCTGGCATTTTACATGGGTTCTGGAAATTGAACTCATGTCTTCATGCTTGCAAGGCAAGCACTTCACCAATTGAGTCATTTTCCTAGCCCCCATAATTACATCTTCCAATCCAGCTTGCAACTGATTTTACTTAGGAAGGTTTGGACATGTCTGTGGCCTCCATCTGCTTGTTGGGACACCATAAAGTCTTCCTAAGTCTGGAACCCTCGTTCTCGGGTTCTTATCCTATGACCCAGATACTGGTTTTTTTCACAAAGTGCTGGTGCTCTTGGTCCCTTATCCTCAGTCCTATCCTGGTATCTTTTCATTCTGCAAATATCCATGAGAACTGAGTGTGTACAGACATTGGCAAGGAGCTATGGGTGCCTGAAGAGGGTACCAGAAAATGCCCCCATTCTGACAAAGCTGAAATCCCCTGGGGGAGAGGAAGGCTAGAATGCCCTGTGTGCCAGAAGCCAGGTCCGTGTGGGTGCTGGCAGCACTCTGGTAGGTGAGGAGAGTAGGAGGGCACGTGAGTGCAGGCCCCAAGGATGTGAGGTTGAGGTTGGTGGGTGTGCACGAGGGGCACGCTAGCAGTGAAGCTATGAACAGCGGGTGCAGAAGCCTGCTGTGGAATGGGCTCGGCATGTTCAGAGGACAAGGAAGCCACTGTGCTACAGTGCATGAGCCAGGTAGATGGGGCCAGGGGCACACTTGGTTAGAAAGTGAGAGCAGATTACACGGGGTTGTGACTCACCGACCTTGACAAGGGCTCTGGCTTTTATGGTGGGTAAAGTTGGAGGCCGTTGCAGTAGGTTTGTTTGTTCTTATGTATGTGTGTGAGTGCAGATGCCTGCATGAGGGGGTGGGGGTCAGAGGACAACCTTTGGTGTCTGTTTGCTTCCCACCCTGTTCCCTAAGCTAGCCGGCCCCCAAGGTTCCAGGGATTCTCCTGTCTCCACTTCCCATCTTGCTGGAGGCGTGCTGGGATTGTAGCCTGCTAACAGGATCCGGCTCAGGTCCTCATGCTGGCATGGCAAGAACTTTGTCTACTGTGTCGTCTCCCGGCCCTAAAGAGTTTGCTCTAAAAGGTCTCTGTGAGCCAGCTCGGTGGCACACCGATAGTCCCAGCTGCTGGGAAGAGGCTGGGCCCTTCTGCATCCTTGAAGACTGTTGTGTGAGACAGACATGGGGATGAAGGATGGAAGCAAGAGACCAGGGACCCCATGGGAAGACCTCAGGTGTGTGGGAGCTTCCCCCTTCTACTGGAACCTAGCACTGGGCTTACCGTTGGCATCCCAGCTGTTGTGTACTCATACTGTTGAATTAGGCTGTACCGTCCAAGGACTTGTAAAGCCCAGGAAGCCTTGCTGTAGCTCCAGAATGAGGCTGCAAAAGTATACAAGCAAACATTCGTTTATTATGTGAGAAACAGTTTAAGATTAATACCTGAAAAGTCAGATATGTACTGTGTCCCCAGGAACCTGTAATCTCATCTGAATTCAGACAACTTCAGAACTTCAATTTAAAAGCAGGTATATGCTTTATTTTGTGTGTGTGTGTGTGTGTGTGTGTGTGTGTGTGTGTGTGTGTATGAGAGAGAGAGAGAGAGAGAACACGAACAAACTGGTAATTGAACCAAGGACCTCATGTGTGCTAGGTAAACCACTCTAGTACTGTGCTGTATTCTCAGCCCTCTTTCTACTTTTTATTTTGCGACAAGATTTCTCCACATTGCCTAGGCTAGTCTTGAGCTCCTGATCTGGGTAGCTGGAATTACTGGCTTGCCACTGCCATGCCCAAGTAAGACTGTTGGTTTTGACACAGGGTCTCACATAGCCGAGGCTGGCTCAGGAGATCCTCGGGGGCCCCACCTGGCATTGCTCCTCTGTATGCTTCGGTGTGCGTGTTTTCTCCTGGGAACTCTGACAAGCTTGCTTCTCAGTTTGCCTATGCCATGCCCTTCCTGGATCACTCTGTGGCTTTAGGCACCTGCTGCCTCCAAGAAAGCAGCATCTGCCTGTGGAGTGCAGTAGGTTCTGTAGAGCTCTAGAGGAGGGTTGTGGGGCACCCAGCACCTGGCAAGGCCTCATCAGTGTCGCCTGTCCCCCAACAGCAGCTATGACTAACTTCAGCCCTAGCTCTCTCTGCAACCCTGGCTGCTGGACATCGTTCTGAAATGACTGCAAGCTCAACTACAAATCGGAGTTCCTTCATGGAGGGGTGAGGTGGTAGGCGTGGGAAGGAGATGGAGAACAGGGGTCTTGCTATTCTAGGGAAGGCTCTGAGCTGGGGCGGGGGCGGGGGATGCTGTATGTAGAGTGTGTGTCACCTGTGGTGGCCCTTGATGGGAGTCCTGCCAGTCTGTAGACTAGGAAAGTTTTCCTAAAGGGCTTATTGAGGCCCAATGGTGAGTCAGGGTTTCAGCGGAACATACTTACCACTATAACAGTCTCACTTATTTAAAAAGTATCTCCTAAAAAGCCAGGCGTGGTGGCACACGCCTTTAATCCCAGCACTCGGGAGGCAGAGATAGGAGGATCGCCGTGAGTTCGAGGCCACCCTGAGATAGTGATTTCCAGGTCAGGCTGGGCTAGATCAAGACACTACCTTGAAAAACCAAAAATAAATAAATAAATAAAAAGTATCTCCTGGGCATGAGAAGATGGTTCAGCTGTTAAAAGCACTTGCTTGCAAAGCCTGACAACCTGGGTTTAGTTCCCTAGCCACCCACAAGAGCTGGTTGCAGAAAGTGGCACTTTTTTTTTTTTTTTTTTTTTTGCAGTGGCAGGAGGCCTTGACATGCCTATACACACAGGCACGCATGCATGCAAACATAAATAGTGTCTCTTAGGGCTGGATTTGATCTACTACCATTGTGGCTCATGGCTGTAAATCTAGCACCTGGGAGGTGGAAGAAGGGTGAGGACTTGAAGGTCATTCTTGACTACATAGTGGGTTAGCGGCCAGCCTGGACTATGTGAGTCTTTGTCTTTAAAAGAAAAAAGAAGAAAAAGGATCTCCTTTCCACCTTCCTCCTTCAGCTCCACTTACACCTTCCTGTTGAAACCTGTCATCTCTGTTCTGGAGAATTCCAAAGACCTGGCTTCCTCTCTTTGTCTTTTCTAGTCCATTCTATCCCTCGCTGTCTTTTGAAAAGAATATTTCACTTCCTGCCATGTGCTTTCTGTGTGACCACAGGAACCGTGTGGGGTCCCTGAGCCTGGCTCCCCAGCTCTTCCTGTGGAGTGGTACAAGATGCTCCTCACCCTATCCTCTGAGAACATCACGGCTCTGTCCTGCTGTGCCTTGACCGTCCCATAACTAATGGTATGCTGCTTAGGGTGCCAGCTTCTGTCACCTACTGTTCCCTGGGGAAGCCGTGTCAGTATGGCACCCTGTCTTATCATCTGGGTGTCCTCAGCTCTGGGACTTGGTGAGTGTTATGTCTGAAATTGTGGTAGACCACCATAGTGGAGTTTTTTTTGTTTGTTTTTTGAGGTAGGGTCTCACTCTAGCTCAGGCTGACCTGTAATTCACTATGTAGTCTCAGGGTGGCCTTGAACTCACAGGGATCCTCCTACCTCTGTCTCCCAAGTGCTGGGATTAAAGGCGTGTGCCACCACGCCCGGCTCCCTAGTGGAGTCTTTAATCACTTTATATCCATATTGTCATGCAAAGCAGTTTTTTCTTCAATGCTTTCTTTTGCATGTATCTGTCATATGTGTACTAAAAATCTTATCTATGGGCTGGGAATATATGTCTTAACAGGTAAGAGCACTTTTGTGCACAAGCAAGAGGTTCCGAGTTTGATCCCCAGCATTCATTTGAAAACCTCAGCACCTGGTGGGGTGGATCTCTGGGGCTTCCTGACTGGCCAGTCTAACTGAAAATGGGGTGAGAAACTGTCTCAAGGAAATAAAGCAGAAGAGCCATAGAGGACACCTGGTGTCCTCTGGTCTCTGAATTTGTGTGTTTGAGGTGAACACACCCCATATATACTACACACACATACACACACCACAGAATATCTTACTTAGAAGTCGTAGAGTTTGCTTAAAGGCTGCAGTTTGATTCTTTGCTAACTCAAGACAGCCTGCATATCCATGGTCACTTTCTGATCTCCACTTGTCCCTCTTATCTCTCTTCTTTTCTCAAAGGCTATTTTCTAAGCCAGTATGGTGGTACATGCCTGTACCCCAGCACTTGGTAGGTGGAGGGTAGGGGGATCAGCAGGTGAAGGTCATCCTCGCCAACATAGGGAATTGGAGGCCAGTCTGGGCTACACTGGAGTCTGTCTTAAACAAAAAGTCTTCTGGGAAGGCACCAAGGGCAGGGCACCAGGGGTACCACCTGCTGAGGCACAGCTCAGTTAGTGTTAGCGCTCAGTAACTTGTCCTTAGGCCCATCCCTCACCCCTTCCCACCTGCCCACCCACATCTAGAACTACAGGAGACCTGAAGTCAGTGAGCGTTCTTTCCTATTGTGGTCAACTTTCCTCTCTGTGCTTACCATGCTGTTCCTGGCCCCTAATTTTCCAGATAAAAATAGCCCAGGCTGGCCTGGCTTAACTATTTTTAACTTCAAGTACTGGGAGAAAGGTCTGCTCTGAAGGTGAAATGTAGTTTTGTGCCTTTCCCTATGACAGGAGCCAGCATGGGGGGTGATAGATTGTGACACAACCCCATCATTGTACTCCCTCCCCATCTTCCTCCTCACTGTGCCAGTACCTGAGAATCTTCTGGAAATGCCTGTCTCCTCAAAGCTGGCCATCAGGTGTGATGTTGAAAGTGACCTCTCAGATACCTACTTTCTGTGTGACCTAGAGCAGAACTTCATCCCATGTGGCTGATACACACTCTTCACAGCAGAACAGTAAACTCCTAATGTCACTACAACTGTCACTTACTTTGAATTTTAAATACATTGAAGATTTTTTTAAAAAATTATTTGATAGAAAGAGAGAATGAGAATGGACATACCAAAGCCTCCTGAGTCTGCAGACAAACTCCAGACACATGTGCCACTTTGTGCATCCAGCTCTACATGGGTACTGGGGACTCCAACCTGGGCCATCAGGCTTTGCAGGCAAGTCTTTAACCACTGAGGCATCTCTCCAACCCCAAAGATGGGTTTAAGAGTTTATTTAACAAAAGAGGGCATGGCCTCATCAAGGTGAGAAAGGATCAGAAAGCCTTGTGGTCCTGAGCACATATATGTTGAAGTTTCAGAGATTGAATTGGCTCAGGAAAGCAGCTGACCCAGCCATGTGACTGTGTCAAGGGGGTGGCGGCGAGAGGCGGTATTGGCAGACTGAGGTAGGCAGTCACTTCAGTTTGGCCTTGAGAAACATTCCAGGGTTTTCACCTGTAAAGCTGTCACCTCTTTCTTTTGCTTAATTGTGACTCTTAAACTGTGTTCATTCTCAGAGAACAGAGTTGGTAAAAAAAAAAAAAAAAAATAGTCCAAGAGCTATTGTACAAGAAATGCTTATAGTTTGAGGTGGTTACAGCCCACAGTGTTTTTGAATATTTTTGTTTGTTTGTTTTGGTTTTTCGAGGTAGGGTCTCACTCTAGCCCAGGCTGACCTGGAATTCACTATGTAGTCTCCAGGGTAGCCTTGAACTCACAGTGATCCTCCTACCTCTGCCTCCTGAGTGCTGGGATCGAAGGCGTGCGCCACCACAACCGGCTCAAAACAAAGCAGTTTTGAGCATCACCTGGCAGGCTGTGGAGTGATGTCTCTGTTGTGTTTAGCTTTTTGTTCTGGATTTATTGTTGTTGTTTTGTTTTGTTGAAATAAGGTTTTGCTGTAGCCCAGGCTGACCTGGAATTCACTGTTTCAGAGTGGCCTTGAACTCAAGATGATCCTCCCACCTCTGCCTCCCAAGTGCTGGGATTACAGGCATGCACCACCACACCCAGATGTTCTGGATTTTGTATTAGGGATTAAACCCAGGTCCTCTGGTGTGCTAAGCAAGCCACATCCCCAACCCTCTTTTCACTCTTTGAGAACCTGTCACTGAATTGCCCAGGCTTGCCTGGAACTCAGTGTAGCCCATGTGTTCCTCCTGTCTGTCTCAGCCTCCTGGGTAGCTGGGTTGCAGGTATGTACCACCAGGCTGGTTTATTTAGTTGTTTTACTTGGTCTCTTTACAACTGTGCCTTGGGGTTCCCTCCACGAAAGCAGGCAGCTAAGTTACACAGGCCCAGATGGGGGAAGTCCAGTTACTGTATGAGTGTGTGTGTAGGGGTGGCTCTAGAAGTTGTCGGCACACAGGATTTCCTCATAGAAAGAAACAAAGCAGTCTGTGTATGCCCGTGCAGAAGTGTGACTGGGGATGTGCCCCTGGGGCGCATGTTTCCCAGGTTACTAGGCCAGCTCCTGCTTTAGAATCCAAATGTGAGCCTCACTGTGAAGATGGGGACCACTGCCGCTAGCAGTAGGCTGGCTCCTCCTCCTTCCTGCGTCCCATCGCTCTGCTGTCCCTTCCTCACCACCAGGTATGTTTTGTTCTGGTTTTGATTTTACCTGTAACTGGCATTGCGGGTGGAGTCACCGAGTTTTTAAAGCTAAAAGCCTCAGTGGATGTGTCAGTGCTTCAGGGCTGGTGGTGGGAGGCTGGGGGAGGGCCAGGTACCTTCACCAACAAAAACAAAACTGGACACCATGTATCTGATCGGCTTGCTTAGGCTCCTAGTTGGTTCTGATGGTTTGATGGAAAGTGTCTTCAACATGTGCAGGAAATATTTGTTCTTGCTGCTGGTTTCCAGGACTGTGCTTTGATGTCACACAGTGCCTGCTGTATTAAAAATTGAAGCCATGGATGCAAGTTCTGAGAACTAGTCATGCACGCAGAGAAGCTAGAGTGAGTGGATCATATCTGACACAGGTGAGGTTGTATACTTTAGTTCTAACTGACACAAGCATAGATGTGATTGGTTTATAATTTGTCAATGTTGCTTAATTCGATTTTTAAATCATGTAGCCTATAATTTAATAAGAAGCCTTTTTTTTAGTGCTGAGGTTCAAACCCAGGACCTCTGCATGTTAGGTGAATTCTCTATCACTGAGCCACACCCCCAGCACAACAAGAAACTTTAGAAATGAAATCCTAAAAGTTATTTCTTCCTTCCCAAAAACGATGGAGGCACTTAGAGACTTGTGGGTTGTAGTCATGCTGCATGGCTTCTTGACCCTTAAACGTGTCTGTAGCGACTGCTGTCAGACTGAAGACTTGCTGGGTGCTTTCATAGTAAAACCAAAAATGCATTTCAAGGGCTGGAGAGAGAGATGGCTTAGCCATTAAGGTGCTTGCCTGTGAAGCCTAAGGACCCAGGTTCAATTCCCCAGAACCTTCACATGGTAGTACATGTGCCTAGAGTTGTTTGCAGTGGCTAGAGGCCCTGGCATTCTGATTCACTGTTTCCCCTCCTCTTAAATAAATAAATAATAAAAATGAAAAATGCATTTTAAGAAGGCTATGTTGCTTTAAAGAAATTGTAGGGTCTGAACCTTTTCTCCCCTCTCCCTGTCTTGCTTTTCTTTTCTTTTCTTTTTTTTTTTTTTTTTGATAGGGTCTCATAAAGCCTAGGCTTGCCTGAAACTCATTATGTAGCCAAGGCTGGCTTTGAACTCTGATCCTCCTGCCTCCACCTCCCCAATGCTAGGATTACAAATGTGAACTACCATTCCTGACTTTCTTGTGCTTTATTTTTCTAAAATTGATTGTTCTAAAATTAAGAGTTCTTCTCTCCCTCCCTCCCTCCCTCCCTCCCTCCTTTCTTTCTTTTAAATCTGAGCCAGAGTCTAACTCTGTAGCCCAGCTGGTCTTGAATTTGGAACATTCCTCCTACTTCAGCCTCCCAAGTACTGGGATTACAAGTGTGTGCCACCATGCCCAGCTTGTTCTTAACTTTTTTTTTTTTTTTTTGAGGTAGGGTCTCACTAGCTCAGGCTGACCTGGAATTCACTATGTAGTCTCAGGCTGCCCTCAAGCTCACTTTGATCCTCCCACCTCTGCCTCCTGAGTGCTGGGATTAAAGGAGTGAACCACCACGCCCGGCTGTCCTTAACATTTTTTAAAAAATAATGTTTATTTATTTATTTATTTGTAATCAGAGAAAGAGATAGAGAGCAGAGAGACAGAGAGAGAATGAGCACGGCGGGGCCTCCGGCCACTGCAAACAGTCTCCAGATGCATGTGCCCCTTGTGCATCTGGCTTACATGAGTCCTGGGGAATTGAACCCTGGGTTCTTTGGCTTTGCAGGCAAATGCCTTAACTGTTAAGCCACCTCTCCAGCCCCATCCTTAACATTTTTAACAGTGAGATACAGTTTTTGTTTTGACAGTGGATAAAGTGATCTGTGTAACAACAACAACCACAAAAACTATCTGAAAATCAGGAATTAAGAGGGAAATGAAGCTAAACTACTTTCATTTAAAATACAAGTTGGGCATGGTGGTAGCACAAGCCTTTAAGCCCAGCACTCGGGAGGCAGAGGTAGGAGAATCGCTGTGAGTTCGAGGCCAGCCTGAGACTACATAGTGAATTCCAAGTCAGCCTGGGCTACAGCAAGACCCTACCTTGAAAAATAGACAAACTCCTTCTCTTTCTTGATAGATAGATAGATAGATAGATAGATAGATAGATAGATTGATAGATAGATAATGTGTGTGTGTATGTATGTATTTTCTTGGGATGTATAAACCATCAAGGCATATATGGAAGAGTAATTGTTTTGAGTTATACAATACCTTGATTTTTAGCCTATTTCAGGGCTGGAGAGATGGCTCAGTGGTTAAGTTGCTTGCCGGTAAAGGCTAATGACCCAGGGTCGATTTTCCAAGTACCCTCATGAGCCTGATGTGCAAGGTGGCACATGCATCTGGAGTTCATTTGCAGTGGCTGGAGGCCCTGGCGCATCTATACACTCTGTCTCTCTGTGTATCTCTCTGCTTAATGATAAAATCTTTAAAAAAAACATGTATATATAGCTTGTTTCATCTTTGGTCTGAGGAGATGGCCCAGTGGGCATTTGTTCACTGAAGTAAGACTCTGGCATACTTATACATACACACACGTGCAAATAAATAAAAATTCAAAAGAGGAGATATTTCACCTTTGTAGATTTGCTGTCCTTTAAGTTTGAGAATTATAGGTGTGTATTTCAGTTATAGAAATCTTGCACATCGTGGGGGAAAGGTTGGAACTTTGTTCATGACTTTAAGCTTTTCCTAATATATAAAATATATTTCTCTGAATTAATAGGAAGCTGACTCCAAAGAACATCCCAAACACTTTAAAAGAAAGTACAGAGAACATTTTTGTGACCCTGAGATATGTGAAGTTGTTTTTAAGACACAGAAAAGATGACCTCCAAAAAGAAAAATATTGAAAGCTTGGATTTTGTCGACATTAAAATCTTTTCTTTATCAAAAGACACCATTAGGGCTGCGGAAATGGCCTAGCTGTTAAGGCGCTTGCCTGCAAAGCCTAAGGACCCTGGTTCGATTCTCCAGGACCCACATAAGCCAGATGCACAAGGGGCTGCATGCGTCTGGAGTTTGTTCGCAGTGGCTGGAGGCCCTGGCATGCCCATTCTCTCTTTATCTGCCTCTTTCTCTGTTAAATAAAATAAATAAATAAATTATATATATACGTGTGTGTATATATATATATATGTATATATATATATATGTATGTATGTATATATATATATATATATATTTTTTTTTTTAAAGATATCATTAAGGACTGAGGAGATGGCTCAGTAAAGGCACTTGCCTACAAAGCCCGATGGCCCAGGTTCAATTCCCCAGTACCCACCTAAAGTCAGATGCACAAAGTGGTACATATGTCTTGAGTTTGCTTGCAATGTCAAGAGGCCCTGGTGCATATGTATTTTCTCCCTCTTTCTATCTCCCCCCTTTTTTCATAAATTAAAAGAAAAATTTAATTTATTCGGGCATGGTGGTGCATGCCTTTAATCCCAGCGCTCGAGAGGCAGAGGTAGGAGAATCGCTGTGAGTTCGAGGCCAGCCTGAGACTACATAGTGAATTCCAAGTCAGCCTGGGCTACAGCAAGACCCTACCTTGAAAAATAGACAAACTCCTTCTCTTTCTTGATAGATAGATAGATAGATAGATAGATAGATAGATAGATAGATAGATAGATAGATAGATAGATAGATAGATTGATAGATAGATAATGTGTGTGTGTATGTATGTATTTTCTTGGGATGTATAAACCATCAAGGCATATATGGAAGAGTAATTGTTTTGAGTTATACAATACCTTGATTTTTAGCCTATTTCAGGGCTGGAACATAAAAAAACAAACCCTCTAGGGAGAAAATATTTACAAAGCATATCTGACTAAAGACTTATATCTGGGTGTTGGAGAGATGCCTTAGTAGTTAAAGCTGCTTGCCTGCAAAGACTGACAGCCTGGGTCCGATTCCCCACTACCCACATAAAGCCAGATGTACAAAGTGGTGCATGTGTCTGGAGTTTGTTTGCAAAGGCAGGAGGCTGTCATGCCCATACTCACTCACTCTGTGTCTGTGTCTCTCTTTCAAATACATTCATTAAATTAAAAAAAAAAAACCTGTCTGGAATTTTTATAAAGAATTCTTGGGGGCTCTGGAGAGACAACACAGCAACTAAGTGTGCCTTCTATACAAGTGCCAGGGCCTGAGATTGCACGAGTTTCATTCATCAGCACCGACATAAATAGATTCTGGCATACTTATACATACACACACGTGCAAATAAATAAAAATATTACAAAGCAAAAGAGACTCAGGCTGGAGAGATGGCTCAGAGGTTAAACCACTTACCTGCAAAGCCTAGCGACCCAGGTTTGATTCTCCGGTATTCACATAAACCAGATACACTAAGTGGCACATGCATCTGGAGTTCATTTGCAGTGGTAGGAGGACCTGGTACGTCCACACTCACTCTTTCTATCTGCCTTTCTGTCTCTCAAATAAATAAAAATATTACAAAGCAAAAGAGACTCAGGCTGGAGAGATGGCTCAGAGGTTAAACCACTTACCTGCAAAGCCTAGCGACCCAGGTTTGATTCTCCGGTATTCACATAAACCAGATACACTAAGTGGCACATGCATCTGGAGTTCATTTGCAGTGGTAGGAGGACCTGGTACGTCCACACTCACTCTTTCTATCTGCCTTTCTGTCTCTCAAATAAATAAATAAATTATATATATACGTGTGTGTATATATATATATATTTTTTTTTTTTTAAAGATATCATTAAGGACTGAGGAGATGGCTCAGTAAAGGCACTTGCCTACAAAGCCCGATGGCCCAGGTTCAATTCCCCAGTACCCACCTAAAGTCAGATGCACAAAGTGGTACATATGTCTTGAGTTTGCTTGCAATGTCAAGAGCCCTGTGCATATGTATTTTCTCCCTCTTTCTATCTCCCCCCTTTTTTCATAAATTAAAAGAAAAATTTAATTTATTCGGGCATGGTGGTGCATGCCTTTAATCCCAGCGCTCGAGAGGCAGAGGTAGGAGAATCGCTGTGAGTTCGAGGCCAGCCTGAGACTACATAGTGAATTCCAAGTCAGCCTGGGCTACAGCAAGACCCTACCTTGAAAAATAGACAAACTCCTTCTCTTTCTTGATAGATAGATAGATAGATAGATAGATAGATAGATAGATAGATAGATAGATAGATAGATAGATAGATAGATAGATTGATAGATAGATAATGTGTGTGTGTATGTATGTATTTTCTTGGGATGTATAAACCATCAAGGCATATATGGAAGAGTAATTGTTTTGAGTTATACAATACCTTGATTTTTAGCCTATTTCAGGGCTGGAGAGATGGCTCAGAGGTTAAACCACTTACCTGCAAAGCCTAGCGACCCAGGTTTGATTCTCCGGTATTCACATAAACCAGATACACTAAGTGGCACATGCATCTGGAGTTCATTTGCAGTGGTAGGAGGACCTGGTACGTCCACACTCACTCTTTCTATCTGCCTTTCTGTCTCTCAAATAAATAAAAATATTACAAAGCAAAAGAGACTCAGGCTGGAGAGATGGCTCAGAGGTTAAACCACTTACCTGCAAAGCCTAGCGACCCAGGTTTGATTCTCCGGTATTCACATAAACCAGATACACTAAGTGGCACATGCATCTGGAGTTCATTTGCAGTGGTAGGAGGACCTGGTACGTCCACACTCACTCTTTCTATCTGCCTTTCGCAAAGCCAAGGGATTCAGGTTCAACTCCCCAGCACCCACATAAGACAGATGCACAAGGGGGCACATGTGTCTGGAGTTCCTTTGCAGTGGCTAGAGGCCCTCGTGTGCCCACTCTCTCTCTTTCTCTCTCTCTCAAATAAATAAATAAAAATAAAATATTAAAAAAAAAACTAAAAGCTCATTACAAATTTCATAGCTAGGATAGGCTAACGTTAGACAGAAAGCATGTTTCAACTTGTGTGTTCTTCAGGTCTGCTGTATTTCAGGTGTCCTACTCGATAACGCTTCGTGTATTACGGAAATTTCTCTTTGGGGTTTGTGAGTGTGCGCACGCACATGAGGTCAGGAAGGCGTCGGGTATCCCGCTTTACCGTTCTCTCTCTGCGTCCCTGAGACAGAGTCCCTCACTGAACCCGCACCTCTCTGGTTCTTAGACTGGTTGGCCAGGGAGCCTTCGTGGTCCTGCTGCCTTAGCACTGGTGTGTGCAGACAGGTTCAGCTTTTTCCGTGGGTTCTGGGGATTGAACTCAAGTCCTCATGCTTGTGCAACAATCACTCTTATCTGCTGAACCATCTCCCTAGCCCTAGAAATGTCTTAATTAAAAGTAACATTGGATCCTGAGTGTGATTGCTCATGCTTGGAATCCCAGCACTTGGAAGGCTGAAGCAGGAAGGTGGTTGTGAGTTCAAAGCCAGTCTGAGCTATCATGAGTTTTAGGCCTGCCTGTGCTACAGAGTTACAAGTTTCACAAAAACAAAGCAAAACAAAAAAAAAGGAACATTTGATAAATTGAGTCATCAAACAAACCTTTCTCTTTCTTTATTGAAATAAGCAAATTTAAAAAAAAGCATTTGCTTAGAAATCTTGTTTTGGGCTGGGCATGGTGGCTCACGCCTTTAATTCCAGCACTCGGGAGGATCGCCATGAGTCTGAGGCCACCCTGAGACTACATAGTGAATTCCAAGCCAGCCTGGGCTAGAGCGAGACCCTACCTCGAACCACACACACACACACCCTTCCACTCAACCCCACACACATGCCACCCCACCACAAGAGAAATGTTTTTCTATATACAAGTGTAAGTACTTGAACAGGCTGATTTTTAAATGAACTGAACTGCATATTCAGAGCTGTTAGGGTTCCTTGCCAGCACGGAAGCTCATATCCCTGTGGGTCTCCTGCATCTGCCTGAGACCAGGGTGGGGCAGATCCTGATTCCCTTTAGGTCTGAGAAGACTGGGGTTGTGGGGTTGATCATGTTTGGCCACTACCCTACGCACCCAAAGCACATTTATTAACTTTTTTTTTTTTTTTGGTTTTTCAAAGTAGGGTTTCACTCTAGTCCAGGCTGACCTGGAATTCACTACATAGTCTCAGGGTGGCCTCGAACTCATGGTGATTTTCCTACCTCTGCCTCCCAAGTGCTGGGATTAAAGGCTTGTGCCACCATGCCTAGCACATTTATTAACTCTTAAACACTTCTCAAAACCAGTAAGTTTTCAAAAGCAAAAAAGGCCTTTTAATTCCCATAAACAGTTGGTTTACTTATTCTGGACCATGTTAACTGTGTAACTCTTCCCTCCCCCAAGGTGTCTGAAGAAGGCAGTGCTGTCAGCCTTCCCTTCCTTATTCCTTAACCTCCTGTGCACAAGCCTTCAAGAGCTCTTCTGAGACACATCTCCTGAAGCTAACCCTTTTTCTTTTTTTCAGGCAACGTCTCACTGTAGCCCAGGCTAATCTCAAACTCAGTCATCTTCACTGAGTGCTGGTAGAAAAAAAAAAAAAAAAAAAAAAAGCATGCACCACCATGCCAGGCTTGAAGCTGACTTTCCTTTTTTGAGGACATGGGGTTTGGAGGAAGGGTCTTGATCTAGCCCAGGCTGACCTGGAATTCACTATGTAGACTCAGGCTGGCCTTGAACTCACAGCAATCCTCCTACCTCAGCCTCCCAAGTGCTGGCATTAAAGGCGTGTACCACCATTATCAGTCCGGCAAGCTTTGTTCTTTTGAAGTCAGCACTTTAAAGTTTTGGTATCTGTGCTTTGTCTATGAAAGTGCTGGTCTACCCCATTCATACTCATATTCTCTTTCTCTCAGTTTCCTATAGTACTGGGTACTATATTACACCTCTGTGATCCATCTATTCTTCCTTCTTTACCAGTACTCAGGAGGTAGAGGTGGGAGGATTGCCTCACTGGTTAAAGTTGCACTGGGGTAGGGAGACGGCTCACTGCTTAAACGTGCTTGCTTGAAAAATTGTGTAGCACCCAGCAGACAGGAAACTTAGGGTTTAAAACTCACTCAGTGTTTTGACTTCTTTTCACTGATAAAGGTGGATGTTGGATACTTACTTTGGCCTGGGAATGATGCAACAAAAATGACTGAAACTAGGGTTCTGTGAGCTAAGAAGGCTTGGGAGGTCTTGCTTTAGCCTCTTCACGGAAATTGTCGGCTAACACGGAAAAATTGGCTAGTAGCAAAAAGGAAAACAAAGGGTTTGTTTGAAGATAGAAGAAATACAAGTGTTGTGTGTTGGGGAGGGAGCAGCTGATAGAGGAGCAGACTGCAGACTGGAAGGTGTGGGGCTGGGGTTACTGGGCTCTGGGAAGGTGAGAAGAGCGCGACCTCGGCCTGCTTCTTTCCACCAGCGCTGCCCGCAAACCAGCAGCAGTGGTTTGTTGGAAGAAACACAGAGCCTTGGCTGTAGTTCAGACCTGAATCAACACTTTTTTTGTTGTTTTTTTCTAGGTAGGGTTTCACTCTAGCCCAGGCTGACCTGGAATTCACTGTGTAGTCTCAGGCTGGCCTGGAACTCAATGGTGATCCAACTACCTCTGCCTCCCGAGTGCTGGGATTAAAAGGCGTGGGCCACCATCTGGTGATGTTCATGTAGTTAAAAATCTCAGCAGCCCCACGTGTCCCTGTGTCATGCACCTTCCTTCCATTTGCCTTAAGTGCCTCAGGGACCTAGGACACATCTCTTCCCAGTGAATTGGAAAGGTGGAGTACGGTTGTGACAGGGGAGGAGAAGGACAAGAGGTTTGAAGTAATGATTTTGAGGAGTGATGGAATCTGAAAGTCTGGGTGAGTCAGAGCTGTCGGCTCTGTCATTCCACACACAACCTCTTCAGGTGGTGCCAAGTAGCTTGACTGTAGAAGTTGCAAGATTGAATTCCTCAAAAATTAGTTTGCAGGTTGAGGAAGAAGCAAGTTAGCAGATCATCTGTCCTGGGTGTGGAAAGAAAGGAAGTCCCAAGGAGGATGAGGTAGAATTCCTTTTTAGTTTTTTTTTTTTTTAATTATTTTGTTTTTGAGCCAAGAAACCAGGGTCTCAAGTATGCTAGGCTGACCTATAACTTGCTGTGCAGCCAAGGCTCATGCTGGGATCACAGGCATGCGCCAGCACACCTGGTTTATGTGGTGCTGGTGATCAAACTCGGTGTCATGAATTCCAGACAACCATTCTACCAATTGAGACCTGTCCCCAGCCCAACTCCCTGCCAGGCTGCAAGGACTAACTAGGACTTTGGGGCCCTCTGGTTAACAAGGATGAAGTTTGGACCTGGAGACTCCAGGATCCAGGTTGGTCAGGAAGAGGAGTATGGTCCCCCAGCAAGCAGTCTCTGGAGACGCGGTGAGATGAGCTTGGGAAATGTTGGATTTGAAGTTTGGTAGGAAGTAGGTAATATAGGCACCCAAGGGGCTGGAGGGATGGCTTGGCAGTTAAGGCGTTTGCCTACAAAGCCAAAGAACCCAGGTTTGATTCCCCAGGACCCACGTTAGCCAGATGTACAAGGGAGCACATGCGTCTGGAGTTCGTTTGCAGTAGCTGGAGGCTCTGGCGTGCCCATTCTCTCCCTCTTTCCCTGTCAAATAAATGAATAAGTAATAAGAATAAGTATATATATATATATATATATATATATATATATATATACACACACATACATATATATATATAATATATATAGGCACCCAGAGGCCAGGCATGGTGATGGCTTTGAGTCAGTCACCATTGAGCAGAAGACTGAGCTGCCAATGCTCATGGCAACATCTTCCCATAAGCCTCTGGTGCTGTGTCAGGTCAGGTAACAGATGAGGAAATCGCCTGCTGAATGCCCACAGTCACGTAGCTGGTAATTGGCAGAACTGGGATTAGGAACCGGATCCAGGCCCTGCACTCTGGGCTGCTGTGTACTGAGTCACCGTTCCAGGAGTGCTAGGTGTCCTCAGATGGAGACAGCCGAAAACGTAACCCCCGCTCCTCAGACGAGCTTCTGCAGAAGGAAATGCACTAATGACCCGGAGCCCTGGTTCCATCTGGCAGGATGTTTGGTCCACCAAGAACTTGGCCTCTCAGCTTTTTTTCTCCTGCTGTGAGCCTGGAGTGGCTCCAGTGGTCTCTGCCATACGTCCTAGAGCTACGCAAAGTGACAAGTGCCCATATGCTCCACCCAGATCAACCTCCAGCAGCCTCAGGTCACCCTGGAGGGGAGAGTGGTCTTTACCCAAATGGCAGCTGAGATCACCATTGGACACCCCCCCCCCGCTCCCCGAAATAAGACCATGATAGGGTGCATGCTTCCAAACGCCAGCTGCCATTGATTGGCGCAGGGCCGGAAGCATGCTGGGTTGCATGGTGGTGATGGCGAGACAAGCAGGGCAGACAGTCGCAGGCTGTGTTGGTGTTGATGGGGAGAGGTTCTGCTTTGAAGTACACACTGTTGGCCCCAAGTGTGAGGTCGAGCCAAGGTTTGCCCTAGCCTGGCCAGCACCTCACTCTCTCCATCACCATGACCGTGGGCTGTCCCACTGAGCTGCTGTGTTGAGGGTGGTTGTAGGGGTTGGAGGCATGGGGAATCAGAGAGGAGGGGCCACTGTCCTCCCTAGTTTCCTAGTTCATAATTAAAAAAATTTTTTGATAACTTCCATAAGTATAGACAATAAATCATAATTCCCTCCCCCCTCACTTTCCCCTTTGCAACTCCACTCTCCATCATATACCTTCCCTCTCTCAATCACTCTCTCTCTTATTTTGATGTCATCATCTTTTCCTCCTATAATGAATGTCTTGTATAGGTTGTGTCAGGCACTGAGAGGTCATGCATATCCAGGCCATTTTGTGTCTGGAAGAGTGCATTGTAAGCACTTCTGCCCTTCCTTTGGCTCTTACATTCTTTCTGCCTCTTCCACAATAGACCTTGAGGCTTGGAAGATGTGATAGAGATGCATCAGTGCTGAACACTCCTCTGTCACTACTTCTCAGCACTGTGGTCCCTTCTGAGTCATCCCAGTGGTCCCTGCCATCTGAAAATAGAAGCTTCTCTAACCAAAAGTGAGAGTCGCATTAATATATGGTTATTTCATACTTGTTAATATGGATAAATAACATTTGCCTTAAGTGTTACAGTAGAAAATACTTACTCTTAATTGAGTACTGACTTTTCTTCCTCTCTATATATATTTTTTCCTTTTGGTGTTTTGAGACAGGGTCTCACCCTGTACTCCAGGCTGTCCTTAAACTCACTGTTGATCCCAGTCTGGCCTCAAGTTCATGACAATCCTCCTGCTTCAGCCTCCCAAGTGCTGGAATTACAGGCATATACCATCACACCCAGCTTTTAACATGTTTTGTGCTTTTATATTTTAGTTTCATAGTGACATGTGTGGGGAGGGGGAGGTGAGAGATGTGACGTGGGGCCCTGTGAACCTGTGAGGGGTTGCTCGCCTGTGGAACTTCAGGGGTCCCACTGGATCACTCTTCTTCCTGGACTTTGTTTTGAGCCAGAGTCTCTTTACTGATTCTGGACCTGGCAGGGCACCAACGACTCTCCTGTGTGCTCCCCTCAGTGGAATTGGGGTTACAGGTGTGTGTGGCCAGGCCCAGCTGTTTGTGTGGGATCTGGAGATTTGAACTCTGGCAGTCTCAGACCCGCATGCTGGTGTAGGAAGCACACAACCACTGAACCATCTCTCTTAAGTAACTTTTTATATTTAGTCTTGCAATTCTTTATTTTAAAAGTTTTATTATTATTTATTTATTTTGTTTTTTTGAGGTAGGGTCTCATTCGAGCCCAGACTGACCTGGAATTCACCATGTAGTCTCAGGGTGGCCTTGAACTCGCAGCTATCCTCCTACTCTGCCTCCCGAGTGCTGGGATTAAAGGCCTGTGCCACCACGCCCGGTACAGTTCTTTATTTTGTAAAGCTTCCTGTAATCTTGGATATGTGAAATTCTATTGGCTTGTTTCATTCTTAGGTATCTCTAGAGACCATGAAAATGTTTCTGTTGTTGATCTTTGTTTAACAAGCTT
The DNA here is from genome assembly GCA_036346955.1 of Dipus sagitta. NCBI lineage: Eukaryota > Metazoa > Chordata > Mammalia > Rodentia > Dipodidae > Dipus > Dipus sagitta. The sequence goes on from CM070773.1 coordinate 172,052,581, forward strand.
TGTAACTACAGTTTTAAAATCATATCCAGTGTTTCCATAAATACTTTTGTATAAAAGCTCATAGTTCCATTTCAGGCATTTCCTTATCAGAACGAATTATTCTGAGGCTGTCCTGTTGGTGAGAATGGTGCCACTGATGAGGTGGATTTGGGGAACGCGATAGAATCTTGGTGCCTGTTGTTTTCTCAGTTACTCCCTGTCTGAACATTCTTTAAAAATATTCTGTAGCTAGTGCAAACTGAGACGATGGTGCACTAACTGAAAAGCAGTCTGTGTGCCTTCTGTGGGGTGGAGGTATGGGCAGGCATGATAGTGCACTGGGGAGGCTGAGGCAAGAGGATCTTGAGTTTCAAACCAGCGTGGGCTACGTAGTAAATGCAAGGCCACAGAGTGAATTCCTGTCTCAAAAATAAATAGGTGATTGACAGACAGATGATAGGGAAAGAAAGAAAGAAAAGAAAGCAAGCAGGCTTGTAAGCAAGCCAGTACAAATACTGCACCTGTGTGCAGGTCTGTCCCTGGGAGCTGAGCGCACCTGTCAGCGGGATTGTCTAGCCGACTGTTCAGGCCTCCTGTGTGCACACTGAGGAAGGAGTCCGTAGGAAGTGATTTGTGTAGACATCGCTGCTACTGTCCCATCTCTGCCATATAATCAGTCTTTGAGACCTCTGGCATGCTTTTCTCTGCCTGGTGGGTTGGTGGTGAAGAACTGATGAGCAAGTGTTGGCCTGGGTGACGTGCTGGGTAAAGGGCTGGCTGGTGCCGCCTCGGTCGAGGACACCCTGAGACAAGGCATTTTAACAGACTTTTCTGCTCAGTCAGAGTGAAAAGAATTTCATAGCCTATCAAATTTCAGGTTTTATTTTTATTATATTTTTTTTGAAGTCTGGTTTCAAAGTACTTCAAAAGGGGAAAAAGGACCGGGGAGATGGCTCCGTGGATAAAGCAAGTGTGTGAGTACCTGAGTTCGGATCCCCACATCCCTCATAAAGCCAGACATGGTAACACTAGTGTACGTAATCCCAGGGCACCTGGGGGAAGAAGTGAGGCTGAGACAGGTGAATCGCCTGGGTGCTCTCTGGCCTGCGCATGACAACAAGGTGGGAGGCGAGGAGAGGCACATGGTGTGCACACACCTCTGAGGGAAGGAAGGGAAGGGAAGGACGACTTCCCGTGGAGCCGTCCATGCCAGCGATGAACGTGACCGCCTTCAGACTCCCGAGAAGGGCCACCAGCCTTTTCCTTTTCTTCTCCCAGCCAGCGACAACCAAATTCGTGATGCTTCCCATCTTAATATCTCTGGATCCTGTATATTTTCTTTTCGAAAGGAAGAACAGTCATATTTGGTGGCTTGGCTTCCTCTTGAGTAGATTTTCCTCCTAGAAAGCAGAGACATTTGGAGTCTGTCTCTGAGGTGGCCTTGTGGAATGGCGCTGCCTTGGAATGGGGCTCTTTGGAATGGCGCTGCCGCCTTGGAATGGTGCTGTGGGAATTGCATTGGTATTCCCTGGCTTTCTAGCTGACTGAACTTGCTTGGAGTTCATTTTAGCTCCTCAGTTACCCTTCCTTAGGCTGGCCCAGACAGGCCCCATGTCATGGGCTCTTCCTTTCCCCTTGTCAGTGTCCCAAAGTGGATGTGACAGTGTCCTCTTAGAAGCACATGTAGATGCAGGTGACAGAGATCTCAGGGCTTGGAAAGCATGATTATAATTTAATTTTTATTTAATTCAACTGAAACCTTTTTTGTTTGTTTGTTTGTTTTTCAAGGTAGGGTCTCACTCTAGTCCAGGCTGACCTGGAATTCACTATGTCGTCTCAGGTTGGCTTGGATTTCAAGGTGATCCTCCTACCTCTGCCTCCCAAGTGCTGGGATTAAAGGTGTGTGCCACCACGCCCGGCTTTCTTTAAAACTCTTAAAGCTTAAAACTTTTTAAAAGTATTTATTTGAGAGAATGGGAGAGAGACTGGATGGTGTCAGCACCTCCTGCCACTGCCAACTAACTCTGCATCTGACTTCATGTGGGTACTGGGGACTTGAACCCATGCCTTTAGGTTTTGCAAGCAAGCACCTTTCACTGTTAAAAAGCTCAAACTTTTTTATAATCATGGAAAATATTAATAAAAATTGAGAAAATTTAAAAAAAAGCTCAAACTTTACTCTTATGCATTTTCTTTCTTTTTTTTTCAGAGTAGCATTTGGACTTTAGCTACATGTGGTCCTTAGTTGAAGGCTGAGGTAGTGCTTCATGTGGCCTCTCCATTCTGTCTGCTGGCTTCATCGTCGCCCGCTCCCCCTTTATTCCCCTTGTGTACTTCCGTGTGACCCTGCTCTAAGGCAGACAGCTGAGGAGTGGCTGATGAGGTCCCCAGTCCCAGTGTCCTGGGACAGGCACTTCTCATGGACACTGCTGAGAAGTTCGTACCAGCTTGTGCTGCTCCTCACCTGGCGCTTCCTTGTGCAGACCGGCCAGGCCAGCCCCAGGTCGCCCCACTGGTCCTCTCCAGTTCCCGCAGAGAGTGCACTGGTTGTCTGTCCTCAGGAGCTGCCCTGATGTCTCCTCCTCCTCCTCTCTTCTGGAAACTGCCACACACACATACATCTATACACACACACACACACACACATATATCTATACACACATATATATTTACATGATATATTATTATATAAATTATATACAACATAAATATGAAAATATAAATTATAACATACATATATATATATATATATATATATATATATATATATATTTGCAAGGAGAGAAGGAGGGAGATAGAATGAATGGGTATGCCAGGGCCTCCTGCCACTGCAAATGAACTCCAGACACATGTGCCACTTTGTGCATCTGGCTTTATGCAGGTACGGGGGAATCAAACCCAGGCTGTCAGTCTTTGCAAGCAAGTGCCTTTAGCTGCTGAGCCATCTCTCCAGCCAAAATTTCTTCATTTTTTTTTTTACCATTGTGTGTGCACGTGTGGTGTGGTGTGGCAAGAGAGAGAGAGAGAGAGAGTGGGGGGGGATAGTTCAGGCTTATGCATGGTTTACGCATGGTGCGCACAGAGGTCACAGGGTAACTTGGGGGTCAGCCCTTACCGTCCACCTTGCTTGAGGCAGGCTCTCATTCACTGCGGCATTCACCAGGCCAGCAGGCCCACACACCTCCAGCATCTCCCATCTCCACTTCCATCTTGCTTGCCAGCGTCCAGCTTTGTGGACTTTGTGGGTTCTGGAGATCCAGACTCAGGTCATCGGGCTTGGGCAGTAAGCACATCGAACCGAACTTCCGAGCCATCTCCCTGGCCCCTAATTAACCTTTCTGGCCTTCGATGGAGAGGAGAGTGATGACGCATGTGCCTCATGTGGTGTGTTGGAGGAGCTGTTTGCCAAGAACTTTGAGCAGAACTTGGCAAACAGTGAATGGCCTGTACATGTTACTGAGTGATATCCAGTTACTCTGCTCGTTACTTTCATTTGGACAGAACTAAAACTGATCGTTTTAAAACAGTCAGATCTGCTGTCAGCTTCCCACCCCCAGAGCTCACACTGCTCCCTTATACCTTTGGGCTAGAATTCAGATCCGCCTCCAAACACACCTTTGGGTTGGACCCCAGGATCTGCCCCCAGTGACACCTCCTCCAGCCAGGTGGCTTTAATAAAACAGCTGAGTCTAGGGGGACATGCATTCAAACCTGCACAGCGCTGTTGCTCGGCTCCAGCCTCAGGGCCTGCTTCTCCTTGCTGAACGTCAGCTTTTCCTTTTGACCCATTCGTTCACATGTCACCCCCAAGGGAGTGTCCAGTGGCCTAGGATGATATGCCTTCGTTCTCTAGATCTTTCCTCAATCTGGGTTTTTTTCTGTCTTATGAAAAGATAACTTTCCACTGCCTGTCAGTACACTACATGGTACATGTGGCCCGCATCATAGTAAATGCAAGGGCAGCTGGACATGGTGGCGCATGGCTATGACTCCAGCACTCTGGAAGCTGAGGTAGGAGGATCTAGGAATTCAAGGCTAACCTGGGCCACATGCTGAGACCTTGTCTCAGAAAACCCGGATGAAGGTTGGGGAGATAGCCCCATGGTTAAAGGTACTTGCTTGCAAAGCCTGCTGACCTGAATTCAATCCCCTAGTACCCATGTAAAAAGCCAGATGCACAAAGTGGCACATGTGTATGGAGTTTGCAGTAGCAAGAGCCCTGGTGTGTCTGTTTCCCCTCCCTCCCTCCCTTCCCCCTGAAATAAAAATAACCCAAATGAATGATCCCTCTGCCGCTTCTATTTCCTTGAGAGCCTCTAACTGACCTCAGAGCTCCCTGGTTTTGGGTTAGACTGGCTGACCAGGGGTCCCCAGCAATCCTGTTTCTGCCCCTTCCTACCTCAGTACTGAGGTTAAAGACATATGCAGCCATACTCAGCTTTTTACCAGGGACCTAACTCAGGTTCTCATAGTTTTGTGACAAACACTGTTACCCATGAGCCATCTTCCAAGCCCTAAGGATGGATTGATTGATGGAGGTTCAGAGTGCTTCCTGCTGCATTGGGGATGGAACCCCAATAAACCACTGAGTTACTTTATGTTGGCCAGTTGAACATGACTTTTAAAAATTAGTGTTCGTCATTTTTCTTAAATCTAATGGCAGAGTGATTTGGTTGACATTCGATAGCTTCCGTTGAGTTGAATACATGAGGTAAAGAGCTTCCGCCAGCAACCTGAGCAACCTTGCTTGAGTTTCTCACTCCCAGGAGTTCTTGCCGAATTGCCATAACTGAGTTCAGCTGGTCGCACACGTGCTCCCCACAGCACATGAGGTGCTCGGTGCTTATGCAACCATCGTTTTCCTCCGTGTGTCACACCTGACAGCCTTTGGGACTGTGTCTTGATAAACTAAGCAACAGTTGGTTTCCTTTCTGAATGAAGTGGGGTTAATTGTGCACCATGGTATTCTCTTTTTGTCTTTAAAAATATTTTTAAATAAATTTAGTTTTAAACTTATTTGAAAGAGGAAGGGAGGGAGGGAGGGAAGGAGGCACATAGAGAATGGGTGTGCCAGGACCTTCAGCCACTGCAAATGAACTCCAGATGCATGTGCCACCTTGTGCATCTGGCTTATGTGGGTCCTGGAGAATTGAACCTGGGTCCCTTGGCTTTACCACTAAGCCATCTCTCCAGCCCTTGTCTTGTCTTTTATTCACCAGCATTACAGGGGTGGGTGTTTGCAGTTGGCCATTATTATAGTTATGTTCTTGTTGCTGGGACAAAGCGCCTGACTAGAAGCAGCTGATGGGAGAAGAGTTTTTACGTTGGCTCAGTCTCCAGGGGAAGCTCCATGATGGCAGGGGAAAGCAGGGTATGAGCAGAGGGTGGACGTCACCTCTGCCACCGCAGGTGGAGAACAGCAGCAGGGGAGTGAGCCAAGCTCTGGCAAATGGGGGAGCTGGCTGTAACACCCCTAAGCCTGCCCCCAACAACACACCTCCAACAAAGCTCGGCCTCCCAAATTGCCATCAGCTGGGGACCAAGCATTCAAAATGCATGGGTTTATGAGGGACATCTGATCCAAGCCGCCACAGTTACCTAAGTTATGTCCAGCTGGCACCATTCAGAGGGTCACATGGCACCTGGCGAGGGTGGTTTGTCCCCAGACATGTCAGTTCCAAGGTGAGCCTAGAAAGGAGAGAAGTCCACAGAGCAGACAGAAACTGCTCACCTCCCTTGTTCCCCACAGTATACAGTGATCAGAACAGTGGAGCTGAGCTATCCACTGAATTGTGTTACTTGAAGCAGGGCCACCAGCCTGTGACAGCCCAGGGTCTGTAGTCACCACTGACCCTCCATGTTGGCTGGCTCCATTGCTGCAGAATTGGATCATCAGGCCTGGGTTCTTCACCAGCCCATGTTCTTTATAAATGCTGGTGTAGAATAGCCTCACCTTGTCTTACTGCTAAATTTGATTTTGTTGCACCTACAATTAAATGTGAGTAGCTGAGAGACAGAGTTGTTTTCAGGTTGTTCACCCTGTGTTCACATTGTTGTTTCAGGCCATGGTTGCTTGTTACCCAGGAAATGGAACAGGTTATGTCCGCCACGTTGATAATCCAAATGGAGATGGAAGATGTGTGACATGTATATATTATCTAAATAAAGACTGGGATGCTAAGGTATGCAACGGAATCCAACACTGATGGGTTTTCCTCACAAATACTCCTACTTCTCATAGGTGAGACAGGCTCTCATACATGGGACAGGTCTGTCTGTTTCAGTCTCAGATGTTAGGAGTGAATATTTGCAAAATGAAACAAATACTACTGTATTTGAAAACAAACTAACATGTATTCAATATGTGCCAGTGGGTGGTGACATGGTGTGGCTGGGCATGGTGGCACACACCTGTAATCTCAGCACTTGGGAAGGAGAAGCAGGAGGATCGGGAGTTCAAGGTCATCTGTGGCCTCATAGTAAATTTGAGGCCAGCCTGGGCTACATGACACTCTCAAAAACAAACATCTCCTGGTTGGGTGGGTTTTTCCCAGGAGTATCTTAGTGTCCCCTGGTCCCTATGCTGAGCCCCACAGTTGCCAGTGCACCTGACGCCCTGTCCGACAAATCCGTCTAATCCTCACAGACAGCAGAGCCAGGTAAGTGAGGATGGCCAGTGGGGGGTGGAATTGGGCTCAGTTTCAGGTGCAGGCTGGACGGGGACAGCTGGGTTCCTAACATGGCCGGAGTGGTGGCAGCTTTTCCCCATACATTGCAGTTTTAACCCAAAAACAGCAAATTTGCCTGTCCTATTCAGTGTACACCAAACTTTAAAACATGATGCTTATTAATCTGATAGAAGCTCTTACTGAGTAAGCCATTTGGCAAGGAGTCTTGAAGTGCCATCATTCACATAAATAGAAAAGCAGAACATTTCGGGAATTTTGAATTTTATAACACTTTAATATTTGTTTTTTTCAAATGTTTACCAAAAGGAAATTTTCTTCACATTAGTGATGTGCTTAGAATCAATCTCTCTCTCTCTCTCTCTCTCTCTCTCTCTCTCCTTCAAGGTAGGGTCTCTCTAGCTCAGGCTGACCTGGAACTCACTAGTCTCAGGGTGGCTGCAAACTCACAGTGATCCTCCTACCTCTGCCTCCTGAGTGCTGGGATTAAAGGTGTGCGCCACCACACCTGGCTTTAGAATCTCATTTTTATACCTTGCTGGTTGACAGATTTGTGAATAATCCAATTAAGCATTTTGATTTAGTCCGGTACATTCTTGAAGGTTCAAACTGATATGTTCTGCTTTTCTCCTAGGTAAGTGGAGGTATACTTCGAATTTTTCCAGAAGGCAAAGCCCAGTTTGCTGACATTGAACCCAAATTTGATAGACTGCTGTTTTTCTGGTCTGACCGACGCAACCCTCATGAAGTACAACCAGCATATGCTACAAGGTAGTGAACCTTTTACGAAAACTTGTCTGAGAGTGTGGCAGGAGAGGGGTGGACTGTAGGGCAAGCCCAGAAGTTTCTGTGGAGTACCCATGTGCCCTCCAGGTACTCCTACTTCACAATTATCATAGCTTGAATGGCACTTGTCCTGGGAGTCTGTCTTTGCACAGCTGCCCTTTGCTTAGGGTGGAACGGGCCACAGGCTCCCCGACCCTGCCCCCGAGCCTGCTGCCCCTGTTACCGCTGCCCATTCCTGGATTTTGTGTGTTGTTCTTTGGAGATAGAAAAGTTATGGGAAGAGACAACTTTTTTCCTTTTTTTTTTTTTTTTTTGTTTTAATTTGAGAAAGAAAGTTGAGAATATGGGCATGCCAGGGTGTCTTGCCACTGCAAATGAGCTCCAGATGCCTGTGCCATTTTATGCATCTGGCTTTATGTGAGCACTGTGGGATTGAACCTGAGCTGGCAGGATTTGCAGACAAGCACCTTTATCCACCGAGCCATCTCCTTAGCCCAAAAGACAGTTAAAAAAATTATTTATTTGAGAGAGAGAAAGAGGCAGAGAGAGAGAGGGAGTGAAGGAGGAAGAGAGGGTGTACCAGGGCCTCCAGCCACTGCAAATGAACTCCAGATGCGTGTGCCACCTTGTGCATCTGGCTAACATGGATCCTGGGGAATAGAACCTGGGTCCTTTGGCTTTGCAGGCAAACACCTTAATTGCTAAGCCATCCCTCCAGCCCTTTAATAATTTTTTTTTCAAGATAGGGTTTCACTCAAACTCAGGCTGACCTGGAATTTACTATGTAATCTGAGGGTGGCCTCGAACTCACAGCGATCCTCCTACCTCTGCCTCCAAAGTGCTGGAATTAAAGGCATACGCCACCATGCCTGGTTCCTTCAATAATTTTTAAAAATATTTTATTTATTTGAGAGAGAGGGAGAAAAATAGGAAGGTAGGTAGAGAATGAGCATGCTAGGATCTGTAGCCACTGCAGATGAACTCCAAACATACATACCACCTTGTACATCTGGCACTACATGGGTACTGGGGAATCAAACTTGGGTCCATAGGTTTTGTAGGCAAGTGCCTTAACTGCTGAGCCATCTCTCCAGTCCCAATAATAAATAAATAAATAAATATATATATATATATATATATATATATATATATATATATATATATGGAATATGGACTCTTTTATACTGGTAGCCTTCTATGTTTTTAAATTAGAAACTTCTTTTTTGGTTTTTTGAGGTAGGGTTTCACTCTAGACCAGGCTGACCTAGAATTCAATATGTAGTCTCAGGGTGGCCTCAAACTCATGGTGACCCTCCTACTACCTCTGCCTCCCAATTGCTCGGGTTAAAGGCATGCACCACCACACCTGGCTAAATTGGGAACTTTAATATTTGAACATATTACATATTGTTTATCTTATGTCCTGTCTCCCCTACTCCTGCTCCCCAGGGGGGCCCCTTTAGTAGGGTGTTGGTAGTCTCATAGGAGCCAGGGATCCCCTTTTCTCTCTCCTGAGCTATGTTGCCCTTGGTGATTTGCAGAGTGTGGGTAGCATGCTACATAGTGATGTCCATAGATCCCAGGTGTCCTGGTGGAAAGGGGAGTGCTGGCCCATCCCATGTCGCACTGCACCTGCCTGCACCCCATCTCTGCCCTGCTGTTTTTCACTCTCTGATCCAGAAACCACCTCACAGCCCTTCTTCTCTTTGGGGTCTGGAGTGACATGACTGTCTTTTTTAGATGAAGAAGTAGTAGGATTTGGAGGTGGTGAATACATACCAAGTGGTGGGGAGAGGGTACAGTGTGGTTAGGTCAGGACACTGGGCTAGGGGACATTGTCCTGAGTTGTACTGTGTTCATGCAGCCCTGGGCAGATGGCAATGAAATCCCAATATAAAATGAGTGCAAGGAAGAAGGCTGTGTCTGGAAGCCACTTATAGGAGGTCACTGAAGGTAGTGGTGTGTAGAACTTTCTGGTAAGGGCTCGGCTATGGGAGGAGTTAACCAGACATCAGAACTCTGAGTTCTAAGTACCAGACAAGCTGGGGCATGGGCAGGGGAGATCCCAAATTACCCGCCTGAACCCCATTCTCTGGAAGAGGGAGGATAGGAGGTGGAGCCCAGGCACAGCAGGGTGATGCCAGGTGGCTGGTGGAGGGATCTGTACTGTAGTGTCACTAGAGGTGACAGGATTAGGCTTTGACAACACAGGCTCTTCATTGGGCCATGTTGTTTTTTTCCTCACAACTCTCCTAGGGAGCCTGCAGCATGCGCACATCCTGTGGTGTCTCCCTTCACGAACTTTGTACCTCTGAGCAGACTGGCAGGTACAGCATCTGCTTGTGGGGTAGAATAGTTCAGAGAGGTGAGGTTTCTTAGACTACTGAGGTTCAGCCAAACTGAGCATCAGAATACAGTGTGGCTGTTTGGGTCAAGATCCTAGAAGCTTCTGAGCACAGCTTAGCTCTCCTCTATGAAGTGTTGGACTTCTCTGGTCCAGGGCTCTTTGTGCCTCAGCATCGTAATTTGTCACAAAGTGTTGCAGCAGCTGGCCACTTTCTGCCCAGCCATTCTGACCCTACTCTAACTTTTCTTCTAGGTACGCAATAACTGTTTGGTATTTTGATGCAGATGAGCGAGCAAGAGCAAGAGCTAAAGTAAAGTACCTGACAGGTAAACATGCTGGGGCTAGGGTCAGCAGAGACCATCCTTAAGATGATGCCTTCCAGAAGCCAGCCCATGAATTCTCATACCGAGTAATTCCCTATTTTAAAAAAGCTGTCTCTTAGCTGGGCGTGGGGGCGCATACCTTTAATCCCAGCACTCGGGAGGCAGAGGTAGGAGGATCACCATGAGCTTAAGGCCACCCTGAGAACGACATAGTAAATTCCAGGTCAGCCTGAGCTAGTGTGAGACACCCCCCCCCCAAAAAAAAAGGCTCTCTTAAGTCTTCTTCATGGTTATCTTGTCCAAAAATGAGGAAAACTTTGAGGCAAAGAAGCATGAGTTATAGAGATAAAAGCCAAGTTCTCTGTGATTACCCTCCAGCCATAAGCTACTTCATGCTCTCCACGCCAGCTGCTTTTCTGTCCCCCTACCTCAGAAAGAAGTGAACATCCTCCCCTTTCTAAACACATGTGCCGTAAAGAACACGTGGACGTGAACAAGTCCGCACCGGAAGGTGACCTGAACCACCCTTCCCGGCCGACCTCAGAAGGGCGTGGGACATGTGTTTGTCCTGAACCTGTATGTCTGTCCTTCATTGTCTAGCCCTGACCCCTACCTCCTTGGGGTCTGCCTGTCTTGGGACAGTGGACCACTTACTTGTTTTTTCTCTAATCCTCCTGTCCATCTCCAGTTTCCTATAGACTCTAGTCCAAGGAGCCATTGGTAACTCAACTTGGTCCTTTCATAGGAGCATAAAGATGAGATGTTTGTGCATTTTCTGTGTTTTTTTTAAAAAGCCATTCTGTGCATGCTTCACATGGCATGTCACTCTGCTGCCTCAAAGGAGTCACGTAGCTTTCACAGTAGGAAGCAGTGCCACATCTCTGGAGAGCTGCTTCTGCCTGCCCTGCAGGTCTATGTCAGAGCAGGGCATTGGTCAAGGGAGAAGGTTGGGGGCGCTGGTGGGGTGGGTTTGTTCTGGTCATCGGGTACAGTCCCTGAAGCCCACTGGTGCTTTACAAGTGACGCTTCTTTTTTGTGGCAGGTGAAAAGGGCGTGAGGGTTGAACTCAACAAGCCTTCTGACTGCATCAGCAAGGATGCCTAGCAGGGCCTCAAATGCAGCGGCACCACCGCACCTGCAGCCGTTCGGACACCGTCTGCTGACTGAGTCCGCGGGGATGGTAGGAACAGAGAAGCCCAGTTGCTGTTTCCAGCTGGGAGCCGAGGAGACTTGTCGTGCGGCGAGCAGGAGGCTCTGATTGCTATGACTTTGTGCTGTGTGCTTGGCTCCGGATCTCTGACTGCTGATCCAAGAGGAGATGCTGTCGGGGGATGGGAAGGGGGGATGACTTTTCCATCTGGACATCAAATGAGGGCCCTATGTAGAATTTTTCTTCATTCTTCTATTTTGCCAGATCTGTCATCTAACTGAGTTCATTTTGTCTCTTTTTTATATCAAGTTTGAATTCGGGATAATTTTTGTATTCTTAGGTACAATTTATCAAAACTGAATTGAGAAAAAAATTACAGTATTATTCCTCAAAATAACATCAATCTATTTTTGTAAGCCTCTTCGTGCTATTAAATTTTGCCCTAAACAGCCTCCTGCAATGATTGTCGCCAGCGACTGACCATTCATTTTCTCTTGACTGCTGGAGTTCCCAGCTGAAGCCCAGATTGTTCGCTTGGCCTGTCTCACACCAACTTGAACTCATAAAGATTGCTGCTGTTGTGTTTTGACCTTGTTAATAACGAAGCCTAACAGTAGACAGCTGCCACTGACCACCAAGTGACTTTAGTCCGTCTTTTATGAGAGAAAATTCCACAGGAAGGAGGGTTTACCTTTTTTAAAAAAATTGTTTTTAACTAAGTGACTGGCTCTAAACAAACTTGAGATTGTCTTCAGCCTCCAGTTCCTAAGACAAAGGGCTCTCTTCTGCTTCAGGTATATCAGATAGCCGTAGGCCATCATGTCCCACTCCCAACATTTTCCCTTTGGCTCCCCTCAAACTGACTGTACTTCCAGTTCTACTGTTTGACTTCTCCTTGGCCACAAGCTCCATCCCATCCCACACCAGAGCCTTGTTACACTGGAGAGCATTTGGCAGCCCCAAGCACATGGAAATGTGGGTGTGGCTGTGGCCTGGAGGTCATGGTCATCTGCTCCTTGGACAGCCTTGAGGTATTTTCTCAGTTGGCAGCAGCCCTCTGACCAGTACTGGAAGATGTGCATAGCTTGGAAAAATCAAAAGAAGTGCAAAACTAGATCCTGTATACTTCACGGATTTTCTTTTGTACCTTTTAGAAAAAAAGGGACAATTCATCACCATGCAAGCCCCCTCCTTCCTGCTCCAGTCTTCGGTTGTTGAAAGGGGAGATGTCCTAGACTTCACTTTCCTTGTCTCCTTGGCAACCGAAGGATGGTAACCCATACATCGCACAAAATCCAGGTGTGACCCCACCCCCTTAGGCGTTCTATCTCTGTCCTGGTCTCCTTTGCCAAATTGAGTATACAGAAAGATGTCTGTATATTTCCATATACAACAGTCCTAGCACCTGTTATAGTTTGTATCCAGTTAAAAACCTTTTCTGTGGAAAGCTCAGTAATTTTTATTAAAAGATTGCTATTGTTCATGTAAAACATGAGAAACAAGTGAAGCTGGCTGTGGACGGATGGTGGGGAGGTTACTCAGTAGGGTGGCCTTCCCTGAAGGGCTCACAGCAGGAAGTTCAGTTGTCCCCCGCCCCAAGGTCAGTTCTGTTCCAGGTCCTCTCCTTGGCCTCCAGTGACCACTGACACCCCTCCAGCAAGTGCCTCTGCAGCCAGCCGGGGAACACCGGCTCTCGCCGTCTAGTGTGGCACAGCAGGCCGAAGACCAGAAGCACTGTCATTGTCAGAGTTAGGGAAAACCATGTGGTATTGGTGGAAGTTCTGTTGGGTATGCAGCAGCCAGGTTCTGCTGCCCGAGAAGTGTGCTTGCCAGACAGGTCTTAAATTGTATATTTTTCTTGGAAAAGTTTATGTACTTTCCTGGAAGTCATTGCAAGATCAAGAAATCAGGATAGCCATTTCCTTCATATCCATTTAAAATTTATTGATTTCATGTTAGTGGCACCATTAACTTGTCACCGAGCAGAACTTACTTAAAATTTGAAAGCATTCGTGGCCTATGTGTTAGTCGTGGTTAACAAGAAAGCTTTATAAAATGCTGTCTTCATTCAACACGTGAACTAGCTGTAGAACACAGACCTGTGGCAGGTGGGCAGAGGACTGCAGGATTCCTATACAGAAACTCAAGTCCTGTGACTCGGAAGCAGTGTTTCGGATGAAAGAGCTCTCAAAGTTGCTTGTAAAGCTAATCTAATTAAAAAGATGTATAAATGTTCCTGAAAAAACACACTGTCATCTCCAGCTGTCTTTTGTTTTTCAACCCATTACCATGCGTTGGCTTTCGTCATGAGCAGTTACCGTGCTTTTCTGTCCTGGTCCTGGTTTAGTCGAGTATACGGTATTTCCTTCTGTAAATGGTGATGGAGAAAGAGGGTGTGCAGTCTCCAGGGGATAACAGGGTCTGTGAACTGTTTGGATTCTCAGCGTTGGCACACTGTTCTCTTAGTGGGATTTCAGAAGTCATGTTCATGGCCCTAGCTGTTGGGGTGTCGCTATCTGCCCGCAGGAGGAAGGATTCATTACCTCCAGGGCCATAAGTATGCTGCTGTGTGCACACGGACACTGGATGTAGTCAGTCATACATGAAGACACCTTAGAATAGAACTGGAAGTGACTTGCTGGCTCATAGTTGGCAGGTGGATGAGAGTGAGGACTAGAAGCTGGGCTTTTCCTGTTTAGTTTTCTTGAGCTAAATCAGCTAATTCTACATAGATTATGAAAGATAGCAGTCCCTCTCATTGTTCTGAGAGCGCAAGTTTCAACTTTTTAAAACAGTCTGTTTATAAACCAGGCATGCATGCATGGTAGCTATGCTTTTAGTCCCAGCACTCAGGAGGCAGTGGTAGAAGGATGGCCATGAATTCAAGGCCAGCTTGGGCTCCAGAGTAAGTTCCAAGTCTCAAAAAACACTGACTCAACCCCCCAAAGTTTATATTTTTGCATGTAAGTGTGGATGCACATGTATGTGTGTGTGTGCGCATGTGGAGGCCAGAGGTCAACATCAGGTGTCTTCTTGAGTCACTTTTCCCCTTTTATTGAGACGGGATCTCGTAAACCTTGAGCTCACTCATCCGCCAGGCTCGCTAGTCATCGAGGCCTGTCTTGTCTTTCCTGGTCTAGGGTCACAGGAGGATCGCCACACCTGGCGTCTTGTATTGGTGCATGGATCTGAACTCAGGGCCTCATGCTTGTGCAGCAAGCACTTGACCCACTGAGCCATCTCCCCAGCTAGGTTTTTCTTAGCATAGTTTTCAATTGTGAACGCTTCTAGCAGGAGGGTGCAGCCACGAATACCCTTGACAGAAGAAGGGTCCCCTTCAGCCGAGCACGCAGCTTTGGGAGGACACAAGTGGAGCTGTGAATGAAGAAGGGGTCATCCACCCCAGCAGCCAGGTGAACTGAGTGAACCCCATGTTCAGCCAGGTGACGCCACGGCCAGAGTGCCGTGGCCTCTTTGGCACTTGGCTGTTTCCTTGGACTCGTTCCACCACTCACCATTTGCTTCTCCTGCTCCCTACACTATGCAGCTAGCGCCCTCTTCTGGCTTGTCCTTAATATAGGGGTGCAGGCCACGGTGCTTCCTGCTGAGGTGTAGGGACTCATGCTGTCTGGCTCTCTCTCTCACCACACTAAAACTGCCCTTTGGCTGAAGGAATCCTAGATGGGATATTGCCTCCATTTTAAACAAATTATTTGTTTCCAAGCAGAGAGAGGAGAGAGACAGAGAACAGGCACGCCAGGGCCTCCAGCCACTGCAAATGAACTCCAGATGCATTTGCCACCATGTGCAGCTGGCTTATGTGGGTTCTGGGGGACTTGAACCTGGGACCTTTGACTTTGCCAGCAAGCGCCTTGACTGCTAAGCCGTCTCTCCAGCTCTGTTGCCTCCCCTCCTTTTTTTTTTTTTTTTTTCAGAGGTAGGGTCTGGCTCTAGGCAAGGCTGACCTGGAATTCACTATGTAGTCTCAGGATGGCCTTGAGCTCAGCAATCCTACCTCTGCTTTCCGAGTGCTGGGATTAAAGGTGTGTGCCACCACGCCTGGTCTGTTGCCTCCAATTTTGAAGGCACTAGTCACAGTTTTAGAATGTGCATTCTGGGAAACCCATTAATGATTCTTTACATGTTACCTGATCTTTCTTTGAAAGACTTTGGAAAAGGTTCCTCCCCAGGGCTCTGTAGTCTCACAGTGGGTTTAGGATGCACCTCTTCTCCACCAGGTGAAATCATGTTCTGCTGTTTGGGAGTATTTTCTGGAATGTTCTCATCACTTCTCTCTGCATTCTCGGCTGATGCGCACCATGAGGGCAGCATCCAGGGGTTCAATTTGCCGCACTCTTTTTTAGTGAGCTGACTTCACAGACGTTTGTGTCCCTGTCCTCTGGCTATCTGTCTGCTGCAGGGTTTTTACTTTTCAACTGCTGTTTCTTCTTCTCTCGGCCTTTGTATCTTGAAACGAGGCTGTCTTTGCCACCTCATTCCCTTATACCAGAATGTTGTAATTCCTCTGAGGAATGGCGAGGGCATACCTGCCATCCTAGAAAGCTGAATTTCAGACTGTCTGGACCCCAGCCTGAGCAAGTGGATAAGGGAGGAGAGGATGGAAGCAGGGGAATCGATGGCTAAGTGCAGCTTTCTCGCTCTGGTCCTGCACTCAGCTGTTGTGTTCAGAGTGGCAGGTGGCATGTTGGACAGCAAGGGTGGGCTGACGGCACCCTGTAGAACAGTCTGAACAAGCAGCGGTTCCTGTTCCGTGTCCCCTCACAGGCTGAGGCCTCTCCTGGCCTGTTCTCTCCTTCCAGGAGCTGGTAGGTAATCCATCCCATGTGCTTTGCCTTGCTTCCAGACAAGGAGCCTGCTGTGAGTGTCACCTAGCCTTGGGGGAGGCAGGAGGGCTTTGTTCCCTAGCTCAGAATGGTGTCTGGCTTTGGTCCTGCAAGCCACTTACCATCCTCAAAAGATAGGTGATGGCATGTGGACTCATGACTCCTAACATGAATGGTTAAGTAGAAGAAAAAGGCAACTGTGCGTGGTGGCACATGCCTTTAATCCCAGCACTCGGGAGGCAGTTAGGATTGTGAGTTCGAGGCCACCCTGAGACTACATAGTGAATTCCAGGCCAGCCTAGGCTAGAACAAGATGCTACCCTGAAAAAACAACAAAAAAGGTAGAAGTCAGTTCAATTCCATGCTGCCTCCTTCCTGCTAAGACTAGCTCCCTGAGTTTACTTTGGAGCTGGCTGGGGCAATGGCTCAGTGGATAAAGCCCGAGTTCGGATCCCAGGGCCATGTGAGACAGGACACTATGGTGGGCATCTGTCATCCCACTGCACCTACAGTGAGAAGGAAGGCCGGGACAGGAGAATTTTCTGGACTACTGCAGGTCAGCTAGCCTGGCGGAGACCCCGTCTCAAGCAAGGTGGAAGGCGGACTGACAACCCACAAAGTTATCCTTTGACCTTTGCCTGTGTGCCATGACACATGCATACCCGCACTCTCAAACGCATCATACACACACACTCAAAAGAAAGTTAAATTTTTAAAAATTGTATTTGAGAAAAAGAGGCAGATAGAGAATGAGCATGCCAGGGCCTTTAGCCACTGCAAACAAACTCCAGACGCATGTGCTACCTTGTGCATCTGGCTTATGTGGGTCCTGGGGAATTGAACCTGGGTCCTTAGGCTTAGCAGACAAGTGCCTTAACCACTAAGCAATCTCTACAGCCTGAGACTTATCCTGGAGGATAGCCCATGGTGACCATTTTTCCAAGAAGTACTAATAACCTGGACTATTTCCAAGAAGTACTAATAGACTGAGGACAGAAATGCTAAGGGCAATAAAAGGTGCCAACATGTCACTGCTCACAAAGTGCAAGACCAACACACAAGAGCTGTGGCCACATGGGTGCAGGGAAGGCTGCCTGGACACTGGTCTTACAGGCACACACACCAGAGCTGGGGCACAGCTCAGCGCTAAGCACTTGCCTGGTGTGAGGCCCTGGGCTCCCTCCCCAACGACCAAACAGCCCAGAAAAACAACTATTTTATGTGGAAACATTCTGATTTATTTTAAAATTCTCCAAACACCGAAAAAAAACACAACCTCAGAGCTTTGGGACAAGACAGTATGAAGTTTTTGTTAGTGTTTTCCCATCTACCTTAAGAGATCAGCGTCTAGGTAGGATGTGTTTACAGCTGACAGAAGTAGAATGGGTTTCTCACATTCAGTTAGCCATCATGGAACCCTTGCTTAAAAACACTGCCAAGTTTTTATATATAAACAACCTGTGCCTGTCTGCTTCCCCACAATGAGTCCCAACGACCAGGTAGCTCTGCTTTAGGGTTGGAAGTTTGCTTTTAAAGGGAAAGCACAAACAAAATGGTAATGCATTTTACTTATACGATATAAATGACAGATTTGTGGGTCAACAATCCTTGGGAGGGCAAATTTTCTCACATTTCTAACAGGAAAAGTACAGATTTATGTAATTTCAAGTTAATCTCCATTTCCTTGCTAGCTAGACAGCATTCCCATCATGTCCAGATCCTAGCATAAGCACCTTCCACACTAGACCACTGTTTCCTCCTGCCATCACCACCTGGCACCACTCAGATGATATGGGCACAGCAGACACACCTTGGCCTTGGCTGGCCCTGCTTGTCTGCAGTCCTCCTCCTGCCATTTGGCACTGTCTGGTCCTCCACTCAGCAGCATGTAGGCCCCAGTGAGGCATGCCAGGCTGTTAGCATGCCCTGTGCTCTCTTTGGGCCCCCACCTGTCTACAGCACATTCACTTGACTCACTACAAGACTCCCTCGAGTGCTGGCTTCTGCAGAGAGCTCCCCTTAAACTCTGGGCCATGCTGTCTTTCCTATAGTCTGCAGAAACCCTGTCAGCTCTTTCTACACCACAAAGTCCATCTGCTTGTCTTTCTCAACTGGATCTATGGCTCCTTAAAGACACACTACCTTATTCCATGTCCCCAAACTCTGTGCACTTTTGCTCAAAAAATATTTTATTGCACATAACTTATTAACTGATAAAAGTATGATGACCTATTTTCAAAAACAGATTTAATAGCCATTTACCTATAAATATTTAATACTATTCTTTCATGCTTTAAAAACTATCAAAACTTGTGAATACACAACCAGACAGGTAAAAAACTGCTATGAATGCTGAACCACTCACAGCTCCACAGGCTGCCGGAAGAACAGGCGAGCAGTACTTACTGAGGCTGAACACAGAGATGCCCTGTGGCCCAGCGATTCCATCCCTGAGGGTGCGCCGCAAAGAAATGAGGATGGACACTTGGCAGCATTCCTCAAAATATCCCCAAACTGAGGATACCTGCAATGGCTCATTAACACTGTAATGGCTGAGAAATTACTGAAATCTTTTCAATTCTAGAGGATTAAAATAAATTTCTGCTACACACAGCAACAGAGATAAACTACTTCATGAAGTTGAAAAAATCAGGACAAACTAACCTTTGGTAATGAGTGAGAACTGTGACCTTTGGGAATGGAGAGGACAAGTGACAACAGGAAGCCTCCTGGGCCAACGGAGGGAGGGCGGGCGTTACACAGGGAAGAGCAGGTAAACCCAGAGACTCACTTAGGATTTGTACACTTCGCTATGTATAAATTATCTTACAACTAAGTTAAGAAGAAAACTGAACTAAGGTCCTGAGCTGTCAGCATGCTGGAGGTCCAGACAGACAAAACATAAACAGATCCAACTGTCTGCATCCCTCTGCTCAACCGTGCACAAAGATGTTTGCAAAAGAAATCCCAGGTGTACAAAGGCATCATGTTCTGTGTTTCCAATGTTGACTTGAAGTTCAAAGTACAGTTTCCAGGGATTTCCTTACTCTTGGGCAAACTAGGCGACGTGGGCTGATGACACTTACTTTTCAGCATCCAGTTTTAACCACCTACTCAGCTCAGCTAAATTCTGAGAAAACAGGCAAGCTCCTGATCAGATACATCCTGCAGAATCCAATAATTTATACTAGCTCCAAAGAAACTGCCTTAAGCATGAGCCACCACACTCAACTAGAAGATTCTTTAAAATGTATGTTCTTTTAAAATACAGATTTAAAATTTGCTGCCACCTTTTGGTAAAGACAGAAGAGATTCTTTTAAATTAAAAAATTTCACACATATAACATGACCACACAAGCATACACACACTCAACACTATACAGAAAATTTACTTGCTCTTATAATTTTGAAAAAGTCCTTGAGTACTCTAAAACAACTCCTATACTCTGTACTCTAGACTGGTAGCATATCTGACATGAAGATTACCATCAAGGAATGGATTTCAATATTAATAGTCAACTGTCATGACTTCTGACTTTTTGAGGAAAGCATAAAGATTTACACACACATACAGGAGAACAAAGTGGGCTATGATACTGCTAAGGCACAGGCTGATACAGCACACTGAGCAGGGTCGTTGAGCTCAAACAATCCTCAGCCTCTCAGATAACTGGGACATAAGCTCACACCATTCCTGGATGGGTGCAAAATGTTTCAAACTGCTCACACATAAAACTGAACACTGCTGGCTGGGTGAACCAGACTAACCCTCAGGTCCTCTTGACTAGAGGGTGGCATGGCCATAAGGTGGTATGAGACCCATTCCACTTCAGACTCTCCGGGTTCGGAGTTTGGTGTCACTTTCCAAGCAGTGGTCCAAGTGACTGTTAATGTGCAACTGCAAAACCACCCTCTGACAGACTGGACAGGTGACCAGCTGTCGGTGACTGCTCAAGCTGCGGAAATTAGCCTGTGGCTCACTGCCACCAGGCTGGGCTTGCTCCTGGATAGATACAGTGTCAAAGGTGGTCTTGTCCCCCAGCCTGGATCGTTTGTTTGGGACCTGGTCCTCAGAGCCATTCTCCTCATGGGACACAGTGGCAGAGGCCGAGGCGGAAGCTTTGGAGATGTTTCTCAGGGGCACCCTGGAAGGTGGAACCCTTCTCTGAGAGCCACAAGAGGCTGAGGGCATGGTGCCATCATCAATCGTCTTGATCTTTGCTGGAGACCCATTCACACTTCTAAATGCCTTCTGGTTGGCCACTGAGACGCGGGGGAAGTAGCTGCTCAGGACACTCTGCTGACCAGCACTGGAGACGGGGGAGGTGCGACGAGGTTTTCTGCCGGAGAAACCATTCTGTTCCCATTTCACCGCAACTTGAGAATCAGGTCTCAGGACACTTGCCGAATGGTCCTGACTTAGAAGACCTTGGGGTTCACTCCCAGTGTGCGTGGCAGTCAACTTCCCAGATGAAGGGGAAGTGTTTGTGTCTCCAAGAACATGCCCTTTCCCACTGAATGGGATAAGTGGCTGGGCCTCCCCTTTGCTGGGCTTGTCTGCAACGAAATCAGAAAAGATGTCCTCAATACAACACTAATGCAGAAACAAGCACTAAGGGGACAGTGGCTCTCTCAAGACAGACTAGTACTCTGATATAACTTAGATCCATGCAGTAATTACCTATTAAAGAGAAGGCACCAGGCATGGTGGCACACGCCTTTAATCCCAGCACTGGGGAGGCAGAGGTAGGTCGCCGTGAGTTCGAGACCACCCTGAGACTACATAGCGAATTCCAAGTCAGCCTTGGGCAAGAGCGAGACCCTACCTCAAAAAAAAAAAAAAAAAAAAAAAAAAACACTAACTAAATAAATAAATAAAGTGAAGGCAATCTTTGGAGGTCAGAGCTCTGGCACTGACAAGATAAAACAAATGAGGAAACTCATTTAGACAAAAAAAAAAAAAAAAAAAAAAAAAATCCCATCACACCAACAAGTGGTAACCATGGACACTTAACAGGAAGGATGCTTAGCCTCCCATTTCCAGAAGGAAAAACCTGCTGCCCTACACTCTAGCTTCTCTCACAGAAAAGAGGCACTGCCTCTGACTTTTCATCATTTCAGATTTGGAACTACAGCTCAGCTCCTAGGCCTACTAAATACACTGCAACCTCTCAAGGTAGAGCATCGCTTTGAGCAGCCTAATGCCTCCTCAGAGGTAGTGACTCTAGCTTCCTAGAAAGAGGAGGAGGGTAAGGATGACCCAGGAGTAAGCCCATGTCACACCCTTTCCCATCATTCTCTCAGTACACACACAGCTCAGAAGTCTCCTGGACAGAATCTAGCTAATGTAAACATTCTCGACACTGTCAACTGCAATTACTGTTTTGTCTTGACACTCTTTTTGCCTTCTGTTTCCTGGTAAGTCAGGGAAGGCTCACGTGCTACTAGTGGAAGCCTTCTTCACTGCTCCAGAGATGAAATTATGTTTTCCTACTATCATTTTGTAGATGAAAAATTGTTTTTCTTACATACAACACTAATGCAGGAACAAGCACTAAGGGGACATACACACCTCTAAGCACCTCCACTAGAAACAACCACTGCACTAACCCTGGAGGGCGGCACTGTCCATGCTGGCAAGGGTCGGGAAGATGGGACAGGCGGCGGCGTGCGTGTACCTTTATTCCCCACTGCCAGCAGCGACTGCTTCCCTAGTTTTGTCTTTCCTTTGCCTTTCTTCGAGTAGTTCTCTGGTTCTTTAATCTTTACGTAAGTGCCTCCACAGGTTTTCTGGTGTTCAGCCCACCAGTAGTCATAGGGAGAAGGGGCCCTGTTGGTGGCTCGCTTGACGTATCCATAGTAGGGATGCTTGTGCTGGCAGGGCCCATTGCAGCGCCACCAGTGCCGCCGATACTCATCCACCTCGTCATGAAAGGTATGGTAGACCTGGGTCAAGGGACAGTTTTGAGCCATCAGTGCCCAGCCAGCAACCCAAGGGATACTTGACCCAAGCAGTGCTTTTGGAAGCATTCTATTTCCCAGAGGCTTCTCAAAGTTCTGTTTCAGGAAAGACAGCTACTATATTTAGTTCTATTTAAAATACACTTAGTTTCTATTCAAAAGGATACTTTAAATAACAGTGGTTAATACTTCCTAAACTTTGTAAAGATAGAAGCATGCAAGACAAAAGATTCTGAAAAAGACTAAGATCACAAAAATATCACTATGAAGTTGTATGTTTCAGGAACCAAACAAAACCTAGGGTTAAAAGATTTCATGTAACACTGTAAGAGACCTACAGAAGGAGAGAAAACAAATCAGATTGGGAGAAACATGCAATCTTTTTTTTTTTTTTTTTTTTTTTGAGGTAGGGTTTCACTGCAGCTCAGACTGACCTGGAATTCACTATGTAGTCTCAAGGGGTGGCCTCAAACTCTTGACCATCCTCCTACCTCTGCCTCCCAAGTTCTGGGATTAAAGATGTGCGCCACCACGCCCAGCTGAAACATGCAATCTTTGAGAAGACAACAGTGATCTTCACAAGTGTAAATTCCTCAAAACAATGTATTCTGCAAAAGGATTTAACCCAACAGCCAGAGATCCTTTCCAAACACACACACACCCTCAATAATGATGAACACAACTAATATTTAACCAGTGCTCAAGGTATGTCAAGACATCTGACCAATGTTCTTCCTCTTCTATTTCTTCACAAGGACCCAACAGGGAGGCACTGTCATTAACGCCATTTGCATGGAGTAAGGTGAGGCCAGAAGAGTGCAGTGCAAAAGTATGGCCACCAGTGGAGCTAGGATGCCTCAGCTTCCTCAGCCCTGGCTTCGCCACCTCCTCCAATACCATCTCAGTTACTTATCAAAAGCCTTGTAATGAAGGACTGACACAGGGCGTGGTGGGAGAGCATAGGATGGACTGAGGAAAGAGGCTGTGTTCAAGAAGGAAATACTATTGACAGTCCAGAAGAACAGTCTATGGCCCACAGGAATGTGCCTGAAATGCTAATCTGGAGGCCAGAGGCCTCAGGGGCTCTACTGGCTCTGCTGGTGCCCTGGCCAGTGAGTCTAGACATGACATTTTGCTTTCTGAAAATCTGGAAAGACATGCTTCTACCTAGTTCTCCTATGAAATCTCGAGAGTTAATGAATTCCACTAACTATTGTAATTGTGTATGGCTGCTTGATGTGGTGGCTCAGGCCTGTAATTCCACATCCACATGAGGGAAGCTGAGTTTGAGGCCAGCTTGGGCTACAAAACAAGACCCTGACCCTCTCTGCTTGCCGTACCGTTATGTTGGCTCCAGTCAGGCGGTTGATACGATGCATATGCTTACAGAACTCTGGACCATGTCCTTCCCGGTCTTTATCGTTGTTAGTGACAAATAAGTAGGCATGTATCATTTCATGCAGAAGAGTCTGAAGCAAAACAATCTAATTAATTTAGGGGGGAGGGGAGGCACTTCTTTTTCCCACCCTGGGGTCTTAGCCTCCCATAAACACATACTCACAAAACCTTGCAGGTCATGATCCAAGTCATGCAGATCCTAGTAAATAACCCCCTTGTTCAAGACCGACTTAACTATAAACCAAAATCCCAATGACTTCCACTACGCTAAAAACCTGAACACTCAGGCAGGTGCAGTGACACATGCCTTTAATCCCAGCATTTTGTCTCAGGTAATGGAGAAGGGGGAAAAGAAAACAACAAAAAGCCACATCAAAATAGAAGAGGGACTAGTTGGAAAGAAGGGATTCAGTGGAAGGGAGACAAAGGAAGGAGGGCCAAAAGGTAGTGGGAGGGGATTATGATCACAATACATTATGTACATGTAAAAAATTGTCAATAAAAACATTTACAAAGACCAGGGCCAACATGAGTAACAGAAAGACCCTTTACCCAAGTAATTCTGGAATTGAGCCAAGCACAGCACACACTATAATACCAGCAGGGGGCCAGGTAAGGCAGGAGGATCTTGAGTTTGAGGCCAGCCTACACTACATATGGGTGACTAGTAAAAAATAAAATTGTCGGACATGGTGGCTCACACCTTTAATCCCTGCACTTGGGAGGTTTATAGGTAGGAGGATCACCTGAGTTCCAGGCCACCCTGAGTCTAGATAGTGAATTCCTGGTCAGCCTGGGCTACAGTGAGACCCTACCCTGAAAAACAAAACAAACAAAAACCCACCCTGCCAGTTATTAAGCTAAGAGTCAGGCTAATGCAAAGAATACCTCTACAAGGTCCTTTCTTGGTCTCAGTTTTAAAAGGGGTTCGCTAAGCCGGATAGAACACATGCCACCTCTCCCTTCATAGGTGCAAATCCCAGCACACCTGGAAAATAGTACAACAACGGATTAGCTTTACCAAACATACCTGTAAATGGGCAGTTCACAAGAAGAGGACCCTGAAGGCGGGTGGCTTTCTAGAGCCAGGACACCTGCACTGCATGCCAGTTAGCCCAACCTATCCCCACTGTGCCACCCTCCGGTGCTCCAACAAGCCATGCCATGTGCGGTGGCACTTCTCCAAAAGGGGCACTGAGCCAGTATGTAGATTAGATCTGTGCACATTTTAACCTATGTCAGTGCAGGCCGTCTGGTATGTGATGGCATACAAGCGCATCTTAACCCTAACTGCTCTCTTGTGTGCGGGGCAGATCATTATTTCAAACTGGGATTTCTCAAAGAGGTTAGGAAAGGGATCCTGCGGGGACATCACTGAGGGGATGCAGACTGGGGCGGAGTACTAAGGGGTCCGAGGCCGCACGTTTGTCCCCCTCCCCGGGGAGGCCTTCTCCCTCCCGAACGCCAACGACAGCTCCGGCGCGTTCCAAGCCGTTTCGCGCGCGCACTCACAGAGTCATGCGCGCGCTCCACTTCACCTCCACCGCCTCCAGCTGGCCCCAGAAGAAGCGGTCGTTGAACTGCACGAACAGCGCCCGCAGGTCCGGGGTCGGGTCCACCAGCTCCCAGGACGAGTCCACCAACGACAGCGGCTCCCGCGCCGCCTCGCGCAGCGCCGCCTGCAAGTCCCACTCCTCCTGCAGCCGGAGCGCCACCGCCAAGTCCTCGTCCATCGCGCCGCGGCTCCCCAGCCGCAACCTTCCCACGACTGCCGCTCGGCCTCGCGCGACGCGCTGCTCTCGCGAGATCTCGGGGCCCGGGGAAGGGCGGGGTGAAGGCCGGCTGCGGAGCGCTCGAGGGCGCGCCGCGAATGGAAGTTCCCAACTGAAAGGAGCTGGCCGCCGCCCCGCGAGGGCAGACCTGGGAACCCGGGGGGTCAGGCTCAGGAAGGCTGCGGAGAGTCTTGTTACCGCCTTCCCGCCTCACTGGGAGTTCCGCGTCCCACGTCAAACCCTGGCAGATCCCGCCCCGGACCGGCTCCGACTTCCGTAGTGGCTCGCCCGCGCACGCGCCTTAAGTCGCTGGAGTTTTTTTTTTTTTTTGGCGCAGGCGTGCGTTCTATGTTCCGCCCCGGCGCAGGCGCAGCGTGACGCGTTCGTCTCCGGCGCAGGCGCAATGTGGCGCTTGGCCTCGACGCAGGCGTGGTGGTCTCGCTCCCGCCCCGCTTCCGGTGCGGCGGGTGGCCGCCGGGCTCGGGTGGGGCAGGACGGCGACGGCGGCGGCAGAGTGACAGCGACTTGCGGGCCGCCAGCACGGAGGGGACGACGGCCATGGCGGACAGCGGGGCGAGCCGCCTGCGGAGGCAGCTGGAGTCGGGGGGCTTCGAGGCGCGGCTGTACGTGAAGCAGCTGTCGCAGCAGTCGGACGGCGACCGCGACCTGCAGGAGCACCGGCAGCGGGTGCAGGCTCTGGCCGAGGAGACGGCGCAGAACCTGAAGCGCAACGTCTACCAGAACTACCGGCAGTTCATCGAGACGGCGCGCGAGATCTCCTACCTGGAGAGCGAGATGTACCAGCTGAGCCACCTGCTGACGGAGCAGAAGAGCAGCCTGGAGAGCATCCCGCTGGCGCTGCTGCCCGCCGCCGCCGCCGCCGCGGGCGCCGGGGAGGACCCGGCGGGGCCCCGGGAGCGCGGGGCCGGCCAGGCCGGCTTCCTGCCCGGGCCTGCGGGAACCGCGCGCGAGGGCCCCGGCGCGGGCGAGGAGGGCAAGCAGCGCACGCTCACCACGCTGCTGGAGAAGGTGGAGGGCTGCAGGGACCTGCTGGACACGCCGGGCCAGTACCTGGTGTACAACGGCGACCTGGTGGAGTACGAGGCGGACCACATGGCGCAGCTGCAGCGTGTGCACGGCTTCCTCATGAACGACTGCCTGCTGGTGGCCACCTGGCTGCCGCAGCGGCGGGGCATGTACCGCTACAACGCGCTGTACCCGCTCGACCGCCTGGCCGTGGTCAACGTGAAGGACAACCCGCCCATGAAGGACATGTTCAAGCTGCTCATGTTCCCCGAGAGCCGCATCTTCCAGGCGGAAAACGCCAAGATTAAACGGGAGTGGCTGGAAGTGCTGGAGGAAACCAAGAGGGCGCTCAGCGACAAGCGGCGCCGGGAACAGGAGGAGGCGGCGGCCCCGCGAGCGCCGCCGCCCGCCCCTCCCAAGGGCGGCAACCCTTTCGAGGACGACGACGATGACGAGCTGGCCGTCCCCGTGGCGGAGGAGGAGAAGGTGGACCTGTCTATGGAGTGGATCCAGGAGTTGCCCGAAGACCTGGACGTCTGCATCGCGCAGCGGGACTTTGAGGGTGCCGTGGACCTGTTGGACAAGCTGAACCACTACCTGGAGGACAAGCCCAGCCCGCCGCCCGTGAAAGAGCTCCGAGCCAAGGTGGACGAGCGCGTGAGGCAGCTCACCGACGTGCTGGTGTTCGAGCTGTCCCCCGGGCGGTCGCTGAGGGGTGGCCCCAAGGCCACTCGCCGCGCCGTTTCTCAGCTGATCCGCCTGGGCCAGTGCACCAAGGCCTGCGAACTCTTCCTGCGAAACAGGGCGGCGGCTGTGCACACCGCCATCCGCCAGCTCCGCATCGAGGGCGCCACGCTGCTCTACATTCACAAGCTGTGTCACGTCTTCTTCACCAGCCTGCTGGAGACGGCAAGGGAGTTCGAGACGGACTTCGCAGGCACCGACAGTGGCTGCTACTCGGCCTTCGTGGTCTGGGCAAGATCAGCCATGGGCATGTTCGTGGACGCCTTCAGCAAGCAGGTGTTTGACAGCAAGGAGAGCCTGTCAACCGCGGCAGAGTGCGTGAAGGTGGCCAAGGAGCACTGCCAGCAGCTGGGAGAGATTGGGCTGGACCTCACCTTCATCGTCCATGCCCTGCTGGTGAAGGACATCCAGGGGGCCTTGCACAGTTACAAGGAGATCATCATCGAAGCCACCAAACACCGCAACTCGGAGGAGATGTGGCGGAGAATGAACCTGATGACTCCCGAGGCCCTGGGCAAGCTCAAGGAGGAGATGAAGAGTTGTGGGGTGAGCAACTTTGAGCAGTACACTGGGGACGACTGCTGGGTGAACTTGAGCTACACCGTGGTGGCCTTCACCAAGCAGACCATGGGCTTCCTGGAGGAGGCGCTGAAGCTGTACTTCCCAGAGCTGCACATGGTGCTCCTGGAGAGCCTGGTGGAGGTCATCCTGGTGGCCGTGCAGCACGTGGATTACAGCCTGCGCTGCGAGCAGGACCCTGAGAAGAAGGCGTTCATCAGACAGAACGCGTCCTTTCTGTACGAAACTGTCCTCCCGGTGGTGGAGAGGAGGTTTGAGGAAGGCGTGGGGAAGCCTGCCAAGCAGCTCCAGGACCTGCGGAACGCGTCCAGACTCCTCCGTGTGAATCCCGAGAGCACGACCTCTGTGGTCTGAGGCCGGCCCGACGAGCGCTGCGCTTGTGTTGACATGTACTGCCTGAGAGTTATTTATATTTATATTACGTTCATCAGCACATTCCTCATAGTCCCAAGCAGGGTGCGAAGAAAAAGTGCCGTCTTAGAAATAGTCAAAAGGAGAAAGAAAACATGGCAAGGCCAAATAACAAAAATATTCGAATTATTAAAATGTATACTGTACTTTCCTTTTAAATTATACTACTTTTTAATGAATGTATCGCCACTCTGTGGTGTTTCAGATTACCCTTTGAGTCAAAATACAGCACACCTCTCTCGGTAGTACTCCCAGGGGCTTTATACAATTAAGTAGCCCACAGAAATAATGTCTGTTAAGAACATAGTTTAAGTATGTTGCAAAACTTTCTTAATTCCCCAGGATGGTAGCTTCTTAATGGGCTAGTGCTCTGTAAACACCGCCTCCTGTACTTCCCCTCCTGAAACTAATCAAACAACTTGAAGAAAGGAATTGGGAAATTGGCTTTGGGTAAGTTTTAGTCAAAAGACTTGTTGAAATCAGCTGGTGTGTGGATGTCAGATAAGGATGCTTTCACAAAGATATTTCCAGCATAACGATGGTGTTCTCAGTTACTAATTAGCCACTACATAATATCTGATTTGGGAGCATGTATTTAGAAGTTGTAAGGACCGTGATAAAATTGCTGATGATACTCCTGAATGAATCTGCAGCTGGAGTGTCTGTCGCTGTCATATTCAGTAAGAGTCATAGTAGGAAGCAGTCAGGGCCATGGCAGCAGCCAGTGACTTCAGGCTCCCCCAGGTCCCTCACCCCACCAGGCTAAGTGTGGAGCTGCTCAGCCTTCAGGCAAATGAAAAATATTCTCATTGGATTTGTACTGTGTCAGGGTCTGGGTGGAAGTGGATTTAGAAAGCATGTGCAGTTCTCTCTGCTGAAGAGGTTTGTTTCCAGTTCAGGCTTTTACTGTAACAAAGTGAGTAACAATGGTGAGACCAGTGTGTCTCACTGGGAAGGGACCTTTTGTGGCTCCTAGTATGCTGTGTGCTACGGAGGATTTTTTTTTCCCCCTCTTAAAAGACTTCAGATTACAGTGCTTACTGCATATTGTTCAAAAAAAAAAACTAAACAAACAAAATACTGGGAGCGTCCCACAGTTCCTAAAGTGCTGTGTGCACTGTACTGACAATTCACCATTAGAAATTTGCTGAGATCCACTTTTTCCATAGCTTCTAGCTGCAATCCCATGGATTCAAAGTTTTGTTTAGCTTACCCGACCCAAAAAGAGGGGAGTGTGGAGACTGAAATTTACTTAAAACCTAATGGGTTCTACATAGTGGTTTAAAGTTGTAAGACTCCTTGGTGTCAGACCAGCATTTTTTTTTTTAGCCACAGTTGAAAACCATAGGTTACAGATTTTGACTAGTTTTTTTTTTTTCCACATAACATTAGCATTTTCTGAATAACCATAGCTGGATGTCTCAAAGATAGCTATGATTTGTTTATGATCCCTAGACACTTGAATTTCACAAATTTTGTGTTATTTATAGTTTCTAATATATGAAATGTACTATGTAAATATGATGCTGAGCCCATGAAATGATAGTTTCTAAAATTCAAAGTCATCTTAAGGCACAGAGAAAAAACTTCAGTGTGTTTTCTCACATATGTAAATGGCTGTGTCTTTATTGAACGGGTAGTACAGAACTTCCTTCTAAAAATGTGTGTGTTCCTTATCACTTTCAGCTGAAGGAAGCATGTCTTGGTAAACCTGTGTGGGGAGCTGATCAAGGCCAGTGGAGTTGCAGCACACCTCCCTCAGAGCGAGGCAGAGCTCTTCCAGTGCTGTTCTAGTAGGCTCTAATACACAATCTAAAATTTGAAGGCAGTTAGTGTCCAGAAATGTACTACAATCTGACACATACTGTGTTAGCATTGGTTACCTTTTCTTGTTTGCCTTAAATGTCATTGTCACAATCACAGACCTACTGGAGAATTACTGTTGGGAATTCAGGCTCTGGTGACAGCCTTGTCACCAAAGTGCTCCATCCCGTTGTTTACAATACCAGCTAGGTTCTTGCACCTTGTATCTTAGCTGAGATGGGGACTATAAAATCTGCAGCATCCATTTTACTTTTGATATGCTAATAGGAGGTAATCTGAACTACCTTCTACAATAAAAATTTAAAATGCTTTCGCACTGGATAGAATCAATATTACAATGTAGTATCTGTTTATCTTTTATTAATCTTTGTCTTTGGAGACAGTGTTTTATGTAGCTCTGGCTGGCCTCAAGCCCACCAGACCGTTTATGTGGTGCTGAACAGAAACCTAGGGCCTCATGCATTCTAGGCAATTATCTGTCAACTGAACTGTATCCCCAGACCCTACCTTTAATCAATAGTATGTTCTTCCTACTTATTTTTTATTTATTTATATGTGGAGGAAAGTTTTTAGCTAATTTAAATAAATGCTTTACTTATTGTCAAAATTATGAGTAAATCTTCGCTCTGTCCCCCACCTCAAGGTTTTGTGATGCTGGGACTAACAGTTTTGCACTTGCTAGGCAAGTGCTCAACTAACCCTCCCTATCCCCAGATCCTAGTTTTTTTAGAATTCAGATGTACAACATACAAATTGATTTTGAGCAGATGTTACCATGTCTGCACATACCCAAAGGGAGTAAATCATATGGGTCTCAAGACCCAGGCACTGAATGACAGGGTCCTGCTCTTTTCAGGTAGCAGGTAAATGCCACAGGAACGGGCTACATCTTTCACACTGACTGCTGTGTGGATCAAGACGAGTTAAACTGTGCTTTCTTTTTTTGGTTTTTCGAGGCAGGGTCTCTAGCTCAGGCTGCCCTGGAATTCACTATGTAGTCTCAGGGTGGCCTCGAACACTCGGAAATCCTCGTACCTCTGCCTCCCAAGTGCTAGGATTAAAGGTGTGCACCACCACGCCCAACTCAAAGCATGCTTTCTTATGATGCTTAAAAACAACAGTTGTAGGGCTGGAGAGATGGCTTAGCAGTTAACGCGCTTGTCTACAAAGCCAAAAGTCCCAGGTTTGATTCTCCAGGACCCACATAAGCCAGATGCACAAGGGGGTGCATGCGTCTGGAGTTCATTTGCAGTGGCTGGAGGCCCTGGCACGCCCATTCTCTCTATCTGCCTCTTTCTCAAATAAAGTATTTCAAAAAAAAAAAAAAAAAAGCTGTATGCAGCAAGAACATCAAGGATCAATGTAATTTTGAGGAGTGACTTGAAGGGCTCCAGATTGTGGGGAAGATGCATAAGAAGGTTATTAGAGCTAGGCGTGCTGACACTGGTCTTTAATCCCAGCACTCGGGAGGCAGAGATAGGAGGACTGTGTGAGTTCAAGGCCATCCTGAGACTACAGAGGGAGTTCCAATCAGTCTGGGCTATAGCAGGAGCCCACCTCAAGAAACAAACAAACAAAAACAAAAAGACAGAAATTTTCAATCCATTCAGAAGAATATAACAGAGGCAAGTCCTCACCTCCTGCACCTGTCCCCAGCAATCCCATCCTCCAGGGGAGACCCTTGCTAAGAGTATCACTCCCAAAAAAGTGGGTCTGTGTATGTAGCTCCTTGTCTTGCTTTTAGTCACTAAATTTAAATATTTTCAAAACATCTCACTACCACTGTAGCTCACAGGGTTTTTCTGTTGTTAACAATAGTAGTTAGTAGATAAACCAGTTTTTATTTTCCAATAACTGTTGGCTTCAGGGTTTTGTGATTACAAATATTCTTGAAGTTTCATATGTATGTAGATGTGAGTATACACATACATATGCATATACATTTATTTTGTAAAATACAGTTAGTAATAAGTTACTCATTTTTACTTTTTGTGAAAATCATTTGGAATTTTGAAAATTTTTATTTGGAGGGGAGAGACAGAGAAATGGGCATGCAAAACCAAACTCCAAATGCATGTGTCATTTTGTGCATCTGCCTTTACATGGGTTGTGAGGAATTGAACCCATGCCATCAGGCTTTACAGGCAAGCACCTTTAGTCCCAGAGCCATCTCTCCAGCCCCATTTGTAATTTTTGTTTGCTTTTTTTCGAGGTGGGGTTTAGCCCAAGCTGACCTGGAACTCACTCCATAGCTCCAGACTGGCCTGAAACTCAAAGCAATCCCTCTTACCTCTGCTTCCTGAATGCTGAGATTAAAGGTGTGTGTCACCACACCTGGCCCATTTGTAATTTCTGAGGTTAAGCAACTTTATCCCTTTTTTGTTGTTGTGTTGAGACAGAGTCTGAACTTTATAGACCAAACTGGCCCAGAACTCACTGTTTAGCCCATGTTGGCCTCAAATTCACAGTGATTCTATTTCAGCCTCCCTAGTACTGAGATTACAGGCTTCCACACCATAATGGACTAAAATCTCTACAACAGCCCAAATACAGACTTCCTCAATTTTTTTTTCTGTTGGATATTATGTCACAGCAACAAGAAAAGTAGCATAAACACAAGTTTCAGGTCTCATGGCAAGACTGTCAAGTCCCTGCCATAGGTCCCACAGGGAGCACTGCCAGTCAGCTGTTTGGTGTCTCAGTCCTGCATGTAAAGGTGGCCAAAGGCAGCTAGGTTAGGGCAGGGGGAGGACGACAAAACATGAAAAAAATTGGAGTAGATGAAGAAAGCCTCCATCAAATCATAAATTTTATTAGAGAAAAAAGAAATTACATCTATCAAATAAAAGCAGTATAAGTATCAGGCAGGACTCAAAATATGAATAGTATACATAAAGACCACAGAAAACAGGAGATCAATTATAAAAGTAAAAAGTTCCCTGGAACTGAAGAGTACACACTGTTGAGCTGGATGTGATAGCCCATACCTGTAAATCTCATTGCTGGGATGTTGTGAGTTCAAAGACAAACTAAGCTACAGTGTGAGACCCTGTCTCAAAAAAAAAAAAAAAAAAAAAAAAAAAAAAAAAAGGGCGGAGCTGGAGAGATAACTTAGTGGTTAAGGCACTTGCCTGCAAACCCAGAGGACCCAGGTTCGATTTCCCAGGACCCATGTAAGCCAAATGCAAAAGGTGGCACATACGTCTGGAGTTCATTTGCAGTGGCTAGAGGCTCTGGTGTGCTCATTCTCTCTCTCTCCTCTCTCAAATAAATAAAAATAAAATATAAAAATAAAGAGGGCTGGAGAGATGGCTTAGTGGTTAAGGTGCTTACCTGCAAAGCCAAAGGACCTCGGTTCGATTCCCCAGAACCCACGTAAGGCAGATGCACAAGGGGCACATGCATCTGGAGTTCATTTACAGGGCTGGAGGCCCTGGCGCGCCCATTCTCTCCCTCTCTCTACCTACCTATTTCTATATCTATCTCAAATAAATAAAAATATTAAAAAATAAATAAAGAGGGCTGGAAATGTATTTCAGTAGAGTGCTTGACTAATATGCACAAGGCCCTGGATTTAATCCCCAACCCCACATAAACTGGGTATGGTGGCACACATCTTTAATCCTACCACTCAGGAGGTGGATGCAGGAGAAATCAGAAGCATACGGTCACCCTCATCTATGCAGTGAGTTCCAGACCAACCTGGGCTACATGAGACCATGTCCAAAAAAAAAAAAAAAAAAAAATCTCTTGAGGACCCAGATGGCTTTGACTTCAAAAGAATCACCTTAGGAACTAGAAGGCAAGGGGAGATGCTTCTCAAAATCCTATGGGACATTCTGTCCAGCCTGCACTGTATTATTAGGGTCAGAGATTTTTCAGGGCTGGAGAGATGGCTTAGTGGTTAAGGCACTTGCCTGTGAAGCCATTAAGGACCCAGGTTTGATGATTCTCCAGTACCCATGGTAAGAAAAATGCAGAAGGTGGCGCATGCATCTGGAGTTCATTTGCAGTGGCTGGAGGCCCTAGTGCTCTCCCCCCAAAAAAGATTATACATACATACATACATACATACATACATACATACATACATACATATATTGGTGTTTTGAGGTAGTGTCTCACTCTGGCCCAGGCTGACATGGAATTAATTATGTATTCTCAGGGTGGCCTCGATCTCACAGCGATCCTACTTCTGCCTCCTGAGTACTGGAATTAAAGGCATGTGTCACCACACCCGGCAAAAATATTTTTTAAAAAGGATTTTCAAACATTTAAAGTTGTAAATACTAATCTCCTATAGACTTGGAAGATGGGTTTCATTGAAATGGCAAACCAAGCAGTGGGAAATTTTCTGAGAAAGAAAAGAATCTAACAGAAACATGAAAATGAGGTTACAGCAGAGAAATCCCAGTTTTCTGCAAGGTAGCAAGTCTTGAGCCACCAGCCCTGAGTAGACTCCAGGAAAAGGTATTTGAACCTATTGGGAGATTCATACTTCAGTGTGGAGGAAGTAAAGGTATGGTCAAAGTTGAAGGTAGTCTTTTTTTTGGGGGGGGGGGGCTTTGAGGCAGGGTCTCACTCTATCTCAGGCTGACCTGGAATTCACTATGTAGTCTCAGGGTGGCCTCGAAATCCTCCCACTTCTGCTTCCAGAGTGCTGGGATTAAAGGCATACACCACCACACCCAGCTAAAGGTAGTCTTCTTGAGACTCATATAGCCCAGGCTGACCCTTGAACTGGCTATGGAGCTGAGGATTACCTTGAACTTCTGTTCCTCTCACCTCCATTTCCCAAGTGCTGGGATTACAGGTATGGGCCAAAATGATGATGACATCAAAGTCTTCTTTCTACCTGGGACTAAGGAGATGGCTCAGTGGGTCAAGTGCCTGCTGCTCAAGACAAGGACCTCAGCTGGACTCCCTGGGTGTGGTGGTGTGGGTCTGTAATCTCAGTGCTGGGGAGGCAGGGCAGGCTTGCTGCCTAGCTGAATTGGTGAGTACTGCTAGGTGCAGAGAGAAAGAGAGAGCCTGTCTTTCCTTTTCTTTTTGTCTAGGCAGGGTCTCCCTCTAGCCCAGGGTGACCCAACATTCACTCAGGATGGCCTCAAACTCACAGTGATCCTCCTACATTTGCTTGGAATTAGTGTGTGCCGAGATCCTGTCTTAGAAGGTGCAGAGCAATGAGGAAGATGTACTCACTCTGACATCCACATGCTCATGCACACGTGCACATGCACAAACACACATGCCATACGTGCCCACCATACACATACAAAAATCTCCTTTTTACCCAATATCCAATGATCCCATTCTTTGGTGGGTGGAAGTAGGAGCAAAGAGTTATGGTTCCTACTGTGGCTTGACTGAATTTGGAGGGTGGCAAGTGTCAGTGAAATACAGGGGTGTCACTGAGGTGAGCAAGCTCTGGAGGCTGCAGGTCAGGGAGGCTAGTGCCCACGGCCGGCCATATTCAGCACTCCAAAGGCATCCAACCTTGGTTTGTCTCAGTGGCCAAACAGGCTTTGCTCCAGTGAGTAGCAGGTTGTAACAGGTTTTAAGCTCCTTACCAAGGACTGTTTCAAACACCCCCCCCCCTCACTACCACTGATCTCAATCTCCAATGCGTGGAACTGTGAGGTGGCTCACAGCAGATGATCAGACCATGATGGTTTCATAATCATGTTTTAAATGTTTGGTCCCCAGATGACAAGTAGGAAGTGGCTGGGCTCCAGTTGTTGCCTCTTGGTGCTCCCTGTAGTGTCTGAAGGGCAGACACTTGGGACCTTTTTCACATAATTCAAAATGATAGCTGCAAAACTGACAGGAGCGGAGGGACTGAGGCTGGCAGGGTAGTCACAGCTGTGGGTATGTGTGGGGCATGGTGCCGCCATGAAGCTAGTTCCTGGATTCCCAGGAAGCAGCTGGGCTGTGCGGATTTCAGCTTGGCTTTGTCTTGGGGGGAAGCTGAGGAAACCGCTGTGGTGACTGCTGAGCCCTGCATATCACGTGAAGCACAAAGCTTTGCTCAGTCATCAGTGTACTCCAGCAACCCTCCCCATCAGCTTGCTGGCCTGGCTCTCTAATGCCAGGGTTAGTCAGGACAGATGTAGCCACCTGCACTCCAAATTCACCTTTGTCCAGACCTCATGCGTTCACACAGGGCTACAAGTGAACAGAGGTTATTTCGGTATGCTTCAGCATACTCACATATAGCAAAGGTGCCAAGAAGAGTTAGTGCACCCCTGGGGCTCAGGGAGTTCCTAAAGCATGCCTGGGCAGCATGTCCATGGTGTCCCCAACCTGCACATGGCAGGTGTGTTGCGGCAGCTCATCTCAACACACAGGGATTCCTTCTGGCTTCCCAAAGCAGCAGACACCACTGTAGAGGGCCCTGTGCCCCAAACGCCCAGCACAGTGCTCTGGGCACTGGCTGTGCAGCAGAAAGGGCCAGCCCCTGGGAACAGACACATGTGTAGGGGTTAACAGCAGTCCTGAGCCACCTTGTGGGCTGTCCAGTGACTTTCCTTGGCTCTAGA